>CM057230.1:23749734-25224692 GCA_029891385.1 Erythroxylum novogranatense | reverse complement strand
TAGATGGATGATGTAAGTTTAATGAGATTATAGCATGTTGAGAGTGGAGTGGATGACTGAGAGGTTTAGAAGATAAAGAAATATGTTAGGAATCCAATGCTTCAAGAATCGGGTCATTTGGAGCTCTATAGCTCAAGTTATCCCGAAACACCGATCTATGCACTGACTGCTTTCTTTCAATTGATTTTATTTCAGCTGATTTTTTCGCTCAGTGGTTTTCGCTTCAAATTGATTTTCCTTCAATGATTTTGCTTCAAATGATTTTTGCTTCAACCTGATTTTCGCTTCACTGTTTTTTTGTTTGGTGATTTTCCTTCAATTGATTTTTGCTTCACCTGTTTTCGCTTCGGTGATTTTGTTTCAATTGATTTTCGCTCACTGATTTTTGTTTCAATTGATTTTCGGTTCACTGATTTTCTGCTCACTTGATTTTTGTTTCAATTGATTTTCCTTCACTGAATTTTTTCACTGATTTTCGCTTCACTGATTTTCTTTCACCGATTTTCGTTCAAATTGATTTTCCTTCAGTGATTTTCATCGAAGATAAGTGGAGACGTTAGTCAAGTGTTTTGGGTATAGTTAGAGGTCAATCTCATTTTTCAGTCTTCATGAGAGTTGTATATCTAGATGTACAAATGCATGAGTTAATGAAAACAGATTACATCGCTCTGTTTTTCGTTAATGTCGCCCTTTTTCGTCTGCCTTTATGTCTTCGTCTCACTTTTGTATACTCCGCTCAGATTGTTAACTTCGCTCACTTTTTGAACTCCGCTTATATTTTAAACTTCACAACTTTTTAAACTCCGTCTATATTTAAGACTTCGCCTACTTTTTCAATCCATCGATTTTGAACTTCGCCTACTTTCTCAACTCCCATCCCAATACACACGTAGTAGATTATGGGGTCCAAAACATGTCTTTAAAGTACTTGCAGAGGACAAGGTAAAATTAGTTACTTACTTTTATATGAGATTTTTCACTTGTGTATCGATATTATCTTGAGAAAAATATAAATTGCAAAGCTTTGAACTTATGGTGCGTTATCGTCAGATCGCCCGCTTTCGTCTGCCTTTATGTCTTAAATCGATTTTGTATTCTCCGTGTATTGTTAACTTGGTATACTTTTTCAACCCCTTTATATTTTTAACTTCGTCAACTTTTTCAAGTCCATCGATTTTAAGTTCGCTCACTTTTCAAGTCCGCCTATATTTAGAACTTCGCCAACTTTTTCAATCTGCAATGATTTTAACTTCGCCTGCTTTTCCCTTCTTCGTCTCGTTAGAGGTGAGAAAAAGCATTTATTGAAAGCAAAGCAAAGCAAATCACCTCCAATTAAGAAGCTGACGATAGAAGAAGCAAATCACCTCTCAATTAAGAAGCGAGACCATAGAAGTGAAACGATGAAAGTAAGATAATTGAAAAGTTAAAACCCCATCCTTTTCAGATTCGCGCTGCCAGGCTTCATTCTGTTTTTTCTTCAGATCGCGTCGCTTTTAAATCTGTCTTTATGTCTTCGCCCACTTTTGTATTCTCCGTCTCGATTGTTAACTTGTTTACTTTTTCAACTCGGTTATATTTTAAACTTCGCCTACTTTTTCAACTCGGTTATATTAAAACTTCGCTATTTTTTCAACTCCTTATATTTTACACTTCGTACTGTTAGAGGTGAGAAAAGCGACGATGGAAAGCAAAGCAAATAACCTCCAATTGAAGTTTAGACGATACAGTGAAACGATCAAAGTGAGATATTGAAAAGTGAAAAGCACATCAAGTAAGACATAAAGCGTAAAAGTCAAAGAATCAAACTAAGATATAAAACTTAATGGGATAGATTGCATGCTCGTCCATCCCATTCGCTCTTAATATATATAACGTAATAAAACTTTTCAAAGCTGCAGCCTTCGTAGTTATATGGACAAAGATCGACGATGAATCTGCCATATCCAAGTCTCACTTTCATGCCTTCTTTGTTGAACGATCCATTTTCGATTAAAGCGATGATTCCCGGTGATAATCGAAACTTCGCTTTCACAGAGGAGTTCGTTTCGATATGAGAAAATATATGTACAAGGAAAGAGGATGATGGTGGTGAAGTAATGACTTTGCAATTTATGATAAATCTCCTCATAGCCAAGTCTCGACTACGCCTTACTGCGTTTGGGGCACTCTTTTGAAGTCTCGACTACGCATTCTTTATTCGAGCCATCGTGTTACGATGGCAACATGAAAATCTCCTCATATCCAAGTCCGTTGTAGCCCTCGAAAACATCTCAGACACACCAAAACCTCCGGCGTGCGGTTGGTGAAAACCTTAAACAACCTTATGCTTCAAGACTACGCCTGGCGGTGAAGTAGCGACTTTGCAATTTATGAAGTTACAATATCCGATAAATATCCTCATATCCAAGTCCGCACTACAAAGAAAAATAGCCAAATACGAAACTCTGCACAAAAAAAAAAACCTTATGCTTCAAGACTACGCCTTCACGGTGAAGTAGCGACTTTTGCAATTTATGGCTACAATATCCGATAAATATCCTCATATCCAAGTCCTGCACTACAGAAAAATAGCCAAATACGGAAACTATCAGACAAACAAAAAAAATCCTAAAAGAAGATTTACAAGTAACAAAGGACAAAAGCAACATGAAGCAACTCTTTCGACAAAGAACAACGGTCCACAAGAACGACCAAACAATAACTATGACAACCACGATACCATACGTAGATAAGAGAGGATAAGAAAACGTTAAGAAGATTTACAAGTAACACGGTTAAACCTAAGACCAACCGAAACCGTAACTTGTAAATCTTCTTTACGCAGATTCTCATCTTATCTTATCTCTCGGATATTGTCGTGGTCATCGCAGCTATTGTTCTGCGAAAGAGTATCGTTGTTCACCAATCAACAAAGAACAACAAATAGGACAACAGAACAGAGGAAACCAGCGATACTCTTTTCGACAACAACATACCACGACAACACGAACGGAGGAAACCATCGATACTCTTTCGACAACAACAAATGGAGAAAGAGAGGAACGCAAGGGCGTAGAGGAAAAACAAGAGAGAGAAAGGACACAACATGAATGAAGAGATATGAACACATATAAGCAAAGGATAAGGCACGATTGGCGGTCGTCGCCGCGGTCGCTCGACAAAATATTACAATGTAAGATTGCGTCAAGATTGAAGATTGTGTCGGAAGATTGCGTGTATATCGCGTGAAGAAACAACATTCAATAAACAAATGCGGATTAAATAAATGGACGAAGAAGGAGATCGATGAATATAGCCGCCGATTACATGAAAAGCGAGAAAATGTAAATCGCCGGATTAAATGGACGAAGCAGATCCGATCAATATAGGTAGCCGATTAAATGAACGAATGGGATGGATTGCATGGTCGCCCATCCCATTCGCCTAGTATATATACTTAATGATGGATGGGATACGACTCTAGATCGGGAGCATAAATTGTTTATTTTACCGTTTCAACGGTCCGTATTAGTTCGCGTGTCAATTGGTTTGGGGAGTTGAATCCTGGGAAAGATTCGGAGATGGGAAAGAAAAGCAAAAGATAAAAATATTTTTTTTATATTAAAAAAGTGAAATGGAAAAGAAAGGTGATTTGCGTTTTGGAAATGATTAAAAATAAAGAGGAAGATTGAATTGGCTTCTACTTTTTGTTAGGTAAGGTAAAGCATACATGCAGACATAGACAGAGAGATGATCTTTTCTATTTTTAAACTCTTTAATATTCTACTCCGGACTTACACTAGCATAAACGTTTGAAGATAAACAATTATTGTATAAGTGAATTCTTTCTCTTTAAAAACAGAAATTAAAATCTTAAACAAACAATTTTTTTATTTTTAAAAATAAAAAAAATAAAAAATAAAAATAGAATCAAACAACCCCTAACAACTAATTTTAAGGATGGTCGAAAGTTCTCAAACAAGAAAAAACTGTCAGCCGACATTAATAATTCGAGGATTTGCCATTTATATCGTTATAGGGCAAACTCGTTGTCGTTTTTGAATTAATTTCTCAGGTTATATTCAACTTTTCCAAAAAATGAAGAATTTGAGAAAATTGAGCGCAAATCTTTTATCAAATTTTATGCCTAGACTAGACCTTATGGATGGAATGATTGTGATCTACAAGATTTTTGCCGGAAATTATTGAAATTACTCGACTTGGGCCATTGTTGAATAAAGTCCAATAATCAAAAAGACTAAATTAGCCCAATTCGGACTACACGTGTATTTGGAGTCAACCGGACTGGCCTCTATTTGCTTTCGCTATCAATGACAGCGGCATGGACTAGATTTTCAAGTTTCAACGCCACGGTGTTCGACAACGCAAAGATGAGACGTGTACCAAAATTTTATGATTTATGGTTTATAATTTTAGTTCGCAGACTAATTGCTCTTCACTAATACATGTGACAACTACTGCTTAGTTTGTTCCTTAAAAATTGCAGATGTCTTGAGGAAATATTAATTATTTTTAAATTGATTTGTTATAAGTTTACTATTTATGGTTAAGCATATCCGTTAATTAAATTGCGCCAATCCAAATTACATCATAATTAGAACTAATTCATATTAAAACTTTTCTTTCCCTTTATTTAGGGATAGATGTGATAGTATTCAACTAAAGAACTATATTTATCAGTTAAAACTTTAAACTTGTTAAATACCAATACTCCTCAAAAGTACTCGAATCGTTATTAGGGATGGCAAAAAGCCCCGCCCCGATGGGGATCCGATATTCCCCGACCCGAATGGAGCGAATATAGGGGCACATTTTGCCCCGAATAAACGGGGTAGGGGATGGGGATTTTTCCCCATTTATATTCGGGGCGGGGATGGAGATTATAGTCTCCATCCCCAATGGGGACCCGACCCGATTAGCTTCCTCCTCCAATCCGACCTTTATTCACTATTTTGTTCATATCTTTTCCGTCCGACATCCGATTGAGTTGATTCTTGCGGCGTTGGATTCCTAAGACAATTCCCTACATCCTCATGAGAAATTTGTATTTTTATGAGATTAAATTAATGGTGATTAATTTAATCAAAGTGAGTCGGTAAATTTTTCAAACATGGTTCAGTATTTTGCAAAATTCGGGATTTGCAGAGATCCGATTGAAGTGATTCTTGAGGCGAAATAAAGATAAGACAAGGGGCTAGAAGTCTTATGAAGAAAGGAAATTTCAATTTTGCCCCTAAGACTTTCAATTTTGCCCCTAAGTTCGAAATCTGAGAGTATTTCGAGCATAACTTTTGATCTGGGAATCGAAATGAGGCAATTCTTGTTTTGGATTAAACTAGAGACATAAGGCTACAATTTTTGGGAAGACACTGAGTTTCAATTTTGGGTTTAAGAATGTCAATTTTTGGATGGAAATAATCGTACATGGAAAATGTGTTAGAATATGAACAGCCCGAAATGTTTTGCACATAACTTTTGATGTAATGCTCCGAATTGGATGATTCTTGTGGCATTATGAAATTAAGACATAGAGGAACATTTCTCTAGAAGAAAGTTTTGACAAATTCCTTCAATTTAATAGTGCGAAACATGTCCGCAAGTGAGAATGACTTAAAGTCAAGTTCAAGGGCAATTTGGTCAATAGCCACCCATTTTAATGACATGGCAACATATAAAAGGAAGGGTTGTCGTTTTAGGGAGGAGATTCACGATTATTAGAGAAAGGAAAGAAGAAAAGAAGAAGAAGAATGGAGAAGAGTTTCGGTTATGGAGAAAGATGAGAGAGAAAGATAAAATTCGAATTTTCTACTTGAATCTTAAGGATTTTGGAATTTTTCTAAGAAGGAAAATGATGAAGAATGAGGAGAGCTTCCTCATGAATCAAGAAATCCGAAAATTGGAGGAGAAATGAGGTAAGAGGAAATTTCGAGCTTTAAGATTTTCTTAAACTTTTGGTTGTTTTAGCATGATTATGATATGGGTTTGTAGTATTTGAAGTCAATTTGAGAGATTGTTAATTATGTTGGATTTAATTTTGGATTTATGTGAATAGGGATTTTGCCCAATTTGAGAATTTGGAATTTTTGGAAATTATTGGCTTAGAATCATGGAAAGTATAATGAATTGGTGATATATGATAATTCAATATCATAAAACCCATAATTACTCAAATTAAGCTTAGAAACATCAATTCCATATAAAATCAAGCTATCTAAATCTCCAAACACCTACGGGTGGGGTGGGGTCTAACATTATTAACGTGATCTTCCTTCTTTTTAAAAGCAGATGGAATCTCAACAAAATCAAAGTGCAATGATTCAATGCTACTCAAGAACTTGTAGCTAATAACACATCTTCAACATTTCAAGAAGCCATACCAAAGAAACATTCATGGCAATGTGTGTAACTATTGCAATAAAAATTAACAGAAAGAGCACCGATGGCACAAGGCACTTGCATGATCATTTTAAGATATGTCCACGAAGAAGTGTCGAGATATAGGACAACAAGTAATCATAACCAAGAAAGCAAGAAGAGGAAACAAAAGCGGTGAATATAAAAAATTCTCATTTGATCAAGAGAAGTCAAGAGAGTATCTTGCTAAAATGATCAATTTGCATGAATATCCTTTAAACATGGTGGAACATCATGGATTTCGTTATTATTCGCTAGTTTACAGCCTTTATTCAAGATTCCTAGTAGAAATACAATCAAAAGTGACATTTTAAGGATTTACGATATCGAGAGGCAAAGACTTTAAGTCTATTGGAGGCAAATCGCAGAGGATTGCTTTAACAACGGATATGTGGACTTCCAGCAATCAATCAAAAGGGTTCATGTTAGAAAAATATAATAAGTATTGGTCAAACATTCATGATATCATGGGGGTGACAATAATTTTAGATCCAAGATACAAAACTAAGTTGTTGACCTATTGTTTTAAGAGAATCTATGGAGAGTATGGGTATGCTGATGAAGTTAGAAAAGTTCAAGGTTATTATTATGACTTGCTTGAAGAGTATAAAGCAAGAATTGGTCAAGGTGATGATGCTACTAGTGTTAAAACTTCTTTAAGCATTGATATTGGCAATAGAGATTTTTAGGTAATTTTGATGAAGAAATGGCACTTGAGAGTGAGAGTAGCTCATTACTTGCAAAATCTGAATTGGAACAATATTTGGAGGAGAAAGTGTTGCCGAGAATCAATGATTTTGATATATTAGGTTGGTGGAAGGCTAATGGATTGAAGTATCCAACTTTAATGTTAATAGCGAGAGATATCTTAGCGATTCCAATTTCTACCGTTGCTTCAGAATCTGCTTTTAGTACCAGTGGAAGATTGGTCACTCCGCATCGTAGTAGACTTCATAAAAAAACTTTGGAGGCTTTAATGTGTGCTCAAAGTTGGCCATTTTTTTTCTACAATGATTAACAATTTATTTCTATTTTATGTTTGTGTTATACATTATAATATTTTTAAAAAATTGCAGTTCTTTCTTCGTTTCAAGCGTAGCAATATAAATATGTTATATATAAAATAATATTTTTTAAGTTAATAACATCCCCAACGGAGAAATGGGTCGGGTATGGAGATGTTATTCCCCGATGGGGATGGGGATGGAGGTTGAAAAAAAAAACACTATGGGGATGGGGCGGGGATGGGGAACAAAATTATAAATGGGGATGGGGGCAGGGATCGCATAATCCGGCCCAAACCCTCCCCATTGCCATTCCTAATCGTTACAGGCAGGGTATATTCGTTAAGGAAGAAGGGCATAATTGATATTAACAACAGCTGAAAGGGGCATCCCCCATATAGGGTTAAGCTCAAGTGGGACATTTCTTGTAGTTCCAATTTCATTCCTTGTTCGCCAATCTTGCCAAATATTTCACTGCCTCATTCTCCATCGTTATGTATTCGGGCACTCTATAGTCTCTAACTGACATAAAGTTCCAAATCTCGTGTTTACAGTTTCGACTCTTAGCTATGGCTATGGTGCAGGTAAATAGCAATCTCGCAGTGCAAGTTATTTATTTATTTATTTATTAGTATCTTAGTTAATCTTGGTTATTACTTTCTTCCTTGGTGGATTTAAATTGAGTGCACGTGATTTTTGAGTAGCTGGGAATCGTGAATTGCATTTGATTTTATTTTGTTGATGTGTTAAGGTTTTTAGGTAAACCCCTAGATTATGAATTGCATGATTCGACCCTTTTTATTAATAGATTTGGTGCTTATATTTTCACGGGTTACTTGGTTTCTAGTGGCTATGAATGAAACAGAAAAGAGGGACGTTAATGGGTTTGACTTACTATGATTTTGGCGAAAATAGTCTAATTTAGTGTTATATGATCAGAGTACGGCTATGTTGGTGGTTCTATTAGATGCTAATGCCTTTGGTTTTGCGTTATGAATAAGATGAAATTGGGTTTAGGAGTAAGGTTATGGGGAATTTACAATTGGGTGTGCCTTTTAATACTTTCACTCATTTTCGTGAAAAGGATCAACCAAGCTCATTCGCACCGTTTAAATGAGTTACAAGAGTACCTTACAAAACCAAACAAACTTGCTCTTTATACGGATGGTAAACGAAACTTTTTAATTTTTATGATGTGTCCTACATTTTCATCTAATTCTCGACTATAATTTTCTGCCTTTTTGACATTAGGGGCTTAATGTAATGTTGGGTACCATTAGGGGTTATGTTGATTTTTGGACTTAAATTTGGGGCTTCTGAAACCTTATGCTTTTTCCTTTTCCTAGTCAGTAACCACATAAATTGTGATCTAAAGACTATGTTTGTTCAATTATGCTGAAACATATAGCCTATTTTCATGCTATTATAATGACTCAGCTATGTGCAATCTGAAAGTTTCGGTTATGGAGAAAGATGAGAGAGAAAGGTAAAATTCGATTTTTCTTCTTGATTCTTAAGGATTTTGGAATTTTTCTAAGAAGGAGAAGGATGGAGAATGAGGAGAGCTTCCTCATGAATCAAGAAATCCGAAAATTGGAGGAGAAATGAGGTAAGAGGAAATTTCGAGCTTTAAGATTTTCTTAAACTTTTGGTTGTTTTAACATGATTATGATATGGGTATGTAGTATTTGAAGTCAATTTGAGAGATTGTTAAGTATGTTGGATTTAATTTTGGATTTATGTGAATAGGGATTTTTCCCAATTTGAGAATTTGGAATTTTTGAAAATTATTAGCTTAGAATCATGGAAAGCATAATGAATTAGTGATATATGATAATTCAATATCATAAAACCCATAATTACTCAAATTAAGCTTAGGAAACATCAATTCCATATAAAATCAAGCTATCTAAATCTCCAAACACCTACGGTGGGGTGGGGTCTAACATTATTAACGTGATCTTCCCTTCTTTTTTAAAACAGATGGAATCTCAACAAAATCAAAGTGCAATTGATTCAATGCTACTCAAGAACTTGTAGCTAATAACACATCTTCAACATTTGAAGAAGCCATACCAAAGAAACATTCATGGCAATGTGTAACTATTGCAATAAAAATTAACAGAAAGAGCATCGATGGCACAAGGCACTTGCATGATCATTTTAAGATATGTCCACGAAGAAGTGTCGAGATATAGGACAACAAGTAATCATAACCAAGAAACAAGAAGAGGAAACAAAGAAGCGGTGAATATAAAAAAATTCTCATTTGATCAAGAGAAGTTAAGAGAGTATCTTACTAAAATGATCATTTTGCATGAATATCCTTTAAACATGGTGGAACATCATGGATTTCGTTATTATTCTCGCTAGTTTACAGCCTTTATTCAAGATTCCTAGTAGAAATACAATCAAAAGTGACATTTTAAGGATTTACGATATCGAGAGGGCAAAGACTTTAAGTCTATTGGAGGCAAATCGCAGATGGGATTGCTTTAACAACGGATATGTGGACTTCCAGCAATCAATCAAAAGGGTTCATGTTAGAAAAATATAATAAGTATTGGTCAAACATTCATGGTATCATGGGGGTGGCAATAATTTTATATCCAAGATACAAAACTAAGTTGTTGACCTATTGTTTTAAGAGAATCTATGGAGAGTATGGGTATGCTAATGAAGTTAGAAAAGTTCAAGGTTATTGTTATGACTTGCTTGAAGAGTATAAAGCAAGAATTGGTCAAGGTGATGATGCTACTAGTGTTAAAACTTCTTCAAGCATTGATATTGGCAATAGAGATTTTTTAGGTAATTTTTGTAACACCCCACTCCCGAGTGAACCGATCCCGATATCGTTGGTGATATCCGAGTCCGTGCCCCGCGAGGGTGGCGTATTACATCAGTCGGTTAAAACTCAATTTTTAATCAAACATTCATTCCATCAGAGCCATTTTTTTATTTATTTACACTCATGTGCGCGGAAAGCAGTAGACAATTTGCATCCACGTGCATAGATAAACATTTTCAGTTAATACACTCAGTTTCAGTTATTACAAATAGTAAACAATAAATTACAATAACCATTTTATGTATAAAACATAACCACATTGGCCCATTACAAAAACAAATAATCATTTTGGAAAACAATTCTATTGGACACTAATGCAGACGCGGACTGATCCCGACCTCTATCTCAACTTGCACCCGGGAGGTATACTCCCGTGTCAAACGGGGTACTCTTCTAGGCCTGAAAAATAGATTTCAATTTTGGATGAGTTTGCGAACTCAATGAGAAACCATCATCGATGGTTCTCCCAATTCATGCATCACATAACAAATTACAGTAATAAGATAATCTTAGTACTACTAATACAGTCTATATTCATAGTTCATATTACACAGTCAATTGTCACAGTCAATATTTAGTTACAGAATCATAAGACACCACAAGACAAGAGTCATCCATTTACAATCTGATCACGAAGTCAAACAGTCCACAATAATTATCCATATCAGATATTCAGTCCAGAAATGATACAATGCATATGTGACTCTTTTTTCGTTTTATTACAAGATTGTGACCGGCGCATAAAAAGTATTCAAGTAGACGCGTCTGGGAGAATTATCTCCTTCGAGCTCGAGGCTCGTTTGATTATGTCGAGCACTAGGCTCCTGCTCAAGATCGATGGCGTCTCGGTTCACAATTTTCCTTTTAGCGATTTCATGCATTTGTGCATGAATGCACATGCCCAATAGAAGTCAAGATAATCTATCACGATCCATGGGTCACCCAAATGTACAAATTCAATTAAACAATTGTCTAATGCCCAATTCATACCAATAAAAGCCATATATAATCCACGAATCCCGTAGGTAATCAAGTCACAGTAACCACGTAGATCGGGATAACCAACTAGGTTACTCACCTCTTACTTCTGAGCTATTGTCGAAAAGTCTTTGTCACGTCGGTCGATCGACGCTCCAGTTGTGCCTAATCATCAGAGAAAGTAACTATCACTAACTATTCAATCCGAATGAATTACTAATGTACATGTAGGTAAAAATATGCATGTTCATGAATTCCCGACCTTAATCTCATTTTTTTCATCAGAAAAATCTATCTAAAAATTAGAAACCTATTGGCATTGACGGAACTCAATTCGGACCTCTATAGGTCCCCAATTAAATAGAACAGTGGTTAAAGACTCCGTTACTTGGACCCACGTCAATTCCTCGTCCAAAAATCCCCAATTTCTCAGAAAATAAAATTAAATATTCAATGAATCCGATGCCTCATGAATCAGGTCAATCGGACGTCGGACGGAAAAGTTATTCACAAAAGAAACCAAAATTCACATTAAGCAATTAATATCTATATATATATATATAACCCTTATTTCCCTTTTTTATGATTTCCAACCAAACTTCCAACACCCATAACTCTTTGCACACATTTCAGGATATTATAAATCATATCTCATTGGAGAGATAATGAAACCTTCTACAAGTTTCCTTTAGTCCAGAAAAATCAATTTCACCCCTAAGGGTGTCAAACATCCAATGTAAGCTACTGCCACCACATTCACTTCCTAAAACAGGACAGTCATTGGAAATTCACTATCTTTCATTCTATGCAGTCAAAAATTATACAATAAATATGCTCATCATAATCACAATGTTATCTACAACTTTCATGAAGCAACCCAAATTTCAATTCCCTTGCTAACTAGGTCAAATAATTCACTCAAGGTAGCTGTCCCTGAAATCACTCAATTTGAGCAGTAACTTTCTATCAATCATATCTCCCTGTATACAAGTCAAACAAATCACCACTTTATATCCCTGAAAAGATAAAATCTCAAACTTCAATTTTCATGGAAAACCCGAATTCCAATTCAACCTCTAACAATTTCAAATCTGCCAAACAATGTAATTGATCGTATAAAGTGAGAAACCTAATGTAGGTTCAGTTTTTTTCAAATTCATTACTCCCAAATCTGACATCCAAAAATTATATGTCATATATCTTTGTCAAGATAATTTCTTCCTCTACAACTTTTCAGAAGGTCACTCATGCCAATTCAATTCACAAAAATTGCTAAAACTGCTTCTAATCAGAATGTGCACCACATCCACTCTTAGTCTAGGTTTCCACAAATGACAGAAAATCAGTCAACATTTCACAATGTATAACTCCCAATATACAGATCGAAAAATAGCAAATTCAATGGTAATGGAAAGATAACTTAATATGCTTCAACTTTCATGAAGACCATTTTCCCAAATTCCATATCAATTAATGTAGAAAAATCAGCAAAACTCTTTGGTCCTAGTGTGGTTCCATGTTTATGACAATAAAACAGAAACTTTCCATGCAAAAATTCGACCTTCTAGAATTACAATTTAACACCACCTATTTCACACAAAATTGTAGCCAACATCCCAAAGTTTAATTGGGCACAAACCTCATCTCATTTGCTCACCTACACAATTAGTTATGATCAAAACATTGCAATAGGGTCAAAATTCATTTCCCAGCTTTCAACTTCAACCTAACTCCTATCACTTCTAACACCTATAACACATCACTAAGCATCCATTTACACCTCTAATTCAACCACAAAATCATCACAACATGTACTTATATAATTGGCAGCACTTACACAATTTACTTTCCTTAGTTCCATTCATCTAGACTTCCAAAAAGCAAGCCAAAACCAAGCCAAATCAATTTAAACCACATTCTTTCATTCACCCTCACTCAAACATGCATTAAACCCATTCAAACCTACCACTTTCATGATCAAATAAATGCATAAATGGTCTCCATGAATGCTTCTAACTACCAAAAGAATAAAAACAAACATCAATTCTTACCTTAAACAAGTTACAAGCTCTCCATTCTCCAAATCTTTAAAACTCTCCACACTTCCTACCTTGACACCTCACCTACGGCCTTCACTAAATCATACACATAATTCACCATCTTCACAAGGTGAAAGTTTTGTCTTGGTTGAGAATAAAGAGGGGCAAACAAGTAGCAAGAAAAAGCTTCTCATATGGGATGGAAAAGAACATGCGAAAGAGGAGAGCAATGCACCTACGGATGATGATGTTTTTCACTTTCAAAATAACCCCTTTTACAACTTTCAAGAAGATATACTTATACACTTAAGAGGAATAGCCGAGAATGCTTAGAGGGAATAAAACAAAGTCATTTAATGACAAGGGACACTTGTCCTAAATGGAGAAAAGACAAAAACCTAACTTAATTAACATAATTTAATCATACCTCTAATCTAATTTAATCTTAATCCAACATATGCTAAGGGTTCTATAACAATTCCCACAATTATTTATCCACTAATCCAATGCCATTAGGCAGCCCCTTTCAGTACAGAAAAATTCACTCGATCAATCCGTTGGAAATTTTTCGGTCCGGGCAAATACTCCGAAAAATTTCAGAAAAATTCCTGAAAATCCCTTAAAATAGAAAACAATTTCTGGCGTACTCAAAATAATTTTTCAAACCCATTAACCACGTTAATCTCAATAAAATTGTCTTAGGCACGCAAACCGGAAATATCATGTATGCATGCATAGTAATTTCATGTGGACAAATGTGACTGTGGACCAATCCTATTATGCATGAACAGTCCTATGCACTCCAAATCTATTCCATCCTATGCCAAATTTACTATTTTACCCTTCTAATTGAGGGTGAGATGTTACAATTCCCCCCTCCTAAAAAAATTTCGTCCTCAAAATTCTCAATCAACAGTGCAGTATGACCGTAATCATATGTTCCTATATGTCCCATACACTTTTTCACTCAATAATTCATTTTCCGAAAGGTCACAGTAACCATATTCAGTTAGTTGTTCAGTTACTAATTTGGCTAACTCATTACCACTCAGTACAGTAGATGGACTCAAAAAGGCTATCAGTTGGTGATCTTACTATCATATTATTTCACTTGCAATTTTCGTAGTAGCCATTACCTTTGGTTCCGATACTATGACTCAATTCCTTATTTCCGAACCCGTTATCAAGCCAATACTTTTTCTCCATTAACATGCAGACTAATACATATTCCAGACATCCTTTCAAGGTGATACGTACCATAGCCTCCTTTATCTCATCCCTCACATTCTTTTGGTACCAATACAATGACATTTAGTTCCATTTCACTATAACCACTGATACTTTACCTACTGCAGTCATGCTTTATATCCCATTGACTCTCTGTTCAAATTCAATTCTCCTTAGACAATTCATTATTCTATAGTGTTCACGCACTCTATCCCGGATATGCATTTTACTCTGTTTCACTTGTCCGATCCTGATCCACTTTAGCTAACCCATGTTGTTTTCCTATGTCACCTTCCTTTGTTTCACTCAACACAGTCTCAAATTCATTGTGATTTTTGACTCCCGTTAGGCACTGTACAGTGTAGCAGTATCTTTACAGTAAATCATAACTCTATAACACGATCAAAATCCTGTAAAACCCAAACCACTTAAGCATTTTTCCTGTTGAACATTCAAACCTATAAGCACTTGAATCTATAATCACTTCATTCTATAGCCATAGTTATTCAATTTCACTATTCGCATATGCTTACAAGAATATCTAACTTCGACTGTTCACTTTCTTGTTCTAACACTTTTTGTCGGGTACACATATTTCTTCTTTGAATCTTTCACTATTGTTTTTTCCAATTTCATTCGTATATTCAAACTCATCGTAAGACTCACCACTTTAATTTATGCACTCTTAACCTTTCTTATCACTAGATCTACAACTTCAATTTTCCATAAACACTTCACAATTACCCATAATCTACTTGACATTCCTTGAAAATCCCAATATCTGTAATTGATCTGTTCGTTGCAGCATTATCTGTTCACTAGTTGAGTTTAGTAGGCAGAATTGTCCGTTCATTTCAGCATTGTCGATATTTATGCCTGTCTCTTTCCTCAAATTAACACAGTGTATTCTCTACAGTCTCCAAGGCTTTCAATCGCGATCATGACACCAATACCATTTATCAAAGTCAATTCAATTTATCTACTACCGTTTGAACATTATATTTGTCCACTCTCCAAAAGTATGCTTATCAGCAGTATCAAATTCTTCAATAAGTCATATAGTTCATTTTACTTTTCACTGTTCAATCTTTTCAAACACATTCTGTTAATAATTATCGTCACTACCATTTGCTTACTTCACATCATTCCTTCTTGAACTTTTCCATACATCATCAAACATCATTCAATTCATTCAGTCCACAATTAGTGTATTTGCAATCCCTTTATGAAGATAACATTACATCACGTCATTATCAGCTTCCCTTTAGGACTTCTTGTTTCTACTCATTTTCTCTTTTCAATCGATTTCCTGCCATCCACGTCGATATATCTATATATACCAATACCTAATCATCTGTATTTGGACTTCCATCAATTTCCACTTCATTTGAGTATTTCACTTTGCAGTTCGGGACTAGTTTATTCCTAGTGTCAAATCAAGATTTCCCCAACAGTTTTGCATCACAGATGGAGATCTATTCACTTCACATTGCAATAGAATCACCTCAAATTAAAATTCCACTCACGTCGTTGGATACGTTACATTTTCGTACCTACAATACGGATAACCTCAGTCGTACATTTCACTTGTTATATCTAAATCTCCTTTTGAGATATAACTCAATTTCACTTTTGATTTCGTCCATACTTCTTTTCATTTGACCATAAGTCTTGCTACCTTCATTATACTATTCACGAAAGTCTCATCAGCCAATTAGTGTCCCTAATTGTTTTTCAATCATTCTTAAGTACTATCTCAATCAGAACAATTTTATGCCATAATTTAGAAGATCAGAACATTCCTTATACTAAGGTTCCTTGTGATAGTCACATAAACACTTTCTTTCACACTTATTTAGTAATCTATACCTCAGCATTTTATCTGGAAACCAATTAGTAACCTATACAATTCAGACTTCCATAAGACTCCTTTCCGTTTATGCTAATTCTCAAATAAATAACTGATGCCAGAATCATTTCTCATTTCCTCTCATAAAGGTACATTCAGTCCTCCTATGTCTTACTTTAACCTAATATAAACTTTACACTTATAACCACTCATAGAAGCACGTATTTAATCATTCACTGATCATCTCCTCCATGTTTTCCATGTATCTTTCACATACATTTCATTAATCATGATCAACTTTACTGTCCAATAGGTACTCCCAACGGTAAATCGATTCATATCACTATCATTGTTTCTTTTTTTTCATTTTTTTTATTTCCCTAGTTTCATTCCCATAGCATTCATGTGTCAACTTGACCTTTTAAGGTCATGTCCACTTGGCTTATACAATGTCATCTTCTTATTGCTTCGTATTTCTTTAATATCCTCAAACAATCTATAATAGGGCATTCCACGGTCCCAAAATACGATTAAAATCGTTGATACAACTCCATTGTATCTCTATCTATTTACCCATCCAGCTACCATTTCGTGTCTATATACATCTTTTCAACCAAATCTAGAATTTCCCATACACAATCAAGAGAAAATTGTCACCGTCTTTTTCCCTTACCATCCTTTGATACTAGTTTCCAAACTCTAAGCACAATATTCGCATAACCATTTTAGTCTCACGCTTAGGCGCTCATAATCATAACCGTGGCCTCAATTCATTTCAGTTTATCTGTACACTTTTATCTCACCATGTCTACTTTTTCTTACTCTATTAGGCACTAGGCATCTTGCTTTTTCAGTTCTTTCAGTTCTCGATAGACCATTACAGTACACTATTGATCTTCTTACAATCTCGCTATCATCCTCTATCTATGATATCTACTAATATCTAACACCAATACAGTGAATCAATATCTACCTAATCGGACCATCTACACTTTACTCGGCCCAATGTTTCCCATTTCCTCACATATACAATGTAACTCTAATTACTTAATCATCCCGACCATTAATCTCACTTAAGACTACTATAACCAGTATACTTCTCCTATCTCCAGTGGACCTTTCCAAATGCTAGACATATTCATTTTTCTGTCACCATAATATTGCCATTTTAATCCGGAATTTATTAATATCATACAGAGCATTTACTCGCCGGAATTCAACTCGATATCGATGGTGATATCCGAGCCCGTGCCCATGAGGGTAGCGCATTAGAACAATCACCGTAACTCAAAACTCGGAAAAAAACACTTCTCTTTATACAAAATCAATCACACGCAGAAATCGGTAATAATCAAGGCCCACCGAACAAAATCACTAATAAGAACAACTTGCAACACTACAATACACATAGAACATCACTACCCTAATGCGACGCCGAATCGATCCCGACCTCGACTCAATTCGCTTTCAAGAATCATGCCCTGTTTGTCCAACGGGTATTCTTCAATTCTGAAAAATAGTTGCAATGTTGGGTGAGTTTGCGAACTCAATGAGAAACCATCATCGATGGTTCACCCAACTCACGATATACATCTAATATATATCTCATAGATATATTTTAACACAATTTATAACACTATAAACACTATACACAATTTACACAGTTACACTATCACATATCAATTCACACTATGCACACATCACACGATTCACAATTTCGCTACACCGACAAATGCATAATGTATGCAATTTCTCATTTTATGATGTTGTTGTGACTGGCGGCAATATTCAAATTTTGGCAAGTAGGAGAGCCCTCGTGGTATGCACTACGCCCACTCACTTTAGGAATAGGAGAGCCCTCCGGGTATGCACTATTTCCTTTTGGCCTTAGGCCCATTCATCGATATCGAGCTTAAAGCTCGATCACTAAGCTCCACCACAACCGATTAACTACCACTTATGTTCATGCTTAGCATGCACCAACACTTGCACAAGATTCAACACATTTATCTCACTTCACTCGCTAATCACAATCAAAACACTTATTCACAATTTTATACGCTGATTCTCATTCACAGGTATTCACATTTATAAATCACACTTGGTGCAATCACTAACACTTATCACATTTAGCTCATTCACTTCACATTTATATCACTCACTTTGACACTTAATTCACACACATTCACAAAGACATTTAATCACATAAAACCGAGGAACCAACTAGGTTACTCACCAGTAACTTTCGAAGCATCGCTCGAAGTCCCAAAGAATGTCCGTGGTCCGTCGATCCAACAACGCCTCTATAACAATTCAAATGAATTATCATCACCACTTGCTCAATTAATTCAATTCACTGATGCACATGTCTTAATTCAAACTATATGATGCATGATCATGATTTCCTAGCACTAAGACCCAAATCGCTATCTCTCGCTTCACAATCACAATTCACTATTCACTAGGTCAATAGCATTCCTTAATTTCAAATTCACTCACTCAAACTCTAATCATACTCGCTAGTTACAACATAACTCTTTCGTCACATTAAACTATAATGGACTCTCTTTCGATAATTGCAATCCTGTAAATTAAAATCCAAACTCTCAGTCTTTATCACAATTATAGACCTCTTTCTAGTTCATAACTAATCAAGTATCACCTTAATAGGAATACCATGCATCAAGATATCATCAAGATATCAAACATGTTCAAGAAACATCTAGTTCATGTTCCTCCACCAATACCCTTACTTTGATTCAATCAATCATTTCCAAATTAATACTAAAACCATAAATTGTTTGTAGAGAGATAAAGAAATGTGTTAGGAATCCAATGCTTCAAGAATCAGTCATTTGGAGCTCTATAGTTCAAGTTATCCTCAAAACATCGATCTATGCACGCATCGCTTTCCTTCCGTCGATTTTTGCTTCACTGGTTTTCGCTTCAGCTGATTTTCCTTCAGCTGATTTTCGCTTCAGCTGATTTTCGCTTCACTGATTTTCCTTCACTGATTTTCGCTTCAATGATTTTCCTTGGTGATTTTCGCTTCACCTGATTTTTCCGTCGAACATATCCACTTATATAGATCATATCTTTTGACTCCGATATTCAAATTGGACAAACTTGGCATCTATCTCATAGAGAAAGAGAGATCTACAACTTTCAAGAAGGAAATTTTGTCCAAATCTATCGATATCAAGTCCATATCGTCGCTTTTGCTTCAGCTGATTTTCCTTGGTGATTTTCGCTTCACCTGATTTTCCTTGGTGATTTTCGCTTCAAATTGATTTTCCTTCACCTGATTTTCCCGTCCGTAACATGTCCACTTATATAGATCATATCACCGAACACCAAAAGTTTTCTCAACAACTCATTTAACACTATAACATAATTTATTTCTCCCAACTACCCAAAGATTTATGAACAAACATATGAAATACATTTTCCATGAAGATGGCAAATCTCTCAACTTTATTTCACAAATCCCCTAACGTAGAGGATTTCTCTAACACTTACCTGCTGAGAACTCAAACAAATCTTCAAGCCCTAAACTCCACACTAAAAGATCAGCTTCGGTTTCTCCTTAGAGTCGAAAACACCAATGGCAGAGAAAGGTTGGTGAAAGAAAGGAAGAACACCAAAGTCCCTTAGAAGATATTTTGGGTGGAAAGCTCTATGTCTCCGGAGAGAAAAGTTTTAGAAAGAAAGGAATAAAGAAGGCTGGACAAGACTTAACCCATCAGCCCTCAAGGAATAGTGACCACCTACTCCTAGCTAGAGTACAAAATCCAAGTACACATGTCACTTTCTTAATGAATAAACTCTAACTTAGTTACTTTTGAATTAACTCCATTTAGTTCTCCCCTTTCCAATATAACCAAACTATCTCCAAAACTTCATTTAATTTATTTCTTGCTCCCAACTATAAATATATCTTTCAATACACCATAACTTTACCAACATATACAAATATCATAATTCCACCAAAATTTAAAATCGCAAGATTTCACTAACCCAATTATTTCAACATTTTAATAATCACAATTATCGGCCTCAACGCATTTTCTCGGTCCAACACATAACTCTAAAATTTGAAAAATCCTCATAAATTCACAAAATATAAAACACTCGATCTCATACTCAATTTTCAAATTCCAAATCTCTATAACTCAATTCTCACTCTAACTCAAATATACAACCCAATATTCTTAAATTCTCAACCACATCACAATTCCGCAAATTTAACTATTCAATTCAATCAATAGATCATATCTCAGAATTCACAATTCAACTCATAATCACAATTAAATGCTGGAATAATCATGAATGCATGATACTAAGATGCATGTGCAATTAACTCAATTAATCTCATTTATCACTGATGCAAAACTCACTATACGTGCAATTCAATCATGAATGCACTCACTGCTCAAACCATCTAATTACCGATATGCCCATCACACCGGTAACGGGATGTTACAATTCTCCCCTCCTAATTAAAATTTCGTCCCAAAATTTCTTATATACGATTGATCAGAAAGGTGGGGGAGTCGCTTCACTCATTAATTTTCTGCGCTACTCAGCAATTTCTGCCAATGAACTGAAAACTATATGATCAATTAACCACTCACTTTTTTTGTATTTCGACACTGTCTCACTATTTCATTATAATTACTTATAATTCGTCACTTTCAATATCACTAACACGTATCTCGGATCCTAACAATATTTCCACATCTTGTCTATGCAACAATTTGGATCCGAAACATCTTTTACCGAATTACCAATTCATAGTTCAATTCACATCACAGTTACATAGAAGTCACATATCACAAATTCAGCTACTCCGATTTACACTCTCATTTTCATCTAAGTGCATCTATACCGCAGTGATACACTTGGAAACATTTCATTTATCGATTAACAAATTATATCACTTTAGTGTTAAAACACTAATCTCATAAGATTCCGATAACCTCAATCCACTCAAATCATTTCCCTGATTTTGGGACTTCTCAATTCTATTTCAAATTCGATTACTCATTACATATTACAATATACTAATAAAACAATCGCTGAACTCGCAATTCAATCTAGGCTCCACATCGATCTCATGTCCCTATAAATGCCAAACATATCAGTTGCACATTTATCTCCAACAGTCAAGGCTATTGGTCACTCTCACATATAATCATACGACTTTTCATTCATGCTCGACCATCAATTTCTCTTTCGATGCACTTTACGACAACATTCGGCTCTGATCGCTCTTTGCAATTTCTCTAACAGTCTCTTTAGTCTGCACTACACATAGTTCTTAATCACACTTTACATATCAATATCCTCAACAATAGGAGTCAGTTTCAATTCCTCAGTAAGGTTTAAAAATTTAAACACCCCATATAGGTCTTTGCCAATCCTTTAAATACACGATTGATTTGAAATTTCGATAGCTCATACCATTTTCCTTTTTGCCCTTTACCAGGTTGACAATTAACACTCAACAATAACACACTTATACGCTATTGGATTTCTGCTCAATCCATTTTATTGCATCACTGTCTTAACTTTGCGACTACTCAATCGTTTAATCTCTTTTACTATCATCAGTCATACCATTCACACATTTCCCTCAAACAGTTTGTCAAAGCTAAAGCCAGGAAATCTTTGACACTTTTCTGGACAGATCCAGCACTTAGTTAGTTCTCAATAACTCCAAATCCCGTATACACACATTCTTGAAAAATTTCACAGTTTATCAATACCTCCATCATCATTGAGTCTTATCAATCATTCACTATTCATTCGATCTGATTAAGATTCACTCTTATGATTACATGATTATCAATTTCCTCAACTATGCCAATTTATCCTCTTCACTTTTTAAACACATTAATCAATCATTGATGCTCATAGTCACAGTCAAATTTGAACGCAATAGAGACACTTTACTCTTCAGTAGTACATCAATTTCCTTATACCCATACTTAATTCGTATAACTCTCTAAAGATCGATTGTCTCCAATGAGGAACAATTTTCTCATCTCTTTCTTAGTTTCATCACAACATGTTTTGACACAAATTCTTTTACCTTAGTTCTCCACATAACCCAATTTATTGCCATCATTACACACTGGTTTGTTAACACATTCATCATATCTCTTTTGTACTTTCAGATCACAATTACACAAAATATACACGAACCTATATTCTTCTCATATTCGCAATTAACATTTCCTTGATATTCAGTAATTCTCTTACACAATCAGAGTCATCTCATCAACATAATGTACACATTTTTAGTAACATATGGTATCTCTTACACTTGAGTCTTCGCTAGGATGAGGACTCCAAAATTTAACTTTCACTTCATTTCAAAGTGTATCTCTTCAATGATCGCTCTCAAATCAAATTATCGGATCAACTAAGCCTTATCATTCACTAACACTGCTCATCAAAACGTTGTCACCAATTATTTCCCATCTCTATCTATCAATCACTCTTAATACCTCAAAAGATCAATTTCGACACGCATACTTTTCTCAAGAAGAGCAGTTCATGCCATGACTTACAAGATTATAACATCCCTTATAAAGAGACTCTGTAGGGCATTTATACAATTCCATTTACTTTAACATTTTGAACACATCGTTATAATCATCACATCATATCTGAGTATACACTCACATCAATTGACTCATTAGTAGCCTATACTACTACTAAAAACACTTTAATCTCATTTAATTCTCGATAACCTCTCTCTTTTTGGTACCAGCTCTTGATCATTAATAGTCTCACTTCTTTCTCGTTGATCGCCATAAGCATTTTGTGCCTTGCCTTAACTCATCTCGAGCTTGGGACCACATGGATAATAATCGGAGCTTATTTCATAGGCCACTTTTTTTTTCCTATAACATATTCACGCATATTATTCACTTATGCCCAATCATTTCACCCATAAGGGTGATCCCACTATCAAATGTACACTTCCAAAGGACAATCAAATCTGAGCTCAACAACTTTCCTTTTGCACCGACCTCACGCGAGAGGATCGAATACAATCTCTATTCATTTCCAATTGATCACTATAAACACTTTCATTCTATAAGAATCGAATCGCAATTATCCACTAACTCATTAATTTCTTCTCATGCCATCTCACAAATAAGACACTTACGCTCCATATTTCCACTTGTCACGGGCTCCATGATCGTGTGTATTCACTTAGTGCATCACCAACCCTAATCACTCTTTCATCTACTATTATCGTGATTTTACACTTTAATCTTTTCATAATTGTCTCATACTCATTTAACTTTTCACACTCAAATCAATATCATCATCAGTACAAATCATTCTTGATTTCTTGCTAAGATAATTAATTCTCACCATAAATCATGATTTATAACTCTCATCACGGTAATCAATCCCAATTGCAACTTCCCTATATCATGGAACACTTTATTTTTATCCACAATATACACTTGACCTCTTGCCATTTCTATCATATTTCGATTTTCATTTTCCTCTCTCAATCCATAACTATCACTTTATTTCTATTTCACATTCCAAAAGTATACTCAGCAAAACTCTCATGTTGCATTTCATAATATAACCGCTGATACCAGTACACTAATCTTCACTTATCAAATCAAACCATATACTCTTTTCGGGTTTCATGATGTCCACAACTTCCTTTTATCACATTCTCACACATTATCATTTTCCTCACTATTTCTAACCGCTTAAACGACTGATACATGCTAATGCATGTGACTCATATGCTAGACTAGGGATCAGTTGTTACTGTCTGCTGTGACACGACTTAGATGCATGCACTTGACACATTTTTCAGAAAACCCATGTAAGATTGTACTTCTGGGCTCTGATATCACAAATGTAGCATCCTACTCCCGCCAGACCCGAACCCGATATCGATGGTGATATCCGAGCCCGTGTCCCGCGAGGGTAGCGTACTAGAACAATCATCGAACTCAAAACTCGAAAAAAACACTTCTTTATACAAAATCAATCACATGCGCGAAATCAAGAATAATCAAGGCCCATGAACAAAATCACTAATAAGAATAACTTGCAACACTACAATACATAGAACATCACTACCCTAATGCGACGCGAACCGATCCCGACCTCGACTCGACTCAATTCGCCAAGAATCATGCTCCCGCTTGTCCAACGGGTATTCTTCAATCCTTGAAAATAGTTGCAATGTTGGGTGAGTTTGCGAACTCAATGAGAAACCATCATCGATGGTTCACCCAACTCATGCATATACATCTAATATATATCTCATAGATATATTTTAACACAATTTATAACACTATAAACACTTTACACAATTTACACAGTTACACTATCACATATCAATTCACACTATGCACACATCACACGTATTCACAATTTTACATTAATCGACAAATGCATAATGTATGCAATTTCTCATTTTATGATGTTGTTGTGGTGAGCGGCAATATTCACATTTTGGCAAGTAGAGAGCCCTCGGGGTATGCACTATCGCCTACTCACTTTAGGAATAGGAGAGCCCTCTCGGTATGCACTATTTCCTTTTTGGTCTTAGGCCCATTCACTGATATCGAGCTTAAAGCTCTGATCACTAAGCTCCAACCACAACTGATTAATTACCACTTATGTTCATGCTTAGCATGCACTAACACTTGCACAGTCTCTAACACATTTATCTCACTTCACTCGCTAATCACAATCAAAACACTTACTCACAATTTTATACGCTAATTCTCATTCACAGGTATTCACATTTATAAATCACACTTGGTACAATCACTAACACTTATCACATTTAGCTCATTCACTTCACATTTATATCACTCACTTTGACACTTAATTCACACATTCACAAAGACATTTAATCACATAAAACCGAGGAACCAACTAGGTTACTCACAGTAACTTCCGAAGCACGCTCGAAGTCCCAAAGAATGTCCGTGGTCCGTCGATCCAACGGCGCCTCTATAACAATTCAAATGAATTATCATCACCACTTGCTCAATTAATTCAATTCATCGATGCACATGTCTTAATTCAAACTATATGATGCATGATCATGATTTCCTAGCACTAAGACCCAAATCGCTATCTCTCGCTTCACAATCACAATTCACTATTCACTAGGTCAATAGCATTCCCTTAATTTCAAATTCACTCACTCAAACTCTAATCATACTCCGCTAGTTACAACATAACTCTTTGGTCACATTAGAAACTATAATGGACTCTCTTTCGATAATTGCAATCCTGTAAATTAAAATCCAAACTCTCAGTCTTTATCACAATTATAGACCTCTTTCTCTAGTTCATAACGAATCAAGTATCACCTTAATAGGAATACCACAGACCAAGATATCATCAAGATACTGAAACATGTTCAGTAAAACATCTAGTTCATGTTCCCTCCACCAATACCCTTACTTTGATTCAATCAATCATTTCCAAATTAATACTAAAAACCATAAATTGTTTGTGGAGAGATAAAGAAATGTGTTAGGAATCCAATGCTTCAAGAATCAGGTCATTTGGAGCTCTATAGTTCAAGTTATCCTCAAAACACTGATCTATGCATAGACTGTTTTCCTTCCGTCTGATTTTTGCTTCAGCTGGTTTTCGCTTGGTGATTTTCGCTTGGTGATTTTCGCTTCGGTGATTTTCCTTGGTGATTTTCGCTTCAGAGATTTTTCCGTCAGAATATATCCACTTATATAGATCATATCTTTTGACTCCGATATTCAAATTGGACAAACTTGGCATCTATCTCATAGAGAAAAGAGAGATCTACAACTTTCAAGAAGGAAATTTTGTCCAAATCTATCGATATCAAGTCCATATCGTCTGCTTTTGCTTCAGCTGATTTTCCTTCAGCTGATTTTCCTGTCCAGAACATATCCACTTATATAGATCATATCTTTTGACTCCGATATTCAAATTGGACAAACTTGGCATCTATCTCATAGAGAAAAGAGAGATCTACAACTCTCAAGAAGGAAATTTTGTCCAAATCTATCGATATCAAGTCCATATCGTCTGCTTTTGCTTCAGCTGATTTTCCTTCACTGATTTTCGCTTCAATTGATTTTCCTTCACCGATTTTCCGTCGTAACATGTCCACTTATATAGATCATATCACCGAACACCAAAAGTTTTCTCAACAACTCATTTAACACTATAACATAATTTATTTCTCCCCAACTACCCAGTATTTATGAACAAACATATGAAATACATTTTTCCATGAAGATGACGAAATCTCAACTTTATTTCACAAATCCCTAACAAAGAGGATTTCTTTAACACTTACCGCTGAGAACTCAAACAAATCTTCAAGCCCTAAACTCCACACTAAAAGATCAGCTTCTGGTTTCTCCTTAGAGTCGAAAACACCAATGGCGAGAAAGGTTGGTGAAAGAAAGGAAGAACACCAAAGTCCCTTAGAAGATATTTTGGGTGGAAAGCTCTATGTCTCCAGAGAGAAAAGTTTTAGAAAGAAAGGAATAAAGAAGGCTTGGACAAGACTTAACCCATCAGCCCTCAAGGAATAGTGACCACCTACCCTAGCTAGAGTACAAAGTCCAAGTACACATGTCACTTTCTTAATGAATAAACTCTAACTTAGTTACTTTTGAACTAACTCCATTTAGTTCTCCCTTCCAAAGATAACCAAACTATCTCCAAAACTTCATTTAATTTATTTCTTGCTCCCAACTATAAATATATCTTTTAATACACCATAACTTTACCAACATATACAAATACCATAATTCTACCAAAATTCAAAATCGCAAGATTTCATTAACCCAATTATTTCAACATTTTAATAATCACAATTATCGGCCTCAACGCATTTTCTCATCCAACACATAACTCTAAAAATTCTGGAAAATCCTCATAAATTCACAAAAATATAAAACACTCGATCTCATACTCAATTTTCAAATTCCAAATCTCTATAACTCAATTCTCACTCTAACTCAAATATACAACCCAATATTCTTAAATTCTCAACCACATCACAATTCCACAAATTTAACTATTCAATTCAATCAATAGATCATATCTCAGAATTCACAATTCAACTCATAATCACAATTAAATGCTGGAATAATCATGAATGCATGATACTAAGATGCATGTGCAATTAACTCAATTAATCTCATTTATCACTGATGCAAAACTCACTATACGTGCAATTCAATCATGAATGCACTCACTGCTCAAACCATCCAATTACCGATATGCCCATCACACCGGTAACGGGATGTTACAACTTCTTTCCTTAATCAGTCTAGGCCAACACAGTCATTCTAACCACAGTACAATATCAATCTCCTTATCCATTTTTCCTTTTTCCTTTCCTAATTGCTTATACACTTTCAGGGGTTCACCCTCTAACACAGTCTCACTTTTCTCTCACTTAATCACTTGACACATATGTACACGTAGGATTTCTACCCGTACGACTCAAACTAGGGATCAGTTGCCACGGTCTACAATGACACGACTCAAATGCATGCACCTTATGTTTCAGACTATGCCCCGATACATTACGTACTACTGGGCTCTGATACCACCTAAATGTAACACCCCACTCCCGAGTAACCCGAACCTGATATCGTTGGTGATATTCGAGTCCATGCCCCGCAAGGGTGGCGTGCTACATCAGTCGGTTAAAACTCAATTTTTAATCAAACATTCATTCTATCAGAGCCATTTTTTTATTTATTTACACTCATGTGCGCGGAAAGCAGTAGACAATTTGCATCCACGTGCATAGATAAACATTTTCAGTTAATACACTCAGTTTCAGTTATTACAAATAGTCAACAATAAATTACAATAACCATTTTATGTATAAAACATAACCACATTGGCCCATTACAAAAACAAATAATCATTTTGGAAAACAATTTTATTGGACACTAATGCAGACGCGGACTGATCCCGACCTCTATCTCAACTTGCACCCGGGAGGTATACTCCCGTGTCAAACGTGGTACTCTTCTAGGCCTGAAAAATAGATTGCAATTTTGGATGAGTTTGCAAACTCAATGAGAAACCATCATCGATGGTTCTCCCAATTCATGCATCACATAACAAATTACAGTAATAAGACAGTCTTAGTACTACTAATACAGTCTATATTCATAGTTCATATTGCACAGTCAATTGTCACAGTCAATATTTAGTTACAGAATCATAAGACAGTCACAACACAGTAGTCATCCATTTACAATACAGTCACCGAAGTCAAACAGTCACAATAATTATCCATTTCAGATATTCAGTCCAGAAATGATACAATGCATATGTGACTCTTTTTTTTTCAGTTTTATTACAGGATTGTGATCGGCGCATAAACAGTATTCATGTAGACGCGTCTGGGGAGAATTATCTCCCTTCGAGCTCGAGGCTCGTTTCAGTATGTCGAGCACTAGGCTCGGTTCAGTATCAGTGGCGTCTCGGTTCACAATTTTCCTTTTAGCAGTTTCATGCATTTGTGCATGAATGCACATGCCCAATAGAAGTCAGTATAATCTATCACAGTCTATGGGTCAGTCCAAATGTACAGTCCAATTAAACAATTGTCTAATGCCCAATTCACAGTCAATAAAAGCCATATATAATCCACGTAATCCCCGTAGGGCAATCAAGTCACAGTAACCACGTAGATCGGGATAACCAACTAGGTTACTCACCTCTTACTTCCGAGCTATTGTCGGAAAGTTTTTGTCACATCGGTCGATCGACGCTCCAGTTGTGCCTAATCATCAGAGAAGGTAACT
Source organism: Erythroxylum novogranatense (assembly GCA_029891385.1). Classification (NCBI taxonomy): domain Eukaryota; kingdom Viridiplantae; phylum Streptophyta; class Magnoliopsida; order Malpighiales; family Erythroxylaceae; genus Erythroxylum; species Erythroxylum novogranatense. The sequence continues at coordinate 25,195,497 of CM057230.1, read as the reverse complement.
ATCACTAACGATTCAATCCGAATGAATTACTAATGTACATGTAGGTAAAAATATGCATGTTCATGAATTCCCGGCCTTAATCCCATTTTTTTCTACCAAAAAAATCTATCTAAAAATTAGAAACCTATTGGCGCTGACGGAACTCAATTCGGACCTCTATAGGTCTCCAATTAAATAGAACAGTGGTTAAAGACTCCGTTACTTGGACCCACGTCAATTCCTCGTCCGAAAATCCCCAATTTCTCAGAAAATAAAATCAAATATTCAATGAATCCGATGCCTCATGAATCAGGTCAATCGGACGTCGGACGGAAAAGTTATTCACAAAAGAAACCAAAATTCACATTAAGCAATTAATATCTATATATATATATAACCCTTATTTCCCTTTTTTCTGATTTCCAACCAAACTTCCAACACCCATAACTCTTTGCACACATTTCAGGATATTATAAACCATATCTCATTGGAGAGATAATGAAATCTTCTACAAGTTTCCTTTAGTCCAGAAAAATCAATTTCACCCCTAAGGGTGTCAAACATCCAATGTAAGCTACTGCCACCACATTCACTTCCTAAAACAGGACAGTCATTGGAAATTCACTATCTTTCATTCTATGCAGTCAAAAATTATACAATAAATATGCTCATCATAATCACAATGTTATCTACAACTTTCATGAAACAACCCAAATTTCAATTCCCTTGCTAACTAGGTCAAATAATTCACTCAAGGTAGCTGTCCCTGAAATCACTCAATTTGAGCAGTAACTTTCTATCAATCATATCTCCCTGTATACAAGTCAAACAAATCAACACTTTATATCCCTGAAAAGATAAAATCTCAAACTTCAATTTTCATGAAATACCCGAATTCCAATTCAACCTCTAATAATTTCAAATCTGCCAAACAATGTACTGATCAGGGCAGCAGTGAGAAACCTAATGTAGGTTCAGTTTTTTTCAAATTCATTACTCCCAAATCTGACATCCAAAAATTATATGCCATATATCTTTGTCAAGATAATTTCTTCCTCTACAACTTTTCAGAAGGTCACTCATGCCAATTCAATTCACAAAAATTGCTAAAATTGCTTCTAATCAGAATGTGCACCACATCCACTCTTAGTCTAGGTTTCCACAAAAGACAGAAAATCAGTCAACATTCCACAATGCATAACTCCCAATATACAGATCGAAAAAGAGCAAATTCAATGGGAATGGAAAGATAACTTAATATGCTTCAACTTTCATGAAGACCATTTTCCCAAATTACATATCAATTAATGTAGAAAAATCAGCAAAACTCTTTGGTCCTAGTGTCGGTTACTGTTCACAGACAATAAAACAGAAACTTTCCATGCAAAAATTTGACCTTCTAGAATTACAATTTAACACCACCTATTTCACACAAAATTGTAGCCAACATCCCAAAGTTTAATTGGGCACAAACCTCACCTCATTTTCTCACCTACACAATTAGTTATGATCAAAACATTGCAATAGGGTCAAAATTCATTTCCCAACTTTCAACTTCAACCTAACTCCTATCACTTCTAACACCTATAACACATCACTAAGCATCCATTTACACCTCTAATTCAACCACAAAATCATCACAACATGTACTTATATAATTGGCAGCACTTACACAATTTACTTTCCGTAGTTCCATTCATCTAGACTTCCAAAAAGCAAGCCAAAACTAAGCCAAATCAATGTAAACCACATTCTTTCACTCACCCTCACTCAAACATGCATTAAACCCATTCAAACCTACCACTTTCATGATCAAATAAATGCATAAATGGTCTCCATGAATGCTTCTAACTACCAAAAGAATAAAAGCAAACATCAATTCTTACCTTAAACAAGTTACAAGCTCTCCATTCTCCAAATCTTTAAAACTCTCCACACTTCCTACCTTGACACCTCACCTACGACCTTCACTAAATCATACACATAATTCACCATCTTCACAAGGTGAAAGTTTGGTCTTGGTTGAGAATAAAGAGGGGCAAACAAGTAGCAAGAAAAAACTTCTCATATGGGATGGAAAAAAACATGCGAAAGAGGAGAGCAATGCACCTACGGATGATGATGTTTTTCACTTTCAAAATAACCCCTTTTACAACTTTCAAGAAGATATACTTATACACTTAAGAGGAATAGCCGAGAATGCTTAGAGGGAATAAAACAAAGTCATTTAATGACAAGGGACACTTGTCCTAAATGGAGAAAAGACAAAAACCTAACTTAATTAACATAATTAAATCATACCTCTAATCTAATTTAATCTTAATCCAACATATGCTAAGGGTTCTATAACAATTCCCACAATTATTTATCCACTAATCCAATGCCATTAGGCAGCCCCTTTCAGTATAGAAAAATTCACTCGGTCAGCCCGTTGGAAATTTTCAGGTCCGGGCAAATACTCCAAAAAATTCCAGAAAAATTCCTGAAAATCCCTTAAAATAAAAAACAATTTCTGGCGTACTCAAAATAATTTTTCAAACCCATTAACCACGTTAATCCCAATAAAATTATCTTAGGCACGCAAACCGGAAATATCATGTATGCATGCACAGTAATTTCATGTGGACAAATGTGACTGTGGACCAATCCTATTATACATGAACAGTCCTATGCACTCCAAATCTATTCCATCCTATATCAAATTTACTATTTTACCCTTTCAATTGAGGGTAGGATGTTACAATTTTGATGAAGAAATGGCACTTGAGAGTGAGAGTAGCTCATTACTTGCAAAATCTGAATTGGACCAATATTTGGAGGAGAAAGCGTTGCCGAGAATCAATGATTTTGATATATTAGGTTGGTGGAAGGCTAATGGATTGAAGTATCCAACTTTAATGTTAATAACGAGAGATATCTTAGCGATTCCAATTTCTACCGTTGCTTCAGAATCTGCTTTTAATACCAGTGGAAGATTGGTTACTCCGCATCGTAGTAGACTTCATCAAAAAACTTTGGAGGCTTTAATGTGTGCTCAAAGTTGGCTTTTTTTTTCTACAATGGTTAACAATTTATTTCTATTTTATGTTTGTGTTATACATTATAATATTTTTTAAAAATTGCAGTTCTTTCTTCGTTTCAAGCGTAGCAATATAAATATGTTATATATAAAATAATATTTTTGTTAATAACATCCCCAACGGGAAATGGGTCTGTATGGAGATGTTATTCCCGATGGGGATGGGGATGGAGGTTGAAAAAAAACCCGATGGGGATGGGGCGGGGATGGGGAACGAAATTATAAATGAGGATGGGGCGGGGATCGATAATCCGCCCTAAACCCCCATTGCCATTCCTAATCGTTCTGAGAGTGGTATATTCGTTAAGGAAGAAGGGCATAATTGATATTAACAACAGCTGAAAGGGGCAACCCCAGATAGGGTTAAGCTCGAGTGGGACTTTTCTTGTAGTTCCAATTTCATTCCTTGTTCGCCAATCTTGCCAAATATTTCACTGCCTCTTTCTCCATCGTTATGTATTCGGGCACTCTATAGTCTCTAACTGACATAAAGTTCCAAATCTCGTGTTTACAGTTTCTAACTCTTAGCTATGGCTATGTGTTGGACCCCGAACCTTGAGTGACAATTTGATTTAGTAATATGAATGATCAAGTGGATGAGTTGATTGAAATGAAGTTATATAGCAAGAATTAGAAAGAAAAAATTGTGAAAATTTGAAAGATTTAGAAAGTTTGACTTTTTGGAGAGAGAATGTTTGACTTTGAGAGTTGACTTTTGTTTGAGGCAAAATTTGATAAAATGGTCTTCTGGAAACTTGTAGGTTATGTTAAGAGATTTTTGTGGACATAAAGTTTGCAATATTTCGATATCGGGAGTGAAAGTTATGATCAGTCAAAGTTTATGTTTGATCAGGTTTGACTTTATATTGGTTGGAACTTTGACTGAGAAATTAACCTAGTTAGAGGTTAATTGAGCTTTGATGTTCTTCATGAAAATTGAAGGATTTGTTTTGATCTTTATTTCGATATAAAGTATGCAATTTTTCGATCTCGGAAAAATAAGTTATGATTTTTACAAGTTTGTATAGAGGATAGTATCTTTGACCGGAAAATGGACTCCCGTAGGAGTTGAATTGAGTTTTATGTTCTTCTTGGAAGATTTAGAGCTTCTCTCAAGCTTTCTATAGAGATTAAGTTTGTCAAAATCGGAGTTCGGGAGTAAAAGTTATGAATTTCGGAAGTTTTTGATTTTTAAGTGAAAAAAAAAAAAATTTCATAACGGATTTTGGAACGTCTTAGGAATCCCCAACGCGATTCTGTTTCCTGTTCTTTGCTTATGCACGGATGTCGGAAAGTGTTTCAGTTTACATTGATGTGTTTGCTTACTTTGTTGTCTATCCGAATTCGATTTGCATTCGATTCGATCCCGCTTTCGCTTATTCGTTCCGCTTTGTGATTCGTATTCGATTTTTTTCGCTTCGCTATATTCGATTGAATCTGTTCATTTGTTTCGATTAGTTCTTGCTTCCGCTTGCCTTTGCTTCCGCTTCGCTACTTTCGGATTTATTCGCTTCCGCATTTTGTTTTCGATCCGAAATTTCTGGCTCCTTTCGCTTCCGTTTCCATTGATTCCGTCATTCATTCTTTTTGTTAAGTTGATTCGGTTGGGATCCGGTTCCCGGATCGGGTCCCAACACTATGGGTCTGGGTAAAATAGTAATCCTCGCTGGTGCAGGTTATTTATTTATTTATTTATTAGTATCTTAGTTAATCTTGGTTATTACTTTCTTCCTTGGTGGATTTAAATTGAGTGCGTGATTTTGAGTAGTAGGAATCGTGAATTGCATTTGATTTTATTTTGTTGATGTGTTAGGGTTTTGGGTAAACCCTAGATTATGAATTGCATGATTAGACCCTTTTATTAATAGATTTGGTGCTTATATTTTCACGGGTTACTTGGTTTCTAGTGGTATGAATGAAACATAAAAGAGGACGTTAATGGGTTTGGCTTATCGTGATTTTGGCCAAAATAGTCTAATTTAGTGTTATATGATCGAGTACGGATATGTTGGTGGTTCTATTAGATGCTAATGCATTTGGTTTTGCGTTATGAATAAGATGAGATTGGGTTTAGGAGTAAGGTTATGGGAATTTACAATTGGGTGTGCCTTTTAATACTTTCACTCATTTTCGTGAAAAGGATCAACCAAGCTCATTCGCACCGCTTAAATGAGTTCGAAGAGTACCTTACAAAACCAAACAAACTTGCTCTTTACACGGATGGTAAACGAAACTTTTTAATTTTTATGATGTGGCCTACATTTTCATCTAATTATCGACTACAATTTTTGCCTTTTTGACATTAGGGGCTTAATGTAATGTTGGGTACCATTAGGGGTTATGTTCGATTTCAGACTTAAATTTGGGGTCTTCTCGAAACCTTCGCTTTTTCCTTTTCCTTGTTTGTAACCACATAAATTGTGACTGCAAAGACTATGTTTGTTCAATTATTTGAAACATATAGCCTATTTCAAGCTATTATAATGACTCAGCTATGTGCAATCTGAAAGTTTCGGTTATGGAGAAAGATGAGAGAGAAAGGTAAAATTCAATTTTTCTACTTGATTCTTAAGGATTTTGGAATTTTTCTAAGAAGGAAAAGGATGGAGAATGAGGAGAGCTTCCTCATGAACCAAGAAATCCGCAAATTGGAGGAGAAATGAGGGAAGAGGAAATTTCGAGCTTTCAGATTTTCTTAAACTTTTGGTTGTTTTAGCATGATTATGATATGAGTTTGTAGTATTTGAAGTCAATTTGAGAGATTGTTAAGTATGTTGGATTTAATTTTGGATTTATGTGAATAGGGATTTTGCCCAATTTGAGAATTTGGAATTTTTTGAAATTATTGGCTTAGAATCATGGAAAGTATAATGAATTGGTGATATATGATAATTCAATATCATAAAACCCATAATTACTCAAATTAAGCTTAGGAAACATCAATTCCATATAAAATCAAGCTATCTAAATCTCCAAACACCTACGGGTGGGGGGTGGGGTCTAACATTATTAACGTGATCTTCCCTTCTTTTTTTAAAAACAGATGGAATCTCAACAAAATCAAAGTGCAGCTGATTCGAATGCTACTCTAGAACTTGTAGCTAATAACACATCTTCAACATTTCAAGACGCCATACCAGCAAACATTCATGGCAACGTGTGTAACTATTGCAATAAAAAATTAACAGGAAAGAGCACTGATGGCACAAGGAACTTGCATGATCATTTTAAGATATGTCCACGAAGAAGTGTCAGAGATATAGGACAACAAGTAATCATAACCGAAGAAACAAGAAGAGGAAACAAAGAAGCGGTGAATATAAAAAAATTCTCATTTGATCAAGAGAAGTCAAGAGAGTATCTTGCTAAAATGATCATTTTGCATGAATATCCTTTAAACATGGTGGAACATCATGGATTTCGTTATTATTCTGCTAGTTTACAGCCTTTATTCAAGATTCCTAGTAGAAATACAATCAAAAGTGACATTTTAAGGATTTACGATATCGAGAGGGCAAAGACTTTAAGTCTATTGGAGGCAAATCGCAGTAGGATTGCTTTAACAACGGATATGTGGACTTCCAGCAATCAATCAAAAGGGTTCATGTTAGAAAAATATAATAAGTATTGGTCAAACATTCATGGTATCATGGGGGTGGCAATAATTTTAGATCCAAGATACAAAACTAAGTTGTTGACCTATTGTTTTAAGAGAATCTATGGAGAGTATGGGTATGCCGATGAAGTTAGAAAAGTTCAAGGTTATTGTTATGACTTGCTTGAAGAGTATAAAGCAAGAATTGGTCAAGGTGATGATGCTACTAGTGTTAAAACTTCTTCAAGCATTGATATTGGCAATAGAGATTTTTTAGGTAATTTTGATGAAGAAATGGCACTTGAGAGTGAGAGTAGCTCATTACTTGCAAAATCTGAATTGGAACAATATTTGGAGGAGAAAGTGTTGCCGAGAATCAATGATTTTGATATATTAGGTTGGTGGAAGGCTAATGGATTGAAGTATCCAACTTTAATGTTAATAGCGAGAGATATCTTAGCGATTCCAATTTCTACCGCTGTTTTAATCGCTTTTAGTACAAGTGGAAGATTGGTTACTCCGCATCGTAGTAGACTTCATCAAAAAACTTTGGAGGCTTTAATGTGTGCTCAAAGTTGGCTTTTTTTTTCTATAATGGTTAACAATTTATTTCTATTTTATGTTTGTGTTATACATTATAATATTTTTTAAAAATTGCAGTTCTTTCTTCGTTTCAAGCGTAGCAATATAAATATGTTATATATAAAATAATATTTTTTAAGCTAATAACATCCCCAACGGGGAAATGGGTCGGTTATGGAGATGTTATTCCCCGATGGGGATGGGGATGGAGGTTGAAAAAAAAACCCGATGGGGATGGGGCGGGGATCACATAATCCGCCCCAAACCCGCCCCATTGCCATTCCTAATCGTTCTGAGTGTGGTATATTCGTTAAGGAAGAAGGGCATAATTGATATTAACAACGGTGAAAGGGCATCCCCAGATAGGTTAAGCTCGAGTGGGACTTTTCTTGTAGTTCCAATTTCATTCCTTGTTCGCCAATCTTGCCAAATATTTCACCGCCTCTTTCTCCATCGTTATGTATTCGGGCATTCTATAGTCTCTAATCGACATAAAGTTCCAAATCTCGTGTTTACTGATTTCGACTCTTAGCTATGGCTATGGGTCAGGTAAAATAGCAATCCTCACGTGCAGGTTATTTATTTATTTATTTATTAGTATCTTAGTTAATCTTGGTTATTACTTTCTTCCTTGGTGGATTTAAATTGAGTCGCGTGATTTTTGAGTAGTAGGGAATCGTGAATTGCATTTGATTTTATTTTGTTGATGTGTTAGGGTTTTCGTAAACCCTAGATTATGAATTGCATGATTCGACCCTTTTATTAATAGATTTGGTGCTTATATTTTCACGGGTTACTTGGTTTCTAGTGGCTATGAATGAAATGTAAAAGAGGGACGTTAATGGGTTTGACTTCTTGTGATTTTGGCCAAAATAGTCTAATTTAGTGTTATATGATCGAGTACGGCTATGTTGGTGGTTCTATTAGATGCTAATGCCTTTGGTTTTGCGTTATGAATAAGATGAGATTGGGTTTAGGAGTAAGGTTATGGGAATTTACAATTGGGTGTGCCTTTTAATACTTTCACTCATTTTACGTGAAAAGGATCAACCAAGCTCATTCGGACCGTTTAAATGAGTTCGAAGAGTACCTTACAAAACCAAACAAACTTGCTCTTTATACGGATGGTAAGCGAAACTTTTTAATTTTTATGATGTGGCCTACATTTTCATCTAATTATCGACTACAATTTTCTGCCTTTTTGACATTAGGGGCTTAATGTAATGTTGGGTACCATAAGGGGTTATGTTCGATTTAGACTTAAATTTGGGGACTTCTCTGAAACTTACGCTTTTTCCTTTTCCTAATTGTAACCACATAAATTGTGGCTATGACCTATGTTTGTTCAATTATCTTTGAAACATATAGCCTATTTCATGCTATTATAATGACTCGGCTATGTGCAATCTGAAAGTTTGGTTATGGAGAAAGATGAGAGAGAAAGGTAAAATTCGATTTTCTACTTGATTCTTAAGGATTTTGGAATTTTCTAAGAAGGAAAAGGATGGAGAATGAGGAGAGCTTCCTCATGAATCAAGAAATCCAAAATTGGAGGAGAAATGAGGTAAGAGGAAATTTAGAGCTTTAAGATTTTCTTAAACTTTTGGTTGTTTTAGCATGATTATGATATGGGTTTGTAGTATTTGAAGTCAATTTGAGAGATTGTTAAGTATGTTGGATTTAATTTTGGATTTATGTGAATAGGATTTCTTCAATTTGAGAATTTGAAATTTTGGAAATTATTGGTTTAGAATCATGGAAAGTATAATGAATTGGTGATATATGATAATTCAATATCATAAAACCCATAATTACTCAAATTAAGCTTAAGAAACATCAATTCCATATAAAATCAAGCTATCTAAATCTCCAAACACCTACGGGTGGGGGGTGGGGTCTAACATTATTAACGTGATCTTCCCTTCTTTTTTTTAAAAACAGATGGAATCTCAACAAAATCAAAGTGCAGCTGATTCGAATGCTACTCAAGAACTTGTAGCTAATAACACATCTTCAACATTTCAAGAAGCCATACCAGCAAACATTCATGGCAATATGTGTAACTATTGCAATAAAAAATTAACAGGAAAGAGCACTGATGGCACAAGGCACTTGCATGATCATTTTAGGATATGTCCACGAAGAAGTGTCAGAGATATAGGACAACAAGTAATCATAACCGAAGAAACAAGAAGAGGAAATAATGAAGTGGTGAATATAAAAAAATTCTCATTTGATCAAGAGAAGTCAAGAGAGTATCTTGCTAAAATGATCATTTTGCATGAATATCCTTTAAACATGGTGGAACATCATGGATTTCGTTATTATTCTGCTAGTTTACAGCCTTTATTCAAGATTCCTAGTAGAAATACAATCAAAAGTGACATTTTAAGGATTTACGATATCGAGAGGGCAAAGACTTTAAGTCTGTTGGAGGCAAATCGCAGTAGGATTGCTTTAACAACGGATATGTGGACTTCCAGCAATCAATCAAAAGGGTTCATGTTAGAAAAATATAATAAGTATTGGTCAAACATTCATGGTATCATGGGGGTGAAAATAATTTTATATCCAAGATACAAAACTAAGTTGTTGACCTATTGTTTTAAGAGAATCTATGGAGAGTATGGGTATGCTGATGAAGTTAGAAAAGTTCAAGGTTATTGTTATGACTTGCTTGAAGAGTATAAAGCAAGAATTGGTCAAGGTGATGATGCTACTAGTGTTAAAACTTCTTCAAGCATTGATATTGGCAATAGAGATTTTTTAGGTAATTTTGATGAAGAAATGGCACTTGAGAGTGAGAGTAGCTCATTACTTGCAAAATCTGAATTGGACCAATATTTGGAGGAGAAAGTGTTGCCGAGAATCAATGATTTTGATATATTAGGTTGGTGGAAGGCAGATGGATTGAAGTATCCAACTTTAATGCTAATAGCGAGAGATATCTTAGCGATTCCAATTTCTACCGTTGCTTCAGAATCTGCTTTTAGTACCAGTGGAAGATTGTTTACTCCGCATCGTAGTAGACTTCATCAAAAAACTTTGGAGGCTTTAATGTGTGCTCAAAGTTGGCTATTTTTTTTCTACAATGGTTAACAATTTATTTCTATTTTATGTCTGTTTTATACATTATAATATTTTTAAAAAATTGCAGTTCTTTCTTCTTTTCAAGGAATCTTGAATAAAGGCTGTAAACTAGCAGAATAATAACGAAATCCATGATGTTCCACCATGTTTAAAGGATATTCATGCAAAATGATCATTTTAGCAAGATACTCTTTTGACTTCTCTTGATCAAATGAGAATTTTTTTATATTCACCGCTTCTTTGTTTCCTCTTCTTGTTTCTTCGGTTATGATTACTTGTTGTCCTATATCTCTGACACTTCTTCGTGGACATATCTTAAAATGATCATGCAAGTGCCTTGTGCCATCAGTGCTCTTTCCTGTTAATTTTTTATTGCAATAGTTACACACATTGCCATGAATGTTTGCTGGTATGGCTTCTTGAAATGTTGAAGATGTGTTATTAGCTACAAGTTCTTGAGTAGCATTCGAATCAGCTGCACTTTGATTTTGTTGAGATTCCATCTATTTTTAAAAAAAGAAGGGAAGATCACATTAATAATGTTAGACCCCACCCTCCACCCGTAGGTGTTTGGAGATTTAGATAGCTTGATTTTATATGGAATTGATGTTTCCTAAGCTTAATTTGAGTAATTATGGGTTTTATGATATTGAATTATCATATATCACCAATTCATTATACTTTCCATGATTCTAAGCCAATAATTTCCAAAAATTTCAAATTCTCAAATTGGGCAAAATCCCTATTCACATAAATCCAAAATTAAATCCAACATACTTAACAATCTCTCAAATTGACTTCAAATACTATAAACTCATATCATAATCATGCTAAAACAACCAAAAGTTTAAGAAAATCTTAAAGCTCGAAATTTCCTCTTACCTCATTTCTCCTCCAATTTTCGGATTTCTTAATTCATGAGGAAGCTCTCCTCATTCTCCATCCTTTTCCTTCTTAGAAAAATTCCAAAATCCTTAAGAATCAAGTAGAAAAATCGAATTTTACCTTTCTCTCTCATCTTTCTCCATAACCGAAACTTTCAGATTGCACATAGCTGAGTCATTATAATAGCATGAAATAAGCTATATGTTTCAGATAATTGAACAAACATAGTGTCTTATGATACAATTTATGTGGTTACTGCCTAGGAAAAGGAAAAGGCGAAGGTTTCAAGAAGCCCCAAATTTAAGTCCAAATCAACATAACCCCTAATGGTACCCAACATTACATTAAGCCCTAATGTCAAAAAAGCAGAAAATTGTAGTCAAGAATTAGATGAAAATGTAGGCTACATCATAAAAATTAAAAATTTTTCGTTTACCATCCGTATAAAGAGCAAGTTTGTTTGGTTTTGTAAGGTACTCTTCAGAACTCATTTAAACGGTCTGAATAAGCTTAGTTGATCCTTTTTCACAGAAAATGAGTTAAAGTATTAAAAAGGCACACCCAATTGTAAATTCCCCATAACCTTACTCCCCATAACTCTTAAAGGTGTAGAATCATCAAAAATAGCATGAATTGATGAAATATGGAATTAATTTTGAAGAAATTATGTTTTATGAGATTGAATTTGGGTGTATTGGTTTAGGCCAATTTTGAAAATTGGGGATTTTCAAAATTGGAGATTGAAATAACTTGGAAATATGATAATTATGAATTTTCGATAGTTAATTTTTGGGAATTATGCAAATTTATGATGTGGAATTTGGGTGATTATGGCTTAGGTCAATTTTAATTGAAAGAAGGAAAGAAGCAAGGATCAAATTGGAGCTTGGAGCAAGTTCCTGGTATCGATTCGAGGTGGGTAGTATATTTATTTATTGAATTTTAAGCTAAGCATATGGATTTGAAAAATTCAAGAAGCAAATTTTGAGAAACAAATGTTTAGAAAAATGTTTGAGAAATATAGTTTTGATTGAGTAAATGAAATGCTTTTGGAAGGTTTTAAGAAAATACAAGATCTATGAAAATCATGTTTTGAATTATCGAACAATTTGAACATTGTGCCTTGTAATAGAATCAATTTGATTTATGATTTAAAGAAATTGTGCATACTTTGTTATGAATTTGCTTGATATGTGATTTAATTGATCTTTGTTAAATGCATTTATGTGAATATGCAAAATGTCATTTGTGATACGATATGATATGAAAAATTTAGAAAATCAAGATTTTGAAAAATGCCTTCGCAATTTGAATTTCTTTCCGCTTATGTGTTATGTGGGTTTGGTAGGTCCTTGTGAGTCATATTTGTCTCTATTTATATAGCCTTCGCCTTGGCTGCCCGCTAAGGGCACGGAGTCTGATTTCGGACTCCTTTACTGCTACTTTGGATCGACCGCCATGAAAAGTGTAGTACGTTCTGCTCACTGACTACAGACCGCTATCTGAGGAATGTGCGACGCTCGCTTGGACCGAACCAAGCCATTTGATATGTTTTATATGTTTGATTTGTGAAATTGATGATTTGTAATGTTATGTGTTTGCATTCATGTTTATGAAACATTTAAGAAAATGAGTTATGAAAAGTTTGAAAAATTGAAAAGGGTTTGAGAAAATATTAAAAATTGAAAAGTTTGAAAATGAGTTTTGGAGAAAATCTTAAATGGGAAATGTTTGAAAAGTTTGAAAATAAAAGATTTTTCCGCTTATTGTTCAGGTTTATAAATATATTATCCACGAAGCCCGAAGCTACCCCCCTTTCATCCCCATCTCCAGGTTTCGAGCAGGAGATCGGATGAAAGAATGTGAAGACGTCAGTTTCGACATTTGTATAAGTTAGATTTTGAGTAATCTAAATTTGAGTATGGATATGTATATGGCTTTAGATAAGTTTGGGAAAAATGTATTTGTGTATAAAGTTGAGAATTGTGAAATTTGTATATGAAATTATGGATAATTTGGGAATATATGTATGATTGATTTGGGAATTTGATTGAATTATGAGTTTTGGTATTGAATTGAGAATTATGGAAGTATTAGATTTAGGTTTATGTTTCTTTGGTGTTTGGGTTAGGACGGGAGAGTCCGTTGATTCTGAGATCTGTTTGGCATTTAGAAGTGTATTTCTTTACCCATTGCAGGTTTGGGTTAGGATAAAGACAGCCGTTATGCTGCCGAATTTTCGATAAAATTTGATGAAAATGAGATTTTGGATTTGTATTATTTGTTCTTGCATGAGATCAATAAGATGAGAAAATGAGAATAAGAATAAGAAAGAAAAAATTATCTTGGATTTTGGAACGCCTTAGGGTTTCCAACGCTTATGTTCATTCCGTTCGTTTTCTTTGCTTATTGTTCTCGGATGTCGGATATGTTCTACTTGATTTCGCCTCGCCTCGATTTTGTTATTCGTAATTTGTTATCCGATTCGTAGGTTTATTCGATCATGCGTTAGATTTTGTTTCCGATTTGAAATTTCGATCCAAATTTCCGCTTCCTTCGCTTCCGTTTGCTTCGTTTTCCGATTCTGCGTATGTAGTTGGGTTCGATAGTAACGGATCCAACATTTATAATATCGAGCCCAAGATTAGGATCTTAGCGGGCATATAAGATTGATAAGAATGTGAGGATAAGGTTAAATTGGTGAAGATATGCTTAGTGATCATTTGATTTTGATGAAAGAAATATGATTGTCTTTAGGAATTTGAAATTGATGTGTATGATTATTTAACTAATTCAAGTGATTGATTCGATTTGGGTGTTAAGAATATGATCGATTTATGAGTGTATTGAGGAACTTAAGATTAGAATTTCTTGATAAATCGTGATGAATTGATATAGATGAAAGAATGATGACATAATGATTTGAACCATATCAGGGTTCCTTAAGAAATGGACCATTAATTTGTGTCCATATATAAAGAAATAATTAGTTATAGATATAGTGTTTTGATATGATATGAGTGGTATATGATTTAAGGAAGTGAAAATTTTGAAGAGATTGAGAATATGTATGATGAAAACAATAGGTAAAAAAAATGATTGATTATGAGTTTCGGAAAGAAATTAGTAAGAAAGTGCTTGATGATCATTGTTTAGAAAGAAAGTTATGCAAGAATGAGTTACTTGGAGTTTAAATAAGTATGAATTTCGAGGACGAAATTCTTTTAAGAGGGGGAGAAATGTTGGACCCCGATCTTTAAGTGAATTTTAGAAATATAAAAAGTATGAAATAAGTAAGTTCGTATGTGAAGTTTGTATTAGATGTGATTATATTTTAAGAAAATTGATGAGAAAAAGAGTTGATGGAGTTTGATGATTTTGAAATTTGGATAACTTTGTATGGATGATAAAAGTTCAAGTGGATGAGTTGATTGAATTTAAGTTGAAAATCATGACTAAAAAGAGAAAGTGTGAAAATATGAAAAATTTTTTGAAAAAGTTTGACTTTTTGGCCTTTGAGGGTTGACTTTTGATTTAAGCCAAAGTTGATAAAATGATCTACATGAAACTTGTAGATTATGTTAAGAGCTTTCTGTAGACATAAAGTTTGCAATATTTCGATATCGGGAGTGAAAGTTATGATCAGTCAAAGTTTATATTTGATCGGGTTTGACCTTTATTATGGTTGAAACTTTGACTGAGAAATTAACCTAGTTAGAGGTTATTTTAGCCTTGATGTTCTTCATGAAAATTGAAAGGTTTGTTTTGATCTTTAATTCGATATAAAGTATGCAATTTTTCGATCTCGGAATAATAAGTTATGATTTTTTTTACAAGTTTGTATAGAGGATAGTATCTTTGACCGAAAAATGGACTTTCGTAGGAGTCGAATTGAGTTTTATGTCCTTCGTGAAAGATGTAGAGCTTTCCTCAAGCTTTCTATAGAGACTAAGTTTGTCAAAATTGGAGTTCGGGATTGAGAATTATGAATTTTGGAAGTTTAGATGAAAAAAAAAGAGGAAAATGATTTATTCGTCATTACTAGGCTTGCGCAGATCGCCATAGCGATGGCGGCGCCCAACCGCCGTCGCACGATGACGCCAGATCGCCATAGCGATGGCGAACGCCCACCGCCGTCGCTACGGTGACGCAAGATCGCCATAGCGATGGCGAGCATTCGCTCAAGATCGCTAGAGCGACGCTGATCGCCGAGGCGATCGCGTCTTCGCCCAAACGCGGGCGTTTCTACTTGGAACGATGCCGTTTTTGTTTCTCCAATACGGCGCCGTTTTGATTCCTTTGTTAGTTTCCTTTCACAAATTCGACCTTTGTTCACTATTTTGTTTATATCTTTTCCGTCCGACATTCGATTGAGTTGATTCTTGCGGCGTTGGATTCCTAAGACAATTATCTACATCCTCATAGAAATTTGTGAATTTTTTAGATTAAATTAATGGTGATTAATTTAATCAAAGTGAGTCAGGAAATTTTCCGAGCATAGTTCAGTATTTTGTAAAATTCGGGATCTGTAGAGATCCGATTGAAGCGATTCTTGTTTTGAATTAAACTAGAGACATAAGGCTACAATTTTTATGAATACGTCGAGTTTTAATTCTGGGATTAAGAATGTGAACTTTTGGACGGAAATAATCGTACATGGAAAATGTGTTACAATCTGGATATTCCCGAACTGTTTTGCGCATAACTTTTGGTGTAGTGATCCGAATCGAGTGCGGTCGATGGCGTTGGATTCGTATGATTGAGAGGAACATTTCCTGAGAAGAAAGGTTGGACAAATTCTTTCAACTTGATAGTGTGAATCAGACCCGCAAGTGAACATGACTTAAAGTAACATGACAAGGGCATTTTAGTCTTTTCATCAATTTTAATGACATGGCAGATTATGTGATGAGTTGTTGTGTGTGGAAGGCTCCAGAAAGAAATTTAATAAGTGAATGGGAAGAGTGGAAGTCGTTTCTTTAAAGAAGAAGAAGAAGAAGAAGAAGAAGAAGAAAAGAAAGAAGGAGTCGTTGGTGAGAGAGAAAGCTTGAGCTTTTGATTTTTGAAGTTGGAAAGCTTGTTTTTGAGGGGATTTCAAGAGGAAAGGGAAGAAAGAAGATGAAGCTACCTTTGGAGCTTAAAAATTTCAAAATTTTAGAGAGAGAAAGAGGTAAGAGTTTGAGTTTTTGTTTGGTTTTTGGTTTAGAATCATGAAAAATGGTATGAGATTGAGTTTTCCTATGGTTAATTGAAGTGTTTATGCTTTGATGATGGTTAATTTTGGATTTATGTGAGATGGAGTTTATGTCAAAATTGAGAATTGGGGGTTTTTGAAATTGATAATTTAGATAGCTAGAATTAGTGATGAATTTGAGATATCCTAAGTTATTTTTGATGTTTATGCTTTAGGTGAAGTTTAATTTGAAAAAAATATGAATTGGGGGTTTAGGCCAAATTAGAGATTTGGAGGTTTTCCCAAATTTTGTGAATTAAAGGTGTAGAATCATCAAAAATAGCATGAATTGATGAAATATGGAATTAATTTTGAAGAAATTATGTTTTATGAGATTGAATTTGGGTGTATTGGTTTAGGCCAATTTTGAAAATTGGGGATTTTCAAAATTGGAGATTGAAATAACTTGGAAATATGATAATTATGAATTTTCGATAGTTAATTTTTGGGAATTATGCAAATTTATGATGTGGAATTTGGGTGATTATGGCTTAGGTCAATTTTAATTGAAAGAAGGAAAGAAGCAAGGATCAAATTGGAGCTTGGAGCAAGTTCCTGTATCGATTCGAGGTGGGTAGTATATTTATTTATTGAATTTTAAGCTAAGCATATGGATTTGAAAAATTCAAGAAGCAAATTTGAGAAACAAATGTTTAGAAAATGTTTGAGAAATATAGTTTTGATCGAGTAAATGAAATGCTTCGGAAGGTTTTAAGAAAATACAAGATCTATGAAAATCATGTTTTTGAATTATCTGAACAATTTGAACAATGTGCCTTGTAATAGAATCAATTTGATTTATGATTTAAAGAAATTGTGCATACTTTGTTATGAATTTGCTTGATATGTGATTTAATTGATGCTGTTAAATGCATTTATGTGAATATGCGAAAATGTCATTGTTGATACGATATGATATGAAAAATTTAGAAAATCAAGATTTTTGAAAAATGCCTTCGAGCAATTTGAATTCTCTTTCCGCTTATGTGTTATGTGGGTTTGGTAGGTCCCTTGTGAGTCAGCGTTGTCTCTATTTGTATAGCCTTCGCCGGCTGCTGTTCGCTAGTGTACGGAGTCTGATTTCGGACTCCTTCTTTACTATTTTGGACCGCTTTAGGGAAAGTGTAGTACGTTTCAATTCACTTTGCCGCAGGACATTATCTTGAGGAATGTGCGATGACGCTCGCTTGGACCAACCAAGCCATTTGATATGTTTTATATGTTTGATTTGTGAAATTGATGATTTGTAATGTTATGTGTTTGCATTCATGTTTATGAAACATTTAAGAAAATGAGTTATGAAAAGTTTGAAAAATTGAAAAGGGTTTGAGAAAAATATTAAAAAAATTGAAAAGTTTGAAAATGAGTTTTTGGAGAAAATCTTAAATGGGAAATGTTTGAAAAGTTTGAAAAATAAAAGATTTTTTCGCTTATTGTTCAGTTTATAAATATATTATCCACGAGCTCGAAGCTCACTTCTTTCATCCCCATCTCCGTGTTTCGAAGCGGAGATCGGATGAAAGAATGTGAAGACGTCAGTTTCGACATTTGTATAAGTTAGATTTTGAGTAATCTAAATTTGAGTATGGATATGTATATGGCTTTAGATAAGTTTGGGAAAAATGTATTTGTGTATAAAGTTGAGAATTGTGAAATTTGTATATGAAATTATGGATAATTTGGGAATATATGTATGATTGATTTGGGAATTTGATTGAATTATGAGTTTTGGTATTGAATTGAGAATTATGGAAGTATTAGATTTAGGTTTGCGTTTTGCTGGTGTTTGGGTTCCGGACGGGAGAGTCCATTGATTCTGAGATCTGTTTGCCATTTAGAAGTGTATTTCTTTACCCATTGCAGGTTTGGGTTAGGATAAAGGTAGCCGTTATGCTGCCGAATTTTCGATAAAATTGGATGAAAATGAGATTTTGGATTTGTATTATTTGTTCTTGCATGAGATCAATAAGATGAGAAAATGAGAATAAGAATAAGAAAGAAAAAAAATTATACTGGATTTTGGAACGTCTTAGGGTTTCCAACGTGCTTATGTTCATTTCGTTCGTTTTCTTTGCTTATTGTTCTCGGATGTCGGATCTGTTCTACTTGATTTCGTCTCGCCCTCGATTTTGTTATTCGTAATTTGTTATCCAATTCGGTAGGTTTATTCGATTGGCGTCCGCATTTTGTTTCCGATTTGAAATTTCGATCCGAAATTTTCGTTTCCCTTCGTTTCCGTTTGCTTCGTTTTCCGTTCTGCGTATGTAGTTGGGTTCCGGTAACGGGATCCAACATTTATGGTATCAGAGCCCAGTATTAGGATCTTAACTGGGCATATAAGATTGATAAGAATGTGTGAGGATAAGGTTAAATTGGTGAAGATATGCTTAGTGATCATTTGATTTTGATGAAAGAAATATGATTGTCTTTAGGAATTTGAAATTGATGTGTATGATTATTTAATGAATTCAAGTGATTGATTCGATTTGGGTGTTACGAATATGATCGATTTGCGGAGTGTATTGAGGAACTTAAGATTAGAATTTCTTGATAAATCGTGATGAATTGATATAGATGAAAGAATGATGACATAATGATTTGAACCATATCAGGGTTCCTTAAGAAATGGACCATTAATTTGTGTCCATATATAAAGAAATAATGAGTTATAGATATAGTGTTTTGATATGATATGAGTGGTATATGATTTATGGAAGTGAAAATTTTGAAGAGATTGAGAATATGTATGATGAAAACAATAGGTAAGAAAAAAAATGATTGATTATGAGTTTCGGAAAGAAATTAGTAAGAAAGTGCTTGATGATCATTGTTTAGAAAGAAAGTTATGCAAGAATGAGTTACTTGGAGTTTAAATAAGTATGAATTTCGAGGACGAAATTCTTTTAAGAGGGGGAGAAATGTTGGACCCCGATCTTTAAGTGAATTTTAGAAATATAAAAAGTATGAAATAAGTAAGTTCGTATGTGAAGTTTGTATTAGATGTGATTATATTTTAAGAAAATTGATGAGAAAAAGAGTAGATGGAGTTTGATGATTTTGAAATTTGGATAGCTTTGTATGGATGATAAAAGTTCAAGTGGATGAGTTGATTGAATTTAAGTTGAAAATCATGACTAAAAAGAGAAAGTGTGAAAATATGAAAAAAAAAAATTGTAAAAAGTTTGACTTTTTGGCCTTTGAGGGTTGACTTTTGATTTAAGCCAAAGTTGCAGGTTTGGGTTAGGATAAAGGCAGCCGTTATGCTGCCGAATTTTCGATAAAATTGGATGAAAATGAGATTTTGGATTTGTATTATTTGTTCTTGCATGAGATCAATAAGATGAGAAAATGAGAATAAGAATAAGAAAGAAAAAAAAATTATACTGGATTTTGGAACGTCTTAGGGTTTCCAACGCGCTTATGTTCATTCCGTTCGTTTTCTTTGCTTATTGTTCTCGAATGTCGGATCTGTTCTACTTGATTTTGTCTCGCCCTCGATTTTGTTATTCGTAATTTGTTATCCGATTCAGTAGGTTTATTCGATTGGCGTCCGCATTTTGTTTCCGATTTGAAATTTCGATCTGAAATTTCCGTTTCCCTTCATTTCCGTTTGCTTCGTTTTCCGTTCTGCGTATGTAGTTGGATTCCGGTAACGGGATCCAACAAAACAACTTTATGCAACTTTATGAAACTTCATGAAACTCTGAGTATTCAACTTTTGATTTTCAGATTATCTGAGAGAAAAATTGTGAACGATATTTCGAGTGAACAGTGTTAAGAGCATTTCTATTGTAACAAGCTCTTTACTATTCTTTCAATTAGAAAGTGTTACAGATAGCCTGAAGAGGCTAAGAGTAAAATAATACTTGCTGTAAAGAGACCTGGAGAGGCTCAGTCGAAAGAATACTTGTAAACAATTCAGAGATAGTGAAATCTCAGAAGGATATCTGAGGACTGGACGTAGCCCACGGTTTGGGGTGAACCAGATAAGCTAACCGTGTTCTCTCTACTCTCATATTACTTATATCGTATTCTTCAAAATTAACAAAGTTTTTCAAACTAGTTACGAATTGATTTACGATAAGTTTTCGAAAGAACAAGTATTTTTTTTAAGGGGATTAAGAAAAAGTTTATCACAATTCAACCCCCCCTTCTTGTGTATCTTAATCATATTATTGTTCAATATATTAACGTGTGATTCACTTCAATTGGTATCAGAGGCTGGTGTTGAAGAATCACTCTAAAAAAGTGTGAATTAAAGAAAATGGTGGAATCACACATGTATATTGCCGAAGGAGCTTCAGTAACTAGACATCCAGCATTTAATGGTGAAGACTACCACTATTGGAAGGACCGGATGAGATTGTTTATCGAATCTACTCACATTGACCTTTGGGACATCATCGAGAACGGACCATACACACCTGAAGATGATGATAAAAATCCAATTCCACGAGAAAGATGGACAACCGAGCAGAAAGCAAGATTTCAACTAAACTCCAAGGCGAAATTTTTCTTGAGTTGTGCATTGAGCAGAAGCGAGTATGACAAAGTTCATGGATGCGACATCGCCAAAGAAATGTGGGATACATTATCAATTGCACATGAAGGAACAAATCAAGTCAAGGAGTCCAAGATAAGCATCCGGTGCATCGAGACGAGTTGTTCAAAATGAAAGAAGAAGAGACCATTGATCAAATGTTTGGAAGATTTCAAACAATTGTTAATGGGCTAAAAGCTCTTGGAAGAACGTACAACAGATCAAGACCATGTTCGAAAGATTTTGATGAGTCCGCCAAAAGATGGAGACCCAAAGTAAGCTGCTGACAAGAAGCCAAAGACTTAAGCGTCATGAAGCTTGATGAATTGCTTGGATCGTTGAAGATACAGTAGAGCTTGATGCGAAGATAAGCCCAAGAAAGAGAAGTCCATAGCGCAAAAGAAGTCAAATGAATCACAAGATCCGGAAGAAGAAGACAAAGAGGAATACATCAAAGGCATTAAAGATTGAAGAATCAAAGGATGATGATTCCAGAAGTCGAGAATCTGAATCAAGTGATGAAGGCGATGAGCTATCTTTCATTTCAAGAAAGATAAGAAGAATGTGGAAAAGAAGTCCAAAGGAAATTCAACATTTAGAAGGAACAGCGGCAAAGACGATGGAAAAATCGAGAAAGCATCTATTACATGTTATGAATGCAATAAGCCGGGACATTACAAGTCCGAGTGTCCAATGTTGAAAAGACAACCCAAAAAGAGTAGGGATAACAAGATAAGCATGATGGCAACGTGGGAGGATCTGGATTCATCAGAATCAGATACAAGCTCAGAAACGTCAGAACATGCTAACATATGTCTGGTAGCTAAAGAAGAAAGTGATGAAGAGGTAACTTCTAGCCATGATAATATACAAGATGCATACTCAGAATTGTTAGAGGATTCTCATGCTATTCTGAAACAGTACAAGCTGTTGAAGAAGAAATATGTAGAAAACCTCAAACATACTCATGAGATAGAGAGTGAGAATATAAATTTGAGAAAGCAAGTTGAGGAACTGAATAACAACAAAGTTATAGATAGATCCAAGAGATTAAGCGATTGAAAGCGAGAATCAATAATCTCTCGATTGATCTAGCTAAATTTACGATAGTACAAAAAGATGAATGAAATGCTAGGAAAATGCAGACATCCGAGTGATAAACTGGATTAGGGTTTGCTAAAAATAAGTCTCAAAGATTACGTGAAATCAATTGTTCAAAAAGATAAGAAAAGATATCAATCGGGTTTTCAAAAGGTCATCAACGTTTTCATTCTACGCCTTATTATCATTCATTACACCATACTAACCCTAAAGGACCCAAGAGAATCAGGTACCTAAAAATAAGATAATATCTCCTACGAAATCCTTCTTTGGAAGAACCGGCAAGCACCATTGGTATTTGGACAATGGATGCTCGCATCACATGATGGAAAAAGGTCTATGTTCCTAGATCTTGAAGACAAGAAAGGAGGTTCGGTAACTTTTGGAGACAACAAGGTGGCAAAATAATCGGGATTGGTAAGATTGGTAAGAATTCCATGCATGCATTAACAACGTCTTCGCTAGTTGATGGTCTAAAGCATAACTTGATAAGTATTAGTCAATTATGTGATTCGGTTTTGAAGTTACATTCAACCAAAACTTTGTGAAGTCGAAACAAAGATGGTTCTATTTTCTTTTCGGCCAAAAGACGAAACAATCTTTACAAAATTGATTTAGGCGATTTTCGGTCTCAAAATATTTCATGTTTTTATCTCATCAAGAAGAAAGACTGATCTGACATAAAAAACTAGGTCATGTCGCTTTTAAACATATTTCAAAACTTTTGAAACATGATTTAGTAAAAGGTTTGCCACAAATTTGTTTTAACAAAGATTTCTTTTGTGAAAGTTGTCAGAAAGGGAAACAAGTTAAAACCTCTTTCTCTTCAAAACATTTCGTAACTTCATCTAGACCACTAGAGTTGTTACACATGGATTTATTTGGTCTAACAAGGACAATAAGTCTTGGTGGAAAGAAGTATGGACTTGTCATTATTGATGATTTTACAAGGTTTTGTTGGATACTTTTTCTGGCACATAAAGATGAGTCTTTCAAGTGCTTTAGAAACCTTTCCATGAGGTTACAGAATCAAAAAGGAGTGTCTATAGCCAGCATAAGGAGTGATCATGGTGGAGAATTCGAAAATGAGAAGTTTAGAGTATTCTGCGAAGAAAATGGAATTTTCCATAACTTCTCTGCCCCAAGGACTCCATGACGCAGAATGGAGTTGTTGAAAGAAAGAATAGGACGATTCAAGAGATGGCAAGAACAATGTCATGCGAGATGAATCTTCCTAAATATTTCAAGGAAGTCATCAATACAAAGATGCTATATTGAGAATAGAGTGTTCTTTGCGACCAATATTCAAGAAAACTCCTATCGGTTGTGGAATGGAAGGAGACCAAACATTTCTTATTTCCATCCTTTCGTTTCAAGTGCACTATTTTGAACACAAAAGAAGTTCGGACAAGTTTGATGCAAAGACTCTTTCGGGAATATTTCTAGGTTATTCTCTCACCTCAAAGGCATTTAGAGTCTATAACCTCACCTCAAAGATTGAAGAAACTATTCATGTCAAGTTCGATGATAGCTCTCAACCCAATAAGGAAGAGGAATCGGATAATGATGTCATTACGGTGCCTTTGACGAGTACAAAGAAGTATCTTCATCGAAACACTATATGACGAAAAGAAAGACATTTGAAGAATTTGGAGTTAAAGAAAGATTGGAGATACAAAAGTTCTCATCCTAAAGAGTCAATCATTGGAGAAACCTCAGAAGGTGTACGAACAAGGTCCAAGTTCGTAAGAGAAGCCAACGTGGCATTTATATCGAAGTAGAACCTAAGAAGATTGATGAAGCTTTAAAAGATGAAGCATGGATACTAGCTATGCAAGAGGAGTTGAATCAATTACAGAGAAATAAAGTCCGTCCTTAGTTCCTAAACCTGAAAAGAAATCCATTATTGGTACTAGATGGGTATTCAATAATAAACTAGGCGAATTAGAAAAAGTAAGTGCGAATAAGGCAAGATTAGTAGACAAGGCTATAATCAGCAAGAAGGAATAGACTACAATGAGACATATGCTCCGAAGAGTAAGACTTGAAGCAATAAGGATACTGCTTGCATATGCGGTTTCTCATGACATAAAGCTTTTTCAGATGGATGTAAAAAGTGCATTTCTGAATGGTTTTATAGATGAAGAAGTCTATGTTAAGCAACCTCCCGGATTTTAGGACATAAAGTATCCAGATCATGTCTACAGACTTCATAAAGCCTTATATGGACTGAAACAGGCCCCTAGAGCATGGTATGATCGTCTGAGTTCATTTCTTATAGAAAATGGATTTACTAGAGGTAAAGTAGTCAAAACTCTTTTTACAAAGAACTTGAGTAATGATTTCATTATTGTGCAAATTTATGTTGATGATATTATTTTTGGTGCAACTTCAAAAAGGTTATGCATGAGTTTTGAAAATCTGATGAAAAATGAATTTGAGATGAGCATGATGGGTGAGTTAAAATTCTTTCTTGGATTGCAAGTAAAGCAAACTAAGGATAAGATTTTTATCCATCAACAAAAATATCTTAAAGAATTGTTGTCTAAGTTTGATATGTGCAGTGTTAAACATATGTCTACCCCGATGCATCCTTCAAACTTGTTGTCAAAAGACGAAAGTGGTAAGAAGGTGGATCAAACCCTATTTAGAGGGATGATTGGTTCTTTGCTTTATCTTACAGCAAGTAGACACGACATTCTATTCGGTGTATGCTTGTGCAAGGTTTCAGCCGATCCTGAGAATCTCATTATATTGTCAGAAACGAATTTTGAGATATCTCGCAGGTACTACTGATCTTTGCTTAATGTATGAGAAAGGTAAAAATTTCAGGTTGAATGGATATTGCGATGTGGACTATGCCGGTGATAGGATCGAAAGGAAGAGCACGAGTGGTGGCTGTCACTTTCTTGGACCAAACCTGGTGTCATGGTCAAGCAAGAGACAAAGCTCGATTGCATTATCAATCGCCAAGTTGAATATATGTCTCATGCAAGTTGTTGTTCACAAGTATTGTGGATCAAGTATCAATTGGAGGACTACTCAATACAAGAAGAAGAGATTCCAATATACTGTGACAACACCAGCGCCATCAGCTTGTCAAAGAATCCAATTCAACATTCAAGGATGAAGCACATAGAAGTTAGACATCATTTCTTGAGAGATTACGTTCAGAAGAAAGTCGTTAGTCTACAATTCGTAGAAACAAAATATCAGTGGGTAGATATCTTCACAAAACCACTAAGTGAAGATCGCTTTAAAGAAATCAGACGCAACCTCAATATGGTGATGTTAACGGACCATTCATCTGGTTTTTCATAAAGACAAAATAGACAGACGGAGGAGTTAACGGACCATTCATCTGGTTTTTCAAAAAGACAAGACAGATAAACGGTGGAGTTAACAGTTTGATCATCTGATTTTCAAAAAGAAAAGATAGTGGAACGGTGGAGTTAACGGCATTAGACGGTTTCAGATATAAAACTTCCTTCACAAGAAAAAAGTTTTAGAGGGAAAAAGCTGTCAGATCATCGAGAAGTACAATCGTTCTAGAATTCGCTATAATATCCCTAAAAACGACTTTTGGGATTTCTACCGAATTCGAAATTGCTAGTTCTCTTAAAATCTCTCTGAAATTTCTTCAAGCAAGTTCCTACCAATCGAGAATCAAGCAAGATGAATGTCAAGCCCATTTTGCGAGTTGATCCAGATCGGCCTGGGAAGATTGGTAAACTTCAAGAACTAAGAAAAGAACAGATGGATATAGAGCCGAGATAATGGCGGCAGGATGGAGAAACTTCTTTCAAATACGAGATGAAGTCTATCTACAAGAAGTTTATGAGTTACGAAAGAATACTAAATCGAGAGAGCGATATAATCGTGTCATATGTAGACACACACTGTTATAATGTGAAGGAGTTCTTGGAGAAAGTCACTTGAATGTCCGATGGATGGAGTTCAACCCACTAATATGGCGAATTGGATGACTAAGCTTAAGATGAGCGAAGATGAAGTTAGTCGTCAACTTTATGGACAAAATAACCTAATTGAAAGGAAAGCCTCTTGGCTGGTACCAAAAGCAAGGTATTGTTCGCGGCTCTATGATCGTGTTTTACCGAGAATAGGTTCACGACATCAGTCACTACCTGGATGAACAATGTATTTTCATCTTTTGAATCATCACCCAATAGATTTACCATTTTGATTTATCGAAGACATGGTAAAATCAATAAATGATACAAACACTTGTCCTTATGGGATGTTGTTGACAAGAGTGTTCAGAGAATCGGCATCGTTGGAAAGGGAATCGCATGTAAGATATCGTTAAAAGCTATATAGATTCAACATCTATTGCTAAAATGGGTCCGAGATTTTTCAGACGAGAAAAAGGAGCAGATTTGGCAAGAAAAGCAACAATTGAAGGGGCGTTCATCAAGAAATCTTTTATGAAGGAAACAAGATCACATTCTCGTGAATCAAAGTCGAGAAGTGTTCGATTTTTGAATCGGTGACTTGAAGCGTAAGGGGAACCACCGCTAAGTGACATTCCAAAGCAAGCAAGAACGTCACCCAGAGCGTAAAGCCGCAAATGTAAAGAAGCCTACCAATCCGGAGAATCAAGCTAATCAAAGCATTACGAATCGCAAGGATCAAGAGCTACAAAGTCGTTGACATCAATCCTTGAAAAGATTGAAACTAAACTCTTAAGGAAGTGGAGGAAAAGGAAAGAAGAACCCGAAAAGCAAAAACGCAACCTAAAAAGTCACCAAGGGAAAGAAAATGAGTGCAACAAAGAAGGAAGTCCAACAATGTAAACAAAGTCTAAGAAGATACGACAAGAAAAGATCATTGTTGATACTACGAAAAGTCTGTCATCGACGTCGGTTGATATTTTTGAAGTTAATGTGGAAGTATTATCGATAATCTTAAGGATACTCACAATGTCCTTGATAATCCAATGTTTGAAGAAGTAGTTTCTACTACTTTTCGTCTTCACTTGTTCGCAAGCAGTATTGCTACACATGTTATGGGACAAAAGGTTACTCAAAAGTCTTGAGTGTGATGACTAATGTTCCATCCAAATATTTAACTTTTCAAAGAGAAAGTTGGGAACACAGATTGGTTGTCACAGAGGAGAAGAAGACCAAATCTGTCATCATCCGAGACAAACCAAAGAGATTTGTGAAAGCCTTCTTCAAATCGGTGAAATTTAATAATGACATTCTACATCCATTGGATAGGGGTTATAAAATTTCTATGATCAATCAAGAGAGTTGGAAGAGAACCATATCCACCAGAGCCATTTGGAGAGCGTCTTACTTCTTATCCAATCTTTGGATAAAGATAAGAATCAAGGTGGTACGATTTACAACCACCAAATTTTGTTGAGCGAAGTGTGAAGAAGCTGAAGTGAAAGTTCAACCGAACCGATTTTGGATGACATGACTTCGATCGATCAGTTGCGGAAGCGATGCAATTGATTGATGAAGCATGTGAAGAGAAAAGAAGTGGAAGTTCTATCGCATTTATCAAGATCCGAGAACAAGCCAAACTAAGGCTACACGAGATGATCCACAAGGAGGCACCATCGAGAAGGGTCGATGTCGTTCTTTTTCGATTGGGAACTTAAAATGTTCTTATAGTATTTTACGTAACATTCGCAAAATCGACCTCTGTGGAGATCAACTCAATTCGAAGCTATGCCTTGGCTTGGAAGCACATATCAGCGTATACTTGATTCCTATGATCTTGATATTCTGATCAAGTTGTATATGTTCCTCGCCTCTCCTCCAAATTATTGAACCACATGTCTCAAACGTGGAAGCTTATACAACAACAGTTGCTTTTGTTGAAAAACAAGTTGTTGAGACAGAATCTTCGACTGCTGCTGACTCATTGACCTTAAAGAAACAAGTTCGAAACTTGATAAGGAAATGAAGAAGATTAAGAAGATCTTGAAAAAGTTGGTGAAGCGATCTGGGAAATAATTTTTGATTAATAACAAATAGGGGAGAAGGAAGAATGAGAAGGAGAATCAATTTGAAAGGAAAAGATAGAAGAAATTTTGAAAGCGATATGAAGTTATTTTGATCTATTAATACTTCGTATATGTGATACTTTTCATAATTTGATATCTTTCATGTTTCTATTTTACAATATTTGTTATCATCAAAAGGGGAGAATGTTAAGTCAAATCGACTTCACGATTAAATAATTTTGATGACAAACAAAGAGAAATATACAAATGAAAAGTAGATGGACGATGAGAAGTAAAAACAGTGAAGAAGAAAAATTAGCAAGTAAGAATCAGTTGAAGAAAAGCGATTTAAAGCGTTAAAGAGAAAAGGATTTGAAGCTTTACAAGCGGAAGCGATGGAAGCTTTACAAGAGAAAAGCAAACCGATACAAAAAATCGAATGAAGCTTTACAAGAGAAAAGCGGTGATACAAGGAAAGCGATTTAAGCTTTACAAGAGAAAAGCGGTGATATAAGAAAAGGGCGGAAGCTTTACAAGAGAAAAGCAAACGATACAAAAAATCAGACGGAAGAAAGAAACATCGGTTTGAGTTAATTCTGAGTCAAATGAATAACCGTTTTTTCAAGAATCAAGCGCGATATTCAAGAAGCAGCTTGAAGACCCGACTATAAATAAGAGTTGAGATTGAAGAAGAAACAACTTTATGCAACTTTATGAAACTTGAGAAACTCGAGTATTCAACTTTGATTTTCAGATTATTTGAGAGAAAATTGTGAGCGATATTTCAAGTGAGCAGTGTTAAGAGCATTTCTATTGTAATAAGCTCTTTACTATTCTTTCAATTAGAAAGTGTTCTGAGATAGCTGAAGAGGCTAAAAGTAAAATAATACTTCTTGTAAAGAGACCGGAGAGGCTCAATGAAAGAATACTTGTAAACAATTCGTAGATAGTGAAATCTCATAAGGATATCGAGGATTGGACGTAGCCTACGGTTTGGGGTGAACCGGGATAAAGCTAACGTGTTTCTCTCTACTCTCATATTACTTATATCGTATTCTTCAAAATTAACAAAGTTTTTCAAACTAGTTACTTAATTGATTTACGATAAGTTTTCGAAAGAACAAGTAATTTTTTTTAAAAGGGATTAAGAAAAAGTTTATCACAATTCAACCCCCCCTTCTTGTGTATCATGATCATATTATTGTTTAATATATTAACGTGTAATTCACTTCAAGTCAAACCCATTAACGTCCCTCTTTTCTGTTTCATTCATAGCCACTAGAAACCAAGTAACCCGTGAAAATATAAGCACCAAATCTATTAATAAAAAGGGTCAAATCATGCAATTCATAATCTAGGGGTTTACCCAAAAACCCTAACACATCAACAAAATAAAATCAAATGCAATTCACGATTCCTACTTACTCAAAAATCACACAAGACTCAATTTAAATCCACCAAGGAAGAAAGTAATAACCAAGATTAACTAAGATACTAATAAATAAATAAATAAATAACACAACAGGTGAGGATCAAGCTATTTTACCTGCACCCATAGCCATAGCTAAGAGTCGAAAGCAGAACACTAGATTTGGAACTTTATGTCGATTAGAGACTATAGAGTGCCGAATACATAACGATGGAGAAAGAGGCGGTGAAATATTTGGCAAGATTGGCGAACAAGGAATGAAATTGGAACTACAAGAAAAGTCCCACTCGAGCTTAACCCTATCTGGGGGATGCCCCTTTCAGCTGTTGTTAATATCAATTATGCCCTTCTTCCTTAACGAAAAGTCCCACTCCATAACGATTACTGAAACCTTCTGCTTTTTCCTTTTCCTAGCTGTAACCACATAAATTGTGACTGCAGCACTATGTTTGTTCAATTATGTTGAAACTTATAGCCTATTTCATGCTATTATAATGACTCAGCTATGTGCAATCTGAAAGTTTCGGTTATGGAGAAAGATGAGAGAGAAAGGTAAAATTCGATTTTTCTACTTGATTCTTAAGGATTTTGGAATTTTTCTAAGAAGGAAAAAGATGGAGAATGAGGAGAGCTTCCTCATGAATCAAGAAATCCGAAAATTGGAGGAGAAATGAGGTAAGAGGAAATTTTGAGCTTTAAGATTTTCTTAAACTTTTGGTTGTTTTAGCATGATTATGATATGGGTTTGTAGTATTTGAAGTCAATTTGAGAGATTGTTAAGTATGTTGGATTTAATTTTGGATTTATGTGAATAGGGATTTTTCCCAATTTGAGAATTTGAAATTTTTGGAAATTATTGGCTTAGAATCATGGAATGTAACATCCCGTTACTGTTAGCAAGGGCATTATGGTAATATTGGGATAGACTGGTAGGATTTCACTGCATTCATTGACTGAGTATGTTACTGGCCTCTAATTATAGAGGCGGTCTCTGCATATGCATATATTCATAGGTACATGCATTCATGATTTTTCCGGTATTTAATTGTGAATTGGAATTGATGAATTGGTGGTCGTGAATTGATCGAATTGTGGTATCGAATCGATTGGAATTGACTTGATTGGAAATCGATCGAGAAATTGAGAGAAATTGGGTTCAAATGGTGAGTGAAAATAGTTTATGAGTAACTAGTAATTTATAGTGGCTTATAGGAGATTTTTGAGAAATTCGAGAGAAAATGCCTGCATAGAAAATATTTGGGTGGTGGTGATTATTAGTATATTATTGAGAGAAGCTGTCCAATGGCAATGGAAAAATTAGAATTTCTTGATAGAAAATAAATATATTGAGTCATTGAAATTTAGGGACTGAAATTTGGGTGACTCGGAGACTTAGATCTATAAATATCTAGGATTGAGAAAAAATTGTCAAGGCTTCATCGTTCTCCTCTCTTCTCCTTGACGGTGGCTTGCGACTCCTCCATTGGTGAGAATTCTTGATCCTTCTTCATGGTTTTTCCTTCTATTGTGCTAGGCTAACTGATTACTGATGATTGATGAAGGATTTAGAGACTTGAGGGCGGAGAAATCGTTGATTTCAGAGGATTTAGGGTTACGGTGAAATCTTGGAGAAATCTGTGATTTGGTAAGCTTTAAGAGCTTTAATGTTGTTATTGATAATTCCTACTGCATTTATGGCTTTTATTAGAGTAGATTTGAGTGGTTGGAGTGATTTAATAGTGGATTTATTGAGGAAATGGATCGGAGAAGACGACGAGTTCGTCTCTCGCCGCGACTTCTTGTAGCTTGAGCGACGGCAATTACATTCGATTATTGCATGGCGGCGTGTGACGCCGCAGCGAGCGTCATTGTCCGAACGTGTTATTCGCCGCGGCGAGCAATGCTCACGCCGCGGCGAGCGAACTGGTTTGGGCCGCGGCAAGAGACGCGATGCCGCGGCGAGAAGGTCTGTTTCATTGAATTAAAATTGGTTTATTGGGCATAACTTTTGGTGTAGACCTCCGATTGAGGCGATTCCAGATTTGTTATGAACTAGGGAAAGAGGTCTACAATTGAGAATAATTATAGGAATTCTAATTGATTTATATAGAATTGAATTATAGGAATTGGGTCGATCGTGGTGCGTAGTGTGACCTAAATGTCAAATTGAGACAATTGGAGTTTTAATTGAGAAAATTGAACCGAGGCGAGGATTGAACTAAATCGGTGTTGATCCAATTGAGTGAAGAGTTGAGATCGATCATGGGATAACAAAATGGGGTTTTAGCACCGGAAATCGTGATCATGCATTGGACATAATCTCATAGAGACATATGCATTACTGTACTGTTTAATTGAGTGATTAGTAATGGACTGTACTGTACTGTTATAGAGGCACCGTTGGATCGATCGTTCCACGGACATTCTTTGGGACTTCGTGCAATAGCTCGGAAGTAGCGGTGAGTAACCTAGATGGTTTCTCCAATTCTTGAGTGTCTAAAGGTTCACATAAATTACATGATTACTAAATTATATGTGATTGGACCGCATTTGTATTATTCTTGAAATGTATATAAGCGAGTTGCATGTTCTTCTTGTATAGAAGCGAACAATGTGAATTACCTTTGTATGACTACATGACTCTTTGGAAAGATGCGATCGAATTGTATGTGTTCTTTGTATTGGGTGGATTCTTGAATCACTGATTCTTGATACCTTTGGGCTTTTATAGCCATATCCTTTGAGTTCTTGATTCTTGATATCTTGGGCTTTATAGCCATACACCGTAAATTCTTGAACATTGCCTTTGCATGCATAAATGCATGATCGGATAATGGGCGTGTCCCAAGTGCTATTATTATCATGAATAGAGCCTCGAGCTCAAACATCGCATTGTCAGGGCTTAGCAGGGAGAAAATCTCGACGCCGCCCCCATCGTTTCTTGGTGAGCACTTGGGCACAACACTGAATAACCGGAAAGAGTCTCATATGCATCATATACATGATTGATTGAATTGCCAAATTGTGATGATTACTGAACTGAGTGATGCCATGAATTACTGTAAATTGTGATGTGATACTGTGAACTGCATTCTGCTACTGTATTATTATTACTGATACTGTATACTGTCATAAACTGTTATAGACTACTGTAAACTGTACTATGCCACTGTAATATCGTTATTGTAATATTACCGATACCGTACACCGTTATAGATTACTGTAAACTATTACATATCATAATAGCGAATATCAATATCATGCGTCTTTGTCAGTGATATGCGCGAATGCATGATTTAGTGAACCATCGATGATGGTTTCTCACCGAGTTCATAAACTCACCCAACATTGCATTTATTTTCAGGATCGAAGAGTACCCGTTAGCAAGCGGGAGTATGTCCATGAGATTCGTGAAGGTCAAGTCGGGATCGATTCGCGTCAGCATTGCATGTCTTGACGTTTGTACTAAAATGGTTATTTGTATTAGTAAGATTGACCTCGGTGGCTATTGAAAATGTTTGTACCCAATTGGATAAAATTCGCGCATTTGTTATTTAAAAGTAATGTCTTGATTTACGATCGAGTGGTTAAGACGCCATTCTCGCGAGCACGGACGGATATCACTGTGGATGTCGGGTTCGGATCCTGCGGGTGTGGGGTGTTACATGGAAAGTATAATGAATTTGTGATATATGATAATTCAATATCATAAAACCCATAATTACTCAAATTAAGCTTAGGAAACATCAATTCCATATAAAATCAAGCTATCTAAATCTCCAAACACCTACGGGTGGGGGGTGGGGTCTAACATTATTAACGTGATCTTCCCTTCTTTTTTTAAAAACAGATGGAATCTCAACAAAATCAAAGTGCAGCTGATTCAAATGCTACTCAAGAACTTGTAGCTAATAACACATCTTCAACATTTCAAGAAGCCATACCAGCAAACATTCATGGCAATGTGTGTAACTATTGCAATAAAAAATCAACAGGAAAGAGCACTGATGGCACAAGGCACTTGCATGATCATTTTAAGATATGTCCACGAAGAAGTTTCAGAGATATAGGACAACAAGTAATCATAACCGAAGAAACAAGAAGAGGAAACAAAGAAGCGGTGAATATAAAAAAATTCTCATTTGATCAAGAGAAGTCAAGAGAGTAACTTGCTAAAATGATCATTTTGCATGAATATCCTTTAAACATGGTGGAACATCATGGATTTCGTTATTATTCTGCTAGTTTACAGCCTTTATTCAAGATTCCTAGTAGAAATACAATCAAAAGTGACATTTTAAGGATTTACGATATCGAGAGGGCAAAGACTTTAAGTCTATTGGAGGCAAATCGCAGTAGGATTGCTTTCACAATGGATATGTGGACTTCCAGCAATCAATCAAAAGAGTTCATGTTAGAAAAATATAATAAGTATTGGTCAAACATTCATGGTATCATGGGGGTGGCAATAATTTTAGATCCAAGATACAAAACTAAGTTGTTGACCTATTGTTTTAAGAGAATCTATGGAGAGTATGGGTATGCTGATGAAGTTAGAAAAGTTCAAGGTTATTGTTATGACTTGCTTGAAGAGTATAAAGCAAGAATTGGTCAAGGTGATGATGCTACTAGTGTTAAAACTTCTTCAAGCATTGATATTGGCAATAGAGATTTTTTAGGTAATTTTGATGAAGAAATGGCACTTGAGAGTGAGAGTAGCTTATTACTTGCAAAATCTGAATTGGACCAATATTTGGAGGAGAAAGCGTTGCCGAGAATCAATGATTTTGATATATTAGGTTGGTGGAAGGCTAATGGATTGAAGTAACCAACTTTAATGTTAATAGCGAGAGATATCTTAGCGATTCCAATTTCTACCGTTGCTTCAGAATCTGCTTTTAGTACCAGTGGAAGATTGGTTACTCCGCATCGTAGTAGACTTCATCAAAAAACTTTGGAGGCTTTAATGTGTGCTCGAAGTTGGCTATTTTTTTTCTACAATGGTTAAAAATTTATTTCTATTTTATGTTTGTGTTATACATTATAATATTTTTAAAAAATTGCAGTTCTTTCTTCGTTTCAAGCGTAGCAATATAAATATGTTATATATAAAATAATATTTTTTAAGCTAATAACATCCCCAACAGGGAAATGGGTCGGGTATGGAGATGTTATTCCCCGATGGGGATGGGGATGGGGATGGAGGTTGAAAAAAAAAACCCGATGGGGATGGTGCGGGGATGAGGAACGAAATTATAAATGGGGATGGGGGCGGGGATCGCATAATCCGCCCCAAACCCGCCCCATTGCCATTCCTAATCGTTAAAGGCAGGGTATATTCGTTAAGGAAGAAGGGCATAATTGATATTAACAACAGCTGAAAGGGGCATCCCCCAGATAGGGTTAAGCTCGAGTGGGACTTTTCTTATAGTTCCAATTTCATTCTTTGTTCGCCAATCTTGCCAAATATTTCACTGCCTCTTTCTCCATCGTTATGTATTCGGGCACTCTATAGTCTCTAACTGACATAAAGTTTCAAATCTTGTGTTTCTGATTTCGACTCTTAGTTATGGCTATGGGTGCAGGTAAAATAGCAATCCTCATGGTGCAGGTTATTTATTTATTTATTTATTAGTATCTTAGTTAATCTTGATTATTACTTTCTTCCTTGGTGGATTTAAATTGAGTCTTGGCGTGATTTTTGAGTAGTAGGAATCGTGAATTGCATTTGATTTTATTTTGTTGGCGTGTTAGGGTTTTTGGGTAAACCCTAGATTATGAATTGCATGATTCACCCTTTTATTAATAGATTTGGTGCTTATATTTTCACGGGTTACTTGGTTTCTAGTGGCTATGAATGAAACAGAAAAGAGGACGTTAATGGGTTTGACTTATCGTGATTTTGGCCAAAATAGTCTAATTTAGTGTTATATGATCGAGTACGGCTATGTTGGTGGTTCTATTAGATGCTAATGCCTTTGGTTTTCGTTATGAATAAGATGAGATTGGGTTTAGGAGTAAGGTTATGGGAATTTACAATTGGGTGTGCCTTTTAATACTTTCACTCATTTTCGTGAAAAGGATCAACCAAGCTCATTGAGACCGTTTAAATGAGTTCAAGAGTACCTTACAAAACCAAACAAACTTGCTCTTTATCACGGATGGTAAGCGAAACTTTTTAATTTTTATGATGTGGCCTACATTTTCATCTAATTCTTGACTACAATTTTCTGCCTTTTTGACATTAGGGCTTAATGTAATGTTGGGTACTATTAGGGGTTATGTTGATTTTGGACTTAAATTTGGGGCTTCTTGAAACCTTCCTTTTCCTTTTCCTAGCTCTAACCACATAAATTGTATTTCTGCACACTATGTTTGTTCAATTATGCTAAAACATATAGCCTATTTCATGCTATTATAATGACTCGGTATGTGCAATCTCAAACCTTGTTCCAAAAATTATCTCGCAGCGGGTTTAATGCATCCTGGCTATTACTCTTAACCTACATTGACTCCTTGTTAGATGCTAATCAGAATAGTTTTTCCTCACTTAATCAGTTTGATCTATTCATTTTAGGTATTATAGGCTCGATTCTTGCAAGAGGTAGCATGTCAAATGTTTCGATTTTATATCGGGCACTCTAAAGGTGTATATATATGACTTAATATTATGAATGTGTTGACACATGAAATTTAGCCGCTATTCTTTTATTAGTTCTTTTTGTAGTGTGTTAAAGCGCCAATGAAGATATTTATTTTGTAACATAGATTGCTTTCAAAACTCTTGAGGGTGATTCTAAATCTACTTCATCATTTAGGAAGCCACATGACTCTATCAAAGATCGGGTTTTCATAACTTATATTTTCTCTAGATGTTCCTTTGTTGAATGAATTTATCTTTGAAGTATGGCATATGGATTATGGCCCACCCAATTGCTTCGGCATTAATATTTTGGAGCCAAAGCCACCCTTCTCCCTCTCATTCTTGTTGAATAGAAAACTAAAAATGAAGAAAAGAAAAAGCGAGTCTGTTCATTCAATGAACACAATGTCTTCATCGAGATATTGTTCAATTGAATTAAAATGTTGTCACTCTACTTTTTGGATCTTGTCAAAACTACTTAGTTATGATCGAACTAATACAGGATAAGCGTCGTGTTGAGTTGCTCGATGTTTGTGAATCCATGGAAAACATGGTGAGGATGATCATAACAATTTATGCTTTGATTTCCAAGTCGTAGTGAAATTATGTGAAGAGAAGTTATTGAAAGAATATTTCACCTTGAACACTAAAAGATTCGATAAATATTTGAGTTTGCTTAGGTTATTCATTACAATTGCATTTTGAATAGTTTAAGATTGAATTTTTAATTCTTCTTTTTCTCCTTTCTTCTTGCAAAATATGTAGTTTGATTATGTTGAATTTGATCTGTTTTAACTTCTTTCTATATTTGTTGCAAAGCATGCCTTTATGTTTTGTTAATAAGAATGCCATTTGCTCATTGGTTTATGCCAACATTTTCTTATAGCCCGGTATTTTATCTTTTATAGGTTGATATAATAAAGCGGGAGCTTCAAACAATGAGATCCTCTGGGCCAATCACGATTGTATCTAGAAGTGGAAAAGGTTTGAATTTGAACATTATCTTATGCATTGATCGATGAATCATTTGGTTTGTGATATTATAACTTTAGTTTTGTGGTTTATTTGGGTAAATTGTATATCGTTAAGCTGTTTACATTTGTTTAGATACTTTTGATATATTTTATTTCTTGTGATGCTTTTCCCAAATATTCTTTGATGTGCTTGTAATGTGCAGGTTCTAGCAGATATGTCATAGTTATTGTTATTGGAGTAGTTGGATATGGCTATCTCGGTGGAAGGTAATGCTCTAGTTTTAGTAGATTGATATTTGCACTCTTTTTTTCCTTTTTATGTTGAATCTGAGTTTAATTTATATCCTATCTGATTGTATTCTTAATGAATGCATTTTATCTTTATGGTTTTCGTTGAAGTTGATTTGTATCCTGTGTATATTCGGGCTAGAAGCTTCGACATGATGTTTGCAACAAAGGCGTAGCTTATGCAAGCATGCACTTCTATAGCCCAACAACTTGAGAATGTTTATTCATCAATTAAGGCAAGTTTCTTTTCCCTAAATTTTGCCATAAGTGCTTGGACTGGATCAAAAGCGTAAATTGCATAAAGACAATGATCAATCTAGTCTTAGTGCATGTTACCTTGATTAATTTTAGGAAAGAAGTGGTTAAAATTGATGACTTCAGATTTTATCTTTGAGGATGCATCATGACCAATACTTGGTTTGGTGTATTTGACATGTTACTTGTGCTATTTTTCATATTGAGATTGCTTACCCTCTTGTAAATTTTATGTTTAATAGACAACTGTGAGGGAATTGTCTTCAAGCATAGATAATGTTGATACCAATTTGAATGAGGTTAACTGTTCGCTAATACCTGGCGTGGAGTGGGTCTGGTTTACATATTAGCTAGGATTTTTTTGGGTTGATTCTTCATTCTTATGCAAAGCCTTTAATTTGTTCAGATTCTTGATCTTCTCAAGAATCGAAAGGATTGGTCATGATGTTCGTTATGTCCTTGATGTGGTTGAAACATTGGTAAGATCTCTTTCAGTTGAATATCCGTGATCTTTGGTGTAATTTGTGAAAGACTTTTCTACATGTGAAGTTGATACCTTTTTAAAAATGTTTTAGGAACTTAAAATAAGTGAGATCGAAGGAAAGCAGGTAATTTTCTTTTACAATCCTACAAAATTTGATTTGTTGATGCTTCTTGATGGTCATTAATAATTTCCTTCAATTTTATATTCAGAATCAATTATTCAAGAGTACGTGCATTGTGTGAAGTTCTTGATGAATTGCGAGAATAATGCACGTAAAGAGAATATTCGGGCATGTACAAAGACATGATCTTGGATGTTGTCATTCTCCATATTATTATCATTTTAGCTAATTTATTTTCAAATTGGTGTATTAATGTGAAGCGAGCCTAAATATTTTGTCTATAAATTATATTACATTGACCAAAAACTACGAGAATCTCGATACTCCATTTATTAATCACGTTTCTCAAATTACATGAGGTTTTGCAATCGAGTTCACAAATTACATTCTCACTAAGGTAATAGTTCTCTTACAGGCGATGGCGTCGAACAATAGTCATAGCCTTTGCTTAAGTTGATGCATATGCACATATAATCTTACATTTCTTATCTTTGTTCCTTGCCCTAACCTTAATCTGCTTTTCTTGAGGTGCTTGATATGTTTCACATCTAGTGTGATTGTGATCATCACACTTATTTTCTTCATGTGTATTTAGGTTGCCTCCTTGCCGCCTCCATCACCTGAACCGTCAACACCTAGTGTTTCTAATGGATCTCTCGAGGTTTGTTGATATGCTTTTGTGGATAGAAGAGGGTTCCATGAAAGCGATTGATATTATTAATCTTCAATCTTTTACCTTAATAGTTTGAACTTCGCTTCTGTTGATTGTTGTTCAGTTATGGCATCTGTTGTTTTAATAATTCGTTTCTATTCGAGACGAGTAATGGCATCTACGGAGTGGTAGAGGCTTCAAGCAATCACAGGACTTCCATGGTTTCCATATTCTGAAGTAGCAAGTAATGGGTCATCCACCGCAACAGCGACCACCATTTCGCAGAGGGCACTTGATGTAACAAGTTCAGTACTCCATCGAGTGGGTTCAAGCAGCAATATGCCCGAGATGATATACTTGTCGACATAAATTTATACAACCTCGGGAGTTCCTTGAAGATCGATTGTACTACCCAAGCCTTGTCGGATGAAGGTTGTGCCAAGGTTGGTACTAAATTTTATAGAGACAATGAGAAAGGTTTCAAACATGCAAATATTTGGCATTCCTTGTATGTATTACGTTGGTTAAAAATTATGACCCGTGATGTAGGGCTTTAGGTGAAGGATGCGATAATAATACATCTTTATATATATAATGTCAGAAATTTTCTACAAACTATATTTCTAAGAAGTTCATGGCCATTATTGTGGCCTCCAATTCTTAACAATTCGTTTAAATGTCCTCGTAACCATTAAGCTTAATTCTATTATGTTATTGTACATTGGCATTTACGTAGTTTTGAATCCTCGATTCGATGCATGAAGGCATGCGAATTGTGTAGTTATTGACCAGATCTGTGTAATGAGAAAAGCTGGAGAATGTCCCAAAGAATGAGATTAGATTGAGCAATGCCATCGATCTGTAATCTTTCTCGTACTCCTTGTAAAAGTTGAAGCCAATGAATATGAAGCTTTTTCGCTTAATCTTAAAAATATTAATATAAATATAAAAATATAAATATTGTAAGATAATTTTAAATAACTTATAAAAAATTACGAAGAGTTTTGATATCTTTTTTACTAAAAGGAAAAGAACCCGAACAACCGTTTTGTTTGAATCTTGACTAGTCCAATTATCATTTCATTTTGTCTATACTTCTCATCCTAGAGATATTTAGAATAATAGTATTATCTTGCTACAAATACTATTATTATATTTATACCCGAGCAAAATATAACCTAGAAGGTCAGGAAGACAAGAAAATTGGGCTAACATCCATTTCATTTGCAGGTTGGTTCTTTTCCGCCAATTCAAATCGATTAAACTCTTGGCGTAAAAAGAAAAGGAAGAAAAATCCTAATGTCGAATTTTTAAAATAAAATTATCCAACTAGGCTTCCTTTTCTTTCTCTCGTCTCTGCTCTCTCCTCCTTCAAGAATCGGAAATAGGCACAAGAGGCACAAAACTAAAAGAAGCTCTAAAGATGGACATACTTAGACCTCGGTGAAGCCTCCCTCGAGCAGCGACTTCACCACCCTCCCCCTACCGGTCCCCCGTGTCTCGAAGTCGGACTCGAAGATTTGAGCTCTACGCCATCGATCGCCTCAGAGGTCTCCTCTTCCTACATTTATGTTTCTTGTTTGTTTAATTCTACGGTCCTTCACCTAGTCTTTTTTTTGCAGTTCTTAAAGCCATCTCCGATGGATTGTGGTTCTACCGGATTTAGGCTGAGCAGTGCGTTTCCATTGAAATCCATCGTCTTCTTCCATTCGTGACGAATATGGCGTGAGTATACTGCAAAACAAGGAAGGCTAGTCGGGGTGATGTCCCATTAGCCCTCCGGCCTTCAAGTAAGTTTGGTGAAGATGGGATTGATGAATTCAGAGAAAGCGACTTAGGTTATGATCGCATACGAATTATGGGAGAATAATACCTTATATCTGAAGTAGTAATCGAGTTTAGGTCTTATTACGTATCTGCGTGGGAGATCTCCTTACGCTAATGGGTAGGGAGTAAGGTGGGCTTTGGCCTTAGGCGATCTTGATGAGCAGATCGATCACGGGTCGTCTTGATTGGGTCCGAGCTCGGAATGGCCGACCGACCATAAGCCCCCCTACTCCTCGAGTCGGCGAAGAGAAGGGTCGGAGAATGCGTAGAAACTTTATAGCTCGATCATAGGGCGACTTCGGGGTTGGGTCGTCGGTTGAGCCTTGAGATATAGCTCGTCATTGATCGGTGAATGGAATAATTGATTGGTCGGGCAATGTCGTTGTAGCCCGGTCATTTGGCAGCCCGGGTGATTTCGATTGGTCGGATGCCGAGTGGTTGGGCGTTACTGCTCGTACTGGGGTTGGTCGGCTGATCGTTCCAAATGGTCGTCTTCGACTATTATTGCGAGCCCACCGGGCTAAAAGCAAATCGGCGGTCGTCATCGGC
The DNA here is from genome assembly GCA_029891385.1 of Erythroxylum novogranatense. NCBI lineage: Eukaryota > Viridiplantae > Streptophyta > Magnoliopsida > Malpighiales > Erythroxylaceae > Erythroxylum > Erythroxylum novogranatense. The sequence continues at coordinate 25,154,214 of CM057230.1, read as the reverse complement.
GAGCGTGAAGGCAATTGAAGCATTTATTAGTGGAATGGCGTCTTTGTCGGCGACTTCGAATCAAGCGTATCGTCTTTATAGCAGTTACCACCGGTGTCCGTCGTCCTTTCAAGCTATTCGCGCCTTTCCGGTTCGAGTAACCCTAATTTGCCTCCGTTCGAGATCGTGCCACGTGTCACAGGGTAGCTCGGATGTTCTACACGCGTCGGGCTTTGGCTGGATCGTAGTTGACGTTGCCTCTATAAATATCGAGTCGACAGACGGTTTGCTTTCTTCACGCTTATTTCATTCTTGTCGTCTTGCTTTCCTCTGTTTTCTCCTGTTCTTGTACATTCTTTCTTATTCTCATTTCGGAAGTTGTTTTGGGCGTTGCTCGAGTTTCCGATTTCCTACCATTGAATAGGTCGTCCCTTCCTCATTCTCATCTTCTAGATTCCTCTTAAAAACATGTCATCTAGCGGTTCTCGGGTGAGGTTTCTCCAGTGGTTCTGGCGGCGGAGGTCGTCGTCGGAGGTTATGGTGAGGTGGCGGCGGTGTCAAGGTTAAGGGATGTTGAAGAGATTACAACAAGGAGCGGAAGGGCGGGTGATGGTGAAGGAGGCGCCGAGGTAAATCAAGGATGTCTGCGGCGGAGTTCGCCGGTCCATCTTAGAGCAGTATCCCTCGAGTTGGGAGCCAGGTTGGCCGAGGATGAAGGAATTGCAAGCGCGAGGTGGGTGGATTGCCGTCTCTGAATATTTCTTTTCGATCGGAGGCTTGAGGCGTAAATGCGTCTTGGATTGTGGATGAAGTGTGTCTTGATTTTCAATTGTGGCTAGTCGGATCCCTCCGAATGGGTGGCGTTCATTAATGGACTCGTCTATTGTGCCACCAATTTGGCTGTCGCCCTCGGTTAACATCTTGCGCTATTTTTAAGGATGAGTCGAGTCAGAGCTCGGGGTGGCATCCTTCCACGATGTACAAGGATGCGGTATCGCCCGGCCGGGGCGTCCGGTAAAATACACTTGGCGGACAAAATACTTCTTTGTGAAGCCCGGGGTCTTCTTAGTGTCCCAGCGGTGGAGGTATCCCCAAGGCGGCGGTGGATTGACTCGGCAAGCCTATCGTTTTCTAGGAAGAAGCGAGAGGTAGTGGGCGTATAAAGGGCTCGACCGTATAACTTTGCTCGGCTCATCTCGGGGTATGGCGGGGCCTCCATGACTCTCTTGATTAACCCATGCATGAATTGGTGGGCTAGGAGAGGAGGCGCCCACTGGTTGACCTCTCGTGTTTGATTTATCTTCTTTGTTCGTAGGTTTTGGATTGATTTCTAACTGTTTCCCTTGTTTGTCTTGACTATGGTCGGGGTTAACACATTCCCCGGCGCCCCCAAGTCCATCAAGAGTAAGTGTCAGGTCGCAGGGCCTTCGGGAGGCCGAGGTCGGGGAGACAGACGAGAGGCCAGTTCGATGGTCGCTCGGCCAATCGCTTCTAAGACATGGCGTATTTCTCTGGCGTCTCGAACCATTGGCGGTGCTTTCTTGTAGTCTACCCACTTTGATCGAGCATTGTTGTAGTTGAGGAGGAGGAGGAGGTCGAGCGGCCTCGAAGAGGAAGAGGAGGCCGCCAGAGTCGACGACCAATCTCCATTCCCGGTGGCCAACGATCTCTTTGCCCTTTGGCGGCTAATTGTCCTTGGTGGTCGACCAATCTCCCGTCCTTGAAGCCAACTCAAAGGAAAGGAGATGGCGGGTGGCGTCGGGTTGTGGGAGTCTCTGATCAAGCTGCCCAGGGATTCCACAACTACTGATATCGGCGTTGTCCGTCACATCTTGGAAAGGATTACTCCTCCCGCGGACAGGGAGAATTTGACGGAAGGCGATAAGGAAATGGGGTCCCTACTCCTTTGTACTTGCCTGAGGAGCTCGATGATGTCATTCGAGATAGTGCAGCGTTTGGACGTTCTGGACCGTGAGGTTCAGGACTTTCGAGGCAGATCTGAGGCCTGAAGGGCGAGCTTTGAAGGTAGAAGAGAGGACCTTTAAAAGCTCAAAATTCTTCTTTAGGAGGAGAAGAAGATTCGGGAGGAGGCGGCCAATATTTTGAAGGCCCAAGTTGACACGGGAGGAAGAGATGCGCGCTGCGAGCTCGGCTCCTGAGGAGGAGCTCAAAGGTAAAAGCGATGTGGAGAGGACCAAGCTATTTGAGGAGTATGCGATTTCTTGGGGCGGTGGGAGTCGGAGAGAGTGTTAAGGAGAAAGCCCTCGAGATCATGCCAAGCCCTCAAGATCTCGCCCGGACCGAGGATCGCTAAGGAGGGTACAAGCCTCGGTGAAGGAACAAAGGATCGGCGATCTGCGATAGAGGCGGTTTTGCGGGGCGAGTGCTTGGGTATTCTGCGACCGCCTCATGATCTTAAGAATTATTATGGCCTTTGCATTCACGAGGGTCGGATGGTCCTTCGTTTGATCGTTCGCGGCCGTTGCTTCTGCCGCTCTTGACCTTTCTTTGGAGGAAGTGAAGGAGAGGGTCGCGGAAGGCCGGGGATCCGTCCGATTGAGGCTGGACCTTAGCTCGGTCGAGGAGGGCGAGCTTCCTCGTGATGATGCTTACGTCCCGCTTCGACTCTTCCGCTGATTCTGGGCTTCCTTGTATTCCCGGGTATTCTCCTTCTCCTCCTCCATTCATAGCCCCTTCTCCCCGATTGTAGAGCTCACTGGTCGGGCTTGTGACGGGGCAAAGAAAATCAATGAACTTTACCTTTGCTTCATTCGTTGTCTTTTTCCATGTTTATGCTCTTTACTTTCTATGTATGTTGAGTTTTGGTGGAGTAGCTTCGTAGTCGACCGATTTGAACCGATCGATGATCGATTTGTATCGATGCTTGGCGAGGTCCCGAGCACTAGACTTGGCGATGACCGATCGTAGTTGATCGATGTAAAATGTCGGGCGATGGCGATGGCGAGGTCGAGGATCTTGTCTCGGTGACCGACCGACCGTAGTCGGTCAATGTAAAATGTCGAGGCGATGGCGATAACGAGGTCAGGATCTTATCTCGGCGACCCGACCGGCCGTAGTCGGTCTATGTAAAATCTCGGGCGATGGCGATGGCGAGGTCGAGGATTTTGTCTCGGCGACCAATCGACCGTGGTCGATCTATGTAAAATCTTAGGCGATGGCGATAACGAGGTCGAGGATCTTGTCTCGGCGACCCGACCTACCGTAGTCGGTCTATGTAAAATGTCGGGCGATGGCGATGGCGAGGGTCCCGAGGATCTTGTCTCGGCGACCCGACCAACCATAGTCGATCTATGTAAAATGCCGGGCGATAGCGATGGCGAGGGTCTCGAGGATCTTGTCTCGGTGACCCGACCGACCGTAGTCGATCTATGTAAAATGCCGGGCGATGGCGATGGCGAGGGTCCCGAGGATCTTGTCTCGGCGACCCGATCGACCGTAGTCGATCTATGTAAAATGTCGGGCGATGATTGATTGGACTTTCTACTCTTTGCCATATGCGATATAACTCCTTTTTGCCAAGAAATCTGTAACCCCTTTATTAATGATAACGAGGGTGGGCGTTAAAAACACATGCTGGCGGGGCGGAAAAAGGTACCACATGTGTACAAAAAGGATAATAAGGAAAGATTGACAAAAAATAAAACTTATCTATTGGTAGAAAGCCTTCAAATTCTGGGAGTTCCATGGCCTCGGTAGAATCTTCCCTTTCTCATCGCTGAGGATTTAAGAACCATGCCTGACATGCTTAACCACTCGATAGGGTCCTTCCCACATCTGTCCGAGCTTTCCTGGATGTTTTCCGGCCGCCTCGGCTTTTCGTAGGACGTACCCACCTACCTTTACATCGCTCGGCTTGACCCTTACATTATAGAACTTAACGCCTTTTGCTGATGGCCACGGCGGCGGCTGCCCTTTCTCTATCTTCGCTAAGGAGAGCGAGCTACGCCTGCGAGGCTTCATCATTCAGCTCTTCTGCGTGGCCGACACCCTCGATTGTGCAATCTTGCTTCTACTGGAACCGGGGCCTCGCCCGAAGGTCATTCGAGCAGGGTCTCCCACAGTGGCTCCGTTCGGTATGGTTCTATATGCCCACAATACTTCGTCTATTTCTTCTACCCGGTCTTTCGGTAGTCGGTAGCTTCTTGAGGCGTTCATTATCTTCTTGTTGGTGTTCTCCGCGAGACCGTTACTTTGGGGATGGGCTACCAAGTCAGCAAGTAGCTCGATCTTTAGTCGGTCGTGAAATCTCTAAACTTGCACTTGTCGAGCTGCCGACCGTTGTCGATAACCAACACCATAGGCATCCCGGCGGCATAGTATATTCTTCTTTATGAAGCTTTCCATCTTCCCTCGGTGATTGTGGCGACAGACTCGCTTTTACCCACTTAGTGAAATACTCCTTGTCACAATCAGAATTTCTTTTTCGGGACCGAGAGGGAAAGGCCCCAGTATGTCCATTCCCCACTGGGCGAAGGGGATAGGATGGCTCACGATTTACATACGCTCGGTCAGCTGGTGAGATAGGTTGCTGTTTCTCTGGCAGGCCTCACATCGGTTGACCTTTTTCTGGCAATCTCTTCTCATTTTTGCCAGTAGTACCCCTGTCTGATCAATCGGTGAGCCAACATTCTGCCCCCTACGTGATTTTCGCACATCCCTTCATGGACTTCAGCCATTGCCTCCTCGGCTTCTTCCTCATTCAAACATCGAGCGTGACGGTCGTAAGACCGCTTATCTGAGCGCCATTAACTCTTGTGTACTCGGCGGCCTTTATCCTTAGTTTGGCTTGGCCGTCGTCTTACGGTTATTTCCTTCTAAAAGGTCTTGTGTAATTGCTACATCCAATTCGTGACCCGACTTACGTTAAAATTTCCTCGGTTTTACGAATCTTTGGAGTCGATCTAGTCGTTCGACCGAATATTATTTATGGCATCACGATCGGAAGCCATTTTGAGGCGCATCCGCTTTAGCATTTTGAGCTCGTTCTATTCTCTTGATTAGTCTTTGCTCGAACTTGCTCGACTCTGTTTTACTAACTCTGATACTTGACCATGTTGGTCCCTTGGCCTCATCTTGTCCGGTGACTTGGCGACCACTACTTGGCTGTCGCTATATATCTTCAGTGCTTTACCTCCATCTCCTTGGCGAGTTGGGTAGGCTATCGAGCCTCATATTACGCCTCGTGGTTGGAGGCTTTGAATTCTAGCCAAGAAGGCGTACTCACCTTTTCTTCCAAATGCGGGTGATCGGCACCACTCCGCTCCGCACCCTCGACATTGGACGATCCGTCAACAAACAAATTCAGGCGGAATTGCTCGTCCTTGAGCTCGGTGGCTCATCTCTGCGATGAAATCTGCCAACACCTGCGCTTTAATGGTCGTCAGGGCTTGTATTGTAAATCGAACTCTCAGGTTCTACGCCCACTTTATCGGTCGTCCGAAGTTTGAGCTTTTGAATACCTTGTATCGAGGGGTTGGTGGTCCATACCTCAATAGTATGACTTTGGAAGTAAGGCCTCGACTTTACGGCGCCATTATCAAGGAGAGGTGAGCTTTTCTATAGGCGTATATCGCGTTTACGGCGGTCAACACTTTCTTGACATAGTAGGCGGGATCTTTGTTAAGCTTCCTTCCGATCGGATGAGTACTGCACTGATCAAACCCTCCGTAGCCGCCAAGTATAAATCGATTCTCCCCTTCTAGGGCTTTGCAAAATAGGTGAAATTTGGACAAGTATTGCTTTAACTGTTGGAGAGCTTTCTCGAACTCATCCGACCATTGGGCTGGGTCATGTTCGCTTTCCTCGGGACTTTGAAAAGCGGAAGGCACTTGTCTCTAGTGCGGAGATGAACACCTTTCGTGAAACTATCCGACCGGTCGATGTCTGAACATCTTTCGGGCATTGCGGAGAAGGCATCGTATGATGGCCTCAATCTTTTACAGGTTAGCCCGATTCCCATTGGTGATCATAAACCCGGGGAATTTTCGAGGCGACCCCAAACACGCATTTTTAAGGTTTAGCTTCATGGAATTTATTCAAGGTGGAAGACTTCCTTAAGATCTTGTACATGTTCGACGGCCGTCTTACTCTTGACCGCCATATCATCCACATAAGCTTCCACAGTCCGGCCAATCTATTCTTTAAACACTTCTGTGACGAGTCGTTGATAGGTCATACTGGCGTTTTCGGGCGAAAGGCATTACTTAGTAGCAAAAGTGCCTTGAGTGATTCTGGCGGTCTTTTCTTCGTCTTCTAGGCTCATTTGGATCTGATGATAGCCCGAGAAAGCATACAGGAAGCTGAGCAGTTCATGCCCTGAAGTGGAGTCTACTAATTGATTGATCTTAGGCAATGGGAAGCTGTCCTTTGGACACGCTTTGTTTAGGTCGGTGAAGTCTATGCACATTCTCCACTTCTCGTTCTTCTTTTTTACTAACACCACATTGGCGAGCCACTCAGGGTACTTGACTTCTCGGATGAACCCGGCCTCCAGCAACTTTGCTACTTCCTTCTCGATCACCCCGCCGCTCTTTCTTTGTGGCATCGCTTCTTTTCGATCGACTTATAGTCGTGCGAATGCCGAGGAGTGAGATGTGTTGATCGAGAAATTTCGAGCATAATAAGCTCGGTACCCGGCGAAACCGACTTATTTTCAACGGACAATCGTGATTTCTTTAGCGAGTTCCCTGCATTGGAGCCTAGGTTTGTAAACTTAGAAGGTGAAACCGTCCAAGACGACTCTGCATTTTTCTACGGGTTCATCCTTTCCGTCTCTTCGTCGGCTCTCACATCCGGAGAGCTCGTCGATCTACCGCCCCATCTAATGTCTTCGTCTACGCAGTAGCAATCCCTAGCAATTTCTGCGACCCCGACAACACCAACTCAGCGGGGTGTCGGAAACTTCATGACTTGGTAATAGGTGGAGCGAGCCGTCTGAGGCATTTTGAGTAGCCGGCCGATTATCGCGTTATGCGCCCATGGAATTTCACCGAGAACTCAGCGTCCCTACTACTTGACGGCTTACGCCTCGAACTTCACTTTCAAATTTGCAGGCGAGCGGGTGGTGGCCGGTCACTCCTTTGATGGGGCCATTGTAGGTAATAGCCGCTCCTCTGGTACCCTCATTTGCTTGAAGGCTTCATAGTATAACAAGTCGACGAGATTTGCCGGTGTCGATCATTACCGCTTGACCTCGTATCCGTCCATGTTGATTTACCACGAGGGCATCGTCATGAGGGCAACTTATTCCATTGAGGTCGGACTCATCAAATGATATCATCCCGTCGCTCTCCCTCGACTTTTTGGTGGATGAGTCCTTGTCGACCTGTTTGGCATATCTTTTCCTTGCCTTAGTGGTGGATCCCCCGGTTGCATTCCCACCGAAAATCGTATTAATGACCCCAATGGCCGTTCCTCTTGTTGCCGGTGTTTCCATCGTTTCTTTCCTTGATTGCCCTCTCTCTTCGTTGATTATCGTATTAGTGTTTTGCCTTCCCGTCATTTGTCATTTAAGCCTCGAGGCGATCGCTTGTGTTTGAATGACTTGTTCTCATGTTGATTGTCGATCGGCATTACGCCTTGTTTCCTGAAACCGACTAACCTTCCCTTTGTATGAGAATTCAATCTCTTTTTCAAGCGCCGACAATCTTAGTGTCATGGCCGACCTCTTTGTGGAAATGGCAATACATTAGTGTTCTGTCCTTGTAGGGGTCTTCATTTTTGGGCTCTCGGATAGTTTCTCCATCCGCTATCATAGCCGCCAAGACTTAGCGTGTCGTTTGTTAAGCGGGGTGAAGTCTTGTTGATTTCAATCCGACATTTCGGCTTTCTCGAGTCGTGATCCCTCATCTTTTGTGAGACTCATCGTTCTACCACTCGACGCGATCATCGCTTTCGGCGTTTTGTATTCTTTAACACTTCTTCAAGTGAATGTATTTATGCATGACATCGATCTCTGAATAGATCGGGGCTGAATTCGAAACTAGCGACTTCTTGAACTCCTCGTCCCTCGTATTGCTCATAAGTCGGCAAGCGTAGGCAGTAGGTGAGATCGGGTACCTCGGCCGCCTCGTTGTTGAGCAAAGTGATGAACTCCATGAACTCTCACTCCTTCCTTGGGTGGTGCATCACCTCTAAAGTCGTCTTCTGCGATAAGCTTACTAGTGGCGAATTGATTAGGAAGAAGCGACACGAAATCCTCGAAGCATGTGATCTGACCGGGGTAAGTTGTTGAACCATCGTGAGCTCCCTCTTGGAAGGCCGTCTGAAAGCCTTACCTTTGGATAGCGTCCGGAACACGATGTAGGCTCATCATCGATTGGAAGTCTGCATGTAGTCGAAAGGTTGGTCTTCGGTGTATTTCTCCGGTCGGTATCTTTGTGCGGGTCTTTGGGAGGCTATCCAAGATGTGCAGGAGTGAAGGGAGAGTATGTCTTGCGCCGTCAAGGCGTCTGAATGAGCTTCGTAGCCATGTGAGTCCGATCATCCTTGAGTTTTCTAGGGCTTCATCTGAGCGATGATCGGTTGTCAAAGCTGATTTATCGGCGGTTGGCCGCACGGACGGCAATTATTGTGCTGGTTGTATTGTAGTATTTGGCGAATCAACAAATCGGTGCTTCCTCAATTTGTTTTACGGTTGGGGACGGAGTGCACAGTAGGAATAGGTTACATGCCGATCGGTGTTGAAGATTGGTGTGTCTTGGGTCTGACGTTATCCTCCATACGCTCTGTTCTTCTGTTCAAGGTTTGAGGTTGTTGTTGATCGTTAGGATCGAGAGGATTAGTGTGGGAGGCATGCGGTCGGTGGCATAATTGCGGACATTATGCAAACCTAATATTGCATCGCCGGGGCATGACGGCCTACATCGAGATTCGTCGCCGCCTTTGGCTAATCGTGTAGTTACGGGCGTGGTTCCGGAAGTCGGGCCCCACGGTGGGCGCCAATTGGTTACTGCGAATTTAGGCTGAGCAGTGCGTTCCATTGAAATCCATCGTCTTCTTCCTTACAGCGAATATGGCGTGAGTATACCTACAAAACAAGGAAGGCTAGTTGGGGTGATGTCCCGATTAGCCCCTCCGACCTTCAGTAAGTTTACGGTGAAGATGGGATTGATGAATTGAGAGAAAAGCGACTTAGGTTATGATCGCATACACGAATTATGGGAGAATAATACCTTATATCTGAGTAATGTCGAGTTTAGGTCTTATTACGTGTCTGCGGGAAATCTCCTACGCTAATGGTAGGGGAGTAAGGTGGGCTTTGGCCTTAGAGGCGATCTTGATGAGCAGACGATCATTACAGGTCATCTTGATTGGGTCAGAGCCGGAATGGCCGACCGACTAGATTGTCTCATGGAAAAAGCGAAGAAATGGACAAAGCTGGTGACGATCTTTGATTTTCTCGATCGAACTACTGAGGTTTATAGAAATTTCGAACCGTAGAATTTTTGAAAGCGGTATTTGATCTTTGGAAGCGAACATCGGGCATCCGCGGCATCGAATTTATCAATAAGGATATTATATCGCACTTTGTCTGCGTTTGGTTTATTGCGAGCGTAAGCTTCGAGCTTTTATTTTTGTTACTTGTTTTGACTTTTCAACTTCGAGATCGATTTTATGTTGCGTGTTCTTTTGGTTCTTTAGTGAGGATCGAGAAATGGTTCCTTTCTATGGAGCGGCTTTGTTTCGCTCTGGAATTTCAATGGAAGGCTATTGAAGTTCGGTGAGACATTCATAGATTGGCTAAATATCGATGAAGCTTTTTAGAGTCTGTGTCAATCATCATTTTGTATCGAGAAGCGCTAATGGTGAGCTTGACCTTCCTTACAAAGCGGTTAGAAGCTGCGAGTTCGAGGTTATAAGTTGTACCAATTTCTTCAATGTTCACGGTTGAAATCCTTGATTCAATGCTTGATTGCATAGCTATTGTGATTTGATTATGTGCGAGTATAAAAGATAAATTGGGTCAAGTTACACGTTTACTTGGGCAGTCTTTACCTTTGGTGAGAACGGATCAACTTTTTGTTTCGTTGTTTTTATTTTGCAATTTTAATAGTGTTTGCTACATGCATAATTCACACCTTACCGGCAGTAATCTTATTGTAGACCAATGACAAATTGAACTCTCTCTTTTGGATCTGAAATGAAAGCATTGTGTATTAACATTGTTCAAAGACTCTTGATTGGATTTTTTTCTTTTTCCTTCTATCGATGTCTTGGCCTTTGACTCTAGTTTTCTTTTTCTTTTTCTTCTCATCAAGCGGTTTGGCGACATAATCTACAAGAGTCATTTACCTTTAATTGATTACATATTTAGTTTAAAAGTTTGATTACAATGTTTATTACATTCGTGAATTCAATTATCTTAGCTAATAGTTGCTGTTGGTTTTATTTAATATGGGAGAATGGTGCTTAAGACATATCAAAGTTGAATATGTCGTTCTTTGTTTCAAGTGCTTGTTGTCTCCCTCTTCTTTGCCTTTTCTGTTATTGCTTCTTTTGCATGGTTGAGGGTGAGGCGAGTCAAGTCTCTTTTCTCTATCCACCTTTTGGCGATCTCTTTTGGGGAGAAAGTTTTCTCTCAAATTAGTCCAAATTGTGTCGTTTCGCCATAAACCGAATATCTTAGAGGCGTCATTTTTCTACGGGTTGGAAGTATCTGCGATCACTTAGCGTCAATAATTTTTTGTTAGGGATGTGATTGATATATACCTAATGTGTGTGCCACACCATTTTTCTTTAGTTTAAGAATTTGACATGCTTCGACCAAAGGACTTTTGTACTTTTATGACTTTGAATGTGGTTCTATCCCACATTGGCTACGTTCTTGTCTTAACACGGTACCATTTGAAGAAGTTCGAGCTGGTAGTGGTCGCAGCGAGTTTTGTTGAGGATGAAAATGCAATCGGTGTCTTGGCACCGAGAGAATAACAATCATTATTGTGGCTCGACTTCCATTCACCTAGTTTGTTAGGATCAAATGTTACTTTCACTTTTTACCATAGGTGAAATAAGGCTGTATAAAAGACTCGTGCCTTTACCTTTATTTTCAAGTCACTATTAAATGAAATGACTTTTTCCTTTTCGTTAAATCACCTTGGTTTTGACATGGTATCGAGCGAGTTAGACTCCTTCCTTTCTAGATCCATCCTTTTCTCTTATCGTTTCCAAACATGGCAGCGATTGATTTCACCATCCCTTATGCCTCCATTCTTACGATACCCGAGAGCAGTACTAGTTTCTCATTAACTCACGGAGAAGACTTCGTATTTAAATGCAGGTAGATCTATGAAGATTGCCCTCCTTCTAAAAACAAGCGGGGTTCGTCGATGGAACTTGGCAAAGGCAGATTAATAGCGGAGCTTCATCGGCGATGGGATCGTTGTGTCGATCGTTCTCTCATGGATCTTGAACCTTTGTTTCTCCCGATCTCGAGCTGGGATAGTTTTAAGCTTCAAGTGCCTCGCTCGTGCGGACAGATCTGAAAGAAGCGATTCGATAAAGTGGATGGCTCTAGGATCTATTATCTTCATCGAGCTATTTCCTCTCACACTCGAGCACTTCTTGATTTGGATTACTTTACCATATTTCCTCTCACACTCGAGGTACTTCTTCGATTTGGATTACTTTACCAAACTTGATTGTTACGGGGCGATACGATACTTTGGTACCCTTTTTCTTGTGATTGTCTTTGCTGCTAGCGTCAAAACAATGATCATATCAACCAGCAGAGATTGTTTGATTCTTTGCTTGGTCTCAATGAATCTTATTACGCGTTCGTAGTCGAGATCTTGTTGATGCAGACCTCTTCCCAATTAACCAAGCTTATTCTATGTTAACTCGAGATGAATCTCAAAAGCTATTGCTTAATGTTGTTTCCATGCACGAGCCTCTTGTCTTATACTCTATTGCGCCTGCGGCTGCTTCTCAATCTTCAAGGCCACCACGGTTTTCTGGGACATGCAATCATTGCCATCTCAAAGGCCATAAACGTGTCGATTGCTATAGATTGAATAGATTTCGGTGATTACAAGTTCACTAAAAAAGGCCATCGATCAACAATGTTGTCTCCTCGAAGCGAACACAGAGGCCATTCGGTCATCAACACGGGGCTGCGATTACTCAGAGCGGTATCAACAATTTCTTAATCTTTTACAGCGGGCTCATATGCCTCGACTTGAGTTACATTACGGGCTCGGTGAACATGGCAGGTATGGCATCAATAAATGGTGCACCACAACTTGGGTGGATCCTTGACACAGGAGCTACCAATCATATGACGTTTGACTTTAATTGCTTGCATTCTTACATTGTACACGCTTCTTCTAACTCTTGTGTTCATTTGCCTAATGGTAAAGCGCCTCGATTACATCTTGGATCACACACCCTTTTTCCAAACCACACTGTCACTAATGTGTTTCATATACCTGATTTTCACTATAATCTACTATCTATTTCTCAGCTCACAAAACAAGCTGAATTGTTCATTACTTTTTATCCCTCTTATTGCATTTCTGGGACCTTTGCGTTGGCAAGATGATGGGGACTGGTAAAGAGCATGGAGGCCTCTATTTTGACACCATCAACATCCACCACCACAAGCAGATTCAACCAACAGGTGACTACTCCAAATGTTCCTTTTCTTCGTACATCGCTTTTCTTCCGTTTCATCTTTTATGACTACATAATACACCTTTTGTATGGCATGCAGACTTGGCCATCCCTCTGTAAAGAAAATGAAAAAGAACCACATTTGCCTTTAGCTAAGCAATCTAAATTACCATTTCTTGATAGACACATTTACACATAAAAATCATATACGGTTTATCCTTTAGCTAAGCAATCTAAATTACCATTTCTTGATAGACAAACAAGAACCACATTTGCCTTTGAATTGATACATATGGACCTATGGGGACCTATATAGAATCTCTACACATAGTGGTCATCGCTCATTCTTAACTATTGTAGATGATTACACTAGAATGACATGGATTTACCTCTTAAAACCAAGCATGATGCTATGAAACCTTGAAGCAGTTTATTGCCATGGTAAAGAACCAGGCTCATTACTATTAAGTGCATTAGAAGTGATAATGGCACGAAATTTTTAATTAGTTTGTACTCCTTTGTTTAACTCTCTTGGGATAATACACCAAAGTTCATGCATTGATACTCCTCAGCAAAATGGGGTAGCTGAAAGAAAACATAGACATTTGTTAGAGGTAGCTAGAGCATTGAAATTTCAGGCCAATTACCTTCTAAGTACGGGGAGTGTATTTTGACAAAGATGCTATCTTATCGATAGATTGCCTTCCTCTGTCTTGTCTTAGAACACACCTTACTTTATGTTATACAATAAATCACCAAATCTTCAACATTTAAGAGTCTTTGGATGCCTAGCCTATCTCTTTGTTCCTTATAGTCATGATAAGTTTGCTCCAAAGGTTACTCCTGCTGTTTTCTTGGTTATTCTCCTACGAAGGGTTATATTCTATTGACTTGGTTGTAAAGGTTCTTTGTCGTGAAATGTAACATTTCATGAACATGTTTTCCATTTCACCTTAAAGCAACAGATATGCCTTTGTTTCTGTTACAATTCTTGATCTTGGCCATCTAGAGGATCATGATTTTTACATATTGTACCACGAACAGTTTCCCCCTTAACCATCACTCCTCTAATCCTATCACTATTACACGATTCCTCTTGACCAACACCATCACACCAACCTTTATTTACCTAAATGATGACTCTTTTCCACCACTTTCTTCCCCTAACTGAGAAGATCCACGGGACTCTGTTTCCTGGCAAAGATGGTTAAAGATTATCAATGCTCTACACCATCTTCATCACTTGCCATACAAGGTCAGTATCCCCTTGCTCTCTCTTATTCTCATTTACCTGCTCATACACGATCATTTGTGGCATCCATCTCCCATATACTTGAACCTAAAACCTACCATGAGGCAATGACCCACAGGTGTTGGCAAGAAGCAATGCAACAGGAGATTCAAGCTTTAGAGTCCAATGGCACATGGGAAGTAGTTCCTTTGCCCCCTGGCAAAACATCATTGGCTATGAAATGGGTATCTAAGGTGAAGTACCATTCAATGGCCTTTGTGGAAAGATATAAGGCAAGATTGGTGGCGAGGTTACAACCAAAGAGAAGGAGTTGACTATCAAGATACATTTTCACGATGCCAAGCAAGTCACGATGGGGCGGTCATTCTTTGTTGCGGCTCTCTACTGATTAGCCCTTGTTTGGATGGATGTTCCTGATGCATTCTTGCAGGTGACCTTGAGAGGAGATTTTCATGGATTTGCGGAAGGACTTCGCAACGGGGAAATATGGTTTGCGGAGTTGCTCGAGTCTTTATATGGCTTGAAGCAAGCATCTAGACAATGGAATTTGAAGTGACAGAGGCTCTCATACAAAGTGGATACACTCAAAGTAAGCATGATTATTCTATGTTTACTAAGGTATAGGATCTAGACAAGTTCTTATGTTGATCTATGTTGATGATCTGCTAATTCTTGGAAATGACCTTTGTTTTGATTGAAGAATTAAAACAATCTTGCATAAGAGTTTTAAGATGAAGGATCTTGGAACTCTTAAGTACTTCCTGGCATAGAAGTTTCTAGGTCTAGTAAAGGAGTTATCTTGAATCGGAGAAAGTATGCATTGGAATTGGTTGAGGATATGGGTTTGATGGTGCAAAACCGGTAGCTACACCCTGGAACAAAATTTGAAATTGACAAGCTTTGAATATGATGCAACATTGCGGTTAGAAAGTGATGATGAAGTATTGGAAGATCGAGAGTCTATCAAAGGTTGATTGGCGGTTGCTTTACTTGACACATACACGGCCAGATATAACCTTTAGTGTGCAGCATCTCAGTCAGTTCATGAAAAGGCCAAAGAAATCTTATCTTGAAGCAGCACTAAGAGTAGTGAGATATGTGAAGAACATTGGACAGGGAATTCTCCTTTCATCTACAGGATTACCTAGGGTTGTTGCATATTGTGATTCAGATTGGGCTTCTTGTCCAATGACAAGGAAGTCTCTTACAGGTTTCTGTGTAAAGCTTGGTGATTCATTGATTTCCTGGAAGGCAAAAAAGCAAAGCACAGTCTCTAAGTCATCTGCAGAAGCTGAGTACAGAAGCATGGCTACAACTGTTGCAGAATTGAAATGGTTACTAGGATTGCTAGCAGAACTGGGAGTGAAAGATTGTAGTCCAGCTTTACTTTATTGTGATAGTCAAGCAGCTATTCAAATAGCGACAAATCCGATTTTCATGAGCTTACAAAACACATAGAAATAGATTGTCACTTTGTAAGGAGAGCATCTGAGGAGGTTAGTGGCAACAAAGCACATTTCAACAAAAGAGCAAGTGGCAGATATCTTCACTAAGGGTGGGATTTCAGCGACATGAGTATCTCTTGTCCAAGTTGGGTGTGTTGAATATTTACCACCCTCCAACTTGAGGGGAGTGTAGAGGATGAAAATGCAATCGGTGTACTAGCAGAGAATAACAATCTGTTATTGTGGCTCGACTTCCATTCACCTAGTTTGTTAGGATCAAATGTTACTTTCACTTTTTACCATAGGTGAAATAAGTTGTATAAAAGACTCGTGCCTTTACCTTTATTTTCAAGTCCTTCTTGAATGAAATGACTTTTTCCTTTTCGTCAAATCACCTTGGTTTTGGCGGTTTTATCCTGAAAGGCATGCTTATGTGGCGAAGAATCGAGGCAATATTGACGCTTCCTTTTCAACTTTTGTTGGGATAGCCGAAATATGATTAACGTTAGTGTGCTTTAAATTTCAGGTTGTTTCCTTGTTGCTTCTGGCGTTTTTGCGATCTCTATCAAAAGCGCTAATTTTAACAAACAGTTGTTCTTCTTTGGGAAGCTACAAAAGTTATTTTTTGTTTGTTCGGGCTAAATTGAATAGAATATTAGTTGTTGCGAGTGGAAGTTTTTGTTTAGACCACATTTTGGTGATATAACGAGAATTCCAATCAATTCATATTTATTCTGAGTTTTCAGCTGTTAAAGTTATAAATTGTAAAAGGATTATTTTGCGGGAAGTGGGCGTCTACCATCGAGAAGATGAGAATGATCGACTTACCTTTGGTGACATTTAATCGAATATTGCAATTTAATTGACTTTATTTCGGTTTCGTTTGTGTTACATGACATTTTCTTTATGCATGTAAAGTCAATAATCAAAAAGACTAAATTGGCCCAATTAGGACTACACGTGTATTTGGAGTCAATAGGATGGCCTCTATTTGCTTTCGCTATCAATGACACTTAAGCGGGACTAGATTTTCAAGTTCTATTGGTATAATGTTATAATAACAATAATAATAGGTTATGGATAAACACGTAAATTGTTTTATTAAATTTATTGTAGAGTATTTGTGAGATTTATTATGATTATTATTATTAAAATAATAGAAGTTGATATTATTATTATTATTATTATTATTATTATTATTATTATTATTATTATTATTATTATTATTATTATTATTATTATTATTATTATTATTATTATTATTATTATTATTTTATTATTATTATTATTATCAAATTTTAATAATTGAGTATGTTTATTATAATCTTATTTTATTATTATAATTATTGTTATTATTATTATTATTATTATACTAATTATTATTATCTTATTATAATTAGAATTCTTATTATTATTATTATTATTACCATTATTATTATCTGATTATTATTATTATTTTTAATAATTTAGTCATTTATTATAATCTTATCTTATTATTATTATTATTATTATTATTATTATTATTATTATTATTATTATTATTATTATTATTATTATTATTATTATTATTATTATTATTATTATACTAATTATCATTATCTTATTAATGTACATCTTTTTTTTTTGTTGTTGTTATTAATTTAAATTTAATTTTAATTTATTATTATTATTATTCTTATTATCCTTATTATTATTATTAAATTCAGTTTTCTTATTAATATAATCATTCTTATATTATAATAATAATATTATATATTGGATATTATCATTATTATTATTATTATCATTATTATTATTATTATTAAATTCCTTTTGGATATTTCAGGTTATGTTTATTATTATTATTATGAGCATTATAATTATTGTTATTATTATTATTAATTTATTATAATTATTAAATTTCTGAAGAATAATAATTATAATAATAATAATAATAAATCTTAAGTTAATATACTTGTAATAATTATTAATATACTTGTAATAATAAATCTTAAACATTTTTACAAGCGGTTTATTATTAATATTAGTACGTATTTAATAAATTATATTAGACAAAATAAAACTTCAAATAAGATAAATTTCTAATTTTGAATTTTTATATATAAGTTCAAAAAAAATTACTAAATAAAACCAAAAAGAACTTTGTTTAAACCTAATTAAAAACAAAAGTAAAATTACTCAACTTCTCAAGTGCACATAGTCTAATTTTCAATGCCTAATAGTTTGTATAAATGCACCGAGATTACACTCACCTACTTAATTCCACATAACTTTGCAATTACTTGTATGTGTTGGTAACAAGGGAAAAGATAAAATAAGCTATCAGGTTTACGTTCAGCGAAAAGTAAAAGGAAGAACCATATTATGCTAGCCTTTCGCGAGGGCGACAGCTCGCCCTCGCGAATCTGGGCTGGAAAAACACCAGATAACAATAATTTATAACAATAATAAATTATTGTTATTATTAATTTATCATAATTATTAAATTTATGAAGAATAATAATTATAATTATAATAATAATTTTAATAGTAATAATAATAACAGTGACAATACTAATACATTATTACTTTAATGTACATAATTTCAGATAATAATTTCTAAAATAACAAATTATAAGAAAATTACACTTATCATATTTGAAAACATTTAAAATAATAAGAATGATAAAAGAAACATAATATTTTCATAACATATTATAATATAATTTACAATAATAATTATTTATAAATTAAAACCGATTATAAGGAATTAGCAAAAATAAGCCTATAATTTTTTCCTTATTATTATGAAGAACAAAATTAATAGTAATTACATAAATGCAATAATTAACATTTAAAAATTTAAAAATATTGAAAGAAAAGTTTACTTTTTTAATATAAATAAATATCAACCTGCTGGCTAGATTTTTCCAGCCCAGATTCGCGAGGGCGACAGCTCGCCCTCACGAAAGGCTAGCATAATACGTGCTTTCTTTTACTTTTCGCTGAATGTAAACCTGAGAGCTTATTTTATCTTTTCCCTTGTTACCAACGCATACAAGTAATTGCAAAGTTATGTGGAATTAAGTAGGTGAGTGTAATCACGGTGCATTTATACAAACTATTAGGCATTGAAAATTAGACTATGTGCACTTGAGAAGTTGAGTGATTTTACTTTTGTTTTTAATTATATTTAAACAAAGTTCTTTTGGTTTTATTTAGTATTTTTTTGAACTTATATATAAAAATTCAAAATTAGAAATTTATCTTATTTGAAGTTTTATTTTGTCTAATATAATTTATTAAATACGTACTAATATTAATAATAAACCGTTTGTAAAACATGTTTAAGATTTATTATTACAAGTATATTAATAATTATTACAAGTATATTAACTTAAGATTTATTATTATTATAATAATTATTATTCTTCTTCGTAAATTTAATAATTATAATAAATTAATAATAACAATAACAATAATTATAATGCTCATAATAATAATAATAAACATAAGCTGAAATATCCAAAAGGAATTTAATAATAATAATAATGATAATAATAATAATAATGATAATGATAATATCCAATATATAATATTAGTATTATAATATAAGAATGATTATATTAATAAGAAAACTGAATTTAATAATAATAATAAAGATAATAAGAATAATAATAATAATAAATTAAAAATTAAATTTAAATTAATAACAACAACAACAAAATAATAATAATAATAATAATAATAAGATGTACATTAATAAGATAATGATAATTAGTATTATTATTATAATAATACTAATAATAATAATAAGATAAGATTATAATAAAAAGACTAAATTATTAAAAATAATAATAATAATAATAATAATAAGATAATAATAATGGTTATAATAATAATAAGAATTCTAATTATAATAAGATAATAATAATTAGTATTATTATTATAATAATAATAATAATAATAACAATAATTATAATAATAAGATAAGATTATAATAAGCAGACTAAATTATTAAAATTTGATAATAATAATAATAATAATAATAATAATAATAATAATAATAATAATAATAATAATAATAATAATAATAAAACTCACAAATACTCTACAATAAATTTAATAAAACAATTTCGTGTTTATCCATAACCTATTATTATTGTTATTATAACATTATACCAATAAGTTGGACAACTCGGTATATGTATAAAAAAAATATATATGGCTTTGATGTGATGTTACTTTGTCCAAGTCGTTTGCTTCAAGCGACTTGGCTTTTTTCTTTCATAACTCCTCTATTAAAGCCTCACATGTGGTTTTAAATTTTGAAGCAAATCGGTTATCGTTTATAGATTGACAGAGTTAGGCAGGATTATCTTAGGCAGGTGATCCGCTCTCCCTATCGAGGATGCCCTTTCAAATTCTTTGTTAATATCAATTATGCCCTTCTTCCTTATGAATATGCTTAACGATTGAGTACTTTTAAGGAGTATTGGTATTTAACAAGTTTTAAGTTTTAAGTTTTAAGCGATAAATTTAGTTCTTTAGTTGAATTTATCACATCTATCCTAAATAAAGGGAAAAAAGTTTTAATATGAATTAGTTATAATTATGATGTAATTTGGATTGGTGCAATTTAATTAAAGGATATGCTTAACCATAAGCGATAAACTTATAACAAATCAATTTAAAATAATTAATATTTCCTCAAGACATTTGCAATTTTAAGGAACATACTAAGCGATAGTTGTCACATGTATTAGTGAAGAGCAATTAGTTTGCGTATTAAAATTATAAACCATAAATCATAAAATTTTGGTACACGTCTCATCTTTGCTTTGTCAATACCGTGGCCATTGAAACTTGAAAATCTAGTCCGCCGTTGTCATTGATAGCGAAAGCAAATAGAGGCCGATCCGGTTGACTCCAA
This sequence comes from Erythroxylum novogranatense, assembly GCA_029891385.1. NCBI lineage: Eukaryota > Viridiplantae > Streptophyta > Magnoliopsida > Malpighiales > Erythroxylaceae > Erythroxylum > Erythroxylum novogranatense. Next base: position 25,133,996 of record CM057230.1, on the reverse strand, counting down.
ATACGTGTAGTCGAATTGGGCCAATTTAGTCTTTTGATTATTGGACTTTACATGCATAAAGAAAATGTCATGTAACACAAACGAAACCGAAATAAAGTCAATTAAATTGCAATATTCGTACTAAATGCTGACCGTGTAAGTCGATCCTTCTCATCTTCTCACGATGGTAGGCGTCCACTTCAGAAAAATAATCCTTTTACAATTTATAACTTTAACAATTGAAAACTCGTAACAAATATGAATCGATTGGAATTCTCGGTGTTATATCGGCCAAAATGTGATTAAACAAAACTTCCACTCGCAACAACTAATATTCTATTCAATTTATTACGAACAAACAAAAAATAACTTTGTAGCTTCCCAAAGAAGAACAACCTGTTTGTTAAAATTAAGCGCTTTTGATAGAGAGGCTAAAAAGCGTAGCAACAAGGAAACAACCTGAAATTTAAAGCACGCTAACGTTAATCATATTTCGGCTATCCCACAAAAAGTTGAAAAGGAAGCGTCAATATTGCTCGATTCTTGGCCACATAAGCATGCCCTTTGTGGATAAAACTCTGCGACCATTACCGCCTGGAACTTCTTCAAATGGTACACGGTGTTAAGACGATGAACGTAGCCAATGTGGGATAGAACCACATTCAAAGTCATAAAAGTACAAAAGTCCTTCGACCAAGCATGTCAAATTCTTAAAACTAAAGAAAATGGTGTAGCACACACATTAGGTATATATCAATCACATCCTAACAAAAAATTATTGGCGTTTAAGTGATCGTGAGATACTTCCAACCCGAGAGAAAATAGCGTCTCTAAGATATTCGGTTTATGGCGAAGCAGTGCAATTTGGACTAATTTGATAACAAACTTTCTCCCAGAAGAGATCGTCAAAGAGGCGGGGATAGAGGAAAAGAGACTTGACTCGCCTCACCCTCAACCATGCAAAAGAAGCAATAACGAAAAAGCAAGAGAGTGGAGACAACAAGCACTTCGGCAAACAGCAACGGCATATTCAACTTTGGATATGTCTTAAGCACCATTCTCCCATATTAAATAAAACCAACAGGCAGCAGCTGCAAACCTAAACGCTGCATCGCCAGGGTCGCGACAGCGGCTACATCAGGATTCGTCGCCGCGGCCTGGCTAATCTGTGTGGTTCTGGACGTGGTTCCCGAAAGTCGGGCCCCACGGTGGGCGCCAATTGGTTCTGCCGGATTTAGGCTGAACGGTGCGTTTCTATTGAAATCCATCGTCTTCTTCCTTCTGTGACGAATATGGTGAGAGTATACCTGCAAAACAAGGAAGGCTAGTTGGGGGTGATGTCCCAATTAGCCCCTCCGACGCTCAAGTAAGTTTCTGGTGAAGATGGGATTGATGAATTCAGAGAAAACGACTTAGGTTATGATCGCATACCTGAATTATGGGAGAATAATACCTTATATCTGAAGTAATGTCAGTTTAGGTCTTATTACGTGTCTGCGGGAAATCTCCTTCGCTAATGGGTAGGAGAGTAAGGTAGGCTTTGGCCTTAGAGCTGATCTTCGATGAACGAGCCGATCGGCCCACGGGTCGTCTTGATTGGGTCCGAGCCCGGAATGGCCGATTCGACTAGATTGTCTCATGGAAAGAAACACGAAGAAATGGACAATGGTGACGATCTTTGATTTTCTCGATCGAACTACTGAGTTTATAGAAATTTCGACCCGTAGAATTTTGAGCGGTATTTGATCTTTGGAAGCGAACATCGGGCATCCTTGGCATCTGAATTTATCAATAAGGATATTATATCGCACTTTGTCCTGCGTTTGGTTTATTGCGAGCGTAAGCTTCGAGCTTTTATTTTTGTTACTTGTTTTGACTTTTTCAACTTCGAGATCGATTTTATGTTGCGTGTTCTTTTGGTTCTTTAGTGAGGATCGAGGAAATGGTTCCTTTCTATGGAGACAGACTTTGTTTATTCTGGATTTCACGGAAGGCTGCTGAAGTTCGGTGAGACATTCATAGATTGGCTAAATATCGATGAAGCTTTTTAGAGTCTGTGTCAATCATCATTTTGTATCTGAAAGCGCTAATGGTGAGCTTGACCTTCCTTACAAAGCGATTAGAAGCTGCGAGTTCGAGGTTATAAGTTGTACCAATTTCTTCAATGTTCACAGTTGAAATCCTTGATTCAATGCTTGATTGCATAGCTATTGTGATTTGATTATGTGCGAGTATAAAAGATAAATTGGGTCAAGTTGCACGTTTACTTGGGCGATCTTTACCTTTGGTGAACGGATCAACTTTTGTTTCGTTGTTTTTATTTTGCAATTTTAATAGTGTTTGCTACATGCATAATTCACACCTTACCGCGGATAATCTTATTGTAGACCAATGACAAATTGAACTCTCTCTTTGGATCTGAAATGAAAGCATTGTGTATTAACATTGTTCAAAGACTCTTGATTGGATTTTTTTCTTTTCCCTTCTATCGATGTCTTGACGCCTGACTCTAGTTTTCTTTTTCTTTTTCTTCTCATCCGACAATTTGGCGACATAATCTACTGAGTGCATTTACCTTTAATTGATTACATATTTCGTTTAAAAGTTTGATTACAATGTTTATTCTGTTCGTGAATTCAATTATCTTAGCTAATAGTTGCTGTTGGTTTTATTTAATATGGGAGAATGGTGCTTAAGACATATCAAAGTTGAATATGTCGTTCTTTGTTTCTTGAAGTGCTTGTTGTCTCCCTTCTTCTTGCGCTTTTACATTATTGCTTCTTTTGCATGGTTGAGGGGTGAGGCGAGTCAAGTCTCTTTTTCTCTATCCTGCCCTTTTGACGATCTCTTTTGGGGAGAAAGTTTTCTCTCAAATTAGTCCAAATTGTGTCGTTTAGCCATAAACCGAATATCTTAGAGGCGTCATTTTCTACGGGTTGGAAGTATCTGCGATCAACTTAAGCGTCAATAATTTTTTGTTAGGGATGTGATTGATATATACCTAATGTGTGTGCCACACCATTTTCTTTAGTTTTAAGAATTTGACATGCTTGACCAAAGGACTTTTGTACTTTTATGACTTTGAATGTGGTTCTATCACATTGGCTACGTTCTTGTCTTAACACGGTACCATTTGAAGAAGTTCGAGGCGGTAGCTGGTCATGAGTTTTGTTGAGGATGAAAATGCAATCGAGTGTCTTGCACCGAGAGAATAACAATCATTATTGTGGCTCGACTTCCATTCACCTAGTTTGTTAGGATCAAATGTTACTTTCACTTTTTACCATAGGTGAAATAAGCGTATAAAAGACTCGTGCCTTTACCTTTATTTTCAAGTCACTATTAAATGAAATGACTTTTTCCTTTTCGTTAAATCACCTTGGTTTTGACATGGTATCGAGCGAGTTAGACTCCTTCCTTTCTAGATCCATCCTTTTCTCTTATCGTTTCCAAACATGGCAGCGATTGATTTCACCCATCCCTTATGCCTCCATTCTTACGATACCCGAGAGCGATACTAGTTTCTCATTAACTCACAGGAGAAGACTCGTATTTAAATGCAGGTAGATCTATGAAGATTGCCCTCCTTCTAAAAACAAGCGAGGGTTCGTCGATGGAACTTGGCAAAGGCAGATTGGCAAGAGCTTCATCGTGATGGGATCGTTGTAATCGATCGTTCTCTCATGGATCTTGAACACTGTTTCTCCCAATCTCAGAGCTGGGATAGTTTTCGCTTCAAGTGCCTCGCTCGTCTGGACAGATCTGAAAGAGCGATTCGATAAAGTGGATGGCTCTAGGATCTATTATCTTCATCAGGCTATTTCCTCTCACACTCAAGGCACTTCTTCGATTTCGGATTACTTTACCATATTTCCTCTCACACTCAAGGTACTTCTTCGATTTCGGATTACTTTACCAAACTTCGATTGTTCTGGGACGAGTACGATACTTTGGTACCCTTTTTTTCTTGTGATTGTGCTGCTGCGCGTCAAAACAATGATCATATCAACCAGCAGAGATTGTTTCAGTTGCTGCTTGGTCTCAATGAATCTTATTCTGCCGTTCGTAGTCAGATCTTGTTGATGCAGCCTCTTCCCACTGTTAACCAAGCTTATTCTATGTTAACTCGAGATGAATCTCAAAGAGCTATTGCTTCTAATGTTGTTTCCATGCCTGAGCCTACTGTCTTATACTCTGTTGCGCCTGCGGCTGCTTCTCAATCTTCAAGGCCACCACGGTTTTCTGGGACATGCAATCATTGCCATCTCAAAGGCCATAAACGTGTCGATTGCTATAGATTGAATAGATTTCCAGCTGATTACAAGTTCACTAAAAAAAGGCCATCAGTCAACAATGTTGTCTCCTCAGAAACGAACACAGAGGCCATTCAGTCATCCAACACAGGGCCTGCGATTACTCCAGAGCAGTATCAACAATTTCTTAATCTTTTACAACGGGGCTCATATGCCTCAGCTTCAGGTTCTGTTACAGGCTCGGTGAACATGGCAGGTATGGCATCAATAAATGGTGCACCACAACTTGGGTGGATCCTTGACACAGGAGCTACCAATCATATGACGTTTGACTTTAATTGCTTGCATTCTTCTGTTGTACCTGCTTCTTCTAACTCTTGTGTTCATTTGCCTAATGGTAAAACTGCCTCAGTTACACATCTTGGATCACACACCCTTTTTCCAAACCACACTGTCACTAATGTGTTTCATATACCTGATTTTCACTATAATCTACTATCTATTTCTCAGCTCACAAAACAACTGAATTGTTCTGTTACTTTTTATCCCTCTTATTGCATTTTACAGGACCTTTGCAGTGGCAAGATGATGGGGACTGGTAAAGAGCATGGAGGCCTCTATTTTTTGACACCATCAACATCCACCACCACAAGCAGTTCAGCCAACACAGTGACTACTCCAAATGTTCCTTTTCTTCATACATCAGTTTCTTCTTCCGTTTCATCTTTTATGACTACACATAATACACCTTTTGTATGGCATGCCAGACTTGGCCATCCCTCTGTAAAGAAAATGAAAAAGAACCACATTTGCCTTTAGCTAAGCAATCTAAATTACCATTTCTTGATAGACACATTTACACATAAAAATCATGTACAGTTTATCCTTTAGCTAAGCAATCTAAATTACCATTTCTTGATAGACAAACAAGAACCACATTTGCCTTTGAATTGATACATATGGACCTATGGGGACCCTATATAGAATCTCTACACATAGTGGTCATCGCTCATTCTTAACTATTGTAGATGATTACACTAGAATGACATGGATTTACCTCTTAAAAACCAAGCATGATGCCTATGAAACCTTGAAACAGTTTATTGCCATGGTAAAGAACCAGTTTTCTGTTACTATTAAGTGCATTAGAAGTGATAATGGCACAGAATTTTTTAATTCAGTTTGTACTCCACTGTTTAACTCTCTTGGGATAATACACCAAAGTTCATGCATTGATACTCCTCAGCAAAATGGGGTAGCTGAAAGAAAACATAGACATTTGTTAGAGGTAGCTAGAGCATTGAAATTTCAGGCCAATTTACCTTCTAAGTTCTGGGGGGAGTGTATTTTGACAGCATGCTATCTTATCAATAGATTGCCTTCCTCTGTACTGTCTTAGAACACACCTTACTTTATGTTATACAATAAATCACCAAATCTTCAACATTTAAGAGTCTTTGGATGCCTAGCCTATGCTACTGTTCCTTATAGTCATGATAAGTTTGCTCCAAAGGTTACTCCTGCTGTTTTTCTTGGTTATTCTCCTACACAGAAGGGTTATATTCTATTCAACTTGGTTAGCAAAAGGTTCTTTGTCAGCAGAAATGTAACATTTCATGAACATGTTTTTCCATTTCACCTTAAAGCAACAGATATGCCTTTGTTTCTGTTACAATTCTTGATCTTGGCCATCTGAGGATCATGATTTTTACATATTGTACCACCGAACCGGTTTCCCTTACTAACCATCACTCCTCCTAATCCTATCACTATTACACGATTCCTCTTGACCAACACCATCACACCAACCTTTGTTTACCTAAATGATGACTCTTTTCACCACTTTCTTCCCCATAACCGAGAAGATCCACAGGACTCTTGCTCCACCAAAGATGGTTAAAGATTATCAATGCTCTACACCATCTTCATCACTTGCCATACAAGGTCGGTATCCTTGCTCTCTCTTATTCTCATTTACCTTTCATACACGATCATTTGTGGCATCCATCTCCCATATACTTGAACCTAAAACCTACCATGAGGCAATGACCCACGGTGTTGGCAAGAAGCAATGCAACGGAGATTCAAGCTTTAGAGTCCAATGGCACATGGGAAGTAGTTCCTTTGCCCCGGCAAAACATCATTGGCTATGAAATGGGTATCTGGTGAAATACCATTCAATGGCTTTGTGGAAAGATATAAGGCAAGATTGGTGGCGAGGTTACAACCAAAGAGAAGGAGTTGACTATCAAGATACATTTTCACGACCGCCAAGCAAGTCACGAGAAGGGCGGTCATTCTTTGTTGCGGCTCTCTGATTGGCCTTTGTTTGGATGGATGTTCCTGATGCATTCTTGCAAGGTGACCTTGAGAGGAGATTTTCATGGATTTGCGGAAGGACTTATGTGGGGAAATATGGTTTGCAGGTTGCTCAAGTCTTTATATGGCTTGAAGCAAGCATCTAGACAATGGAATTTGAAGCTGACAGAGGCTCTCATACAAAGTGGATACACTCAAAGTAAGCATGATTATTCTATGTTTACTAAGAGTATAGGATCTAGACAAGTTCTTATGTTGATCTATGTTGATGATCTGCTAATTCTTGGAAATGACCTTTGTTTTGATTGAAGAATTAAAAACAATACTGCATAAGAGTTTTAAGATGAAGGATCTTGGAACTCTTAAGTACTTCCTTGGCATAGAAGTTTCTAGGTCTAGTAAAGGAGTTATCTTGAATCAGAGAAAGTATGCATTGGAATTGGTTGAGGATATGGGTTTGACAGGTGCAAAACCAGTAGCTACACCCCTGGAACAAAATTTGAAATTGACAACTGCTGAATATGATGCAACATTGCAGTTAGAAAGTGATGATGAAGTATTGGAAGATGCAGGAGTCTATCAAAGGTTGATTGGCAGATTGCTTTACTTGACACATACACGGCCAGATATAACCTTTAGTGTGCAGCATCTCAGTCAGTTCATGAAAAGGCCAAAGAAATCTTATCTTGAAGCAGCACTAAGAGTAGTGAGATATGTGAAGAACATTGGACAGGGAATTCTCCTTTCATCTACAGGATTACCTAGGGTTGTTGCATATTGTGATTCAGATTGGGCTTCTTGTCCAATGACAAGGAAGTCTCTTACAGGTTTCTGTGTAAAGCTTGGTGATTCATTGATTTCCTGGAAGGCAAAAAGCAAAGCTGATCTCTAAGTCATCTGCGAAGTGAGCATGAAGCATGGCTACAAGCTGTTGCGAATTGAAATGGTTACTAGGATTGCTAGCGAGCGGGAGTGAAAGATTGTAGTCGGCTTTACTTTATTGTGATAGTCAAGGCTATTCAAATAAAGCAAATCCGATTTTCATGAGCTTACAAAACACGTAGAAATAGATTGTCACTTTGTAAGGAGAGCATCTGAGGAGGGTTAGTGGCAACAAAGCACATTTCAACAAAAGAGCAAGTAGCAGATATCTTCACTAAGGGGCTGGGATTTCAGCAGCATGAGTATCTACTGTCCAAGTTGGGTGTGTTGAATATTTACCACCCTCCAACTTGAGGGGGAGTGTAGAGGATGAAAATGCAATCAGTGTACTAGACAGAGAGAATAACAATCTGTTATTGTGGCTCGACTTCCATTCACCTAGTTTGTTAGGATCAAATGTTACTTTCACTTTTTACCATAGGTGAAATAAGTTGTATAAAAGACTCGTGCCTTTACCTTTATTTTCAAGTCACTCTTGAATGAAATGACTTTTCCCTTTTAAGTCAAATCACCTTGGTTTTGGCGGTTTTATCCTGAGGGCATGCTTATGTGGCGAGAATCGAGCAATATTGACCTTCCTTTTCAACTTTTGTTGGGATAGCGAAATATGATTAACGTTAGTGTGCTTTAAATTTCAGGTTGTTTCCCTTGTTGCTCTGGCGTTTTTGCGATCTCTATCAAAAGCGCTAATTTTAACAAACAGGTTGTTCTTCTTTGGGAAGCTACAAAAGTTATTTTTTGTTTGTTGAGGCTAAATTGAATAGAATATTAGTTGTTGCGAGTGGAAGTTTTGTTTAGACCACATTTTGCCGATATAACTTGAGAATTCCAATCAATTCATATTTATTCTGAGTTTTCAAGCTATTAAAGTTATAAATTGTAAAAGGATTATTTTGCGAAGTGGGCGTCTACCATCGAGAAGATGAGAATGATCGACTTACCTTTGGTGACATTTAGTACGAATATTGCAATTTAATTGACTTTATTTCGGTTTCGTTTGTGTTACATGACATTTTCTTTATGCATGTAAAGTCCAATAATCAAAAGACTAAATTGGCCCAATTCGGACTACGTGTATTTGGAGTCAACAGGATGGCCTCTATTTGCTTTCGCTATCAATGACTTAGTGGGACTAGATTTTCAAGTTCTATTGGTATAATGTTATAATAACAATAATAATAGGTTATGGATAAACACGTAAATTGTTTTATTAAATTTATTGTAGAGTATTTGTGAGATTTATTATGATTATTATTATTAAAATAATAGAAGTTGATATTATTATTATTATTATTATTATTATTATTATTATTATTATTATTATTATTATTATTATTATTATTATTATTATTATTATTATTATTATTATTATTATTATTATTATTATTATTATTATCAAATTTTAATAATTGAGTATGTTTATTATAATCTTATTTTATTATTATAATTATTATTATTATTATTATTATTATACTAATTATTATTATCTTATTATAATTAAATTCTTATTATTATTATTATTATTACCATTATTATTATCTGATTATTATTATTATTTTAATAATTTAGTCATTTATTATAATCTTATCTTATTATTATTATTATTATTATTATTATTATTATTATTATTATTATTATTATTATTATTATTATTATTATTATTATTATTATTATTATTATACTAATTATCATTATCTTATTAATGTACATCTTTTTTTTTTGTTGTTGTTATTAATTTAAATTTAATTTTAATTTATTATTATTATTATTCTTATTATCCTTATTATTATTATTAAATTCAGTTTTCTTATTAATATAATCATTCTTATATTATAATAATAATATTATATATTGGATATTATCATTATTATTATTATTATCATTATTATTATTATTATTAAATTCCTTTTGGATATTTAGTTATGTTTATTATTATTATTATGAGCATTATAATTATTGTTATTATTATTATTAATTTATTATAATTATTAAATTTACGAAGAATAATAATTATAATAATAATAATAATAAATCTTAAGTTAATATACTTGTAATAATTATTAATATACTTGTAATAATAAATCTTAAACATTTTTACAAGCGGTTTATTATTAATATTAGTACGTATTTAATAAATTATATTAGACAAAATAAAACTTCAAATAAGATAAATTTCTAATTTTGAATTTTATATATAAGTTCAAAAAATTACTAAATAAAACCAAAAGAACTTTGTTTAAACCTAATTAAAAACAAAAGTAAAATTACTCAACTTCTCAAGTGCACATAGTCTAATTTTCAATGCCTAATAGTTTGTATAAATGCACCGAGATTACACTCACCTACTTAATTCCACATAACTTTGCAATTACTTGTATGTGTTGGTAACAAGGGAAAAGATAAAATAAGCTATCAGGTTTACGTTCAATGAAAAGTAAAAGGAAGAACCATATTATGCTAGCCTTTCATGAGGCGATTTCGCCCTCATGAATCAATGAAAAACACGAGATAACAATAATTTATAACAATAATAAATTATTGTTATTATTAATTATCATAATTATTAAATTTATGAAGAATAATAATTATAATTATAATAATAATTTTAATAGTAATAATAATAATAAGTGACAATACTAATACATTATTACTTTAATGTACATAATTTGATAATAATTTCTAAAATAACAAATTATAAGAAAATTACACTTATCATATTTGAAAACATTTAAAATAATAAGAATGATAAAAGAAACATAATATTTTCATAACATATTATAATATAATTTACAATAATAATTATTTATAAATTAAAACCGATTATAAGGAATTAGCAAAAATAAGCCTATAATTTTTCCTTATTATTATGAAGAACAAAATTAATAGTAATTACATAAATGCAATAATTAACATTTAAAATTTAAAATATTGAAAGAAAAGTTTACTTTTTAATATAAATAAATATCAACTCTTTGGCTAGATTTTTCCATTGATTCATGAGGCGACATTTCGCCCTCATGAAAAGGCTAACATATCGTGCTTTCTTTTACTTTTATTTGAATGTAAACACGAGAGCTTATTTTATCTTTTCCTTGTTACCAACGCATACAAGTAATTGCAAAGTTATGTGGAATTAAGTAGGTGAGTGTAATCACGGTGCATTTATACAAACTATTAGGCATTGAAAATTAGACTATGTGCACTTGAGAAGTTGAGTGATTTTACTTTTGTTTTTAATTATATTTAAACAAAGTTCTTTTGGTTTTATTTAGTATTTTTTGAACTTATATATAAAATTCAAAATTAGAAATTTATCTTATTTGAAGTTTTATTTTGTCTAATATAATTTATTAAATACGCATTACTAATATTAATAATAAACCGTTTGTAAAACATGTTTAAGATTTATTATTACAAGTATATTAATAATTATTACAAGTATATTAACTTAAGATTTATTATTATTATAATAATTATTATTCTTCTTCGTAAATTTAATAATTATAATAAATTAATAATAACAATAACAATAATTATAATGCTCATAATAATAATAATAAACATAACTGAAATATCCAAAAGGAATTTAATAATAATAATAATGATAATAATAATAATAATGATAATGATAATATCCAATATATAATATTAGTATTATAATATAAGAATGATTATATTAATAAGAAAACTGAATTTAATAATAATAATAAAGATAATAAGAATAATAATAATAATAAATTAAAAATTAAATTTAAATTAATAACAACAACAAAAAAATAATAATAATAATAATAATAATAAGATGTACATTAATAAGATAATGATAATTAGTATTATTATTATAATAATACTAATAATAATAATAAGATAAGATTATAATAAAAGACTAAATTATTAAAATAATAATAATAATAATAATAATAAGATAATAATAATGGTTATAATAATAATAAGAATTCTAATTATAATAAGATAATAATAATTAGTATTATTATTATAATAATACTAATAATAATAATAACAATAATTATAATAATAAGATAAGATTATAATAAGCAGACTAAATTATTAAAATTTGATAATAATAATAATAATAATAATAATAATAATAATAATAATAATAATAATAATAATAATAATAATAATAATAATAATAATAATAAAACTCACAAATACTCTACAATAAATTTAATAAAACAATTTCGTGTTTATCCATAACCTATTATTATTGTTATTATAACATTATACCAATAGAAGTTGGACAACTCGGTATATGTATAAAAAAAATATATATGGCTTTGATGTGATGTTACTTTGTCCAAGTCGTTTGCTTCAAGCTTGGGCTTTTTTCTTTCATAACTCCTCTATTAAAGCCTCACATGTGGTTTTAAATTTTGAAGCAAATCCGATTATCGTTTATAGATTGGATGAGTTAGGCAGGATTATCTTAGGCAAGTGATCTGCTCTCCCTATCGAGGATGCCCTTTCAAATTCTTTATTAATATCAATTATGCCCTTCTTCCTTATGAATATGCTTGATTGAGTACTTTTAAGGAGTATTGGTATTTAACAAGTTTTAAGTTTTAAGTTTTAAGCGATAAATTTAGTTCTTTAGTTGAATTCTATCACATCTATCCCTAAATAAAGGAAAAAAGTTTTAATATGAATTAGTTATAATTATGATGTAATTTGGATTGGTGCAATTTAATTAAAGGATATGCTTAACCATAAGCGATAAACTTATAACAAATCAATTTAAAATAATTAATATTTCCTCAAGACATTTGCAATTTTAAGGAACATACTAAGCGATAGTTGTCACATGTATTAGTGAAGAGCAATTAGTTTGCGTATTAAAATTATAAACCATAAATCATAAAATTTTGGTACACGTCTCATGCTGCTTTGTCAATACCGTGGCCATTGAAACTTGAAAATCTAGTCCCGCCGTTGTCATTGATAAGCGAAAGCAAATAGAGGCCGATCCGGTTGACTCCAAATACACGTGTAGTCGAATTGGGCCAATTTAGTCTTTTGATTATTGGACTTTACATGCATAAAGAAAATGTCATGTAACACAAACGAAACCGAAATAAAGTCAATTAAATTGCAATATTCGTACTAAATGCTGACCGGTGTAAGTCGATCCTTCTCATCTTCTCGATGGTAGACGTCCACTTCAGAAAAATAATCCTTTTACAATTTATAACTTTAACAATTGAAAACTTCGTAACAAATATGAATCGATTGGAATTCTCGGTGTTATATCAGCCAAAATGTGAATTACAACAAAACTTCCACTCTCGCAACAACTAATATTCTATTCAATTTATTACGAACAAACAAAAAATAACTTTGTAGCTTCCCAAAGAAGAACAACCTGTTTGTTAAAATTAGCGCTTTTGATAGTAGGCTGCAGCAGCGTAGCAACAAAGGAAACAACCTGAAATTTAAAGCACGCTAACGTTAATCATATTTCGGCTATCCCACAAAAAGTTGAAAAGGAAGCGTCAATATTGCACGATTCTTGGCCACATAAGCATGCCCTTTGTGGATAAAACTCTGCGACCACTACGATTCTGGAACTTCTTCAAATGGTACCTGGTGTTAAGACGATGCGTAGCCAATGTGGGATAGAACCACATTCAAAGTCATAAAAGTACAAAAGTCCTTTGATCGAAGCATGTCAAATTCTTAAAACTAAAGAAAAATGGTGTGGCACACACATTAGGTATATATCAATCACATCCCTAACAAAAATTATTGACGTTTAAGTGATCGTGAGATACTTCCAACCCAGAGAAAATAGCGCCTCTAAGATATTCGGTTTATGGCGAAGCAGTGCAATTTGGACTAATTTGATAACAAACTTTCTCCCCGAAGAGATCGTCAAAAGGCGAGGATAGAGGAAAAGAGACTTGACTCGCCCTCACCCTCAACCATGCAAAAGAAGCAATAACGAGAAAAGGCAAGAAGAGTGGAGACAACAAGCACTTGCAAACAACAACGGCATATTCAACTTTGGATATGTCTTAAGCACCATTCTCCCATATTAAATAAAACCAACAGAAAGCAATTTGCAAACCTAAAGCATTGCATCGCGAGGTCGCGACAATGACTACATCGAGATTCGTCGCGGCTGGCTAATCTGTGTGGTTACGGGCGTGGTTCGAAAGTCGGGCCCCACGGTGGCGCCAATTGGTTCTGCGGATTTAGGCTGAGCAGTGCGTTCTATTGAAATCCATCGTCTTCTTCCTACATGGCGAATATGGTGAGAGTATACTGCAAAACAAGGAAGGCTAGTTGGGGTGATGTCCCATTAGCCCTCCGCCTTCAAGTAAGTTTCGGTGAAGATGGGATTGATGAATTCAGAGAAAGCGACTTAGGTTATGATCGCATACCTGAATTATGGGAGAATAATACCTTATATCTGTAGTAATGTCAGTTTAGGTCTTGTTACGTATCTGCATGGGAAATCTCCTTCTGCTAATGGGCCGGAGAGTAAGGTAGGCTTTGGCCTTAGAGCTGATCTTCGATGAACGAGCCGATCGGCCCACGGGTCGTCTTGATTGGGTCCGAGCCCGGAATGGCCGACCCGACTAGATTGTCTCGCGGAAAGAAACCTGAAGAAATGGACAAACTGGTGACGATCTTTGATTTTTCTCGATCAGAACTACAGGTTTATAGAAATTTCTGAACCCGTAGAATTTTTGAGCGGTATTTGATCTTTGGAAAGCGAACATCGGGCATCCATCGGCATCTGAATTTATCAATAAGGATATTATATCGCACTTTGTCCTGCGTTTGGTTTATTGCGAGCGTAAGCTTCGAGCTTTTATTTTTGTTACTTGTTTTGACTTTTCAACCGAGATCGATTTTATGTTGCGTGTTCTTTTGGTTCTTTAGTGAGGATCGAGGAAATGGTTCCTTTCTATGGAGACAGCTTTGTTTCGCTACCGATTTCAATGGAAGGCTGCTGAAGTTCGAGTGAGACATTCATAGATTGGCTAAATATCGATGAAGCTTTTAGAGTCTGTGTCAATCATCATTTTGTATCGAGAAGCGCTAATGGTGAGCTTGACCTTCCTTACAAGGCGATTAGGCTGCGAGTTCGAGGTTATAAGTTGTACCAATTTCTTCAATGTTCACAGTTGAAATCCTTGATTCAATGCTTGATTGCATAGCTATTGTGATTTGATTATGTGCGAGTATAAAAGATAAATTGGGTCAAGTTGCACGTTTACTTGGGGATCTTTACCCTTTGGTGAAACGGATCAACTTTTTGTTTCGTTGTTTTATTTTGCAATTTTAATAGTGTTTGCTACATGCATAATTCACACCTTACCGGCGATAATCTTATTGTAGACCAATGACAAATTGAACTCTCTCTTTGGATCGAAATGAAAGCATTGTGTATTAACATTGTTCAAAGACTCTTGATTGGATTTTTTTTCTTTTTCCCTTCTATCGATGTCTTGACGCTGACTCTAGTTTTCTTTTTCTTTTTCTTCTCATCCAACACGGTGGCGACATAATCTACAAGCGTCATTTACCTTTAATTGATTACATATTTCGTTTAAAAGTTTGATTACAATGTTTATTCTGTTCGTGAATTCAATTATCTTAGCTAATAGTTGCTGTTGGTTTTATTTAATATGGGAGAATGGTGCTTAAGACATATCAAAGTTGAATATGTCGTTCTTTGTTTTGAAGTGCTTGTTGTCTCCACTCTTCTTGCCTTTTACATTATTGCTTCTTTTGCATGGTTGAGGGGTGAGGCGAGTCAAGTCTCTTTTTCTCTATCCCCGCCTTTGACGATCTCTTTTGGGGAGAAAGTTTTCTCTCAAATTAGTCCAAATTCGTGTCGTTTCGCCATAAACCGAATATCTTAGAGGCGTCATTTTCTACGGGTTGGAAGTATCTCCTGATCACTTAAACGTCAATAATTTTTTGTTAGGGATGTGATTGATATATACCTAATGTGTGTGTGCCACACCATTTTTCTTTAGTTTTAAGAATTTGACATGCTTCGACCAAAGGACTTTTGTACTTTTATGACTTTGAATGTGGTTCTATCCCACATTGGCTACGTTACTGTCTTAACACCAGGTACCATTTGAAGAAGTTCCAGAACTGGTAGCTGGTCGCAGAGTTTTTGTTGAGGATGAAAATGCAATCAGTGTACTGGCACCGAGAGAATAACAATCTGTTATTGTGGCTCAACTTCCATTCACCTAGTTTGTTAGGATCAAATGTTACTTTCACTTTTTACCATAGGTGAAATAAGCTGTATAAAAAGACTCGTGCCTTTACCTTTATTTTCAAGTCACTATTAAATGAAATGACTTTTTTCCTTTTCGTTAAATCACCTTGGTTTTGACATGGTATCAGAGCCAGGTTAGACTCCTTCCTTTCTAGATCCATCCTTTTTCTCTTATCGTTTCCAAACATGGCAACGATTGATTTCACCCATCCCTTATGCCTCCATTCTTCTGATACCCCAGGAACAGTACTAGTTTCTCATTAACTCACCGGAGAAGACTCGTATTTCGTCTGGAGTAGATCTATGAAGATTGCCCTCCTTGCTAAAAACAAGCAGGGGTTCGTCGATGGAACTTCGGCAAAGGCAGATTGGCCAACGGAGCTTCATCAGCAGTGGGATCGTTGTAATGCGATCGTTCTCTCATGGATCTTGAACACTGTTTCTCCCAATCTCAGAGCTGGGATAGTTTTCGCTTCAAGTGCCTCGCTCGTCTGGACAGATCTGAAAGAGCGATTCGATAAAGTGGATGGCTCTAGGATCTATTATCTTCATCAGGCTATTTCCTCTCACACTCAAGGCACTTCTTCGATTTCGGATTACTTTACCATATTTCCTCTCACACTCAAGGTACTTCTTCGATTTCGGATTACTTTACCAAACTTCGATTGTTCTGGGACGAGTACGATACTTTGGTACCCTTTTTTTCTTGTGATTGTGCTGCTGCGCGTCAAAACAATGATCATATCAACCAGCAGAGATTGTTTCAGTTGCTGCTTGGTCTCAATGAATCTTATTCTGCCGTTCGTAGTCAGATCTTGTTGATGCAGCCTCTTCCCACTGTTAACCAAGCTTATTCTATGTTAACTCGAGATGAATCTCAAAGAGCTATTGCTTCTAATGTTGTTTCCATGCCTGAGCCTACTGTCTTATACTCTGTTGCGCCTGCGGCTGCTTCTCAATCTTCAAGGCCACCACGGTTTTCTGGGACATGCAATCATTGCCATCTCAAAGGCCATAAACGTGTCGATTGCTATAGATTGAATAGATTTCCAGCTGATTACAAGTTCACTAAAAAAAGGCCATCAGTCAACAATGTTGTCTCCTCAGAAACGAACACAGAGGCCATTCAGTCATCCAACACAGGGCCTGCGATTACTCCAGAGCAGTATCAACAATTTCTTAATCTTTTACAACGGGGCTCATATGCCTCAGCTTCAGGTTCTGTTACAGGCTCGGTGAACATGGCAGGTATGGCATCAATAAATGGTGCACCACAACTTGGGTGGATCCTTGACACAGGAGCTACCAATCATATGACGTTTGACTTTAATTGCTTGCATTCTTCTGTTGTACCTGCTTCTTCTAACTCTTGTGTTCATTTGCCTAATGGTAAAACTGCCTCAGTTACACATCTTGGATCACACACCCTTTTTCCAAACCACACTGTCACTAATGTGTTTCATATACCTGATTTTCACTATAATCTACTATCTATTTCTCAGCTCACAAAACAACTGAATTGTTCTGTTACTTTTTATCCCTCTTATTGCATTTTACATAGGACCTTTGCAGTGGCAAGATGATGGGGACTGGTAAAGAGCATGGAGGCCTCTATTTTTTGACACCATCAACATCCACCACCACAAGCAGTTCAGCCAACACAGTGACTACTCCAAATGTTCCTTTTCTTCATACATCAGTTTCTTCTTCCGTTTCATCTTTTATGACTACACATAATACACCTTTTGTATGGCATGCCAGACTTGGCCATCCCTCTGTAAAGAAAATGAAAAAGAACCACATTTGCCTTTAGCTAAGCAATCTAAATTACCATTTCTTGATAGACACATTTACACATAAAAATCATGTACAGTTTATCCTTTAGCTAAGCAATCTAAATTACCATTTCTTGATAGACAAACAAGAACCACATTTGCCTTTGAATTGATACATATGGACCTATGGGGACCCTATATAGAATCTCTACACATAGTGGTCATCGCTCATTCTTAACTATTGTAGATGATTACACTAGAATGACATGGATTTACCTCTTAAAAACCAAGCATGATGCCTATGAAACCTTGAAGCAGTTTATTGCCATGGTAAAGAACCGGTTTTACATTACTATTAAGTGCATTAAGTGATAATGGCACGTAATTTTTAATTAGGTTTGTACTCCTTTATTTAACTCTCTTGGGATAATACACCAAAGTTCATGCATTGATACTCCTCAGCAAAATGGGGTAGCTGAAAGAAAACATAGACATTTGTTAGAGGTAGCTAGAGCATTGAAATTTCAGGCCAATTTACCTTCTAAGTTCTGGGGGGAGTGTATTTTGACAGCATGCTATCTTATCAATAGATTGCCTTCCTCTGTACTGTCTTAGAACACACCTTACTTTATGTTATACAATAAATCACCAAATCTTCAACATTTAAGAGTCTTTGGATGCCTAGCCTATGCTACTGTTCCTTATAGTCATGATAAGTTTGCTCCAAAGGTTACTCCTGCTGTTTTTCTTGGTTATTCTCCTACACAGAAGGGTTATATTCTATTCAACTTGGTTAGCAAAAGGTTCTTTGTCAGCAGAAATGTAACATTTCATGAACATGTTTTTCCATTTCACCTTAAAGCAACAGATATGCCTTTGTTTCCTGTTACAATTACTGATCTTGGCCATCTAGAGGATCATGATTTTTTACATATTGTACCACCAGAACCAGTTTCCCCTGCCCTAACCATCACTCCTCCTAATCCTATCACTATTACACAGATTCCTACTGACCAACACCATCACAGCCAACCACTGTTTACCCTAAATGATGACTCTTTTCCACCACTTTCTTCCCCACAACTGAGAAGATCCACCAGGACTACTGTTCCACCAGCATGGTTAAAAGATTATCAATGCTCTACACCATCTTCATCACTTGCCATACAAGGTCAGTATCCCCTTGCTCTCTCTTATTCTCATTTACCTGCTCATACACGATCATTTGTGGCATCCATCTCCCATATACTTGAACCTAAAACCTACCATGAGGCAATGACCCACAGGTGTTGGCAAGAAGCAATGCAACAGGAGATTCAAGCTTTAGAGTCCAATGGCACATGGGAAGTAGTTCCTTTGCCCCCTGGCAAAACATCTTGGTATGAAATGGGTATATAAGGTGAAGTACCATTCCAATGGCCTTGTGGAAAGATATAAGGCAAGATTGGTGGCGAGGGTTACAACCAAAGAGAAGGAGTTGACTATCAAGATACATTTTCACGATGCCAAGCAAGTCACGATGGGGCGGTCATTCTTTTGCGGCTCTCTGATTGGCCTTTATTTGGATGGATGTTCACAATGCATTCTTGCAAGGTGACCTTCAAGAGGAGATTTTCATGGATTTGCCAGAAGGACTTCGCAACCAGGGGGGAAATATGGTTTGCAGGTTGCTCAAGTCTTTATATGGCTTGAAGCAAGCATCTAGACAATGGAATTTGAAGCTGACAGAGGCTCTCATACAAAGTGGATACACTCAAAGTAAGCATGATTATTCTATGTTTACTAAGAGTATAGGATCTAGACAAGTTCTTATGTTGATCTATGTTGATGATCTGCTAATTACTGGAAATGACACTGTTTTGATTGAAGAATTAAAAACAATACTGCATAAGAGTTTTAAGATGAAGGATCTTGGAACTCTTAAGTACTTCCTTGGCATAGAAGTTTCTAGGTCTAGTAAAGGAGTTATCTTGAATCAGAGAAAGTATGCATTGGAATTGGTTGAGGATATGGGTTTGACAGGTGCAAAACCAGCAGCTACACCCCTGGAACAAAATTTGAAATTGACAACTGCTGAATATGATGCAACATTGCAGTTAGAAAGTGATGATGAAGTATTGGAAGATGCAGGAGTCTATCAAAGGTTGATTGGCAGATTGCTTTACTTGACACATACACGGCCAGATATAACCTTTAGTGTGCAGCATCTCAGTCAGTTCATGAAAAGGCCAAAGAAATCTTATCTTGAAGCAGCACTAAGAGTAGTGAGATATGTGAAGAACATTGGACGGAATTCTCCTTTCATCTGGATTACCTAGGGTTGTTGCATATTGTGAT
This sequence comes from Erythroxylum novogranatense, assembly GCA_029891385.1. Classification (NCBI taxonomy): domain Eukaryota; kingdom Viridiplantae; phylum Streptophyta; class Magnoliopsida; order Malpighiales; family Erythroxylaceae; genus Erythroxylum; species Erythroxylum novogranatense. Next base: position 25,114,128 of record CM057230.1, on the reverse strand, counting down.
TCAGATTGGGCTTCTTGTCCAATGACAAGGAAGTCTCTTACAGGTTTCTGTGTAAAGCTTGGTGATTCATTGATTTCCTGGAAGGCAAAAAAGCAAAGCACAGTCTCTAAGTCATCTGCAGGTCGAGATATGAAGCATGGCTACAAGCATTGCGAGAATTGAAATGGTTACTAGGATTGCTAGCAGAACTGGGAGTGAAAGATTGTAGTCCAGCTTTACTTTATTGTGATAGTCAAGCAGCTATTCAAATAGAAGCAAATCCGATTTTTCATGAGCTTACAAAACACATAGAAATAGATTGTCACTTTGTAAGGGAGAGCATACAAGGAGGGTTAGTGGCAACAAAGCACATTTCAACAAAAGAGCAAGTAGCAGATATCTTCACTAAGGGGCTGGGATTTCAGCAGCATGAGTATCTACTGTCCAAGTTGGGTGTGTTGAATATTTACCACCCTCCAACTTGAGGGGGAGTGTAGAGGATGAAAATGCAATCAGTGTACTAGCACCGAGAGAATAACAATCTGTTATTGTGGCTCAACTTCCATTCACCTAGTTTGTTAGGATCAAATGTTACTTTCACTTTTTACCATAGGTGAAATAAGCTGTATAAAAAGACTCGTGCCTTTACCTTTATTTTCAAGTCACTAATGAATGAAATGACTTTTTCCCTTTTCGTCAAATCACCTTGGTTTTGGCGGTTTTATCCCTGAGGCATGCTTATGTGGCAAGAATCGAGCAATATTGGCCTTCCTTTTCAACTTTTGTTGGGATAGCCGAAATATGATTAACGTTAGCGTGCTTTAAATTTCAGGTTGTTTCCCTTGTTACGCTGCGTTTTGCGATCTCTTATCAAAAGCGCTAATTTTAACAAACAGGTTGTTCTTCTTTGGGAAGCTACAAAGTTATTTTTTGTTTGTTCGAGGCTAAATTGAATAGAATATTAGTTGTTGCGAGTGGAAGTTTTGTTTAGACCACATTTTGGCCGATATAACACGAGAATTCCAATCAATTCATATTTATTACGAGTTTTCAATCTGTTAAAGTTATAAATTGTAAAAGGATTATTTTGCGGGAAGTGGGCGTCTACCATCGAGAAGATGAGAAGGATCGACTTACATCGGTCAACATTTAGTACGAATATTGCAATTTAATTGACTTTATTTCGGTTTCGTTTGTGTTACATGACATTTTCTTTATGCATGTAAAGTCCAATAATCAAAAAGACTAAATTGGCCCAATTCGGACTACACGTGTATTTGGAGTCAACCGGACTGGCCTCTATTTGCTTTCGCTATCAATGACACCGGCGGGACTAGATTTTCAAGTTCTATTGGTATAATGTTATAATAACAATAATAATAGGTTATGGATAAACACGTAAATTGTTTTATTAAATTTATTGTAGAGTATTTGTGAGATTTATTATGATTATTATTATTAAAATAATAGAAGTTGATATTATTATTATTATTATTATTATTATTATTATTATTATTATTATTATTATTATTATTATTATTATTATTATTATTATTATTATTATTATTATTATTTTATTATTATTATTATTATTATCAAATTTTAATAATTGAGTCATTTATTATAATCTTATTTTATTATTATAATTATTGTTATTATTATTATTATTATAATACTAATTATTATTATCTTATTATAATTAGAATTCTTATTATTATTATTATTATTACCATTATTATTATCTGATTATTATTATTATTTTAATAATTTAGTACATTTATTATAATCTTATCTTATTATTATTATTATTATTATTATTATTATTATTATTATTATTATTATTATTATTATTATTATTATTATTATTATTATTATTATACTAATTATCATTATCTTATTAATGTACATCTTATTATTATTATTTTTTTTGTTGTTGTTGTTATTAATTTAAATTTAATTTTAATTTATTATTATTATTATTCTTATTATCCTTATTATTATTATTAAATTCAGTTTTCTTATTAATATAATCATTCTTATATTATAATACTAATATTATATATTGGATATTATCATTATTATTATTATTATCATTATTATTATTATTATTAAATTCCTTTTGGATATTTCAGTTATGTTTATTATTATTATTATGAGCATTATAATTATTGTTATTAATATTATTAATTTATTATAATTATTAAATTTACGAAGAATAATAATTATAATAATAATAATAATAATAAATCTTAAGTTAATATACTTGTAATAATTATTAATATACTTGTAATAATAAATCTTAAACATTTTTACAAGCGGTTTATTATTAATATTAGTACCTATTTAATAAATTATATTAGACAAAATAAAACTTCAAATAAGATAAATTTCTAATTTTGAATTTTATATATAAGTTCAAAAAATTACTAAATAAAACCAAAAGAACTTTGTTTAAACCTAATTAAAACAAAAGTAAAATTACTCAACTTCTCAAGTGCACATAGTCTAATTTTCAATGCCTAATAGTTTGTATAAATGCACCGAGATTACACTCACCTACTTAATTCCACATAACTTTGCAATTACTTGTATGTGTTGGTAACAAGGGAAAAGATAAAATAAGCTATCAGGTTTACGTTCAGCGAAAAGTAAAAGGAAGAACCGTATTATGCTAGCCTTTCGCGAGGGCGACAGCTCGCCCTCGCGAATCTGGGCTGGAAAAACACCAGATAACAATAATTTATAACAATAATAAATTATTGTTATTATTAATTTATCATAATTATTAAATTTATGAAGAATAATAATTATAATTATAATAATAATTTTAATAGTAATAATAATAATAAGTGACAATACTAATACATTATTACTTTAATGTACATAATTTCAGCAATAATTTCTAAAATAACAAATTATAAGAAAATTACACTTATCATATTTGAAAACATTTAAAATAATAAGAATGATAAAAGAAACATAATATTTTCATAACATATTATAATATAATTTACAATAATAATTATTTATAAATTAAAACCGATTATAAGGAATTAGCAAAAATAAGCCTATAATTTTTTCCTTATTATTATGAAGAACAAAATTAATAGTAATTACATAAATGCAATAATTAACATTTAAAAATTTAAAAATATTGAAAGAAAAGTTTACTTTTTTAATATAAATAAATATCAACCTGCTGGCTAGATTTTTCCATTGATTCATGAGATGACATTTCGCCCTCGCGAAAGGCTAGCATAATACGTGCTTTCTTTTACTTTTCGCTGAATGTAAACCTGAGAGCTTATTTTATCTTTTCCCTTGTTACCAACGCATACAAGTAATTGCAAAGTTATGTGGAATTAAGTAGGTGAGTGTAATCTCGGTGCATTTATACAAACTATTAGGCATTGAAAATTAGACTATGTGCACTTGAGAAGTTGAGTGATTTTACTTTTGTTTTTAATTAGATTTAAACAAAGTTCTTTTTGGTTTTATTTAGTATTTTTTTTTGAACTTATATATAAAAATTCAAAATTAGAAATTTATCTTATTTGAAGTTTTATTTTTGTCTAATATAATTTATTAAATACGTACTAATATTAATAATAAACCGTTTGTAAAACATGTTTAAGATTTATTATTACAAGTATATTAATAATTATTACAAGTATATTAACTTAAGATTTATTATTATTATAATTATTATTATTATTCTTCGTAAATTTAATAATTATAATAAATTAATAATAACAATAACAATAATTATAATGCTCATAATAATAATAATAAACATAACTGAAATATCCAAAAGGAATTTAAAATAATAATAATGATAATAATAATAATAATGATAATGATAATATCCAATATATAATATTAGTATTATAATATAAGAATGATTATATTAATAAGAAAACTGAATTTAATAATAATAATAAGGATAATAAGAATAATAATAATAATAAATTAAAATTAAATTTAAATTAATAACAACAACAACAAAATAATAATAATAATAATAATAAGATGTACATTAATAAGACAATGATAATTAGTATTATTATTATAATAATACTAATAATAATAATAAGATAAGATTATAATAACAGACTAAATTATTAAAAAATAAGATAATAATAATGGTTATAATAATAATAAGATAATAATAATTAGTATTATTATTATAATAATACTAATAATAATAATAACAATAATTATAATAATAAGATAAGATTATAATAAGCAGACTAAATTATTAAAATTTGATAATAATAATAATAATAATAATAATAATAATAATAATAATAATAATAATAATAATAAAACTCACAAATACTCTACAATAAATTTAATAAAACAATTTACGTGTTTATCCATAACCTATTATTATTGTTATTATAACATTATACCAATAGAAGTTGGACAACTCAGTATATGTATAAAATAAAAATATATATGGCTTTGATGTGATGTTACTTTGTCCAAGCCGTTTGCTTCAAGCAGCTTGGCTTTTTTCTTTCATAACTCCTCTGTTAAAGCCTCACATGTGGTTTTAAATTTTGAAGCAAATCCGGTGTCGTTTATAGATTGGACAAAGTTAGACAGGATTATCTTAGACAGGTGATCTGCTCTCCCCTATCTGAGGGATGCCCCTTTCAGCTGCTGTTAATATCAATTATGCCCTTCTTCCTTAACGAATATGCTTAACGATTCGAGTACTTTTCAGGAGTATTGGTATTTAACAAGTTTAAAGTTTTAAGTTTTAACTGATAAATTTAGTTCTTTAGTTGAATTCTATCACATCTATCCCTAAATAAAGGGAAAAAAAGTTTTAATATGAATTAGTTATAATTATGATGTAATTTGGATTGGTGCAATTTAATTAAAGGATATGCTTAACCATAAACAGTAAACTTATAACAAATCAATTTAAAAATAATTAATATTTCCTCAAGACATTTGCAATTTTTAAGGAACATACTAAGCAGTAGTTGTCACATGTATTAGTGAAGAGCAATTAGTTTGCGTACTAAAATTATAAACCATAAATCATAAAATTTTGGTACACGTCTCATGCTGCTTTGTCCAATACCGTGGCCGTTGAAACTTGAAAATCTAATCCCGCCGTTGTCATTGATAGCGAAAGCAAATAGAGGCCAGTCCGGTTGACTCCAAATACACGTGTAGTCCGAATTGGGCCAATTTAGTCTTTTTGATTATTGGACTTTACATGCATAAAGAAAATGTCATGTAACACAAACGAAACCGAAATAAAGTCAATTAAATTGCAATATTCGTACTAAATGCTGACCGGTGTAAGTCGATCCTTCTCATCTTCTCTGATGGTAGACGTCCACTTCCTGAAAAATAATCCTTTTTACAATTTATAACTTTAACAGTTGAAAACTCGTAACAAATATGAATCGATTGGAATTCTCAGTGTTATATCAGCCAAAATGTGGTCTAAACAAAAACTTCCACTCTCGCAACAACTAATATTCTATTCAATTTAGCCCTGAACAAACAAAAAAATAACTTTTGTAGCTTCCCAAAGAAGAACAACCTGTTTGTTAAAATTAGCGCTTTTGATAGTAGACTGCGAAAACGCGTAGCAACAAGGGAAACAACCTGAAATTTAAAGCACGCTAACGTTAATCATATTTCTGGCTATCCCACAAAAGTTGAAAAGGAAGCGTCAATATTGCCTGATTCTTGGCCACATAAGCATGCCCTTTGTGGATAAAAACTCTGCGACCAGCTACCAGTTCTGGAACTTCTTCAAATGGTACCTGGTGTTAAGACAGTAACGTAGCCAATGTGGGATAGAACCACATTCAAAGTCATAAAAGTACAAAAGTCCTTTGACCGAAGCATGTCAAATTCTTAAAACTAAAGAAAAATGGTGTGGCACACACACATTAGGTATATATCAATCACATCCCTAACAAAAAATTATTGACGTTTAAGTGATCAGCAGATACTTCCAACCCAGAGAAAAATGACGTCTCTAAGATATTCGGTTTATGGCAAAACGGTACGAATTTGGACTAATTTGATAACAAACTTTCTCCCCCAGAAGAGATCGTCAAAAGGGCAGGGATAGAGGAAAAAGAGACTTGACTCGCCCCTCACCCCTCAACCATGCAAAAGAAGCAATAACAGAAAAGGCAGCAAGAGTGGAGACAACAAGCACTTCGGCAAACAGCAACGGCATATTCAACTTTGGATATGTCTTAAGCACCATTCTCCCATATTAAATAAAACCAACAGGCAACTATTAGCTAAGATAATTGAATTCACGAACAGAATAAACATTGTAATCAAACTTTTAAACGAAATATGTAATCAATTAAAGGTAAACAGAGCTTGTAGAATATGTCGCCAGCTGTCGGATGAGAAGAAAAAAGAAAATATAAAACTAGAGTCAGGCGTCAAGACATCGATAGAAGGGAAAAAAGAAAAAAAAAATCCAATCAAGAGTCTTTGAACAATGTTAATACACAATGCTTTCATTTCAGATCCAAAAGAAAGAGTTCAATTTGTCATTGTCTACTGCAAGATTACTGCCGGTAAGGTATGAATTATGCATGTAGCAAACACTATTAAAATTGCAAAATAAAAACAACGAAACAAAAAGTTGATCCGTTCTCACCAGTGGGTAAAGACTGTCCAAGTAAACGTGCAACCTGACCCAATTTATCTTTTATACTCTGCACATAATCAAATCACCATAGCTATGCAATCAAGCATTGAATCAAGGATTTCAACTGTGAACATTGAAGAAATTGGTACAGCTTATAACCTCGAACTCTGCAGTTCTAACTGCCTTGTAAGGAAGGTCAAGCTCAGCCATTAGCGCTTTCTGCATACAGAATGATGATTGACACAGACTCTAAAAAGCTTCATCAGATATTTAGCCAATCTATGAATGTCTCACCTGAACTTCAGCAGTCTTCCGCTGAAATCGGTAGCGAAACAAAGCTGTCTCCATAGAAAGGAACCATTTCCTCAGATCCTCACTAAAGAACCAAAAGAACACGCAACATAAAATCGATCTCGAAGTTGAAAAAGTCAAAACAAGTAACAAAAAATAAAAGCTCAAAAGCTTACGTTCTGCAATAAACCAAACGCAGGACAAAGTGCGATATAATATCCTTATTGATAACTTCGGATGCCAGTGGATGCCTCATGTTCGCTTTCCAAAGATCAAATACCTGTTCAAAAATTCCACGGGTTCAGAAATTTCTAGAAACCTGTAGTTCTGATCGAGAAAAATCAAAGATCGTCACCAGTTTGTCCATTTCTTCAGGTTTCTTTCCGCGAGACAATCCATCGGATATGGCTTTAAGAACTGCAAAAAACAGCACTAGGTGAAGGACTAGAGAATTAAACAAACAAGAAACATAAATGCAGGAAGAGGAGACCTCGGAGGCGATCGATGGCGTAGAGCTCGAAATCTTCGAGTCTGACTTCGAGAGACGGGGCGGACCGGTAGAGGGGGAGGGTGGTGAAGCCGTCGTTCGAGGGAGGCTTCGACTGAGGTCTAAGCATGTCCATCTTTAGAGCTTCTTTTAGTTTTGTGCCTCTTGTGCCTATTTCCGATTCTTGAGCAGGAGAGGAGCAGAGACCAGAGAAAGAAAAGGAAGCCTAGTTGGATAATTTTTATTTTAAAAAAATTCTGATATTAGGATTTTTCTTCCTTTTCTTTTTACGCGCGCCAAGAGCCGGAACTGATTTGAATTGGCGGGAAAAGAACCAACCTGCAAATGAAATGGATGCTAGGCCCAATTTTCTTGTCTTCTGGACCTTCTCTAGGTTATATTTTGCTCGGGTATAAATATAATAATAGTATTTGTAGCAGTATAATACTATTATTCGGAAATATCTCTAGGCTGAGAAGTATAGACAAAAATGAAATGATAATTGGACTAGTCAAGATTCAAACAAAACGGCTGCCTTGGTTCTTTTCCTTTTTAGTAAAAAAAGATATCAAAACTCTTCTGTAATTTTTTATAAGTTATTTATATTTTTTATATTTATATTAATATTTTTAAGATTAAGTGAAAAAAGCTTCATATTCATTGCGCTTCAACTTTTACAAGGAGTACGAGAAAGATTACAGTACCGATGACATTGCTCAATCTAATCTCATTCTTTGGGACATTCTCCAGTTTTTCTCATTACGCAGGATCTGGTCAATAACTACACAATTCCCATGCCTTCATGCATCGAATCTGAGGATTCAAAACTACAGAAATGCCAATATACAGTAACATAGTAGAATGAAGCGTCAGAATGGTTACCAGGGACATTTAAACGAATTGCCAAGAATTGGAGGCCGCAATAATGGCCATGAACTTCTTAGAAATATAGTTTGTAGAAAATTTCTGACATTATATATATATAAAGATGTATTATTATCTCATCCTTCACCTAAAGCCCTACTGCCACTGGTCATAATTTTTTAACCAAGGTAACACATACAAGGAATGCCAAATATTTGCATGTTTGAAACCTTTCTCAGATTGTCACTACAAAAATTTAGTACCAACCTTGGCACAACCTTCATCTGACAAGGCTTGGGTAGTACAACCAGTCTTCAAGGAACTCCCGAGGTTGTATAAATTTATGCTGACAAGTATATCATCTCTGGGCATATTGCCTGTTTGAACCCACTCGATGGAGTACAGAACTTGTTACACTGCGTGCCCTCTGCAGAAATGGTGGTCGCTGCACAGTGGATGACCCATTGCTTGCTACTTCAGGAATATGGAAATCATGGGAAGTCCCAGGATTGCTTGAAGCCTCTACCACTCCAGAGATGCCATTACTCGTCTGGAATAGAAACGAATTATTAAAACACCAGATGTTATAACTGAACAACAATCAACAGAAGCGAAGTTCAAGCTATTAAGGTAAAAGATTGAAGATTAATAATATCAATGGCTTTCATGGAACCCTTTTCTATCCACAAAAGAGGGCATATCAATAAACCTCGAGAGATCCATTAGAAACACTAGGTGTTGACGGTTCAGGTGATGGAGGCGGCAAGGAGGCAACCTAAATACACATGAACAAAATAAGTGTGATGATCACAATCACACTAGATGTGAAACATATCAAGCACCTCAGTAAAAGCAGATTAAGGTTAGGGCCGAAGGAACAGTATAAGAAATGTAAGATTATATGTGCATATGTATCAACTTAAGCAAAGGCTATGACTATTGTTCAGACGCCGTCGTCTAGAAGAGAACTATTACCTTAGGTGAGAATGTAATTAGTGAACTCGATTGCAAAACCTACAGAATTTGAGAAACGTGATTAATAAATGGAGTACTGAGATTCTGGTAGTTTTTTGGTTGAACAGAATATAATTTATAGACAAAATATTTAGGTTCGCTTCCACATTAATACACCAATTTGAAAATAAATTAGATAAAATGATAATAATATGGAGAATGACAACATCCAAGATCATGTCTTTGTACACATGGCTGAATATTCTCTTTACGTGCATTATTCTGCAATTCATCAGCAACTTCACACAATGCCTGTACTCCTTGAACAGTCAGATTCTGAATATAAAATTGAAGGCAATTATTAATGACCATCAAGAAGCATCAACAAATCAAATTTTGTAGGATTGTAAAAGAAAATTACCTGTTTTCCTTGATCTCACTTATTTTAAGTTCCTAAAACATTTTTAAAAAGGTATCAACTTCACATGTAGAAAAGTTCTTTCACAAATTACACTGGCATCACAGATATTCAACTGAAAGAGATCTTACCAATGTTTCAACCACATCAAGGACATAACGAACATCATGACCAATCCTTTTCGATTCTTGGAGAAGATCGAGAACTGAACAAATTAAAGGCTTTGCATAAGAATGAAGAATCAACCCCAAAAAAAATCCTAGCCAATATGTAAACCGGACCTACCACCTTGTGTATTAGCGATCGGTTATGCGACCTCATTCAAATTGGTATCAACATTATCTATGCTTGAAGACAATTCCCTCACAGTTGTCTATTAAACATAAAATTTACAAGAGGGTAAGAAATCTCAATGTGAAAAATAGCACAAGTAACATGTCAAAACACCAAACCAAGTATTGGTCATGATGCATCCTCAAAGATAAAATACTAAAGTCATCAATTTTAACCACTTCTTTCCTAAAATTAATCAAGGTAACATGCACTAAGACTAGATTGATCATTGTCTTTCTGCAATTCTGATTTTGATCCAGTCCAAACACTTATGGCAAAATTTAGGGAAAAGAAACTTGCCGAATTGATGAATAAACATTCTCAAGTTGTTGGGCTATAGAAGTGCATGCTTCGGACAAGCTACGCCTTGTTGCAAACATCATGTCGAAGCTTCCACCTACGAATATACGAGGATACTGATCAACATCAAGGAAAACCATAAAGATAAAAATGCATTCATTAAGAATACAATCGATAGGATATAAATTAAACTCAGATTCAACAGAAAAAAGGGGGGGGGGAAGAGTGCAACTATCAATCTAATAAAACCGAGCATTACCTTCCACCGAGATAGCCATATCCAACTACTCCAATAACAATAACTATGACATATCTGCTAGAAACGCACATTACAAGCACATCAAAGAATATTTGGGAAAAAGCATCAAGCAAGAAATAAAATATATCAAAAGAATCTAAACAAGCGAAGCAGTTAACGGCATATACAATTTACCCAAATAAACCACAAAAACTAAAGTTATAATATCACAAACCAAATGATTACATCGATCAATGCATAAGATAATGTTCAAATTCAAACCTTTTCCACTTCCAGATACAATCGTGATTGGTCCAGAGGATCTCATTGTTTGAAGCTCCGCTTTATTATATCAACCTATAAAAGATAAAATACGAAGCTATAAGAAAATGTTGGCATAAACCGGTGAGAAAATGACATTCTTATTAACAAAACATAAAGGCATGCTTTGCAACAAATGAGAAAGAAGTTAAACAGATCAAATTCAACATAATCAAACTACATATTTTGCAAGAAGAAAGGAGAAAAAGAAGAATTAAAAATTCAATCTTAAACTATTCAAAATGCAATTGTAATGAATAACCTAAGCAAACTCAAATATTTATCAAGCATCTTTTAGTGTTCAAGGTGAAATATTCTTTTCAATAACTTCTCTTCACATAATTTCACTCTCGCTTGGAAATCAAAGCATAAATTGTTGTGATCATCCGCACCATGTTTTCCATGGATTCACAAACATTGAGCAATTCAACACGACGCTTATCCGTATTAGTTACGATGATAACTAAGTAGTTTTGACAATATCCAAAAGTAGGTCGACAACATTTTAATTCAATTGAACAATATCGATTGAAGACATTGTGTTCATTGAACAGCGATCTCATTTTTTCTTTTTCATTCATTTTTAGTTTTCTATTCAACAATAATGAGAGGGAGAAGGGTGGCTTTGGCTCCAAAATATTTATGCCGAAGCAATTGGGTGGGCCATAATCCATATACCATACTTGAGATAAATTCATTCAACAATGGAGCATCTAGAGAAAATATAAGTTATGAAAACCGATCTTTGATAGAGTCATGTGGCTTCTGGTGATGAAGTAGATTTAGAATCACCCCTCAAGAGTTTTGAAAGCAATCTATGTTACAAAATAAATATCTTAGTAGGCGTTTAACACACTACAAAAAGAACTAATAAAAGAATAGCGGCTAAATTTCATGTGTCAACACATTCATAATATTAAGTTATATATATACACCTTTAGAGTGCCCGATATAAAATCGAAACATTTGACATGCGCCTCGCTTGCAAGCGAGCCTATAATACCTAAAATGAATAGATCAAACCGATTAAGTGAGGAAAAACTATTCCGATTAGCATCTAACAAGGAGTCAATGTAGGTTAAGAGTAACAGTTTTGTGATGCATTAAACACACTGCAGACAATTTTGGAACAAGGTTTCAGATTGCACATAGTTGAGTCATTATAATAGCATGAAATAGGCTATATGTTTCAGCATAATTGAACAAACATAGTCTTTGATCCACAATTTATGTGGTTACAACTAGGAAAAGGAAAAAGCATAAGGTTTGATAAGCCCCAAATTTAAGTCAAATCGAACATAACCCCTAATGGTACCCAACATTACATTAAGCCCTAATATCAAAAAGGCAGAAAATTGTAGTCGATAATTAGATGAAAATGTAAGCCACATCATAAAAATTAAAAAGTTCCGTTTACCATCCGTATAAAGAGCAAGTTTGTTTGGTTTTGTAAGGTACTCTTGAACTCATTTAAGCGGTGCGAATGAGCTTGGTTGATCCTTTTCACGAAAATGAGTGAAAGTATTAAAAGGCACACCTAATTGTAAATTCCCATAACTTTACTCCTAAACCCAATCTCATCTTATTCATAACGCAAAACCAAAGGCATTAGCATCTAATAGAACCACCAACATAGCCGTACTCGATCATATAACACTAAATTAGACTGTTTTGGCCAAAATCACGAAGAAGTCAAACCCATTAACGTCCCTCTTTTCATTTCATTCATAGCCACTAGAAACCAAGTAACCCGTGAAAATATAAGCACCAAATCTATTAATAAAAAGGGTGAATCATGCAATTCATAATCTAGGGTTTACCCAAAACTCTAACACATCAACAAAATAAAATCAAATGCAATTCACGATTCCACTACTCAAAAATCATGCGACTCAATTTAAATCCACCAAGGAAGAAAGTAATAACCAAGATTAACTAAGATACTAATAAATAAATAACCGCACCTGGCGAGGATTGCTATTTTACCTGGACCCATAGCCATAGCTAAGAGTCGAAAGCGTAAACACGAGATTTGGAACTTTATGTCGATTAGAGACTATAGAGTGCCCGAATACATAACGATGGAGAAAGAGGCAGTGAAATATTTGGCAAGATTGGCGAACAAGGAATGAAATTGGAACTACAAGAAAAGTCCCACTCGAGCTTAACCCTATCTGGGGGATGTCCCTTTCAGCTGCTGTTAATATCAATTATGCCCTTCTTCCTTAACGAATATGCTTAACGATTCGAGTACTTTTCAGGAGTATTGGTATTTAACAAGTTTAAAGGTTTTTAATGGTTTTATATTGAAGGAGTGAACATGCCACCTCGAAAGAGAACTCGAGGAGCTATGACTCGATCTCATTCTCGTCAGGGGAGCACAGATGAATCCCATGTTCCTCAGGATGCTGGGACACATTCTGTTCCGATTTCTGAGGCACCTAGCTTACAACAAGAAGTGCCTCCACCGCCTCCTCCTATGCCTCAAGCAAACCCCATGGATCCGAGTTTCTTTCAAGCCTTTGCTCAGGCTTTCACGTATGCCATGGGTCAGAGATCTCAGATGCCGATGCAAGCTCCAGTGGACAAGAGTGGACAGTACGACAAGCTTCGGAAGTTTGGGGCCGTAGATTTCAGTGGTATTACGAATCCAGAAGAGGCAGAAGCCTGGTTAAAGAGGACCGAGAGGGTTCTAGTGCAAATGAGATGCTCAGATGAAGAGAAGTTAGATTATGTAGTCAGTCTGTTGCAGGGTGACGCACTGCATTGGTGGGAGTCAGTGCCTCACAGTCAAGTTGTGCCACCGGTGTTGGCATGGAGGGATTTTGTAGAAGTGTTCCGAAAGAAATATCTCTCCAGGGTCTATGTGCAGGATAAGGCCAGGAAATTTCTGAATCTTATGCAGAGGGACATGAGTGTGAGCGAGTATGAGCTGAAGTTCACACAGCTTTCCCAATATGCAACTAACATTGTGGCAACAGAAGAAGACAAGTGTCGGAAGTTTGAGGGAGGTCTTCACTTGGGGATCAGGGAGAAAGTCCTGATCCATAATTTCAGCGACTACCAGCAACTGGTGGATGCTGCTCTCCAAGCTGAAAAGCTGGAGAATATCAGAAATGAAGTGAACAAGAAGAGAGAGCAGGGATCAGTCTTTCAAGAAGGGTGCTAGTGCTCCAATGCCTGAGAGGAGCACGAGGAGCTCTTACACCCAGAGTGAAATAAGTAGCAGTAGCCCTACCAGGAACAAGCAGGTGAGGGCAGAGTCAGGGCAAGCCTCTAATGTGGGAGGCACTGGTAGAGTAGGAAGGAGCTGGTTCACCCACCCCTTATGTGATCAGTGTGGGAAGCATCACCAAGGAGTGTGCCTCAAGTCTTTTGGAGTCTGTTTTAGCTGCGGAGAGAAGGGACACATAGCCAAGAATTGTCCACAGGCACCGAGACAAGAGGGGTCGCAATTTCAAGCCCCAAGGCGTGCAAAGACAGTGGGAACCAGACCAGTTATTGAGATAGGCAGCTCTGGGACTGCAAGGAAGGCTATTCCTCCAGGAAGGCCTAAGGGTCAGGCACCAGCTAGAGTATTTGCCATGACCAGGGAAGAAGCCGCAGCTGCCCCTGGAGTTGTGACTGGTATGACTCTATTATTTAATTCAGCAGTTTATGTTCTGATTGATACTGGCTCTACACATTCATTTGTGTCCTCAAGTTTGAATATGCATGCTGAGAATCCTGAGATTTTGGATAGTTTTCTGGTTGTAAGTACTCCTTTAGGGAGTAAGGTGGTGATCAGTTTGGTCTACAAGAAGTGTGAGCTCAGCATCGATGGTGCTAGATTGGTAGTTGACTTGCTACCTCTAGACCTAAAGGGATTAGATGTCATACTAGGTATGGATGCCATGGAAAAGTACTGAGCAAAGTTAGATTGTAGCCGTAAGGAAGTGGAGTTTGACCTAAGAAATGGAAAGAAAGTGATCTTCAAGGGGGACAGGAAGATGCCAGCACCGAGGATTATTTCAGCTTTGCTAGCTGACAGGATGATAGGCCAGGGATGTGAAGCCTTTTTGGCACATGTGATGAATCCAGAGGTGAAAGTAGGAAGGTTGGAGGATTACCCTATAGTGAGGGAGTTTCCAGAAGTATTTCCAGAAGAGTTACCAGGTTTACCGCCGGTGAGGGAAATTGAGTTTGCAATTGACTTGATTCCTGGAACCGCAGCCATTTCAATACCACCATACTGGATGGCTTCAGCTGAGTTGAGGGAGCTTAAGGAGCAATTGCAGGAATTATTAGAAAAATAGTTTATCAGACCAAGTTCATCACCTTGGGGAGCGTCAGTTCTATTTGTTAAGAAGAAGGATGGAACATGGCGGATGTGTATTGATTACAGGAAACTCAACAAGGTGACGATTAAGAATAAGTATCCTCTGCCCAGGATAGATGATATATTTGATCAACTGCAGGGAGCAAGGGTCTTTTCGAAGATAGATCTCAGGTCAGGTTATCATCAACTCCGAATCAGGGAGTCCGATGTTAGCAAACGGCTTCGGGACCGTTCACGGCACTATGAGTTCAGGGTCATGCCATTCGGACTGACCAATGCTCCAGCTGCATTCATGGACCTTATAAACAGGGATTTTTAGGAGTTTTTAGATCAGTTTGTCATAGTATTTATCGATGACATTCTGGTCTATTCCAAGGATGAAGGGGAACATGCAGAGCATCTCAGAATAGTGTTGCAAAGATTGAGGGAAAGAGAGCTATATGCCAAATTTAGCAAGTGTGAATTTTGGATGCATGAAGTGGTTTTCCTTGGACATGTGATTTCCAGGAGAGGAATCCATGTTGATCCGAGAAAAGTAGAAGTAGTGGTGAACTGGCAAGAGCCTAAGACAGTAAAAGAGGTACGGAGTTTTCTAGGTCTTGCAGGTTATTACAGGAGGTTTGTAGAAGGATTCTCCATGATAGCTGCTCCGATGACCAAGCTATTGAGGAAGAATCAGAAGTTTGTCTGGACTGATGAATGCCAGAAGAGCTTTGAGGAGCTCAAGCTCAGGTTGACAAGTGCTCCAGTGCTGATTTTGCCTTCTGGTGATGAGGGCTATACAGTGTACGGTAATGCTTCGAGGAAGGGTCTAGGTTGTGTATTGATGCAGGGAGACAGGGTGATAGCATATGCTTTAAGGCAACTGAAGTCATACGAGTTGCATTACCCAACTCATGATCTGGAGTTGGCAGCAGTGATCTTTGCCTTGAAGATTTGGAGGCATTATCTTTATGGAGTTTAGACAAAACTCTTTACTAATCACAAGAGTCTCAAGTACTTGCTAAGCCAGAAAGAACTGAATTTCAGACAGAGAAGGTGGATCGAGCTGCTTAAGGATTATGATATGATGATTGAGTACCATCCAGGCAAGGCAAATGTAGTGGCGGATGCTTTGAACAGGAAGTCTTCTATTGCCCATGTCCAGGCAGTTTATCTTCCTTTATTGGAAGAGATGGCCAAGCTTAAGATAAGCTTGTCGCATGAGGAACCAAATTGCCTTCTAGCTACTTTCAGAGTGAGGCCTATGCTTCGGGAGAAAGTTAGGGAGTTACAGGCGCAAGATGCAGAATTGAGCAAGCTTCGAGAGGAGATTCAGAATGGTAAGCAGATTGAGGTAGTAGTAAGGGATGATGGGTTCATGACAATAGGGAGCAGACTCTGCATTCCAGATAGCAAGGAGTTGAAGGATGAGATTTTGGATGAGGCACATAATGCGCCTTATGCCATGCACCCAGGTAGCACCAGGATGTACAGAGATTTAAGAGAGCATTTCTGGTGGAAGGGTATGAAGAGGGATGTAGCGGAGTATGTTAGTAAGTGTCTTGTGTGTCAGCAAGTCAAGGCTGAACACCAGGCGCCTTCAGGCAAGTTGAAGCCATTGACCATTCCTGAATGGAAGTGGCAAAGAGTAACCATGGATTTTTTGATGGGTTTGCCCAAGACCAGTAGGAAGCATGACGCCATTTGGGTTATTGTGGATAGGTTGACAAAGTCAGCCCATTTTCTGGCAATTAAGCAGACTGATTCTTTGCATGTGTTGGCCAAGAAGTACATTGATGAGGTAGTGAGATTGCATGAAATTCCAGATTCTATAGTGTCTGACAGGGACCCTCGGTTCACTTCGAAATTTTGGGGAAGTTTGCAGGAGGCCTTAGGTACCAAGTTGCATTTTAGTACGACATTTCACTCCCAGACGGATGGTCAATCTGAGAGGACCATTCGGACACTTGAGGGAATGCTCAGGGCATGTGTGTTAGATTTCAAGGGAGCTTGGGATGAGCATTTGCCATTAGTCGAATTCGCTTACAATAATTCGTACCATTCGAGCATTCAGATGGCTCCATAGGAGGCTTTGTATGGTAGGAGATGTAGGACTCCGATATGTTGGGATGAAGAAGGAGAGAGGAAACTGATTGGACCAGAATTGATCCAGATGACAGTGGATAAGATCAATTTGACTAAGCAGCGACTTAAGGCAGCTCAGGATAGGATGAAGAGTTACATTGATGTTCATCGAAAGGAGATGGAGTATGAAGTCGGTGAGAAAGTGTTCCTCAAGACGTCTCCTTGGAAAGGAGTAATGAGGTTTGGCAAGAAAGGCAAGTTGAGTCCAAGATATGTGGGTCCTTATGAGATTCTTGAGAGGATCGGACCGCTAGCTTACAGGTTGGCGTTGCCGCCAGAGTTGTCTCAGATTCATGATGTTTTCCATTTCTCCATGCTGAGGAGGTACAGATCAGATCCTTCTCATGTCATTCAGGTTTCAGAAATTCAGTTGAGAGATGATTTGAGCTACGAGAAAATTCCAGTAGAAATCTTGGACACAAAGGAAAAGGTCCTCAAGAATAAGACAGTACAGCTAGTTAAAGTTCTCTGGAGGAACCATTCAGTGGAAGAGGCAACGTGGGAGCCGTTGGACGCTATGAAGGAGAAGTATCCAAGTCTCTTCGATGATTCAGGTAAATTTCGAGGACGAAATTTCTTTTAAGAGGGGGAGAAATGTTGGACCCCAAATTTTGTTTTTATTGATGTTGTTAAGTATGAATCAAGTTGATAGTATTAATTATTTCATAGTTTGATTTTAGTGGAAGTGTTAGTGGAAATTAAGAGTTATTTGAGTTTAGTATGGAATAAGTGGTTATGAAAGAGTAAGTTTATTAGGGCATTTTAGTACATGTGTTATCATTTAGGCTTAAAGAATAGAATTAGAAGAAGAAAAGAAAGGGAAAGAGGAGAAAGGGAGAAGAGAGTATCGTAGAAGTGAGGGAGAAGAAGAGAAAGGGAGGAAAGTTAGGGATGGCGATTATCAACGTTTTGAAGCATTCTTCAGGTAAGTTTATGTTCTTTTACTCTTGTTTGAGATGGATTGAACACTAGAATGGGTTGTATGAAGTTAATATCGATGGAGTTAGGGTTTTAGGAAAAACTTGGGTCAAATCTTTGGGTTGTTGTGTTTGTTGATGATTTTGTGTTAGAATGAACCTAGAAAGGAAGTAGAGGTCATGATTTAAGGGTTAGATGTGTTGTATTTGAGAAAGGAAAGGATTAAGGTTTGAAAATGTCAAAAATCTGGGTTCGGAGTCGATCTCCTATCCGCACGCCGCGACGTGCATCAGGCCACACACCGCGACGAGCGAGCCCTCGTCGCGGCGAGGCCAGTTTCCAGCAGAGATGTATTTTAGTGTTTTGAGCTTATCTTTGGTTATAGAAGTCCTTTTGAGGTGATTTGTGATGCGTTGTAAACTAGAATCATAGACCTACAAGTTTTGTGAAGTAGTAAAGTTATGAATCGGTCTCCAAGGATATGAAATGTTGGATGGAAGTTAGAATGGAAGTATTGTTTCAGCATGAGTTATTGAATGAGATTTTGGTTCTTATGTTAGGAAATCAAGTGAGGCAAGAGGAGCAAGAGGTTCAAGAGGAAACACATTCCTAGATAAGTACAAGCAAGAAAATCAAGGTGGGTTCATGTTTATAATAAAGTAAATAAGTCACTCATTGTTTTGTTCAAATCAAGAGAGAATTAATGCATTTAAATTGCATCATCACGATTGCATTACATACTATGATGAATGATTATAGGTTGTCATATGATTTGCATTCATGAATTATGAAAAGGATTCCAAAAGGGGTTTTTCTCCTTTCAAGAATACATGTACATGAAATCATGTTTTACGAATATACGACAAGCAAGTTTATAAGCAAGTTTACAAGCAATTGCCAGTTTGGCAAACAAGTTTACAAAAACATGAATCATACATATCTATGTGGGTTTGCGGTATGTCCCTCACGAATAGTCAAGTGCACATTGACTCACGAAAAGGCTTCTCCCGCCTGCCCACTAGTGGCACAGGGTTTCTCACAAGGATTTCCTCACGAAACTACGTCTACACATCAACATTTCGATGGCATGTGTAGTACGTCATGAACCAGGGACAACCCAAACCATCATGTTATGTTATATCATGTTATGTTACATCATGTTATGTTATATCATGTTATGTTACATCATGTTATGTTATATCATGTTATGTTACATCATGTTATGTTATATCATGTTATGTTATATCATGTTATGTTACATCATGTTATGTTATATCATGTTATGTTATATCATGTTATGTTATGTGTTCATGATCTATTATTATGAATCATGCATCACGAATTGTTTTAGAATCAAGCATCTTACAAGATAATGACTCATACATGCTCAATGACTATGATTTCAACAAGTATCACGACAATGAGTTATTTTTGAATACTTTTGCTTATTGCTATATTATGAATATGTTCCCACGAGCTTTTTAGCTCACCCCCTCTAATCTCCCCCATTTAGGTGACGAGCAAGAGATCGAGTGAGTCACGAGTTATGGCAGCACTCCATTTTTGTTATGTTATTGTATTTTTCAGTCTTTTTTTCCTTGATGCAAGGCTTTAGTTACATTTCAGGTTTTATTGGTTCAAGTGTATTTTTGTATTTTGGCACTTGAGTTCAAAAATTGTAATTTGATTTGAAATGTTAGTAAAGCTTTGTAAAACTCATCTTTTGGATATTAATGATTATGGATATGTTGTTTTAGCCCCGAAACCAAGTTTTGAGTTTGCTCACGATGGGTCCATTGAACTTCCGATGGTCTTTTCATAAATTGTTTAATTAGCATGTTTCACCCCACGCATACAGCACCACGCTCTCAGGTCCAATGTTGGGCTCCAACAGCGGGGTCCAACAAATAAAGTGAGACCATCTCGGTCTACTCACAGTACGCTCCAGATTAGCATTTGCTTTCAAATTCTGGGAACGCCTGAATGCAAACACTTGACCTGCACAACCCATTTTTGCAAGACACACATTGCACACGTATAAACATTTATTATACACAATTGTATAAATAAACTATGTACAATGCATGCTCAATGACAATCCCGGGCATATGTTCTAAAACACGTTTTATGCTCATTCTCATTTCATAATTCAAGTGTGTCTAATTGAATTTAGATTTACACTTCATTTGTACATGATCTTTTTAAATTCTCCTTTCAATGTTTACCCTTTGCATGTGTCTAGCTTATTCATAAGCTTACACCTTAAGAAAACTTGGTTACTTTATATCGTAACTCAATTTCTCGTCATTTTTTTTCTAACCTCATATGATTTCATAATATCCAATTCTCATCCAATAGGAATCCAAATTGAAAATTCCATAATGCAAAATCACTAAAATTGATTCTAGAATACTTAAACCCAAACATTTTCTAAACTTCATAAACTATAATCCTTCAAAAAATCCAAAAGATTCAAAATGATCTTACCTTGATTCTTCACTAAATGAAAAGATCTTTAGCTCAAATGGAAGCTCTTTTCTTCCTCTTCCTTTTTCTCTTCTTGGATAGCTTCAAAATCTTTTTTGAAGACTAAGAAGAATTAAACCCTAACCCACTCTCTTCTTTTCTCTCAAACCACCAAACTCTCTTTCTCTTTCTCTCTCATTTTCGTTGTTCTCTTCTACTTATCCTCCCATTCACGTTTTTTTCTTCATTTATAAGCAAGACAACACTTTTTCTTCCTATTATTTCCTTAATGATTGAGAATTGTCCCATTTTCCCTTCCAATTATGCCTTATGTCTTTTATACTTAAGTATCTTGCCGACATTACCCTTGAACACTCTAATATAATACTTTCTTCCAGAAGATGTCCCCCATTGTCTTAAGTTTCTAATGACACCAAAATCATTCAATTCGGTTCAGTGATTCGAAAGATATACTTCAAATATTTTTTTGGATTGTTCTTGTCCAAATCAGTATACTATGCACAACTTCTATCCAAAATGTAAACATCTTAGTAACTGAATTAGATTCTAATTTCTTCATACCATTTGTAGCTCCATATCTCTAGTTCACCACAAATCAGAAATCATCTCATTTGGAGCTCTACCGATCTAGAAATCATCAAAATACTGAAGTATGTTCAGTGGAATAACACCAGTTCATAGTATTTAAAAACACACACTGTACCCGTCCCACGTTTTCACTCAATCTCTCTCACTTCATTTCAGATGGCTACAATTTTTGGTGTAGATGTAGAGCAATGTCCTAAAAGTCCAATGGTTCATGAATCAAGTCATTTGAGTGTCTAGAGAAGAAGTTATGGCCAAAAGAATCCAATATGGTTTTATCCTTAATTAAATTGAACCTATCGTGGGACAATTAGTATAACTTTCTCTAGAGATGTCGGATTTAGGTGTTCTTTATATGGTTAGAAAGAAGACTTAAAGAGCTACAAATTTTATGAAGACCTTAAAGACAAATTCCATCTTCTGAAGGATCAAAAATGGAATAGAAGATGTAAGGTAAACAGTAACCTAGAAGAAGTTTATGAACAGTAACACAGAAGAAGCTTTCAATTGTCATAATTTCCTCTACAAATATCGGATTTAGGTGTTCTTCAAGAGCTAAAAATTTCATGAAGACCTCAAAGACAAATTCCATCTTCTGAAGGATCAAAAATTGAACAGAAGATGTAAGATGAACAGTAACCCAGAAGAAGTTTATGAACAGTAACACATAAGAAGTTTTAGGCACGACTTTCTACTCCAATGTCCAAAATTCTCATACTATATACCGTTGGATAGATAACAGAAATATCTACAACTCTCAAGAAAGCAACTTTGCCAAAATCTATCTAAATCAATCCCAAATTTTTCCTTAAAGTCCGAAGATGAATTTTACATTCATCCACCAATGTGCTACACTCAATTCTCGTTTCATGACAAATTTTGAGACTCTTAAAGATAGAATTTAAATTTGATGTCTTCATAAAAAATGTGGCCATATGTTTCTAGTTTAATCCAAATGAAGAATCATCTCGTTTGGATGACTAAAGAAAAAATTGTGGCTAAAAGACTGAAGCACACTAACTGAACATTTTCCAGATCACTACCAATTTTGTTTCCAACTCTTTCCTTATCACAACTCATACCTAGATCACTCTCTCTACTCCCTCTACTTCTCATTTTTATTAAAATCACATTTAACATCAATTATACCTAGAATTTGTCAATGAAGGCATATACCCCTTTTTTTTTGCAAAGATTCAATATTTATGTGCATATATGCTAACATTATGCATGAGCAAGAAAAATGCATTTCCTTAATCTCTCTTTGAGCTCACATGTACTAAAATTTTGGTCCTAACCCTTAATATGAGTATTCGATGTTACAAATAAGCTGCTCTAATGTTGTTATAATAGGAGAGTTAGCTTGTCAAGTAATGTAATTTCCTGGATGAGTGATTAATGTAATTTACTAATTTATAGAATTTTAAAAAAATAGAAACAAGATGATAAAATTAAATATGTTTTTGTTTTTAATTTTTATAAAAATCTTAATCAAATAAATTTTGTTTTCAATTTTATATTAAAATCTATTTTTAAATAAAATAACAACAAAAAACAAGAAACTAAAATTAAAACTACAATGTAAAAAAGCAGTAGAATCAAACCATCCCTTAGATTTATTTTTTCATTTTGTTTTTATTTATTGAACACAAAATTTAAGCATAAAGGATAGCACTGTAATTAAACCTTAAAAATTCACCGTTGCTTGACACATTATCACAAGAGCGGAGCATGTAGCACAAAAGTTTTATACCTGTGAAATGAAAATTAAAAGAGAATTGAGGTGTTTGACAAACAACTTATTAATTGTTTTTTTAGTTTATTGACTAAAAGTTAGCTTTCTAACTATCTTAAAAAGTTATTAATGTGTTTGATGAATAACTTATTGGTTAACTTATTCAACCTCAATAAGCTGATTTGTAAAAGTTTCATAAGAGGAGGTTTTAGAATTAGTTGTTTACCTAATGATAGTATTGTCCACCACTTTACTCTCTACTTTTGCTCTGTGTGTTTTCAAAGTTAGTTTTTTTATCGTACAATTATGTTGTAAAGTTTAGCGAATATAATAAAGGGATTAATTAAACTTTTTAATCTTTATTTAATTTTATAATATTATTTTACATTTAAAAATACTATAATATTGAGTTTTGAACAAAAGAGTTACATCAAATTAATATTTTAATATATAACTACTATATATCGTATTTGTATCATGCTATAATTATATATATTTTAATTTATTAAATAATAAAATTCGTACATATTATATAAAAATACTAATACGATGTAGCTCATTGCATCATTCATATTAATAAAGAATTTAACGTTAGATTATTATTATTATTATTATAAACTTAATTTTGTAAAATTAAATATCTAAATCTAAATTATTATAAAATATTCAACAAAATACTAAGAAATATAATATTCAAGCTCTTATAATTTTCTTTAAATCATGCCTTAACAAGTCATTTTACACATTAACAAGTAAATATTAAATAACTAATTTTATCAAATATCATTAATAAGCAGTTGATATTATCCATTGGTCAAATCAATGATATAATCAACTATCAACTAATACAATTCATTGTTTGCCAAACAGATCAAAATTTTAAAAATTTAAACTTTATTTGATAAAATTAAAATTAAAAACTATTTTGAACATAAGTTCAAAGTTAAAAGGACTAAATTGAACTTTCTTTTAACACTTAGCACTCAACTAAAATCACATAAATAGATATCATAGAATATTTATAACAGTTAATAAATATCATTCCAAAATTTTCTGAAATTTTGAGTGCGATTTATTCATATATAATTTGGCTTATATTTTATATTCTTTTATAACTTATGAAAAAGATTTTATCTTGATTTATATTGTTTTCGTTAATTTGTTAAATGAACGTTTCGTCTTTCCAGTTAAATAGATCTAGATAAATGCTCGCACGTACGATCTTTCACATAGAACGGACAGGATGTTACCCCAGTGCCGTAGGGTAAGAAAGCAGAATTTTTCTATCCATCAGGACCCAACGAGATATTTCAACGGTAATAATAGAAGTGCCTAGAGTGCGTCAGACCAAACCAAGTGTCAGCATGGACACGGACAATAAAGAGAAAAACCAGTTGTTGCTTTAATAGAATGGCCCACCAACAATCGAAACGGTTACATCTTAATTCTTACATTACCTATAGTTCGTACTGTAATTACTTTTTATGTGAAAAGAGAAGATTGGAACTAAAACCTGGAATTTACAAATGTTGATGACCCACAATATGTACGAAGCTCTTTTATGTAAGAAGCTCTTTCAATGCTTCTCTTAGCGTACGGGCAAACACCAATACAGTTTTGGCGAATCAGGGCTCATTGATAGATATTTCATACCCCCTCTTCTCTTGATCAAACTCTAGCTACGAATCCAGTGGTAGAACAATTTCCTGCAACCTACCAAATTGAAGGGTCAACCTTTTAGGTGGGCCAAACGGCGGGTTCTTCAATGTTGACACCCTAAATATCAACTCAGCTATAGTACTAATTACCCTTTAAAGCCCAAGCAAACTCAACTACTGAGTGAGATGAAATAATGGCTGTCTCAATATAGTAATAAGAAAAAGGAAGAAGCTTTAGCACTATCCACTAGTTGAAAACTTCCATCTTTTACTTGAGAGAACGACGAGTTTCAAAACGCTTAAGATTGCTCTGGTGGAAGTTGTAGATCACATTCATGTAAATCAGGTAATATTAACACGTCTCTTGAGTAATTAAGGGGTTGTTTGCAATGTTTTGAATTCCGTTCCGTACCGGCCGGTATCGGCCCGTACGTACCGTTCCGGTCCAAATCCGATACCAGATTTCAAATTTTGGTACCGGATTTAAATACCGATCGATCGGCTGATTTAATTTGTCATAGGCGGTCTGCCCATATTCAAAATCTGGTCAAATACCGGTTGATCTAGGAAATTTTAAAAATTTGGGAGTTTTTTGCAAAATTTTAAAATTTTCAAAATCTCTTCCTCCTCTCATTCCTCCTTTTTTCAAACTTTTAAAATAATAATAAATATTTTATTACTAATAATAATTATAAATTAAATAAAACTTAAAAATAAAATATTTTAATTTTAATTACTAATAAATTATTACTAATAAATTATTTTTATTTAAATTTATTTTAATATTTTATATAATATTTATTACTAAAGTATTAATAAAATATTTAATTTTCAAAATAAATAATTTGAAAATTATTATTTTTAAACTAATATTTATTTTATACATTTTCAATTATTAAATCAAAATTTATATATTTTAAAATTAATTATATTTATTGGTTAATATTATACAATACAACTATATAATATATATTAATATGAACTATTTTACAATTTTTTAAAGGTTTAGGGACTATTTTATAAATTTAAAAATATCCTAAAAGTCAGATGCCAGATCGAATCGATACCGTTCAGTTCGCTCAGCTCAATCCGCATCGAGCGATGCGGTATTCATAACATTGGTTGTTTGTTTCTGTTTTTTTTTTTTTCTATTTTGTTGTCGTTTTTGTAAAAAGAAAAACAGACAAGTAAAACGTGTTTGACTTACTCTGTTGCGATTTTTGTTTCTGAAAATAAAAAAACAACAGTTTTACAAAAATCAAAACACATCGTTTCTCTGAATTTTAACATGTTTTCTTCGTTAAAAAACCAACATAACCTTATTTTCTATCTCAAATAATAATAATAATAATAATAATAAATTTTATAATAATAATTAATAATTAATAATAAAAGATAATTAATTTGGTATAATAAAATTAATAATAAAAATATTAATATTAATAGTATTAAAAATAGTAAGTAGAAAATTTATAACAATAATTAATAATAATTAATAATAATATTATTATTATTAACAATAAAATTAATAATAATAATAAAATTAATCATAATAAAATTAATAAGAATAAGAATAACTTAATAATAATAACAATAATAAGTTTAATAATAAAAAAAAGTAAGCAGAAAATTTATAACAATAATTAATAATAATAATAAATAAATAAATAAAGTTTATTAGAAATCTTAACTAAACAAGTTTTTATTTTCAGTTTTTATGTTACAAATTTCAACCAAACAGATTTTTATTTGTTTAAGTAAAAAAACAAAAACTAAAAACAAGAAACAGAAACTAAAAACAACAATAAAAAAACAGAAGTGGAACCAAACAGTCCCTAAGCATTTGTGCTCCTTACAACATTCAACTACAAAACATATTAAAAATTCCTTACGAGGAGAAAATACTTTTAAAGTCACAAACCTGAAACCAGGAATCGCTGCTCACGCCGAGAAATGACCCTGCAAGGCGCAAATGGTGAAAAACACGTTAAGCTTGTTTATACAGTTAAATATGAGATTTTTAAACTCACTGTATTGTTTACGCAGCTAAACATTTGATTCCAAATTCTCCACACAATGTTGTTAATTATCTAGACGCAGTTCAAAGTTAATAGCTTTAAATTGTATAGTCACATTTTTATTGCGGTGGTAACTAACTACAAATAAATTGCAATGCCTTCTCGCAGGAACTGTAGAGCGGAGAGAAACGCATCATGGCGAGAATCCATTACAAGAAATATGCTAAGGCTTTCAGTCAACCAGGCGCCATTTATTCATCTTCAAGCTTATAAATTCATGGCCTCATCTTTTAATGGAATCTCGATCACGTTGAAGTTCTCCTCAGGTCTTAGTACGTCAGATAAATTCTTAGAGGTCAAAAATTGAATCAAGATAAGCAAGTCATATCTAGGCGTTTACCTTGGCCTTCAGGATCTTTTGGCTGTCAGTGAAGTACTGGTTAGGATGGTTAACTCCAACATCGTATGTTGAGCCATGAATAGCTTCAAATGTCAGTGTGCAGGCCAACTGCGCGTTTCCATGTTCACTTAAATGGCTATGGTAGAAATATACAGGTCACACTGGAAAGAAAAATCAAACAGCAAATTGCTGAGTTGCTGAACCTGATAATGTCTATTTCGCACTTTCTCCATTACATCCTCTACCGCGCTACCATTGACCCCCATTCTAAAAAGTGCGGCCCTCAAGTTTTCCTCGCTGTAAACAGGAAAGCCAAAGGTTGATCACTTGTCTCTAATATAGTCAAAATATCACATCCAGGTAGAGAAGGCAATGCCTTCGAACTATCGCAATTCAAGAGACATGCTACCACTGAATCGACTTGATAAAAATATAGAAATTGATAAGAACCATTAATATTATAAAGGTTATTTGATAATTTATAAAAATAACTTAATTTATATTAATCATAATAATCCGTTATAAAAACTACTAAATGAATGACAATGACCACGCGGCTGCTCCTTAAAAATATATTAGATTAGCACGTATTAATTTAGCCTAATTTTGCCTTCATTCATCAAGGATTTTAAAAACGCTTAATAAGACATGGTTTGTCTCGCCGAAAGATAAGCTCTAGGATTTAGGAATATGTACTCACGACAATTGGAATTTTGTTTTTTCAACCACACAATTAAAAACCTATGACACATTGACCTGGTTGCCACAACCGAATAGAGATTGGCACAAGGTGACCCATTGGCCAGCCCCTCAAAAAATGAAAATTGCCAACATTTTTTCTCGTAATCAATATTCGCTTCCTTCTAAGCCAACCCCCAACTGTAACCCTAATGACAGCTTTGGTCGAGTTGGTAATAAGAACAACTGTGACCACAAACGCTTTGCAAGTGTGTCGTTATTCTTCTTTACCCAATTGCACGCTCATAATATCACCACTACTGAGAAACTAACCTGAAATGTCGATAAGGACAGCCGTGATGATCTCCTACACCAGGAGTAGATGAGATTATCTTTTGACAAGAACAAGGTGTGTAATCCTGCAAAAACCAAAATTATTTAGATTGTCAACCGCTGAACGAACTACTTGCACCGAACAATCTCAAAGGAAACTATTCATCACGGATTTTGAAGTATGTGACATGACGATACCTTTGGCTCCACACGTGTCTTGTGTTACTGATCTAACCAATGATGCATTTCTAGATAGCAATCTAAAGCGATGATTGATACATAAATATCTAAGTTGATTAAGTCCAACATCTTACCGTTCTCTTCCCTTCTCTTCCATAATTATGGCGTATACTGTATGCATATTCTTTGTCGAACCTTTCTGCCCCAACCTACGATAAAAAAGATTTAAGGGCAGAGAAATCAATGATTTGGGTGCGTATCAACATTGGAAAAGCTCATTTTGCGAGCAAACCAACGTAGAAGAGGTGCCTTCAATACTCTTTTCTAAGCCATTTACATAATGCCATGCATGCTCTGATTGCAGAATAAGAGAGCATATACCAGTAAACTCAGATTTTCTTTTGTTATATAAGCAATTACGACACAAATAAAACTAGTATTAAGCAGGAACTAGGTCCATATTTTGTCCTACTCACCTTGTGGGAGAATTCTGCCTTCCAGAACGTCAGTGCATCATCTAGATTCAACCCTACGCCCTAAAAATGCAGAACAAAATTTTAATCTAAAATTTCCATGCTTAACAGATAGTAATATACTAATAACTGCCATAATGAAGCTCTTCGTCTTTTGGATTGCCACACATTACGTGGTGGAAACAAAAGGTACACAATCAGAGAGAGCGGTTTAAGTACCAGGGACATAAATATCTCTAATTTAGTCATGTTTTAGACCACCCAAGCATTTGGTCACGTAAATAAGAAAGGGGGAGAGAGAGAGGCTCTGGTCAAGAAGTAGAGCCATAATACTCGTTAAGCATCCATAAGAATAAATATGGGAAGCAGTTCCTGGTCCTCATAAAGAAGAAACAGATATACAACCTTCAAAAAGAGACCCAATTGCATCCTCCCTCCATGCTTCAAATGATGATCCTCTCTAAGCTGCACAATATTTCATTTGAATTGAGCAAACAAGTGAAAAGAAATGATGAAAAATATATGTACTTCGTTAAGGAACGGAAAGACCTTATATCAAGAGTCTAAAGAAGCTGGAAAGAATAACCACATGCTTAGTTAAACAAAAGGAAAAGCACCAACTTCTCTTACTTTTTCAAACAGGTGTCTCATGCACAGCGGAAATGAGCTTTTCGCTACTTGGTCGATGTCTTTAATGGATATTTCAGCGAACTCTTTCGACTGTGAGGCAATTAACCAAGTTTGTAACTTGAATAAACAACCTTAAGGCTTAAGGTAACTGGGATGACAATAGGCACGAGAAAGTACCTGAGAATAGTCAGGACCCAGATAACTTGTACATAAGGCCTCAACGATCTAAATGCATAAAGAAAATGTCATGTAACACAAACGAAACCGAATTAAAGTCAATTAAATTGCAATATTCGTACTAAATGCTGACCGGTGTAAGTCGATCCTTCTCATCTTCTCTGATGGTAGACGTCCACTTCTTGCAAAATAATCCTTTTTACAATTTATAACTCTAACAGTTGAAAACTCGTAACAAATATGAATTGATTGGAATTCTTGAAGAAATCTAGGGATTTAAGTTTTGGGTAAAAGTGATCTGTTAATCACTATTACTTCGCAATCTCAAGTTACAGAAAAAAAGATGGTATTTATACCATCAGTGTTTTAAATGAAAAACGGCAAAGCTAAAACCATAAAACGCACAACTACACTACTTACCTGTACAAGCTACAGTACCACAAATATAATATATAAAGTATTTTCACACCCCCCCTTCAAGGTGGAGCTTGGTGCCAATCACACAAGCCCAACTTGGACAATAAAAAATGAAAAACAGGTGCAAATAATGCCTTAGTAAACATATCGGCCAGCTGAAGCTTGGAAGGAATATGTTGAGGAAGAACGAAGCCATCCTTAAATTTATCACGAACCAAATGACAGTCAATCTCCAAATGCTTTGTCCGCTCATGAAAAATTGGATTTGCAGTAATATGGATAGCAGCCAAATTATCACACCACAATGGAATAGGAAATAAAATGGAAATCCGAAAATCAACCAACAAATAAGAAATCCATTGCAACTCACAAACCGTAGTAGAAAGACTACGATATTCAGCCTCCGCGGAAGACCGAGAAACAGTAGTTTGTTTCTTAGTCTTCCAAGAAATCAGAGCATTACCCAAAAACACACAAAAACCAGTTAAAGAACGTCGACTAAAAGGACATGCAGCCCAATCCGCATCACAATAAGCTTGCAAAGAACAAGAATTGTCATAAGGGAAGAATAAACCTGAAGATGGAGATTGCTTCAAGTACTTGAGCACATGAATAGCAGCCATCCAATGCTGCTCAGTAGGAGCATGAACAAATTGACTCAGTTGCTGAGTCGCATGAGTGATGTCAGGACGGGTGAAACCAAGATAAAGTAGACGCCCAACTAACCTCCGATACTTGTCTGGACTCTCCAATAAAGGAGAACTAGCATCATCAAACCGACAATGAGGAGAAAGAGGAGTAGCCACACCTTTCGAACAAGTCAAACCTGCATCCTTGAGAATATCCAACACATACTTGCGTTGATTCACATACAACCCAGTAGATGATCTCGCAAGCTCTAAACCAAGAAAATACTTTGCAGGGCCCATATCCTTAATAGTGAATTTGTCATGTAAAAATCGTTTAACCTGATTAATACATGTCTCCGTCGGACCCATGATCAACACATCATCAACATACACAACAAGAGCAATATAATCAGGCCCTTCAGATTTAATAAAAAGACATGGATCATGAGCAGATTGTACAAAATTCTGTTCACAAAGGGAAACAGTAAGTTCATGATTCCATTGTCGTGAAGCTTGCTTAAGGCCATACAAAGACCTTCTCAAACGACAAACCTGATTAGGAGCCGCCTTGGTATATCCTTGAGGAGGCAACATGTACAATTCCTCATCAATATACCCATGCAAAAAAGCATTATTTATATCCAATTGATGCAAAGGCCAACCCTTCATAGCAGCAATAGCAATAAAAAGTCGCACAGTAACCATTTTAGCAACAGGAGAAAAACACTCATTATAATCTACCCCCTCAACCTGGTTATAGCCCTTGGCTACTAACCTAGCCTTATATCTATCAATAGTTCCATCTGGTTTGAGTTTAACCTTATAAACCCATTTAGAACCTATAGCCTTCTTCCCTTTTGGCAAAACAGACAAATCCCAAGTATGATTATGATCAAGAGCGGCCAACTCAGCCTCCATAGCATGCAACCAATGCAAATTAGTTCGAGCTGTTCAAAAGAACTAGGTTCTTCAATAATAGACACATTTGCTAAGAATGAATGATAATCAGATGTAAGACAAGATGAGAAGACAAAAGGATAAGTATGTGGAGTATGTGAAGACTTAGGCATTGATGGAACAACAACAGGAGCAATATTAGTAACAGATGCATGTGAAACAAAATCATCTAACCAATTAGGCCGTCGGGTCACACGAGTACTCCTACGAATAGGAGCTGAACTTGGTGTCAAATCAGTGGAGCATGGAATAGTAGAGGAGGATGAATCTAAAGAATCCGAAGAAGGTGCATCAATATTCTCAACAGAAGAAGATTCTTGAGACAAAACAGATGGTAGAACAATAGGATTAGGCAAAGGAACAGTATCTGAAACTGAGGAAACAGATTGAAAAGGAAAAATGTTTTCATAAAAAACAACATCCCTAGAAACAAAAACACGATGGCTTTGCAAATCATATAATTTGTAGGCCTTTTGACCTGAAGAATAACCAAGAAATACAGATTTGAAAGCCCTAGGATCAAATTTGTCTTTACGAGGCAAAATGTTAGATGCATAGCACAAACAACCAAATGTTCGCAAGAAGGTATAATCAGGTTCCTTATGGAAAAGAACATGATATGGTGATTTCCAATTTAGGACAGGAGTGGGAAGCCTATTGATGAGATAGGTAGCAGTCAAAATTGAATCTCCCAAAAAATGTTTTGGTAAATGGGATTGAAACATAAGTGCCCTAGCAGTTTGCAATAAATGCCTATGTTTCCTTTCAACAACCCCATTTTGTTGTGGTGTATAAGGAGAAGTTTTCTGATGAAGAATACCACATTTGTGAAAGAGTTCCTGACAAGTATGATTCAAAAATTCTGTCCCATTATCAGTACAAACAACCTTGATAATAGCATCAAATTGGGTCCGGATATGTTGAATAAACTGGGCCAAAAAAATGGAAGTCTGATTTTTATGTTTTAGGAGGTAAGTCCAAGTTGTTCTTGAAAAATCATCAACTATGGTAAGGATATAGTGTGCTCCACTAATTGATCCCTGTTTATAAGGACCCCAAAGATCCAAATGCAATAATTCAAAACATGCAATTGTACTAATAATGCTCCTGGGAAAAGGAAGCCGAGTTTGTTTAGAAAGATGACAAACATCACATGGTTGATCAGAAAAATTCATATTATTTAATGAAATTTGTAATTGCTTCAGTACATTGGAAGAAGGATGACCCAATCTTTGATGCCAAAAAACATCACTAACAGCATTATGACAATGTATTGATCTATGTTTCTTATTTCCTAAGTGGGTAATACAAGACAAAATAGTATCTTGATGAAAAGAAGACCTATCAAGAACATAAAGGCCGGCAATCACCTTCCCAACTGCTAAGACCTCATCAGTCACAAGGTCCTGCAGAACACAAAATGTATCATAGAAAGTGAATTTTGTGGAAGATTGACAAGCTAACTTGTTTACCGAAAGCAAATTGAACTTGAAAGAAGGGACAAACAAAACAGAGGACAAACAAAGCTGATCACAAAGAACAACATTCCCTATGTAATCCACTGTTTTAATTGTGCCATCCGGTAGGTGAACAGGAGTATATTTAGCTACTGGTTTAGGATTATCAAACAAGTCCACAATATGACACATATGATTGGATGCACCCGTGTCTATTATCCAAGAACCACATTCAATTGAATTAACTAAACTAAAAGAATGGTTAAGAGTACTACCTGCAAAATCACTGAAATGAGCAAAGTTACTGACATCTCCCCCCTTGTCCTTTAACTGCATCTGTTTTCCTTGACTTTGCATAAAAGTCAGAATTCCTTGCTGTATCATTGCTGCCATATCTTGTTTCCAAGCTGGCTCTATGGTACCCTGCTCCATTGAATGATCCAAAGGCGAATCACTCACACTCATATGCACAAATTCCTTAGGCTGATTTCCTCCTTTTTTTTCTTTAGAGCTTTTATACCAATCAGGATATCCAAGTATCTTGAAACAAGTGTCCCGTGTGTCTCCTCATCTTGCAAAAATCACAATACAAATCATCCTTATTAACTGACTTCTTAACACTACCTCTTCCAGCTCCTCTCCCACTGCTCCCATTAGACCCACGCACCAACATTGCACTGTTGATGTTATCAGAAAAAGAAACATTCACCTCTCTCTGCTTTTCAACCCGAATTACCATCGAATATGCCCTATCCACATGAGGCAGAGGATCCATCACCAAAATCTGACTTCTAATAGCATCATAATCATCATTCAAACCCATCAGAAATTGTACTAACCTATCATTATCCCCAAATTCAATTAACTGCCTAAGTGACCCACACGAACATTGTTGTAAGGCTCCACATGAGCACTGTGGGATAGGAGCCAAGCAGTTCAATTCATCCCACAACCGTTTCAATTTAGTAAAATACCTGGAGATAGACAAATCCCCCTGCGAAATCGAACTGATCTCCCGCTTGAGTTGATAAAGCAATGGCCCGTTACATTCTCCATACCGCCTCTCAAGATCCCTCCACAAATCCGTAGCTGAACTTGCATACAGGAAAGACTCAACAATATCCTTGGAGATAGCATTCAACAGCCACGACGTCACCATGAAATCCACCCGACACCATCGATCAAAATCTGGTGTATCTTCCTTCGGTTTCGCGCATTTGCCAGTGACAAAATCAAGCTTCAATTTCGCTCCTAAAGCAATCCGCATCGCACGACTCCATGATAGGTAATTATTTCCATTCAATGGAGTCGTGACGAGAATCATCCCTGGATGATCTGAAGCTTGTAAAAACAACGGATTCTCCTCTCCAGCTACACCACCGAAGGAAGAACGCGCACTCACACCATCAACCATGGCTAGCTCCGAGGATCTACCCAGATTGCTCTGATACCATGAAGAAATCTAGGGATTTAAGTTTTGGGTAAAAGTGATCTGTTAATCACTATTACTTCGCAATCTCAAGTTACAGAAAAAAAGATGGTATTTATACCATCAGTGTTTTAAATGAAAAACGGCAAAGCTAAAACCATAAAACGCACAACTACACTACTTACCTGTACAAGCTACAGTACCACAAATATAATATATAAAGTATTTTCACAATTCTCAGTGTTATATCAGCCAAAATGTGGTCTAAACAAAAACTTCCACTCTCGCAACAACTAATATTCTATTCAATTTAGCCCTGAACAAACAAAAAAATAACTTTTGTAGCTTCCCAAAGAAGAACAACCTGTTTGTTAAAATTAGCGCTTTTGATAGTAGACTGCAAAACGCGTAGCAACAAGGGAAACAACCTGAAATTTAAAACACGCTAACGTTAATCATATTTCGCTATCCCAACAAAAGTTGAAAAGGAAGCGTCAATATTGCACGATTCTTGGCCACATAAGCATGCCCTTTGTGGATAAAACTCTGCGACCGACTACCGGTTCGGAACTTCTTCAAATGGTACCGTGTTAAGACAAGAACGTAGCCAATGTGGGATAGAACCACATTCAAAGTCATAAAAGTACAAAAGTCCTTTGACCGAAGCATGTCAAATTCTTAAAACTAAAGAAAAATGGTGTGGCACACACACATTAGGTATATATCAATCACATCCCTAACAAAAAATTATTGACGTTTAAGTGATCAGCAGATACTTCCAACCCAGAGAAAAATGACGTCTCTAAGATATTCGGTTTATGGCTAAACAGTGCAATTTGGACTAATTTGATAACAAACTTTCTCCCCGAAGAGATCGTCAAAAAGGTGGATAGAGGAAAAGAGACTTGACTCGCCCTCACCCTCAACCATGCAAAAAAGAAGCAATAATGAAAAAGCGCAAGAGTGGAGACAACAAGCACTTGACAAACAAAGAACGGCATATTCAACTTTGGATATGTCTTAAGCACCATTCTCCCATATTAAATAAAACCAACAGGCAACTATTAGCTAAGATAATTGAATTCACGAACAGAATAAACATTGTAATCAAACTTTTAAACGAAATATGTAATCAATTAAAGGTAAACAGACCTTGTAGAATATGTCGCCAGCTGTCGGATGAGAAGAAAAAAGAAAATATAAAACTAGAGTCAGGCGTCAAGACACCGATAGAAGGGAAAAAAGAAAAAAAAAATCCAATCAAGAGTCTTTGAACAATGTTAATACACAATGCTTTCATTTCAGATCCAAAAGAAAGAGTTCAATTTGTCATTGTCTACAGTAAGATTACTGCCGGTAAGGTATGAATTATGCATGTAGCAAACACTATTAAAATTGCAAAATAAAAACAACGAAACAAAAAGTTGATCCGTTCTCACCAGTGGGTAAAGACTGTCCAAGTAAACGTGCAACCTGACCCAATTTATCTTTTATACTCTGCACATAATCAAATCACAATAGCTATGCAATCAAGCATTGAATCAAGGATTTCAACTGTGAACATTGAAGAAATTGGTACAACTTATAACCTCGAACTCTGCAGTTCTAACTGCCTTGTAAGGAAGGTCAAGCTCAGCCATTAGCGCTTTCTGCATACAAAATGATGATTGACACAGACTCTAAAAAGCTTCATCAGATATTTAGCCAATCTATGAATGTCTCACCTGAACTTCAGCAGTCTTCCGCTGAAATCGGTAGCGAAACAAAGCTGTCTCCATAGAAAGGAACCATTTCCTCAGATCCTCACTAAAGAACCAAAAGAACACGCAACATAAAATCGATCTCGAAGTTGAAAAAGTCAAAACAAGTAACAAAAAATAAAAGCTCAGAAGCTTACGTTCTGCAATAAACCAAACGCAGGACAAAGTGCGATATAATATCCTTATTGATAACTTCAGATGCCAGTGGATGCCTCATGTTCGCTTTCCAAAGATCAAATACCTGTTCAAAAATTCTACGGGTTCAGAAATTTCTAGAAACCTGTAGTTCTGATCGAGAAAAATCAAAGATCGTCACCAGTTTGTCCATTTCTTCAGGTTTCTTTCCGCGAGACAATCCATCGGATATGGCTTTAAGAACTGCAAAAAACAGCACTAGGTGAAGGACTAGAGAATTAAACAAACAAGAAACATAAATGCAGGAAGAGGAGACCTCGGAGGCGATCGATGGCGTAGAGCTCGAAATCTTCGAGTCTGACTTCGAGAGACGGGGCGGACCGGTAGAGGGGGAGGGTGGTGAAGTCGTCGTTCGAGGGAGGCTTCGACTGAGGTCTAAGCATGTCCATCTTTAGAGCTTCTTTTAGTTTTGTGCCTCTTGTGCCTATTTCCGATTCTTGAGCAGGAGAGGAGCAGAGACCAGAGAAAGAAAAGGAAGCCTAGTTGGATAATTTTTATTTTAAAAAAATTCTGACATTAGGATTTTTCTTCCTCTTCTTTTTACGCGCGCCAAGAGCCGGAACTGATTTGAATTGGCGGGAAAAGAACCAACCTGCAAATGAAATGGATGTTAGGCCCAATTTTCTTGTCTTCTGGACCTTCTCTAGGTTATATTTTGCTCGGGTATAAATATAATAATACTATTTGTAGCAGTATAATACTATTATTCGGAAATATCTCTAGGATGAGAAGTATAGACAAAAATGAAATGATAATTGGACTAGATTCAAACAAAACGGCTGCCTTGGTTCTTCTCCTTTTTAGTAAAAAAAGATATCAAAACTCTTCTGTAATTTTTTATAAGTTATTTAAAAATTATCTTACAATATTTATATTTTTTATATTTATATTAATATTTTTAAGATTAAGCGAAAAAAGCTTCATATTCATTGCGCTTCAACTTTTACAAGGAGTACGAGAAAGATTACAGTACCGATGACATTGCTCAATCTAATCTCATTCTTTGGGACATTCTCCAGTTTTTCTTTCTCATTACGCAGGATCTGGTCAATAACTACACAATTCCCATGCCTTCATGCATCGAATCTGAGGATTCAAAACTACAGAAATGCCAATATACAGTAACATAGTAGAATGAAGCGTCAGAATGGTTACCAGGGACATTTAAACGAATTGCCAAGAATTGGAGGCCGCAATAATGGCCATGAACTTCTTAGAAATATAGTTTGTAGAAAATTTCTGACATCATATATATATAAAGATGTATTATTATCTCATCCTTCACCTAAAGCCCTACTGCCACTGGTCATAATTTTTTAACCAAGGTAACACATACAAGGAATGCCAAATATTTGCATGTTTGAAACCTTTCTCAGATTGTCACTACAAAAATTTAGTACCAACCTTGGCACAACCTTCATCTGACAAGGCTTGGGTAGTACAACCAGTCTTCAAGGAACTCCCGAGGTTGTATAAATTTATGCTGACAAGTATATCATCTCTGGGCATATTGCCTGTTTGAACCCACTCGATGGAGTACAGAACTTGTTACACTGCGTGCCCTCTGCAGAAATGGTGGTCGCTGCACAGTGGATGACCCATTGCTTGCTACTTCAGGAATATGGAAATCATGGGAAGTCCCAGGATTGCTTGAAGCCTCTACCACTCCAGAGATGCCATTACTCGTCTGGAATAGAAACGAATTATTAAAACACCAGATGTTATAACTGAACAACAATCAACAGAAGCGAAGTTCAAGCTATTAAGGTAAAAGATTGAAGATTAATAATATCAATCGCTTTCATGGAACCCTTTTCTATCCACAAAAGAGGGCATATCATTAAACCTCGAGAGATCCATTAGAAACACTAGGTGTTGACGGTTCAGGTGATGGAGGCGGCAAGGAGGCAACCTAAATACACATGAAGAAAATAAGTGTGATGATCACAATCACACTAGATGTGAAACATATCAAGCACCTCAGTAAAAGCAGATTAAGGTTAGGGCCGAAGGAACAGTATAAGAAATGTAAGATTATATGTGCATATGTATCAACTTAAGCAAAGGCTATGACTATTGTTCAGACGCCGTCGTCTAGAAGAGAACTATTACCTTAGGTGAGAATGTAATTAGTGAACTCGATTGCAAAACCTACAGAATTTGAGAAACGTGATTAATAAATGGAGTACTGAGATTCTGGTAGTTTTTTGGTTGAACAGAATATAATTTATAGACAAAATATTTAGGTTCGCTTCACATTAATACACCAATTTGAAAATAAATTAGATAAAATGATAATAATATGGAGAATGACAACATCCAAGATCATGTCTTTGTACACATGCCTGAATATTCTCTTTACGTGCATTATTCTGCAATTCATCAGCAACTTCACACAATGCCTGTACTCCTTGAACAGTCAGATTCTGAATATAAAATTGAAGGCAATTATTAATGACCATCAAGAAGCATCAACAAATCAAATTTTGTAGGATTGTAAAAGAAAATTACCTGTTTTCCTTCGATCTCACTTATTTTAAGTTCCTAAAACATTTTTTAAAAAAGGTATCAACTTCACATGTAGAAAAGTTCTTTTCACAAATTACACTGGCATCACAGATATTCAACTGAAAGAGATCTTACCAATGTTTCAACCACATCAAGGACATAACGAACATCATGACCAATCCTTTCTGATTCTTGGAGAAGATCAGTAACCTGAACAAATTAAAGGCTTTGCATAAGAATGAAGAATCAACCCCAAAAAAAATCCTAGCCAATATGTAAACCAGACCTACCCTGCCTTGTGTATTAGCAGTCAGTTGTGCAACCTCATTCAAATTGGTATCAACATTATCTATGCTTGAAGACAATTCCCTCCTGGTTGTCTATTAAACATAAAATTTACAAGAGGGTAAGAAATCTCAATGTGAAAAATAGCACAAGTAACATGTCAAAAACACCAAACCAAGTATTGGTCATGATGCATCCTCAGCATAAAATACTAAAGTCATCAATTTTTAACCACTTCTTTCCTAAAATTAATCAAGGTAACATGCACTAAGACTAGATTGATCATTGTCTTTCTGCAATTTACAGTTTTGATCCAGGTCCAAGCACTTATGGAAAAATTTAGGGGAAAAGAAACTTGCCCGAATTGATGAATAAACATTCTCAAGTTGTTGGGCTATAGAAGTGCATGCTTCAGACAAGCTACGCCTTGTTGCAAACATCATGTCAGGAAGCTTCCAGCCCTGAATATACACAGGGATACAGTCAACATCAAGGAAAACCATAAAGATAAAAAATGCATTCATTAAGAATACAATCAGATAGGATATAAATTAAACTCAGATTCAACAGAAAAAAGGGAAAAAAAAGAGTGCAGCTATCAATCTAATAAAACCAGAGCATTACCTTCCACCAGAGATAGCCATATCCAACTACTCCAATAACAATAACTATGACATATCTGCTAGAACCTGCACATTACAAGCACATCAAAGAATATTTGGGAAAAAGCATCAAGCAAGAAATAAAATATATCAAAAGAATCTAAACAAACAGAAACAGTTAACAGCATATACAATTTACCCAAATAAACCACAAAAACTAAAGTTATAATATCACAAACCAAATGATTCTGTCGATCAATGCATAAGA
This sequence comes from Erythroxylum novogranatense, assembly GCA_029891385.1. Taxonomy (NCBI): domain Eukaryota; kingdom Viridiplantae; phylum Streptophyta; class Magnoliopsida; order Malpighiales; family Erythroxylaceae; genus Erythroxylum; species Erythroxylum novogranatense. Next base: position 25,074,073 of record CM057230.1, on the reverse strand, counting down.
TAATGTTCAAATTCAAACCTTTTCCACTTCCAGATACAATCGTGATTGGTCCAGAGGATCTCATTGTTTGAAGCTCCCGCTTTATTATATCAACCTATAAAAGATAAAATACCGAAGCTATAAGAAAATGTTGGCATAAACTAGTGAGCAAATGGCATTCTTATTAACAAAACATAAAGGCATGCTTTGCAACAAATATAGAAAGAAGTTAAAACAGATCAAATTCAACATAATCAAACTACATATTTTGCAAGAAGAAAGGAGAAAAAAGAAGAATTAAAAAATTCAATCTTAAACTATTCAAAATGCAATTGTAATGAATAACCTAAGCAAACTCAAATATTTATCAGAATCTTTTAGTGTTCAAGGTGAAATATTCTTTTCAATAACTTCTCTTCACATAATTTCACTACTGCTTGGAAATCAAAGCATAAATTGTTGTGATCATCCGCACCATGTTTTCCATGGATTCACAAACATTGAGCAATTCAACACGACGCTTATCCCGTATTAGTTCTGATGATAACTAAGTAGTTTTGACAGTATCCAAAAAGTAGAGTGACAACATTTTAATTCAATTGAACAATATCTGATTGAAGACATTGTGTTCATTGAACAGGCAGTCTCAGTTTTTTCTTTTCTGTTCATTTTTTAGTTTTCTATTCAACAGTAATGAGAGGGAGAAGGGGTGGCTTTGGCTCCAAAATATTTCTGCCAGAAGCAATTGGGTGGGCCATAATCCATATACCATACTTCAGCATAAATTCATTCAACAAAGGAGCATCTAGAGAAAATATAAGTTATGAAAACCTGATCTTTGATAGAGTCATGTGGCTTCCTAGCTGATGAAGTAGATTTAGAATCACCCCCTTGAAGAGTTTTGAAAGCAATCTATGTTACAAAATAAATATCTTAGTAGGCAGTTTAACACACTACAAAAAGAACTAATAAAAGAATAGCGGCTAAATTTCATGTGTAAACACATTCATAATATTAAGTTATATATATACACCTTTAGAGTGACCGATATAAAATCAGAAACATTTGACATGCGCCCCTCGCTTGCAAGAACTGAGCCTATAATACCTAAAATGAATAGATCAAACTGATTAAGTGAGGAAAAAACTATTCCCGATTAGCATCTAACAAGGAGTCAATGTAGGTTAAGAGTAACAGTTTTGTGATGCATTAAACCTGCCTGCAGACAATTTTTGGAACAAGGTTTCAGATTGCACATAGCTGAGTCATTATAATAGCATGAAATAGGCTATATGTTTCAGCATAATTGAACAAACATAGTGCTGCAGTCACAATTTATGTGGTTACAACTAGGAAAAGGAAAAAGCAGAAGGTTTCAGTAAGCCCCCAAATTTAAGTCTGAATGAGCTTGGTTGATCCTTTTTCACAGAAAATGAGTGAAAGTATTAAAAAGGCACACCCAATTGTAAATTCCCCATAACCTTACTCCTAAACCCAATCTCATCTTATTCATAACGCAAAACCAAAGGCATTAGCATCTAATAGAACCACCAACATAGCCGTACTCTGATCATATAACACTAAATTAGACTATTTTGGCCAAAATCACAGTAAGTCAAACCCATTAACGTCCCTCTTTTCTGTTTCATTCATAGCCACTAGAAACCAAGTAACCCGTGAAAATATAAGCACCAAATCTATTAATAAAAAGGGTCGAATCATGCAATTCATAATCTAGGGGTTTACCCAAAAACCCTAACACATCAACAAAATAAAATCAAATGCAATTCACGATTCCCAGCTACTCAAAAATCACGCGCACTCAATTTAAATCCACCAAGGAAGAAAGTAATAACCAAGATTAACTAAGATACTAATAAATAAATAAATAAATAACCTGCACCGGCGAGGATTGCTATTTTACCCAGACCCATAGCCATAGCTAAGAGTCAGAAACTGTAAACACGAGATTTGGAACTTTATGTCAGTTAGAGACTATAGAGTGCCTGAATACATAACGATGGAGAAAGAGGCAGTGAAATATTTGGCAAGATTGGCGAACAAGGAATGAAATTGGAACTACAAGAAAAGTCCCACTCGAGCTTAACCCTATCTGGGGGATGCCCCTTTCAGCTGCTGTTAATATCAATTATGCCCTTCTTCCTTAACGAATATCATCATCATCCATTGCCTCCAACTTTGGTTAAAACAAAACTGTCAACAATTCGAAAACAATTTATTGATCATTTACTGCATTTGTATATATGTATTGAATAGTCATATTTATAAACATGTACAACATATGGAAATAGGAAACATGAAACTCAAAGTTCAAGTTCACAAACACAAGTTGAACCACCAAGTTACTGTCACTGTCCTTCCAAACATAGATACATGTACAGCAGCATATATTGCCATTTATCAGTTTAATACAGCAAACAGACATAAATGCATGCATGGCCACGGTTATAGTAACTAGCAAGTTAACAGCAAGCGAAAGGGCCTTCGTTATTAATACTATGATGTACCCAATACCACAATGCCATTCCGTAGATTAGATATTTTGAAGAATATCTTGAACATGTTAACATCTTTTTCAACACAATAACAATACCTCTCTGCAACCTATCTACCATTTTTTTTTCTTTCTCAGAAATCAAACGCCATTAATCACCAGCTTAATTTTATCATTTCGTTTTTATGAATCAACAGAAGCAAGAAGCCAAAAGAAAGTAACAGATAATCTATATCCAAAGGTATTGTTGCTTATTGGTTATTAGCTATATAAGTAAAGGAAAAAAGTTAAGTAAAGAATCAAATAGCTAACAAATAATTACCAAGAAAGATTCAAGGTTAATGTCGAAGAAGTAAATTCCGAAACACTAGAAGTAACTTCTAGAAACCTATTAGTTTGATTTAAGTGTTTGTTTCAATGCCAAGATGTTTCATTTACTTTCATTGTACTTAATGCTCACTCTCAATTCAAAGTTTCAGCAGCCCCTATTTGCAGTTTATAGTACTCATTGGTACTTTTAATGAAGAAAAGAGGAGCAATAAAACATAATCATGAATGATATCTTTCATATTCTTGTTCAGCACCAATAAGCAACAATACCTTTGGATATAGATTATCTGTTACTTTCTTTTGGCTTCTTGCTTCTGTTGATTCATAAAAACGAAATGATAAAATTAAGCTGGTGATTAATGGCGTTTGATTTCTGAGAAAGAAAAAAAAAATGGTAGATAGGTTGCAGAGAGGTATTGTTATTGTGTTGAAAAAGATGTTAACATGTTCAAGATATTCTTCAAAATATCTAATCTACGGAATGGCATTGTGGTATTGGGTACATCATAGTATTAATAACGAAGGCCCTTTCGCTTGCTGTTAACTTGCTAGTTACTATAACCGTGGCCATGCATGCATTTATGTCTGTTTGCTGTAGAGAACCATTTAACCTTGTAGAGAACCATTTAGATATCATATTAATATAAACTAATACCCAACAATACATTATATACGTATAACTATGTATAAACAACCAGGAGATAGGTTTTGAACTTATGTATAACATAACTTTTGCATATAATTTTGAACTTATCTATTTATTCATTGTCAAAAGTCAATGCTGTCAAAAGATATTAAAAATAGGTTGTGCTTAGCTAAATCCGAGAGACGAAATGAAGTGAAAATCAATGAGGATTTGGATCAGTTAATCCTTTTATCTATGTAACTAACTTGCTAGATACAAAAGCTAACCAGTAATTACAAAAGAATAACCCCAATAACCCAAACTGAAACTTCTGCAAAATAAATAGTTTAGCTAATAAGAGAAATTGTATACTAGTTGCAGACACTGGTGAGTTTAATCACAAAACCCAATGAAATAGATGCCAAACATAGGCAGAAAATCGCACAGATAGACAAACACAGCAACAGAACACATGTGAACAGACAAAAAACAAGGCAGACACAAAACAATTTCAGATTGTAGAATATACGCATATTTTGAACAATTCATATGTCCCCATTTTACAATATTCCACAAGAAAAATAAAAACAGTCGTGGTAACAATTACCAGAAACAAAATAGAGGCAAAAAACATAGAAGGTTTTCAAATCATACATAAGGAAGTTTCCTAGCAACTTGGCAGTGTTCCAATAACCATACACCTATTAAGATAGTGAAAATGTTTCAGTTCCTAGCTAGTGTCTATACTTTTCGGTTTAACATTTATCTACCTTACCATCCTAATTTCCTTACACCTTGTAGAATAAGTTATCAACTACTGATTCAATCGTGCAAACAAAGAATAAGTTATCAACCATTCAGTAATAACTAGCATTGTCTCCCTCATATCCTTCAGTTTTTATGACTTAAGTAGAGTTTATGACTTAAGAGATATTCACTTTGACAATGTTTCCTCATATCCCTCTAAGTTCATTAAGTATTTATTGAATCTAATAGGTTATGAATATCAATAGGGCACTGATTAGAACATAGGTTATTACTAAAGTTTGCAATGATTATTGAAGAGAATTCAATAATCTCAAAAGAATTAGTAAGGGAATTCAATATCTTTGTGAAATTGTTAAGAAAACTAGTAACTTATCATTACGTCCTCCATTTTGCTGCCTCTTACAATTTGCACTTACTGATAAGTATTGAAATGGAATGAAGAGAGTGTTAATTGACCAATTCAAAATATCAGTTACTATATAGAACACTTAACAAGAAGGCTAACAACAATCTCTGCTCATAACCCTGCTTTATTAATGTCATTTATTTCCAAGACATGGTTTAACAACTCACAGCAATCAGCATGCTTCACATTTTCTACGCAAACTAACAAAAACATAAAAAAATTTAACACTGCAGCAATCATATGACCATTCCATTGCATGACTTACCTGATATGCTATCCTTTTCAAATGCTTTTGTAGTTATCACTTGATCCAACTGAACACAAATTAAACAAGCATCACTCATTTCCTACGGAAATTGTATACAGACGTTATAGAAAATTCAGATACAATCCACTCCAGAAGCACCATTATTATCATAGTATAATGGGAAGAGAAAAATCCAAATTTGTAAAACAAAAATAAATCTACCATTGTCGAAATTAAAAAACCCACAACTGATAAAGTTTAAGAAAGAGCATCGTGTTCATGTAATCTTCAAAACCACGTAAAATACAGTAGTGAAGAAAGATTAATACGAGAACTATGACACATCAAACAGAAAGGAAAGAATTTTCAGATCTGAGAATCTTCCAATCAAAGCCGTCTCAGGAAAAAGAAGACAGAAGAAATGGGGAACTTCGGATCTGATCTCCCCATGTCATAGATCGAAAAGAAGACCCACCGAACAAAGACAAAACAAAAAACAAGACGACGCACTTCGGATCTGATGAGAATGTCCCCATCGAACCCCACAGATCCAGAATGAGAAGAGACAAGAGGGAGGAGCGTTGGGAGAAGAACGAAAGCAGGGAGAACAACAGAAGAACAAACGAAAAGAGAGGAAACTAACCTCAGCGGCCACGAACTACAGATCAGTGCGAGGAGCGTTGGAGAAGACGGTGGTGAAGCGTTTTGGGAGATACGTTGTTGAGGACGGAGATAGGTTTCAACGTTATAAAATGGGGGCAACTTCGTAATTGTCTATTTCCGTCCCAGGACAATAAAATTTGTACCATAGTCTGTGGAGGTACACAATATCACCGTCCCCGTTCTCCTGAGACGGGGATAAAATGCTCTAGACATAAAACCAAACATCTCAGAGACGGAAAATTTGTGTCTCCGTCCACTGTCCCTACTCATGAGAACTGCAACCAAACACAGTATTAGTGTCCATGTCCGTTTAGGACAGGATACAATTCCTCATCAGAGAGTAACCAAACATGATATGGGACAGGACTTTTGCGTCCTTGTCCACTGTCCACAGGACTATGGACCGTAACCAAACGTAGGATAAGAGTCAGAAACTGTAAACACGAGATTTGGAACTTTATGTCAGTTAGAGACTATAGAGTGCCCGAATACATAACGATGGAGAAAGAGGCGGTGAAATCACATGCGAGGCTTTAACGAGTTCGGATCGTCTGTCTAAGCTAACCCTGTCTTACTCTGTCTAAGAAGGAAACGACGGCGTTTCCATTACAAAATTTGCAAACCTTTCTTAAATGCACAGACGCTTGTGGGTCCCACCCACAGACGCCGTTTCCTTGCAAGCCGACTTTGGATTACTGCCAGCCAAACTTTAGTTTTTAACATAATACCAGTAATAAGATTATTAATTTGAATATATTGTATGGATTATTATTGTTATGGTAATTATTATTAATATGATTATTCGCCTTTGGTATGATAATAGTACTATTTATTTTATTATTATTATTATTATTATGTAATAAAATAACTTAATAGTATTATTAAATTTATTGTAGAGTAATTTATTATCCAAATAATAATTTATTTTTATTTGTATTTTATTTATTATTATTCAAATTTATTATTACAATATATTCAAATTAATTATTATTATTATTATGGTTATTATTATATAATTTATTATTAATATTATTATTCGCCTTGGTATTTTATTATATAATTTGTATTTAGTATTATTAAATTTTATTGTTATTATTATATGATTTGTATTTATTATGATTAAAATTTATTATTGCAGTTAATTCAAATTGATTACTATTATGTCTAATTATTATTATAATTATCCTTATTATAATTAATTTTAGTTATTTATTTTATTTATTTATTAAGTCGTAATAATAAGGATAATAATAATAATAATTTGACATAATAGTAATAATAATAATAATAAGAAGAAGAAGAACACAATTAATAATAATAAGCAATTCTATAATAATAATAGAAATAAAGATATATGCATTTAATCATTATAAGCTATTTTATAATAATAATAATAATAATAATAATAATAATAATAATAATAATAATAATAATGTTTGTTATTATTTATAACATATTTTAAAATGTTATTATTATTAATATTACTGTTATTTTATTAATAACATTATTATTATTATTATCATTAATAATGTTTGTTATTATTTATAACATATTGTCTTAAATGTTATGATATTATTATTATTATTATTATTATTATTATTATTATTATTATTATTATTATTATTATCATTAAAATTTTGCTAAGAACCAAATTAAAATAAGAAGGAATTTTATGATATTATTTAATTTCAAGAAGGAATGAATAATTTAATAATAACAAGAATAAGAGTAAGTAGAAAATTAATAAATTCCTTATTATTATATAAGTGTATGATTATTATTAATATATATATCTGTATTTCCCATTTTATATTATTAGTAATATTATTATTGTTAGTCATAACTTCAGAGTGCACATGTTCCAATTAATCATTCTTATTTTTTTTAGGGTTTAGTTTGTATACTTATTATTATAAATCTTATTACTTTTGTAATAAATTATTTTAATCATTATATATCAGCATGACATTTCATTCCTCTTATTTTATTAATTATTGTTTACCTATCATTATCAATCAATTACATTTTTATGCTTTTATTCTATTTCAAGCACAATCTTTACTTTTCTTTATTATTGCCAGTCGATTATTTATCTCTCCTGAAATTATTTGTCAATATTTTGAAATAAGTTGTCAATATCTTGATATTACTCTTAAATTATTTATATAGACATATATTCCAACTCAATACTCGTGTCGGTTATATCGTACGACTCGATGATAGAGATATTATTTTTGATTTCTCACCTCCTTCAGAGGAAGAATCAGAAACATTGGAATTATTAGCAGATGAAGAAGAACTAGAAAGATTAACACAAATACAACAAAACATTTTTTTAGAACAGATACAACGAGACTTAGATAATGAAATACAACAACAATTATATTGTTCTGAATCTATATCACAATTATTTCCCTCTGATACAAAAGATATAGAAATCACCAGTATTGATTATGATAATATAGATGAAGATATTAATTATGATTTAGATGATTACAATTGTACTAATTTCCCTGAAGATTATTAGAAATGAATTGTCCAATTTGTTTAGACTTACAAGAACGAATTCAATACACACAACAAGCTATTAATTATTATCAAGATCAGATCCAATACAATGAAGAACGTATTAATTATCTTATATTTGTAGGAATTAATCGTCTAAGCAGACGACCCTATACTGTTAGAGTAGTGCCCTAAAGGCAATCCCCTTTAGCGCATTTTGTTCATAGTCATGTAAAGACTTTATGAATAAATAAAGCAAGGCATATTTCATTTATTTGATCTTCATTTTATTATGAATTGATAGTGATCTTTGATCAAATTAATGAAGTCCCTGATACATGACATAGCATGAAGGAAATTATGATGCGATCATACTACTGATATTCCTATCATGTGCAATTATGTCAGTATCTAAATTCTTCCTAGTCATAGGATTAACGAGACTGGACATCGTTAATCCGGATAGACTAGCACATGTCAAACTTCTTGATTGGATCAAGCAGTGGATCTCAGAAAACTGTAAATATTGAGATATTTAGCTTTGACATGTGGATGCTTACTAGTGATAGTAAGTACATTGGATGACTTCTATGAGATCATCACATGGATGTCTATACAAATGTCGTTGATAATCTCATCATAGCAGAATGGTGCAAGTATCCTTAGACTTGAGGTACTCGAGGATATCTTGGCATCTTGATTCGCACTTTGACTCCATTCCTTGTTGCCTTTCGGATGTCGCTCATAGGGTGATGATTGGAGTGCGACTTGAGGTATTGAAGGTAATTGAGTAGCCAATAGAGGATTCACCACTTACGTGATAGCGGAAGAGATACCCACGGCCTCTTATCGGGATCATTACTTTGAAGTCTCTGCGCCGGAGCATACATATGTCATGAAGATGGTCTTCATGGACATATGAAGTAATGAGTCCTAGGGCGAACCGATTACACTTGGACTAGATTTGATCGATCGGTCTAGTAAGAGTTGACACATTGCCCATACTCAAACCAAGTGGGGTATAGCATGGTGAAAGGACGAATTGCACAAGAATTGTCTATGAAAGGGTTCGTGATATGGTTTCATTAGTCAAACCAATTACTTTCCGGTCAATTGGGGGTCATGATGTGTTCTAGATATCGCTTCATGACTTGCTCAGATTAAGTGTTAATCTAAGTGGCCAACATAACCGAGAACCTAATGGGTCACACGCATAAGAGTGACTCGGAGAATCGTAAAATAGTTTGGACGGAGATCCGATATCCGGAGAGCAATAGGATTAAATGGATCCCGATGAGATTGGGATATGTCCCGATGAAATCGCGACATCGACATTCTTGAAAACCGCTTCCGGTGATTTTTTCGCGCGGGGGCGGCAGCCAAGAGACCGACCCAGTTTGATTGGACCTCTTGACAAATATATATATATTAATTAATTAATTAAAAATTAATTAATTATATATATTTATGTTGAATTTCGTGGAAGCCATTAAATGGAGAAGAGATGTAAGTTTGAAAAGTCAAACTTCATCATTATTTAGCATTTTAAAGCATTTTTATGCCTCCTACGTGGATGAGCCATCCACCATGCCTTCATATGTGTTTTAAGTGTTAAATATACAGAGAAGAAGGTATGAAAGAAGGCTTGCACGGTGATGAAGAGAGAAGAGTCGAAAGTTTAAAGGTTAAGCTTGGAAAATTTGATTTTCACCTTCTTCCTCTCATCCTCTCAAGATTGCTTCTACTTCTCCAAGGCTCCACCAAGTTCATCTCATTTGCTCTCCAAGGCTAAGGTAAGAGCTAGCACTCTTTTCTTTAGTCTAGCTATTCCCGGGTCAAAAGAGTTTGTCCTGGTTAGGTTTTCCGACCTCTGCGTGGATACCGTTAGAGACGGTCTCCTTTGGTCGTTATGGTTTGATTGTTTGTACTTACACATGGATCCTGACTTTCGGGAATGTCCCGGGACTCAAAATTTTAAATTCCGCACTGTGGGCATGTGATGCCTACCCCGGAATTTTCCTACATATACTGCATATTTATCAGTAGTACAAAGATTACATCAACAATATACAGAACATTTAGCACAATTAGAACAAATTCAAACTGATCATCATTGCTATCATCCTTATCATCCAAATTCTTCGTCAAAGCTCGCTTGAACGTCACTCTAAGACTATATGCGATAAGAGAAGAGAGAGAGAGAGTAGTTTATGAAAATTTTGCTGTGTGTCTCTAAGACACCCAAGCCTTCTATTTATAATAACGAAACGGAATAAAGAGTACAGACAAAACAAGACATAAAGAAAAAGAGCTAAAGTAAAAGTGACATAAAGAAAAAGTAAGATGTCAAAGGTGACAACTTACACGACATAAAGAAAAGATACTTAAAGAAAAAGACATAATTATGTACAAGTGGGTGGTCTTTAGTAAAAGACCTACATGATTGCTACTTTAGTGCTTTGAACTTGATCGTGGATTATTCTTCAATAATTATGAGTTCATCGTCGAGATTGCTAGTAACCGGTGGTGTTTGAGATGATGGACAATGCCTACACTGTGCGTAGGATATTCTTGTAGTTGCTTACAAATTGCTTCTCGCCATGAAGGGTGAGATCATGGAAACATTCAGATAGATCATTGAACGGTGCTTGAAATCTTTGTAATACTGGTAATTCATGAGCCAAGATGGGATTCTTCCATGTCGAGGTTAATAAGATATTATTTCCTCGGTAATTGATCTTGATTGTAGAATCTGGCTGAATCTTGATGCATTGATTATAAATTCCTTCAAGACAATGCAAATTGAATTTGTTGACCAAATCCCAATTGAATTCATAATGAGGTGCTTCATCGATGGGTGGATATTGAAGGTTACTTACTCCAATTTGGAGAAAAGCAATTCTTGAAGTCTTGATGGGTGCTTGAATAGCTGTTTCTGCTTCTGATGCTTCAAAAATGGGATAACTGCTGTAAACTTTAATATAAATTTCTCTTTCTCTTGCAAAACGATCCTTATATTGCTTAATTGCATGAACTAACCCGGAGGGAAAGTCTGCCAATAGTTTTAAGTTTTGGAGATAGATAGTATCGGCTAATCCACTCTGAAATAATAGATAGGTTGTCAAGGGTTCTGCTCCTAGAAAAATTACTGCTTTGGGACCATAACGTCCACGATTCTGAGGATAATATTGAAATTGTTTCATCTCGTCTGTCCAATGATTCAGTGCTTGAAAACAATCCATAAACATTTCGGATGTTAATACTTTGGCTTCTTCGTGTAATGCTTTAGCTGGAACGGCATGAATACGTTCCATATCAATTGCTTTTCCCAAAGTGACTAATTTTGAGATTGGTGCTACGGGTGTTTGAAGTACTGTCTTGCATTGAGGACGAAGTGTTGGATGCTGAAATTCCTGAAAGGATTTCTCAGCTTCTGCTTTAGTTGAAAAGCTTTTATGAATGACACTGCTTTTTCCAGTAATATGAATAGCTGCCTTATGCCATTGATCATAGATACAAAGAAAAGGACCATTATATATAACATAATGCTTTGATTCTCGATTATCAAGAACCTTTTGGGTACCGATATTGTAATAGAAGGTTTCACAGAAGTGAAGCGATGCTTTAGATATTGATACTTGAGTTTCGGGACCTTGGAAGGTTCTACTGAATTGATGCTTGTTTTTACAGGCGATTCTTGTGCTTTAGAGGCAACATGATTTATCTGGATGAATAAAGATATTAATATACATTTCTTGTTCTATTCGAGGTAATTTATAATAATGTTTTTAAATTCACAAATAAAAGCTTCTAAATAATTTATATCACATATCATTAAATTGTTTAAATGTCTTAATGCTTTTAATCGTTTTCTTTTAATATATCTCTTGATGAAATATAATATCCTTTCCAAAAATTCTTTATATATTTCTTCGCCAATAATTTCAAATTTATCTTAATCGATCGATTGACTACTATAGTGTGGTGTATTTTGTAATGCTTGAGCATTGTCTCTTAAAATTCTTGTACTATTAGGATGTTTTATAAATGACAAAATTACATAGAGAATCTTTAGTTGTAGATTTATTACCAAAAGGTTTTTCTACTTGTAATAATAATAAAATTTTGGAAAACCATTCTTGAAATATTTCTTTGGCATTTGTTGTACAATCTAGATTTAATATATTATCAGTACTTAGTTTTGAGATTTTTGGTTTATATTCATCTGGGTATTTGCGTATTTTGGTGCCTTTGTAATAATATCCTTGTTGATGCAGAAAATCATCTTTATCATTTTTCCAAGTACAACTTGGAGGTTGAAATGTAGTTTTTCTTTTATCACCTAATTTTTCTTTTAATTTTAATTCTTGAGTATTACTACTTTCAGGTTTTTCATCATTATCCATAAAAAGTTCTTGATCTTGGTCATATTCATAACCTAAGATTATTTCATCTTTATGTTCATTTGAAAATACTGGACAAACTGTTTCGTCTTTGTCTAAAGGGGTAAGATGTAATTTTTGTATTAAATCAGTGACTTCATGTAATTGTAATTGAATATTTCTTTCAACTTGTTCGATTGATTGATTTTGATCTTGCATTTATCCTCGTTCACGGGGTATTTTTGTAATTACTAGCTCTGATACCAATGAGTAAATCCATTTCTTGTTCAAGTTCATATCTATCGTTTTTGACAGAATTATATATATATAATGTTTGATCTAGTAAAATCCGTGCATTGATTAAAAGTTGAAAACATTGATTTTCTTTAGCCATTTTTATATGATCGTGATATAATTCGATAAACTTTTGCTGTTCTTTTTCTATTTCTTGATAAAAACGAATTCTTTGTTTAAGAGATCTTCTATGATCAAAATAATTCATTTATTAAATAATAAGAAGAGAGAGTTTGGATACAAAATAGTTGCGTGCTATATGGTGCGATCAAGAATACAATAATCTAAATATCGTATTAATTCTCATTGATTCATCTATCATTTGTTTTGCGAGAGAGAGAATTTCTTGTTCTTCTTTATAAAGAGGATGATTGGGAGAATGCTGAAAACGTGGATCTTGATAAATATCATTTGCTTTCTTGTTTCTGGCAATAGTTTTGATTTTAAGTTCTTCATATTCAGCTTTTCGATCGCCTAATGCTTTGATCGTTGCTTCAAAGTTCTTTTGAGATGAAAATAAGTCATCTTGAAATTAAAATCTTGTAAGTCGGGCAAATATTTTAAAGAGAAGGATAATATATTGAATAATTTTAAAATACCAATAATAGTATAACAGATGAATGCATGAATGATTGCAAATATAAAAAGGAATAAGATAATAATAATTTGGTTAAAGATATTCATAATAATGCGAGAAGTATTTGAAGAATAATATATAGAACTATGACTATGATAATAATGCTTATGATAATAATATGACAGGCAAATAGAAATAGTAACCTTGATACAACAAATACATCAGAAAATTCAAGAAACAAACGACCAATTAATCGTAAAAGAGCCGCCCCCGAAAATGGTATCAGAGCTAGTAATTACAAAAATACCCCGTGAACGAGGATAAATGCAAGAATGTATTTGGATGATAAGGATGATAGTAATGATGATCAGTTTGAATTTGTTCTAATTGTGCTAAATGTTCTGTATATTGTTGATGTAATCTTTGTACTACTGATAAATATTCAGGTATATAGGTCGATCGCTTAGACGATTAATTCCTACAAATATAAGATAATTAATACGTTCTTCATTGTATTGGATCTGATCTTGATAATAATTAATAGCTTGTTGTGTGTATTGAATTCGTTCTTGTAAGTCTAAACAAATTGGACAATTCATTTCTAATAATCTTCGTGGAAATTAGTACAATTGTAATCATCTAAATCATAATTAATATCTTCATCTATATTATCATAATCAAGATCTTGGTGATTTCTATATCTTACATATCGAGGGAAATAATTGTGATATAGATTCGAACAATATAATTGTTGTTGTATTTCATTATCTAAGTCTCGTTGTATCTATTCTAAAAAAATGTTTTGTTGTATTTGTGTTAATCTTTCTAGTTCTTCTTCATCTGCTAATAATTCGAATGTTTCTGATTCTTCCTCTGAAGGAGGTGAGAAATCAAAAATAATATCTCTATCATCGTAAGTGCGATATATAACCACAGTATTGAGTTGGAATATATGTCTATATAAATAATTTAAGAGTAATATCAAGATATTGACAACTTATTTCAAAATATTGACAAATAATTTCAGGAGAGATAAATAATCGACTGGCAATAATAAAGAAAAGTAAAGATTGTGCTTGAAATAGAATAAAAGCATAAAAATGTAATTGATTGATAATGATAGGTAAACAATAATTAATAAAATAAGAGGAATGAAATGTCATGCTGATATGTAATGATTAATCAATGAGCAAATCCATTTCTTGTTCAAGTTCATATCTATCGTTTTTGACATAATTATATATATATAATGTTTGATCTAGTAAAATCCGTGCATTGATTAAAAGTTGAAAACATTGATTTTCTTTAGCCATTTTTATATGATCGTGATATAATTCGATAAACTTTTGCTGTTCTTTTTCTATTTCTTGATAAAAACGAATTCTTTGTTTAAGAGATCTTCTATGATCAAAATAATTCATTTATTAAATAATAAGAAGAGAGAGTTTGGATACAAAATAGTTGCGTGCTATGGTACAGTCAAGAATACAATAATCTAAATATCGTATTAATTCTGCTGATTCATCTATCATTTGTTTTGCAGTAGAGAGAATTTCTTGTTCTTCTTTATAAAGAGGATGATTGGGAGAATCTTTGAAAACGTGGATCTTGATAAAGCTCGCTTGAACGTCACTCTGAGACTATATGCGATAAGAGAAGAGAGAGAGAGAGAGTAGTTTATGAAAATTTTGCTGTGTGTCTCTAAGACACCCAAGCCTTCTATTTATAATAACGAAACAGAATAAAGAGTACAGACAAAACAAGACATAAAGAAAAAGAGCTAAAGTAAAAGTGACATAAAGAAAAAGTAAGATGTCAAAGGTGACAACTTACACGACATAAAGAAAAGATACTTAAAGAAAAAGACATAATTATGTACAAGTGGGTGGTCTTTAGTAAAAGACCTACATGATTGCTACTTTAGTGCTTTGAACTTGATCTGACGGATTATTCTTCAATAATTATGAGTTCATCGTCAGTATTGCTAGTAGCTTCGGCTGGTGTTTGAGATGATGGACAATGCCTACACCTGTGCGTAGGATATTCTTGTAGTTGCTTACAAATTGCTTCTCGCCAAGCAAGGTTGAGATCATGGAAACATTCAGATAGATCATTGAACGGTGCTTGAAATCTTTGTAATACTGGTAATTCATGAGCCAAGATGGGATTCTTCCATGTCGAGGTTAATAAGATATTATTTCCTCGGTAATTGATCTTGATTGTAGAATCTGGCTGAATCTTGATGCATTGATTATAAATTCCTTCAAGACAATGCAAATTGAATTTGTTGACCAAATCCCAATTGAATTCATAATGAGGTGCTTCATCGATGGGTGGATATTGAAGGTTACTTACTCCAATTTGGAGAAAAGCAATTCTTGAAGTCTTGATGGGTGCTTGAATAGCTGTTTCTGCTTCTGATGCTTCAAAAATGGGATAACTGCTGTAAACTTTAATATAAATTTCTCTTTCTCTTGCAAAACGATCCTTATATTGCTTAATTGCATGAACTAACCCGGAGGGAAAGTCTGCCAATAGTTTTAAGTTTTGGAGATAGATAGTATCGGCTAATCCACTCTGAAATAATAGATAGGTTGTCAAGGGTTCTGCTCCTAGAAAAATTACTGCTTTGGGACCATAACGTCCACGATTCTGAGGATAATACTGAAATTGTTTCATCTCGTCTGTCCAATGATTCAGTGCTTGAAAACAATCCATAAACATTTCGGATGTTAATACTTTGGCTTCTTCGTGTAATGCTTTAGCTGGAACGGCATGAATACGTTCCATATCAATTGCTTTTCCCAAAGTGACTAATTTTGAGATTGGTGCTACGGGTGTTTGAAGTACTATCTTGCATTGAGGACGAAGTGTTGGATGCTGAAATTCCTGAAAGGATTTCTCAGCTTCTGCTTTAGTTGAAAAGCTTTTATGAATGACACTGCTTTTTCCAGTAATATGAATAGCTGCCTTATGCCATTGATCATAGATACCAGCAAAAGGACCATTATATATAACATAATGCTTTGATTCTTGATTATCAGCAACCTTTTGGGGTACTGATATTGTAATAGAAGGTTTCACAGGAAGTGAAACTGATGCTTTAGATATTGATACTTGAGTTTCAGGGACCTTGGAAGGTTCTACCTGAATTGATGCTTGTTTTACCTGAACTGATTCTTGTGCTTTAGAGGCAACAGGATTTATCCTGGATGAATAAAGATATTAATATACATTTCTTGTTCTATTCGAGGTAATTTATAATAATGTTTTTTAAATTCACAAATAAAAGCTTCTAAATAATTTATATCACATATCATTAAATTGTTTAAATGTCTTAATGCTTTTAATCGTTTTTCTTTTAATATATCTGCTTGATGAAATATAATATCCTTTCCAAAAAATTCTTTATATATTTCTTCGCCAATAATTTCAAATTTATCTTCGTCAGTCAGTTGACTACTATAGTGTGGTGTATTTTGTAATGCTTGAGCATTGTCTCTTAAAAATTCTTGTACTATTCCGGATGTTTTATAAATGACAAAATTACATAGAGAATCTTTAGTTGTAGATTTATTACCAAAAGGTTTTTCTACTTGTAATAATAATAAAATTTTGGAAAACCCTTCTTGAAATATTTCTTTGGCATTTGTTGTACAATCTAGATTTAATATATTATCAGTACTTAGTTTTGAGATTTTTGGTTTATATTCATCTGGGTATTTGCGTATTTTGGTGCCTTTGTAATAATATCCTTGTTGATGCAGAAAATCATCTTTATCATTTTTCCAAGTATAACTTGGAGGTTGAAATGTAGTTTTTCTTTTATCACCTAATTTTTCTTTTAATTTTAATTCTTGAGTATTACTACTTTCAGGTTTTTCATCATTATCCATAAAAAGTTCTTGATCTTGGTCATATTCATAACCTAAGATTATTTCATCTTTATGTTCATTTGAAAATACTGGACAAACTGTTTCGTCTTTGTCTAAAGGGGTAAGATGTAATTTTTGTATTAAATCAGTGACTTCATGTAATTGTAATTGAATATTTCTTTCAACTTGTTCGATTGATTGATTTTGATCTTGCATTTATCCTCGTTCACGGGGTATTTTTGTAATTACTAGCTCTGATACCAATGAGTAAATCCATTTCTTGTTCAAGTTCATATCTATCGTTTTTGACAGAATTATATATATATAATGTTTGATCTAGTAAAATCCGTGCATTGATTAAAAGTTAAAACATTGATTTTCTTTAGCCATTTTATATGATCGTGATATAATTCGATAAACTTTTCTTTGTTCTTTTCTATTTCTTGATAAAAACGAATTCTTTGTTTAAGAGATCTTCTATGATCAAAATAATTCATTTATTAAATAATAAGAAGAGAGAGTTTGGATACAAAATAGTTGCGTGCTATGGTACAGTCAAGAATACAATAATCTAAATATCGTATTAATTCTGCTGATTCATCTATCATTTGTTTTGCAGTAGAGAGAATTTCTTGTTCTTCTTTATAAAGAGGATGATTGGGAGAATGCTGAAAACGTGGATCTTGATAAATATCATTTGCTTTCTTGTTTCTGGCAATAGTTTTGATTTTAAGTTCTTCATATTCAGCTTTTCGATCGTCTAATGCTTTGATGCGTTGCTTCAAAGTTCTTTTGAGATGAAAATAAGTCATACTAAAATTAAAATCTTGTAAGTCGGGCAAATATTTTAAAGAGAAGGATAATAAATTGAATAATTTTTAAAATACCAATAATAGTATAACAGATGAATGCATGAATGATTGCAAATATAAAAAGGAATAAGATAATAATAATTTGGTTAAAGATATTCATAATAATGCGAGAAGTATTTGAAGAATAATATATAGAACTATGACTATGATAATAATGCTTATGATAATAATGTGACAGGCAAATAGAAATAGTAACCTTGATACAACAAATACATCAGAAAATTCAAGAAACAAACGACCAATTAATCGTAAAAGAGCCGCCCCCGAAAATGGTATCAGAGCTAGTAATTACAAAAATACCCCGTGAACGAGGATAAATGCAAGAATGTATTTGGATGATAAGGATGATAGCAATGATGATCAGTTTGAATTTGTTCTAATTGTGCTAAATGTTCTGTATATTGTTGATGTAATCTTTGTACTACTGATAAATATTCAGTATAGGGTCGTCTGCTTAGACGATTAATTCCTACAAATATAAGATAATTAATACGTTCTTCATTGTATTGGATCTGATCTTGATAATAATTAATAGCTTGTTGTGTGTATTGAATTCGTTCTTGTAAGTCTAAACAAATTGGACAATTCATTTCTAATAATCTTCAGGAAAATTAGTACAATTGTAATCATCTAAATCATAATTAATATCTTCATCTATATTATCATAATCAAGATCTTGGTGATTTCTATATCTTCGTATCGAGAGGAAATAATTGTGATATAGATTCGAACAATATAATTGTTGTTGTATTTCATTATCTAAGTCTCGTTGTATACATTTCTAAAAAATGTTTTGTTGTATTTGTGTTAATCTTTCTAGTTCTTCCTCATCGCTAATAATTGAATGTTTCGATTCTTCCTCACAAGGAGGTGAGAAATCAAAATAATATCTCTATCATCGAGTTAAATGCGATATAACCGACACAGTATTGAGTTGGAATATATGTCTATATAAATAATTTAAGAGTAATATCAAGATATTGACAACTTATTTCAAAATATTGACAAATAATTTCAGGAGAGATAAATAATCATTGGCAATAATAAAGAAAAGTAAAGATTGTGCTTGAAATAGAATAAAAGCATAAAATGTAATTGATTGATAATGATAGGTAAACAATAATTAATAAAATAAGAGGAATGAAATGTCATCGATATGTAATGATTAATCAATGAGCAAATCCATTTCTTGTTCAAGTTCATATCTATCGTTTTTGACAGAATTATATATATATAATGTTTGATCTAGTAAAATCCGTGCATTGATTAAAAGTTGAAAACATTGATTTTCTTTAGCCATTTTTATATGATCTTGATATAATTCGATAAACTTTTGCTGTTCTTTTTCTATTTCTTGATAAAAACGAATTCTTTGTTTAAGAGATCTTCTATGATCAAAATAATTCATTTATTAAATAATAAGAAGAGAGAGTTTGGATACAAAATAGTTGCGTGCTATGGTACAGTCAAGAATACAATAATCTAAATATCGTATTAATTCTGCTGATTCATCTATCATTTGTTTTGCAGTAGAGAGAATTTCTTGTTCTTCTTTATAAAGAGGATGATTGGGAGAATGCTGAAAACGTGGATCTTGATAAAGCTCGCTTGAACGTCACTCTGAGACTATATGCGATAAGAGAAGAGAGAGAGAGAGAGTAGTTTATGAAAATTTTGCTGTGTGTCTCTAAGACACCCAAGCCTTCTATTTATAATAACGAAACAGAATAAAGAGTACAGACAAAACAAGACATAAAGAAAAAGAGCTAAAGTAAAAGTGACATAAAGAAAAAGTAAGATGTCAAAGGTGACAACTTACACGACATAAAGAAAAGATACTTAAAGAAAAAGACATAATTATGTACAAGTGGGTGGTCTTTAGTAAAAGACCTACATGATTTCTACTTTAGTGCTTTGAACTTGATCTGACGGATTATTCTTCAATAATTATGAGTTCATCGTCAGTATTGCTAGTAGCTTCGGCTGGTGTTTGAGATGATGGACAATGCCTACACCTGTGCGTAGGATATTCTTGTAGTTGCTTACAAATTGCTTCTCGCCAAGCAAGGTTGAGATCATGGAAACATTCAGATAGATCATTGAACGGTGCTTGAAATCTTTGTAATACTGGTAATTCATGAGCCAAGATGGGATTCTTCCATGTCGAGGTTAATAAGATATTATTTCCTCGGTAATTGATCTTGATTGTAGAATCTGGCTGAATCTTGATGCATTGATTATAAATTCCTTCAAGACAATGCAAATTGAATTTGTTGACCAAATCCCAATTGAATTCATAATGAGGTGCTTCATCGATGGGTGGATATTGAAAGTTACTTACTCCAATTTGGAGAAAAGCAATTCTTGAAGTCTTGATGGGTGCTTGAATAACTGTTTCTGCTTCTGATGCTTCAAAAATGGGATAACTGCTGTAAACTTTAATATAGTAGGAATTAAAATTCAACCACAATTACAACCACTTCCAGCAATATAACAACCTTTTAATCTACCACCATTAATTGAAAGAAGACATTCTTTTTCTGAATCAACATCAAATATCACTCCTCTATAAAACTTATATGCAATTGTGATTGCTTTATCTAACTCAGAAGAGATTAAAGGAATACCTAATTTTAATCGAGTATTGAATTTAATTTTTCCATATTGTAAATTACCATTCATCATTCCTAAAACTTGATCATTTAGATTATTCATTCTTTCATCTAATATTGCCATTCTAATGGGGGTATCAATTCCTTCTTGAAAAGTTGATTTTAATAATATTTGTATAGTGGATAATTGAATATAACCAATTTTCTTACGTTTAGATTCGGGCAATAATTGTAATTGTCTATGAATTTGTTCGGGATCAATTAAACTAATTCTTAAATTTCCATGACATTGATCTATTCGGATAGGTGTTTCGTGAATTATTTTTCCATAATAAATAAGATTTTGTCTATTAAAAAATTGTTTTAAGGTTGATTTATGAATGTCTTGTCCTTTCTTTAAATCTAATTGAGCTTTTGCAATTTGATTTTCTTATCTTGAGTAATTAATGTTGAAACTTGAAAAGTTCCTAATGATTCATTACATATAAAATATCTAATAGCAATATAATAACAATAATTATGATAATAATAATAATAATAATAATAAGATTAAGAATACGAAGAATAAATAATAATAATGATACTAATAATAATAATAATAATAATAATAATAATAATAATAATAATAATAATAATAATAATAATAATAATAATAATAATAATAATAATAATAATAATAATAATAATAATAATCATAATAATAAGAATAATAATAAAATCAATAACAACAACAACAATAATAATAATATTTCACAGTAATTATAATAATATAACTATATTTAATTAGTAAATTTATGATTGATAATAATATATTTAATTAGTAAATTTATGATTGATAATAATAATAATTATAGTAATAATAATAATAATAATAATCACAGTAAGAATAATAAGAAGAAGAAATTTAGTTATAATAATAATAATAATAAATTTCAACAATGCTCTCAATAAATTTAATAATACTAATAATAATAATAATACATATACCAAAAATATTTATGATATTATTAACAACCAATTGAATAATTTTTCTAATACATTTAATAATTACTCTATAATATATTAAATAATAACAATAAGTAATTGAAAAGTTATTATAATTATTATTAAATTTAAATAACCATAATAATAATAAATACAATAATTTCTTGTTCAGATTAATAATTTTCAGTTATTATAATATCGAAACAAATTTAAATAATAATAATCATAATAACATAATAATAATAATAATGAAAAAATAATAAATTTAATTTTAATAAGTTAATAAATATATATATACACCTAATAATAATAACACAATTAATGATGTTTGTAAATGATAATAAGCATGTTTTAATAAAATCCAATGCTCCAAAAGTTGAGAAGTACAAATCTAATTCTATCTTATTATAACGTTATTGTTAGAATTAAAATAAAATATAATTGAGGAATAAAATGTTATGGAAAATATAAACAATTTTCATAATAATAATAAAAATGCCCGTGGGGAAAATTTAACAATAATAATAATAATAACTATATCTAATATTAATAAGGAATTTAATACTAGTAATGATAAAAATTTTATTGGCCGTATGCACCTAATTTATTCATAACATTTAACAATAATTATAATAATCGGAATAATAATAATAATAATAATTATTATTATACTAATAAACATAATAATACAAATAACAACAATAATAATAATATTACTAATACTTAAACATAATAATAACAATATGAATAAATAGTAACTAATATGTTGATTGCTAATAAATACAAATAACAATACTAATAATAATTAAAAAATTCATGTGTGTGGAGCGATCCAGACCTCCAAACGCTTTTTTCGCTAGGGCGACGAGCGTTGCCCTAGCGATCCAGTCTTTCAAACGCTGTTGTCGCTAGGCAACAGCCGCGCCTAGCGATCCAGACCTCAACGTTTGTTTTAAGCTAGAGGCGGCGGCGTCGCCTAGCGATCCAAAGATAAAAATGAAAAAATTATAAGAATGAAAATTATAAAAGTAATCAATTTTTATATTTTTACGATATATTTTGATATATAGTAAAAAGTATATAAACTAAAGCAGGAAAATTAAGAAAATTAAAAATTTATAAGAATGATTATATTAATAAGAAAACTATATATAATCATAATAAAACATAATTATTCATAATAAGCAATTATATAACATATATAGCAAATAAAGATATATGCATTTAAATAATATTAGAATTGAATAATAATAATAATAATAATAATAACAATAATAATAATACTAACGCTAATAACAATATTGATAAAATAATTTATTACAAAAGTAATAAGATTTATAATAATAAGTATACAAACTAAACCCGAATGATTAATTGGAACATGTGCACTCTGAAGTTATGACTAACAATAATAATATTATTAATAATATAAAATGGGAAATACAGATATATATATTAATAATAATCATACACTTTATAATAATAAGGAATTTATTAATTTTCTACTTACTCTTATTCTTGTTATTATTAAATTATTTATTCCTTACTGAAATTAAATAATATCATAAAATTCCTTCTTATTTTTAATTTGGTTCTTAGCAAAATTTTAATGATAATAATAATAATAATAATAATAATAATAATAATAATAATAATAATAATAATAATAATAATAATAATATCATAACATTTAAGACAATATGTTATAAATAATAACAAACATTATTAATGATAATAATAATAATAATGTTATTAATAAAATAACAGTAATATTAATAATAATAACATTTTAAAATATGTTATAAATAATAACAAACATTATTATTATTATTATTATTATTATTATGATTATTATGATTATTAGTATTGTTATTATTATTATTATTATTATTATTATTATTATTATTATTATCATAATAATTATTATTATATTCCTATTAGATATTTCAGATATGTTAATTATAATTTTATGAGCATGATAATTATTGTTATTATTAATTTATTATAATTATTAAATTTATGAAGAATAATAATTATAATTATAAAAATAATTATAATAGTAACAATTATAATAAATGACAATACTAATACATTATTAATTTAATTATTATTACTATTATCAATTGAATTATTATTATTATTGATTGACGATATTTGATTGTATACTAACATATGTAAAATTATTATTAAATTTGTGTATTATTATTCATAACATTATGAAATTCCTTTTATTATAAACTGTATTTATTTTATTATTAGTATATTCACCGTTAAATATTATTATTATTTTATTAACATTAAATATTAGTATTATTATTTGCGGTTATTAGTATTCATCATTGATTTGAATACTAATAGGTTATAAGAAGAAACGAATTCCCAATGAATGAAACGATGTCACGGCTGTGCACATTACTAATAGCTTATTATTCCTCATCGCTTGCCTCGCACTCGCAGAAGTGCGAGGAGAGCGTTCTATTAATTTTATTATTAATTATTTTAAATGTTTCTTCTTATTATAATTAGTACGAAATATTATTATTAAATAGGTAATGGTTATTATTAAATAATTTGTAGAGTAATTATATAATAATAATAATATTATTATTATTAGTATTATTATTATTATTTTATTATTGTTATGATTCTTGTTATTATTATTATCTTGATTATGAGTATTATTCTTATCGTCTTGTAATTATAATAATAATATTTATTATTATTATTATCTTATTATTATTATTATTATTATTATTATTATTATTATTATTATTGCTATTATTATTATTATTATTATTATTATTATGATTAATAAATTTGTTATATGAATTACAAATGTCAATTATTAGTCATAACATAATTAAATTTTGTATTATTATTTGCGGTTGTTGTTTATGTCATTCAATTATATAATTCAATTAGTTGTTATAACTATTGCAGGAAACGGAAATGCACATAATTTTCATTACATTATTTAAGCAAATAAAACGAATATGAAAAAACATATGCAATATTACAAAGTGCTGTACTCATTAATTAATAATAATCATGACAGGGGAAAGAGTTGTCATTTCCAAATTAATGCTCTCAAATAATTCCCGCCATTCAATTCCTTGGTAATATTAGGAAGTTGTTTACTCTTTAACTAAAAACACATAGCTTCTTCTCTAACAACCTGCGTTATTACAGACACCGTGTTTAATTTTTGTCTCCTTCTCAGGTGAAAACATTGAAAACCATTAGTTAATGTTGTGCAGATACTAGGAAAATGGCTGTGTTTGTATATTGTTTTTTTACAAGTCGGTTGTTAAAGGAATGTATAGTCATTTATGTTGTGCATGTGATATAACTCATATATGTCTATTAAACGTTTTCTTATTCAATGTCATGTATCTGAAATGTTGCTGTTAATTAATGGTTGTTGACATAACGTTAGTGGTAATTAATATGGGCTAGCTGCGTTGGTTGTGTTGTATGGATCATGGCAGTACTTTGTTCTGCTGAATAATAATGGCTTCCAACGTTTTTGCTTCTGTTCAGGCAACTCTGTTGTAAGGTTGCCAATGGTAATAAATGTTTAGACTTTGCTAACTTGTTTTCCTGTGTTAACGCAACTTGCTGCTAATGACAATAAATGTTTTACAGTTGATTTGGTAAACAGTAAGGTATAGTTCATGTTAAAGTAAACCTATTGGTTGTTAACTGGAAACAACTTACCATCAATACACATAGGTTTTTCTGAAACATGAATGACATAACACATGGAATGGTTAAAGACATGGATGGAAACAAGAAACATTTA
Organism: Erythroxylum novogranatense; assembly: GCA_029891385.1. Taxonomy (NCBI): domain Eukaryota; kingdom Viridiplantae; phylum Streptophyta; class Magnoliopsida; order Malpighiales; family Erythroxylaceae; genus Erythroxylum; species Erythroxylum novogranatense. The sequence goes on along the minus strand of CM057230.1, from coordinate 25,048,637 downwards.
TGAACTCCGTGGGAATTGAAGTCGTTATTGCTTGTGTTATAAATCATATGTTAAATTTATTGTCCTCGTGTGTTAATTTAACAGGTCTGAAAATGGAAGGTACATCGAGACCATGTCGTCGTTTAAATTATGGATGTGATGATGAGCAAGGTCAGAATGATATTGGCATTGGGATTGACTTTGGTAATATGAACGCAAGGCTGAATTGTGGAAGAGAGTTAGTACCAAAAATTGGCATGCAGTTCGCGACAGAAGAAGATGCTTACCAATTTTATTTAACATATAGGAAGCATGTGGGATTTGGAATTAGACGAAGCAAAAGTCACAAAAATAAAAGGGGTAACTTAATTTGTCGGCTACTTTGTTGTAGTGCTCAGGGTCAGCGGATTCCTGATAAAAGAGATCTGTGTGTAAGAGCTCCACGACCAGCAACAAGATTTGGGTGTGAGGCAAGGATGAAAGTTCATAGTTTGCAAAGTGGAACATTTGAAGTCATAGAATTTGTGGAGGAGCACAATCACCACCTCTCATCGCCGAACAAGGTACATTTGCATAGAAGTCATAGGAAGATATCTTCTGCTGCGGCTATGCAAATTGAAATGGCAAATGCTGTGGGAATTCTACCGAAAGCATCCCATGATCTGATGGTGAGGGAAGCAGGTGGAAGAGATAATGTTGGCTTCATTCGGGATGATTACAAGAATTATTTGAGGTCTAAACGGACAAGAGAGATGACAAAGGGAGATACAGACGAGGTGTTACAATATTTGTATAAGTTGCAGGTGGAAGATCCGAATTTCTTCTATGCCATTCAAGTCGACGAAGATGATATGATAACGAACATATTCTGGTCTGACGCTCAAATGAGGAACGACTACGTAGACTTTGGTGATGTTGTCTGCTTCGATACTACTTACAAGAAGAACGGTCAAGGTCGTCCACTCGCGTTGTTTGTCGGTGTCAATCATCACAAGCAAACAACAGTTTTTGGCGTTGCACTCCTCTATGATGAAACTGCTCTTACATTTGTGTGGTTGTTCAAGACATTTGAGGCGGCGATGCTTGACAAACAACCTACAACTGTTCTGACTGATCAAGATGCGACAATCGCAAAGGGATTAGCGTCAACATGGCCAAACACTAATCATCGGCTATGTATTTGGCACATTTACCAAAATCGCCATCCATTTGAGTAGTGTCTTCAGAAGTATAAAGAGTTTTCAAGGGACTCAACAGCATGCATATATGATCGTGAAGAAAAGAACAATTTGTCGGTCATGGAATCGGATGCTCGGAAAATATGAACTTGAAGACAATGAATGGTTGCAACATTTGTATCATATTAAGGAAAAGTGGGCGTTAGCTTATGGCATAAAATATTACGTGGCGACATGATGACAACACAAACACGGTGAAAGCATGAGCAGTTTGCTTAAAAGGTATGTAAGTTATCAGACAACTTACTACAATTCTTTAATCACTTCCACAAAGCTTCTCGATGATCGGCGTTATGAGGAGTTAAAAGTGATTTTAGGAGCAATGTGAGCGCACCAACATTATCAACACCAAGAAAATTTTAAAGCATGCCGCAACTATATACACTGAAGTATTTAAATGGTTCCAAGCTCAATGGAATATGTGTCATGATTACAGTTGTAATCTTTGCAGTCAGGATGGTTCGGTTGAGAAGTACATGGTAACTGTTGATGGCCAGAGGTACTCTCATTCCATCAGTTACGACTCTTCTAATGATGATGTTCATTGCAGTTGTGGGAAGTTTGAGTTTGCTGGAATCTTATGCGCTCATGTGTTGAAGATGTTTAACATAAAAAATATTAGCACAATTCCAAGCAAATACATCGTAAAACGATGGACAAGGAAAGCGAAATGTTGGAGGAATGGTAGTCAGCACTCACCTATCATTAACACTGATATGGACCCTAAGTTGCTGTCAGGTAAAAGGTATAAGGAATTATGTACCTTAAGCTCGCGGTTTGTTACAAGAGCGGCAAGCAGGAGAGATACCTATGAACTTGTTAAACAACATCTTCTTAACATGTTGAACATGGTTGATGAGACATTGGAAGGTGAAGAAATAGTGGATGACGAGAACCAAAGAGGACAACATGATGAGTTCAGCCAACGCTCACGGTCAAGTAATGATGTGAATGTGCGGAATGAAGCTGACCTGAATTTTGCCCACATGAAGCACATTAGAGGTGTGAAGTTGACGAAAAAGCCTACATCTAGTAAGAGAATGAGGGGTGGTCTAGAGAAAAGTACAAAGAAGAGGACAAATGCGAAGAAATGTAGCATTTCGACAGTAACCCCCCTAGCCAATACGCAGGTAAATCTTCTGCGCATATTGCTGTGAACAGATGTATGCATTGAATTGGTCATAGTTGAATTTAATGTAATATGGGCATTCCTACTTTATGCAGGAATCTGAAGCGAATTCATGGCAATATGGATTAATGTCTACCAGCCAACCTCCCATACTACATCAACAACAGGTTGGTATACGGTCATTACCAATGTGTACATGTGTTATGCAATTTGATTTCCTATTCTCATTTGCTGAATGCCTGTGACTATTACGAAATGCAGGTGCAAGTTCCACTTCCTAAGGAATGGACAAGTATGGGGTCCAATGATGAAGACCGCATAGAACAATCTGAGGTTGTGTTTCTTAAGTTGTTTTTGGGGAACTATAAATTTGAAGGCTTGACAAGGTAATGATTAATCTTCCATGTCTTCCAAATTGCAGGCAATACGTGTTCATTTCGATAAGTCAACAATGGCATACACTCATCATCATACTGCAACATTGTCGCAGGTATGCTTTTGTAAACATAGGAGTGTTTCTCATGTTTGCTACATTTGTCCATGTAATGTGTTATTAAATTGTGAGTCATCTACCATGATAGGTGAATGCTGTTCGACCAAGTCAGCAGAATATACATCTTCTCTTAACACCGGCAATGCGGATGACTGATTTACTCAGAGTAAATAACCCACAGTTTCTGTCTCAAGTTGAATAATGTTCCATAATTGAATGATATGTTTTGTTTTGTTTGCATGAGTTCACATGCATTTTGATTTCCAGGCACAACAAACATTTGGTTGTGGAAATATGGAAGACGTTACGAAAGGATCGTTATAAGCAAAGAAGTAATTGGATTGACACACACAAGATGAAGAGCAATGGAACCAACAGATGGAGAAGGGCATCTCCACTTACGAGGATCAGGTTGGTTTTTGGTTTGATTATGTAATTGTTAACTATTAAAATAGATTGTATAGTTAAAATTAAATTTCACAAATTATTAATGTAAAAAAGTAATTTATTAGTAATAATGAAAATATATTAATTTTATAAAAACTATGCATTAATTTAATGATCATATTTAACGGTCAATGATAAAAGTATGTATTTATTATTCATGTTAACCAAAATCAAATATTACATTTCTATACTTCAAACTTATTATTATTATCAATCGTAAATATACTAATTATATTTAGTTATATTATGATAATTGTGTTAAATAGTTTTATTAAATTTATTAAAAAGATTTATAAATTTATTATTACAATTATTTAAAATTCCTTATTAACATTATTAATGTTTATTTGACTTTTAGTATTATTATTACTATTATTATGATTATTCATAACATATTATTAATATAAGTACATAAAAGCAAACGGAGGATGAATAAAGAAAATAAGAAACATGGTTTAATTAATCAAATTTGAAAATCGTAAAGGAAAAAATTTAAAATTAATAAACCTAAAATTAAAATTTTATTATTATTATTCTTAATAACCTTATAATGATTAAATGCATGCCTTTATTTCTAAAATATGTTATAGAATTGCGTATTATTAGCACATTTTGTTCTTATTATTATTAAATATAGTATTCTTATTGCTATAATGATTCGTATAACAATAGAAATATAATAAATTAATTAATTTACGAAGAATGATTACACTTTTATGAATTCTACATTTAATAATAATAAGAACAATATCCCTGTTGACAAAGTGTATGCTCTCCAAAACAAGGACATTGGTTCACGTGAATAGTTAATCGTTAATGGCAATATCTCTGTTCGTTGAAGGACTTCGATATTCATATGTATACCATGAATAGACTTAGCAGTAGTATCATGTGAAAGGAACCAATGTATTTGAACGTGACGCTTTTGTATTATTGTTGATTTGGTATATTAATGCATTGATTCTTCCTGCATCACGTTTGTCAGATGATGGATTCGTATTTGCATGTTTTATTCAATTTCCCTTGTAGCTATATTGCTTCCCACGTCACCTATTAACTGACATAATAAGCAAAGCAAAAAGCAAGTCAATACACGGTCAAAGGGAAAAAATGCATATCATGGGAGAGTCATTACAAGTGTGACGTCAAAGGCACATGCTGATGGTCTGATTCAGCAAGAAGCATATTATGCTCTCATTCTCCATCTTCATCAGATATAAAGCAATAGAGAAGTTGAAGGAATGGTAGAACAGGATGTAATTTCAGAAGATTGTCCCTCCATAGTCTCTGATACCATATACAGAAATATAAGCAAAGAAATAGACAACTGCTTGCGTTCGTCATTATTGATGAATGTTACATTTATAGATCTTTACAGATAATGAAATCTAATATGTTGGTATACAATCTTCAGCTATTTTGAAGTTGATCTTATCTACTTCTATACAATGGTATATGTTTTGGATGTGATATGTTATGGAACTGTTTTGATTGTGAACAATCTGATTGCAATTTATGCTTACAATAAGCACCTAATCCACATGAAAAGGTTAAAGTTCCTTAGCAGCAGACCCATGATATAATTCGGCTGACTATCCTAACTGAATCAGAAGCCATTAGAACAACGCAAAACTATGCTATTGCAAAGCAAATTGTCTCCCAAAAAATACCGTAAAGTCTTTGTTCTAGGTCTACAAGGGAACAAGCAAAACTTGATTACAGAACTCTGTTCATATGATTGATGATAATTTAAGTCCACAATTCTGAGAAATGCATTATGTTTTACACGGTTACATAAGGTAGTATGTTCCTCTTCTTGACAGCAGATTTTGCCACGTTTAGGCTCCTTTGCACAAAAGTTAATCCTGCAACAATAGAGCCCATTAAAGGAACATGTTATAAGTGATTAAGAATGAGCAAACGTATACCTTTACTGCTACATTTTCAAATTGTATTGCTCATGAATGCAACAAATTCAAATAAACTGAAGCAGATAAAAAGGATAACGTATAAAAGGCAAGTATACAAGCAGAGAGTGTTAAGAATCAACGGTACGAAGCTCAAAACTGTCATACCTCCGCATTTCGTGAACTGGATCTGGATTCAGCATCTGCACCATCCATTTGTGGATTGCCTCCAGCAGATGGGGTTGGAGATGGCACATCCAGTCCTTGGACCTGCCAAGCCTTTCTCCATTTGTTGCCCCAGTATTCCAGCTCGTCATCAATATCCACCAATCGTGAATTCATATTTACTAATGAGCGGTTCATTCTATTCATCTGTTCCGCTATCAACTGAAATTGCTCCTGTGTTTTGCGCGAGTATACATGCAGGAGGTTTTGGTTATGTTGAAGCTGTTGCTGCATCGTCGCCAGATTAGGTTCGCATCGATGTTGTGATCATGTTGTTGCCCTCGGACTCAACCATATTCCACACTGTGAACATTAGACCAATATTCAACACCATGACCTCTAGCACTTGATTCTCCCGCTACCAACCTACGCCTCATTGCTGTTCGGGTTGATAGCTCTCGTAGTTGCATGGTTGTCCCGTCTATAATCTCGCACCATGTCAGGTATGGTACATCGAAATAGTGATATTGCAGCATCTCAAGGTCACTAAGATCAAGCCTAAACCACTGAGCTATTGCGGTTGCTAAATAACCCATACCTAGGCAGCTCCCCCGTCTCCCCACTAATTCCATCAAAGTTTTAGATACATATGTGAACATGTTTGGCTTATGTCCATGCTCGATGCACTATAACAAGAAAAGCTCCTTCGTCGAGCATTTTGTACTTTGTCGTTTGCCAAAAAAAGATCCACACATGAATTTATGCAACAGCTTGAATTCCGCTTCCACAATCTGTGCATTGGATGCAAGGTGTGGATCATAGGCATCCAAGTTTGTTAAATATTTCGAAAGATTTACATTTACACCGAAACCCGGATCGCATCTTCAATTTCAGGTGCTCATGAACTCACAAACGCGTGCGTAACACCGTATGATCCATAAAACACACCCGCCCGCGTAACCTAAACCACAATTTCTTCGGTCGCCGTGACACCCACCTCAAAGATGTGAAAAACTCTAGTGTCAGGTCACGGGACACGTGTAACATCCCGTCACCGATGGGATGTGTACAGTTCATTGCATTCGTATTTGTACATGAGCATGTATCATAGTATATTGTATAATTGGCATTTGTACGTACATGCATATATGACATATTTCCGATTAGATGTGGATAGCTTGGATTTGGAAATTGATTAGGTTAATTGGGCTGTGGGGAAGTGAGAGATTGGAGATTGTAAAATGAAATTTGGATATGATTAGGATATGTGTGATAATTAGGTCAATTTAGGCTCGAGAATTTGGATTTGAGTTAGAAATGGGATTTAGAAAATTGAATTGTGAAATTGTAGTATAGGATAATGAGTTTTCTATTTTTATGGATTTATGGGAATTTTTCAGAAATTTTCGGAGTAATAGGCCCGGATCGGAAAATTTGATCAATGACTGGTTATTTGAATATCCGGTTCTGAAATTGATTATCCAATGACATGGACAGGTTAGAAATTTGATTTGAGGAATTAGGGTTTAGCCATTGAAATTCGGGAGAAATTAGAATTTAAAATTGGACCGTGGTTGTTCGGATCGGGCTTGTGGCAATTGACATTTGCCAAACAAGCCTTAATCCTTTTACTATAAATATCTTAAGCCTTTGAAAATTTTTCTCCCACGATGTTTCCTTCTTCTCCTTCTTCGTGATTCCTTCTCCATCGTGGATTACTTCTTGATTTCCTTGTGCTGCTGCTTTCTTCCTTTGTCCTTGATCATTTCCTTGGCTTGGTGAAGAATAGAAGAGATGAAATGGGTTTTGTGTTTGGTGTTTACCGTGGGTGCTGTGAGCTTTGATTTGGTGTGATTCTTGGAGATTTGAAGCTTTTAACCAAGTAAGTTGCTTCTATCTTGTTTTATATGGTTTGATTTGTTGATTTGTATAGTTAGATTGATGTTTGAATTTGAGAATTTAAGGATTTGAGGATTAGGGTTTCGACGGTGATTTTAGGGTTAAATTTAGGGATTTTAATTGTTTGATGAAATTGAGGTTAGGGAGTGTTGTATGATGTGTATGGAATTATTTAGGAGTGATTGGTAAGGAGAAACTGGGATTTGGAACGATTACCAGTTGGAAAATCTGCAATCTGGTTTTCTGGCGTTAATGTAAAGATCATGCCAAGATGATTTAACACGCCCTTGCGAAAGCAGATTTGCTTGCGCACGCCGCGACGTAAAGTGATTAAGCGTCATGGCGAGGCGAGGCATCATGTCATGACGTCTGAAGCGACGCCGCGACGTGAACATCTTGATTCGTCTCGGTGAGACGAGCGATGCGCCGCGGCGAACGTAGCGCAATTTGGACACTCGCCGCAGCGTGTGAGCTGGGAGTCGCGGCGAGGAAGGCTTTTGGTCCGAATTGAGATTTAGGGTTTTATCATTTGGGGATTTAGGCTATTGAGGATCTAATTGGCTATGGATTAAATTCAATTTGGAGATTAGGAATTTGATAATTTGAATTGAGATCGGGAAATTTAGAATTGTGTCGGAAATGTCATAACACGTATAGTACGTACATTATTCAATTCATATGCATCATTGGATATTAGAATTGGCACAAGTAGTAATGTTATTATATTTTGATTTGTTATAGCGGCTCAAGTGGATCGCCGATCATCGGACGTAGGCGAGACTTCCCGACAGTAGCTCGGAAGTTCTGAGGTGAGTAACCTAGTTGGTTTCTCAACCTTTATGTGTTTAATTTATGCAAATATGCCATGTGGAGTTAAGGACGGATTATATGTGTTTGATTTGATTGATTTGGACCACGGTGTCCGAAATATTTGACCGTGATATGAAGTGTTAATTGTGCAAGGATTGTTCATAATTGATTTCAAATAATGATAATTTGGTATATGGGATTCTTGTATAAGGCATGTATTGTAATTGGACATGTGCATACATGCATAATGAAGATGATCACATAAAAGCGCCAGGACCGTGTAGCCACCGTATTCGAGCTTTAAACTCAACGCATGAGGCTTCGTGCTCAACGATTTGCGAGCTTTATGCTCAACGATTAGGGCTTTTGAGCCCATGTTTACAGAGCCTATGGCTCAACGATATGAGCTCAAAGCACGGTCATAACAACGAAAGAAAAATGAAAGAGTCACATGCATACTGCATATATGAATGATTACATGCGAATTGTGTGAAAGGCAAATCGCCTTATAAATGTGAAATTGACTGCATGTGATTTATTGAATGTGATAGTATACGATATTATGTGATTGTCTGTATATGCATGAGTTGAGTGAACCATCGATGATGGTTACTCATTGAGTTTCGCAAACTCACCCAAATTGCGACTATTTTTCAGGACAGCGTTAGTTTGACTTCTAGCTCCGATCTGTGAGACTTATCCTGCTGTGTGTGCCGGCGAGAGGAGCATGGCCCACAGGTCTGTCAGCTGGGGATCTTTTGGGGTATTTTGGGGATGACTTATGTAGGAACTATGTTAGTCCTTTTGGGGATTGCACTGATGTATATATGACTGATGTTGTATCGACGGTTTAATGAATGAATGGAAATGAATCTTTTGGTTTTAAAATTCAGTGAATTCGATATTACTGTTCTATTCATAGTGATGCCATGAGGTGTATAGAAATGATAGCTCGGTAGTGCACCCTCGTCGTAGGTTATGCATCGGTACGACCTACGGGCTACCCGGTGTATACTCTACGGTGAGGGGGCGCTACATTAGGTGGTATCAGAGCATGGTTTGACATCTTTTGGACATAGTATATTTTAGGCTTGAATTTCGTAAGACAAGCAAGAAATTGATTGGAAATGTGATTTTATTATAGGTCATCCATCTTTGGTGATCAAGTTGATCAACCAGCTGACCAAGGATCAGTCGGAGCAAGTAGAGAGTCTTCTATGCCTATGTTTGAGGAGCAACCTCCGGTGGTTCCCATGAGACGGGAACGGAGGTATGATCGCCTGCGTAAACAAGGGGCTGTTGATTTCTACGGCAGTACCGACCCTGCTGAGGCAGAGGGTTGGTTGGAGAGGACCGAGCGGGTCCTGGACCAGATGGATTGCGACCCGGAGGAGCGCTTCGATTATGCTGTTTCTTTGCTCCAGGGTCCGGCTTATCAGTGGTGGAAGACTGTCCCGGGTAGTTCCACCAGGCCATGTGAATTAACTTGGGCTGATTTTCTGAGGGCTTTCCGAGATAATTTCATGCCCAAGGAGTATTTGGATATGAAGATGCAGGACTTTTTAGAGTTGAGACAGGGATCCATGACAGTGGCAGATTATGAGGTCAGATTTAATAAGCTGTCAGCGTATGCGTCTGTTCTGATTTCCTCCGAGGCAGATAGGTGTCGGAGATTTGAGGGAGGGCTGAATCTGGATATTCGTACCAGATTAGCCCGATCAGATATGGGTACCTTTGTGGAGATGAGATCAGCTGCTGTTAGGATTGAGCAGTTGTTGAGACAGAGCCGAGCCGAGACCGGACAGGGGTCTGGAGGTAAGAGGTCCAGCGACAGTCAGGGTAGCTCTGGTAGGAGTTCGAGCAGGCGTCAGAGCAGATTTAGATCAGCTGGGGGATTTCGACAGTCGGGTTCACTTCAGAGAGGGAGATTTGGGCAGATGGGTAGTGGCAGCAGTGGTAGTGGCAGAGGGGCAGGTCAGGCTATACCGGTTTGCGTGCACTGTGATAAGAGGCACAGCGGAGAGTGCTGGAGAGTGACAGGAGCCTGTCTCGCCTGTGGATCTATGGATCATATGATCAGGAGTTGTTCTCTGACTTTGGGAGTCCAGTCAGCTGCTAGTGGGAGAGCTGGTAGTAGCTCGATGGTGCAGCAGAGCCGTAGTGGTGGACCTGGATTTAGGGGCCGAGGCAGAGCCCGGGGTAGAGGCGGAGATTCTTTTATGGGGACCGAGGGACGAGGCAAGAAGTCGAGCCCCGTGCCGTGGTCTACGCCATGACCAGCAGGAGGCCCAGATTCTCAAGGAGGTGGTTGAGTTTGCTTACTACTCGGATATAGAGGTGTATGCATTGATAGATCCAGGGTCCACGCATTCATTTATTGCACCGCATGTGGCATGTAGATTGCATGTGGATAGGGAGGTATTACAGTATGGGTTGCAGGTGAGTACACCTTTGGGTAGTACTACTGCTTTAGGCGAGATCTGCAGGGGATGCCCGGTTTGGGTAGATTCAGCGGTATTGAGTGCAGATTTGATTGTGTTGCCTCTTTAGGAGATTGATTTGATTTTGGGAATGGACTGGCTCACTGCCCATAGGGCTATTTTGGATTGTTATACCAAGGAGGTAGTATTGGAGTCTCCTGGTCAGCCGAGGGCTGTATTTCGAGGTGTTAGTCAGGCAGTGCCAGCCCGGATGATTTCATTCATGAGTGCTTTGAGGTTGATAAGAGGTGGCTGTGAGGCTTATTTGGCGCATGTGGTAGACTCTAGAGCGCAGCAGAGGTTGCAGGATGTCCCTGTGATTAGGGAGTTCCCAGATGTGTTTTCCGAGGAGTTACCAGGTTTGCCTCCGGATCGGGAGACGGAGTTTGAGATAGACCTCGTTCCAGGTACCGCTCCTATATCGATACCTCCGTATAGGATGGCACCGGTGGAACTGAGGGAGCTTAAGGCTCAGCTTCAGGAGTTATTGGATAAGGGGTTCATCAGGCCGAGTGTTTCACCGTGGGGAGCTCCGGTATTATTTGTGAAGAAGAAGGACGGGACTATGAGGCTTTGCATCGATTATAGGCAGCTTAATCAGGTTACTGTTAAGAATAAGTACCCACTGCCTAGAATCGATGACTTATTTGATCAGTTGCAGGGAGCTCGAGTGTTTACCAAGTTGGATTTGAGATCCGGTTATTATCAGTTGAGGATCGCAGAGGCCGATGTGCCTAAGAGTGCTTTCAGGAGCAGGTATGGGCATTATGAGTTCTTAGTGATGCCGTTCGGGTTGAATAATGCCCCGGCAGCCTTCATGGCCTTGATGAATAGGGTCTTTCAGCCATACCTAGATCAGTTTGTGATCATATTCATTGATGATATTCTGGTGTATTCGAGGTATAGACAGGAGCATGCGGAGCATCTGAGGATAGTACTGCAGATTATGAGAGATAGACAGTTATATGCCAAATTCACTAAGTGTGAATTTTGGCTCGATGAGGTGGTGTTCCTAGGCCATATAGTGTCTGGTGAGAGTATCCGGGTGGATCCTCACAAGATTGAGGCAGTGAGGAGTTGGGAGATTCCGAGGAACGTGTCAGAGTTGAGGAGTTTCCTCGGATTGGCAGGATATTACCGGAAGTTTGTCGAGGGTTTTTCAGTGATCTCCACCCCTTTGACAAGACTTCTGAGGAAGGGTGTAGTTTTCAGTTGGACAGATGAGTGCTAGAGGAGTTTTGACGAGTTGATACATCGGTTGACGACAGCGCCGGTGTTAGCCCTGCCATCTGGATCAGGAGGATTTGAGGTATTTAGTGATGCTTCGCAGCAGGGTTTAGGTTGTGTGCTGATGCAGCATGGGAGAGTCATAGCTTATGCATCGAGATAGTTGAGAGCTCATGAGGGTAATTATCCTGTGCATGACTTGGAGTTGGCAGCAGTTGTATTTGCTCTGAAGATCTGGAGACATTATCTGTATGGGGAGACTTTCCAGATTTTCACCGATCATAAGAGCTTGAGGTACTTGTTGAGTCAGCGGGAGCTGAATCTGAGGCAGAGGAGATGGTTAGAGCTGCTTAAGAATTACGACTGCACTATTGAGTATCACCCAGGAAAGGCCAATGTGGTGGCCGATGCCTTGAGTAGGAGATCGCATGGTACATGTTTCAGATTGAGTTTCGAGGTTGCGTGCTTAGTTGATTGAGAGCACTTAATGTGCGATGGATTTGAGTCGAGGGAGCCTCGATAGCAACTTTGAGGCTGAGGTCGGTATTGCAGGATCGGATTAGGAGAGTACAGGATCGGGATCCAGCATTGGTGAGATTGATAGATAGAGTCAGATCAGGATGGCAGTCAGAGTTTGAGCTTAGAGATGATACTTTGTGGATGAGCCGAGATTGTGTGTGCGGATGTAGATGATCCGAGGCGTGAGATTTTGAGGAGGCTCATTTGGTCGCTTATGCCATGCATCTGGTGTCACCAAGATGTATCGCGACGCTTAAGTTGCATTTCGGTGGCCGGGTATGAAGAGGCATATAGCGGAGTTCGTTTCTCGGTGTTTGACGTGCCAGCAGGTTAAGGCTGAGCACCAGCCCCGATCGGAGATTGCATTCGTTGCCCATTCCGGAGTGGAAATAGGGCGACACGATGGATTTTATCATGGGGTTGCCCAGACGCCGAGGCAAATGTAACGCTTATCTCGGGTCATAGTGGACCGATCGATTAAATCGACTCACTTCTTGCCGATGAGGAGAGTAATACCCTCGATCGATTGGCCCAAGTATGTAGCGAGATAGTTCGACTGCATGGGGTCCCAGTTTCGATAGTGTCTGATAGGGATCCCAGATTTACTTCGAGGTTCTGGAGGAGCCTGCAGTCAGCTATGGGGACCAGATTGAACTTCAAAGACGCTTCATCCTCGCATGACGGGCGAGTGAGAGGACTATTGATCGCTGAGGATATGTTGAGAGCCTGTGTGTTGGAGTTCCGAGGTGCATGGGATCAGTATTTGCCTCTGGTGGAGTTTGCATATAATAATCAGTACCAGAGCAGTATTGGGATGACACCTTATGAGGCGCTTTATGGACGACCGTGTAGATCCCCTCTTTACTGGGATGAAGAGGGTATGAGGATGATAGAGGGTCCCGAGCTGATCCAGGACATAGTTGATAAGGTACAGTTGATTCGGAGTCGCATCAAGGCGGCTCAGGACAAAGTGTAAGAGTTATGTGGATCAAAGATCGAGAGAGATGGAGTATCTTGAGGTGATGTGGTGTTCCTCCGAGTGTCTCCGTGGAGAGGAGTTCTCAGATTTGGCCGTAAGGGCAAGTTGAGTCCTCGGTATATCGGTCCGTATGAGATTACCGAGAGGATAGGACCGTTGGCTTATAGGTTGGCCTTGCTGAGTGAGATGTCCCAGTTGCATGATGTCTTTCATGTTAGCATGCTTCAGAGATATCGTTCTGACCCGACGCATGTGATTCCAGCTTAGGAGATAGAGATTGCCAGTGATCTGAGTTATGTAGAGGAGCCGGTGCGGATTATTGGATCGCGGGTCAAGCAGTTGAGGTCCCGGGTGATTCCATTGGTGAAAGTCCTTTGGGAGAACCACTCTTTTGAGGAGGCAACTTGGGAGACTGAGGAGCACATGAGGAGGCAGTACCCTCATCTGTTTGATCAGTCAGGTAAGAAAATTTTAGGATGAAATTTTTATTAGGAGGGGAGAATTGTAACATCCCGTCACCGATGGGATGTGTACAGTTCATTGCATTCGTATTTGTACATGAGCATGTATCATAGTATATTGTATAATTGGCATTTGTACGTACATGCATATATGACATATTTCCGATTAGATATGGATAGCTTGGATTTGGAAATTGATTAGGTTAATTGGGCTGTGGGGAAGTGAGAGATTGGAGATTGTAAAATGAAATTTGGATATGATTAGGATATGTGTGATAATTAGGTCAATTTAGGCTCGAGAATTTGGATTTGAGTTAGAAATGGGATTTAGAAAATTGAATTGTGAAATTGTAGTATAGGATAATGAGTTTTCTATTTTTATGGATTTATGGGAATTTTTCAGAAATTTTCGGAGTAATAGGCCCGGACCGGAAAATTTGATCAATGACTGGTTATTTGAATATCCGGTTCTGAAATTGATTATCCAATGGCATGGACAGGTTAGAAATTTGATTTGAGGAATTAAGGTTTAGTCATTGAAATTCGGGAGAAATTAGAATTTAAAATTGGACCGTGGTTGTTCGGATCGGGCTTGTGGCAATTGACATTTGCCAAACAAGCCTTAATCCTTTTAATATAAATATCTTAAGCCTTTGAAAATTTTTCTCCCACGATGTTTCCTTCTTCTCCTTCTTCGTGATTCCTTCTTCATCGTGGATTACTTCTTGATTTCCTTGTGCTGCTGCTTTCTTCCTTTGTCCTTGATCATTTCCTTGGCTTGGTGAAGAATAGAAGAGATGAAATCGGTTTTGTGTTTGGTGTTTACCGTGGGTACCGTGAGCTTTGATTTGGTGTGATTCTTGGATATTTGAAGCTTTTAACCAAGTAAGTTGCTTCTATCTTGTTTTATATGGTTTGATTTGTTGATTTGTATAGTTAGATTGATGTTTGAATTTTAGAATTTAAAGATTTGAGGATTAGGGTTTCGACGGTGATTTTAGGGTTAAATTTAGGGATTTTAATTGTTTGATGAAATTGAGGTTAGGGAGTGTTGTATGATGTGTATGGAATTATTTAGGAGTGATTGGTAAGGAGAAACTGGGATTTGAAACGATTACCAGTTGGAAAATCTGCAGAAATCTGGGTTTTCTGGGCGTTAATGTCGTCAAGACGCCGCTGCAAGATGATTTAACACGCCTTGAATGCAGACTTGCTTCGCACGCCGCGACGCAGCGGTGAAAAGGTCTTGGCGAGGCGGCGGCATGCATCGCGACGATGCTGGCGTCTGTATGACGTGAGACGTGTGATTCGCCCCGGCGAGACGCGTGATCTTGTGCATGCTAACATAACGCATTTGGACACTCGCGTGTGTGTGAGCCGAGTCGCATGAGGAAGGCTTTTGGTCCGAATTGAGATTTAGGGTTTTATCATTTGGGGATTTAGGCTATTGAGGATCTAATTGGCTATGGATTAAATTCAATTTGGAGATTAGGAATTTGAGAATTTGAATTGAGATCGAGAAATTTAGAATTGTGTCAGAAATGTCATAACAAGAATAGTACGTACATTATTCAATTCATATGCATCATTGGATATTAGAATTGGCACAAGTAGTAATGTTATTATATTTTGATTTGTTATAGCGGCTCAAGTGGATCGCCGAT
This sequence comes from Erythroxylum novogranatense, assembly GCA_029891385.1. Lineage (NCBI taxonomy): Eukaryota > Viridiplantae > Streptophyta > Magnoliopsida > Malpighiales > Erythroxylaceae > Erythroxylum > Erythroxylum novogranatense. The sequence goes on along the minus strand of CM057230.1, from coordinate 25,033,240 downwards.
CATCGGACGTAGGCGAGACTTCCCGGCAGTAGCTCGGAAGTTCTGAGGTGAGTAACCTAGTTGGTTTCTCAACCTTTATGTATTTAATTTATGCAAATATGCCATGTGGAGTTAAGGACGGATTATATGTGTTTGATTTGATTGATTTCGGACCACGGGTGTCCGAAATATTTGGACTGTGATATAGAAGTGTTAATTGTGCAAGGATTGTTCATAATTGATTTCAAATAATGATAATTTGGTATATGGGATTCTAGTATAAGGCATGTATTGTAAATTGGACATGTGCATACATGCATAACAGTGTGATCATATAAAGGCAGTTGTGACCGGTGTAGCCACCGTATTCAGAGCTTTAAGCTCAACGTACAGGGCTTCGTGGCCAACGATTTGTAGAGCTTTATGCTCAACGTATTAGGGCTTTTGAGCCCAATGTTTACAGAGCCTATGGCTCAACGTATATGAGCTCAGGCGCACGGTCATAACAACGAAAGAAAAATGAAAGAGTCACATGCATACTGCATATATGAATGATTACATGCGAATTGTGTGAAAGGCAAATCGCCTTATAAATGTGAAATTGACTGCATGTGATTTATTGAATGTGATAGTATACGATATTATGTGATTGTCTATATATGCATGAGTTGAGTGAACTATCGATGATGGTTACTCATTAAGTTTCGCAAACTCACCCAAATTGCGACTATTTTTCAGGACAACGTTAGTTTGACTTCTAGCTCCGATCTGTGAGACTTATCCTGCTGTGTGTGCCGGCGAGAGGAGCATGACCCACAGGTCTGTCAACTGGGGATCTTTTGGGGTATTTTGGGGATGACTTATGTAGGAACTATGTTAGTCCTTTTGGGGATTGCACTGATGTATATATGACTGATGTTGTATCGACGGTTTAATGAATGAATGGAAATGAATCTTTTGGTTTTAAAATTCAGTGAATTCGATATTACTGTTCTATTCATAGTGATGCCATGAGGTGTATAGAAATGATAGCTCGGTAGTGCACCCTCATCGTAGGTTATGTATCGGTACGACCTACGGGCGACCCGGTGTATACTCTACGGTGAGGGGGCGCTACAACACGGGCCAAGATTTTTGCACAAAATCTTGCTAACCACCTCTCTGACATAATGTCATAAAATTGTCTCTCAACCCTATTTCATGTAGCAGCTCCAAATTAAAATACGTTGGAACCTCAACGCTCTTACTTTGAAGTTCCCTGTACCTCTCTCCTTCTGCCTCGGAATAAATTGGAAAAGTGGCATCATACACATTTGCAATGTTTGCAACATTGTCCCCTCTCACCGCAGAACAGATGCTTTCCTCAGATTGTCTAGCTCTTCGAGGGGGCATCGTCACGGTAGAAGCTGCATATGTGATAAATTAAGAACACAAATTGAGAACAATAAGATCACCACCATCATTTGGGCTTCTTCATGTTTCTATAAATAATCCAATGTTTTTGTTTGATTTTGGTTGTGATTATGAAACTCTGTATAATTATATCTAAAATCAATTACATGTAACAAAACTCAGGTCTCATAACAGAATGTGCATAGGAAGTGTAATATGTCTTTAAGTGGGTTAGTAGAAAGATTTGAATTATGCGTTAAGTTCTGTCGAAGTTTTTAGTACATAACAAGCAATTCCAAGTATCTTAAGGGCTGTTATAATTGAATGAATAAATATTATGTACTACATAATGTAAGATCCAAAGTGTTATGTTGATAAGTATAGGTGCTGTAGAAGACCAAGATGTGTCGTTGTAATTAAGGAAAATCAATCAACTTTTCTGATATTTGGGAAGAGAACTTGTCTTAAAAGCAATCAACTGTTTGATTGCAATCATCGAATTACTTATAAACTTTACTAATATCATTGTTTCTGTTTGCAAATTGTCAACTTTTAGTTACTACAATTTATAGTGTTCTTTGGAGTGTATTATTAAATTACCATATACAACAACCTACAGTTAATCCTAATGACCAATTACTACTCAATAACGGACATGAAGCCTAATGGGACAAAAATATGACTGGAACAAAAGATGAGGACAAACAAATTTATTTCATGAAACATTACTGGTTCAAATCTCTACATGCAGTCATATAATCACCAAATTCAAGCAACCAAATTATATGCCAAACATCAATCACAACGAGAAAGAGTCACCATTTGAAATGAAGCAATTCTAATAGCAATTCATACCTAAAGAATGTAAAGATGAAACGCGTACTAGGCTTCCACTGAAGGGAGTAACCGAATTTAATAGTCCAACGACCTGCAATACCCATACGAAATACCCAAACGAAATTATCCAGATGAAATACCCAATCGAAATAAAAATGTCGATGAGTTACCCAGATGCAATTGAAGGGAGATACCCATTCGAAAAACAAAACCCAAACAAATTACCCAGATGCAATTCATCGGAAATACCCATTCGAAAACCAAAACCCAAACAAATTACCCACATGCAATTCATCGGAAATACCCACATCAGTTACCCACATGAACAACATATCCCTCACTCAATCCAAACCCATCACCCAATCAAAACAATACAAACAACTTACCTACAATCTGGTGGTAGAATGCTGGAACGTGAAGGAGAGGAAGAACTTTTGTAGAGTAGAGGAAGAAGTTTTCAGTCGGTATCGCACTCAGCGGAAGAACTTCTGTAGAGAAGAGGAAGAGCTTTCCACTGGGTCTCGCACTCGTGTCGCATTAGGTTAAGTGCGACACTGAAAATACTTGTTTTTTTTCTCATTTTTCGACTTTTACTAATAATCAAAATAACAGTAATTATATTAATAAGGAATTTACTCGTAATAATAATAATTAATTTATAAATACTGCACAACAACAATAATAATAATATTTCACAGTAATTATAATAATATAACTAAATTTAATTAGTAAATTTATGATTGATAATAATAATAATAATAGTAATAATAATAATAATAATAATCACAGAAGAATAATAAGAAGAAGAAGAAATTTAGTTATAATAATAATAATAATAAATTTCAACAATACTCTCAATAAATTTATTAATACTAATAATAATAATAATACATATACCAAAAATATTTATGATATTATTAACAACCAATTGAATAATTTTTCTAATACATTTAATAATTACTCTATAATATATTAAATAATAACAATAAGTAATTGAAAAGTTATTATAATTATTATTAAATTTAAATAACCATAATAATAATAAATACAATAATTTCTTGTTCAGATTAATAATTTTCAGTTATTATAATATCGAAACAAATTTAAATAATAATAATCATAATAACATAATAATAATAATAATGAAAAAATAATAAATTTAATTTTAATAAGTTAATAAATATATATATACACCTAATAATAATAACACAATTAATGATGTTTGTAAATGATAATAAGCATGTTTTAATAAAATCCAATGCTCCAAAAGTTGAGAAGTACAAATCAATTCTATCTTATTATAGCGTTATTGTTAGAATTAAAAATAAAATATAATTGAGGAATAAAATGTTATGGAAAATATAAACAATTTTCATAATAATAATAAGAATGCTGTGGGGAAAAATTTAAGAATAATAATAATAATGTAATCTAATATTAATAAGGAATTTAATACTAGTAATGATAAAAAAATTTATTGGCCGTATGCACCTAATTTATTCATAACATTTAACAGTAATTATAATAATCGAATAATAATAATAATAATAATAATTATACTAATAAACATAATAATACAAATAACAACAATAATAATAATATTACCAATACTTAGACATAATAATAACAATTTGAATAAATAGTAACTAATATGTTGATTGCTAATAAATACAAATAACAGTACTAATAATAATTAAAAAATTCATGTGTGTGGTCAGGATCGCTAGGGCGACGACGCGTTGCCCTAGTGATCCGCACCTCAACGTTGCTAGCTAGGCGACGAGCGTCGCCTCAGCGATCCGATTTTCAACGTTGTTGTCGCTACGCCACGGCGCCGCCTAACGATCCAAACCTCCAAACGTTGTTTTCGCTAGGGCGACGAGTGTCGCCCTAGCGATCCATCTTCAAATCTTGTTGTCGCTAGAGGCGACGATGTCGCCTAGCGATCCAAAGATAAAAATGAAAAAATTATAAGAATGAAAATTATAAAAGTAATCAATTTTATATTTTTACGATATATTTTGATATATAGTAAAAGTATATAAACTAAAGCGTGAAAATTAAGAAAATTAAAAATTTATAAGAATGATTATATTAATAAGCAAACTATATATAATCATAATAAAACATAATTATTCATAATAAGCAATTATATAACATATATAGCAAATAAAGATATATGCATTTAAATAATATTAGGAATTGAATAATAATAATCATAACAATAATAATAATACTAACGCTAATAACAATATTGATAAAATAATTTATTACAAAAGTAATAAGATATATAATAATAAGTATACAAACTAAACTAGGAAAAAAAATTAAGAATGATTAATTGGAACATGTGCACTATGAAGTTATGACTAACAATAATAATATTACTAATAATATAAAATGGGAAATACAGATATATATATTAATAATAATCATACACTTTATAATAATAAGGAATTTATTAATTTTCTACTTACTCTTATTCTTGTTATTATTAAATTATTTATTCCTTACTGAAATTAAATAATATCATAAAATTCCTTCTTATTTTTAATTTGGTTCTTAGCAAAATTTTAATGATAATAATAATAATAATATCATAACATTTAAGACAATATGTTATAAATAATAACAAACATTATTAATGATAATAATAATAATAATGTTATTAATAAAATAACAGTAATATTAATAATAATAACATTTTAACAATATGTTATAAATAATAACAAACATTATTATTATTATTATTATTATTATTATTATTATTATTATTATTATTATTATTATTATTATTATTATTATTATTATTATTATTATTATTATTATTATTATAAAATAGCTTATAATGATTAAATGCATATATCTTTATTTCTATTATTATTATAGAATTGCTTATTATTATTAATTTTGTTCTTATTATTATTATTATTATTACTATTATGTCTAATAATTATTATTATTATCCTTATTATTACAGTTTAATAAATAAATAAAATAAATAACTAAAATTAATTATAATAAGGATAATTATAATAATAATTAGACATAAAAGTAATCAATTTGAATTAACTGCAATAATAAATTTTAATTATAATAAATACAAATCATATAATAATAACAATAAAATTTAATAATACTAAATACAAATTATATAATAAAATACCAAGGCTTAATAATAATATTAATAATAAATTATATAATAATAACCATAATAATAATAATAATTAATTTGAATATATTGTAATAATAAATTTGAATAATAATAAATAAAATACAAATAAAAATAAATTATTATTTGGATAATAAATTACTCTACAATAAATTTAATAATACTATTAAGTTATTTTATTACATAATAATAATAATAATAATAATAATAATAATAATAATAATAATAATAATAATAATAATAATAATAATAATAATAATAATAATAATAATAATAATAATAATAATAATAATAATAAATAGTACTATTATCATACCAAAGGCTAATAATAATATTAATAATAATTACCATAAAATAATAATCCATACAATATATTCAAATTAATAATCATATTACTGGTATTATGTTAAAAACTAAATTTTGGTGGCAAGAATCCAAAGCCAAATTGTAGGAAGCGGCTACTGTGGGTGGGACCCACAGGCGTCTGTGCATTTAAGAAAGGTTTGCAAATTTTGTAATGAAAACGCCGCCGTTTCCTTCTTAGACAGAGTAAGACAGGATTAGCTTAGACAGACGATCCGAACTCGGCTTTAACAGAGGAGTTATGAAGGAAAAAAGCCAAGCTACTTGAAGTAAACGGCTTGGACAAAGTAACATCACATCAAAGCCATATATATTTTTATTTTTATACATATACTGAGTTGTCCAACTTCTATTGGTATAATGTTATAATAACAATAATAATAGGTTATGGATAAACACGTAAATTATTTTATTAAATTTATTGTAGAGTATTTGTGAGATTTATTATGATTATTATTATTAAAATAATAGAAGTTGATATTATTATTATTATTATTATTATTATTATTATTATTATGATATGAAAATAGGCCATGCCGAAATATTTTAAAATGAGTAAGTCGTGAAAATATCTTAAAATGATAATAATAGCTTGTATAATCTTAAGAATGCCAATGATAGTGTAACATATTAATGCATGAATTATGGCGATAATGAGATAAAATAATACGATAATAATTTGATCAAAGATAATCATAATAATGCGAGAAATATTTGAATAAGAAGATAGAGAATCAAGAAGATGATAATAATACTTATAATAATAATGTGACAAAAAGAAATCATAACTTTAACCTGATTCGTCTGGAAACTCGCTTGAACGTCAATCTTAGACTTAATGCGAAGAGAGAAGTCAGAGAGATTTTCGAGGGCGTTATCAAACCTTTTATACCCACCACGCTTCGCTGTGTAAGGCGCCGGATCGGAAGCAGTGGATGTGCTGCAACTCGAACACGAGACGTAGGGGCAGCCCAGGCCCATACCTGGACGCTCTAATACCATTTTCAAGGGCGTTATCAAACCTTTTATACCCATTTTCGAGGGCGTTATCAAACCAAAACTCGAGTTGAAGGTAGGGCGTTATCAAACCTTTTATACCCACCACGCTTCGCTGCGTAAGGCGCCGGATCGGAAGCAGTGGATGTGCCGCAACTCGAACACGAGACGTAGGGGCAGCCCAGGCCCATACCTGGACGCTCTGATACCACTTATCTACCCAAAACTCGAGTTGAAGGTAGGCGTTATCAAACCTTTATACCCACCACGCCGCGTAAGGCGCCGGATCGGAAGCGATGGATGTCTGCAACTTCGAACACGAGACGTAGGGCAGCCTGTGCCCATACCGACGCCCGATACGACTTATCTACCCAAAACTCGAGTTGAAGGTAGGGCGTTATCAAACCTTTTATACCATCTTATCTACCCAAAACTCGAGTTGAAGGTAGGGCGTTATCAAACCTTTTATACCCACCACGTTTATTGCGTAAAGGCGCGGATCGGAAGCGATGGATGTCGCAACTCGAACACGAGAAGTAGGGGCAGCCCAGGCCCATACCTGGACGCTCTGATACCACTTATCTACCCAAAACTCGAGTTGAAGGTAGGGCGTTATCAAACCTTTTATACCTAAATAGGACAAAGCACTAAAGCAATTCTGATGTAGGTCTTTAGTTAAAGACCGTCCCATTGTACATACGTGTCAGTTCTTTTATTTTCGCTTCTTTTCTTTATGTCTTGTAAGATGTCACTTTAGCATCTTACTTTACTTTTCTTTTTCTTTATGTCTTAGTCCGTCCTTTTACTTTTCTTTTAGTCTTATCATGTCTGTACCTTAGATTCCCTTTCTCGCATATAAATAAGTAGCTTGGGTGTCTGTCTAGGACACATCAAGAATTCCATAACTCCTCTCTGACTTCTCTCTTCGCATTAAGTCTAAGATTGACGTTCAAGCGAGTTTCCAGACGAATCAGGTTAGAGTTATGATTTCTTTTTGTCACATTATTATTATAAGTATTATTATCATCTTCTTGATTCTCTATCTTCTTATTCAAATATTTCTCGCATTATTATGATTATCTTTGATCAAATTATTATCGTATTATTTTATCTCATTATCGCCATAATTCATGCATTAATATGTTACACTATCATTGGCATTCTTAAGATTATACAAGCTATTATTATCATTTTTAAGATATTTTCACGACTTACTCATTTTAAAATATTTCCAGCATGGCCTATTTTCATATCAAGCGAGCACTCGAGCAACGTATAAGAGCTTTAGAAACTCAAAAAGAGCAGTATGAAGAACTTAAGATTAAAACTATTGCACGCAATAACAATAATATTAGTATTATAATAATAATGGTTATTATTATTATTATAACCATTATTATTATCTGATTATTATTATTATTTTTAATAATTTAGTCTGTTTATTATAATCTTATCTTATTATTATTATTATTATTATTATTATTATTATTATTATTATTATTATTATTATTATTATTATTATTATTATTATTATTATTATAATAATAATACTAATTATCATTATCTTATTAATGTACATCTTATTATTATTATTATTATTTTGTTGTTGTTGTTATTAATTTAAATTTAATTTTAAATTATTATTATTATTATTATCCTTATTATTATTATTAAATTCAGTTTTCTTATTAATATAATCATTCTTATATTATAATACTAATATTATATATTGGATATTATCATTATTATTATTATTATCATTATTATTATTATTATTATTAAATTCCTTTTGGATATTTCAGTTATGTTTATTATTATTATTATGAGCATTATAATTATTGTTATTGTTATTATTAATTTATTATAATTATTAAATTTCTGAAGAATAATAATTATAATTATAATAATAATAAATCTTAAGTTAATATACTTGTAATAATTATTAATATACTTGTAATAATAAATCTTAAACATTTTACAAGCGGTTTATTATTAATATTAATACGTATTTAATAAATTATATTAGACAAAATAAAACTTCAAATAAGATAAATTTCTAATTTTGAATTTTTATATATAAGTTCAAAAAATTACTAAATAAAACCAAAAGAACTTTGTTTAAACCTAATTAAAAACAAAGTAAAATCACTCAACTTCTCAAGTGCACATAGTCTAATTTTCAATGCCTAATAGTTTGTATAAATGCACCGAGATTATACTCACCTACTTAATTCCACATAACTTTGCAATTACTTGTACGCGTTGGTAACAAGGGAAAAGATAAAATAAGCTCTCAGGTTTACGTTCAGCGAAAAGTAAAAGGAAGATCAGATATGCTAGTTTTCATGAGGCTATACAAAGCCCTCATGAATGGTCGGACATTCAAAAATGTCTAGATTCGCAAGGGCGAGTTGTCGCCCTCGCGAATCTGGGCTGGAAAAACACCAGATAACAATAATAAATTATTGTTATTATTAATTTATTATAATTATTAAATTTACGAAGAATAATAATAATAATAATAATAATAATAATAATAATAATAATAATTTTAATAGTAATAATAATAACAATGACAATACTAATACATTATTACTTTAATGTACATAATTTCAGCAATAATTTCTAAAATAACAAATTATAAGAAAATTACACTTATCATATTTGAAAACATTTAAAATAATAAGAATGATAAAAGAAACATAATATTTTCATAACATATTATAATATAATTTACAATAATAATTATTTAAATTATTTATAAATTAAAACCGATTATAAGGAATTAGCAAAATAAGCCTATAATTTTTCCTTATTATTATGAAGAACAAAATTAATAGTAATTACATAAATGCAATAATTAACATTTATAAATTTAAAATATTGAAAGAAAAGTTTACTTTTTAATATAATAAATATCAGCCCTCATGAGGCGAGCTCCCTCATGAAATGGCTAGATTTTTTCATCAGATTCAGCGAGGGCTTACCGCCGCCTCATGAAAGGCTAGCATATCGTGCTTTCTTTTATTTTCATTTGAATGTAAACCGAGAGCTTATTTTATCTTTTCCTTGTTACCAACGCATACAAGTAATTGCAAAGTTATGTGGAATTAAGTAGGTGAGTGTAATCTCGGTGCATTTATACAAACTATTAGGCATTGAAAATTAGACTATGTGCACTTGAGAAGTTGAGTGATTTTACTTTTGTTTTTAATTAGATTTAAACAAAGTTCTTTTGGTTTTATTTAGTATTTTTTTGAACTTATATATAAAATTCAAAATTAGAAATTTATCTTATTTGAAGTTTTATTTTGTCTAATATAATTTATTAAATACGTATTAATATTAATAATAAACCGCTTGTAAAACATGTTTAAGATTTATTATTACAAGTATATTAATAATTATTACAAGTATATTAACTTAAGATTTATTATTATTATAATTATAATTATTATTCTTCGTAAATTTAATAATTATAATAAATTAATAATAACAATAACAATAATTATAATGCTCATAATAATAATAATAAACATAACTGAAATATCCAAAAGGAATTTAATAATAATAATAATGATAATAATAATAATAATGATAATGATAATATCCAATATATAATATTAGTATTATAATATAAGAATGATTATATTAATAAGAAAACTGAATTTAATAATAATAATAAGGATAATAAGAATAATAATAATAATAATTTAAAATTAAATTTAAATTAATAACAACAACAACAACAACAATAATAATAATAATAATAATAATAATAATAATAAGATGTACATTAATAAGATAATGATAATTAGTATTATTATAATAATAATACTAATAATAATAATAATAAGATAAGATTATAATAAATGACTAAATTATTAAAATAATAATAATAATCAGATAATAATAATGGTTATAATAATAATAATAATAATAAGAATTCTAATTATAATAAGATAATAATAATTAGTATTATTATTATAATAATACTAATAATAATAATAACAATAATTATAATAATAAGATAAGATTATAATAAATGACTAAATTATTAAAATTTGATAATAATAATAATAATAATAATAATAATAATAATAATAATAATAAAACTCACAAATACTCTACAATAAATTTAATAAAACAATTTACGTGTTTATCCATAACCTATTATTATTGTTATTATAACATTATACCAATAGAAATTGGACAACTCAAGATATGTATAAAAATAAAAATATATATGGCTTTGATGTGATGTTACTTTGTCCAAGCCTCTTGCTTCAAGCAGCTTGGCTTTTTTCTTTCATAACTCCTCTGTTAAAGCCTCACATGTGGTTTTAAATTTTGAAGTAAATCCGGCGTCGTTTATGGATTGGACAGAGTTGGACAGGATTGTCTTGGACAGGTGATCTGCTCTCTCCTATCTGAGGGATGCCCCTTTCAGCTGCTGTTAATATCAATTATGCCCTTCTTCCTTAATGAATATGCTTAACGATTCGAGTACTTTTCAGGAGTATTGGTATTTAACAAGTTTAAAGTTTTAAGTTTTAACTGATAAATTTAGTTCTTTAGTTGAATTCTATCACATCTATCCCTAAATAAAGGAAAAGAAAAGTTTTAATATGAATTAGTTATAATTATGATGTAATTTGATTGGTGCAATTTAATTAATCTGATATGCTTAACCATAAACAATAAACTTATAACAAATCAATTTAAAATAATTAATATTTCCTCAAGACATTTGCAATTTTAAGGAACATACTAAGCGAGAGTTGTCACATGTATTAGTGAAGAGCAATTAGTTTGCGACTAAAATTATAAACCATAAATCATAAAATTTTGGTACACGCCTCATGTCGCTTTGTCAATACCGTGGTCGTTGAAACTTGAAAATCTAGTCCCGCCGTTGTCATTGATAGCTAAAGCAATAGAGGCTAGTCCGGTTGACTCAAATACACGTGTAGTCCTAATTGGGCCAATTTAGTCTTTTGATTATTGGACTTTACATGCATAAAGAAAATGTCATGTAACACAAACGAAACCGAAATAAAGTCAATTAAATTGCAATATTAAGTACTAAATGCTGACCGGTGTAAGTCGATCCTTCTCATCTCTCTCGATGGTAGACGCCCACTTCGAAAAATAATCCTTTTACAATTTATAACTTTAATGCTTGAAAACTCGAATAAATATGAATCGATTGGAATTCTCGGTGTTATATAAGCCAAAATGTGGTCTAAACAAAACTTCCACTCGCATGACAACTAATATTCTATTCAATTTAGCCCTAAACAAACAAAAAATAACTTTTGTAGCTTCCCAAACAAGAACAACCTGCTTGTTAAAATTAGCGCTTTTGATAGAGATCGCTAAAACGCTGAGCAACAAGTGGAAACAACCTGAAATTTAAAGCACGCTAACGTTAATCATATTTACGGCTATCCCAACAAAAGTTGAAAAGGAAGCGTCAATATTGCTCGATTCTTGGCCACATAAGCATGCCCTTTCAGGATAAAAACTCGTGACCACTACCGCCTCTGGAACTTCTTCAAATGGTACCGTGTTAAGACAAGAACGTAGCCGATGTGGGATAGAACCACATTCAAAGTCATAAAAGTACAAAAGTCCTTTGACCAAGCATGTCAAATTCTTAAAACTAAAGAAAATGGTGTGGCACACACATTAGGTATATATCAATCACATCCCTAACAAAAATTATTGACGTTTAAGTGATCGCAGATACTTCCAACCCAGAGAAAAATGACGCCTCTAAGATATTGGTTTATGGCTAAACAAGATGCAATTTGGACTAATTTGAGAGAAAACTTTCTCCCCGTAAGAGATTGTCAAAAGGCGGGGATAGAGGAAAAGAGACTTGACTCGCCTCACCCCTCAACCATGCAAAAGAAGCAATAATGAAAAGGCAAGAAGAGTGGAGACAACAAGCACTTGACAAACAAAGAACGGCATATTTAACTTTGGATATGTCTTAAACACCATTCTCCCATATTAAATAAAACCAACAGCAACTATTAGCTAAGATAATTGAATTCACGAGCAGTAATAAACATTGTAATCAAACTTTTAAACGAAATATGTAATCAATTAAAGGTAAGCAGACCTTGTAGATTATGTCGCCATTATCGGATGAGAAGAAAAAGAAAATATAAAACTAGAGTCAAAGCGCCAAGACATCGATAGAAGGGAAAAAGAAAAAATCCAATCAAGAGTCTTTGAACAATGTTAATACACAATGCTTTCATTTCAGATCCAAAAGAGAGAGTTCAATTTGTCATTGGTCTACAATAAGATTATCGCCGGTAGGTGTGAATTATACATGTAGCAAACACTATTAAAATTGCAAAATAAAACAACGAAACAAAAAGTTGATCCGTTCTCACCAAAGGTAAAGACCGCCCAAGTAAACGAGCAACCCGACCCAATTTATCTTTTATACTCGCACATAATCAAATCACAATAGTTATGCAATCAAGCATTGAATCAAGGATTTCAACTGTGAACATTCAAGAAATTGGTACAACTTATAACCTCGAACTCGCAGTTCTAAGCGCCTTTGTAAGGAAGGTCAAGCTCACCATTAGCGCTTTCAGCATACAAAATGATGATTGACCGAGACTCTAAAAGCTTCATCGATATTTAGCCATTCTATGAATGTCTCACCGAACTTCAGCAGTCTTCCGCGATATCAGAATAAACAAAGCTGTCTCCATAGAAAGGAACCATTTCTCGGATCCTCACTAAAGAACCAAAAGAACACGCAACATAAAATCGATCTCAAGTTGAAAAGTCAAAACAAGTAACAAAAATAAAAGCTCGAAGCTTACGCTCGCAATAAACCAAACGCAGGACAAAGTGCGATATAATATCCTTATTGATAACTTCGGATGCCGGTGGATGCCTCATGTTCGCTTTCCAAAGATCAAATACTGCTCAAAAATTCTACGGTTCGAAATTTCGAAACCCGTAGTTCGATCGAGAAAATCAAAGATCGTCACCAGCTTGTCCATTTCTTCGTGTTTCTTTTCATGAGACAATCCATCGGAGATGGCTTTAAGAACTCGCAAAAAACAAATGAGCAGACATTAAATAGAGATGATGGACAGATTTATATCTCTGTCATTGTAGAAGAAAACAGAGTAACGAATAGAACAGTAGGTTGGAAAAGTTTTCTTATCTTTTTGATAAAAGAATACAATGATTCAATATATACAAACGAGCACGAGATACCTGTGTCTTAGGGAGGAAAAGAAAAAAAGAAAAAACTATCGGTATTTACACCTCATCAAGAGAACCATACATCTAGAATATGTACACCTAAGAATAAAGAATAGGAAACGTAACTAACACAGGAGGAAACGACAGACACATACTAACGTTTCACAAATAGACAAAAGCTACATATTTCAACATCCCCTCCTCAAGTTAAGGCCTGGTAACAATCACAAAGGCCTAACTTGGAGATTAGCTTGTTGAACAACGGAGCGCTAAGAATTTTCGTGAAAGAGTCGGCCAGTTGTTGAGAGGATGAAATCTTTTTTGGCGAAATGAATCCTACCTTAAACTGTTCCCTCACAATGTGACAGTCTATATCCAGATGTTTTGTTCTTTCGTGAAAAACTGGATTGGCTGTGATGTGCAACGCAGCCTGATTGTCACAGTAGAGAGGTATAGGAGTGGATTATGGGATCTGGAAGTCTCTTAGAATATATGAGATCCACTGCAATTCACATACTGTCGACGCCATGGACCGGTATTCTGCTTCGGCTGATGACTTCGACACTGTTGTTTGCTTCTTCGTTTTCCAGCTAACAAGGGAATTTCCTAGAAAAATGCAATAGCCCGTTAATGACTTTCTGCTATCAATACAGGAGCCCCAATCTGCATCACAAAAGGCTTCCAATTTTAATGAATTGTTTGCTGGAAAATACAGTCCTAAAGAGGGGCTGTTCTTGAGGTATCGCAAAACATGCAGAGCATTTTTCAAATGAAGCTGTCTAGGGTCATGTACGTATTGGCTAAGTTGCTGTGTAGCGTGAGCTAAATCGGGTCTTATGTATCCCAAATAGAGTAACCTTCCCACTAATTGTCGGTATGAATGAGGATCTTCTAATTTTGGACCATCATCAATGCTCATCTTGTGTCCTTTCATTAACGGTGTAGCAGTAGGCTTGCTTCCCATCAGCCCTGCATCTTGAATCAAATCTAAAGCATATTTCCTTTGATTGACATAAATACCATCCTTTGATCTTGTGATTTCTAAGCCAAGGAAATATTTTGCTTGATGAAGATCCCTGATAGTGAACTTATCATTCAAGAAATACTTCATCGCCGCAATCTCCTCTTGAATTTTCTCGTAATCAAGACATCATCGACATATACTAGCAAAGCCGTAAATATATTTGACTTAGAGAGTAAAAGGCAATGATCATGATATGATTGTTTGAAACCATATTCCCGCAATTTTGACGTCATTTCGTGTTCCATTGCCTAGAGGCTTGTCAAGTCCATACAATGACCTTTTAGTTTGCAAACTTGAGTTGGTTTGGCCTTGTCATATCCTTCGTAAGTCCATAAAACCTCCTCATTCAAATAACCATGCAAGAATGCATTGTTAATGTCAAGTTGGTGTAGATTCCATGACTTGGATGCAAAGAACGAAAAAAAATCTCGACAGTCACTACCTTAGCCACGGTGAGAAACTATCATGAAAGTCTACCCTTCAACTTGATTGTAACCTCACTACTAACCTTGCCTTCAATCATCAACTTTTCCATCTTCCTTCAATTTCACTTTGAATATCCACTTGCATCCTATAGGCTTCTTTCCATTGGTAGTTCAGTGATTTCCATGTTTCGCTCCTCTCTAAAGCCTCAATCTCTTCATGCATAGCTTTCACCCATTCGGGTTGACCTCGCCTCTGGTATGTTTTGGCTCCTGCACTTCAGATAAATTGGCAACAAAACATATATGTGCATTTGACAAATGTTTCGGTACAGTGTAGGGGTAGGTAGAAGGACTGTAATTGGTTAAGTTACTGATGTGTATGGGTTTTTGATAGTTTGGTATATCATGTGCAACGCTTGACACATAATCATTCATCCAAGTTGGAGGTTTTCTTAATCTTGTGCTATGTCTAATAGGCATTGTTTCGGGTGTGGGCGAAGGTAAGGGAGAGACACTGGTTTGCAACTGACTATCATCAATTTCACGTTCTGCATCTGTATGTTCAATGGGATTATCACCTACAACCTCCTCCTCCATGTGGCCATTTGAGGTATCAGTTATGATGGGCAAGGGAATTTGGCTATTTGGAACCGTAACAACATAATCTTCTTTAGTAGTGAAAGGATAAACATCTTCATGAAAAATAACATCTCGGGAAACAATCATCTTATTATTATCTAGATCAAAAAGCTTGAAGCCCTTTTGCCCTATTGAATACCCCAAGAAGACACTCCTAAAAGCTCTTGGAGAAAACTTATCCTTGTGTGGTAAGGTATTTGTTGCAAAACATAAACACCCAAAACATTTAAGACTATCATAAGAAGGTTCCTTTTTATGTAGAATCTCATAAGGAGTCTTTCAATGTAGTGTAGCCGTAGGTAGTCTGTTCAACAGAAAAGTGGCATGTAAAATAGCCTCCCCCCAGAATTTTATTGGAATTTTTGATTGAAACATTAAGGATCTTGCTAGTTGGAGTATAGATCTATGTCTTTTTTCTACTTTCCCATTTTGCTGAGGTGTGTAGATGCAGGTTTTTTCATGTACAATCCCAAACTCCTTAAAAATCTGTTGACATTTTTCCCCCATAAACTCCAAACCATTATCAGTTCTAACTTTCTTTACTGACTTCTCAAATTGGTTCTTAGTCATCAGAACAAAATTCCTCAAAACAGATGCAGTTTGACTCTTATTTTTCATCAAGAATGTCCATGTACATCTACTTAAATCATCTACCACAGTGAGGAAATAGTGTGCTCCTGTCATACTAGGATGTTTATATGGTCCCCATATGTCAACATGAATTAATTCAAGAATGTCGTTAGCATTACTCATGCTTTGTGAAAAGGGCAATCTGGTTTGTTTAGCAAGTGGACAGATGTGGCAATCAACTGAAATATCAATCTTTTTCATGAAAGGCAAATGTTTAAGTACAATGTTTGAAGGATGTCCCAATCTTTGATGCCATGTAGGAACGCTGACATCAATTACATTATTCAGCCAACAAACATTTGCTCTACTAGGTATAAGATTGAGAAAATTGCAATATCTATGGATAACTTCTGGTGTGTATGAACTTGGATCAAGTATGTATAGGTTTCCCCTCAACTTCCCAACTCCAAGGACTCTATTAGTCTTCAGGTCCTGAAAAATGCAAAACTTTGGGTAAACACTACAGCACAAGGATTCTGTTTCAACCAGTTTACTTACTGATAAAAGGTTGTGTTTAAAACCAGGAATGTATAAGACATTCTTCAATGTGATACTATCGTGCAGAACCACATTACCACACAACTTAACTTTTTTTACAGTCCCCTCAGGTAAGTGAACAAGAATGTTTTGGGTTAAGGCCTTTGTGAGGTGAACAAATGTTTAAATGCACATATATGGTTAGTTGCACCAGTATCCACAATCCATTCATCCTCAAGTTCATTGAATGCAGGTTTCAGAATATAGTTACCTGCAAAATTTGAGATTTAGGCAAAATTCATTTGTTCTGTTGTAGTAACCTGCTTCCCTTTCAGAATCTTGGCAATCTCCTGCTGAATTATCTCTGCAACAGCAGGTGACCACTGTTTCATTGAATCCTTTACGTTAGTACTGCTGTTATCCTCAAAAGGACTGTTAACCATGTTGATTCTTCCCTTTGCAGCTGCAGCTCTATCCTTCTTTAATTGTTTATACCAGTCTGGATATCCGTGAAGTTTGAAACATGTATCCTTGGTATGTCCCCCTCCTTTGCAGTAGTCACAACTTCTGTCTTCCTTTTTCTGTAGTTCCCTTTTCTTATACGTAGTATTTCTGTTGGATCCCGTTACCGAGACCCAACTACATAAGCAGAACGGAAACCGAAGCAAACGGAAACGCAGGGAAGCGGAAACAAAGCGAAAGCAAGCGAATCTTTCAAACAAACACGAGCAAAACGAACGGAAAACGGAAATGTCGAATCGAAAACAAAATGCGAAGCGCACAATCCGAAAGTCGCAAGCGAAGCAAATACTAATCGAATCAAACGAGCAGATTCAATCGAATATAGCGAAGTTTAAATAATCGCATACGAATCACAAAGCGGAACGAATAAGTTTAAAGCGGATCGAATCGAATGCAAATCGAATTGGATAGAAAACAAAGTAAGCAAACAAATCAATGTAAATCAAACACTTTCCGACATCCGTGCATAAGCAAAGAACAGGAAACAGAAACGCGTTGGGGATCCTAAGACGTTCCAAAATCCGTTATGAATTTTTTTTTTCTTTCTTATTCTCATTTCTTTTCTCGTTACTCAATCATATCCAAATCATCTTCAATCCATACAGTCATACATAATCTTATATAAATCCATACCAATCTCAAATTACATTTTTATCCCAGATTTTATCGAAATTTCAAAGATAACTACCGCCTTTATCCTAACCCAAAATTCTCGCAAAGCGTAATACACTTCTATAATCTCAACAGACCTCGTAATCATCGGACACTCCCGTCCGAATCCCAACACCAGCAGGAAACACAAACCTAAAACTAATACTTCCATAATTCTCAAATCAATAAATACCAAACTCATAATTCAACTCATTTCCAAATTCATACATATATATTCCCAAATCAACCATACAATATGTTCTCAAATTCTCCATAACTTCCTATACAAATTTCACAGTCATTCACAATACTTAACTTTATACACAAATACACTTTCTTTCAAATCTATCTTAAACCATAAACATTTCCATACTCAAATTTCAGATTACTCAAAACTAACTCATGCAAATGTCAAAAGCACAAAACCGTCGGAACTGATGTCTTCACATTCTTTCATCCAATCTCCCGCTCAAACACGGAGATGGGGATGAAAGGGGGTGAGCTCTAAGCTCGTGGATAACACATTTATAAACTGATAAATAAGCCGAAATCATTTTTAATACTCTTTTTGCCAAAAAGGCGAATTTTTCAAACTTTATAATTTTTCAAACAATTTCCTCAAACCCATTTTTTTTCATATTTTTCAAACTTTTCATAATAATCTCACTTTTTTCTCATTTTCAAAACTTCTTGAATTTTTCATAAATATGAATGCGAACACATAAACAAATCAAAACATATTACACATCGTAATGGTGCAGTTCGGTCCAAATAGAGCGTCGATCGCACATTCAGCAGTGGCGATCATATGCGATCGTGAATAGAACGTGATTACACTTTCAAGATAGCGTCCAAAGGTAGCCGTGAGGGAGTCGAAATCGACTCGTGTACACTAGCGGGCAGCCGGAGAAGGCTTAACAAGTAGAGACAGCGATGACTCACCAAAGGACCTAACCGACCCACATAACACATAATCGAAACGAGATTTCAGAATGCCCGAAGGCACTTTTCAAATTCTTGATTTTCCACACATTCACATAATGCATACTATTAAATCACTCAATCAATCAATCAATAACTTCAGCACTTTACATAATTTAGCAATGCATACATAACAAAATGAACTTTCAGAAATTTCTATTTTTCTTTTCAAACATAATTCAGCTTGTAATAATTTTTCCAAATCCTTTGAAATCACAATTTCAAACATTAACCAACCTTTCTTTTCAAACACTTACTAAAACAATAATGTATCAAAAATCCAAAATTTTGCTTTCTTCAATTTTTGAAAATTGCTTTCTTTAATTTTTCAAAAATTGCATAATGCTCACAAATCAAAATATAAATATGCTACCCACCTCGAATTATTGTCGGAAACTTGATTTCAAGCTCCAATTGATCCTTGCTTTTCTCTCTCTTCCAAAATACCAAAACCTAAACCATAATCATCCAAATTTCACATCAGAAAATACTTAATTTTCACAATCAACTTAGGAATTCACCAATTCCATTTACATTCAAGCTATTTCAATCTCCAATTTTGAAAATCCCCAATTTTCAAAATTGACCTAAACCAAGACACTCGAATTCAATCTCATAAAACATAATTTCTTCAAAATTAATCTCACAATTCATCAATTCACATTAATTCCAAACTATTTAAATCCTCAATTTCAAAAATCCCCAAATCTTAAAATTGGCCTAAACCAATTTATCCAAATTCAATACCATAAAATACCAATTCTTCGAAATTGATTTCATATATCATCAATTCATCATATTTCCTATAATTCTACACCAAAATATCTCAAAATTCTCAATCATAAAATTAAGCCTAAACCTTAATCAATTTTTCATCCAAAATTAAACCCAACCTAAAGCATATACATCAAAATTAATTCCACAATCCATAAACCCATCTCATATGTCATAATTCTAAACCGAAAATTAATCAAAATCTCAAAGTAGAAAAATTTCTCTTACCTCTTTCTCTTCCAAATCCGAATTTTCTTGGTTCCTTAGGAAGCTCTCATCATTCTCCATTCTTTTCCTTCTTGGAAAAGTCCCAAAAGCTTGAAGAATTAAGTAGAACAAAATCAAACTTACCTTTCTCTCTCTTCTTTTCTCCATCACCCGAAACTCTCTCTTCTTTCTTCTTCTTATTTCTTCTTCTTTTCTCTGGAAATTTCCATCCACTTTCGTGGCTTTTAATAGCCAAAAACGACATCTCTCCATGAGTTTCATTAATTGAAGGTCAAATGACCAAATTGTCCTTCATTTAAAACTTAAAGTTACACTTACTTGCGGTTTGATTTGCACTATCGAGTTGAAGGAATTTGTCCAAACTTCCTTCTCGATAAATGTTCCTCTCACTCATACGAATCCAACGCCACTGACCGCGCTCAATTCCGAGCACTACATCAAAAGTTATAAAGTAAATAAAGGCGGAAATATCCATATTCTAACACATTTCTTATGTACGATTATTTCCGTCCAAAATTTCACATTTTTAATTCCAGAATTGAAACACGATGTCTACATAACAATTGTAGCCTTATGTCTCTAGTTTAATTCAAAACAAGAATCGTCTCATTTCGATTCCCAGATCAAAAGTTATGCTCAAATTACTCACAGGTGTTCCCAATCCAAAAATTAAACCCTAATCCGAACTTAAATTCAAAAATTAAAAGTCTTAGGGGCAAAATTGAAATTTCATGTCTTCATATGATTTGTAGCCCCTTGTCTTATCTTTATTTCGCCTCAAGAATCGCTTCAATCGGATCTCTACAGATCCCGAATTTCACAAAACACTGTATCATGCTCGGAAAATTTCCCGACTCACTTTGATTAAATTAATCACCATTAATTTAATCTCAAAAGTTCACAAATTTCTTATAAACTGAAATTCAATGTCTTAGGAATCCAACGCAAAAAGAATCAACTCAATCGGATGTCGACGGAAAGATATAGGCAAAATAGTGAGCAAAGGTCGGATTAAAACAAAGAAATCAAAAATTTGAAACAAAACGGCGTCAGATGCAGACGGACGCCTCTAACTCATGAGGGCGAGGCGCCGTCATGAGGGCGAGACGCCTCGCTCGCTAGGGCGAGGCGTCGCCTAGCGAGGAAGACAGCTCATGAGGGCGAGCCTTGCCTCTCGAGGCGAAGGAACGCCCGCCTCGCCAGGCGAGGCGTCGCCTGGCGAGGCGTCAGATGGCTCCCGCCTCGCTAGTAGCGAGCCGTCGCCTAGCGAGGCGCTAAACCTTTTCCTTTTTTTTTTTTTCCTCTAAACTTCCAAAATTCATAACTTTTAATCCCGAACTCCGATTTTGACAAACTTAGTCTCTATAGAAAGCTTGAGAGAAGCTCTAAATCTCCCAAGAAGAACATAAAACTCAATTCAACTCCTACGGGAGTCCATTTTCCGGTCAAAGATACTATTCTCTATACACGCTTGCAAAAATCATAACTTAATATTCCGAGATCAAAAAATGCATACTTTATATCGAAATAAAGATCAAAACAAATCCTTCAATTTCCATGAAGAACATCAAAGCTCAATTAACCTCTAACTAGGTTAATTTCTCAGTCAAAGTTTCAACCATAATAAAAGTCAACCCCGATCAAACATAAACTTTGACTGATCATAACTTTCACTCCCGATATCGAAATATTACAAACTTTATGTCCACAAAAATCTCTTAACATAACCTACAAGTTTCATGTAGATCATTTTATCAAATTTTGCCTCAAACAAAAGTCAACCCTCAAAGGCCAGAAAGTCAACTATTACACAATTTTTCATATTTTCATACTTTCTCTCTTTATTTCATGATCTTCAACTTAATTTCAATCAACTCATCCACTTGATCATAGTCAAATTGTCACTCAAGGTTCGGGGTCCAACATTTCTCCCCCTCTTAAAAGAATTTCGTCCTCGAAATTCATATTTACTTAACTCCAAGTAACTCATTCTTGCATAAATTTCTTTCTAAACAAAGATCATCAAGCACTTTCTTACTAATTTCTTTCCACAACTCATAATCAATTACCTTTTCATCAAATTTACACTTCATACATATTCTCAATTTCTTCAAATTTTTCACTTCCTTAAATCATATATCACTCATATCATATCAAAACACTATATCTATAACTCATTAGTTCTTCATATATGGGCACGAATTAATGGTCCATTTCTTAAGGAACCCTAATATGGTTCAATCATCATTATGTCATCATTCTTTCATCTATATCAATTCATCACAATTTCTCAAGAAGTTCTAATCTTAATTTCCTCAACACATTCCGAAAAAATCAAACATATTCTGAGCACTCAAATCAAACCAATCATTTGAATTCGTCAAATAGTCATGCACATCAATTTCACATTCCTAAAGACAATCATATTTCTTTCATCAAAATCAAATGACCACCTAGCACACTCTCACAAATTCACTCTTATCTTTACAAACTCGTATCAATTCCTTATTCATACTCATACGCCCAAGTAAGATCATATTACTGGGCTCTGATACCATAAATGTTGGATCCCGTTACCGAGACCCAACTACATAAGCAGAACGGAAACCGAAGCAAACGGAAACGCAGGGAAGCGGAAACAAAGCAGAAGCCAAGCGAATACTGAAACAAACACGGAGCAAAACGGAACGGAAAACGGAAATGTCGAATCGAAAACAAAATGCGGAAGCGCACAACCGAAAGTCGCAAGCGAAGCAAATACTAATCGAATCAAACGAATGATTCAATCGAATATAGCGAAGTTTAAATAATCGCATACTGAATCACAAAGCGGAACGAATAAGTTTAAAGCGGATCGAATCGAATGCAAATCAATTCGGATAGAAAACAAAGTAAGCAAACAAATCAATGTAAACTGAAACACTTTCCGACATCCGTGCATAAGCAAAGAACAGGAAACAGAAACGCGTTGGGGATCCTAAGACGTTCCAAAATCCGTTATGAATTTTTTTTTTCTTTCTTATTCTCATTTCTTTTCTCGTTACTCAATCATATCCAAATCATCTTCAATCCATACAGTCATACATAATCTTATATAAATCCATACCAATCTCAAATTACATTTTTATCCCAGATTTTATCGAAATTTCTAAAGATAACTACGCTTTTATCCTAACCCAAAATTCTCGCAAAGCGAATACACTTCTATAATCTCAACAGACCTCAGAATCATCGGACACTCCCGTCCGGAATCCCAACACCAGCAGAAACACAAACCTAAAACTAATACTTCCATAATTCTCAAATCAATAAATACCAAACTCATAATTCAACTCATTTCCAAATTCATACATATATATTCCCAAATCAACCATACAATATGTTCTCAAATTCTCCATAACTTCCTATACAAATTTCACAGTCATTCACAATACTTAACTTTATACACAAATACACTTTCTTTCAAATCTATCTTAAACCATAAACATTTCCATACTCAAATTTCAGATTACTCAAAACTAACTCATGCAAATGTCAAAAGCACAAAACCGTTTAATCGATGTCTTCACATTCTTTCATCCAATCTCCTTTCGAAACACGAGATGGGGATGAAAGGGGGTGACTTCTAAGCTCGTGGATAACACATTTATAAACCGATAAATAAGCGAAATCATTTTAATACTCTTTTTGCCAAAAGGCGAATTTTCAAACTTTATAATTTTTCAAACAATTTCCTCAAACCCATTTTTTTCATATTTTCAAACTTTTCATAATAATCTCACTTTTTTCTCATTTTCAAAACTTCTTGAATTTTTCATAAATATGAATGCAGAACACATAAACAAATCAAAACATATTACACATCAGAATGGTCTGGTTCGGTCCAAACAGCGTCTTGCACATCTCACAGTAGCGTCATGCGATCGTGAAGCGAACGCATTACACTTTCCGCATAAGCGGTCCAAAGGTAGCCGTGAGGGAGTCTGAATCGAGTCCGTGCCACTAGCGGGCAGCCGGAGAAGGCTTAACAAGTAGAGACACAATGACTCACCAAAGGACCTAACCGACCCACATAACACATAATCGAAACGAGATTTCAGAATGCCCGAAGGCACTTTTCAAATTCTTGATTTTCCACACATTCACATAATGCATACTATTAAATCACTCAATCAATCAATCAATAACTTCAGACTTTACATAATTTAGCAATGCATACATAACAAAATGAACTTTCGAAATTTCTATTTTTCTTTTCAAACATAATTCACTTGTAATAATTTTTCCAAATCCTTTGGAAATCACAATTTCAAACATTAACCAACCTTTCTTTTCAAACACTTACTAAAACAATAATGTATCAAAATCCAAAATTTTGCTTTCTTCAATTTTTGAAAATTGCTTTCTTTAATTTTTCAAAATTGCATAATGCTCACAAATCAAAATATAAATATGCTACCCACCTCAATTATTGTCGGAAACTTGATTTCAAGCTCCAATTGATCCTCGCTTTCTCTCTTCCAAAATACCAAACCTAAACCATAATCATCCAAATTTCACATCGAAAATACTTAATTTTCACAATCAACTTAGGAATTCACCAATTCCATTTACATTCAAGCTATTTCAATCTCCAATTTTGAAAATCCCCAATTTTCAAAATTGACCTAAACCAAGACACTCAATTCAATCTCATAAAACATAATTTCTTCAAAATTAATCTCACAATTCATCAATTCACATTAATTCCAAACTATTTAAATCCTCAATTTCAAAAATCCCCAAATCTTAAAATTGGCCTAAACCAATTTATCCAAATTCAATACCATAAAATACCAATTCTTCGAAATTGATTTCATATATCATCAATTCATCATATTTCCTATAATTCTACACCAAAATATCTCAAAATTCTCAATCATAAAATTAAGCCTAAACCTTAATCAATTTTTCATCCAAAATTAAACCCAACCTAAAGCATATACATCAAAATTAATTCCACAATCCATAAACCCATCTCATATGTCATAATTCTAAACCGAAAATTAATCAAAATCTCAAAGTAGAAAAATTTCTCTTACCTCTTTCTCTTCCAAATCCGAATTTTCTTGGTTCCTTAGGAAGCTCTCATCATTCTCCATTCTTTTCCTTCTTGAAAAGTCCCAAAACTTGAAGAATTAAGTAGAACAAAATCAAACTTACCTTTCTCTCTTCTTTTCTCCATCACCCAAACTCTCTTCTTTCTTCTTCTTATTTCTTCTTCTTTCTCTGAAATTTCCATCCACTTTCGTGGCTTTTAATAGCCAAAACGACATCTCTCCATGAGTTTCATTAATTGAAGGTCAAATGACCAAATTGTCCTTCATTTAAAACTTAAAGTTACACTTACTTGCGGTTTGATTTGCACTATCGAGTTGAAGGAATTTGTCCAAACTTCCTTCTCGATAAATGTTCCTCTCACTCATACGAATCCAACACCACTGACCGCGCTCAATTCCGAGCACTACATCAAAAGTTATGTAAAAAAGGCGGAAATATCCATATTCTAACACATTTCTTATGTACGATTATTTCCGTCCAAAATTTCACATTTTAATTCCAGAATTGAAACTCGATGTCTTCATAACAATTGTAGCCTTATGTCTCTAGTTTAATTCAAAACAAGAATCGTCTCATTTCGATTCCCAGATCAAAAGTTATGCTCAAATTACTCACAGGTGTTCCTAATCCAAAATTAAACCCTAATCCGAACTTAAATTCAAAATTAAAAGTCTTAGGGGCAAAATTGACATTTCATGTCTTCATATGATTTGTAGCCCTTGTCTTATCTTTATTTCGCCTCAAGAATCGCTTCAATCGGATCTCTACAGATCCCGAATTTCACAAAACATCAGATCATGCTCGAAAATTTCCCGACTCACTTTGATTAAATTAATCACCATTAATTTAATCTCAAAAGTTCACAAATTTCTTATAAACTGAAATTCAATGTCTTAGGAATCCAACGCAAAAGAATCAACTCAATCGGATGTCGGACGGAAAAGATATAGGCAAAATAGTGAGCAAAGGTGGATTAAAACAAAGAAATCAAAAATTTGAAACAAACGGCGTGTCAGATGCAGACGGACGCCTAACTCATGAGGGCGAGGCGCGTCATGAGGGCGAGACGCCCGCTCGCTAGGCGAGGCGTCGCCTAGCGAGGCGACAACATGAGGCGAGCCTTGCCTCGCGAGGCGAAGACGCCCGCCTCGCCAGGCGAGGCGTCGCCTAGCGAGGCGCCAGACGGGCTCCCGCCTCGCTAGAAGCGAGCCGCCTAGCAAGGCGCTAAACCTTTTTTTTTTTTTTTTTTTTTCCTCTAAACTTCCAAAATTCATAACTTTTAATCCCGAACTCCGATTTTGACAAACTTAGTCTCTATAGAAAGCTTGAGAGAAGCTCTAAATCTCCCAAGAAGAACATAAAACTCAATTCAACTCCTACGGGAGTCCATTTTCCGGTCAAAGATACTATTCTCTATACACGCTTGCAAAAATCATAACTTAATATTCCGAGATCAAAAAATGCATACTTTATATCGAAATAAAGATCAAAACAAATCCTTCAATTTCCATGAAGAACATCAAAGCTCAATTAACCTCTAACTAGGTTAATTTCTCAGTCAAAGTTTCAACCATAATAAAAGTCAACCCCGATCAAACATAAACTTTGACTGATCATAACTTTCACTCCCGATATCGAAATATTACAAACTTTATGTCCACAAAAATCTCTTAACATAACCTACAAGTTTCATGTAGATCATTTTATCAAATTTTGCCTCAAACAAAAGTCAACCCTCAAAGGCCAGAAAGTCAACTATTACACAATTTTTCATATTTTCATACTTTCTCTCTTTATTTCATGATCTTCAACTTAATTTCAATCAACTCATCCACTTGATCATAGTCAAATTGTCACTCAAGGTTCGGGTCCAACATTTCTCCCCTCTTAAAAGAATTTCGTCCTCGAAATTCATATTTACTTAACTCCAAGAACTCATTCTTCGCATAAATTTCTTTCTAAACAAAGATCATCAAGCACTTTCTTACTAATTTCTTTCCACAACTCATAATCAATTACCTTTTCATCAAATTTACACTTCATACATATTCTCAATTTCTTCAAATTTTCACTTCCTTAAATCATATATCACTCATATCATATCAAAACACTATATCTATAACTCATTAGTTCTTCATATATGGGCACCTAATTAATGGTCCATTTCTTAAGGAACCCTAATATGGTTCAATCATCATTATGTCATCATTCTTTCATCTATATCAATTCATCACAATTTCTCAAGAAGTTCTAATCTTAATTTCCTCAACACATTCAAAAAATCAAACATATTCTCGAGCACTCAAATCAAACCAATCATTTGAATTAAATCAAATAGTCATGCACATCAATTTCACATTCCTAAAGACAATCATATTTCTTTCATCAAAATCAAATGACCACCTAGCACACTCTCACAAATTCACTCTTATCTTTACAAACTCAGATCAATTCCTTATTCATACTCATACGCCAAGTAAGATCATATTATCGGGCTCGATACCATAAATGTTGGATCCTGCTATCGAGACCCAACTACATAAGCGTAACGGAAACCAAGCAAACGGAAACGCAGGAAGCGGAAACAAAGCGAAGCCGAATCATCAAACAAACACGGAGCAAAACGGAACGGAAACGGAAATGTCGAATCGAAAACAAAATGCGAAGCGCGACAACCGAAAGTCGCGAAGCGAAGCAAATACTAATCGAATCAAACGAATGATTCAATCGAATATAGCGAAGTTAAATAATCGCATACTGAATCACAAAGCGGAACGAATAAGCGAAAGCGGATCGAATCGAATGCAAATCAATTCGGATAGAAAACAAAGTAAGCAAACAAATCAATGTAAATCAAACACTTTCCGACATCCGTGCATAAGCAAAGAACAGAAGCGAAACGCGTTGGGGATCCTAAGACGCTCCAAAATCCGTTATGAATTTTTTTTCTTTCTTATTCTCATTTCTTTTCTCGTTACTCAATCATATCCAAATCATCTTCAATCCATACAGTCATACATAATCTTATATAAATCCATACCAATCTCAAATTACATTTTATCCAGATTTTATCGAAATTTCAAGAAAGATAACTACCGCCTTTATCCTAACTCCAAAATTCACGCAAAAGCGTAATACACTTCTATAATCTCAACAGACCTCGTAATCATCGGACACTCCCGTCAGGAATCCCAACACCAGCAGTAAACACAAACCTAAAACTAATACTTCCATAATTCTCAAATCAATAAATACCAAACTCATAATTCAACTCATTTCCAAATTCATACATATATATTCCCAAATCAACCATACAATATGTTCTCAAATTCTCCATAACTTCCTATACAAATTTCACAGTCATTCACAATACTTAACTTTATACACAAATACACTTTCTTTCAAATCTATCTTAAACCATAAACATTTCCATACTCAAATTTCAGATTACTCAAAACTAACTCATGCAAATGTCAAAAGCACAAAACCGTCGGAACTGATGTCTTCACATTCTTTCATCCAATCTCCTGCTCGAAACCTGGAGATGGGGATGAAAGGGGGGGTGAGCTCGGAAGCTCGTGGATAACACATTTATAAACTGATAAATAAGCCGAAATCATTTTTAATACTCTTTTTGCCAAAAAGGCAAATTTTTCAAACTTTATAATTTTTCAAACAATTTCCTCAAACCCATTTTTTTTTCATATTTTTCAAACTTTTCATAATAATCTCACTTTTTTTCTCATTTTTCAAAACTTCTTGAATTTTTCATAAATATGAATGCAGAACACATAAACAAATCAAAACATATTACACATCGTAATGGTGCGTTCGGTCCAACAGATCGTATCGCACATCTCAGCAGCGATCATATGCGATCGTGAACGAAACGATTACACTTTCTCAAGATAAGCGTCCAAGTAGCCGTGAGGGAGTCCGAATCGAGTCTCCGTGTACACTAGCAGCAGCCGGAGAAGGCTTAATAAGTAGAGACATATGACTCACCAAAGGACCTAACCGACCCACATAACACATAATCAAACGAGATTTTAATGCCCAAGGCACTTTTCAAATTCTTGATTTTCCACACATTCACATAATGCATACTATTAAATCACTCAATCAATCAATCAATAACTTCAGCACTTTACATAATTTAGCAATGCATACATAACAAAATGAACTTTCAGAAATTTCTATTTTTCTTTTCAAACATAATTCAGCTTGTAATAATTTTTCCAAATCCTTTCGAAATCACAATTTCAAACATTAACCAACCTTTCTTTTCAAACACTTACTAAAACAATAATGTATCAAAAATCCAAAATTTTGCTTTCTTCAATTTTTGAAAATTGCTTTCTTTAATTTTTCAAAAATTGCATAATGCTCACAAATCAAAATATAAATATGCTACCCACCTCGAATTATTGCCGGAAACTTGATTTCAAGCTCCAATTGATCCTCGCTTTTTCTCTTCCAAAATACCAAACCTAAACCATAATCATCCAAATTTCACATCAGAAAATACTTAATTTTCACAATCAACTTAGGAATTCACCAATTCCATTTACATTCAAGCTATTTCAATCTCCAATTTTGAAAATCCCCAATTTTCAAAATTGACCTAAACCAAGACACTCAATTCAATCTCATAAAACATAATTTCTTCAAAATTAATCTCACAATTCATCAATTCACATTAATTCCAAACTATTTAAATCCTCAATTTCAAAATCCCCAAATCTTAAAATTGGCCTAAACCAATTTATCCAAATTCAATACCATAAAATACCAATTCTTCAAATTGATTTCATATATCATCAATTCATCATATTTCCTATAATTCTACACCAAAATATCTCAAAATTCTCAATCATAAAATTAAGCCTAAACCTTAATCAATTTTTCATCCAAAATTAAACCCAACCTAAAGCATATACATCAAAATTAATTCCACAATCCATAAACCCATCTCATATGTCATAATTCTAAACCAAAATTAATCAAAATCTCAAAGTAGAAAAATTTCTCTTACCTCTTTCTCTTCCAAACCGAATTTTCTTGGTTCCTTAGGAAGCTCTCATCATTCTCCATTCTTTTCCTTCTTGAAAAGTCCCAAAAGCTTGAAGAATTAAGTAGAACAAAATCAAACTTACCTTTCTCTCTCTCTTTTCTCCATCACCCAAACTCTCTCTTCTTTCTTCTTCTTATTTCTTCTTCTTTTCTCTGGAAATTTCCATCCACTTTCGTGGCTTTTAATAGCCAAAACGACATCTCTCCATGAGTTTCATTAATTGAAGGTCAAATGACCAAATTGTCCTTCATTTAAAACTTAAAGTTACACTTACTTGCGGTTTGATTCGCACTATCGAGTTGAAGGAATTTGTCCAAACTTCCTTCTCGATAAATGTTCCTCTCACTCATACGAATCTAACGCCACTGACCGCGCTCAATTCCGAGCACTACATCAAAAGTTATAAAGTAAACAAAGGCGGAAATATCCATATTCTAACACATTTCTTATGTACGATTATTTCCGTCCAAAATTTCACATTTTTAATTCCAGAATTGAAACTCGATGTCTTCATAACAATTGTAGCCTTATGTCTCTAGTTTAATTCAAAACAAGAGTCGTCTCATTTCGATTCCCAGATCAAAAGTTATGCTCAAATTACTCACAGGTGTTCCCAATCCAAAAATTAAACCCTAATCCGAACTTAAATTCAAAAATTAAAAGTCTTAGGGGCAAAATTGACATTTCATGTCTTCATATGATTTGTAGCCCTTGTCTTATCTTTATTTCGCCTCAAGAATCGCTTCAATCGGATCTCTACAGATCCCGAATTTCACAAAACATCTGATCATGCTCGAAAATTTCCCGACTCACTTTGATTAAATTAATCACCATTAATTTAATCTCAAAAGTTCACAAATTTCTTATAAACTGAAATTCAATGTCTTAGGAATCCAACGCAAAAGAATCAACTCAATCGGATGTCGACGGAAAAGATATAGGCAAAATAGTGAGCAAAGGTCGGATTAAAACAAAGAAATCAAAAATTTGAAACAAGCAGGCGTCAGATGCAGACGGACGCCTAACTCATGAGGCGAGGCGCGTCATGAGGGCGAGACGCCTGGCCGCTAGGCGAGGCGTCGCCTAGCGAGGCGACAGCTGCATGAGGCGAGCCTTGCCTCGCGAGGCGAAGCGAAGAACGCCCGCCTCGCCAGGCGAGGCGCCGCCTCTAATGAGGCGCCAGATGGCTCGCCTCGCTAGGGCGAGCCGTCAGCCAGCGAGGCGCTAAACCTTTTCCTTTTTTTTTTTTCCTCTAAACTTCCAAAATTCATAACTTTTAATCTCGAACTCCGATTTTGACAAACTTAGTCTCTATAGAAAGCTTGAGAGAAGCTCTAAATCTCCCAAGAAGAACATAAACTCAATTCAACTCCCACGGAGTCCATTTTCCCATCAAAGATACTATTCTCTATACACGCTTGCAAAAATCATAACTTAATATTCCGAGATCAAAAATGCATACTTTATATCGAAATAAAGATCAAAACAAATCCTTCAATTTCCATGAAGAATATCAAAGCTCAATTAACCTCTAACTAGGTTAATTTCTCACCAAAGTTTCAACCATAATAAAAGTCAACCCCGATCAAACATAAACTTTGACTGATCATAACTTTCACTCCCGATATCGAAATATTACAAACTTTATGTCCACAAAAATCTCTTAACATAACCTACAAGTTTCATGTAGATCATTTTATCAAATTTTGCCTCAAACAAAAGTCAACCCTCAAAGGCCAGAAAGTCAACTATTACACAATTTTTCATATTTTCATACTTTCTCTCTTTATTTCATGATCTTCAACTTAATTTCAATCAACTCATCCACTTGATCATAGTCAAATTGTCACTCAAGGTTCGGGGTCCAACAATTTCTATTTATATCAGCTCCAGATCTCACTCCTTTAATTACCATAGCACTCATTTCCGCATTATCTGCAAAACTTGTTTGAACATTCTTCTGTTTTTCAACTCTCAGAATCATTGAGTAAGCCTTATTAACTGACGGCATAGGTTCCAAGACCAAAATCTGATTCCTTACGTTATCATAACTTTCATTTAAACCCATAAGAAATTGTATGAGTTTAGTCTGAGACATAATGTCTACAACATCTCCAGCAGCGTTACAAGTGCAACCTCTCATAGCAACACAAGAACATTGGGGAATAGGCTGTAGAAGATTCATTTCTTCCCATAATTTCTTCATTTTACTGTAATATATAGCAACTGAGGAGTTACCTTGCTCTATCAAGAAATCATCTTTGAATCGAGCAACTGAGGACCATTGCTTTCACCAAACTGTTCCTCCGCTTCTTGCCAAAGTGTTCTAGCAGAGGTAGAGTAGATGAAGGTTTCGCTATTTCTTTTGCATAGAACTAATTATCCACGAGGTAACCATTTCATCCACCTTCTCCATTTCAATCGAAAGCCTTCATCTGCTGGCTCCACTAGGCTCCCATTAATAAAACCCAGTTTGTTTTTAGCCGCCAGAGCTCTCTTCATGGATTTGTTCCATGTCAGAAAATTGTTGTCATTGAGCAGTACAGTTACGAGGGCCATTCCAGGATTGTCAGATCCTTGTAAGAACAGAGGGTCATCTGCATTTTGAATTAAGTTTGTAGTTCTATTTACAGGGTCAACAACTTCATCATTTGTCGCCATGGTGAAATAGTAAGAGAAGAATAGGGTTAAGTAAAGAAAACGCAGATTCAAGAACCTGGCTCTGATACCATGAGCAGATTACGCAAATAGAGATGATGGACAGATTTATATCTCTGTCATTTTAAAAGAAAACAGAGTAACGAATAGAACAGTAGGTTGGAAAAGTTTTCTTATCTTTTTGATAAAAGACTACAATGATTCAATATATACAAACGAGCACGAGATACCTGTGTCTTAGGGAGGAAAAGAAAACAAAAAAAAAACTATCGGTATTTACACCTCATCAAGAGAACCATCTAGAATATGTACACCTAAGAATAAAGAATAGGAAACGTAACTAACACAGGAGGAAACGACAGACACATACTAACGTTTCACAAATAGACAAAAGCTACATATTTCAACAACAGCACTAGGTGAAGGACTAGAGAATTAAACAAACAAGAAACATAAATGCAGGAAGAGGAGACCTCGGAGGCGATCGATGGCGTAGAGCTCGAAATCTTCGAGTCTGACTTCGAGAGACGGGCGGACCGGTAGAGGGGAGGTGGTGAAGTCGTCGATTCGAGGGAGGCTTCAATCGAGGTCTAAGCACGTCCATCTTTGAGCTTCTTTTAGTTTTGTGCCTCTTGTGCCTATTTCCGATTCTTAAGGGAGAGGAGCAGAGACCGAGAGAAAGAAAAGGAAGCCTAGTTGGATAATTTTATTTTAAAAATTTGACATTAGGATTTTTCTTCCTTTTCTTTTTACACGCCAAGAACCTAATCGATTTGAATTCATGGAAAAGAACCAACCTGCAAATGAAATGGATGTTAGCCCAATTTTCTTGTCTTCGACCTTCTCTAGGTTATATTTTGCTCGGTATAAATATAATAATAGTATTTGTAGCAAGATAATACTATTATTCGAAATATCTCTAGATGAGAAGTATAGACAAAAATGAAATGATAATTGGACTAGTCAAGATTCAAACAAAACGATCGCTTGGTTCTTTTCCTTTTAGTAAAAAAGATATCAAAACTCTTCGTAATTTTTATAAGTTATTTAAAATTTATCTTACAATATTTATATTTTTATATTTATATTAATATTTTTAAGATTAAGCTTAAAAAGCTTCATATTCATTGCACTTCAACTTTTACAAGGAGTACGAGAAAGATTACAGTACCGATGGCATTACTCAATCTAATCTCATTCTTTGGGACATTCTCCAGTTTTTCTCATTACATAGGATCTGGTCAATAACTACACAATTAGATGCCTTCATGCATCGAATCTGAGGATTCAAAACTACGTAAATGCCAATGTATAGTAACATAGTAGAATGAAGCGCCTAATGGTTACCAGGACATTTAAACGAATTGTTAAGAATTGGAGGCCACAATAATGGCCATGAACTTTAGAAATATAGTTTGTAGAAAATTTCGACATTATATATATAAAGATGTATTATTATCGCATCCTTCACCTAAAGCCCCATCACATCGGGTCATAATTTTTAACCAACGTAATACATACAAGGAATGCCAAATATTTGCATGTTTGAAACCTTTCTCGATTGTCTCTACAAAATTTAGTACCAACCTTGGCACAACCTTCATCCGACAAGGCTTGGGTAGTACAACCAGTCTTTAAGGAACTCCCGAGGTTGTATAAATTTATGCCGACAAGTATATCATCTCTGGGCATATTGCTGTTTGAACCCACTCGATGGAGTATGAACTTTTACACCGTGCCTCTGCGAAATGGTGGTCGCCGCACGATGGATGACCCATTGCTTGCTACTTCAGAATATGGAAACCATGGAAGTCCCAGATTGCTTCAAGCCTCTACCACTCTAGAGATGCCATTACTTTTCCGAATAAACTAATTATTAAAACAACAGATGCCATAATCGAACAACAATCAATGTAAGTAAGTTCAAGCTATTAAGGTAAAAGATTGAAGATTAATAATATCAATTGCTTTCATGGAACCCTCTTCTATCCACAAAAGAGGGCATATCAACAAACCTCGAGAGATCCATTAGAAACACTAGGTGTTGACGGTTCAGTGATGGAGGCGGCAAGGAGGCAACCTAAATACACATGAAGAAAATAAGTGTGATGATCACAATCACACTAGATGTGAAACATATCAAGCACCTCAAGAAAAGCAGATTAAGGTTAAAATAAGGAACAAAGATTAGAAATGTAAGATTATATGTGCATATGCATCAACTTAAGCAAAGGCTATGACTATTGTTCGGACTCCATCGCCTGAAGAGAACTATTACCTTAGTGAGAATGTAATTTATGAACTTGATTGCAAAACCCATGTAATTTGAGAAACGTGATTAATAAATGGAGTATCGAGATTACGTAGTTTTTGGTTGTCAATGTAATATAATTTATAGACAAAATATTTAGGCTCGCCCACATTAATACACCAATTTGAAAATAAATTAGCTAAAATGATAATAATATGGAGAATGACAACATCCAAGATCATGTCTTTGTACACACGCCGAATATTCTCTTACGCATTATTCTCGCAATTCATCAAGAACTTCACACAATGCTTGTACTCTTGAACAAATGATTCTGAATATAAAATTGAAGGAAATTATTAATGACCATCAAGAAGCATCAACAAATCAAATTTTGTAGGATTGTAAAAGAAAATTACTGCTTTTCCTTCGATCTCACTTATTTTAAGTTCCTAAAACATTTTTAAAAAGGTATCAACTTCACATGTAGAAAAGTCTTTTCACAAATTACACCAAAGATCACGATATTCAACTGAAAGAGATCTTACCAATGTTTCAACCACATCAAGGACATA
Organism: Erythroxylum novogranatense; assembly: GCA_029891385.1. Classification (NCBI taxonomy): domain Eukaryota; kingdom Viridiplantae; phylum Streptophyta; class Magnoliopsida; order Malpighiales; family Erythroxylaceae; genus Erythroxylum; species Erythroxylum novogranatense. Next base: position 24,997,247 of record CM057230.1, on the reverse strand, counting down.
ACGAACATCATGACCAATCCTTTTCGATTCTTCGAGAAGATCAAGAATCTGAACAAATTAAAGGCTTTGCATAAGAATGAAGAATCAACAAAAAAAAAATCCTAGCCAATATGTAAACCAGACCTACCACCCCGCCAGGTATTAGCAATCAACAGCAACCTCATTCAAATTGGTATCAACATTATCTATGTCAAGACAATTCCTCCCGGTTGTCTATTAAACATAAAATTTACAAGAGGGTAAGCAATCTCAATGTGAAAAATAGCACAAGTAACATGTCAAATACACCAAACCAAGTATTGGTCATGATGCATCCTCAAAGATAAAATCTGAAGTCATCAATTTTAACCACTTCTTTCCTAAAATTAATCAAGGTAACATGCACTAAGACTAGATTGATCATTGTCTTTCGCAATTTACGCTTTGATCCAGTCCAAGCACTTATGGCAAAATTTAGGGAAAAGAAACTTGCTCAATTGATGAATAAACATTCTCAAGTTGTTGGGCTATAGAAGTGCATGCTTCGCATAAGCTACGCCTTGTTGCAAACATCATGTCGAAGCTTCCACTCGAATATACACAGGATACAATCAACTTCAAGGAAAACCATAAAGATAAAATGCATTCATTAAGAATACAATCGATAGGATATAAATTAAACTCAGATTCAATGAAAAAAGGGAAAAAAGAGTGCAATTATCAATCTACTAAAACCAGAGCATTACCTTCCACCGAGAGATAGCCATATCCAACTACTCCAATAACAATAACTATGACATATCTGCTAGAACTCGCACATTACAAGCACATCAAAGAATATTTGGGAAAAGCATCAAGCAAGAAATAAAATATATCAAAAGAATCTAAACAAATGTAAAACAAGATTAAAGATATACAATTTACCCAAATAAACCACAAAAACTAAAGTTATAATATCACAAACCAAATGATTCTGTCGATCAATGCATAAGATAATGTTCAAATTCAAACCTTTTCCACTTCCAGATACAATCGTGATTGGCCCAGAGGATCTCATTGTTTGAAGCTCCCGCTTTATTATATCAACCTATAAAAGATAAAATACCGAAGCTATAAGAAAATGTTGGCATAAACCAGTGAGCAAATGGCATTCTTATTAACAAAACATAAAGGCATGCTTTGCAACAAATATAGAAAGAAGTTAAAACAGATCAAATTCAACATAATCAAACTACATATTTTGCAAGAAGAATGGCATTCTTATTAACAAAACATAAAGGCATGCTTTGCAACAAATATAGAAAGAAGTTAAAACAGATCAAATTCAACATAATCAAACTACATATTTTGCAAGAAGAAAGGAGAAAAAGAAGAATTAAAAATTCAATCTTAAACTATTCAAAATGCAATTGTAATGAATAACCTAAGCAAACTCAAATATTTATCGTAATCTTTTAGTGTTCAAGGTGAAATATTCTTTTCAATAACTTCTCTTCACATAATTTCACTCATCGCTTGGAAATCAAAGCATAAATTGTTGGATCATCCTCACCATGTTTTCCATGGATTCACAAACATCGAGCAATTCAACACGACGCTTATCCCGTATTAGTTCGATGATAACTAAGTAGTTTTGAAAGATCCAAAAGTAGAGTGACAACATTTTAATTCAATTGAACAATATCGATGAAGACATTGTGTTCATTGAACAGCGAGACTCGCTTTTTCTTTTCTGCTCATTTTTAGTTTTCTATTCAACAAGAATGAGAGGGAGAAGGGTGGCTTTGGCTCCAAAATATTTATGCCGAAGCAATTGGGTGGGCCATAATCCATATGCCATACTTCAAAGATAAATTCATTCAACAAAGGAACATCTAGAGAAAATATAAGTTATGAAAACACGATCTTTGATAGAGTCATGTGGCTTCCTAATGATGAAGTAGATTTAGAATCACCCACTCAAGAGTTTTGAAAGCAATCTATGTTACAAAATAAATATCTTAGTAGGCGCTTAACACACTACAAAAAGAACTAATAAAAGAATAATGCTAAATTTCATGTGTCAACACATTCATAATATTAAGTCATATATATACACCTTTAGAGTGCCCGATATAAAATCAGAAACATTTGACATACGCCCCTCGCTTGTAAGAACTAAGCCTATAATACCTAAAATGAATAGATCAAACTGATTAAGTGAGGAAAAAACTATTCCCAATTAGCATCTAACAAGGAGTCAATGTAGGTTAAGAGTAACAGTTTTGTGATGCATTAAACCCGCTGCAGACAATTTTTGGAACAAGGTTTGATTGCACATAGTTGAGTCATTATAATATCATGAAATAGGCTATATGTTTCAAAGATAATTGAACAAACATAGTGCTTCACCATAATTTATGTGGTTACAACTAGGAAAAGGAAAAGCGAAGGTTTCAGAAGCCCCAAATTTAAGTCCAAACCGAACATAACCCCTAATAGTACCCAACATTACATTAAGCCCCTAATGTCAAAAAGGCAGAAAATTGTAGTCAATAATTAGATGAAAATGTAGGCCACATCATAAAAATTAAAAAGTTTCGCTTACCATCCGTATAAAGAGCAAGTTTGTTTGGTTTTGTAAGGTACTCTTCGTAACTCATTTAAACGGTTTGAATGAGCTTGGTTGATCCTTTTCACGTAAAATGAGTGAAAGTATTAAAAGGCACACCCAATTGTAAATTCCCCATAACCTTACTCCTAAACCTAATCTCATCTTATTCATAACGCAAAACCAAAGGCATTAGCATCTAATAGAACCACCAACATAGCCGCACTCGATCATATAACACTAAATTAGACTATTTTGGCCAAAATCACAGAAGTCAAACCCATTAACGCCCCTCTTTTCTGTTTCATTCATAGCCACTAGAAACCAAGTAACCCGTGAAAATATAAGCACCAAAACTATTAATAAAAAGGGTCTAATCATGCAATTCATAATCTAGGGTTTACCCAAAACCCTAACACATCAACAAAATAAAATCAAATGCAATTCACGATTCTACTACTCAAAAATCACGCGACTCAATTTAAATCCACCAAGGAAGAAAGTAATAACCAAGATTAACTAAGATACTAATAAATAAATAAAAAATAACCTGCACCATGAGGATTGTTATTTTACCTGCACTCCATAGCCATAGCTAAGAGTCGAAATCAGTAAACACGAGATTTGGAACTTTATGTCGCTAGAGACTACAGAGTGCCCAATACATAACGATGGAGAAAGAGGCAGTGAAATATTTGGCAAGATTGGCGAACAAGGAATGAAATTGGAATTACAAGAAAAGTCCCACTCGAGCTTAACCCTAACTGGGGGATGCCCCTTTCAGCTGTTATTAATATCAATTATGCCCTTCTTCCTTAACGAATATACCCTGCCTGTAACGATTAGGAATGGCAATGGGCGGATTGAAGGATTATGCGATACCCACCCCCGTCCCCATTTATAATTTCATTCCTCATCCCCGCACCATCTCCATCGGGTTTTTTTTTCAACCTCCATCCCCATCCCCATCGGGGAATAACATCTCCATACCCGACCCATTTCCCCGTTGGGGATGTTATTAGCTTAAAAATATTATTTTATATATAACATATTTATATTGCTACGCTTGAAACGAAGAAAGAACTGTAATTTTTTAAAATATTATAATGTATAACACAAACATAGAATAGATATAAATTGTTAACCATTGTAGAAAAAAAATAGCCAACTTTGAGCACACATTAAAGCCTCCAAAGTTTTTTGATGAAGTCTACTACGATGCGGAGTAACCAATCTTCCACTGGTACTAAAAGCAGATTATGAAGCAACGGTAGAAATTGGAATCGCTAAGATATCTCTCGCTATTAACATTAAAGTTGGATACTTCAATCCATTAGCCTTCCACCAACCTAATATATCAAAATCATTGATTCTCGGCAACACTTTCTCCTCCAAATATTGGTCCAATTCAGATTTTGCAAGTATTGAGCTACTCTCACTCTCAAGTGCCATTTCTTCATCAAAATTACCTAAAAAATCTCTATTGCCAATATCAATGCTTGAAGAAGTTTTAACACTAGTAGCATCATCACCTTGACCAATTCTTGCTTTATACTCTTCAAGCAAGTCATAACAATAACCTTGAACTTTTCTAACTTCATCAGCATACCCATACTCTCCATAGATTCTCTTAAAACAATAGGTCAACAACTTAGTTTTGTATTCGATCTAAAATTATTGCCACCCCATGATACCATGAATGTTTGACCAATACTTATTATATTTTTCTAACATGAACCCTTTTGATTGATTGCTGGAAGTCCACATATCCGTTGTTAAAGCAATCTTACTGCGATTTGCCTCCAATAGACTTAAAGTCTTTGCCCTCTCGATATCGTAAATCCTTAAAATGTCACTTTTGATTGTATTTCTACTAGGAATCTTGAATAAAGGCTATAAACTAGCAGAATAATAACAAAATCCATGATGTTCCACCATGTTTAAAGGATATTCATGCAAAATGATCATTTTAGCAAGATACTCTCTTGTCTTCTCTTGATCAAATGAGAATTTTTTTATATTCACCGCTTCTTTGTTTCCTCTTCTTGTTTCTTCGGTTATGATTACTTGTTGTCCTATATCTCTGACACTTCTTCGTGGACATATCTTAAAATGATCATGCAAGTGCCTTATGCCATCAGTGCTCTTTCCTGTTAATTTTTTATTGCAATAGTTACTGTTAGAGTAGTGCCCTAAAGGCAATCCCCTTTAGCACATTTTGTTCATAGTCATGTACAGACTTTATAAACAAATAAAGAAAGGCATGTTTCATTTATTTGATGTTCTTTATGAATTGATATTGATCTTTAATCAAATTAATGAAGTCCATGATATATGACATAGCATGAAGGAAATTATGATGTGATCATAATCCCGAGATTCCTATCATGTGCAATTATGTCAAGATCTAAATTCTCCTAGTCATAAGATTAATGAGACCGGACGCCATTAATCCGGATTGACTAGATATGTTATACTCCTTGATTGGATCAGCGGTGGATCTCGTAAACCGTAAATATGCGATATTTAGAGTTGACATGTGGATGCTTACTAAGGGTAGTAAGTACATCGATGACCCGCCATGAGATCATCACATGGATGTCCTATTCTAATGTCGTGATAATCTCATCATAGAATGGTGCAAGTATCCTTAGACTTGAGGTACTCAAGGATATCTTGGATACCGATTCGTGCTTTGACTCCATTCCTTGTTGCCTTTCGAGGTTACTCATAGGGTGGTGCTTGGGTACACTTTGAGGTATTCAAGGTAATTGAGTAGCCAATAGAGGATTCATCACTTCGTGATAGCGTAAGAGATACCTGCCTCTCGTCAGATCATTACTTTAAGTCTCGTCAGAGCATAAATATGTCATGAAGAGTGTCTTCATGGACATATAAAGTAATGAGTCCCAAGACAGAACCGATATCACTGGGCTAGACTTAGTCTAGTAAGAGTTGACACTTTGACCATACTCATAACCAAGTGGGGTATAGGATGATGAAAGGACGAATTGCACAAGAATTGTCTCATGGAAGGGTTCGTGATCCGGTTCGTGATGAATTCATCAAACCAATTACTTTCCGATCAATTGGGGGGGTCATGATGTGTTACTAGACGCCGCCATGACTTGCCTCAGATTAAGTGTTAATCTAAGGCCAACATAACCGGAACCTAAAGGGTCACACGATAAGAGTGTTTCGTAGAATCAGTAAAATAGTATTGACTGAGTTCCAATTATGGAGAGCATTAGATTAATTGATCCCGATGAGATCGAGATATGTTAGATGAGTTCGCGACATCGATATCAATAAAAAGGTTTTGAGGTTTATCCCATAATGGGACTCTAGAGGGCGGTAGGACCAACCCAGTGTGACTGGATCACTTCAGCAATTATATATATATATATATAATTAATTAAAGAATTAATATATATATATATATATATATATATTTATGTGATACGTGGGAGAAGGAGGAGAGGAAGCTTTAACTTTATATATATATATATATATATATATAAAGAGTAGCTAACGTGGATGCTTTATGACCATTAGCTATCAATGAGTCTTTAAAAGGTAAAAAGACACATGGCTTATAAAAGAAGAAGAGTTGATGATCGTTGATGCTTAAGTTGGGTTTTAAAACCTAAGCTTTAAGTTTGAAGAAAGAAGATCATCGAAGGCATCTTCATCTTCATCTCATCTTCAAGCTTCTCTTCCTCTCCAAGTTCTTTTCTAACGTTGATCCAAGCTCTCCAAGGACAGAGGTAGGGTCTAGCAGCCTTTACTTTGTTCTAACTATTCCCGGGTCAAAGGGGTTTGTCCCGGTTAGGTTTTCTGATCTCCGCGTGGATACCTTTAGAGATAGTCTCTATTGGCTATTCAGGTTTGAGTCTTCATACCGACACATAGATCCTGGCCTTCGGGAAGGTCCCGGCGACAAAAATTTTTGTTTTCCGCACCTGGTACATGTGATGTACCTCCCGGGATTTTCCTACAGTGGTATCAGAGACACTTGTGTCGTGTATGAAGCTAAAACCCTAGCTAGGTCGGACTTCCTATTTGAATTTGACGTTGATGCATGCATGCTGTCCAAATTTCGAATTAATATAGGGATATGTTTTTCGAAATTTTTCTGCCCAGAATTGTTCATAACATGTTATAGAATATGTCTGTGAAAGATGAGAATTTATCAATTTGATTTGATATAGTTTTGCTAATTTATTCCCTAAGGTTCTAGATGCTGTTTTGTGACACATTCTGTGAACAAGCATATGTATAAATTCGATAATAAATTCTAGAAAAATTGTTTTTCGGATTGGCCTTCACCAACATGTCCCTAAGATGTTTGTAAATGTCTATGTGGATGGAAAAGTGTTTTCAAGGTGATTTGCTATTTATTCACGAATTTATTCTATGCTGTTGGGAATAGCTGTGTTGATGAACACAGATTTTGAATCGGTTTTGTTGCTTAGGTTGACTGAGTTTTTGATGGCTATAAATCCTGAAAAAATTCATGAAGCATTTTCTGAACATGTAGTAACCTGTGTAATTTTCTCAAAATTTATTGAAATTGTTTCAATGATTATTTCGAGCAATGTGTAGTACTTGGCAGTTTTTTGAACATTGTTGGGACTGTTTTGCTTGGCATAATTGAATGTGTATTTTTCAGTTCCAATGCCTTGGACCATTTTTAATGTGATTGAAAATGTGTTATCTTGATGTAGTATTCTTTCCAAACTGAATTGCTTGAAGTTTATTTTCCAAGAATTTTCGGATGCCGAATAGGTCACATTAGCGTCTCGTTAGTGTATTTCATTATCTTGCTTGTTTTGGCCGTCATAATTTTTTGTGACTTGTACCGAGGTAATTTGATAACGTATGGACTAGCTAGAGATGCTTAGGGTGATAATTTGGTGTTTCCTAAATTGTTTGGATATCTTTGAGTATTGACTCATTTTCAAGCTTTTCTTGTATAGTTTTGACTATATATGGTAAGCAACAATGAAGTGTTCATTGGTACATCAAATTAACAGATATTACCCTAGGTATGATGGTATTGTGAATTGGGATTACATGGATTGAGAAATTAGCCAATTAGATAGCAATTTCTCTTGGATAAGTCGACTTACACAATGTACAAGTCGACTTGTCTGCAGCATCGTAGATGCATAAGTCGACTAAGACACGGTACAAGTCGACTTGTTCGCGTACGATTGCATAAGTCGACTTATTACATGCATAAGTCGACTTACACAGAGGCATAAGTCGACTTATAACATGCAAAGGAGGGATGATGGATGATTTTAGGTATAAACTCAATGTGATTGATCATATGCCCTAAATTATTCCATATAGTCATAGTGGCTATAATCCTTCAGCTTGGAGTCTAGAGTTCGAAATCCCTCATCGGTATATGAAAACTAACGCTTCCATTAATATGGTAAGAATCGAGTTCTTATAGGTTGGGTTGTTGGGTAAACCCAAGCTCGCTCTATACTTAATATGTTGAACCATGAAAATGTGATTTTCGGATTAATGGGTTGGTTTTCACTAAGCGTTGGTTTGTTGAGTAAACTCAAGGTCAACGTGACAGAGGCGAATTGGGTAGCATACATCGATGTATGCGCATCAAAGAGTTGATAACCCAATGTAAGTGCACACATCAACAAGTTGATAAGACCGCTGATAGTTGTGTCTAAGATGTAATTGGTATATCCGATACCTCCCAAGACATAAGGTGGCTTGTTGGTAAACCCAAGGTCATGCTTAATGTCGGTTATCGATGATGCAATTGGTATATTCGATACCTACCGATTGACCTAAGTTGTGGCTTGTTGGTAAACCCAAGGTCATTCTTAGCAATATCGGATATCAACCCACTAGACATTATGTCATTTTGTTTCTTTGGATTCATAATGAGGGTTATGGATTCTATGAAACTAGGGAGCTTTTTGCATATCATTCAAGTCCTTATGATTATGCATCTTTTCCTATTCTAACATTCTTTCTCTCTTCCGCTTGGTCAAGATGTCTTCCAAAGGTGAACTTACGCCGCTAATGGATTCCAACAAGTTAATCGGACCGAATTTTCTTGATCGCTAAGGAATCGAGAATTGTTCTCGATCGAGGAACTGGATACATCCTAGATGTTCCACTTCCAGATGCACTCGCTTGTCGATGCTTCCGATGAGGATCAAGGCATATCGAAGCATCTAAAGGACGATGACATGGCTACTTGCATTATGCTTGCCTCGATGTCACCGAGCTCCGTATAAAGACGAGTCCATGGATGCTCACACTATAGTATTTCATCTTAGGAGTCGTTTGATGAGCAAGCTCGATGCGAAAGGTTCGAGACCTCAAGGCTTCTCTTCACCATTAAAGATGGCTCCGTGGACATCCGGCATGCAAGATGCCCCAAGATGAATGGCTATATTGAGAGATTGGCCGCCTTAGGTTTTGTAATGGATTATGAGTTAAGTATAGACTTAATTTCGGTTGGATTGTCCGAGAGTTATTCACAGCTCGTGTTAAACTATCTGATGAACCAAATATCCACAACAATACCGAGTGATCAATCTGCTCAAGACAATGAAAGCAAAAGCTATCAAGAATGATAGCAAGCAAGTGTTAATGGTGGCTGCTTCTTCTTCTCGGTTCAAAGAAGAAAAAGAACCCAAAGAAGAAGAAGGCCAAGAAACCAAAGGAAGCGCCATCAAGAAGAAGACCAAAGAAGTCGCCCGGAAGGAACTTGCTTCCATCAGGGTAAAGATGGCCATCGGAGGCTAAATGTAAAGTCCATCTCGAGTCATGAAGGAGAAGAAGGCATCGATGCCTCAACTACTTCGTATATATGTCATTGAGGTTAATCTGCTTCGATCACAACATTTGGGTATTTGATACTGGTTGTGGCTCACACATATGTAATGATATGCAGGCCTAAGGGATGATGAGGCATGCTCATGAAGGAGAAGTAGACTGCGTGTTGGAAATGGAGCAAGAGTTGCTGCATTAGCCGTAGGAACCTATGTTTTGTCTCTCCCCACCTGGGCTTGTACTTGAATTGGATGATTGTTATTTTGTATTCGCTTTGACAAAGAACATTTTGTCTGCATTTCTTGTTTAAATAGATTTGGTTTCCATTTGAATTTTAATAGCAATGGTTGTTCTATTAATTCTAATGGAATGCTTTATGGTCTTGGTACATTATGCAATGGTATTTACATATTAGATATATCTCATCCAATTATGAATGTCAATGACACCAAACGGCATAAAAGAGATAATTTAAAGTCAACTTACTTATGGCATTGTCTTGGCCATATAAATGAGACACGCATCGCTAAACTCCATAAGAGTGGCGTTTAGGGTCATTTGATTATGAATCATATGACACATGCTAATCTTGTTTATTAGGCAAGATGACTAAGTTACCCTTCAAGGAAAGGGTGAACGAGCGATCGGAGTATTAGACCTAATACATTCAGATGTATGCGGTCCGATGTCCATCCATGCTAGAAGTGGTTGTCGTTATTTCATTACCTTTATCGATGATTATTCTCGATATGGGTACTTGTATTCGATGAGATACAAATCAAGCGCTTGAAAAGTTCAAACAATTCAGAAATGAAGTAGAAAACCAACTTGGTAAAAGTATCAAGGCATTATGATCCGATCGTGGTGGAGAATACTTAGACCAACAGCTTCGGATTATCTCGTAGATAATGGCATTTTATCTCGATGGACTCCTCCTTACACACCACAAAGACAATGGTGTGGTTGAAAGGAGAAATCGAACCTTGTTGGACATGGTACGATCAATGATGGGTTTCATACGCTACCAAAATCGTTTTGGGGTACGCGCTAGACACAAATTGCTTACTTACTAAACAGAGTTCCTCTAAGACAGCTTGATGTTACTCCATATGAGATGTGGAATAACAGAAAACCTTATCTTTCTCATTTGAAAGTTTGGGGTTGTCCGCCACGTGAAGTGGATTCAATCGAGATAAGCTTCAAGCAAAGTCGACAAGTGTTTGTTTGTAGGATATCCTAAAGAGACCATGGATATCAATTCTACTCACGAGGAACAAAGGTGTTTGTTTCAAAGCATGCTGTTTTCTTAGAGAAAAGTTTCTTCCGAAGAAGACAATGGGAGCAAAGTTCAACTTCAAGAAGTTCAAGATGCTCAAATAGACATAGATCAACCGCTCGAACTCGAGATCGCCACTCATTCGGATGAAGTAACAGCTCAACCTTCTACTACACACGGTTCAGAGGTCAAGAGGATACGACCGCCCCGAGAGATATGGATTTCTCGTAAGTGAACAGAATGACGATTGCTCATAGAAGATGATGAGCCTGCTACCTATGAAGAGGTTCGAAAAGTTCAGAGTCCTAAAAATGGCTTGTGCCATGAAAGTCGAAATGGATTCCATGTACCAAAACCAAGTATGGACTTTGGTCAAGCACCAAGGATAAAACCTATAGGTGCAAATGGGTTTTCAAGAAGAAACCGATATGGATGGTAATGTGATTACTTATAAAGCAAGGCTCAGGCCAAAGGATTTCGCCGAGACAAGGAGTTGACTATGACGAGACCTTCACTCGTAGCAATGCTTAAATTCATTCAATACTCCTAGCCATTGTCGTTCATTATGATTATGAGATATGACAAATGGATGTGAAGACAGCTTTCCTTAATGGAAATCGCCGAGGATGTGTACATGACACAACCGAGGGCTTCACTTCCATCGATGGCTAAAAGGTATGCAAGCTTCGTAAATCCATTTATGGATTGGAGCAAGCATCCAGAGTTGGAACATCCGTTTTGATGAGTCAATCAAAGAGTTTGGTTTCTCACAAAATCCGGATGAATACCGTGTACAAGAAGGTTAATGGACCGCAATCGTATTCCTTGTGTTGTATGTAGATGACATATCGTTACTAGGAAACGATGTCTCGATGCTACAATCGCTAAAATTTGGTTGTCCAAACAATTTGCGATGAAAGACCTTGGTGAAGCAACTTTATCCCTGGATAAAGATTTATAGAGATAGATCAAGAGGTTGCTTGGTCTTTCACAATCATCGACATAGATAAGATGCTAAAGAGGTTTAGCATGGAGCAATCCAAGAGAGGGTTTCAGAGGAAAATCCCGGAGGAACATCACATGTTCCAAAGAACGGAAAACAAAATTTTGTTCCGAGACCTTCCCGAAACCCAGGATCCCGTGTCGGTATGAAAACTCAAACCTGAATAGCCGATAGAGACTATCTCTAAAGGTATCCACGCAGAGATCGAAACCTAACGGATCAAACACCTTTGACCCGGAATAGCTGTAATGAATAAAGCCTGCAGAGCCTACCTCGTCCTGGAGAGCTTGAATCAACGCTGGAAAGGAACTTGAGAGGAAGAGAAGCTTGAAGATGAGATGAAGATGAAGATGCCTTCGATGATCTTCTTTCTTCAAACTTAAAGCTTAGGTTTTAAAACCCAACTTAAGCATCAACGATCATCAACTCTTCTTCTTTTTTATAAGCCATGTGTCTTTTTACCTTTTAAAGACTCATTGATAGCTAATGTTCATAAAGCATCCACGTTAGCTACTCTTTTATATATATATATATATATATATATATATATATATATATATATAAAGTTAAAGCTCTCCTCCTTCTCCCACGTATCATATATATATATATATATATATATATATATATATATATAATTGTCAAGTGATCCAATACACTGGGTTGGTCTCCCTACCGCCTACCGAGTCCCAGATGGGATAAACCTCCAAAACCTTTTTCAGAATATCGATGTCGCGATCTCATGGGACATATCTCGATCTCATCGGGATCCATTTAATCCGAATGTTTCCATAATTGGAACTCACCAATACTATTTTACTGATTCTCAAACACTCTTATGCGTGTGACCCTTTAGGTTCCGGTTATGTTGGTCACTTAGATTAACAATTAATCTGAGCAAGTCATGAGCGGTATCTAGCAACACATCATGACCCTAATTGATCGGAAAGTAATCGGTTTGATGAATTCATCACGAACCGAGATCACTAACCCTTCCATAAACAATTATCGTGCAATTCGTCCTTTCATCATCCTATACCCCACTTGGTTATGAGTATGGCTAATATGTCAACTCTTACTAGACTAAGTCTAGCCCAAGTGAAATTAGTTCTGTCGAGGACTCATTACTTTATATGTCCATGAAGACACTCTTCATGACATAGTCATGCTCGCCGAGACTTAAAGTAATGATCCCGACAAGAGACAGGTATCTCTTCCGCTCTCACGTAAGTGATGAATCCTTTATTGGCTACTCAATTACCTTCAATACCTCAAATCGCACTCCAAGCACCATCCTATGAGTAACCTCCGAAGGCCACAAGGAATGGAGTCAGTACAGTGATCAAGATTCAAGATATCCTCGAGTACCTCAAGTCTAAGGATACTTGCACCATTGCTATGATGAGATTATCACCGACATTAAATCCATGTGATGATCTCATGGCAGTCATCCAATGAACTTACTACCACTAGTAAGCATCCATATGTCAACTCTAAATATCTCATATTTATAGTTTCGAGATCCACCGCTGATCCAATCAAGGAGTATGACATATGCTAGTCCGTGGGATTAAAGATGTCCAGCCTCATTAATCCTATGACTAGGAAAATTTAGATCTCGACATAATTGCACATGATAGGAATCTCGTGATTATGATTACAACATAATTTCCTTCATGCTATGTCATATATCATGGACTTCATTAATTTGATTAAAGATCAATATCAATTCATAAAGAACATCAAATAAATGAAACATGCCTTTCTTTATTTATTCATAAAGTCTGTACATGACTATGAACAAAAAACGCTAAAGGGGATTGACTTTAGGGCACTACTCTAACAGTTTCTTCCCATGTCTCATGGGATAACACTCTCGAAATCTATGTGTCCTAAGACACAAGATGAGAGGATGCGATGGATCGATCCCGATGTCCGCAATAGGATCGATCATGTATGCTATGTTATGACGAGGCCCGATGTATCGATGCTCTAAGTTTCACGAAGCGATACCAATCGGATCCTCGTGAGGGTCACTGGGTGGCTGTCAAGAATATCCTCAAGTACTTGTGAAGGAATAAGGATGTTTTCTTGATATATGGAGATGGAAATTCCAGTGAGCGGGCATACGGATGCGATTTTCAACTGATAGGATGATTCAAAATCCCCCAAAGTTATGTTTTCACACCGAACGGCGGAGCGATCGGTTGGAAGAGTTCCAAACAAGAGACGATCGCGATTCGACAACCGAGGTAGAGTACATTGTCGCATCGAGGCAAAGAAGGAAGTCGTTGGATCAAGAAGTTCATTATCGAACTTGGTGTGGTTCCTAGTCGTGATGGGCCCATACAGGTTGTATTGTGACAACAATGGGGCTATTGCTCAGCAAAGGAACCAGGTCTCACCAACGATCTAAACACGCACTCGTAGATATCATCCGATTCGAGAGATCATTGCCGAGGTGATGTTGAGATCGAGAGAATTTCCAGAGCGTAATATTCTCGATCCGCTGACAAAGCCATTGTCACGTAAGAATTTTGATTCTCATGTACTCGCTTATGGTATTAGATACCAAGGCGATTGACTTTAGGTCAAGTGGGAGATCATAGAGTAAGGCCCTAAAGGTAATCCCTTTAGCGCATTTTGTTCATAGTCATGTATGCACTTTATAAACAAATAAAGAAAGGCATGTTTCATTTATTTGATGTTCTTATGAATTGATATTGATCTTTAATCAAATTAATGAAGTCCATGATATATGACATAGCATGAAGGAAATTATGATGTGATCATAATCCCGAGATTCCTATCATGTGCAATTATGTCAAGATCTAAATTCTCCTAGTCATAGGATTAATGAGACCGGACGCCATTAATCCCATGCATTAAGATATGTTATACTCCTTGATCGATCAAGCAAAGGATCTCGTAAACCGTAAATATGGGATATTTAGAGTTGATATGTGGATGCTTACTAAGGGTAGTAAGTACATTCGATGACCCGCCATGAGATCATCACATGGATGTCCTATTCTAATGTCGCTGATAATCTCATCATAGCAATGGTGCAAGTATCCTGACTTGAGGTACTCAAGGATATCTTGATATCGATTTCTGCTTTGACTCCATTCCTTGTTGCCTTCGTGAGGTTACTCATAGGTGGTGCTTGGGTACGCCTTGAGGTATTCAAGGTAATTAAGTAGCCAATAGAGGATTCATCACTTCGTGATAGAAGAGATACCTCGCCTCTCGTCAGATCATTACTTTAAGTCTCTCGCCAGAGCATAAATATGTCATGAAGAGTGTCTTCATGGACATATAAAGTAATGAGTCCCAAGACAGAACCTGATATCACTGGGCTAGACTTAGTCTAGTAAGAGTTGACACTTTGACCATACTCATAACCAAGTGGGGTATAGGATGATGAAAGGACTAATTGCACAAGAATTGTTCATGGAAGGGTTCGTGATCCGTTCGTGATGAATTCATCAAACCAATTACTTTCCGGTCAATTGGGGGTCATGATGTGTTGCTAGACGCCGCCATGACTTGCTCAGATTAAGTGTTAATCTAAGTGGCCAACATAACCGGAACCTAAAGGGTCACACGATAAGAGTGTTTCGTAGAGAATCAGAAATAGTATTGACCGAGTTCCAATTATGGAGAGCATTAGATTAATTGATCCCGATGAGATCGAGATATGTCCCGATGAGATCGCGACATCGATATTATGAAAAAGATTTTCTGAGGTTTATCCCATAATGGGACCCTAGAGGCCGGTAGATCAATTCCCAGCAGTGACTGGATCACTTCAGCAATTATATATATATATATAAATATAATTAATTAAAGAATTAATATATATATATATATATGTGATACGTGGGAGAAGGAGGAGAGGAAACTTTAACTTTATATATATATATATATATATATAAAGAGTAACTAACGTGGATGCTTTATGACCATTAGCTATCAATGAGTCTTTAAAAGGTAAAAAGACACATGGCTTATAAAAGAAGAAGAGTTGATGATCGTTGATGCTTAAGTTGGGTTTTAAAACCTAAGCTTTAAGTTTGAAGAAAGAAGATCATCGAAGGCATCTTCATCTTCATCTCATCTTCAAGCTTCTCTTCCTCTCCAAGTTCTTTTCCAACGTTGATCTAAGCTCTCCAAGGACAGAGATAGGGTCTAGCAGCCTTTACTTTGTTCTAGCTATTCCCGGGTCAAAGGGTTTGTCCTGTTAGGTTTTTTCGATCTCCGTGGAAACCTTTAGAGATAGTCTCTATTGGCTATTCAGGTTTGAGTCTTCATACCGACACATAGATCCTGACCTTCGGGAAGGTCCCGGCGACAAAATTTTTTGTTTTTCGCACCTGGTACATGTGATGTACCTCCCGGGATTTTCCTACAGTTACACACATTGCCATGAATGTTTGCTGGTATGGTTTCTTGAAATGTTGAAGATGTGTTATTAGCTACAAGTTCTTGAGTAGCATTCGAATCAGTTGCACTTTGATTTTGTTGAGATTCCATCTGTTTTTAAAAAAAGAAGGGAAGATCACGTTAATAATGTTAGACCCCACCCCCCACCCGTATGTGTTTGGAGATTTAGATAGCTTGATTTTATATAGAATTGATGTTTCCTAAGCTTAATTTGAGTAATTATGGGTTTTATGATATTGAATTATCATATATCACCAATTCATTATACTTTCCATGATTCTAAGCCAATAATTTCAAAAATTTCAAATTCTCAAATTGGGCAAAATCCTATTCACATAAATCCAAAATTAAATCCAACATACTTAACAATCTCTCAAATTGACTTCAAATACTACAAACCCATATCATAATCATGCTAAACAACCAAAAGTTTAAGAAAATCTTAAAGCTCGAAATTTCCTCTTACCTCATTTCTCCTCCAATTTTTGATTTCTTGATTCACGAGAAGCTCTCCTCATTCTCCATCCTTTTCCTTCTTAGAAAATTCCAAAATCCTTAAGAATCAAGTAGAAAATCAAATTTTACCTTTCGTCTCATCTTTCTCCATAACCAAACTTTCAGATTGCACATAGTCGAGTCATTATAATAGCATGAAATAGGCTATATGTTTCAAAGATAATTGAACAAACATAGTCTTTGCAATCACAATTTATGTGGTTACACTAGAAAAGGAAAAGGTAAGGTTTCAAGAAGCCCCAAATTTAAGTCTGAAATCGAACATAACCCCTAATGGTACCCAAAATTACATTAAGCCCCTAATGTCAAAAAGGCAGAAAATTGTAGTCAGAATTAGATGAAAATGTAGGCCACATCATAAAAATTAAAAAGTTTCGCTTACCATCCGTATAAAGAGCAAGTTTGTTTGGTTTTGTAAGGTACTCTTCGTAACTCATTTAAACAATCTGAATGAGCTTGGTTGATCCTTTTCACGTAAAATGAGTGAAAGTATTAAAAGGCACACCCAATTGTAAATTCCTATAACCTTACTCCTAAACCCAATCTCATCTTATTCATAACGCAAAACCAAAGGCATTAGCATCTAATAGAACCACCAACATAGCCGTACTCGATCATATAACACTAAATTAGACTATTTTGGCCAAAATCACAAGAAGTCAAACCCATTAACGCCCCTCTTTTCTGTTTCATTCATAGCCACTAGAAACCAAGTAACCCGTGAAAATATAAACACCAAATCTATTAATAAAAGGGTTGAATCATGCAATTCATAATCTAGGGTTTACCTAAAACCATAACACATCAACAAAATAAAATCAAATGCAATTCACGATTCCTACTACTAAAAAATCACGCAGACTCAATTTAAATCCACCAAGGAAGAAAGTAATAACCAAGATTAACTAAGATACTAATTATAAAATAAATAAATAACTCGCACCATGAGGATTGTTATTTTACCTGCACCCATAGCCATAGCTAAGAGTCGAAATCAGAACACGAGATTTGGAACTTTATGTCGCTAGAGACCATAGAGTGCCCGAATACATAAGGATGGAGAAAGAGGCGGAGAAATATTTGGCAAGATTGGCGAACAAGGAATGAAATTGGAACAACAAGAAAAGTCCCACTCGAGCTTAACCCTATCTGGGGGATGCCCCTTTCAGCTGTTGTTAATATCAATTATGCCCTTCTTCCTTAACGAATATACCCTGCCTGTAACGATTAGGAATGGCAATGGGGCGAGTTTGGGGCGAATTATACGATCCCCGCCCCTATCCCCATTTATAATTTCGTTCCCCATCCCCACCCCATCCCCATCGGGTTTTTTTTTTCAACCTCCATCCCTATCCCCATCGGGGAATAACATCTCCATACCCGACCCATTTCCCCGTTGGAGATGTTATTAGCTTAAAAAATATTATTTTATATATAACATATTTATATTGCTACGCTTGAAACGAAGAAAGAACTGCAATTTTAAAAAAATATTATAATGTATAACACAAACATAAAATAGAAATAAATTGTTAACCATTGTAGAAAAAAAAATAGCCAACTTTGAGCACACATTAAAGCCTCCAAAGTTTTTTGATGAAGTCTACTACGATGCGGAGTAACCAATCTTTCACTGGTACTAAAAGCAGATTCTGAAGCAATGGTAGAAATTGGAATCGCTAAGATATCTCTCGCTATTAACATTAAAGTTGGATACTTCAATCCATTAGCATTCCACCAACCTAATATATCAAAATCATTGATTCTCGGCAACACTTTCTCCTCCAAATATTGGTCCAATTCAGATTTTGCAAGTAATGAGCTACTCTCACTCTCAAATGCCATTTCTTCATCAAAATTACCTAAAAAATCTCTATTGCCAATATCAATGCTTGAAGAAGTTTTAACACTAGTAGCATCATCACCTTGACCAATTCTTGCTTTATACTCTTCAAGCAAGTCATAACAATAACCTTGAACTTTTCTAACTTCATCAGCATACCCATACTCTCCATAGATTCTCTTAAAACAATAGGTCAACAACTTAGTTTTGTATCTTGGATGTAAAATTATTGCCACCCCCATGATACCATGAATGTTTGACCAATACTTATTATATTTTCTAACATGAACCCTTTTGATTGATTGCTGGAAGTCCACATATCCATTGTTAAAGCAATCTTACTGTGATTTGCCTCCAATAGACTTAAAGTCTTTGCCCTCTCGATATCGTAAATCCTTAAAATGTCACTTTTGATTGTATTTCTACTAGTAATATTGAATAAAGGCTGTAAACTAGCAGAATAATAACGAAATCCATGATGTTCCACCATGTTTAAAGGATATTCATGCAAAATGATCATTTTAGCAAGATACTCTCCTGACTTCTCTTGATCAAATGAGAATTTTTTTATATTCACCGCTTCTTTGTTTCCTCTTCTTGTTTCTTCGGTTATGATTACTTGTTGTCCTATATCTCTGACACTTCTTCGTGGACATATCTTAAAATGATCATGCAAGTGCCTTGTGCTATCAGTGCTCTTTCCTGTTAATTTTTTATTGCAATAGTTACACACATTGCCATGAATGTTTGCTGGTATGGCTTCTTGAAATGTTGAAGATGTGTTATTAGCTACAAGTTCTTGAGTAGCATTCAAATCAGCTGCACTTTGATTTTGTTGAGATTCCATCTGTTTTTAAAAAAAGAAGGGAAGATCACGTTAATAATGTTAGACCCCACCCCCACCCGTAGGTGTTTGGAGATTTAGATAGCTTGATTTTATATGGAATTGATGTTTCCTAAGCTTAATTTGAGTAATTATGGGTTTTATGATATTGAATTATCATATATCACCAATTCATTATATTTTCCATGATTCTAAGCCAATAATTTCCAAAAATTCCAAATTCTCAAATTGGACAAAATCCCTATTCACATAAATCCAAAATTAAATCCAACATACTTAACAATCTCTCAAATTGACTTCAAATACTACAAACCCATATCATAATCATGCTAAAACAACCAAAAGTTTAAGAAAATCTTAAAGCTCGAAATTTCCTCTTACCTCATTTCTCCTCCAATTTTGATTTCTTGATTCATGAGGAAGCTCTCCTCATTCTCCATCCTTTTCCTTCTTAGAAAATTCCAAAATCCTTAAGAATCAAGTAGAAAAATCGAATTTTACCTTTCTCTCTCATCTTTCTCCATAACCGAAACTTTCAGATTGCACATAGCCGAGTCAATATAATAGCATGAAATAGGCTATATGGTTCAAAGATAATTGAACAAACATAGTCATAGCCACAATTTATGTGGTTACAACTAGGAAAAGGAAAAGGAAGGTTTCACTAAGCCCCAAATTTAAGTCCTAAATCGAACATAACCCCTAATGATACCCAACATTACATTAAGCCCCTAATGTCAAAAAGGCAGAATATTGTAGTCAGTAATTAGATGAAAAATGTAGGCCACATCATAAAAATCAAAAAAGTTTCGCTTACCATCCGTATAAAGAGCAAGTTTGTTTGGTTTTGTAAGGTACTCTTCTAACTCATTTAAACGGTCCGAATGAGCTTGGTTGATCCTTTTCACGTAAAATGAGTTAAAGTATTAAAAGGCACACCCAATTGTAAATTCCCATAACCTTACTCCTAAACCCAATCTCATCTTATTCATAACGCAAAATCAAAGGCATTAGCATCTAATAGAACCACCAACATAGCCGTATTCGATCATATAACACTAAATTAGACTATTTTGGCCAAAATCACAAGAAGTCAAACCTATTAACGCCCCTATTTTCTATTTCATTCATACCACTAGAAACCCAAAGAACCCGTGAAAATATAAGCACCAAATCTATTATTAAAAGGGTCTAATCATGAAATTATAATCTAGGGTTTACCTAAAACCCTAACACATCAACAAAATAAAATCAAATGCAATTCACGATTCCCTACTACTCAAAAATCACGCGACTCAATTTAAATCCACCAAGGAAGAAAGTAATAACCAAGATTAACTAAGATACTAATTATAAAATAAATAAATAAACCGCAACCGACGAGGATTGTTATTTTACCTGCACCCATAGCCATAGCTAAGAGTCGAAATCAGTAAACACGAGATTTGGAACTTTATGTCGCTAGAGACTATAGAGTGCTGAATACATAACGATGGAGAAACAGCGGTGAAATATTTGGCAAGATTGGCTAACAAGGAATGAAATTGGAACTACAAGAAAAGTCCCACTAGAGCTTAACCTATCCGGGGATGCCCTTTCACCGTTGTTAATATCAATTATGCCCTTCTTCCTTAACGAATATACCCTGCCTGTAACGATTAGGAATGGCAATGGGGCGGGTTTGGGGCGGATTATGCGATCCCCGCCCCCATCCCCATTTATAATTTCGTTCCCCATCGGGTTTTCTTTTCAACCTCCATCCCCATCCCCATCGGGGAATAACATCTCCATACCCGACCCATTTCCTCGTTGGGGATGTTATTAGCTTAAAAAATATTATTATATATATAACAAATTTATATTGCTATGCTTGAAACGAAGAAAGAACTGCAATTTTTAAAAAATATTATAATGTATAACACAAACATAAAATAGAAATAAATTGTTAACCATTGTAGAAAAAAAATAGCCAACATTGAGCACACATTAAAGCCTCCAAAGTTTTTTTGATGAAGTCTACTACGATGCGGAGTAACCAATCTTCCACTGGTACTAAAAGCAGATTTTGAAGCAATGGTAGAAATTGGAATCGCTAAGATATCTCTCACTATTAACATTAAAGTTGGATACTTCAATCCATTAGCCTTCCACCAACCTAATATATCAAAATCATTGATTCTCGGCAACACTTTCTCCTCCAAATATTAGTCCAATTCAGATTTTGCAAGTAATGAGCTACTCTCACTCTCAAGTGCCATTTCTTCATCAAAATTACCTAAAAAATCTCTATTGCCAATATCAATGCTTGAAGAAGTTTTAACACTAGTAGCATCATAACCTTGACCAATTCTTGCTTTATACTCTTCAAGCAAGTCATAACAATAACCTTGAACTTTTTTGAACTTCATCAGCATACCCATACTCCCCATAGATTCTCTTAAAACAATAGGTCAACAACTTAGTTTTGTATCTTGGATCTAAAATTATTGCCACCCCCATGATACGATGAATGTTTGACCAATGCTTATTATATTTTTCTAACATGAACCCTTTTGATTGATTGCTGGAAGTCCACATATCCGTTGTTAAAGCAATCCTACTACGATTTGCCTTCAATAGACTTAAAGTCTTTGCCCTCTCGATATCGTAAATCCTTAAAATGTCACTTTTGATTGTATTTCTACTAGGAATCTTGAATAAAGGCAGTAAACTAGCAGAATAATAACGAAATCCATGATGTTCCACCATGTTTAAAGGATATTCATACAAAATGATCATTTTAGCAAGATACTCTCTTGACTTCTCTTGGTCAAATGAGAATTTTTTTATATTCACCGCTTCTTTGTTTCCTCTTCTTGTTTCTTCGGTTATGATTACTTGTTGTCCTATATCTCTGACACTTCTTCGTGGACATATCTTAAAATGATCATGCAAGTGCCTTGTGCCATCGCTGCTTTTCTCGTTAATTTTTATTGCAATAGTTACACATTGCCATGAATGTTTCACGGTATGGCTTCTTGAAATGTTGAAGATGTGTTATTAGCTACAAGTTCTTGAGTAGCATTCGAATCAGCTGGACTTTGATTTTGTTGAGATTCCATCTGTTTTTAAAAAAAGAAGGGAAGATCACGTTAAAAATGTTAGACCCCACCCCCACCCGTAGGTGTTTGGAGATTTAGATAGCTTGATTTTATATGGAATTGATGTTTCCTAAGCTTAATTTGAGTAATTATGTGTTTTATGATATTGAATTTTCATATATCACCAATTCATTATACTTTCCATGATTCTAAGCCAATAATTTCAAAAAAGTCCAAATTCTAAAATTGGGAAAAATCCCTACTCACATAAATCCAAAATTAAATCCAACATACTTAACAATCTCTCAAATTGACTTCAAATACTACAAACCCATATCATAATCATGCTAAAACAACCAAAAGTTTAAGAAAATCTTAAAGCTCGAAATTTCCTCTTACCTCATTTCTCCTCCAATTTTCGGATTTCTTGATTCATGTAAGCTCTCCTCATTCTCCATCCTTTCCTTCTTAGAAAATTCCAAAATCCTTAAGAATCAAGTAGAAAATCAATTTTACCTTTCTCTCATCTTTCTCCATAACCAAACTTTCAGATTGCACATAGTGAGTCATTATAATAGCATGAAATAGGCTATATGTTTCAAAGATAATTGAACAAACATAGTCTGCAATACAATTTATGTGGTTACACTAGAAAAGGAAAAAGGAAGGTATCAAGAAGCCCCAAATTTAAGTCCTAAATCGAACCTAACCCCTAATGGTACCAAACATTACATTAAGCCCCTAATGTCAAAAAGGCAGAAAATTGTAGTCAGAATTAGATGAAAATGTAGGCCACAACATAAAAATTAAAAAGTTTCGTTTACCATCCGTATAAAGAGCGAGTTTGTTTGGTTTTGTAAGGTACTCTTCGAACTCATTTAAACGGTCCGAATGAGCTTGGTTGATCCTTTTCACGTAAAATGAGTGAAAGTATTAAAAGGCACACCCAATTGTAAATTCCCATAACCTTACTCCTAAACCCAATCTCATCTTATTCATAACGCAAAACCAAAGGCATTAGCATCTAATAGAACCACCAACATAGCCGTACTCGGTCATATAACACTAAATTAGACTATTTTGGCCAAAATCACGAAGAAGTCAAACCCATTAACGTCCCTCTTTTCTGTTTCATTCATAGCCACTAGAAACCAAGTAACCCGTGAAAATATAAGCACCAAATCTATTAATAAAAAGGGTCGAATCATGCAAATCATAATCTAAGGGTTTACCCAAAAACCCTAACACATCAACAAAATAAAATCAAATGCAATTCACGATTCCCAGCTACTCAAAAATCACGTGCACTCAATTGAAATCCACCAAGGAAGAAAGTAATAACAAAGATTAACTAAGATACTAATAAATAAATAAATAAATAACTCTGCACCGCGAGGATTGTTATTTTACCTGCACCCATAGCAATAGCTAAGAGTCGAAGTCAGAACACGAGATTTGGAACTTTATGTCGTTAGAGACTATAGAGTGCCCGAATACATAACGATGGAGAAAGAGGCGGTGAAATATTTGGCAAGATTGGCGAACAAGGAATGAAATTGTAACTACAAGAAAAGTCCCACTCGAGCTTAACCCTATCTGGGGGATGTCCCTTTCAGCTGTTGTTAACATCAATTATGCCCTTCTTCCTTAACGAATATACCCTGCCTGTAACGATTAGGAATGACAATGGGGCGGGTTTGGGGCGGATTATGCGATCCCTGCCCCCATCCCCATTTATAATTTTGTTCCCCATCCCCGCCCCATCCCCATCGAGTTTTTTTTCAACCTCCATCCCCATCCCCATCGGGGAATAACATCTCCATACCCGACCCATTTCCCCGTTGGGGATGTTATTAGCTTAAAAAATATTATTTTATATGTAACATATTTATATTGCTACGCTTGAAACAAAGAAAGAACTGCAATTTTTAAAAAATATTATAATGTATAACACAAACATAAAATAGAAATAATTGTTAACCATTGTAGAAAAAAAAATAGCCAACTTTGAGCACACATTAAAGCCTTTAAAGTTTTTTGATGAAGTCTACTACGATGCGGAGTAACCAATCTTCCACTGGTACTAAAAGCAGATTCTGAAGCAACGGTTGAAATTGGAATCGCTAAGATATCTCTTGCTATTAACATTAAAGTTGGATACTTCAATCCATTAGCCTTCCACCAACCTAATATATAAAAATCATTGATTCTCGGCAACACTTCCTCCTCCAAATATTGGTCCAATTCAGATTTTGCAAGTAATGAGCTACTCTCACTCTCAAGTGCCATTTCTTCATCAAAATTACCTAAAAAATCTCTATTGCCAATATCAATGCTTGAAGAAGTTTTAACACTAGTAGCATCATCACCTTGACCAATTCTTGCTTTATACTCTTCAAGCAAGTCATAACAATAACCTTGAACTTTTCTAACTTCATCAAGATACCCATACTCTCCATAGATTCTCATAAAACAATAGGTCAACAACTTAGTTTTGTATCTTCGATCTAAAATTATTGCCACCCCATGATACCATGAATGTTTGACCAATACTTATTATATTTTTCTAACATGAACCCTTTTGATTGATTGTTGAAGTCCACATATCCGTTGTTAAAGCAATCCCATCGCGATTTGCCTCCAATAGACTTAAAGTCTTTGCCCTCTCGATATCGTAAATCCTTAAAATGTCACTTTTGATTGTATTTCTACTAGGAATCTTGAATAAAGGCTGTAAACTAGCAGAATAATAACGAAATCCATGATGTTCCACCATGTTTAAAGGATATTCATGCAAAATGATCATTTTAGCAAGATACTCTTGACTTCTCTCGATCAAATGAGAATTTTTTATATTCACCGCTTCTTTGTTTCCTCTTCTTGTTTCTTGGTTATGATTACTTGTTGTCCTATATCTCGACACTTCTTCGTGGACATATCTTAAAATGATCATGCTAGTGCCTTGTGCCATCGGTGCTCTTTTCCGTTAATTTTTATTGCAATAGTTACACATTGCCATGAATGTTTCTTTGGTATGGCTTCTTGAAATGTTGAAGATGTGTTATTAGCTACAAGTTCTTGAGTAGCATTCGAATCAGCTGCACTTTGATTTTGTTGAGATTCCATCTGTTTTTAAAAAAAGAAGGGAAGATCACGTTAATAATGTTAGACCCCACCCCCCACCCGTAGGTGTTTGGAGATTTAGATAGCTTGATTTTATATGGAATTGATTTTTCCTAAGCTTAATTTTAGTAATTATGGGTTTTATGATATTGAATTATCATATATCACCAATTCATTATACTTTCCATGATTCTAAGCCAATAATTTCCAAAAATTCCAAATTCTCAAATTCGTCAAAATCCATATTCGCATAAATCCAAAATTAAATCCAACATACTTAACAATCTCTCAAATTGACTTCAAATACTACAAACCCATATCATAATCATGCTAAAACAACCAAAAGTTTAAGAAAATCTTAAAGCTCGAAATTTCCTCTTACCTCATTTCTCCTCCAATTTTCAGATTTCTTCATTCATGAGGAAGCTCTCCTCATTCTCCATTCTTTTCTTTCTTAGAAAAATTCCAAAATCCTTAAGAATCAAGTAGAAAAGTCAAATTTTACCTTTCTCTCTCATCTTTCTCTATAACCGAAACTTTCAGATTGCACATAGCTGAGTCATTATAATAGCATGAAATAGGCGATATGTTTCAAAGATAATTGAACAAACATAGTCTGCAAATCACAATTTATGTGGTTAATGCTAGAAAAGGAAAAGGTAAGTTTTCAAGAAGCCCCAAATTTAAGTCCTAAATCAACATAACCCCTAATGGTACCCAACATTACATTAAGCCCCTAATGTAAAAAAGGCAGAAAATTGTAGTCAGAATTAGATGAAAATGTAGGCCACCTCATAAAAATTAAAAAGTTTCGCTTACCATCCGTATAAAGAGCAAGTTTGTTTGGTTTTGTAAGGTACTCTTCAAAACTCATTTAAACGGTCGAATGAGCTTGGTTGATCCTTTTCACGTAAAATGAGTGAAAGTATTAAAAGGCACACCCAATTGTAAATTCCATAACCTTACTCCTAAACCCAATCTCATCTTATTCATAACGCAAAACCAAAGGCATTAGCATCTAATAGAACCACCAACATAGCCGTACTCGATCATATAACACTAAATTAGACTATTTTGGCCAAAATCACGAGAAGTCAAACCCATTAACGCCCTCTTTTCTCGTTTCATTCATAGCCACTAGAAACCAAGTAACCCGTGAAAATATAAGCACCAAATCTATTAATAAAAGGGTTGAATCATGCAATTCATAATCTAGGGTTTACCCAAAACCCTAACACATCAACAAAATAAAATCAAATGCAATTCAAGATTCCTACTACTCAAAAATCACGCCAGACTCAATTTAAATCCACCAAGGAAGAAAGTAATAACCAAGATTAACTAAGATATTAATAAATAAAAATAAATAACTCGCACCGGCGAGGATTGTTATTTTACCTGCACCCATAGCTATAGCTAAGAGTCGAAATCAGAAACACGTAGATTTGAAACTTTATGTCAGTTAGAGACTATAGAGTGCCCGAATACATAACGATGGAGAAAGAGGCGGAGAAATATTTGGCAAGATTGGCGAACAAGGAATGAAATTGGAACTACAAGAAAAGTCCCACTCGAGCTTAACCCTATCTGGGGGATGCCCCTTTCAGTTGTTGTTAATATCAATCATGCCCTTCTTCCTTAACGAATATACCCTGCCTGTAACGGTTAGGAATGGCAATGGGGCGGGTTTGGGGCGGATTATGTGATCCCCGCCCCCATCCCCATTTATAATTTCGTTCCCCATCCCCATCGGGTTTTTTTTCAACCTCCATCCCCATCCCCATCGGGTTTTTTTTCAACCTCCATCCCCATCCCCATCTGGGAATAACATCTCCATACCCGACCCATTTCCTCGTTGGGGATGTTATTAATTTAAAAAATATTATTTTATATATAACATATTTATATTGCTACGCTTGAAACGAAGAAAGAACTGCAATTTTTAAAAAATATTATAAAGTATAACACAAACATAAAATAGAAAAAATTATTAACCATTGTAGAAAAAAAAATAGCCAACTTTGAGCACACATTAAAGCCTCCAATGTTTTTTGATGAAGTCTACTACGATGCGGAGTAACCAATCTTCCACTGGTACTAAAAGCAGATTCTGAAGCAACGGTAGAAATTGGAATCGCTAAGATATCTCCCGCTATTAACATTAAAGTTGGATACTTCAATCCATTAGCCTTCCACCAACCTAATATATCAAAATCATTGATTCTCGGAAACACTTTCTCCTCCAAATATTGGTCCAATTCAGATTTTGCAAGTAATGAGCTACTCTCACTCTCAAGTGCCATTTCTTCATCAAAATTACCTAAAAATCTCTATTGCCAATATCAATGTCAAGAAGTTTTAACACTAGTAGCATCATCACCTTGACCAATTCTTGCTTTATACTCTTCAAGCAAGTCATAACAATAACCTTGAACTTTTCTAACTTCATCAGCATACCCATACATTCCATAGATTCTCTTAAAACAATAGGTCAAAAACTTAGTTTTGTATCTTGGATCTAAAATTATTGCCACCCACATGATACCATGAATGTTTGACCAATACTTATTATATTTTTCTAACATGAACCCTTTTGATTGATTGTTGAAGTCCACATATCCGCTGTTAAAGCAATCCTATGCGATTTGCTTCCAATAGACTTAAAGTCTTTGCCCTCTCGATATCGTAAATCCTTAAAATGTCACTTTTGATTGTATTTCTACTAGGAATCTTGAATAAAGGCTGTAAACTAGCAGAATAATAACGAAATCCATGATGTTCCACCATGTTTAAAAGATATTCATGCAAAATGATCATTTTAGCAAGATACTCTCTTGACTTCTCTTGATCAAATGAGAATTTTTTTATATTCACCGCTTCTTTGTTTCCTCTTCTTGTTTCTTCGGTTATGATTACTTGTTGTCCTATATCTCTGACACTTCTTCGTGGACATATCTTAAAATGATCATGCAAGTGCCTTGTGCCATCAGTGCTCTTTCCTGTTAATTTTTTATTGCAATAGTTACACACATTGCCATGAATGTTTGCTGGTGTGGCTTCTTGAAATGTTGAAGATGTGTTATTAGCTACAAGTTCTTGAGTAGCATTCGAATCAGCTGCACTTTGATTTTGTTGAGATTCCATCTGCTTTTAAAAAGAAGGAAGATCAGTTAATAATGTTAGACCCCACCCCACCCGTAAGTGTTTGGAGATTTAGATAGCTTGATTTTATATGGAATTGATGTTTCCTAAGCTTAATTTGAGTAATTATGGGTTTTATGATATTGAATTATCATATATCACCAATTCATTATACTTTCCATGATTCTAAGCTAATAATTTCCAAAAATTCCAAATTCTCAAATTCGGCAAAATCCCTATTCACATAAATCCAAAATTAAATCCAACATACTTAACAATCTCTCAAATTGACTTCAAATACTACAAACCCATATCATAATCATGCTAAAACAACCAAAAGTTTAAGAAAATCTTAAAGCTCGAAATTTCCTCTTACCTCATTTCTCCTCCAATTTTTGATTTCTTGATTCATGAGGAAGCTCTCCTCATTCTCCATCCTTTTCCTTATTAGAAAATTCCAAAATCCTTAAGAATCAAGTAGAAAATCAATTTTACCTTTCTCTCATCATTTCTCCATAACCAAACTTTCAGATTGCACATAATGAGTCATTATAATAGCATGGAATAGGCTATATGGTTCAAAGATAATTGAACAAACATAGTCTTGTCGATCACAATTTATGTGGTTACAACTAGGAAAGGGAAAAGGTAGGTTTGAGAAGCCCCTAAATTTAAGTCTAAATCAACATAACCCCTAATGGTACCCAACATTACATGAAGCCCCTAATGTCAAAAAGGCAGAAAATTGTAGTCAAGAATAGATGAAAAATGTAGGCCACGTCATAAAAATTAAAAAGTTTCGTTTACCATCCGTATAAAGAGCAAGTTTGTTTGGTTTTGTAAGGTACTCTTCGTAACTCATTTAAACGGTGCGAATGAGCTTGGTGATCCTTTTCACGTAAAATGAGTGAAAGTATTAAAAGGCACACCCAATTGTAAATTGCCCATAACCTTACTCCTAAACCCAATCTCATCTTATTCATAACGCAAAACCAAAGGCATTAGCATCTAATAGAACCACCAACATAGCCGTACTTTGATCATATAACACTAAATTTGACTATTTTGGCCAAAATCACAGTAAGTCAAACCTCCTCTTTTCTGTTTCATTCATAGCCACTAGAAACCAAGTAACCCGTGAAAATATAAGCACCAAATCTATTAATAAAAGGGTCGAATCATGCAATTCATAATCTAGGTTTACCCAAAACCATAACACATCAACAAAATAAAATCAAATGCAATTCACGATTCTACCATGAAAAATCACGCGACTCAATTTAAATCCACCAAGGAAGAAAGTAATAACCAAGATTAACTAAGATACTAATAAATAAATAAATAAATAACCTGCACCACCGAGGATTGCTATTTTACCTGCACTCCATAGCCATAACTAAGAGTCAGAAACTGTAAACACGAGATTTTGAACTTTATGTCAGTTATAGACTACAGAGTGCCCGAATACATAACGATGGAGAAAGAGGCAGTGAAATATTTGGCAAGATTGGCGAACAAGGAATGAAATTGGAACTACAAGAAAAGTCCCACTCGAGCTTAACCCTATCTGGGGGATGCCCCTTTCAGCTGTTGTTAATATCAATTATGCCCTTCTTCCTTAACGAATATACCCTGCCTGTAACGATTAGGAATGGCAATGGGGCGGGTTTGGGGCAGATTATGCGATCCCCGCCCCCATCCCCATTTATAATTTCGTTCCCCATCACCGCCCCATCCCCATCGGGTTTTTTTTTCACCCTCCATCCCCATCCCCATCGGGGAATAACATCTCCATACCCGACCCATTTCCCTGTTGGGGATGTTATTAGCTTAAAAAATATTATTTTATATATAACATATTTATATTGCTACGCTTGAAACGAAGAAAGAACTGCAATTTTTAAAAAATATTATAATGTATAACACAAACATAAAATAGAAATAAATTGTTAACCATTGTAGAAAAAAAAATAACCAACTTTGAGCACACATTAAAGCCTCCAAAGTTTTTTTATGAAGTCTACTACGATGCGGAGTAACCAATCTTCCACTGGTACTAAAAGCAGATTTTGAAGCAATGGTAGAAATTGGAATCGCTAAGATATCTCTCACTATTAACATTAAAGTTGGATACTTCAATCCATTAGCCTTCCACCAACCTAATATATCAAAATCATTGATTCTCGGCAACACTTTCTCCTCCAAATATTGGTCCAATTCAGATTTTGCAAGTAATGAGCTACTCTCACTCTCAAGTGCCATTTCTTCATCAAAATTACCTAAAAAATCTCTATTGCCAATATCAATGCTTGAAGAAGTTTTAACACTATTAGCATCATCACCTTGACCAATTCTTGCTTTATACTCTTCAAGCAAGTCATAACAATAACCTTGAACTTTTCTAACTTCATCAAGATACATACTCTCCATAGATTCTCTTAAAACAATAGGTCAACAACTTAGTTTTGTATTCGATCTAAAATTATTGCCACCCCATGATACCATGAATGTTTGATCAATACTTATTATATTTTTCTAACATGAACCCTTTTGATTGATTCTTTGGAAGTCCACATATCCGTTGTTAAAGCCTTTATCTGCGATTTGCCTCCAATAGACTTAAAGTCTTTGCCATCTCGATATCGTAAATCCTTAAAATGTCACTTTTGATTGTATTTCTACTAGGAATCTTGAATAAAGGCTGTAAACTAGCAAAATAATAACGAAATCCATGATGTTCCACCATGTTTAAAGGATATTCATGCAAAATGATCATTTTAGCAAGATACTCTCTTGACTTCTCTTGATCAAATGAGAATTTTTTTTATATTCACCGCTTCTTTGTTTCCTCTTCTTGTTTCTTCGGTTATGATTACTTGTTGTCCTATATCTCTGACACTTCTTCGTGGACATATCTTAAAATGATCATGCAAGTGCCTTGTGCCATCGCTGCTCTTTCTCGTTAATTTTTATTGCAATAGTTACACACATTGCCATGAATGTTTCCTTGGTATGGCTTCTTGAAATGTTGAAGATGTGTTATTAGCTACAAGTTCTTGAGTAGCATTGAATCAGCTGCACTTTGATTTTGTTGAGATTCCATCTGTTTTTAAAAAAAGAAGGGAAGATCACGTTAATAATGTTAGACCCACCCCCACCCGTAGGTGTTTGGAGATTTAGATAGCTTGATTTTATATGGAATTGATGTTTCCTAAGCTTAATTTGAGTAATTATGGGTTTTATGATATTGAATTATCATATATCACCAATTCATTATACATTCCATGATTCTAAGCCAATAATTTCCAAAAATTCCAAATTCTCAAATTGGGCAAAATCCCTATTCACATAAATCCAAAATTAAATCCAACATACTTAACAATCTCTCAAATTGACTTCAAATACTACAAACCCATATCATAATCATGCTAAAACAACCAAAAGTTTAAGAAAATCTTAAAGCTCGAAATTTCCTCTTACCTCATTTCTTCTCCAATTTTCGGATTTCTTGATTCATGAGGAAGCTCTCCTCATTCTCCATCCTTTTCCTTCTTAGAAAAATTCCAAAATCCTTAAGAATCAAGTAGAAAAATCGAATTTTACCTTTCTCTCTCATCTTTCTCCATAACCGAAACTTTCAGATTGCACATAGCTGAGTCATTATAATAGCATGAAATAGGCTATATGGTTCAGCATAATTGAACAAACATAGGTCATAATACAATTTATGTGGTTACAACTAGGAAAAGGAAAAGGGAAGGTTTCAGAAGCCCTAAATTTAAGTCTAAATCAACATAACCCCTAATGGTACCCAACATTACATTAAGCCCTAATGTCAAAAAGGCAGAAAATTGTAGTCATAATTAGATGAAAATGTAGGCCACATCATAAAAATTAAAAAGTTTCGTTTACCATCCGTATAAAGAGCAAGTTTGTTTGGTTTTGTAAGGTACTCTTCGAACTCATTTAAACGGTCTCGAATGAGCTTGGTTGATCCTTTTTCACAGAAAATGAGTGAAAGTAATAAAAAGGCACACCCAATTGTAAATTCCCCATAACCTTACTCCTAAACCCAATCTCATCTTATTCATAACGCAAAACCAAAGGCATTAGCATCTAATAGAACCACCAACATAGCCGTACTCTGATCATATAACACTAAATTAGACTATTTTGGCCATAATCACAGTAAGTCAAACCTCCTCTTTTCTGTTTCATTCATAGCCACTAGAAACCAAGTAACCCGTGAAAATATAAGCACCAAATCTATTAATAAAAAGGGTCGAATCATGCAATTCATAATCTAGGGGTTTAACTAAAAACCCTAACACATCAACAAAATAAAATCAAATGCAATTCACGATTTCTACCTACTCAAAAATCACAGACTAAATTTAAATCCACCAAGGAAGAAAGTAATAACCAAGATTAACTAAGATACTAATTATAAAATAAATAAATAACTGCACCGTGAGGATTGCTACTTTACCCGCATCCATAGCCATAGCTAAGAGTCGAAATCTGTAAACACGAGATTTGGAACTTTATGTCGATTAGAGACTATAGAGTGCCCGAATACATAACGATGGAGAAAGAGGCAGTGAAATATTTGGCAAGATTGGCGAACAAGGAATGAAATTGGAACTACAAGAAAAATCCCACTCGAGCTTAACCCTATCTGGGGAATGCCCCTTTCAGTTGTTGTTAATATCAATTATGCCCTTCTTCCTTAACGAATATACCGCTCAGAACGATTAGGAATGGCAATGGGCGGGTTTGAGGCGGATTATGCCATCCCCGCCCCCATCCCCATTTATAATTTCGTTCCCCATCCCCGCCCCATCCCCATCGGGTTTTTTTTTCAACCTCCATCCCCATCCCCATCGGGGAATAACATCTCCATACCCGACCCATTTCCCCGTTGGGGATGTTATTAGCTTAAAAAATATTATTTTATATATAACATATTTATATTGCTACGCTTGAAACGAAGAAAGAATTTTTAAAAAATATTATAATGTATAACACAAACATAAAATAGAAATAAATTGTTAACCATTGTAGAAAAAAAAATAGCCAACTTTGAGCACACATTAAAGCCTCCAAAGTTTTTTGATGAAGTCTACTACGATGCGGAGTAACCAATCTTCCACTGGTACTAAAAGCAGATTCTGAAGCAACGGTAGAAATTGGAATCGCTAAGATATCTCTCGCTATTAACATGAAAGCTGGATACTTCAATCCATTAGCCTTCCACCAACCTAATATATCAAAATCATTGATTCTCGGCAACACTTTCTCCTCCAAATATTGGTCCAATTCAGATTTTGCAAGTAATGAGCTACCCTCACTCTCAAGTGCCATTTCTTCATCAAAATTACCTAAAAAATCTCTATTGCCAATATCAATGCTTGAAGAAGTTTTAACACTAGTAGCATCATCACCTTGACCAATTCTTGCTTTATACTCTTCAAGCAAGTCATAACAATAACCTTGAACTTTTCTAACTTCATCAGCATACCCATACTCTCCATAGATTCTCTTAAAATAATAGGTCAACAAATTAGTTTTGTATCTTGGATCTAAAATTATTGCCACCCCCATGATACCATGAATGTTTGACCAATACTTATTATATTTTTCTAACATGAACCCTTTTGATTGATTGCTGGAAGTCCACATATCCGTTGTTAAAGCAATCCTACTGCGATTTGCCTCCAATAGACTTAAAGTCTTTGCCCTCTCGATATCGTAAATCCTTAAAATGTCACTTTTGATTGTATTTCTACTAGGAATCTTGAATAAAGGCTGTAAACTAGCAGAATAATAACGAAATCCATGATGTTCCACCATGTTTAAAGGATATTCATGCAAAATGATCATTTTAGCAAGATACTCTCTTGACTTCTCTTGACTTCTCTTGATCAAATGAGAATTTTTTTATATTCACCGCTTCTTTGTTTCCTCTTCTTGTTTCTTCGGTTATGATTACTTGTTGTCCTATATCTCTGACACTTCTTCGTGGACATATCTTAAAATGATCATGCAAGTGCCTTGTTGTTAGAACCCGATCCCGAGACCGGATCCCAACTCCAACTATTTATACCTTAACATTAACGCTCATGCTCTTGCTTACATTCCACACCTATTGGACCCGTTTCCAGAGCCCAAAATTTCGGAGCCCTAAAGCTTGCGCTCCCTACTTTGCAGCGTTTGATGCTGTGGTTCCATAAGGGTGATGAGCGTACACTACCTAATCATCAAAATCACATTTAGACTTGTTCATATCAATGTAGCTTAAGGCCTCACGTTCACACAGAGGCAAGAATCACCTTAATCGGAGTCATATAACTCAAGATACACTCCAAAAATCTAAGAGAGTTCATACCCGAAACATGCCCTCTTAACTGACCTTTCACTTGTTTTAGAACAAACTTTCTCAATTTAACTCTAATTGATACCGAATTTTATGGAGTGAAAGATATGTGTCTTATAAATCCAATGGTTCAAGCCTCACCTCATTTGGAGGTCGTATGAGAGAATTATGCCCGAAACATTGAACCATGCTCACTTCTGAAATTGGATTGAAACTCTTTTGGCGCGATTTCTATAACTTTTAATCTATAGCTCCAAATGCTTTCGTTCTTTCACCATACGAAAGTAGACATCTAGATCTACAACTCTCATGAAGACTACAAAGGCTGATTCTATCTCGTACATTCTACAGCATCCTATTTTTCCATCATCTGATTTCTATCATCTGGTTTTCTATCGTCTGATTTCTATCTTCTGCTTTTCTATCTTCTGCTTTTCTATCTTCTGATTTCTATCTTCTGCTTTTCTATCTTCTGATTTCTATCTTCTGCTTTTCTATCTTCTGCTTTCTATCTTCTGCTTTTCTATCTTCTGCTTTCTATCTTCTGCTTTTCTATCTTCTGATTTCTATCTTCTGCTTTTCTATCTTTTGCTTTTCTATCTTCTGATTTCTATCTTCTGCTTTCTATCTTCTGCTTTTCTACCTTCTGATTTCTATCTTTTGCTTTTCTATCTTCTGATTTCTATCTTCTGATTTCTATCTTCTACTTTTCTATCTTCTGATTTCTATCTTCTGCTTTCCTTCCTTCTGCTTTTCTATCTTCTGATTTCCTTGTAAGGCTCATATCTTTTAACTCCGAACTCCAAATTTAGCAAACGATATACCCTTGGAAACCTCTAACCTTCTACTACAATATTCATGAAGGCTCATTTATCTAATTCAAGTCCTACGAAGGTCAAAATCTGAGGCAAAGTTCTGTCAAATTTTGGGAAAATTTGACAGCTCTTCCCTTGAAAGTACATCTATCCAATTTTTCAATCCTAATACTTCCACCTGCGTAAGACTCATCATACAACCTCATATAACATGATTAGACCCTAAGGTATCTTCAAACACCATTCGAAGCAACAGCCACACTCTTAATCATCTATCATATCCAAACTATAATAATGATGCAATTGGCTTAAACATGCATGGATTTCTCAAAATACATTTGAACTTAGCATTCTTGCATTTCATTTACGTTCAAAGTGAGTAGCTTATAATGCTTTAGTGGGCATTCCAAGCCCTTTTACAACATAGTTCGAAATACACTTCCAAAATACTACACTTTTCTTAAAATGCATCTAAAGCATTGTTTACAACAATTTGCTTGAAATACATCAAAAACATAATTCTTGGAGTATGCCTTGAGCTCATTCTTCATGATCCCGATCTTTACCTGGAGATGGGACGGGAAGGTGGGGGTGAGCTTTCGCTCCGTGGGTGACACATTTATATTTAGGCTAATAAGCTACATTGCTTCATTAATCATACTTTTAGCAACTTGCATAGAAATCATGCAATCATGCAATTCATGAAATTTATCAATCTCAAAACATAATGTTCATGCTTCATATCATTCTCATTCTTGCAAAATATACGCTAACATGTAAACACATAGTTGATGGTTCGAAAAGTCCACGGGTTACTGATGAGCTACACAAGTGTAGTCATATGCTGAGGAGTCCTAAAAGGAACATCCTATGCCACAATCGGGCAGCAGGCGAAGGCTATACTGGTCGACGTGCACGTGACTCTGCATTGGTGGACTTAACTAACCCACATAACACTTAATTTCATGCATAAAAGCTGGACTTGTCTTGTCCGCTGACTAATTTTCTGAAAATGGATATTCAAGCATCCATAAAGCTGATCATGCTTAAAGCACATTTCATGCTTAGCTCACATTTCATGATCTCATTCATGCTCATCCAATTTATGGCAATTTCAAGCAATGTCATGCACTAATCAATTTCTCACCTAATGGCAATCATCCATCAATTTATACACAATCAAAAGTCAATCAATGCTCATTCTAAGATAGTTGGAAAACATTAATTTTCCTTAGTTAAGATAATATTTAAGCATTACTAACATAAAGATAAAAGTGAAACCCACCTTATATCCTTGCTTAAGCTTGCCTAAGGAAGTTCCTCTTCTTGTTCTCCTCTTCTTTCTTGTCCTCCTTCATTAATGGCAAGGAAAGAACCTCACATCATTTAGGGTTTCTAAAATTGAAAACCTAATGAACCTTAATCATGAAATCAACCCTAGAATCACTAAACCCATCTTCTTTCTAAGCTTTCTAAACCATAAAATCAAGCCAAACTCAAACTACATTTCATAACTTACCTTGAATCTTTACTCAACCCAAGGGTTTCTTGTATCAAAATAAAGCTTAGACTCTCCTCTTCACTTTTTCTTCTTGCTCTTTCTTCAAAAACTCACTCACTTTCATGGAAATGCCAAAACCCTAGCAAGCTCCTTTCTTCTTCTCCTTTCTTTCCTCTTCTACGTAAACTTCTCCCTCTTCTCCTTTAAATTTCGTAAATCTCACTTCTTCCTACACTAACTCACTTAAACTCCTCCTTTTATACTTCTTCTCTAATCCACTTAAGCCCAAAAGGCCCAAGCCTTCATTTAATTCCATTAACTCATTACCTAACATCTTTAATGCCAACTCATATTACTCAATGTCAAGTTAATTAATGTTAACATAATTTACATAATTACTCTAATCATGCTTAATTACATAAAAATTTTTGGGGCTAACACTTGTGCCATCAGTGCTCTTTCCTGTTAATTTTTTATTGCAATAGTTACACATATTGCCATGAATGTTTGCTGGTATGGCTTCTTGAAATGTTGAAGATGTGTTATTAGCTACAAGTTCTTGAGTAGCATTCGAATCAGCTGCACTTCGATTTTGTTGAGATTCCATCTGTTTTTAAAAAAAGAAGGGAAGATCACGTTAATAATGTTAGACCCCACCCCCCACCCGTAGGTGTTTGGAGATTTAGATAGCTTGATTTTATATGGAATTGATGTTTCCTAAGCTTAATTTGAGTAATTATGGGTTTTATGATATTGAATTATCATATATCACCAATTCATTATACTTTCCATGATTCTAAGCCAATAATTTCCAAAAATTCCAAATTCTCAAATTGGGCAAAATCCCTATTCACATAAATCCAAAATTAAATCCAACATACTTAACAATCTCTCAAATTGACTTCAAATACTACAAACCCATATCATAATCATGCTAAAACAACCAAAAGTTTAAGAAAATCTTAAAGCTCGAAATTTCCTCTTACCTCATTTCTCCTCCAATTTTCGGATTTCTTGATTCATGAGGAAGCTCTCCTCATTCTCCATCCTTTTCCTTCTTAGAAAAATTCCAAAATCCTTAAGAATCAAGTAGAAAAATCGAATTTTACCTTTCTCTCATCTTTCTCCATAACCAAACTTTCAGATTGCACATAGTGAGTCATTATAATAGCATGAAATAGGCTATATGGTTCAAAGATAATTGAACAAACATAAGTTTGCAGTCACAATTTATGTGGTTACAACTAGGAAAAGGAAAAGGAAGGTTTGAGAAGCCCCAAATTTAAGTCTAAACCGAACATAACCCCTAATGGTACCCAACATTACATTAAGCCCCTAATGTCAAAAGGTAGAAAATTGTAGTCAGAATTAGATGAAAATGTAGGCCACATCATAAAAATTAAAAAGTTTCGTTTACCATCCGTATAAAGAGCAAGTTTGTTTGGTTTTGTAAGGTACTCTTCGAACTCATTTAAACGGTCCGAATGAGCTTGGTTGATCCTTTTCACGAAAATGAGTGAAAGTATTAAAAGGGCACACCCAATTGTAAATTCCCATAACCTTACTCCTAAACCCAATCTCATCTTATTCATAACGCAAAACCAAAGGCATTAGCATCTAATAGAACCACCAACATAGCCGTACTCTGATCATATAACACTAAATTAGACTATTTTGGCCAAAATCACAGAAAGTCAAACCCATTAACGTCCCTCTTTTCGGTTTCATTCATAGCCACTAGAAACCAAGTAACCCGTGAAAATATAAGCACCAAATCTATTAATAAAAAGGGTCGAATCATGCAATTCATAATCTAGGGGTTTACCTAAAAACCATAACACATCAACAAAATAAAATCAAATGCAATTCACGATTCCCATCTACTCAAAAATCACGCGCACTCAATTTAAATCCACCAAGGAAGAAAGTAATAACCAAGATTAACTAAGATACTAATTATAAAATAAATAAATAACCTGCACCGGCGAGGATTGCTATTTTTCCCAGACCCATAGCCATAGCTAAGAGTCAGAAACTGTAAACACGAGATTTGGAACTTTATGTCAGTTAGAGACTATAGAGTGCCCGAATACATAACGATGGAGAAAGAGGCAGTGAAATATTTGGCAAGATTGGCGAACAATGAATGAAATTGGAACTACAAGAAAAGTCCCACTCGAGCTTAACCCTATCTGGGGGATGCCCCTTTCAGTTGTTGTTAATATCAATTATGCCCTTCTTCCTTAACGAATATACCCTGCCTGTAACGGTTAGGAATGGCAATTGGGCAGGTTTGGGGCGGATTATGCCATCCCCGCCCCCATCCCCATTTATAATTTCGTTCCCCATCCCCTCCCCATCCCCATCGGGTTTTTTTTTCAACCTCCATCCCCATCCCCATCGGGGAATAACATCTCCATACCCGACCCATTTCCTCATTGGGGATGTTATTAGCTTAAAAAATATTATTTTATATATAACATATTTATATTGCTACGCTTGAAACGAAGAAAGAACTGCAATTTTTAAAAAATATTATAATGTATAACACAAACATAAAATAGAAATAAATTGTTAACCATTGTAGAAAAAAATAGCCAACTTTAAGCACACATTAAAGCCTCCAAAGTTTTTTTGACGAAGTCTACTACGATGCGGAGTAACCAATCTTCCACTGGTACTAAAAGCAGATTCTGAAGCAACGGTAGAAATTGGAATCGCTAAGATATCTCTCGCTATTAACATTAAAGTTGGATACTTCAATCCATTAGCCTTCCAACAACCTAATATATCAAAATCATTGATTCTCGACAACACTTTCTCCTCCAAATATTGGTCTAATTCAGATTTTGCAAGTAATGAGCTACTCTCACTCCCAAGTGCCATTTCTTCATCAAAATTACCTAAAAAATCTCTATTGCCAATATCAATGCTTGAAGAAGTTTTAACACTAGTAGCATCATCACCTTGACCAATTCTTGCTTTATACTCTTCAAGCAAGTCATAACAATAACCTTGAACTTTTTTAACTTCATCAGCATACCCATACTCTTCATAGATTCTCTTAAAACAATAGGTCAACAACTTAGTTTTATATCTTGGATCTAAAATTATTGCCACCCCCATGATACCATGAATGTTTGACCAATACTTATTATATTTTTCTAACATGAACCCTTTTGATTGATTGCTGGTAGTCCACATATCCGTTGTTAAAGCAATCCTACTGCGATTTGCCTCCAATAGACTTAAAGTCTTTGCCCTCTCGATATCGTAAATCCTTAAAATGTCACTTTTGAATGTATTTCTACTAGGAATCTTGAATAAAGGCTATAAACTAGCAGAATAATAACTAAATCCATGATGTTCCACCATGTTTAAAGGATATTCATGAAAAATGATTATTTTAGCAAGATACTCTCTTGACTTCTCCTGATCAAATGAGAATTTTTTTATATTCACCGCTTCTTTGTTTCCTCTTCTTGTTTCTTCGGTTATGATTACTTGTTATCCTATATCTCTGACACTTCTTCGTGGACATATCTTAAAATGATCATGCAAGTGCCTTGTGCCATCAGAGCTCTTTCCTGTTAATTTTTTATTGCAATAGTTACACACATTGCCATGAATGTTTGCTGGTATGGCTTCTTGAAATGTTGAAGATGTGTTATTAGCTACAAGTTCTTGAGTAGCATTCGAATCAGCTGCACTTTGATTTTGTTGAGATTCCATCTGTTTTTAAAAAAAGAAGGGAAGATCACGTTAATAATGTTAGACCCCACCCCCCACCCGTAGGTGTTTGGAGTTTTAGATAGCTTGATTTTATATGGAATTGATGTTTCCTAAGCTTAATTTGAGTAATTATGGGTTTTATGATATTGAATTATCATATATCACCAATTCATTATACTTTCCATGATTCTAAGCCAATAATTTCCAAAAATTCCAAATTCTCAAATTGGGCAAAATCCCTATTCACATAAATCCAAAATTAAATCCAACATACTTAACAATCTCTCAAATTGACTTCAAATACTACAAACCCATATCATAATCATGCTAAAACAACCAAAAGTTTAAGAAAATCTTAAAGCTCGAAATTTCCTCTTACCTCATTTCTCCTCCAATTTTCGGATTTCTTGATTCATGAGGAAGCTCTCCTCATTCTCCATCCTTTTCCTTCTTAGAAAAATTCCAAAATCCTTAAGAATCAAGTAGAAAAATCGAATTTTACCTTTCTCTCTCATCTTTCTCCATAACCGAAACTTTCAGATTGCACATAGCTGAGTCATTATAATAGCATGAAATAGGCTATATGGTTCAGCATAATTGAACAAACATAGTCGCAAATACAATTTATGTGGTTACAACTAGGAAAAGGAAAAGGAAGGTTTCAAGATGCCCCAAATTTAAGTCTGAAATTGAACATAACCCTAATGGTACCCAACATTACATTAAGCCCCTAATGTCAAAAAGGCAGAAAATTGTAGTCGAGAATTAGATGAAAATGTAGGCCACATCATAAAAATTAAAAAGTTTCGCTTACCATCCGTATAAAGAGCATGTTTGTTTGGTTTTGTAAGGTACTCTTCGAACTCATTTAAACGGTTCGAATGAGCTTGGTTGATCCTTTTCACGTAAAATGAGTGAAAGTATTAAAAGGCACACCCAATTGTAAATTCCCCATAACCTTACTCCTAAACCCATTCTCATCTTATTCATAACGCAAAACCAAAGGCATTAGCATCTAATAGAACCACCAACATAGCCGTACTCTGATCATATAACTCTAAATTAGACTATTTTGGCCATAATCACAGTAAGTCAAACCTCCTCTTTTCTGTTTCATTCATAGCCACTAGAAACCAAGTAACCCGTGAAAATATAAGCACCAAATCTATTAATAAAAAGGGTCGAATCATGCAATTCATAATCTAGGGGTTTACCTAAAAACCCTAACACATCAACAAAATAAAATCAAATGCAATTCACGATTCCCATCTACTCAAAAATCACGCGCACTCAATTTAAATCCACCAAGGAAGAAAGTAATAACCAAGAATAACTAAGATACTAATTATAAAATAAATAAATAACCTGCACCTGCCGAGGATTGTTATTTTACCTGCACCCATAGCCATAGCTAAGAGTCAAATCAGAAACACGAGATTTGGAACTTTATGTCGATTAGAGACTATAGAGTGCCCGAATACATAACGATGGAGAAAGAGGCAAGTGAAATATTTGGCAAGATTGGCGAACAAGGAATGAAATTGAACTACAAGAAAATCCCACTCGAGCTTAACCCTATCTGGGAATGCCCTTTCAGGTTGTTGTTAATATCAATTATGCCCTTCTTCCTTAATGAATATACCACGCTCAGAACGGTTAGGAATGGCAATTAGGCGGGTTTAGGCGGATTATGCCATCCCCGCCCCATCCCCATTTATAATTTCGTTCCCCATCCCCGCCCCATCCCCATCGGGTTTTTTTCAACCTCCATCCCCATCCCCATCGGGAATAACATCTCCATACCCGACCCATTTCCTCGTTGGGGATGTTATTAGCTTAAAAAATATTATTTTATATATAATATATTTATATTGCTACGCTTGAAACGAAGAAAGAACTGCAATTTTTAAAAAATATTATAATGTATAACACAAACATAAAATAGAAATAAATTGTTAACCATTGTAGAAAAAAAATAGCCAACTTTGAGCACACATTAAAGCCTCCAAAGTTTTTTGATGAAGTCTACTAAGATACGGAGTAACCAATCTTCCACTGGTACTAAAAGCAGATTCTGAAGCAACGGTAGAAATTGGAATCGCTAAGATATCTCTCGCTATTAACATTAAAGTTGGATACTTCAATCCATTAGCCTTCCAACAACCTAATATATCAAAATCATTGATTCTCGGCAACACTTTCTCCTCCAAATATTGGTCTAATTCAGATTTTGCAAGTAATGAGCTACTCTCACTCTCAAGTGCCATTTCTTCATCAAAATTACCTAAAAAATCTCTATTGCCAATATCAATGCTTGAAGAAGTTTTAACACTAGTAGCATCATCACCTTGACCAATTCTTGCTTTATACTCTTTAAGCAAGTCATAACAATAACCTTGAACTTTTTTAACTTCATCAGCATACCCATACTCTTCATAGATTCTCTTAAAACAATAGGTCAACAACTTAGTTTTATATCTTGGATCTAAAATTATTGCCACCCCCATGATACCATGAATGTTTGACCAATACTTATTATATTTTTCTAACATGAACCCTTTTGATTGA
This sequence comes from Erythroxylum novogranatense, assembly GCA_029891385.1. Lineage (NCBI taxonomy): Eukaryota > Viridiplantae > Streptophyta > Magnoliopsida > Malpighiales > Erythroxylaceae > Erythroxylum > Erythroxylum novogranatense. The sequence continues at coordinate 24,953,598 of CM057230.1, read as the reverse complement.
TTGCTGGTAGTCCACATATCCGTTGTTAAAGCAATCCTACTGCGATTTGCCTCCAATAGACTTAAAGTCTTTGCCCTCTCGATATCGTAAATCCTTAAAATGTCACTTTTGATTGTATTTCTACTAGGAATCTTGAATAAAGGCTGTAAACTAGCAGAATAATAACGAAATCCATGATGTTCCACCATGTTTAAAGGATATTCATACAAAATGATTATTTTAGCAAGATACTCTCTTGACTTCTCTTGATTAAATGAGAATTTTTTTATATTCACCGCTTCTTTGTTTCCTCTTCTTGTTTCTTCGGTTATGATTACTTGTTGTCCTATATCTCTGACACTTCTTCGTGGACATATCTTAAAATGATCATGCAAGTGCCTTGTGCCATCAGAGCTCTTTCCTGTTAATTTTTTATTGCAATAGTTACACACATTGCCATGAATGTTTCTTTGGTATGGCTTCTTGAAATGTTGAAGATGTGTTATTAGCTACAAGTTCTCGAGTAGCATTCAATCACCTGCACTTTGATTTTGTTGAGATTCCATCTGCTTTTAAAAAGAAGGAAGATCACGTTAATAATGTTAGACCCCACCCCCACCCGTAGGTGTTTGGAGTTTTAGATAGCTTGATTTTATATGGAATTGATGTTTCCTAAGCTTAATTTGAGTAATTATGGGTTTTATGATATTGAATTATCATATATCACCAATTCATTATACTTTCCATGATTCTAAGCCAATAATTTCTAAAAATTCCAAATTCTCAAATTGGGCAAAATCCCTATTCACATAAATCCAAAATTAAATCCAACATACTTAACAATCTCTCAAATTGACTTCAAATACTACAAACCCATATCATAATCATGCTAAAACAACCAAAAGTTTAAGAAAATCTTAAAGCTCGAAATTTCCTCTTACCTCATTTCTCCTCCAATTTTCGGATTTCTTGATTCATGAGGAAGCTCTCCTCATTCTCCATCCTTTTCCTTCTTAGAAAATTTCCAAAATCCTTAAGAATCAAGTAGAAAAATCAAATTTTCCCTTTCTCTCTCATCTTTCTCCATAACCTAAACTTTCAGATTGCACATACCGAAGTCATTATAATAGCATGAAATAGGCTATATGTTTCAAAGATAATTGAACAAACATAGTCTAAATACAATTTATGTGGTTACTGATTAGGAAAAGGAAAAGGTAAGGTTTCAGAAGCCCCAAGTTTAAGTCTAAATCAACATAACCCCTAATGGTACCCAACATTACATTAAGCCCTAATGTCAAAAAGGCAGAAAATTGTAGTCGAGAATTAGATGAAAATGTAGGCCACATCATAAAAATTAAAAAGTTTCGTTTACCATTCAGATAAAGAGCAAGTTTGTTTGGTTTTGTAAGGTACTCTTCGAACTCATTTAAACGGTGCGAATGAGCTTGGTTGATCCTTTTCACGTAAAATGAGTGAAAGTATTAAAAGGCACACCCAATTGTAAATTCCCATAACCTTACTCCTAAACCCATTCTCATCTTATTCATAACGCAAAACCAAAGGCATTAGCATCTAATAGAACCACCAACATAGCCGTATTCGATCATATAACTCTAAATTAGACTATTTTGGCCATAATCACGAAGAAGTCAAACCTCCTTTTTCGTTTCATTCATACCACTAGAAACCAAGTAACCCGTGAAAATATAAGCACCAAATCTATTAATAAAAAGGGTGAATCATGCAATTCATAATCTAGGGTTTACCCAAAACCCTAACACATCAACAAAATAAAATCAAATGCAATTCACGATTCCCACTACTCAAAAATCACGCAAGACTCAATTTAAATCCACCAAGGAAGAAAGTAATAACCAAGATTAACTAAGATACTAATAAATAAATAAATAAATAACCTACACCGTGAGGATTGCTATTTTACCTGCACCCATAGCCATAGCTAAGAGTCCAAAGCAGTAAACACGAGATTTGGAACTTTATGTCGTTAGAGACTATAGAGTGCCCGAATACATAACGATGGAGAAAGAGGCAGTGAAATATTTGACAAGATTGGCGAACAAGGAATGAAATTGGAACTACAAGAAAAGTCCCACTAGAGCTTAACCCTATCTGGGGGATGCCCCTTTCAGCTGTTATTAATATCAATTATGCCCTTCTTCCTTAACGAATATACCCTGCCTGTAACGATTAGGAATGGCAATGGGGCGGGTTTGGGTCGGATTATACGATCCCCGCCCCCATCCCCATTTATAATTTCGTTCCCCATCCCCGCCCCATCCCCATCGGTTTTTTTTTTCAACCTCCATCCCCATCCCCATCGGGGAATAACATCTCCATACCCGACCCATTTCCCCGTTGGGGATGTTATTAGCTTAAAAAATATTATTTTATATATAACATATTTATATTGCTACGCTTGAAACGAAGAAAGAACTGCAATTTTTAAAAAATATTATAATGTATAATATAAACATAAAATAGAAATAAATTGTTAACCATTGTAGAAAAAAAAAAGCCAACTTTGAGCACACATTAAAGCCTCCAAAGTTTTTTGATGAAGTCTACTACAATGCGTAGTAACCAATCTTCCACTGGTACTAAAAGCAGATTCTGAAACAACGGTAGAAATTGGAATCGCTAAGATATCTCTCGCTATTAAGATTAAAGTTGGATACTTCAATGCATTAGCCTTCCACCAACCTAATATATCAAAATCATTGATTCTCGGCAACACTTTCTCCTCCAAATATTGGTCCAATTCAGATTTTGCAAGTAATGAGCTACTCTCACTCTCAAGTGCCATTTCTTCATCAAAATTGTAACATCCCACCCTCAATTGGAAGGGTAAAATAGTAAATTTGACATAGGATGGAATAGATTTGGAGTGCATAGGACTGTTCATGCATAATAGGATTGATCCACAGTCACATTTGTCCACATGGAATTACTGTGCATGCATACATGATATTTTCGGTTTGCGTGCCTAAGACAATTTTATTGGGATTAACTTGGTTAATAGGTTTGAAAAATTATTTTGGGTACGCCAGAAATTGTTTTCTATTTTAAGGGATTTTCAAGAATTTTTCTGGAATTTTTCGGAGTATTTGCCCGGATCGGAAAATTTCCAACAGTGACGAAAGTGAATTTTTCAGATCGAAAGGGGCGCTAATGGCATTGGATTAGTGGATAAATAATTGTGGGAATTGTTATAGAACCCTTAGCATATGTTGGATTAAGATTAAATTAGATTAGAGGTATGATTAAATTATGTTAATTAAGTTAGGTTTTTGTCTTTTCTCCATTTAGGACAAGTGTCCCTTGTCATTAAATGACTTTGTTTTATTCCCTCTAAACATTCTCGGCTATTCCTCTTGTTGGACCCCGAATTTTGAGTAAAAATAAGAAATATTGAAAAGTGGATGAGTTGATTGAAATTAAGTTGAAAATCTAGAGATAATGAGAACAAGAGTGAAAATATGAAAAATTGTGAAATAGTTGACTTTTTGGCCTTTGAAAGTTGACTTTTGATTGAGGCAAAATTGGAGAAAATGATCTACATGAAACTTGTAGATTATGTCAAGAGTTTTCTGTAGACATAAAGTTTGCAATTTTTCGATATCGGGAGTGAGAGTTATGATCAGTCAAAGTTGGCTTGGAAGTTTGACTTTTAGGGTAAAAAGTTGACTTTTTGATTTAGGTCAAATTCGAAAAAATGATCAACGTGAAACTTGTAACCTCTGTCGAGAGCTTTTCGTGGACATAAAGTTTGCTATTTTTAGATGTCGGGATTGGGAGATATGAATTTCGGAAGATATGCTTTGTTTTGAAAATGTTATTAAGTATAGATTTGCATGTGCTATACTTCGAGGCCACTCGCCGTATGGATTTAGTCTGAATTGGAATAAGTGGTCTTAATGAAAGTTGGAGCTTGTATTTCGATCTTTCCGACACCATAAAGTATGTAATTTTTCGAGATCGGGGCAAGGAGTTATGAGCGTTTAAAAATTGGAAGTTGTTTAGGAAAAGCTGATTAAGACAGAATCTTTGAGTAGAAATTTGACTTCTTTGGAAGCCAATTGGATTTTTCTGTTCTTCAGGGAAGTTGTAGAACTTCCTTTTACCTTTCCATAGACACCAAATTCGTCAAATTCTGAGTTCGGAATCAAGAGATATGATTTTTGAAAAATTCAGTTATAATTGGGTATTTAAGGTTTTGAAAAATTTTGTTTGAACTCCGACCCTTTTGCAATCTTTTGTTATAATTCCTTCGTCTGACATCCGATTGACTCGATTCTTGAAGCGTTGAATTCCTAAGACAATTACGTTCATTTTTATGAAAAACTATGATTTTTAGGAGATTATATGGAAAGAGATTGATTGAACCAAAGTAAGAGATGAGTTATAGGTTATAAGTTGGATAATTTTCTGAACATGGTTTAATATTTTGCAATTTTTGGGAGTTATACAACTTTGATTGAGGTGATTCTTGCGGGAAAATAAAGTTAAGATATAGGGCTACAAATCATGTGAAGGGATCGAAATTTAATTTCATCCCTAAGATTGTCAAATTCTGGACTGAAGTTATGTTAAAGTTCAGTTTCGGATTTTGTGCAGGTCAGTTAGTAATTCGGCCATAACTTCTTCGTTTTAGATCCGAATTGAGCGCCGTCAGTGGCGTTGGATTTGTAAGATCGAGAGGAACAATTTTCAAGAAGAAAGTTTGTCCCAATTATTTCGTTTAGATGCTGGAAATCAGGACGCAAGTTATCAGTTTTTCAAAATCCTGCACAGGGGCAATTTTGGAATTAGGCAAATAAGTGAGGGCAAAATTCATTTTCCCTCCATTTTGAATGACATGGCAGAACACATGGGAGGCTGTCGTTTTAACCATCTGGAACCCACGAATTTTACATGAAAAATAAGAAAAGAAGAGAGAAGAAACGTTGGAGAAGATGAAGAAGAGAGAAGAGAAGAGAAACTTGCGTGGAGAAGAAGGATAGTAGAAGAAGGATGAAGCAAGTTGGTCTTTCCAAGGGTTTTTAAGCAAGATTTCATTGTTTCTAAGAGGAAAGGGGAAGAAGAGTATGGAAACTTGCTTGGAGCTCACATGGCCGAAACTTAGAGAGAGAAGGTAAGAGAGAGAAAATTTTTATGTTTGAATTTTGATGAATTTATTGGTTGATTTAGTTTAATATGGTTATGAATTGAAGTTTCCTATGATTAATTGAAGAGATTAGGCTATGATTATGCTTAATTTTGGATTAGGATGAAATGGAGTTTATGTTAAATTTTGAAAGTTGGGGGTTTTCGAAATTGATGTTGTAGATAGCTTGAATTAGTGATGAATTTGAGATATCCTAAGTTAATTTTGATGTTTATGCTTTAGGTGAAGTTTAATTTGAAAAATTGTAAATTTGGAGTTTAGGCCAAATTAGAAATTTGGGGTTTTTGTGAATTATTGGGGTTTTTGTGAATTAATGGTGTAAAATCATAATTAAGAGTAGGAATTGATGAAATATGAAATCAATTTTGAAGAAATTATGATTTATGACATGAAATTTGTGTAAATTGGTTTAGGCCAATTTTGAAAATTGGAGGTTTAAATGACTTGAATACGTGGGGAATTGATGTTTCCTAAGTTCAATTTGAGAAATTAAGTTAATTATGATTGAATTTGATTGGATTGGTTTAGGTTCAATTGGGAATTTGGGAGTTTTTGAAATTAGTGATGTAAATACCTTGGAATTAATATGAATTGATGAATTATGACCTCAATTTTAAGTATTAAGTATTTATGATATTGAAATTGGATGATTATGGCTTAGGTCCAATTTTAATTGAAAGAAAGAAAGAAGCAAGGATCAAATTTATGATCGGGACGAGTCCCTGGCATCGATTCGAGGTGGGTAGTGTATTTATTTATTGAATTTTAAGCTAAGCATATAGATTTGAAAAATTCAAAAAACAAATTTTGAGAAACAAATGTTTAGAAAAATGTTTGAAAAATATAGTTTTGACTGAGTAAATGAAATGCTTTCGGAAGGTTTTAAAAAAAATACAAGATCTATAAAAATCATGGTTTTGAATTATCTGAACAATTTGAACAATGTGCCTTGTAATAGAATCAATTTGATTTATGATTTAAAGAAATTGTGCATACCTTGTTATGAATTTGCTTGATATGTGATTTAATTGATGCTGTTAAATGCATTTATGTGAATATGCGAAAATGTCATTTGTGATACGATATGATATGAAAAATTTAGAAAATCAAGATTTTTGGAAAATGCCTTTGGGCAATTTGAATTCTTTTTCCGCTTATGTGTTATGTGGGTTTGGTAGGTCCCTTGTGAGTCAGCGCTGTCTCTATTTGTATAGCCTTCGCCCGGCTGCCCGCTAGTGGCACGGAGCTCCGATTTCGGACTCCTTCACGGCTACACTGGACCGCTTTGCGGGAAAGTGTAGTACGTTTCTATTCACTACCGCACAGACCGTTATATGGGAATGTGCAAGACGCTCGCTTGGACGAACCAAGCCATTGATATGTTTTATATGTTTGATTTGTGAACTTTATGATTTGTAATGTTATGTGTTTGCATTCATGTTTATGAAACATTTAAGAAAATGAGTTATGAAAAGTTTGAAAAATTGAAAAGAGTTTGAGAAAAATATTGGAAAAATTGAAAAATTTGAAAACGAGTTTTTGGAGAAAATCTTAAGTGGGAAATGTTTGAAAAGTTTGAAAAATAAAAGATTTTTCCGCTTATTATTCAGTTTATAAATATATTATCTACGAGCTTCCGAGCTCACCCCCTTTTCATCCCCATCTCCAGGTTTCGAGCAGGAGATCGGATGAAAGAATATGAAGACTTTTGGGTCCGTTTTTGCATCATTAGTATTGTCATGTAAATATTGAGATTTGGAATATTTTGTAAATGGCTTGAATTGCCATTAAGTGATAATGATGTTATTCAGAATGTATGAAGATTATGAATGAGAGTATGAAATTGTATATGATTTGGGAATTGTATATGAAATTGTGTATAATTTTGGGATGTTCATTGGAAATTGAGATGGCAAATTTAATTGAATTATGAGTTTGGTATTGATTGATTTGAGAATTATGGAAGTTGTAGAGGTTAGGTTTGTGTTTTGCTGGTGTTTGGATTTCCGGACGGGAGTGTCCGATGATTCTGAGGTCTGTTTGAGATTATAGAAGTGTTTATTTGCCTTTGCAGGAATTTTTGGGTTAGGATAAATGCAGCCGTTATGCTACCGAAATTTCGATAAAATTGGATGAAAATGAGATTTTGGATTTGTATTATTTGTTTTTGCATGAGATCAATAAGATGAGAAAATGAGAATAAAAATAAGAAAGAAAAAAAAATTATACCGGATTTCGGGATAGTTTGAGTCTAAGGAATTCCAACGCGATGCTATTCTCTGTTCTTTATTTCCGGATGTCGGATTTGTTTGTGCTTAGCTTTGTAATTGAATTGCCTGGTTATTTGTTACTATTGACTATTCCGATTTGCTTCTTTCGATTTTCTCTTTGCTTCCGTGTTATACCTTTCGGTTCGCTTCGCCTTCGGTGCCGAGCCTTCGATTTGTTTTTGTTTCCGCTCTTTCGCTACATTGTCCGGTTGGGATCCGGTTCCCGGATCGGGTCCCAACCAATGTTATGAATACTGCATCGGGGTTGATCGGATTGAGCTCGAAGGAATCGCATCTTAGGTTGCTGGTAGGATACCGCTTTCGGAAATTTTTAAATTTATGAAATAGTCCTAAAATTTTAAGAATTGCAAAATAGTCCATATTGTTATATTATACAGTTGTATCTTGTATATTTTACTAGTTTATTGCTTACATCAATCATGCTTTCAAAATCTTAATAATAAATAATAATGACAATTATTATGAAATAACAATAATTTTAAATATTTTACATATAAATAATAACCACAATTAATATAAATAAAACAATTATCATCATACAATTATAAAATTAAGAATAATACAAAGTATTTAAAATATTACAATAATACAAAAATATTTTTAAATTTATAAAATTGTCTCTATTTTTTTAAAATTATAAAATAGTCCATTGTCATATTGTAGATTATTTAATAATTATTAATAAATATAATTAATTTCAAAATATATAAATTTTAATTTAATAATTGAAAATATATAAAATAAATATTAGTTTATAAGTAATAATTTTAAAATTATTATTTATAAACTAATTTATTAGTATTTATTAATAAATATTATATAAAATGTTAAAATAAATTTAAAAAATAATTTATTAGTAATAAAATAAAATAATTTATTGGTAATAAAACTAAAATAATTTACTTTAAAGTTTTATTTAATTTATAATTATTATTAGTAATAAAATATTTATTATTATTTTAAAACTAAAAGAAAAGGGGAAGGAGAGGTAGGAGAGGGAGGAAAATTTAAAAGTTTGAAAATTTTGCAAAAACCCTAATTTTTAAAATTTCCTAGATCTTGGCCAGTATTTGACCAGTATTTTGAATGAATGTAAGACATCAATGCATCACGGAATTGGCTTTGCATCTAATTTAATTCATCCCAGTACCTTTTTATGTCCGCTCAGCACTGCTTTTCGGCGAGATGCGTTCCGTTTCGGCGATGCTACGGCGGAACGGAACGGAACTCATATCATTGGTCCCAACACCTCTTAAGTGTATAAGTATATCTTCTTGAAAGTTGTAAAAGGGGTTATTTTGAAAGTGAAAAACATCATCATCCGTAGGTGCATTGCTCTCCTCTTTCGCATGTTCTTTTCCATCCCATATGAGAAGCTTTTTCTTGCTACTTGTTTGCCCTCTTTATTCTCAACTAAGACCAAACTTTCACCTTGTGAAGATGGTGAATTATGTATGATTTAGTGAAGGCCGTGGGTGAGGTGTCAAGGTAGGAAGTGTGGAGAGTTTTAAAGATTTGGAGAATGGAGAGCTTGTAACTTGTTTAAGGTAAGAATTGATGTTTGCTTTTATTCTTTTGGTAGTTAGAAGCATTCATGGAGACCATTTATGCATTTATTTGATCATGAAAGTGGTAGGTTTGAATGGGTTTAATGCATGTTTGAGTGAGGGTGAGTGAAAGAATGTGGTTTACATTGATTTGGCTTGGTTTTGGCTTGCTTTTTGGAAGTCTAGATGAATGGAACTAAGGAAAGTAAATTGTGTAAGTGCTGCCAATTATATAAGTACATGTTGTGATGATTTTGTGGTTGAATTAGAGGTATAAATGGATGCTTAGTGATGTGTTATAGGTGTTAGAAGTGATAGGAGTTAGGTTGAAGTTGAAAGCTGGGAAATGAATTTTGACCCTATTGCAATATTTTGATCATAACTAATTGTGTAGGTGAGCAAATGAGGTGAGGTTTGTGCCCAATTAAACTTTGGGATGTTGGCTACAATTTTATGTGAAATAGGTGGTGTTAAATTGTAATTCTAGAAGGTCGAATGTTTGCATGGAAAGTTTCTGTTTTATTGTCTGTGAACAGTAACCGACACTAGGACCAAAGAGTTTTGCTGATTTTTCTACATTAATTGATATGGAATTTGGGAAAATAGTCTTCATGAAAGTTGAAGCATATTAAGTTATATTTCCATTCCCATTGAATTTGCTATTTTTCGATCTGTATATTGGGAGTTATGCATTGTGGAATGTTGACTGATTTTCTGTCATTTGTGGAAACCTAGACTAAGAGTGGATGTGGTGCACATTCTGATTAGAAGCAATTTTAGCAATTTTTGTGAATTGAATTGGCATGAGTGACCTTCTGAAAAGTTGTAGAGGAAGAAATTATCTTGACAATGATATATGGCATATAATTTTTGGATGTCAGATTTGGGAGTAATGAATTTGCAAAAAACTGAACCTACATTAGGTTTCTCACCACGCCTCGATCAAGACATTGTTTGGCAGATTTGAAATTGTTAGAGGTTGAATTGGAATTTGGGTTTTTCATGACAATTGAAGTTTGAGATTTTATCTTTTCAGGGATATAAAGTGGTGATTTGTTTGACTTGTATACAGGGAGATATGATTGATAGAAAGTTACTGCTCAAATTGAGTGATTTCAGGGACAGCTACCTTGAGTGAATTATTTGACCTAGTTAGCAAGGGAATTGAAATTTGGGTTGTTTCATGAAAGTTGTAGATAACATTGTGATTATGATGAGCATATTTATTGTATAATGTTTGACTGCATAGAATGAAAGATAGTGAATTTCCAATGACTGTCTTGTTTTAGGAAGTGAATGTGGTGGCAGTAGCTTACATTGGATGTTTGACACCCTTAGGGGTGAAATTGATTTTTCTGGACTAAAGGAAACTTGTAGAAGGTTTCATTATCTCTCCAATGAGATATGGTTTATAATATCCTGAAATGTGTGCAAAGAGTTATGGGTGTTGGAAGTTTGGTTGGAAATCAGAAAAAAGGGAAATAAGGGTTATATATATATATAGATATTAATTGCTTAATGTGAATTTTGGTTTCTTTTGTGAATAACTTTTCCGTCCGACGTCCGATTGACCTGATTCATGAGGCATCGGATTCATTGAATATTTAATTTTATTTTCTGAGAAATTGGGGATTTTCGGACGAGGAATTGACGTGGGTCCAAGTAACGGAGTCTTTAACCACTGTTCTATTTAATTGGGGACCTATAGAGGTCCGAATTGAGTTCCGTCAACGCCAATAGGTTTCTAAATTTTAGATAGATTTTTCTGATGGAAAAAAATGAGATTAAGGCTGGGAATTCATGAACATGCATATTTTTACCTACATGTACATCAGTAATTCATTCGGATTGAATCGTTAGTGATAGTTACCTTCTCTGATGATTAGGCACAACTGGAGTGTCGATCGACCGACGTGACAAAGACTTTCCGACAATAGCTCGGAAGTAAGAGGTGAGTAACCTAGTTGGTTATCCCGATCTACGTGGTTACTGTGACTTGATTGCCCTACGGGGATTACGTGGATTATATATGGCTTTTATTGATCGTGAATTGGGCATTAGACAATTGTTTAATTGACTGTACATTTGGGTGACCCATGGATCGTGATAGATTATACCGACTTTATTGGGCATGTGCATTCATGCACAAATGCATGAAATCGCTAAAAGGAAAATTGTGAACCGAGACGCCATCGACATCGAACCGAGCCTAGAGCTCGACATATCGAAACGAGCCTCGAGCTCGAAGGAGATAATTCTCCCAGATGCGTCTACATGAATCTGTTTATATTTCGGTCACAATATCGTAATAAAATCGAAAAAAGAGTCACATATGCATTGTATCATTTCTGGACTGAATATCTGAAATGGATAATTATTGTGACTGTTTGACTTCGGTGACTGTATTGTAAATGGATGACTACTGTGCTGTGACTGTCTTATGATTCTGTAACTAAATATTGACTGTGACAATTGAATGTGTAATATGAACTATGAATATAGACTGTATTAGTAGTACTAAGACTGTCTTATTACTGTAATTTGTTATGTGATGCATGAATTGGGAGAACCATCGATGATGGTTTCTCATTGAGTTCGCAAACTCATCAAAAATTGCAATCTATTTTTTAGGCCTAGAAGAGAACCCCGTTTGACACGGGAGTATACCTCCCGGGTGCAAGTTGAGATAGAGGTCAGGACCAGTCCGCGTCCGCATTAGTGTCCAATAAAATTGTTTTCCAAAATGATTATTTGTTTTTGTAATGGGCCAATGTGGTTATGTTTTATACATAAAATGGTTATTGTAATTTATTGTTGACTATTTGTAATAACTGAAACTGAGTGTATTAACTGAAAATGTTTATCTATGCACGTGGATGCAAATTGTCTACTGCTTTCCGCGCACATGAGTGTAAATAAATAAAAAAATGGCTCTGATGGAATGAATGTTTGATTAAAAATTGAGTTTTAACCGACTAATGTAGTACGCCACCCTCGCGAGACACGGACTCGGATATCACCAACGATATCGGGTTCGGGTCACTCGGGAGTGGGGCGTTACAAAAATTACCTAAAAAATCTCTATTGCCAATATCAATGCTTAAAGAAGTTTTAACACTAGTAGCATCATCACTTTGACCAATTCTTGCTTTATACTCTTCAAGCAAGTCATAACAATAACCTTGAACTTTTCTAACTTCATCAGTATACCCATACTCTCCATAGATTCTCTTAAAACAATAGGTCAACAACTTAGTTTTGTATCTTGGATCTAAAATTATTGCCACCCCCATGATACCATGAATGTTTGACCAATACTTATTATATTTTCTAACATGAACCCTTTTGATTGATTCTTCGGAAGTCCACATATCCGTTGTTAAAGCAATCCTACTGCGATTTGCCTCCAATAGACTTAAAGTCTTTGCCCTCTCGATATCGTAAATCCTTAAAATGTCACTTTTGATTGTATTTCTATTAGGAATCTTGAATAAAGGCTGTAAACTAGCAGAATAATAACGAAATCCATGATGTTCCACCATGTTTAAAGGATATTCATGCAAAATGATCATTTTAGTAAGATACTCTCCTAACTTCCCTTGATCAAATGAGATTTTTTTTATATTCACCGCTTCTTTGTTTCCTCTTCTTGTTTCTTCGGTTATGATTACTTGTTGTCCTATATCTCTGACACTTCTTCGTGGACATATCTTAAAATGATAATGCAAGTGCCTTGTGCCATCAGTGCTCTTTCCTGTTAATTTTTTATTGCAATAGTTACACACATTGCCATGAATGTTTGCTGGTATGGCTTCTTGAAATGTTGAAGATGTGTTATTAGCTACAAGTTCTTGAGTAGCATTCGAATCAGCTGCACTTTGATTTTGTTGAGATTCCATCTGTTTTTAAAAAAAGAAGGGAAGATCACGTTAATAATGTTAGACCCCACCCCCACCCGTAGGTGTTTGGAGATTTAGATAGCTTGATTTTATATGGAATTGATGTTTCCTAATCTTAATTTGAGTAATTATGGGTTTTATGATATTGAATTATCATATATCACCAATTCATTATACTTTCCATGATTCTAAGCCAATAATTTCCAAAAATTCCAAATTCTCAAATTGGGCAAAATCCCTATTCACATAAATCCAAAATTAAATCCAACATAATTAACAATCTCTCAAATTGACTTCAAATACTACAAACCCATATCATAATCATGCTAAAACAACCAAAAGTTTAAGAAAATCTTAAAGCTCGAAATTTCCTCTTACCTCATTTCTCCTCCAATTTTCGGATTTCTTGATTCATGAGGAAGCTCTCCTCATTCTCCATCCTTTTCCTTCTTAGAAAATTTCCAAAATCCTTAAGAATCAAGTAGAAAAATCGAATTTTACCTTTCTCTCTCATCTTTCTCCATAACCGAAACTTTCAGATTGCACATAGCTGAGTCATTATAATAGCATGAAATAGGCTATATGTTTCAGCATAATTGAACAAACATAGTGCTGCAGTCACAATTTATGTGGTTACAACTAGGAAAAGGAAAAAGGAAGGTTTGAGAAGCCCCAAATTTAAGTCTAAATCAACATAACCCCTAATGGTACCCAACATTACATTAAGCCCCTAATGTAAAAAGGCAGAAAATTGTAGTCAGAATTAGATGAAAATGTAGGCCACATCATAAAAATTAAAAAGTTTCATTTACCATCCGTATAAAGAGCAAGTTTGTTTGGTTTAGTAAGGTACTCTTGAACTCATTTAAACGGTGCGAATGAGCTTGGTTGATCCTTTTTACGAAAATGAGTGAAAGTATTAAAAGGCACACCCAATTGTAAATTCCCATAACCTTACTCCTAAACCCAATCTCATCTTATTCATAACGCAAAACCAAAGGCATTAGCATCAAATAGAACCACCAACATAGCCAGTATTTCTAATCATATAACACTAAATTAGACTATTTTGGCCAAAATCACGAAGAAGTCAAACCCATTAACGTCCCTCTTTTCTGCTTTCATTCATAGCCACTAGAAACCAAGTAACCCGTGAAAATATAAGCACCAAATCTATTAATAAAAAGGGTGAATCATGCAATTCATAATCTAGGGTTTACCCAAAACCCTAACACATCAACAAAATAAAATCAAATGCAATTCACGATTCCTACTACTCAAAAATCACGCGACTCAATTTAAATCAACCAAGGAAGAAAGTAATAACCAAGATTAACTAAGATACTAATAAATAAATAAATAAATAACCTGATCGGCGAGGATTGCTATTTTACCTAGACCCATAGCCATAGCTAAGAGTCGAAACAGTAAACACGAGATTTGGAACTTTATGTCGTTAGAGACTATAGAGTACCGAATACATAACGATGGAGAAAGAGGCAGTGAAATATTTGGCAAGATTGGCGAACAAGGAATGAAATTGGAACTACAAGAAAAGTCCCACTCGAGCTTAACCCTATCTGGGGGATGCCCCTTTCAGCTATTGTTAATATCAATTATGCCCTTCTTCCTTAACGAATATACCCTGCCTGTAACGATTAGGAATGGCAATGGGGCAGGTTTGGGCCGGATTATGCGATCCCCGCCCCCATCCCCATTTATAATTTCGTTCCCCATCCCCGCCCCATCCCCATCGGGTTTTTTTTTCAACCTCCATCCCCATCCCCATCGGGGAATAACATCTCCATACCCGACCCATTTCCCCATTGGGGATGTTATTAGCTTAAAAAATATTATTTTATATATAACATATTTATATTGCTAAGCTTGAAACGAAGAAAGAACTGCAATTTTTTAAAAATATTATAATGTATAACACAAACATAAAATAGAAATAAATTGTTAACCATTGTAGAAAAAAAATAGCCAGCTTTGAGCACACATTAAAGCCTCCAAAGTTTTTTTATGAAGTCTACTATGATGCGGAGTAACCAATCTTCCACTGGTACTAAAAGCAGATTCTGAAGCAACGGTAGAAATTGGAATCGCTAAGATATCTCTCGCTATTAACATTAAAGTTGGATACTTCAATCCATTAGCCTTCCACCAACCTAATATATCAAAATCATTGATTCTCGACAACACTTTCTCCTCCAAATATTGGTCCAATTCAGATTTTGCAAGTAATGAGCTACTCTCACTCTCAAGTGCCATTTCTACATCAAAATTACCTAAAAAATCTCTATTGCCAATATCAATGCTTGAAGAAGTTTTAACACTAGTAGCATCATCACCTTGACCAATTCTTGCTTTATACTCTTCAAGCAAGTCATAACAATAACCTTGAACTTTTCTAACTTCATCAGCATACCCATACTCTCCATAGATTCTCTTAAAACAATAGGTCAACAACTTAGTTTTGTATCTTGGATCTAAAATTATTGCCACCCCCATGATACCATGAATGTTTGACCAATACTTATTATATTTTTCTAACATGAACCCTTTTGATTGATTCTTGGAAGTCCACATATCCGTTGTTAAAGCAATCCCATCTGCGATTTGCCTCCAATAGACTTAAAGTCTTTGCCCTCTCGATATCGTAAATCCTTAAAATGTCACTTTTGATTGTATTTCTACTAGGAATCTTGAATAAAGGCTATAAACTAGCAGAATAATAACTAAATCCATGATGTTCCACCATGTTTAAAGGATATTCATGCAAAATGATCATTTTAGCAAGATACTCTCTTGACTTCTCTTGATCAAATGAGAATTTTTTTATATTCACCACTTCTTTGTTTCCTCTTCTTGTTTCTTCGGTTATGATTACTTGTTGTCCTATATCTCTGACACTTCTTCGTGGACATATCTTAAAATGATCATGCAAGTGCCTTGTGCCATCAGTGCTCTTTCCTGTTAATTTTTTATTACAACAGTTACACACATTGCCATGAATGTTTGTTGGTATGGCTTCTTGAAATGTTGAAGATGTGTTATTAGCTACAAGTTCTTGAGTAGCATTCGAATCAGCTGCACTTTGATTTTGTTGAGATTCCATCTGTTTTTAAAAAAAGAAGGGAAGATCACGTTAATAATGTTAGGCCCCACCCCCCACCCGTAGGTGTTTGGAGATTTAGATAGCTTGATTTTTATATGGAATTGATGTTTCCTAAGCTTAATTTGAGTAATTATGGGTTTTATGATATTGAATTATCATATATCACCAATTCATTATACTTTCCATGATTCTAAGCCAATAATTTCTAAAAATTCCAAATTCTCAAATTGGGCAAAATCCCTATTCACATAAATCCAAAATTAAATCCAACATAATTAACAATCTCTCAAATTGACTTCAAATACTACAAACCCATATCATAATCATGCTAAAACAACCAAAAGTTTAAGAAAATCTTAAAGCTCGAAATTTCCTCTTACCTCATTTCTCCTCCAATTTTCGGATTTCTTGATTCATGAGGAAGCTCTCCTCATTCTCCATCCTTTTCCTTCTTAGAAAATTTCCAAAATCCTTAAGAATCAAGTAGAAAAATCGAATTTTACCTTTCTCTCTCATCTTTCTCCATAACCGAAACTTTCAGATTGCACATAGCTGAGTCATTATAATAGCATGAAATAGGCTATATGTTTCAAAGATAATTGAACAAACATAGTCTGCATAGCCACAATTTATGTGGTTACGCTAGGAAAAGGAAAAAGGAAGGTTTTGAGAAGCCCCAAATTTAAGTCTAAATCGAGCATAACCCCTAATGGTACCCAACATTACATTAAGCCCTTAATGTCAAAAAGGCAGAAAATTGTAGTCAGAATTAGATGAAAATGTAGGCCACATCATAAAAATTAAAAAGTTTCGTTTACCATCCGTATAAAGAGCAAGTTTGTTTGGTTTTGTAAGGTACTCTTCATAACTCATTTAAACGGTTCGAATGAGCTTGGTTGATCCTTTTCACGTAAAATGAGTGAAACTATTAAAAGGCACACCCAATTGTAAATTCCCATAACCTTACTCCTAAACCCAATATCATCTTATTCATAACGCAAAACCAAAGGCATTAGCATCTAATAGAACCACCAACATAGCCGTACTCGATCATATAACACTAAATTAGACTATTTTGGCCAAAATCACGATAGAAGTCAAACCAATTAACGTCCCTCTTTTCGTTTCATTCATAGCCACTAGAAACCAAGTAACTCGTGAAAATATAAGCACCAAATCTATTAATAAAAGGGTGAATCATGCAATTCATAATCTAGGGTTTACCCAAAACCTTAACACATCAACAAAATAAAATCAAATGCAATTCACGATTCCTACTACTAAAAAATCACGCGACTCAATTTAAATCCACCAAGGAAGAATGTAATAACTAAGATTAACTAAGATACTAATAAATAAATAACTCGCACCGCGAGGATTGTTATTTTCCTGCACCCATAGCCATAGCTAAGAGTCAGAAACTGTAAACACGAGATTTGGAACTTTATGTCAGTTAGAGACTATAGAGTGCCCGAATACATAACGATGGAGAAAGAGGCGGTGAAATATTTGGCAAGATTGGCGAACAAGGAATGAAATTGGAACTACAAGAAAAGTCCCACTCGAGCTTAACCCTATCTGGGGGATGCCCCTTTCAGCTGTTGTTAATATCAATTATGCCCTTCTTCCTTAACGAATATACCCTGCCTGTAACGATTAGGAATGGCAATGGGGCGGGTTTGGGGCGGATTATGCGATCCCCGCCCCCATCCCCATTTATAATTTCGTTTCCCATCCCCGCCCCATCCCCATCGGGTTTTTTTTCAACCTCCATCCCCATCCCCATCGGGGAATAACATCTCCATACCCGACCCATTTCCCCGTTGGGGATGTTATTAGCTTAAAAAATATTATTTTATATATAACATATTTATATTGCTACACTTGAAACGAAGAAAGAACTGCAATTTTAAAAAAATATTATAATGTATAACACAAACATAAAATAGAAATAAATTGTTAACCATTGTAGAATAAAAATAGCCAACTTTGAGCACACATTAAAGCCTCCAAAGTTTTTTGATGAAGTCTACTACGATGCGGAGTAACCAATCTTCCACTGGTACTAAAAGCAGATTTTGAAGCAACGGTAGAAATTGGAATCGCTAAGATATCTCTCGCTATTAACATTAAAGTTGGATACTTCAATCCATTAGCCTTCCACTAACCTAATATATCAAAATCATTGATTCTCGGCAACACTTTCTCCTCCAAATATTGGTCCAATTCAGATTTTGCAAGTAATGAGCTACTCTCACTCTCAAGTGCCATTTCTTCATCAAAATTACCTAAAAAATCTCTATTGCCAATATCAATGCTTGAAGAAGTTTTAACACTAGTAGCATCATCACCTTGACCAATTCTTGCTTTATACTCTTCAAGCAAGTCATAACAATAACCTTGAACTTTTCTAACTTCATCAGCATACCCATACTCTCCATAGATTCTCTTAAAACAATAGGTCAACAACTTAGTTTTGTATCTTGGATCTAAAATTATTGCCACCCCCATGATACCATGAATGTTTGACCAATACTTATTATATTTTTCTAACATGAACCCTTTTGATTGATTGCTGGAAGTCCACATATCCGTTGTTAAAGCAATCCTACTGCGATTTGCCTCCAATAGACTTAAAGTCTTTGCCCTCTCGATATCGTAAATCCTTAAAATGTCACTTTTGATTGTATTTCTACTAGGAATCTTGAATAAAGGCTATAAACTACAGAATAATAACTAAATCCATGATGTTCCACCATGTTTAAAGGATATTCATGCAAAATGATCATTTTAGCAAGATACTCTCTTGACTTCTCTTGATCAAATGAGAATTTTTTTATATTCACCGCTTCTTTGTTTCCTCTTCTTGTTTCTTCGGTTATGATTACTTGTTGTCCTATATCTCTGACACTTCTTCGTGGACATATCTTAAAATGATCATGCAAGTGCCTTGTGCCATCAGTGCTCTTTCCTGTTAATTTTTTATTGCAATAGTTACACACATTGCCATGAATGTTTGCTGGTATGGCTTCTTGAAATGTTGAAGATGTGTTATTAGCTAGAAGTTCTTGAGTAGCATTTGAATCAGCTGCACTTTGATTTTGTTGAGATTCCATCTGTTTTTAAAAAAAGAAGGGAAGATCACGTTAATAATGTTAGACCCCACCCCCCACCCGTAGGTGTTTGGAGATTTAGATAGCTTGATTTTATATGGAATTGATGTTTCCTAAGCTTAATTTGAGTAATTATGGGTTTTATGATATTGAATTATCATATATCACCAATTCATTATACTTTCCATGATTCTAAGCCAATAATTTCCAAAAATTCCAAATTCTCAAATTGGGCAAAATCCTATTCACATAAATCCAAAATTAAATCCAACATACTTAACAATCTCTCAAATTGACTTCAAATACTACAAACCCATATCATAATCATGCTAAAACAACCAAAAGTTTAAGAAAATCTTAAAGCTCGAAATTTCCTCTTACCTCATTTCTCCTCCAATTTTCGGATTTCTTGATTCATGAGGAAGCTCTCCTCATTCTCCATCCTTTTCCTTCTTAGAAAAATTCCAAAATCCTTAAGAATCAAGTAGAAAAATCGAATTTTGCCTTTCTCTCTCATCTTTCTCGATAACCGAAACTCTTCTCCATTCTTCTTCTTCTTTTGTTCTTTCCTTTCTCTAATAATCGTGAATCTCCTCCCTAAAACGACAACCCTTCCTTTTATATGTTGCCATGTCATTAAAATGGGTGGCTATTGACCAAATTGCCCTTGAACTTGACTTTAAGTCATTCTCACTTGCGGACATGTTTCGCACTATAAAATTGAAGGAATTTGTCAAAACTTCCTTCTAGAGAAATGTTCCTCTATGTCTTAATTTCGTAATGCCACAAGAATCATCCAATTCGGAGCATTACATCAAAAGTTATGCGCAAAACATTTCGGGCTGTTCATATTCTAACACATTTTCCATATACGATTATTTCCATCCAAAAATTGACATTCTTAAACCCAAAATTGAAACTCAGTGTCTTCACAAAAATTGTAGCCTTATGTCTCTAGTTTAATCCAAAACGAGAATTGCCTCATTTCGATTCCCAAATCAAAAGTTATGCTGGAAATACTCTCAGATTTCGAACTTAGGGGCAAAATTGAAAGTCTTAGGGGCAAAATTGAAATTTCCTTTCTTCATAAGACTTCTAGCCCCTTGTCTTATCTTTATTTCGCCTCAAGAATCACTTCAATCGGATCGCTGCAGATCCTGAATTTTGCAAAATACTGAACCATGTTCGGAAAATTTCCTGACTCACTTTGATTAAATTAATCACCATTAATTTAATCTCATAAAAATACAAATTTCTCATGAGGATGTAGGGAATTGTCTTAGGAATCCAACGCCGCAAGAATCAACTCAATCAGATGTCGGACGGAAAAGATATGAACAAAATAGTGAATAAAGGTCGGATTGGAGGAGGAAGCTAATCGGGTCGGGTCCCCATTGGGGATGGAGACTATAATCTCCATCCCCGCCCCGAATATAAATGGGGAAAAATCCCCATCCCCTAACCCATTTATTCGGGGCAAAATGTGCCCCCATATCTGCTCCGTTCGGGTCGGGGAATATCGGATCCCCATCAGGGCGGGGCTTTTTGCCATCCCTAGTAACGATTCGAGTACTTTTGAGGAGTATTGGTATTTAACAAGTTTAAAGTTTTAACCGATAAATATAGTTCTTTAGTTGAATACTATCACATCTATCCCTAAATAAAGGGAAAGAAAATTTTTAATATGAATTAGTTCTAATTATGATGTAATTTGGATTGGTGCAATTTAATTAACGGATATGCTTAACCATAAATAGTAAACTTATAACAAATCAATTTAAAAATAATTAATATTTCCTCAAGACATTTGCAATTTTTAAGGAACAAACTAAGCAGTAGTTGTCACATGTATTAGTGAAGAGCAATTAGTCTGCGAACTAAAATTATAAACCATAAATCATAAAATTTTGGTACACGTCTCGTGCTACTTTGTCCAACACCGTGGCCGTTGAAACTTGAAAATCTAGTCCCGTCGTTGTCATTGATAGCGAAAGCAAATAGAGGCCAGTCCGGTTGACTCCAAATACACGTGTAGTCCGAATTGGGCCAATTTAGTCTTTTTGATTATTGGACTTTATTCAACAATGGCCCAAGTCGAGTAATTTCAATAATTTCCGGCAAAAATCTTGCAGATCACAATCATTCCATCCATAAGGTCTAGTCTAGATGCAAAATTTACGGTAAAAGATTTGCGCTCAATTTTCTCAAATTCCTCATTTTTTGGAAAAGTTGAATATAACCTGAGAAATTAATTCAAAAACGACAGCGAGTTTGCCCTATAACGATATAAATGGCAGATCCTCGAATTATTAATGTCGGCTGACAGTTTTTTCTTGTTTGAGAACTTTCGACCATCCTTAAAATTAGTTGTTAGGGGTTGTTTGATTCTATTTTTATTTTTTATTTTTATTTTTATTTTTAAAAATAAAAAAATTGTTTGTTTAAGATTTTAATTTCTGTTTTTAATTTTGGTTTCTTTCTATTTTCAAAATTATGAAAACCATAAAATAGTTTTGTTTCTTATTTTTATAATAGTTACTATTATTTAACTATATATTATTTAATTATTTAACAAAATTATGAATAATTTTTTATCAAGAATAAAAATTATGAATGTAATTATTATCAAGAATAAAAATACAACGATATTAATATCAACAACCAAACAAGTTTTGATTTTATTTGAAAAATTGAAAATGAAAATGAAAACTGAAAATTACAACAAAAAATAAAAGTACCCTTAGTATTGGATGTTTTATTTACCAAAGTTCCTCCACTTATATTTACCATGTTTATATCCATTGAAAAAGCCCTTCATGAAAGTACCATATTAAAATTTGATTAGGAGTTTAATAGTGTTGACAGCTAGAACATACTTTCTTAGACTTTTCCTAATATCATACAATTTTCTTATAATAAATTGTCTTATTTTACATATCTCCTTTTTTATATTGGTTGCTTGTAATACAAAAAGGAACTTCTCTACGGACAACATTTTCATTTTAGCCTATGTTGTTACTAATTCTGAGAAAGATAATGAAATCAATCATTCACTTTATCTTTCAATGAGAATGGAAATGCTCTAAGGTCATCTCCAACGCATCTTCGAAATGGAGGAGAAATCAACTCCAATCCATCGACATTTTTCCTCCATTTTGGAGAGATGTTATAGTGCCACCGTAGCATCTCTCCATTTAAAATTTTTCGCTTTTTTTCTCTCGTTCTTTTCTTTCTTCCTTTTTTTCATTCATTTATTCTTTTTTAATTCTTTCATTCTTTATTTTGTTATTTAAACAATATTCCAATATTTTCAGTCTTTTAGAATTTAAGACTCAATTCCCTTTTAAGACAATAAACCAACTACTCAAAGCAAGCAAATGAAAATTATATATAACTAAAAGATAACTAATAATAATATTATGTTTTGGGTTACCTCTCAAAAAGCGCAATTGTTTAATGTCATTATGTTGGACACAACTTTTTTTCTCTCAATATTCTACATATTGGGAAAGTGTCAAAACAATATCCATCACGCTTAAAATCCTCATATCCTTACAAAATGATTTCAAATTATGTCTATTCACCTTGAAGATTTTTTCAATATCTAAACTCTTTATTAACACAACAACATAAAGAAATATATTAGTAATAATAAAAGGACTAAGTCACCAAAAATGTAACTTACCTAGTATAAGCTTTAATTAAGAATTATATGATAGCACTTTCTGTCCCACCTCAAGTTACTTCCTCAAGATCATATTATTATGGAAACATTTACTCTTCTCTTTGTAAATTCTCAAATTCTTATATGCATTCAACCTTAATTCCTCTAGTTTTTACAATTGTAATTTCCTTATCTCCTCAGCTTTTGCCAAATCCATATTGCAATTTCAGCAATGCCCAGTAAGCTAGCGTTACCAAACATCAAATGATAAGGGGACATTCCAATCGGTGTTTTGTAGGCTATATGATAAGCTTAAAGAGCATCATCTAAACAAAAACTTCAATCCTTTCTTCCTAGATTTTCCGTCTTATTCCAAAATAGATTTCACTTCTTTATTTGATACTTCTACTTATCCATTTGTTTGTGGATGATATGCAATCGCTACTTGATGATATACTCCATAGTTTTTAAACAAATTTGCCACTGTCTTTTAGCATCTTTTTTCTTGTCTTTTGAGATGATTAAAGGTAATGACTCTCTTTCACCCAAACATACATATTTTAGATGATCAGATAAGGCTTTCAATTCTATTTTTGGAGCTTGCAAAATAGAAGGTAACATTTTCTTGTGAGTTATAATAATTTTAGCATTTAAAATTTTTGAATTTATTAGCATTGTTGATAATGAGTCTATAACTTCACAAGTTCTATTAACTTGCTTATTCACTTTTATTTTAGCATTAAACTTCAACTCATCAACAACTCTTTCTTCTTTAAAAATATCGTGCTTAATTGAATTCACAATATCTATATGATAAATGGAGTGAAAATTGTTAAGATACTTCATTGATTTGAAAACATTAAACTTCACTATCTCTTTATCTAATTCTAAAAAAGAATACCTTATCCACATTAATTTTCGTCTTAGCCATCTTTATGAATATCCTTACCAAAAAAATCAAATCTAAGTATTCTGCACTATCTCCTTCCACTTTTAAGATGTAAAGGTCCACTAAAAATACCAAACTGTTAACTTGGACTAAAAATCCTCTATAACACCAATAGAATGCATATAAGAATGATCAGCTAGCTGAATAATCATATTAGTTTCTTACCAAGAACTTATATTTAAAGCTCAATAAATTGGGTATGACATAACATGAATAGGCACATCAATGCCACAGATAAGGGTAAATATACCAGGACCTTTTCATTTCCTAGTAATTTTCTATTTATCACAGCTTATATATTCTTACTCGAAAATTTTCTCTCTTTATCCTTCAACTTCTTTTTATTTATGCATAGTTTTTTCAAGAACTTTGCATATTTTGGAATCTGTTTGATGGCCTCTAGAACTTGTATATTTATTTCTACCTTTTTGAAGGTCTCCAAGATCTCTCTTTCATATTCCTGTTCTTTTGATTTAGCCCACTTACTAGGGAAAGGAGGTACATGTGCATTAGTTGAGATCGGTAAAGAAAAATTAGATTTTACCTTAGTTGCATCTTCAGATAAAACATCATCTTTCTTCATGCTTTCCTACCTTTATTGGTAAGGAAGATTTGGATTAGATTTCCTTTTAACTTCTCAATGTCTCGCATCCTCCTTAGGAGTCACCACTATTTGTGAAGGAAATTTTCTTAATGTTTGCTCTTCTAATTTATGGACAGAGGTGGCTAATCGAGTGATATGATCTCTCAAGTTTTGAAGGCTTGCTTTTATTTCTTTTTGTAATTGTTGAGCATTAGTAGCTAGTTTCTTAATAATTTGTTCAAAGACATACTTAAGTTTGAAGATTGAGATCGAACATATGTAGGTGCTTGAGGTTGTATATTGACATTGTGAGGTTGATATCTTTGTTGCCCTTCTTCAGTTCTATAGCTAAAGTTTGGATGATCCCTCCATCTTGGATTATAATGATTAGAGTTAGGGTCATATTTCAACTGAGGCTAACCAGGAAATTATTGGTCGAGTTGTCAAATTAAAATTAATCATTATTCACTAAACTTTTATAGTTGTCATCGAACTAAGATGAATCTTAAGAAAGCTAAAACTAATTTCTTAATTTCAATTAATAAAACACTATGGAGGTTTATGATTTGATTAAATAATAAACTACAATTAGCAAGGAATCAAAATGAATAAACTAAATATAAAGAGTTAGAAATTCAATTTTAATTAACTTCAATTCAAGGAAATATCTTATCTAATTGTAATATTGATTATTAGTCTAAAATTGATTTTTTGACAATTCAATCTGTTAGTTGAAACCTATTAAGACACCTATAATAAATATCAATTGTTTAAATTAATTGGTTTAAACCAGCATTCAAGTCAAAACTTACCATTGGGAATGATAACATTTCATATCAATTAAATAATAGCAATAAGCTTAATGAGAAACTAAATTCTAAAATAAATAATTGAGATAAATACAACTATTCAATTTGGTTTTCTTATTTCTCATAAGTTAAATATGCAAATTCATAAATAAAGTATTTTGTTGGGACCCGATTTTTAAACCGGAGCCCAACCGTAAAGCGAAATCCTAGACGGAAAACAAAGTGGCGGAAAGAACGGATTTACAAAACCTCGGAAACAAAGAAACCAAAACGGTTCAATCAAGCTGCAAGACAAATTTCGACATCCAAGAATGCAAACTTTTTAAACAAACAAACGTTCAACATTGGAAAACTATAAGACGATCTTGATCTAATCCAATCCAAAACGGTATATTTTTTTTCATTTTATTCACAGCACAATCAATTCCCAAAAGGGTATTCATTAACCCCACAACCTTAATTCATTTGAGTCTTCACATTCATACTTATCCCATCGTTTTAAACTCCTACTTTTCATTTGTGTTTTAAAAACTCACACATGTCAATAAACCCACAATTCATACACTATCAAGTCATACATAATAAGCACTTCTAATATTCAACTCAATCATTACAATCATCGGACATCCTGTCCGGAATCCCAACACAAACAAACACATTCATACCCATAGCACTTCAATAATTCTCAATCATCAAAATCTTCAGACCTCCTGTTCGGAATCCAAACGCAATCAAATCATAATCATATACAGTCACATTCACATACCATAGCCATACACAAATTCATCCCAATTCTATACGCAAATCCATAATTCATTTACATATCCCAAAAGAAATGCATTACCAAACAATAGTGGCATATTCAAGCCACAATACAACATCTGAAATACACAAGAATACAAAAGTCCCAAAATCCTTCACAAACGTCTAAAATATTATTCTTACAAATAATGAACTTAACCCTACAACCTATATACAAATGAACAGACGTCATAACTTGCTTTCATCTGGTCTCCTTCTCGATACCTGGAGATGGGGATGAAAGGGGGTGAGCTTTACAACTCGTGGATAACATGTTTATAATAAAAAATAAGCAAAAATTATTTTTTCAAAACTTTGCCATTTTATGGAAATTTCACAGTAGAAATTTGGCAAAATGCTTATTTCTTAAACTTTTAAACTTTTCAAATCATTCATAATCAATTTCAAAAAATTTCACGGTTGAAAACCTCAAATGTTTATTTCTCCAGAATCTCAAAATTTTCACAATTCGTGAACAATTCCAAATCATGAATGCAGCACATTATAACACACATAAGCATATAACACATCAAAATTTTGGTTTGCGTTGGTTCAGAAACAAAACGTACTGCACATTCCGCATAGCGGTCCTATGCAGCTGTGAACAGAACGTACTACACCTTCCCGTATAGCGGTCTGGTGTAGCCGTGAACTTATGGGAGTCCTTAACGAAGCTTTAACGCCACTAGCGGGTAGGCGGGCGAAGCCTAGACAAGTGCACTTGACCTCTTATGGGACCTAACCAAACCCACATAACAGACAATTCATACTTAAAAACAGATTTTGCCCGAAGGCACATTTCGAAAATTCAGTTTTCATATCATGTCATATTTCATACAAATTTCATTCACAATTTCAAATAAAATTCACATATCAATATTTCAATCACACAAACAATGCAACATTTTAGCAACAATTTCAAGTCAATCAAACAATCATTCAATTGCATCAATTTTATCAAATTATTCAAAACAATGAATTTAACCATTGTAACAATTTCTCAAAACATTTGAAAAACATTTTAGCACATAATCAAATTATTTGAAACCATGTGAAAACAATGAATTTAATCATTCAAAAACAATAATTTGAAAATCATTTTGCTTTCTTGATTTTTCGAAAACACACAAATAGCTTATAATTCAAATTATAAACACAGTACCCACCTCATATCTATGTTTAATTACTTGTCCAAGCCTCTCTTTCTCCATTGCTTCTCTTAATTTCCCTTCCTCTAAAGTAAAATCCCTAATTCATGGAAATCCAAAATTGAACAATTCAAACCATGAAATCACCAAAATTGAGTTAATTAAACTTAATCCCAAACAATTCTCAAGCTATTTAAACCAAATCTCTTTCAAAATTTAACAAATTAAAATCTTCCTCTTACCTTAATCCTTCACTAATTTCAGATTTTCTTAGCTTGTAAGAAAGCTCCCATGTTCCTCTTCATTTTCCCCTCTTGAATCTTCATCCAAATCCTTCTTGAAAACCAAGAAAAATCAAGCCCTAAATCTTTTTCATCTTCTTTCTTCTTTCTCCCTTTTCTTTCCATCCGAAACTCTCATCTCTTTTCTCTTCTTCCTTTGATTTTCCTTTCTAATTTCGTGCTTCTCTTCTCCTTATACGTAGACTCCTTCTTCTTATTTACAAAAGTGCCATTAATGAATGAGAAATGATCTTTATGCCCTTACATATAAGCCTTATAACTTAAAACCTTAAGCATACTTCCAATTTTGCCCCTCATGCATTTTTAACACCTTAATACAATTTTAATCCAATGAAACTATACCATAGGATCTTACTCAAATTAATATGCTAATTACTCACATTAATATGCTAATTAATTCCTCAAAATCATAAAATATAACTAAGTCTCAAAAGATCATTAAATCATGCTTAACTTAGGACATTTTTCAAATCATCAAATTGAAGGAATTTGCTAAAACTTCCTTCTAGAGAAATGTTCCTCATTGTATCAATTTCATAATGACACCAAAATCATTTAATTTGGTTCACTAGTCCAAAAGTTACACCTCAAACATTTCGGACTACTCTTATGCTAAAATATTTTCCTTCGATTAACTTCTGTATGAAAATTGATAGTCTTAGAGAATAAATTAAAACTCGAGTCCTTCAGAACATTTGTAGCCCTATATCTCTAGTATAATCCAAATCAAGAATCACCTCATTTGGATGACTAGAGCAAAAGTTATGTCCAAAATACTTTCAGCTCTTATTAATCCAAGACTGAACACTAAACCCAACTTTAATTCAGAAATTGAAAGTCTTATGGGCTAAATTGAAATTCAATGCCTTCAGATAACTTGTAGCCCCATGTCTCTAGTTTATTTTTCAACAAGAATCAACTTAATTGGATCTCTACAGATCGAGATATCGCCAAAAACATGAAACATGTTCAGAAAGATATCCAACTCATACTCTTTTAACCAATCCCCTCACTTTGATTCAATCAATCTATTTCCAAATAATCTAAAACAAATCCACAATTTTCATGGAGAGGTAGAGGAATGTCTTAGGAATGCAACGCTTCCAAAATCAGGTCAATCGGATGTCGGACGGAAAAGTTAGAAGCAAAAGAGTGAGAGAGGGTCAAATCAGGTCGGGTCAGCCGCCCCGGGTCAAACCTAGCCGGGTTGGGCCTAGTCGCCCTCGCGACCCTGTGGCGAGACGACCAGCTCGCGATCGCGAAATGCGATTTTTTTTTCAACTCAAAAACTCCTAACTTCCAAAATACATAACTTTTGACTCAAGAGTCCAAAATTTACAAACTTAGTATCAAAGAAAGATAAAAGGAAGCTCTACAACTTCTATGAAGAACTTAAAAACCAAATCCTTCTCTAAAGGAGTCAAAATTCAGCTCAAAGTTTCTGTCCAAAATCATGTCACCCTAAACAATCACATAACTTCTAAAATTTCTATCTTTCAACTTCAAGGTCCAAAAATGTCATACTTTATATCAATTAAAAGATCAAAATGCAACCTACAACTTTCATGAAGGACAAAAAAATCAATTTGGCCTCTAAGGGAGTCAAAAACTACTTCAAGGTTTCTGTGCACTAATGATTATGCCAAATAGTAACAGAAACTTCTAAAAATCGTAACTTCACATCCCATGGTCCAAAATTTCCATACTTTACATCAATGGAAAGATCAAAACATAATCTAAAACTTTAATGAAGCACTTAAAGGCAATTTCAACCTTTAACTAGGTCAATTTTTCAATCAAAATTTCTGCCCTGTAAAAAATCACCTAAACAATATCCAACTTCAAACATTCACATCTTTCAATTCCCACATCCTAAAATTGCATACTTTATAACGTTGGAAAGATTGAAAGACAAGCTACAACTTTCATGTAGACCACTTTGTCTCATTCAAACCACATCAGTACAAAATTGGCCTCAAAGCACAATACATACAAACTTACCTTTAATAACATTTTCTAAACACAAAGCAAAATACACTTAAATTCGAATGATCATAACTTTCAATCCCGATATCAAAAAATATCATACTTTATGACGATAGAAAGCTCTCAACAGAAGCTACAAGTTTCATGAAGATGATTTTATCAAATTCTTCCTAAATCAAGCTAGAAAAATTCACAAAGATTTCAGTTCAAAAAGTCAACTCTGCTACTATTTATCCCAAAAGGTCAAACTTGCAATTCCCTAAAATTTCACACTTTCATTATTCATTTCTTGCTTTTCAACTCCATTTAAAGCAATTTATTTACTATAAATTTCATAGCACCCTATAAATCATCAAAACCGAAATCAATTTTTCTCACATCTTCCAAAATTTCATACATAACCTACAAGTAACAGAAATATACATAATAGAAAAATCTTTGAATTCTCATGCTTCTACTTCCCAATTCCTCATTTAATAGTCATTTACCAATGCTAAAGTACAATGAAAGATCGGGGTCCAACATATTTACTACTACTTGTACCAATCCTGCATGACAATTACGAATTATTGAATTCTTAGATGACTATAGAATAATTAACATTAAAATAATTAGTCAGATCAATAAATATTAATTATTTATAAAATATAGAAAAAACACAAAATAAGGAATGCTTGAATTGAAATAAAATCTCCGTTTAAATCAAAAGCTCATAAGGTTACAACTAGAGCTTTGATTCCCCTTGAATTGGAATATCTGGAATTAGTCCCACGTAGCTTTAGTTCCAACATCAAAAATAGATGAATAGATGAAAAACGAAGAGAAAACACAAAAGGAAGGAAAAGAATGATGGCGATATTAGATGTACATATCCTCTACTTTTCCTATCCAAAAATTATCTTCCTTTTATCTTGTAGAGATCCCCTTTTAAATAAATCCAAATCCCTACACAATTGGGATGAGAATAAGTTTCTTAATTAAATTGAAACTTTTAGGATAATTCTGAATTAAGGCATGATATCGCCTTATCCACTGTAGCAATCTATCAACTTTTATCAAAATTCGTGATTTTGATAAATAATGTTTCAATTTGATGCAATCTCCGCTTGTCATCTCCTAAAATAAAACAAATATTAATTTCATCGTTAAAGCACCAAAATTAGTCCAAAACAAAAGGGATAAGTCCAATTAACATAATCAAATCACATCTTATAAAACCATATATATGGGCATCTAAACTTTAAAAATTTGACATCTTTATCTAATTAAAAATTGTTGGATGGTTTACCTTTGATATAGCAAAAGGATTGTATATATGCAATAAGAGACCAAGACAATTTTTTAAGATTTATATTAGTGGATAGGTTGATGAAGTGAATTAGTTTTACTTTAATCATTAATTTCTTAATATAATTTGAAGTTAGAAGACAATTTTGTATGCTTGTGAATTGATTTGTGTTTAATGTTTAATTCTTGATAGGTTAAATGAGTTGTTGATTATTTATATAAAAAGGTGTTTTATTTTACAATCAACAACAAATAAAATGAACTTTATTCGATGTTTTAATCATACTTTTGATATGAATATTGGCTCGAGGAGAATCAAGAAGTTATACAATTTAATATAAATATCTATATTTCGTAAAAAGCCATTGAAAGCTGATATTGAACTCAAATAAGGGAATTTAGTTAAAGAAACTTACAAGTTAATTTTGTTGTTATTGTTGAATACTATTTGATATTTTGTTCACAACTTTTTTATGAGAATATTCTATGAGATAATTAAAAATGTTATGAAAAGTTAAGAGACTCTTATATACCGTACCGGACTTAGTACCGAATTGAGTTCTAGCATGGTACTATACCAATACCGGTCAATACTGAGTACCGTTTCAGGTAATTTTTAAATTTTGCAAAATATTCCATTGGTATATTATGCGGTTGTATGTATACTTTACTACTTTTTGCTTACATCAATCATGTTTCAAAAATCATAATAATAAATAATAATCACAGTTAATATGAAATAACAATAATTTTAAATATTTTACATATAAATAATAACTACAATTAATATAAAAAGACAACCATCATCATATAAATATAAAATTAAGAATAATACCAAAATTTAAAATATTACAATAATACAATTTCATCATTTTAATAAATAATAATTGCATCAAAATATCTAATAAAAGAACAATAAATATCTTTAAACAATTTACAAAATAGTTTATGATGAAGAAACAATTCAAGTAAAAGTTAAACTTAAAACAAAAACATTTACGATTAAGTACATATATAGAATTTAATACAAACATTAAATATAAGTAAAATTAAAAGAAGAGGAAAAACAAAAACTTGGAATGAAATTCAATCGTCAACGGGAGGATACCCGCCATAACTGCACTGACCCCAGTGATCATTAGGTACAAAATTATCATCATTAAGAGGAGCTTCATCACCATTATCAGTAAAATTTAATGCACCAAATGAGATGTCAGTACTTTCCTATCCAATATTATCTTCTAAGTCATTCACATCTACCAAATTCAGTTCTTCAGAAACCCAATCCACCAACAGATCAGTATTATCAATGAAAATTAGATCAGTTGAACTACTTGTGTTATTAAAACTCCCAGTAAACAACTAAATTTAATTATTAGAAAATATAAGAAATTATATCGAAATTAATAATGATAATAATGAAAATAACATACCTTTCCCAAAGCTTTAAATTGTAATAAAAAACTAAGTCATTCAACCTCTTATGCTCCAATCTATTCCTTTTCTTTAAATGGATAAATTCAAATGTGCTCCAGTTTTGTTCACAGCCTATTGTACTCACACATTGTGTTAGACCCCAAACTTTTCTTAGAAGACTAGAACTAATAAATGAGAATAGTGGATAGATTCAAGTTTTGCTTTGGTGTTTCTGGTGGATAAAAGATTTTGAAGTGAGAAGAATTAAGGTGAAAGTTAGAAGTAGAATGAAAGCCAAAAATGAAGTTGCATTTGTGTAGTAAGTTGATGAGGAATAGGAACATAGGTGTATGTTCTGTTATTGGTATTCATGTTTAATCATGGATTATAAATTTCTTTATAGATGTTTTTGATTTGAAATGAAATTGAGAATGAGGAGTAAGTGAAGTAGAAAAGGTGATCTTAGTATGATTTCTGTTAAGGAAAGATTGTAAAACAAAATGGATGGCTGATCTAGAAAATATTTATGGAGTATGCTTCAGTATTTTAGCCACAACTTTTTCTCTAGTTATTCAAACGAGATGATTCTTAATTTGGATTAAATTAGGAACATATGGCTACATTTCTTGTACAGACATCGAATTTAAATTCTGTCTTTAAGAATCTCAAAATTTGTCATGAAGTAGAGAACTGGGTGCAGTACATTGGATGAATGTAAAAATTCATGTTCTATATTTGAGGGAAAAGCTGGATTAACTTAGGCTGATTTTGGCAAAGGTGTCTTCTATAAAGTTGTAGGTCTTTTTTTAGCTTTCCAACGATATATAGTATGAAATTTTTGGACTTCTAGGCTGAAAGTTATGACCCTATAAAGGAAGATGTATCTTCTGTCTTTTCGCTTCTTCTATGTTTTGTATCTTCTATGTTTTGCTTCTTCTGTTTTTTGCTTCTTTTGCTTCTTCTGTGTTTTGCTTCTTCTGCCTTTTCACTTCTGCTGTGATGATGTCATCTTCTTCTGTGTTTCTTCTGTGATGACGTCATCTTCTTCTGTGTTTTGTTTCTTCTGTGTTTTGCTTCTTCTGTGATGACATCATCTTCTTCTATGTTTCTTCTACGATGATGTCATCTTCTTCTATATTTTGCTTCTTCTGTGTTTTGCTTCTTCTGTGATGACGTCATCTTCTTCTTTATTTTGCTTCTTCTGCCTTTTTGTTTCTTCTGTGATGACGTCATCTTCTTCTATGTTTTGCTTCTTCTATTTTTTTCACCTAGCCTATCTTCTATTCCATTTTTCTTCTAACAATAGAATATATCTTCAAGGTCTTCATAAAATTTGTAGATCTTGAAGTCCTCTTTTGAACTATATAAAGAACACCTTAATCCGATATCTGTAGGGAAAGTTATAGTAATTTTCCCACTTCTTCTGTCTTTTCCATTAGTCTGCTTTATACCTATCTTCTGTTCCATTTTAGACCCTTCAAAAGATAGAATCTATCTTTAAGGTCTTCATACAAGTTGTATATCTTGAAGTCTTATTTCAAACCATATAAAGAACACCTTAATTTGATATCTTTACGAAAACTTATAGCAATTTTCTCACTCCTTCTGTCTTTTTCCATTGGTCTACTTTTCATCTATACCTATCTTCTACTCCATTTTCGACCCTTCAGACGATACAATATGTCTTCAAAGTCTTCATAAAAGTTGTAGATCTTGAAGTCCTATTTTGAATCATATAAAGAACACCTTAATCCGATACCTTTAGGGAAAATTATAGTAATTTTCCCACTCCTTCTGTCTTTTTCCATTAGTCTGCTTTTCATCTATACCTATCTTCTATTCCATTTTTGACTCTTCAGAAGATAGAATCTATCTTTGAGGTCTTCATGAAAGTTCTAGCTCTTGAAGTCCTCTTTCGAACCATATAAATAACACCTTGATCCATTATTTGTAGGGAAAGTTATAGTAATTTTACCATTTCATCTGCGTTTTGCTATCTTCTGTCTTTTTGCTTCTTCTGTCTTTTCGTTTCTTCTGTGTTTTGCTATCTTCTGTCTTTTTGCATCTTCTGTCTTTTTGCTTCTTTTGGGTTTTGATATCTTTTGTATTTTTTCTTTTTGTGTCTTTTCGCTTCTTCTGTGTTTTGCTATCTTCCGTCTTTTTGTTTCTTTTGTCTTTTCGCTTCTTCTATCTTTTGCTATCTTCTATCTTTTTGGTTCTTTTATCTTTTTACTTCTTCTGTGTTTTGCTATCTTTTTTCTTTTTGCTTCTTCTGTCATTTTGCTTTTTTCGTCTTTTTTGCTTCTTTTGTCTTTTCACTTTTTCTGTGTTTTGCTTCTTCTGTCTTTTTGCTTCTTCTGCTTTTTTTTAATCTTCTGGTTTATTTTCAACCCTTCAGACAATAAAATTTGTCTTCAAGATTTGCATAAAAGTTGTAGATCTTGAAGTTTTCTTTTGAACCATATAAAGAACACCATAATCGGATATCTTTAGGGAAACTTATAGCAATTTTCCCACTTCTTCTGTCTTTTTCCATTCGTCTGTTTTTCCTTTAGTTTCATCTAATCCTATTATCTGGTCCATTTTGACCCTTTAGACGATAAAAACTGACCTCAAGTCTTCTTCAAAGTTGTAGATCTTAAAGTCCTCTTTGAAATCGTACCAAGATGATCTTAATTCAACATCTCTAGTGAAAGTTATGCCATTTTTTCCGAGACAAGTTCAATATGATTAAGGACCAAATCTTGTTTTATTCGTTCGGCCATAATTTTGCTATCCGACCTCCAAATGAAGTGATTCTTGAACCCTTAGATTCCTAACACTTTTCTTTTTACACTTCATAAAAGGTTATAGATTTTGGTATTGATGTGAAAAAGATGTATTAAATCAAGTAAGGGTATCGATTGGAAGAGTACAAATTGGATATTTTACTAAACATGCTTCAGTATGTTGATGATTTCTGGATCAGTAGAGCTTCGAATAAGACGATTCTTATTTCAAGATAAACTAGAGACATATAGATACAAATGGTATGAAGAAGTTGAAATCTAATTTAGTTTCTAACAGGTTTTTAAATTCGGATAGAAGTTATGCATAGTATGTTGATTTGGGCAAGAGCAGTCCAAAAATGTTTGAAGTATATCTTTCGAATCACTGAACCAAATGGATTGATTTTGGTGTCATTGGAAACTTAAGATAAGGAGAACACTTTTCTAGAAGAAAGAGTTATGTCAGAATATTCAAGGGTGCTTTTGGCAAGAATCTTAAGTATAGAAGACATAAGGCATAAATGGAAGGGCAAATGGGACATTTCTGAATCATTAAGGGCATAATTAGAAGAAGAAGTGTTGTCTTGCTTATAAATGAAGAAGAAAAACGTGAATGGAAGGATAAGCAGAAGAGAAGAATGAAAATTTAAGAGAAAAGAGAGAGAATGTCATGAAAAAGAGAGAGAAATACAAAAAGAAGAGGAGAATGAGAGAAAGAAGAGAAAACAAGCTAGGGTTTCAATTGTGTTAACCTTCAAGAGAGATTTTGGAGTTGTTCAAGAAAGAAAAAAGGAAGAGGAAGAGAAGAGCTTCCCTTTGAGCTAAAGATCCCTTCATTTGGTGAAAAATGAAGGTAAGATCATTTTAAATCTTTTGGATTTTTGGAAGGATTTTAGTTCATGGAATTTACAAAAGGCTTGGATTTAAGTATTCTAAAACCAATTTTAGTGATTATGTTTTGAGGAATTTTAAAATTGAAAATCCTATTGAGTGGGATTTTTTTTATTGTATAAAGGGATCAAAGGAGGCAAGAGGAACAAGAGAAGGGACTTTTTGAGCAAGTCTATAATCAATAAAATCAAGGTGGGTACATGTTTATAATAGAGTAAATAAGCCACTACTGTTTTTCTTTAAAGAAAAGAAGTTTACTGATTTCAATTGCATCATAAGTGTTGCATCTTTTGTTTTTGCATGATTTGTGAAATCTGCTATATGTTTGCTACATGAACTATGTAATGATTTATAAAGAGATTTTTCAAGTGATTTCTGAAAAGAGTAGCAAGTTTATGAAATCAAGTTTTGAAAGCGCATATGAAATATTGTATGCTCATGAAACTCAAGTTTTCAAGATGTGCCATTTTGGGCGACACAAGTTTGTAAGTCATGATATATGTGTTATGTGAGTTTGTGGTGATCCCTCAATAAATGTCACGTGCACGTTGACCCAAGTTTAAGGCTTCTCCCGCCTGCCCGCTAATGGCATGGAGCTCCTTCATGGACTCCCATAAGTTCACGGCTACGCAAGACCATTACGTGGAATTGCGTTAGTACGTTCTGTTCATGGCTACACAGGACCCTTATGGGAAATGTGTAGTACGTTCTGTTTTGGATCCACCCAAACCATTCTGATGTGCTTATGTGCTTATGATTTGTTGACAAGTTTGATGCATACATGATTTAAAATTGTTCATAAATTGTTTGATAAATTGAGAATTTTGAGGAATAAGTATTTGATGATATTTCGCATATGAAATTACTTTGGTTTCGAAAATGTAAAATGACAATGAGTTTTTGAAAAGTGTTTTTGCTTATCTTTCTATTATAAACTGTTACCCACGAGTTGTCAAGCTCACCCCCATTCTCCTCCTTATGTCCAGGTGATGAGTAAAAGATGGAGTAAAAGAGAGTCAAGACCTAACCTCGATTATGCACATTTTTGTATTTTAAGCTAGATTTTGTAACCATGAGGGTTTAATCGCATTTCAAGGATTATTAGTTCTTGTAACTTTTGTATATGGAGATTTGAGACATTGATGTATTGTGGCTTGAAATGCTATTAAAGCCTGGTAATAATTTTGTTTTAATGTTTGATTGTCGTGGGCACGCCGTCCTTGTGAGATAATGCCTAATAAGGTCATGAAAATAACCCTATAGGTTTACGCTCACGCTTCATGATTTCGCAAGAGTTGGGTTTCGATAACGGCGTCCAACATTTGTGGTATCAGTGTTACCCCCAGAATTTTTTTTATGATAAGTCAAGCATGATTAGATTAATTAAGTAAGTTAGGTTAGCATAAATTGAGTTAACATTAAATTAGTATGAGATAGCATTAAAGAGTTAGGTGGTGAGTAAATGAAATTAAATGTGTTAGTTGGGCTTTAATGAGGTAGGAAAGGAAAGGAATATATGATGGGCTTAAAGTATAAAATGGGCTTGAGTAAGTTTAAGGAGGATGTAAAGAAGAAAGGAAGAAGAAGTGAGTGGGCTTTGGGCTTATGGGCTTAAGTGGCTTAGGAAGAAGTATAAAAGAGGAAGGAAATAAGTGAGTAGTAGAAGAAGAAGAGGAAATTTCGAAAATTAGAGAGAGTGAGGAATTTCGGTGGTGAGGAGGAAAAGAGGAGAAAAGAGAAGAAGCTTTGCCTAGGGTTTGATCTTCCAAGAGATTCAAGAGGTTTTTGAAGAAAGTCCCAGAGTTAAAAGTGAAGAGGAAGGCTAGAGCTTCATATTGAACCAAGAAATCACTTGGTTAAGTAGAGATTTAAGGTAAGCCTTTGTTTAAGTGTGAGATTTTAGTTGGGTTTTTGGTTAGAAAGACTAAGAATGGAATGGGTATAGTGATTTCCAAGTTGATTTCATGAAATGTGTAACATGGTTTTTTCAATTGAAGTGAGATTGACATGGGTTTTTGGTTTTTAATGAAGAGAGGGAAGGAAGAGAAGAGGAACAAGAGTTGTAGCAAGGAAACCAAGGATTTAACAAGCCTTAAAGGTGGGTTCCATAATTATCTTTATATTTATGAGCAATTAATGCAAGTTGGTAAATGACATTAATGAATGTTTGTTACTTGTAAGTGAGTATAAATGATTGCTATGAATGCTTGTGTTAGTTGTGGTTAGATGACATTAATCATGAGTTATATGTAAATGAAAATAATACATGTTGATGATTTGATGATGGTTGAGTTAGTATTGAATGAAATAGCTTAAATGAGTATGGATGCACAATATGACTTATGCATGAAATGTGCAATATGAAATATGCATGAAAGATAAGATTTTCAAGAAAACAGTGAATTGGACAAGAACAGTCCAATTTTATTATTATGCATGATTGTTATGTTATGTGGGTAAGGTATAGTCCCAAGAACCGTCACGTGCACGTTGACCATGAAAAGGCTTCGCCCGCCTGCCCGATTGTGGCATAGGATGATCCATTATTTGGACTCCTCAAGATTTACCCATATAAGCTCATCAAATGAGACTATATGGTTGCCATGAATATGGACTTACCGAGCCATTTGATGTGTTTTTCATATGATTTCATGAAATTGCAAGAATTACGAATGTTCGAATTGTAAGAAATTATGTTTATGTATTGATGAAAATTACATGATGCATGTATCATGATTTCTTTGAAAGATTGCTTAATGTATGAATAACTAAATAGACATGCTTATTATATAAATATAAATGTGTTACCCGCGGAGCGAAAGCTCACCCCCTCCATCCCGTCCCCTCTCCAGGTGAAGAGCGGGATCACGAAGAATGAGTTCAAAGGCATACTCCAAGATTTGATGTTTTTGTATTTCAAATGGATTTTTGTACAATGATGTTTTAGATGCATTTTAGGCGAATGTTGTAATTTAGGACATTTTGTAAATGGGCTTGAAATGCCTACTAAAGCATTGTAACACATTGGTTTTGATGTAAATGAAATGTATGCATGTTTATGACAATTTGAGCTTTTACATTGTTAACTTCATGTATCATGAGGATTGATTAAGATTGGGGATTTTTGGATAAGTTTGGGAGGATTAGAAGTGTTCATGGTGTTTGGGATAGGTTAGGAGAGTGTAGAGGCAAGTCAGATGTAAGCATAAGTCGACTTATGAAACATAAGTCGACTTGTCGACCCCCATAAGTCGACTTGTGAAGCATAAGTCGAGTTGTTTGTATGCATAAGTCAAGTTGTACGTTATTTTTAAACCTTAATGTATAATGCTTGATTGTATGACCTTTGATCTTTGAAGATGATGCATGAAATAGCATGAATATCATATAGGTAGATGTGTTAAATTGGTTAGACAATAGAAGTTAGAAGTTGAGAGTTATGATGATTGAAAGTTAGCATGATGCATAAGTCTTGTTTATGATAATAGCTTGAATGGTTGCATAGGAAATTAGGGTTGGATGGACAAATCAATCAAGAATTGATAGAATGATAAAATAAGTTTGATGTTTGGAGTTGTAATGAAGTATTTTAGTAGTAGAGTAAGTGAATCTTGCAAGATTACAAGTGTATTTGGTTTTAGAAATAAGTTAGAAAGCATGGGTGAGGGTTTAAGAGGCTTTGGGGAAAAATCTCATCGTTCTGGTCATTTCTTCCTCGCGGGCGCGAGCATCATACCTCGCGGGCGCGACCATAGAAAATCAGAGGAGCCTCAACTTTCTGTTCGACTCTTCCTCGCGGGGGAGATAAAAGTAAATCACAGACGCGACCCAGTTAGAGTGCGAATTTCATTTTTAGGCCTCTAATATGAGTTGTAGATCTCGATGTTATCTTTCAAATGGAACAAGAACGAAGGAATGTTGATATTTGTAGAGAAATTTATGGCGTTTGCGCCAAAAGAGTTTCAAATCGCTTTAGGGTTTGAGCATGTTGTATTGTTTTGAGCATAACTCTCCCATCCGACCTCCAATTGAGGTGAGGCTTGAACCATTTGTTTCCTAAGACATATATCTTTCTTTCCACAAAATTTGGTATCATTTGGAGTTAAATTGAAGAAGTTTGCATGAAATCAAGTAAAGGGTCAGTTGAGAGAGCATGATCGAGATATGAACACATGTTAGTATTTTGTCGATATCTTGAGTTATAGAACTCCGATTGAAGCGATTCTTGTCTTAAATTAAACAAGAGTCATAAGGCTATGATAAACAAGAGAAATCAATTTGAAATTAGGGTTAAATGAAATAAACCCTACAAGGCAAGATGATTAAGTTTCATATTTTACGGTTCAAGAATTGGATTCCGGTAACGGGTTCCAACATCTTCAGGGTGTCGTCAAGGCTCAGGTCTCGGGAAGGGGTCTCCATAGGGCTCCTGTCTCAGGACAGTTGGGCTCTGGTAACGGGGTCCAACAATCAGAGCCCAGTATTAGGATCTTACATAGGCATTTTTTTAAATAGGTGTTAAGTAGTGTTGGGCCCGGGTCCCGGATCCCTATTCCCGAGGCTGCCCCTCGGGCTGCGCCCGCGACGGGCGACCCGAACCGTCGGACCCGATCCCAACATCCATACAAAAGGCGATTCGCACAAACATTTCATATACAATATCAATCTAAATATGAAAGTCGATTCGTACTCGCAATTTCATACACGCAAACATTCGAACTATGAATTTAATAGCCCATAAATCAAGGGCTTCATGCCATTACAATCCAAAAGAAATGCAACAAGTGTTATTAACCATGCATAATACAAAATAAGTCTAAATCCGAAATACATGAAAATGCTCCATGATGATATTGTAGCGCCCCCTTACCATAGGGTATCCACCGGAACGCCCGTAGGTCATTCCGATAAATATCCCACGACAAGAGACCACTACTGACAACAACCGCTACACTCCTCATGGCATCACAATCATAAGACAGTAATAAGAAATTGACTACTTTTTAAAACCAAATTGGATTCCGTTTCATTCACTTAAAACTCGATAATTTACAAATGTCAAGATTTTTAATTTACATAATCCAAACACTGCACAGACTAAGTATCATCTTTGTCTTGCATAAGAAAGCAGATCTAACTATAAGTCTCCAAAAGAAAGCCCGGTGACCGACCTTTGAGTCATCGCTTCTCTCGCCAATCCACAAGTACGGCTCTACGGTCCGAGGAGCTATCATCTATGCTTATGCACGAAAAATAATTGCAATTTTGGATGAGTTTGCGAACTCAATGAGAAACCATCATCGATGGTTCTCCCAATTCATGCATCACATAAGCATGATACAAGTACTCATTCAATAATTATACAAAACACAATACTAATACAATCACAAGTACAATTACGGCATACGAGATCACAAATCACGGTCATAGAGCGGTGTATATATCCAATCAAACAAATGCCAAATATTCATCCGATGTCAATGCACATGTGACTCTTTTTCGATTCATTACTGATTGTGACCAGGCGCATAATAACGGTGATCAATATAGACGCGTCTGGGAGAATTATCTCCGTCGAGCTCGAGGCTCGGTTCAATATATCGAGCTCTAGGCTCGGTTCGATCTGATGGCGTCTCGGTTCACAATTTTCCTTTTAACAGTGTGATGCAGTTGTGCATGAATGCACATGTCCCATATCAGTAAACATGGTAATACACAGTCCAAATACACAATATAATCATACAATCCAATTAACAGTTGCCTAATGCTTATTTTCCAGTCAATTGGGCC
The DNA here is from genome assembly GCA_029891385.1 of Erythroxylum novogranatense. Lineage (NCBI taxonomy): Eukaryota > Viridiplantae > Streptophyta > Magnoliopsida > Malpighiales > Erythroxylaceae > Erythroxylum > Erythroxylum novogranatense. Next base: position 24,912,066 of record CM057230.1, on the reverse strand, counting down.
ATATATAACCACATAATCCCCGTAGGGCAGTCAATTCACTGTCATAATCCACGTAATCCCCGTAGGGCAATCAATCCACAGTTAACACATAGATTGGAATAACCAACTAGGTTACTCACCTAATAACTTTCACGCTAGTTCCGGGAAGTCTCTGCCAAGTCCGTGGAACGACGGTCCACTTGAGCCTCTATAGCACATTAAAAGAATAGCCATTACCATCGGTATACTTGAAATGACTAAATAATGCACATGAAATCAGTAAAATGTGTATAATGCATGTTCATAGCAATCCCGGCCCTAATCTAATATTTTCCAATAATAAAATTCTATTAAAAATTAGAAATCTATAGGCGCTGACGGTGCGCAATTTGGACCTCTATAGGTCCCTAATTAAATAAAACAATGTTTACATGTTAAAATCGATAGGGCTACGTCAAATTCCGTATAAAATTCCCGTTTTCTCATAAAGCGAAGTTCAATATGTTACAAATCCGATGCCTCAAGAATCAGGTCAATCGGACGTCGGACGGAAAAGAAATTGACAAAAGAAACAATCGGGTCACTTAATGCCAAATAATAACAAAATAATAATATATATGTATATGTGCCTTCCTTGCCCTTTTTCCAGTTTTCAACCCAAAGTTCCAACCTCTATAATTCTTAGCACACAATTCAGAAAATACAAACTATAGCTTGTTGAAAAGCTTATGAAAAGCTCTACAATTCTCAAGAAGACCATAAAATCCATTCCAACCCTAAGGGTGTCAAATATCCCATCAAACCTTCTGCCTACTCAATTTCCATTAACACAGGGCAGTACATTGACAATTGCATAACTCACTGATTTTCAGAAATAAATTACCACAAAATATGGTCAATAAGTTCACAATGTCCTCAACAACTTTCATGAACAATCCAAAATCAAATTCTATTTCTAAACTAGTCAATTAATTCACCTAATGTTATTGTCCCTGAAATCCTCCAATCTGGGCAGTAACCTTATAACAAGCATAACTTCCTGTACACAAGTCAATAAAATCAGAACTTTATATCCTTGAAACGATAACATCTCAAACTTCAATTTTTATGAAGCACTCATCATCCAATTCGATCTCTATCAATTTCAAAACTGTTATAGAAGCTACTGTTATAATCAGCCATTCATAACCTAATGTAGGATCAGTTTTTGAAAAATCATAACTCCCAATTCTGACTTCTAAAAACTACACACCATATATCAATTTCAAGGTAATCTCTTCCTCTACAATTCTTCAGAAGCTCACTCACACCAATTCAGTCCACATAAAATGTTAAAATTGCCTCCAATCAGTAAACTCACAAAATCACACTTAAGCTAGGTTTCATCCAAAATGCTCAAAACCAGTCATTAGTAATCAATTCATATCTCCCAATATACAATTCTAAAAATAGCAAGATCAGTAGCAATGGAAATATAATTCAATATGCTACAACTTCCATGGAGACCATTTTCCCTAATTCCATCTCAATTAATTCATAAAAATCAACAAAACTCAGATGTCATGGTTGCGGTTACTGTTCACAAGCAATGGAACAGTAACTTTCCATACAAAGATTCACCCTTCTATCACTGAAATTCAACATCACCTATTTCACACTAAATTGAAGCCAACATCCCAAAGTTTCAGTGGCCACTAACCTTACCTCATTTGCATTTCTACACAATAAGTTATGAATAAATCAGTAGCATCAATTATAATTCCAATTTCCCAGATTCAATGTTAACCTTAGTTCAATCACTTCCAATGCCTTTTTCACATCATTAGACATCAAAATAAATACAAATCAAATATTAATACAGTCATACATATACTAGGGTTAACACTGAAAATTGGCAGCATTAAATTCCTCAATTCAAATACTCAAATAATTATCCATATTCAATTCAAAATCAAGCCATATCACTACTTTCCACTCAACATCACCTAGCCTTAAACCCATTTCTTCCAACCATATTAGTCATTACTTTAATGTCTACATGAACCTAATACATGCCCTAAACCTCTTATTAATCACCCTCACTATCATGGCATTTAATTCCATGTAAATACACCATTTAAAGATCAAAACTTAAATGAAAACTTACCTAATTTAGAACCTCCTTTCCAAAGCTTCAATAACCACTTCTAACTTCTAACTTCTACACCAAAGTACCAACCTCCTTCCCTTCCCAAGCATATACCAAACTCATCATCATCTAGCTTTGATGGGAGTAAGAGATGGTAGCATAAAGTTATGGAGAAAACAAGAAAAGAAGAGCAATTACAATGAAGAGTGGAGTTTCGGATGAGCCATAAACAAAGCCTTAAACAATTTCATTTCCTTTCCTTTAAACATATCCGAGAGAGAGCATTGAGAGAAGCATTTAATGATGCTTCTAAATGGCAATTTATAATTGGTTCTTTTGAATTTGAAAAGTCAAATTATCATTTATTTAATCCAGTTCAAAATTTTACTCCATTTAACTCCAATAACCCTACTTTCAGTCCCAAAATAATATACCCAATATTACAGTACCAGTTGGTAGCGATTTTTGCTACCGAAAATCGACCGATTCGCCACTTGGCGATTTTTCCGGTCCGGGACTAGTCTCCGAAAAAAATCCAGAAAAATTTCTAAAAATCCCTAAAAATGTAAAACGATTTATGGTGCAGTCCAAATAATTTTCCAAACTCAATTACCCCATTAATTTCACACAGAAGTTCAATTTCAACCCTATGTCGGAAGATGACATGAATGCATGTATACTATGTGCATGTGCAACCAATCAGTAAGTATAGAGACTATATGTTGTATGCGCATGCCGAGATATAATTTAATATCCCGAACCCGTCCTAATTACCAAAATACTCTTTCCTATAGGAGAGGGGATGTTACAATTCTCCCCTCCTAACAAAAATTTCGTCCTCGAAATTCTTACGATTGATCGAAAAGGTGAGGATCTTGTCTCCTCATATGCTCCTCGGTCTCCCTGTAGCCTCCTCGGTCGAATGGTTCCGCCAGAGAACCTTCACCGATGGAATACTCTTATTCCTCGGTTGTTTCACCGAGACCGATAATCAATCGGCTCCTCCACATAACTCAAATTATGGAGACCTCAATCTCTTGAGCGGTATCACATGTGTCGGATCCGACCGATATGCTCTGCGGAGCATACTCACGTGGAAGACGTCATGTAACTGAGACATCTCACTCGGTAAAGCTAGCCTGTAGGCTAAAGGTCCTATCCTTTCAGTGATCTCATATAGACCAATGTACCTAGGGCTTAACTTACCCTTTTCCCAAATCTCATTACACCACGCCACGGTGACACCGTAAGAATACTCTATCGCCCACATTATACTCAATGTCCCTCTATCTTTGATCCACATAGCTCTTACATCTATCTGAGCGCGCTTGATGCGACTCGAATCGATCTCACCTTGTCAATGTATCTGAATCACTCGGGACCCTCAATCATCCTCACGCCTCTTCATCCCAATCTGAGGCGATCTACACGTCGCCCATACGATTGCCTCATATGGAGCCATCCCGATGCTACTATGATAATGATTGTTGTATGCAAACTCAATCGAGGGCTGAATCGATCCCATGCTCCTCTGAACTCCAATACACAAGTTCAAGCATATCCTCAGCAGTCTTAATCGTCCTCTCACTCGCCCATCATGTTCGAGGATGAAATGATGTCTTGAAATTGAGCTTGTACCCATGGCCGATCAGTAAACTCGCTGGAACCTCGAAGTAAATCTGGGATCCACATGGGACACTATCGACACGGGACCCCATGCGGTCTCACTATCTCCGCCACATACTTACGGGCCAAGCCGATCCATGGTATTATTCTCCTCATTTGGTAAGAAATGGGCCGATTTAGTCACCGGTCCACTATGACCCGAGATAGCATCATCTTTGCCTCGGCGTCTAAGCAACCCCATAATGAAATTCATGGTGATCCGTTCCCATTTCCACTCCGGAATGGGCAGCGAATGAAGCTTCCTCATGGAGCTTGGTGCTCACTTAACTTCTGGCACGTCAAACACCTGAACACATACTCACCACCGCTTCTTCATACCGGGCCACCAGAAATGTTGCTTAAGGGTGTTATACATCTTGGTAGTACCAGGATGCATAGCATATGTGGCCATGTGAGCCTCCTCTAGTATCTCTCGCCTCAGATCATCCACATCAGGTACACAAAGCCTCTGCCCTATCCATAGAGTCTCATCTCTCACATCAAACTCAAATCTCGAATCAGCTTTCACTTTCTCAATCAGTGTCACCATAACAGGATCCATATCCTGAACTCTCCTGATCCTGTCCAGTAGCATCGGTCTCAGTCTCAATGTAGCCAATAATACTCCATCCTGCTCCAGATTCATCTGCACATTCAAAGCCCTCAATTGAATCAAATTAGGCAACCTCATGCTTTGAATCGAAAGTGTACTAGTGTGTGACTTCCTACCGAGCATACGCCACCACATTGGCTTTCCCAGGATGATACTCGATAGTACAATCGTAATCCTTCAACAACTCCAGCCACCTCCTCTGTCTCAAATTCAACTCTCTCTGGCTCAGTAGATATCTCAAACTCTTATGGTCAGTAAAGATTTGAAAGGTCTCACCATACAGGTAATGCCTCCAAATCTTCAGTGCAAATACAACTGCTGCTAGCTCTAAATCATGAACAGGATAATTTACCTCATGAGACCTCAACTGTCTCGAGGCATAGGCAATGACCCTACCATGCTGCATCAGAACACACCCCAATCCTTGATGTGATGCATCGCTGTACACCTCAAATCCTCCAGTCCCAGATGGAATAGCCAACACCGTGCGATGAGTCAACCGATGTTTCAACTCCTCAAAGCTCTTCTGACACTCCTCGGTCCATCTGAATGGCACATTCTTCCTCAGAAGTTTTGTCAGAGGGGCTGAGATCAATGAGAACCCCTCGACAAACCTCCGGTAATAACCAGCCAATCCGAGGAAACTCCGAATCTCCGGCACATTCCTAGGAGCTTCCCACTTCAGCACTGCCTCCACCTTACTCGGATCCACCTGAATACCCTCGCCAGTCACTATATGCCCCAAAAGATCACTGATCCGGCCAAAATTCACATTTTTGAATTTGGCGTACAGCTATCTCTCCTCATAAATCGTAACACAATCCTCAAATGCTCACTATGCTCTGCTCTATTCCTCGAATACACCAAAATGTCATCAATGAAAACAATAACAAACCGATCCAGTAGGGCTGAAATACCTTATTCATCAAGGCCATGAAAAGTCGCCGGGGCATTAGTCAACCCAAACGGCATCACTAGAAACTCGAAATGCCCATACACGCTCTGAAGGCACTCTTAGGCACATCGGCCTCTGCAATCTTCAATCGATAGTAACGGATCGCAGATCTAACTTGGTGAATACGAACTCCTACTGAATCGATCAAACAAGTCATCAATCCTAGGCGGTGGGTACTTGTTCTTTCTGATCCTCGATTGATTGCCTATAATCGATGCACGACCTCAAAGTCCCATCCTTTTCTTCACAAACAACACTTGGAGCTCCCATGGTGAGACACTGGGTCCGATAAACCCTTCTCCAAGCAACTCCTGCAATCGAGCCTTCACTCCCTCGATTCCACAGGTGCCATCCTATATGGAGGTATAGATATAGGAGCGAGACAGAGCGAGGTCAATAGTAAACTCCGTCTCCGATCCGGTGGCAAACCGGTAACTCGTCAGAAACACATCGGAAATTCCCTAACCACGGAATATCCTGGAGCCTCTGCTTTCAACTCTGGTGTCAACCACATGAGCAGATATGCCTCGCGGCCTCCTCGCATCAATCTCGGGCACTAAGGAAAGAGATCATCCGGTGACCTTTGCCGACTAACTCCTCGAAACTTTGCTCAGGTCGACCGGGAGACTCCAACCTGACCTCCTTAGTATAGCGATCCATGATAGCCCTATGGGCCGTCGGCGATCCATCCCGTAATCACATCGATCTCTCTGGCGGCAATACTATAAGGTGCGCCCTCAATCTTGCTTGATCAATCTGGATCGAGCATCCCTGAACCTCTCCTAATGCAATAGTAGTACTGAGGTGTACTCACCTCAGCCCATCTTATAACATCTCCCTATCCCCATGCAATCTACATGCCATATGAGGTGCAATAAAGGAATGTTTGGATCCGGGATCCAGTGAGCAAATGCCTCAATATCGAAAGGAGAAGCATATCGGCTACAACATCGGGGAATCCTAGGCCTCCAGTCGGCGTCATGGCGTATACTCGCTTTGGGGCTGTGGTGGCTGCCCGACCCTCGATCCTCACAAAGAACCCTCGGCTCTACCACGGCCTCTACCTCGGCCCTCCGTCCGGATCCACCCACTCTCTCACAGACAACAGATTACTCCAGACTCGTCCACTACCAAAGAGTTGAACTCTCAATGTATCAGGCAATCCACGACTGATGCTCCAACGAGCCGCACCTCAGCGAGGCTCCGGTAATCCACCAACACTCCCCATCTGTGTCTCCTCTCACTGTGCGGGCACACTGGGAAATCATCGAGCCCTTGCCACTACCACTACCAGTCGGTCCAAATCTCCCCTACGCCTAAAACCAGTCGTCTCGAACCTCCGGAGACTGAAAGTCCTGCCCTGGCGCTTACTAAAGCTCCTGCCAGAGCTGCCCTGACTCTCACTGGGCCGCTTACCCCGGGACCCAATCTCAGCCTGCCTCTGTCTCATCAGCTGCTCCACTCTAACGGCAGCAGCTCTCAACTCAATAAATGTCCCCATGTCCGACCGAGCCAACCTGGTACGAATCTCAGTGTTGAGGCCATTCTCGAACCTCCGGCACTTATCAGCCTCAGTCGGGACCATCACTGTGGCATAATCTATCAACTCATTGAATTTCACCTCATACTCTGCCACCGACATCCGTCCCTGCTTCAGTTCCAGAAACTCCTGCATCTTCATATCAAGGTAGACCTTGGGCATATAATTATCCCTGAAGGCCCTCAGAAACTCAGCCCATGACAGTAAGCAAGGCCTGGTGGTACTGCCTGGCACAGTCTTCCACCACTTATATGCTGGGCCCTGCAACAGAGATATCGCATAATCGAACCTCTCATCAGGTTCGCAGTCCATCTGGTCGAAGACTCTCTCTGTCCTCTCCAACCATCCCTCAGCCTCGGGAGTGCATACTACCATAGAAATCTGACCCCCACCTTGCGTAGCAAATCATACCTCCTCTCCCGTCTCACGGGAACTCGAGAAGGCAGATCCTCAGTACGAGGCATAGACGACTCTCTACTCGCTCCCACTGATCCTTGGTCAGCTGGATGCTCAACCTGATCACCTAATGCAGAAGACCTAAAACAAAACAAGAGTTCTGATCAGTTTCATCTGATTCATACCTACATTGTTACTATTCCCAAAAGATGCCAAACCATGCTCTGATACCACCAAATGTAGCGCCTCCTTACCATAGGGTATCCACCGGAATGCCCGTAGGTCATTCCGATAAATATCCCACGACAAGAGACCACTACTGACAACAACCGCAACACTCCTCATGGCATCACAATCATAAGACAGTAATAAGAAATTGACTACTTTTTAAAACCAAATTGGATTCTGTTTCATTCACTTAAAACTCAGTAATTTACAACTGTCAGTACTTTTTAATTTACACATGATCCAAACATTGCGCACTAAGTATCATACTGTATTGTACAAGAAACAGATCTAACTATAAGTCTCCAAAAGAAAGCCCAGCTGACCGACCTTTGAGTCATCGCTTCTCTCGCCAATCCACGAGACACGGCTCTACGGTCACGAGGAGCTATCATCTATGCTTATGCCGAAAAATAATTGCAATTTTGGATGAGTTGCGAACTCAATGAGAAACCATCATCGATAGTTCTCCCAATTCATGCATCACATAAGCATGATACAATTACTCATTCAATAATTATACAAAACACAATACTAATACAATCACGGTACAATTACGGCATACAGATCACGATCACGATCATAGAACGATGTATATATCCAATCAATCTGATGCCAAATATTGATCCGATGCAATGCACATGTGACTCTTTTCGATTCATTACAAGATTGTGACCGGGCGCAATGATGATCGGTATAGACGCGTCTGGGAGAATTATCTCCGTCGAGCTCGAGGCTCTGATTCGATATATCGAGCTCTAGGCTCGGTTGATCTGATGGCGTCTCGGTTCACAATTTTCCTTTTAACGATGTGATGCGGTTGTGCATGAATGCACATGTCCCATATCGATAAACATGGTAATACGGTCCAAATACACAATATAATCATACAATCCAATTAACGAGTTGCCTAATGCTTATTTCCCGATCAATTGGGCCATATATAACCACATAATCCCCGTAGGGCAGTCAATTCACTGTCATAATCCACGTAATCCCCGTAGGGCAATCAATCCACAGTTAACACATAGATTGGAATAACCAACTAGGTTACTCACCTAATAACTTCCACGCTAGTTCCGGGAAGTCTCTGCCAAGTCCGTGGAACGACGGTCCACTTGAGCCTCTATAGCACATTAAAAGAATAGCCATTACCATCGGTATACTTGAAATGACTAAATAATGCACATGAAATCAGTAAAATGTGTATAATGCATGTTCATAGCAATCCCGGCCCTAATCTAATATTTTCCAATAATAAAATTCTATTAAAAATTAGAAATCTATAGGCGCTGACGGTGCGCAATTTGGACCTCTATAGGTCCCTAATTAAATAAAACAATGTTTACATGTTCCGTCAATAGGGGCTACGTCAAATTCCCGTATAAAAATTCCCGTTTTCTCATAAAACGAAGTTCAATATGTTACAAATCCGATGCCTCAAGAATCAGGTCAATCGGACGTCGGACGGAAAAGAAATTGACAAAAGAAACAATCGGGTCACTTAATGCCAAATAATAACAAAAATAATAATATATATGTATATGTGCCTTCCTTGCCCTTTTTTCCAGTTTTCAACCCAAAGTTCCAACCTCTATAATTCTTAGCACACAATTCAGAAAAATACAAACTATAGCTTGTTGAAAAGCTTATGAAAAGCTCTACAATTCTCAAGAAGACCATAAAAATCCATTCCAACCCTAAGGGTGTCAAATATCCCATCAAACCTTCTGCCTACTCAATTTCCATTAACACAGGGCAGTACATTGACAATTGCATAACTCACTGATTCTTCAGAAATAAATTACCACAAAAATATGTTCAATAAGTTCACAATGTCCTCAACAACTTTCATGAACAATCCAAAATCAAATTCTATTTCTAAACTAGTCAATTAATTCACCTAATGTTATTGTCCCTGAAATCCTCCAATCTGGGCAGTAACCTTATAACAAGCATAACTTCCTGTACACAAGTCAATAAAATCAGAACTTTATATCCTTGAAACGATAACATCTCAAACTTCAATTTTTATGAAGCACTCATCATCCAATTCGATCTCTATCAATTTCAAAACTGTTATAGAAGCTACTGTTATAATCAGCCATTCATAACCTAATGTAGGATCAGTTTTTGAAAAATCATAACTCCCAATTCTGACTTCTAAAAACTACACACCATATATCAATTTCAAGGTAATCTCTTCCTCTACAATTCTTCAGAAGCTCACTCACACCAATTCAGTCCACATAAAATGTTAAAATTGCCTCCAATCAGTAAACTCACAAAATCACACTTAAGCTAGGTTTCATCCAAAATGCTCAAAACCAGTCATTAGTAATCAATTCATATCTCCCAATATACAATTCTAAAAATAGCAAGATCAGTAGCAATGGAAATATAATTCAATATGCTACAACTTCCATGGAGACCATTTTCCCTAATTCCATCTCAATTAATTCATAAAAATCAACAAAACTCAGATGTCATGGTTGCGGTTACTGTTCACAGGCAATGGAACAGTAACTTTCCATACAAAGATTCACCCTTCTATCACTGAAATTCAACATCACCTATTTCACACTAAATTGAAGCCAACATCCCAAAGTTTCAGTGGCCACTAACCTTACCTCATTTGCATTTCTACACAATAAGTTATGAATAAATCAGTAGCATCAATTATAATTCCAATTTCCCAGATTCAATGTTAACCTTAGTTCAATCACTTCCAATGCCTTTTCACATCATTAGACATCAAAATAAATACAAATCAAATATTAATACAGTCATACATATACTAGGGTTAACACTGAAAATTGGCAGCATTAAATTCCTCAATTCAAATACTCAAATAATTATCCATATTCAATTCAAAATCAAGCCATATCACTACTTTCCACTCAACATCACCTAGCCTTAAACCCATTTCTTCCAACCATATTAGTCATTACTTTAATGTCTACATGAACCTAATACATGCCCTAAACCTCTTATTAATCACCCCTCACTATCATGGCATTTAATTCCATGTAAATACACCATTTAAAGATCAAAACTTAAATGAAAACTTACCTAATTTAGAACCTCCTTTCCAAAGCTTCAATAACCACTTCTAACTTCTAACTTCTACACCAAAGTACCAACCTCCTTCCCTTCCCAAGCATATACCAAACTCATCATCATCTAGCTTTGATGGGAGTAAGAGATGGTAGCATAAAGTTATGGAGAAAACAAGAAAAGAAGAGCAATTACAATGAAGAGTGGAGTTTCGGATGAGCCATAAACAAAGCCTTAAACAATTTCATTTCCTTTCCTTTAAACATATCCGAGAGAGAGCATTGAGAGAAGCATTTAATGATGCTTCTAAATGGCAATTTATAATTGGTTCTTTTGAATTTGAAAAGTCAAATTATCATTTATTTAATCCAGTCCAAAATTTTACTCCATTTAACTCCAATAACCCTACTTTCAGTCCCAAAATAATATACCCAATATTACAGTACCAGTTGGTAGCGATTTTTGCTACGAAAATCGGACCGATTCGCCACTTGGCGATTTTTCCGGTCCGGGACTTGTCTCCGGAAAAAATCCAGAAAAATTCCTAAAATCCCTAAAATGTAAAACGATTTATGGTGCAGTCGAATAATTTTCCAAACTCAATTACCCATTAATTTCACACGAAGTTCAATTTCAACCCTATTGGGAAGATGACATGAATACATGTATACTATGTGCATGTGCAACCAATCAGTAAGTATAGAGACTATATGTTGTATGCGCATGCCGAGATATAATTTAATATCCCGAACCCGTCCTAATTACCAAAATACCCTTTCCTATAGGAGAGGGGATGTTACAGATATGCTGGGAGGGCCTACTAAAGTACTAACTTAATACGAGATTCCTAAAGGTCTTGGAGTTTCCGATGCCTTGCAAGATCAACGGTCGTCCTGTTCTGCACCTGAGGAGTGGGAGATAATGGGGTGAGCTGCGAAGCCCAGTGGCATATACATTTATAGCCATTGGCAACGAGCCACACAATCAAGCATAAACACATATATACACAAGCATATGGCAAATCGTTAATTCATTCATTTTCAGTCATCTCAAAGATATGATTACACAATGCAACAATTTATAATGCAACAATTCATCATGTATCATGCTCAACAACAAATCCATAATGAATGCACACAAATGGTTCGAGAGTTTCGTAAAATCCATCCGGATAAACCGAAGTCTATTCCATAAACTATCCGAGTCCGATTTCTCAAGGATCTCGTTACCTCAAGCGGGCAGCCGGGAGAAAGCTATTCGTCGACATGCACGTGACTTTCCATCCGTAACTCTCTTACCCAAACAAAACACATAACGATCCATTTCATGTTCAAAGCATTTCATAATTTCCATTCTTTCCATTTTTTTACGCAAAATGCCATAATGCCTAACAAGGCAATTCATAATCATAAACATAATGCATTTTCAATATTTTTCATACTTCACATAAGCATGCAAGCAAACATACACATATTGCTCTTATACACAACAACCATAAATGAATTACCCACCTAATATCGCTCGAGAATCCAACTCACGGTTGTCCTTCCTCTTGCGATGGAAACTGATCGGCTTGGTTTCCTATAGCAAACCAAGTCCTAAATCAAGCAATATTCAAAGACAAATAATCAATAAGCGTGAAAATCCAAAGTCCTAATACTATAAGTCTACATTCGACTTCCGACTAAAATTTCCGAATCCCTAGCGGCAATTCCGAACTTCCCAACCTGTAGTCCTTTCCCTCTAGTTCACAACGAATCCGAAATCACCTCAACCGGACATCTGTAGCTCAAAATATGCCCAAAATACCTGAAATTCATCATTGCTTTGAAAGCGGGCTCGCGCATGGCGAATGCGTTCGCCATGACGAAGGCTGCACGCTGACGCTTGGCGAACAGGTGTCTTCGCCATGGCAGACATGTTCTTCACGCGTCATGGCGTGCTCATGAGCACGTTGCGACGTGCAGGTCTGGGAACTCCTCCCGAACCCAATTTTTCAGTATTTTTCATCCACAAATCCTTCCCATTTCACAAAACAACACATCTAAACCTTAGATCATGCTTTATACTACAATTCTAACCCATTCTAAGCTTCCAATCCATCACAAACACATCAACCCAAAGATTTCTAACCATTTTTGCCTATAAACTCTAAACCACCGATTTCACTCAATCCAAGCTATTCTAAGCTTTAATCCAATCAAAAACAAGAGTATAAGGACTTAAACTTACCGATTGTTGCTCCCAAATCGTCGAAGAATCTCAAAAATCGAATTCCCTCTCTTCTTCCTCTTCTCCACCTACGGCATTTCCTCTTCTCTTCTTTCTCTTTTCCTTTTCTTTTTCTTTCTTTCTTTTCTAATTCTTTCTTTTAAACCTAAAGGGATGGTCAATGACCAAAACACCTTTCTAGCAAAGCATTAGTCCATTCCAACTTAGGTAATCTTCCCAAAATGCCCTCATACATTTAAACCACATTTAATCTAAATTATCCACTACTATGCCCAATTTATTTTAACTATGCCAGAAACACATAATTATCATAATTCATGCTTAATGACATCATAAAAAAAATTCGGGGTCCAACAAGTAGACTAGTGAGAAGGAAAATGATATGTCAGAATGTGAGAAAAGGAAAGTTGTAAATATTTTAGCAATAAGAAATATGGCGTAGTCTGATATGTTAGATGTAATATCCCGTTACCCATGTCAAGGTAAAATCAATGGATGAGAGCAAGTGCTGAGAAGTGGAAAACACGTTCTGTGATCATGCATAATATGGCATACACTTACATATTGAATAGTAAATGGTCCTGCACAAAAATAATTGTACATGCATTCATTGATAACTTCCGGGTATGATTGTTTGTGAATGTGATTTTGATTGAAAATGAGAAGTAGAGTGATCTGAAAAATGTTCACTGAATGAGCTTCGGTTTGTTATCCATAACCAGTTTTATCATTATCCAAATGAGAAGATTTGTGATTAGGATTAAATTAGGAACCTATGGCTATATTTTTATGAAGACATTGAATTTAAATTTGGTCTTTATGAATCTCAAAGATTGTCATAAAGTTGAGAATTGGGTGCAGACATTGAATGATTGTAGAAAATCCATGTTCTGTATTTGAAGGAAAGTCTAGTTTAATCTAGGCTAGATTAGAGAAATTCGTTTTCTCAAAAGTTGTATCTTCTGTCCTTTTTATATCTTCTGTATTTTTGCTTCTTCTGTGATGACGTCATTGATGACGTCATCTCCTTCTGTGTTTTGCTTCGCTTCTTCTAAGTTTTGCTCATTCTGTGTTACTGTGCACAAACTCCTTCTATGTTACTGTGCACAAACTCCTTCTGTGTTACTGTGCACAAACTTCGTCTGTGTTTTGTATATCTTCTGTTTTTTGACGATACACTTTTTTTGTCTTTGGTATCGTCTGTGTTTTGTATATCTTCTGTGTTTTGACGATACACTTCTTCTATCTTTTGTGTCATCTGTGTTTTGATATCTTCTGTGTTTTGACAATACACTTATTCTGTCTTTTGTATTGTCTGTGTTTTGATATCTTCTGTGTTTTGACGATACACTTCTTCTATCTTTTGTATCATCTATGTTTTGTATATCTTTTATGTTTTGACGATAAACTTCTTCTATCTTTTGTATCGTTTGTGTTTTGTATATCTTCTATGTTTTGACGATACGCTTCTTCTGTCTTTGATATCGTCTGTGTTTTGATATCTTCTGTGTTTTGACGATACGCTTCTTCTGTCTTTTGTATCGTATGTGTTTTGATATCTTCTTTGTTTTGACGATACACTTCTTCTGTCTTTTGTATTGTCTGTGTTTTGATATCTTCTGTGTTTTGACGATACACTTCTTCTGTCTTTTGTATCGTCTGTGTTTTGTATATCTTCTTTGTTTTGACGATACACTTCTTCTGTCTTTTGTATCGTCTGTGTTTTGACGATACACTTCTTCTGTCTTTTGTATCGTCTGTGTTTTGATATCTTTCGTGTTTTGATGATTCACTTCTTATGTCTTTTGTATTGTCTGTGTTTTGTATATCTTCTGTGTTTTGATGATACACTTCTTCTATCTTTTGTATCGTCTGTGTTTTGATATCTTCTGTGTTTTGACGATACACTTCTTTTGTCTTTTGTATCATCTGTGTTTTGATATCTTCTGTGTTTTGACGATACACTTCTTCTGTCTTTTGTATCGTCTGTATTTTGTATATCTTCTGTGTTTTGACGATACACTTCTTCTGTCTTTTGTATCGTCTGTGTTTTGATATCTTCTGTGTTTTGACGATACATTTATTCTATCTTTTGTATCATCTGTGTTTTGATATCTTCTGTGTTTTGACGATACACTTCTTCTATCTTTTGTATCGTCTGTGTTTTGCTTCGTCTACCTTTCGCTCCTTCTGCCTTTCGTTTCTTTTGGGTTACAGTTCACTCGATATCTTTTGTTCTATTTTGACCCCTCAGAAGATAGAATTTGTCTTTGAGGTCTTCATGAAAGTTGTAGATCTCAAAGTCCTTTTTCAAACTATTTAAAGAACATCTTAATCCAATATCTGTAGGGAAAGTTATAATAACTTTTCCCTTCCTTCTGTCTTTTGTTATCTTCTGTGTTTTTCTATCTTTTGTCTTTTTCTTCTGACCAGAATTTCTTCTCTAGGCACCCAAATGAATTGATTCTTGAACCATTGGACTTGTAAGACATTACCCTACATCTCCACCTAAAAATCTTAGCCATCTGAAATGAATTGAGAAAGATTGAGTGAAAAACGTGGAATGGGTGCATTGAGTGTGCTCTCAATTTTTATGAACTGGGGTTATTCTATTGAGCAACACTTCAGTATTTTAAGTGTATCTAGACCTGTAGGACTCCAAATGAGACGATTGTTGTTTTGGAGTGGACTAGAGATAGACCTACAATTATCTCAAGGAGTATAATAATGATTCAGTTTATAAGATATTTAAGTCCTAACGGAAGTTGGGCATAATACACTGTTTCGGAATATGACAATTTGAAGATATTTGAGGCACATCTTCTGAAGTACTAAACCAAATTAAGTGATTTTGATGCCAATGGAAAGATCTAGAAATGAATAAGTAGCTAAGAATTGGACAGGTGTCCTAGTTAAAGTGGAGTTTTAAATAACCTTGAAGGAGAAGTCACAGTACTGGCCTTCATTTCTTCTCTCAAAGGTTCTTTCTCTAGAGCTCCTCCAACCCAGAGCTTTTCATCAAATATTTCCAGAAGTTAAACCTTGCTTTTCTATGTTGTCATCACTTCCACTGTGATATTTCCTTCTTCTATTCCAAGAAAAGACTGACCCCCTGCCAACCTTCAAGATGAGGTACGTGGGCTGCATGAGAAACTAGGGTTCACGTGATTTGAAAATGTTAGGGCTTTGTGATGGTTGCATGTTGGAGCTTCAAACAAATAAGGCTATTATGATTACGTAGTTTTGCATGAAATGAAGTATGCATCGTTAGTTCACTGATAGGGGTTAAGAACAGTGATATTCTTATTTTCTGGAAAATGAGTTAGGAGATTTAGTGTGCCACACATGGTGATTTTCTTTGGATTTGATGACAGAAATATTATGGGGTAGTGTTAAATCAATTTTGGGGATGAAAGATCAATGAAAGTGTGTAATGGTATGAAAGAATGACTAAAATGAAAGTTAGAGGAAATATTAAACTTCAAACAGAAAGTTGATAGTGATATATATACGTAGTTACATACTATGTTTTCCTCTCAACTAGTCACATATGGGATTATATTGGCAAAATAGTGAATGAGTTATTGTTATCAAAGTATCAAAGGATTGAGGTTCTAGTTCAAAGAACTGATGAGTAATTAAGTTATGAAATGAGAATATGCTTAAGATATGAAGTTCGTTAAAGTACCCGGGATTGTTATTAAGCATGCATTTTACATAGTCCATATAGCTATTTGTGCATAAATGAGTTTTATAATGTGTGTGAATTGTGTATTGCATAAATGGGTTTGTGCAGGTCAAGTGTCCGCATTCAGGTGTTCCCAAAATTTGAAAGAAAATGCCAATATGGAGCGTACTGTGAATAGACCTAGATGGTCTCATTCTATTGTTTGTTCTATTTGCCTTTTCAATATTAATTGAATTCTGAATGTGTTTGATTACGTTGGGTTCTTGACAGGAGGTCCGATGATTGTGATTGTGATTGTGATTTGGATATTAAAGTGCTATTTGTATGTGAATAAGATGAACTAAGTGCACTGAAATGTTTGCTAAGTGAACTCTGAATGTGATATTGCATGCAAGTTAAGTGTGAATTCTCAACTATATGTTGAATGCCGGACTACGGTCCGATCATAAGTGATTGTGATTGAATAAGAGCATACAATGTAAGTGATGCATTCCATCTCATGAATGCATGAAATATAAAGATGTTGTGACTTGTGTTGCCTGTATGAAGCGCTTCCACGTAGAGCTATGCTCCGTGATTCTGTTCTAACTGAGCCCTATGGGCCAGTATTCTGTTCTGACTGAGCCTACAGGCCAGTATTCTGTATATGTGAGTGATAGGCACTCATTCACAACAATAAGAATGAAAGTGAGTCTCACACAAATGGCATATGCATGGTATGACTGTTTAAGTGAATTGAATATGAAGGGTTATAGTGATTGTGAAATGTGTGTGAATGTGAAATGTGAAATAATGTGAAATGTGCAAAATGTGAATTATATGTTATGTGATTGGGTGAGCCATCGATGATGGTCGCTCATTGAGTTTGCAAAACTCACCCAAAATTTGTAATTATTTTTCAGGATCAGAAGAATACCCCGTTAGGCCAATGGGAGTATGCTTGCAGCATTCAGTGAAAGATAGGGGTCGGGATCAGTTCACGTCTGCATTTGTGTTTTTTCTCATTTTGTATTAAAGTGTATCTTCCACGATTTTTGTATAAGTTTGTTTTCCGAAATGACTCAAGTGTTTTATATTTGTAAAAGGGCCCAATTGGCTATTAAAATTTTATTAATCGTATTATGGACTAAAAATGTTTTTGAATGAAATAGTCTCAACTTGATTACTGATTTCCACATATTGTGTTTGTAATTTCAAAAAAAAATCTATACCTATTTCTGAATGTGTTAAGTACTTTAGCACGCCACCCTCGCGAAGCATGGACTCGAATATCACCATCGATATCGGGTTCGCGCCTTGCGGGAGTGGGGTGTTACATTAGATATAGATTCAGTATTTGTGAATATGTTAAGGAATAGGTGACGGAAATTTTATTGTGGATATGTACTTAAATTGATACGGATGTGAAAATATTTCCAGGACATGACTGAAGAAGAAATAAAGACAGGGTGCAAATGACAAGATTTAAGGTGTATAAACAAAGTGGATTGAAAGGTTGAACTCAGAATTTATGATTAAGTATAAGATTGTATTAGTGAATTTGAGATTTGAATTTTAAGATGGCTATATGTTTATGCTCCTAAATTGATTAGGAATGTAGGTATGGAAGGTGAAACAAAGGATAGTGATATACGTAGAGGTTCTAAAGGTTATGTCAACTAGTTATTGTGAGTACATATTTGATAATGTGGTTAAATAGGTGAATAATATGATTGAGTACATATGAGACCTACATTTGGATATGTATAAGAGATAATCAATGATCCCTATAGTTAAAGATTATGAGATGAATCAGAGTAACGAGACAGAAGTAAGGTATAGATGATTATAGCAAGAAATTTTCTCTCGAAAAAGAATTTTTGAATTAGGTTAAGCAGATCAAGTAATTTATATTAAGAATGATCAATAAAGGAACCAATCAGAGATGAATATGTAATGAATTAGAAGTAAATATTGGAGTTCTATCCCTAGTGGAGACTCAAGTATAACAGATAGAGTATGCTATTGAGAATGTATGTATTTTTCTCGATGAAAAGTATCCAACTAAATAAGTGGATTTTAGGAAATTGAGAAAACACTGTTACTAATGTGAGGAGAACTTAAATCCACATTATATTCTATGAGAATATGCAAAGGAGATATAAATTCGATTTTAATGAATGTGTTACCAAAGCAGGAAGTTAGTTGCAAATAAATTGAAATGTGAGAAGAAACTAGTATGAATGAGCAAGCATTAGATTAAGCTAATGTGAAATATGAGGAATTCTAAAGAATGGAGAAAATCATTTAAGAAAATGAATGATTAAATGAGTGACTGAATGACTGAGTGAGTCTTTTGACCATGATCATTTGAAAGAAATTATTCAAGTGAAGAAGTTACTAAGGAGATTAAGGAAAACATAAGACAATGCTACCTCCATTTGGTTGACCACTTAAGTAAGAATTTTAAGGACAAATTTTTGTTTTAGGGGGGAGTTGTTGGACCCCGAACTTTTCTTAAATGACTAGAACTAATAAATGAGAAATGTGGATAGATTAAAGTTTTGTTTTAGTGTTTCTCGTGGATAAAAGATTTTGAAGTGAGAAGAATTAAGGTGAAAGTTAGAAGTAGAATGAAAGCCAAAAATGAAGTTGCATTTGTGTAGTAAGTTGATGAGGAATAGGTACATAGGAGTATGTTCTGTTATTGGTATTCATGATTAATCATAGATTATAAATTTCTTTATAGATGATATTGATTTGAAATGAAATTGAGAATGGGGAGTAAGTGAAGTAGAAAAGGTGATCTTGGTATGATTTGTATTAAGGAAAGATTGTGAAACAAAATGGATGGATGATCTGGAAAATATTTATGGAGTATGCTTCAATCTTTTAGCCACAACTTTTTGTCTAGTTATCCAAACAAGATGATTCTTAATTTGGATTAAACTAGGAACATATGGCTATATTTCTTATGAAGACATTGAATTTAAATTCCATCTTTAAGAATCTCAAAATTTGTCATGAAGTAGAGAACTAGGTGCAGTACCTTGGATGAATGTAAAAATTCATGTTCTGTATTTGAGGGAAAAGCTGGATTAATCCAGGCTGATTTGGGCAAAGGTGTCTTCTATAAAGTTGTAGGTCTTTCTTTAGCTTTCCAACGATATATAGTACGGAATTTTTGGACTTCTAGACTGAAAGTTATAGCCCTATAAAGGAAGATGTATCTTCTGTCTTTTCTCTTCTTCTATGTTTTGTATCTTCTATGTTTTGCTTCTTTTGTGTTTTGCTTCTTCTGCTTTTTTGCTTCTTCTGTGATGATGTCATCTTCTTCTATGTTTCTTCTGTGATGACATCATCTTCTTCTGTGTTTTGCTTCTTCTGTGATGACGTCATCTTCTTCTGTGTTTTGCTTCTTCTACCTTTTTATTTCTTCTGTGATGACGTCATCTTTTTTCTATGTTTTGCTTCTTCTGTTTTTTTCACTTGGCCTATCTTCTGTTCGATTTTTGACCCTTCTAACGATAGAATCTATCTTCAAGGTCTACATAAAAGTTGTAGATCTTGAATTCGTCTGATATCTATAGGGAAAGTTATAGTAATTTTCCCACATCTTCTGTCTTTTTCCACTTCTTTTGTCTTTTCCATTAGTCTGCTTTGTACCTATCTTCTGTTCCATTTTAGAACCTTCAAAAGATAGAATATGTCTTCAAGGTCTTTATGACAGTTGTAGATCTTGAAGTCCTCTTTCAAACCATATAAATAACACCTTAATCCGATATCTTTAGGGAAAATTATAGCAATTTTCCCACTCCTTCTGTCCTTTTCCATTGGTCTGCTTTTCATCTGTACCTATATTCTGTTAAATTTTTTACCCTTCAAACGATAAAATCTGTCTTCAAGTCTTCATAAAATTTGTCTATATTGAAGTCCTCTTTCTAACTATATAAAGCATACCTTAATCCGATATCTTTAGGGAAAGTTATAGCAATTTTCCCACTCCTTCTGTCTTTTTCCATTGGTCTGCTTTTCGTCTATACCTATCTTCTATTACAGTTTTGACCCTTCAGCATGTAGAATCTATGTTTGAGATATTCATGAAAGTTGTATCTCTTAAAGTTCTCTTTCGAACCATATAAAGAACACCTTAATCTGATATCTTTAGGGAAAGTTATAGCAATTTTCCCACTTCTTCTGTTGGGACCCGATCCGGGAACCGGATTCCAACCAAAAAACGGAACGAAAAAACGGAAAATCGAAAAGCGAGAAATCGCTAGTCGGAATACAAATCGCATCATCAGAGAGAAACGAATAATCAAAAAATTGTGCATCGGAAATACAAATAACAAAGCGGAGAAACTCGAAAGGCAGAATTCCGAATCGAATGCGAATCGAAATAATCAAACTGAAACAAACACCGACATCCGTTTCGAACATGAAGCATAGCAAACTCATCGCGTTGGAAACCTTACGACATTTCAAATCCGGTATAAATTTTTTTTTCCTCTTATTCATTCCTTTTCTCTTTAATCAATCTCATTCAAATCATAACCATTCCATACAATTCCCTTTTTGAAAATCATCCTCACCAATTTCAATTCACTTAATTCATCTTAATCATTTCTTATACAATCATATAAATCCTCAAACTCATTTCTTTAAACCCATCTTACCGAAATTTTACCGAAATTTCGACAGCATAACAGCTGTATTTTGACAGCCCAAAAATTTAAAAACCAAAGAAACGCACTTCTAATACATAATCCAATAGCACAAGGCAACATCGGACCTCCCGTCGGGCATCCAAACACCAGCAGAAACACAATCTTAGTTCTAAACACTTCATCATTCCAATCCGTAATACATCTCAACTTAATTATCCACAATTCAATCACAAGCCATTCATATACATTCCAATTGCCATATATATCCATCTCGATTCAAAGTTACGTACAAAATCTATTCCACAATCATACATAACTCATGACTGAAATACATCATAAATTTACATAATGACTTTTCAAGCCATAAACAAAAGCAATACATAATCCATAAACCTTTTTCACAACTTCAAAACTAAACTCCAACATTACACATAAAACAAAGTATACAAAAACTATCGGGTTGACATCATACTCGTCTTCCATCCGATCTCCTGCGTGAAAACCTGGAGATGGGGATGAAAGGGGGTGAGCTCGGAAGCTAGTGGATAATACATTTATAAACTGAACAATAAGCGGAAAAATCTTTTATTTTTCAAACTTTCCAAACATTTCCCATTTAAGAATTTCTCCAAAAAAACTCATTTTCAAACTTTTCAATTTCATCAACACTTTCTAAGATTTTTTTTTTCTCAAAATTTTCATTTGTTTCAAAACATTTATATCCAGTTTCAGGAATTTCATGCCTGAAAAATTACTTTCTCGATTCTCAAAATCTCAAACTTTTTTCAAAACATGCACAGTCTTAAACATGAATGCATCACATCATAGTGTATCACATCATAATCAAATTAAAAACACATAACACACCAGAATTGGTTTGGTTCGGTCCTAACAGGACGTACTACGCATTTCCGCATAACGGTCATGCATGCTTGGTGAGTGAACAGACGTACTACACTTTCCCCATAGCGATCGGTGTAGCGGTGAAAGGAGTCCGTGTCGGATCTCCATTGCCTATTGCGAGCGGTATGCGAAGGCTTAAGCAGTAGAGACAGCTGACTCACAAAAGGACTGACCAAACCCACTTAACACATAACGAAAGCAGAATTCAGTTGCTCGAAGGCATTTTTCAAAATCTTGATTTTTATTTTTTTATTTTTTTAACCTTTTCAACTCATAACATCAAATTGTGTCATAAATGACACAAACATATATCCACATAATTGCATATAATCAATCTAATGCAATTCACGTAAATCACATATGCATTACAATATATGCACTAATTCTTTAAATCATTCAAATCATAAATCACATAATTTGAAAACCATGAAATTCATAAGTCTTGCATTTTCTAAAACTCATTTTACTCATTTGAAATCATAATTTCAAACATTTACATCCTTTTCAAACATTTTTATCAATAATCATTTATCAAAAATCAAATTTTGCTTTCTTTAATTTTCAAAATTCACATTTAGCTTATAATTCAATAAATAAATATACTACCCACCTCGTATCCATGCTAGCATCTGGTCCATTTCTTCAATTTGACCTTTTCTCCTTTCTTCCTTCCAATAGAAAATTTCCTAAATCAATTTCATAAAAATTTAATCTCATAAATAACTTAATCCTTCAATTTGATGCATAACTCATCAATTCTTACTAATTCCAAGATAGTTACATCACTAATTTCAAAAATCTCCAAATTATAAATTGAATCTAAACCAATCCAATCAAATTCAATATCATAATTAACTTAATTTCTCAAATTGAACTTAGGAAATATCAATTCCTCTCATATTCAAGCTATTTCAATCTCCAATTTTGAAAATCCCCAATTTTCAAAATTGGCCTAAACCAATTTGCACAAATTCAATATCATAAAACATAATTTCTTCAAAATTGATTCCATATTTCACCAATTCATACTAGTATTGATGATTCTACATCATTAATTCACAAAATCTCCAAATTTTAAATTAAGCCTAAACCCCCAATTTACAATTTTTCAAATTAAACTCCACCTAAAGCATAAACATCAAAATTGACTTAGGATATCTCAAATTCATCACTAATTCAAGCCATCTAAAGCAACAATTTCAAAGACCCCCAAATTTCACTATTCATCATCTTCTTCACTAAGCTTTCTCTCTCTAGAATCTTCCATAACCAAAATTAACTCATTATACTTGATAATCACTAAATTAATCTCATAGCACATAAACCCACATCATTTCTAATTAATCTAAACCAAAATTTCAAGAATAACTCAAAACTTAAAACTTTTCTCTTACCTTTTTCCCTTCAATTTTCGGATTTCACCATGTTGCAAGCTCCCATGTTCTTCTTCCTTCTTTTCTATGTAGAAAACACGAAAATATCATGGTAGAAACTCAAAACTCCAAGCTTTTTTTCTCTCCTCTCTTCCTCCTTCTCATGGCCGAATATATCTTCTCTCTTCTCTTCTCCAAAGTTTCTTCTTCCTTTCTCTTCATTTTTCGTGAATCTTCTGCTGTATTAAATGGGTAAAACGACAGCTCCTATGTGTTTTGCCATGTCACTTAAAATGGTGCCAAAATGACCAAGTTACCCCTCACTTATTTGCCTATTTCCAAAATTGCCCCTGCAGGAACTTGAAAAACTGATACCTTGTGATCTGATTTCAAGCATCTAAACGAAATAATTTGGACAAACTTTCTCTTGAAAATTGTTCCTCTAGATCATATGAATCCAACGCCACCAACCGCGCTCAATTCGGATCAGAAACGAAGAAGTTATAGCCGAAATACTATCAGACCTTCACAAAATCCGAGGCTGAACATTATCATAATTTCAGTCCAGAATTTAACAATCTTAGGGATGAAATTAAATTTCGATCCCTTCACAAGAGTTGTAGCCTTATATCTTAATTTTATTTTCCCTCAAGAATCAACTCAATCGGAGTTGTACAGCTCCCGAATTTCGCAAATTACTTAACCATGTTCAGAAAATTTTCTAACTTAACCACCTTAACCCATCCTCACTCTTGATTCAATCAATTCTCATTTCATTTAATCTCCTAAAAATCATAATTCTTCCTGAAAAGGAAATTAATCATCGTAGGAATCCAACGCTTCGAGAATCAAATTAATCAGATGTCGGACGAAAGAATTATAAGCAAAAGATTACAAAAGTCGGATCAAAAGCAAAGCAAACCGAACGAATTTTTTCAAAAATCACAACTCTTGATCCCAAACTCGGAATTTGACAAATTTGGTGTCAATAAAAAGATCAAAGGAAGCTCTCCAACTTCCTTGAAGTACTCAAAATCAAATTAAGTCTCAAAAGAGGTCAAAAACTCAATCAAAGATTCTGTCCAAAACAGCTTTTCCTAAACGACTTTCAATGTTCAGTCACTCATAACTCCTAGCCCCGATATCGAAAAATTACAAACTTTATGGTGTCGGAAAGATCGAAATACAAGCTCCAACTTTTATTAAGACCACTTATTCCAATTCAGATTAAATCCATATGACGAGTGGCCTCGAAGTATAGCACATGCAAATATACACTTAGGTCATTTATGCAAAACAAAGCTAGATCACTTAACTTTGGAAAATCATAACTCTTAATCCCGACATCGAAAAATAGTAAACTTTATAACCACAGAAAACTCTCAACAAACACTACAAATTTTATGTAGATCATTT
This sequence comes from Erythroxylum novogranatense, assembly GCA_029891385.1. NCBI lineage: Eukaryota > Viridiplantae > Streptophyta > Magnoliopsida > Malpighiales > Erythroxylaceae > Erythroxylum > Erythroxylum novogranatense. The sequence goes on along the minus strand of CM057230.1, from coordinate 24,887,250 downwards.
TCTTCAATTTTGCCTAAATTAAAAAGTCAACTTTTTCCTCAAAAAGTCAAACTTCCAAGCTAACTTTAACTGAGCATAACTCTCACTCCCGATATCGAAAAATATCAAACTTTATAGCTACGGAAAGCTCTTGACATAAACTACAAGTTTTCAGAAGATCATTTTCTCAAATTTTGCCTCAAACAAAAGTCAACTCTCAAGTCAAACATTGTCTCTCCAAAAAGTCAAACTTTCTAAATTCTTCAAATTTTCACACTTTTTCTTTTTAATTCTTGCTATTTAACTTCATTTCAATCAACTCATCCACTTTCCTCTCATAATCCATATAAGTTCACTCAAATATCAAAGTCCTCAAAATTAAACAATTCATTTCTCATAAATTTTTCTTAATTTCATCAAATTTCCTTAAATTCATTCTCATTCTCACCAATTCTTTCTCACTTTAAATTCATTTTAATATTTCTAATTTTCATCAAAAGTTCAGGGTCCAACATCTTCTATCTTTTTCCAGTTCTTCTGTCTTTTCCATTAATCTACTTTATACCTATCTTCTGTTCCATTTTAGACCCTTCAGAAGATAGAATTTGTCTTTGAGGTCTTCATGAAAGTTGTAGATTATGAAGTCCTATTTTGAACCATATAAAGAACAACTTAATCCGATACCTTTAGTGAAAATTATAGTTATTTTCCCATTCCTTCTATCTTTTTCCATTAGTCTACTTTTCGTCTATACCTATTTTCTGTTCCATTTTTTACTCTTTAAAAGATAGAATCTGTCTTTGAGGTCTTCATGAAAGTTGTATCTCTTGAAGTCCTATTTTGAACCATATAAAGAACACCTTGATCCGTTATCTTTAGGAAAAGTTATAGTAATTTTCCCATTTCATCTGCGTTTTGCTATCTTTTGTCTTTTTGTTTCTTCTGACTTTTCGTTTCTTCTGTGTTTTGCTATCTTCTGTCTTTTTGCTTCTTCTATCTTTTCGCTTCTTCTGTATTTTGATATCTTTTGTCTTTTTGCTTCTTCTGTCTTTTCACTTCTTCTTTTTTTTCGCGTCTTCTGTGTTTTGCTATCTTCCGTCTTTTTGTTTCTTCTGTCTTTTTGCTTCTTCTGTCTTTTTGCTTTTTCTTTCTTTTCGCTTCTTCTGTCTTTTCACTTCTTCTATCTTTTTGCTTCTTTTGTCTTTTTTCTTCTTCTGTGTTTTGTTATCTTTTGTCTTTTTGCTTCTTCTGTCTTTTCACTTCTTCTGTGTTTTGCTTCTTGTCTTTTTGCTTCTTCTGCTTTTTTCTATCTTCATGTTTATTTTTGACCCTTCAGATGATAAAATTTGTCTTCAAGGTCTTCATAAAAGTTTTATATCTTGAAGTCCTCTTTCGAACCATATAAAGAACACCATAATCTGACAACTGTAGAGAAAGTTATAGCAATTTTCCCACTTCTTCTGTCTTTTTCCATTCGTCTATTTTTCCTTTGGTTTCGTCTAATCCTATTATCTGGTCCATTTTAACCCTTCAGATGATAAAATCTAACCTTAAGGTCTTCTTCAAAGTTGTAGATCTTAAAGTTCTCTTTGAAATCGTTTCAATATGATCTTAATTCAACATCTCTAGTGAAAGTTATGCCATTTGTTCTGAGACAAGTTCAATATGATTGAGGACCAAATCTTGTTTGGTTCTTTCGGCCATAATTTTGCTATCCGACCTCCAAATGAAGTGATTCTTGAACCCTTAGATTCCTAACACTTTTATTTTTACATATCCATGAAAGGTTATAGATTTTGGTATTGATGTAAAAAATATGTATTAAATCAAGTAAGGGTATCGATTGGAAGAGTAGAAATTGGATATTTTACTAAACATGCTTCAGTATTTTGATGATTTCTGGATCAATAGAGCTCCGAATAAGTTGATTCTTATTTCAAGATAAACTAGAGACATATAGATACAAATGGTATGAAGAAGTTGAAATCTAATTCAGTTTCTAACAGGTTTAAATTTTGGATAGAAGTTGTGCATAATATGTTGATTTGGGCAAGAGCAGTCCAAAAATGTTTGAAGTATATCTTTCGAATCACTGAACCAAATGGATTGATTTTGGTGTCATTGGAAACTTAAGACAAGGGAGAACACTTTTCTAGAAGAAAGAGTTATGTCAGAATATTCAAGGGTGCTTTTGGCAAGACACTTAAGTATAGAAGACATAAGACATAAATGGAAGGGCAAATGGGACATTTCTGAATCATTAAGGGCATAATTGGAAGAAGAAGTGTTGTCTTGCTTATAAATGAAGAAGAAAAATGTGAATGGAAGGATAATCAGAAGAGAAGAATGAAAATTTAAGAGAAAAGAGAGAGAATGTCATAAAAAAGAGAGAGAAATACAAAAAAAGAAGAGAATGAGAGAAAGAAGAGAAAAACAAGCTAGGGTTTCAATTGTGTTAACCTTCAAGAGAGATTTTGGAGTTATTCAAGAAAGGAAAAGGAAGAGGAAGAGAAGAGCTTCCCTTTGAGCTAAAGATCCCTTCATTTGGTGAAAAATGAAGGTAAGATTATTTTAAATCTTTTGGATTTTTGGAAGGATTTTAGTTCATGGAGTTTAAAAAAGGCTTGGGTTTAAGTATTCTAGAACCAATTTTAAAGATTATGCTTTGAGAAATTTTCAATTGAAAATCCTATTGAGTGAGATTTTTTTTATTGTATAAAGGGATCAAAGGAGGCAAGAGGAACAAGAGAATAGACTTTTTGAGCAAGTCCATAATCAATAAAATCAAGGTGGGTATATGTTTATAATAGAGTAAATAAGCCACTACTATTTTTCTTTAAAGCAAAGAAGTTTACTGATTTCAATTGCATCATAAGTGTTGCATCTTTTGCTTTTACATAATTTGTGAAATCTGCTATATGTTTGCTACATGAACTGTGTAATGATTTATAAAGAGATTTTTCAAGTGATTTTTAAAAAGAATAGCAAGTTTATGAAATCAAGTTTTGAAAGCGCATATGAAATATTGTATGCTCATGAAACTCAAGTTTTCAAGAAGTGCTATTTTGGGCAATACAAGTTTGTAAGTCATGATATATGTGTTATATGGGTTTGCGGTGATCCCTTAAGAAATGTCACGTGCACGTTGACCCAAGTTTAAGGCTTTTACCGCTTGCCCACTAGTGGCGTGAAGCTCCTTCATGGACTCCCATAAGTTCACGGCTACACAAGACCATTATGTGAGATTGCATTAGTACGTTCTGTTCACGGCTACACAGGACCCTTATGAAAAATGTGTAGTACGTTCTGTTTTGGATTCACCCAAACCATTCTGATGTGTTTATGTGCTTATGATCTATTGACAAGTTTGATGCATACATGATTTAAAATTGTTCATAAATTGTTTGATAAATTGAGAATTTTGAGGAATAAGTGTTTGATGATATTTTGCATATGAAATTACTTTGGTTTCGAAAATGTAAAATGACAATGAGTTTTTGAAAAGAGTTTTTGCTTATCTTTCTATTATAAACTATTATCCACGAGCTGTCAAGCTCACCCCTATTCTCCTCCCCATGTCCAGGTGATGAGCAAAAGATGGAGTAAAAGAGAGTCAAGACCTAACCTCGATTATGCACATTTTTGTATTTTTAAGCTAAATTTTGTAACCATGAGGGTTTAGTCACATTTCAAGGATTATTAGTTCTTGTAACTTTTGTATATGGAGATTTGAGACATTTATGTATTGTGGCTTCAAATGCCATTAAAGCTTGGTAATAATTTTGTTTTGATGTTTGATTGTCGTGGGCACGTCACCCTTGTGGGATGATACCTAATAAGGGTTCATGGAAATAACCCTATGGGTTTACGCTCACGCTTCATGATTTCGCAAGAGTTGAGTTCCGATAATGGCGCCCAACACATTGACTTAAAATCCGAATTGCAAACCTGTTCAATTCTGAAACACTATTTCCAAATTGATCTCACCAAGAAACTATAAGTTATAAGATAACAAAAGTAGTGTTATAAACAAAATAAAGTGATAATTAATTTCCATCAAATAAGAAAAAGGAAGTAACTAATACCTAGAGAAAGTTTTCCTCTTTGTCGAATAGCAATTGGCATTCCAAAATCCACATAAGATAACTTGTAAAGCTTCATTTGTAAGCTTAAAAGATCTTGCATCGCGTCAATGCTAACAATTGTTGTAATAGTTAAAAGCATTCTTCTATTAACTTAAGCTTGCTTAGTAAAATCCAGTCTAAAATAGACACAAGGATTCAAAAATGCCCCAGCTGCAAACAATGGAGAAGAAAGTTGTCTTTTCCTTCTCTCATTAATGATTGAAAGATAAGGTGTGTATAAAGAAGGCCTGTATTTCATATTGGTCTTAATTGCTTCCGTCGCCCTCTCTATGGTATAAAAAATATAACCCATTGTTGGCTTTTTGTCACTAGCAGCCAAGTGAAGCACCCTCACCAAAGGCTCACAAACTCGGATAACAAATTGACATTGAGACCAAAATTTTCTATCTTTTAGTATAATGTTACCAACCTCCACTCCAGCATTAGACCTAACATGCTGAGATGCAATCCACTTATTACTTGTAAACATTTGTCTTAAATCTTTCTTCATTGAAACAAAAGACTGAAGTGATAAGAAATTTGTTGCAAATCTTGTTACAGTAGGACGACATAAATTCCTACTATTGGTAAATTCCTTTCTCATCAAATTCAATACTCATACACAATTATAGATGAACTTTGTCACCTTTTTAGCTTTCTGTATAGTCTCATCAATAACAAGAAAATACCTAAGATCTCCTATATTCTTCAGCATTAGGTCAATGGAATATGCAATTCAAGGAGTTCAAAAAATTGAATTATATGTATTCTACAACCTTTTTCCTGCCGCTTTATAAGTGGAATCATTGTCAGTAATAAACTGAACAATGTTTTCAGGTCCTACATCATTCACAACTTTATCAAATATCGCAAACGAAGTCTCAGGATTTCTAATAAGGTCAAGTACATTAACAGATTTCAAAAATATAAAGCCATTTGTAGAATAAACCAAAAAAATTATAATAAGCTCTTGTCTCCTATTTTTCCAACCATTATACATAATTGAACATTCATAAGTACCTCACTTCACTCTTCTTTCAGCCAAATAACTTTTAATTTCAGAAACGACACAACTCAAAAGTTTATCTCTTAAGTCATCAATCGAAGGACCTTTGTGTCCTGGACCATAACGCTGCATTTGGTTACTATGATTTATATACTGAGACGAAATGAAACAAAAATTTAGAGATAGAGCAGAACAAAAAATAGAAACAGTGAAGTGTTTGGTTGTAATGGACAAAACAGATAAAACTGTGCAGCTCGATGATAGAAATGTGTTTGGTTGCAGTTGACAAAATATAGAACACAGTGTCAAATGCCAAAGTACCCCTGTAGTATAATATGATTGAAAATACGTAATTCATTGATTATTTTAAAACGAACGATTTGTATTAGTTTTTTTTATTGTATCTATAAATAAGGAATTAAAAAAATGAGGAACCTAAAAATTTAATGAAATGAGCTATTGAATAGCAAAAAATTGTACAAGTTAACAATAAAATGAATTACATTAAATATTTTTATAATTGTATCAATATTTTTTAGTTGTATTTGTATTTTTAATTACGATGAAATAAAATGAGGAACCTAAATATTTAATGAAATGAGAAACCTAAAATTTAATGAAATGAGTTATTGAATAAAAATCCTACATGTTAGAAATTCTAATACATAATAATTTAATAAAACATCTAAGCATTCATGGAATTAATTACATAATAGGTTAAAGATACATTCAAGCCTTATATTTTATTAAGAATGTCCTTAACAATAATACCCAAAATGACTCCGATGGCAATGAGTAAAAATCCTTAACTCCATTCCATTTTTTTTTTCAAAATTGCAACTTCATTTAGTTGTGCATTTGTTGGAAGTGAAAATTGATTAGGTATTGCTAAGGGTTCATTAGCTGTAGGAACAATTTCTTCATTTCAACGAGTCCACCTATTTGGGTCTATGACATAAGCACTTTGTGCTTCAACCAAAGTCCGATACCTCTTGAATCTAGCATTAGAAAACCCCTTAACTGCCAATTTAACATCATCCCAATTTGTAAAAATACCAACTTGACGTCCAACAAATACAACATAGAAGTTGTATCTACCCATAGTTAAGTACCTGAAAACGAATCATTTCCTCATCATTTATACATTTACATAAATGAAAAACATTAGAAAGTTAATAAACCAACCATTCACCATTCGTACACAGTGAGCTCGAAAGTGATAGGTCACAACCAAAAATTATTGTCCACTACAAGCATTGTTAAATAGTTAAGCTAGAAGCATTGTTAGCATCCTACATTACCATATAATAGTGTACTATAACCTAATAATTAAGAAATAAAGCATAAAGTCAAATTTCATCATCTAACATGCTCCTTACATAAGCTTGTTTCTGGTCTACAGTTAAACCCTATAAAAGCTTCCCAGCATGAGCATTCTTTGAGAAGATCCTTGTAGTCCTAACATCTTCTTTAGTGGGGAACCCCAAATTCCCAAGCTCTTCACCTAGCTTAGCTCTAAATTGTCCCACAATGGCATCAACAATGATCTTAGCATTCTCTTCACTATTGTCAATAGCACGATCAAAAGAGGCAGCAAGGCTTTCTAATATTTCAATATCCCTTATCTTCCTTTTCCCTTTATTTTTTTGGTTCCCTCTTGTGTTATTGGAAGAGATGACAGAACTAGTGAGATGGGCTGAAGCAGTTGGAGCAGGAGTGGCTGATAAGCCTATTGGATCTACTAGGGTAGTAGGAGCTACTGGAGCAGCTGGTGCATCACCTTCAGTTTTATCAGTTTCAAGCTAAGCAACAGCATCTTGAGCTCCTGCACCAGTGGTTCTGTCTTTCTCATAGACAAACTCAAGTCTATAGTAAAGCAGGAAAGGCTTTCCAAGAGTGTAGTACTTGTTAGGGGGTCTTTGTAACAACTACTACCTCCATGAAGGTCACAAATGCTTATGTTTCATCTGAAGTCCAAACTCTTGAAATTGCACCTAAACCATGTAATGCCATACCCCAAACCATTAACTAAATGAAAGCTCACAATTTAATGGTTTCTTCTCTAATCATCAAACATGTTCTTAGCTAAATCCTCTCTCCATTGACTGCATTCATTACTTGTCTCAACACAATCAACAAATTCAGGGAAAGTTGCATCTTCCCCAATTGGCATATCCTCAGCTTTAAGAGAAGTAAGCTTTACTAGATCATAAGTCATATGCAACCTAATAAAGTTGTGTAGAAGGCAACATGCAAGAATTATGTGCACATGAGTGGTTGCTAGATAAAAAGATGGATTTTTTAGAAATTTACTTCTTTTTTTCAGTAAACCAAATGCACGTTTAATCACATTTCTGGCAGATGAGTGTCTCTTATTATAGAGCTCTTCTGGGTTCCTAGATGTCCTTCCATCTTTTGCCCACTCTTGAATATGGTATCTTGTGCCTTTAAAAAGTGCAAGAAAGCCAGGACCATTGGTATAGCCTGCATATACTAAGTAGTAATTTCCTATAAACAAATGACACTATTACTATCGTTGTTTTAATCAAACCTTTAAAAAATTAACAAAATTCTAAAAATTCTTATCTTACATACCCTTTGGAACTTGAAGTCTATTAGGCTTAGTAACAGTATCACGCATAACCCTTGAATCAGATGCTAAACCCTCCCATCCTGCAAGAACATAAACAAAGTTTAAGTTCTTATCACACACTCCTAACACATTAGTGCATATTTCCTTTTCCTACCTTTGTATCTGGGTTTGTCTGCATGGGTAACTATTATTTCAAAATAAGTCCTATCTAGAGCACCAAGGCCCCTTTTAACAAAACTTGAACAATAAAAAGTTCTAGTTTAGTATTTTTAAAAAAATGAAATTAGACAATTTATTTTAACTAATTAACTTTACTAAACTTAAACTATTTTCATCTATTGTTTGTGCAATCCTCAGGAATTGGTGTGGGCTTGACAAACAACAGATGTTGAAGCTTTAGTATAGCCTTCAGCACACAATGGAAAACCTTACTTATTGTTTCTCCTGACCTCATAAACCTAACTTGTACTACTCTATTAGATTCATTTTGTGTTAATATTCTTAGGAAGATTAAAACTTTTTCTTCAATACGCACATGGCCATTATTCCTCAACCCACCATGGACTTGAAGCATTTGACATAACAATGTAAATACATTTAATTCCATCCTTAAATCCCACTGGCTATTCATATCACCTTCATTCAAAATCCTATCTATATTAGCTTGCCTAATTGGTTCTGTCAATGCCCTACTACTTATAGCATTTTCACTCCTACTCAGTTTTTTTTGTGTATACATACAACCATAGCAACATGACCATTCTTATAAAATCCAATTTCCCATTCCAAAGCACAAACAAACTTAGACACTTAAACATAGCATCATGATCCTTGTTATCCATTTTTGTAAATAAAAAATGTCTTCAAGGATAAAAAAATATAATGGTCATAAACCTTAGATATCCTCATCACATAAAAGAAAACATGTAAAATAAAAATTGAAACATATATAATAAAAAACATAAATAATAAAAATTTCAAATCACAAATAGTAAAAAATAAAAACACAAAACACACAAGGAAATAAATATTAAAAATTGAATCAAAATTAATAAAAGAAGAAATATTCCAAATTAAAATTAGAAAAACAAAACACAAATACAAAAATAATCAAAAAATTGAAACAAAAAATACAAAAAAACAGAGCATACAAAATTCGAAACACAAATAAAGAAAGAAACTCAAAACACAAAACACAAAAACTTCGATTATTGCAATTAAGGTTTACTATGACACCCCCCAAAATTGAAAATTGAAGAAAATGACATGAATTATGTAGATTTCAAGTTGACAAACACAACAATAGCAAAAAAAATAAATTGAAGAACTCACCTTTGACTGCTGATTAGAATAGAGAAAGGACCGGTTTCTTACTAGAGAGACGAACAGGAGAAGAACGTGCTAGTAGTAGAGAGAAAGTGTCTGGTGAAGAAATGAGAAGAAGAATGGTCTCTCTTTTTTTGCTATTTATACACTTGGGCATGTGTGGAATATAAGTAATAATATGGGGGTATTTTTGTCCAACAATCTGCATGTTTTGTTTCTGTGACAAGCACAAGAAAGTTGTGCCACGATTTTGGAAGGAACAAAAAATTTGTGTTTTTGTGAGCTGGCGTCGGAACAAAAATGGGCAATGTCAGCAACCAAACACTGTTGGGAACAGGATTTTTGTGTTTTGATATCTGTCTTTACCCACGAAGACATCAACCAAACCCAATGTAAGAGGCTATTGCATCCATCATAGGTTAATAATAATAAGACTAAGCAACATTGAATGATGAACCTGTATTATACTACCATCTAGCTACTATCATATCGACATTATGAGCCACATTTCTTGATTGCATTGCACTACAAATTGAAGGTTGGGCTCTAGGAGTTGTTCGTGGTGCAAAGAAACTAGCCACCTGCCTCCTTCTCTTCCTCATATTAGGTTCAGGTACTTCTTCTTAAGCTTGAGATAGAATACTTCCAGTACCACTTCCACCTTCAACATTTCCAAAATTACCACGGAAACTAGAAAACGAACTTCCACGACCAATTTCAAAATTCAACCATTCTCTTCTATCTCTCTCATATTGATATTCATTAAGCAATGTTTTCATCTACCACTTGACATCACGACTCACTTTTTTACAAGGTTCAACATCTCCTTTAACTCCAACTAAATGTTTTTTTAATCGGGTAATTCCTCCACCTTTCAAATGCTTGTTAGAAAACAAGCAAATAGTATGGTTCCTCATACCGAGAATCAATACAGCATGAGCCCAAGCTAGATCATTGTATCTTCCAGAAGTGGATTGATTAAGAGCACTTGAACTTTCTCCCCTTTATCTGTAAAAATAAATGAATGCATATTAAAATAAATAATACATAATTTCAGTACACAATATGCATATCCATCTTGTATGATATAACTCATTTTGTATGATTACATTACGCACATTTCAATTTCATGGAACACAATTCATTATAAGTCAAAAGCTAACAATTCAAAACATTCAATATATAGAATTACACAAAACATATATCAACAATTTCTATTTTCAACAATTTTAACAATTTCCATTTCCAATAATCACAAAGCGCTCATAATTTTATTTCCATTTCTAACAATTTCCATTTCTATTTCCAATAATTTTCAACAATTTTCATTTCCAACAATTACAAAACATACATAAACAATCATTCATAAAACAATTCCATTTTCATCAATTTTAACAATTTCTATTTTCAACAATCATAAAATATTCATAATTCTATTTCAATTTCCAACAATCACAAAACATACATAAACAATTTCCATTTCCATTAATCACAAAACATTCATAAAACAATTTCTATTTTCAACAATTTTAACAATTTTCATTTCCAACAATCATAAAACATTCATAATTTTATTTCTATTTCCAACAATTTTCAAAATTTTCATTTCTATTTCTAACAATTTTCGACAATTTCCATTTCTAATAATCACAAAACATTCATAATTCTATTTTCATTTTCAGTAATTTCCATTTCCATTTTCAACAATTTCCATTTCCAATAATCACAAAACATTAAAATTTCCAATTCCATTTCCAACAATTTCCATTTCCATTAATCACAAAATATTCATAAAATAATTTCCATTTCTAATAATCACAAAATATGCATAAACAATTTTCATTTTCAACAATTTTTAGCAATTTCTATTTCCAATAATCATAAAACATTCATAATTTCATTTTCATTTCCAACAATTGTCAACAATTTCCATTTCCATTTCCAATAATCACAATACATTCATAAAACAATTTTCATTTTAATAAGTTTCAACAATTTCTAATTCCAACTTTCACAAATCATATATAAACAATTTCCATTGCTAACAATTTCAATTCAAAGTTTCAAACATGAGGATCAAGTTGAAGGGTATGATATGATTTACATAATTGCCAAATAATGAATGACATATCTTATACAATTGTTCATCTACATATATTCATAGCATGATGATCAAGTTGAAAGATATATTCATAATATGAGAATCAAGTTGAAGGATGTAACTTCTTGAAATGTTTTTTTCTTATTTAAAATTTTGAATTTTCTTTTCATTTCTAACAAACCATAATATTATATACACCATTTTATATTTCGTTCTTAAATGTATATATTACTTTTACAAGTTTTAATTGACATTAATAAGTCTAAGTATAAATGATTGGAACCTACAAGTTTACAACATATTCACAATTTGACAAAAAATTCTTTTCGGATACATTTATTATGTCACTATTTTCACACATTATCTATTATAAATATTTATGATACCTACACATATATATTACCAAATAATTCAAGTTCAACATATTTTATACTCAATTAATTATTTATCCAAAACTAATACCCAAATAGGTAAATACTATCATTAACTACAACCAAATTATTATTAATTTCTAATTATATAATTTTATGCTCAACTAATTATTTACCTAAAATCAATACCCAAATATTAAAAATAAAATACCATTTCACAAATATTAAGAATGTGTCAATTAATGATTTAAGTTTTTACAATTTTACAAATTTAATTTTATTGGTTTAAATTTTACATTTAGGTTGTTCCATGTTGGGCACCAAATTTTTCTAATTGATGTTATTAAGCATGAATTGTGCTAATTGTGTGTTTATGTCTTAGTTTGATTAAATTGAAGGTATTTATGGATATTTGAGATTTGGTTTGAGTTAATGTGCTTTAAATGAAAATTAAAGGGTAAAAATGTGTGAGGGCATTTTTGGGAAGATCACTTGAGTTGGAGAGCTTAAGGCTTTACAAGGAGGGGTGTTTTGGTCTTTGTCATCCCATTTAGGCCTAAGAGTAAGAAATAGACTTAGAAGGAAAAGAAGAAAAGTGAAGAGAAGAAGAGGGAGAGAGTTGCCGTAAGTGAGGAAGAAGAGATGAGGAAATAGGGTTCTTGATCCCAGAAGTTTTCAACAAGAATCGAAGCAATTCTTGGTAAGTTTAGCTTCTTTTAATCTTGTTATGGTTAGATTAAACCCTAGAATCGATTTCCATGTGTTAGAATCGGTTGTTGGAAGGTTTAGGGCAAAATGGTTAGAATCCTTGGATTGTTAATTTTGTGACTGCTTTTAAGGTGTTAATGGATTAGAAATGTAGTATTGGACTTGAATTAAGGTTTAAGTGTGTTACATTTGCAAAAGGGAAGGATTGAAGTGGTTAAACGCTGGAAAGATCGGGTTCGGAGACGTTCTCCAGACTCGCACGTTGCGACGTGCTCAAATTTGTGCATTGCGGCGAGCGTAGGCCGTTCGTCGCGACGTGCGAGGAATTTGTGCGTCGCAACGAGTGCAGGCCATTCGTCACGACGTGCGAGAAATTTGTGTGTCGCGACGAGCGTGGTCTTTGTCGCGGCGAGCGCGGGCCGTTCGTCGCGACGAGCATGGCCTTCGTCGCGGCGAGCCCCCAGTTTCTAGCAAAGATGAATTTTGGTATTTTGGGCATATCTTTTGCTATAGAAGTTCAAATGAGGTGATTTCAGATTCGTTGTGAACTAGAGCTGAAGGGATATAAATTTTATGAAGGAAAGAAGTTCAGAATTTGCCTCTAAAGATTCGGACATTAGGTTGGAATTCGAATGTAGACTTTTAATGCGATTACTTTTGATTTTCAAGTTTATTGAATATTTCCTTTGAATGTTGTTTGATTGGGAACTTGGTTTGTTATAGGAAATCAAGCCGACCTAATCCAATCGCGAGAGAAAGGACAACAGTGAGTTGGATTCTCAAGCGATATTAGGTGGGTAATATATTTATGGATGTTGTGTGTATGGGCAAAATGTGTATGCTTGCTTGCATGTGTGTGACACTGCTTGTATTGAATTATGAGAAATATTGCAAATGCATTGTGATTATGATTATGTACTGCTTTGAAGAACATTATGGCATTTTGCAAGAATGAAAAGTATGAAAGCTCGATAAATGATTTGAGCATGAAACCAATGATTATGTGCTTGTTTGGGTGAGAGAGGAACGTATCATTAGTCACGTGCACGTCGACGTATAGCCTTCTCCCGGCTGCCCTCTTGAGGCCACGAGATCCTGAGAAATCGGACTCGGATAGTTTACGGTATAAACTTCTGTTTATCCGGATCGTTCCACGAAACTCTCGAGCCACTTGTTGTGCATCTCATCATTGATCCTTTAGGATGAATGCATAATTAATTGCTATGTTGTGAACTCAAAGATATCATGACATATTCTTGTGACATTTTGATGGCTATGAGATTGTAATTCAATTGATAGATTGATGACTTGCTATATGCCTGTGTATATTTATGTATATGCTTGAATGTGTGACTCGTTGCCAATGGCTATAAATGTATATGCCACTGAGCTTCGCAGCTCACCTTTTTATCTCCCACTCCTCAGGTGCAGAATGAGACAATCGTTGATCTTGCAAGGCATCGGAAACTCCAAGATAGTTAGGAGCTTTTGTCTTAAGTTAGTATTTTTGGTTAGCCTCTAAGCATAACATCATTGGGCATTCTCATGTATTTTGGATTTAAACTTCGATATGTATTGTGCTCATTTGAGATTGTTGTTCAATTTTACTCGAAGTGTAAGAGCATGTGTATGTGATAGAATGTATAAGAATGTGTGTGAATTGAATTACGTATAGATGTTGGGATCGGGTCTAAATCCTTGGGAGCTTTCCACGGCGCAGCCCGAGGGGCCACCTCGGGACGGGGAATCGGGACCCGAGCCCAACATTCCAACTTTTAACTTTCAAGTTCAACTTTCAATTTTCATAATCAACATTAGCCAGGCCGTGCATAATGCATATCATTCATTAAAAAACTTATCATAAATATAAACTTAAACCAATCTTTATAACCAATACATCACTCATCATAAATAACTCATTCAATTCAACTCCATTTTTATTTCCAAATGACAATGCCGTTATCATTCAACATTTCAACTCTAATGAATCTAACCTACGTAAATCAGAAAATAAATACATCATTCACCGTGAGTGTCTCACTCACTCAATTCAACTCCATTTCCATTTCCTAGTGACAATATCCAACCAGAATACCATATACAGGCAAATTGTAATTCACAAAACAAAATTCCAAATTCAAACTTCTAACCAATTCATAAATCTAACATCTAATCTAACACAATAAATAATGCAATTAAGATTTAAGTTGGAAAAATTAGAAAACTCAACAAACACACCCCAAAATAATTCACTAGCTTCGGGTCTTTAGGTCGAGTGAGAACAGATAGGTCAGAGGCTTTGGGTAGCGTAGACTGGCGACTACAAGGCTGCGATAATCTCTCCTCCTTCAGACGTCCAGAGAGGGAAGGATGAAGATGGTGGCATCCTTGGGGGATGCGGAGGAGCCTCTGCGGATCTCTGTCCTCTGATGCTGGCATGGATCGGGGAGAATGAGGAAAGCAGTAACATCACCGGACCAGTCAACAGTATCGTCAAAGATGAAGACGAGAAAAAGAGAGAGAGAATGGCGGCGGTGGTGAGTAAAGAAGTGAGAGTCAATGAGAGCGAGATAAAAAAACGAGAAGGAAGGTTCGGTGGAGCGTGGAGAAAGAGATGGGGGTGGGGGTCATTTAGAGGACAACCGAGAGAGGAATGGGACGGTGGAGATAGAGATGGCGGGGTCGTTTAAAGAGAGAGGAATAAATAGAGGAAGGAGAAGGAGACTGAGGAGTCGCATGTGTCTAGGTCTGGTGGGGGGGCGTTTCGGGTAGATTTAGGAACAATTTTTAAAAATTGCAAACAGGTCCTTTAATTTTGTATTAATGGCCGGTATCGAAGGAACGAATACCGTTCCGTTTTCTGGCTAGTACAAAATGGTATCCATTCCTTTGACTGGACCAACTAATATCTTAACAACTTCATTTCCAAAAAGAAGTGTTTTTTTTTCAGATTCAACATATTTCAAAGAGTTTCTCGTCTATTGTTTTTAATGAAAATGCAAGGTTTATATTTTTCTTGTTAAAGTTATTAATATATACCAATTGAAGTTTTTAAGGTTAATTATTATGTTATTTATACATTTTAAATGTTTTACTGGGTGCTAATTAATTGTTTGTATGCATTAAACTTTAATTTCAAGTAAAATTGAGGAGAATCTTGATTTAGGATAGTGAAAAAATTAGGTTTATTATTTAATTATTTAATTTAAGTATTTAATAATATTTAATTGAGTGTGATTTTGAATGAGTATTGTCATATGGTTGCTATTAGGCATGTGATGTGTGACTTAGAGTATTGATGAATTTTCAGTATGATGGATTGATTATTGAATCCGATTCAAAGGAAGCGCTTAGATGCCTAAGTTATTCTCAGGAGGATCTACAGCATCCCTTAGCCAATGTGATCTATGATATCCGCTCCTTTCTAGCACATGACCCAAGGTATATTACCGCACGTGTCTTGCGTGAAGGTAATCAATGCGCTGATCAACTAGTCCGTTTGGGCTCGGGCTTCGTACGCGGCGAGCAGGTGTGGCACAGCCTCCTCCTACATTGTATTCTCTTTTGCGCGCAGATGTGCATGGGATTGCATTCCCTCGACATTAAGCTTGGTTCCCCCCTCTGATGTACCAAAAAAAGAGTATTGATGAACACCAATAGTTATTGTGGTACTGTTGTTGTCGCGGCACCACATGGGCGTGAATAGTGTATTAACTGCTAATTTATGATTTTTTGTTACAGTAAAACCTTGAGGAAGTCATGATTGTGTTTATGCGTGATGTGTGATTGTGACATTTAATTGGCTGAAGCCTCTTAGCTAGCGTACGTTAGATTGGGGCAATTATCAATTTGTTGGTCGGTCTGAACTACTTGAGGCTATAATAAGGCAAATACCATTTTATTGTTTGAGGAATATTATCCAAGGACAATTTTAAACAATTACAAGTTTTATGTATATTTGTACTATTTTACGTTACATTTAATATAATTTTCTAAAATGGTGCATGTCATATCTTTTCTTTTATAAGTAGTACAGTGGAAGATATAGTTTCTGTTGTGTATAGTATAATAGGATTTGATTTTCATTTAATTTTATTTAATTTGATGCTTTCTTGTTTTGTAATATACTCATATATTATGAATTATTTTAAATGAATAATTTACATAAAAAATAAGGGCATGAGAGAATTTTAAGTACAGTTCATAGATTTGGATATAAGAAATTATTTATGAGATTTTTGACTACTTGAGAAGTATCATGAATATTATTCTAGCAAGTATATTTTATTAATCTTAGTGAAGTGGCTTAGGTAGTTGGCTCTTGTCATTAGATAAAAGAACATCACAGCTAAAGGCATAACATGCAAGCTATGTTGGCAAAACAAAAAAAACATGCAATCTATATGTTTGGTAAGCAACATAGAGATATATATCTTAAATGAGTGGTAAGAAGAGAATCAAAACCTAATAAAAAACTTATTCATGTAGACTTGTGTGCCTTTATGAGAACATCTTATCTAAATCACAACTCGCATTTGATTACTTTTGTTGATAAATATAATAAGATGACATCGCTTTAGTTTATCAAAGAAAATTCTAAAACATTGTCCATCTTCAAAACGTTCAAGACAACATACATTTTATTATGTTTGTTGACAAATACAATAGAATCATTTAGGATTATTTTATCAAAGAAAGATCTTAAGCATTGTTCATCTTCAAAAAGTTTGTTAGAAATATATGAACAGATCATAAACTATAGGATCATTGTATATACGTGGAAAAACAAATCATACATACTTGATGAGTTGTTGTTTACCACCGATTAAAGAACGTAGAACGAGTGTTTTGTCTTTTCTATAAAAGCAAAATGCCCAACGTCTTCTCAGATCAAACTTCACACAGTAAGTTATCCCTCTTATAAACTGTCATAGCTTTGCCTTTATATATCAGCGATGAATAACCACCATTAGTGGTTATTCTTCCAAGATGCCGTTTAGACCCATCATGGGTGTAAAATGACATCATCTCCTACTCACACATGATGGGTTTAAAACAAAAACAACTCGACAGTACTCATACTTGTTCAATAACCAGTGAGACCAGCATACGACGAGAGTACATAGTCACATATTTGTTAGGAGTATATGACATCTCGATTAACAAATTGATCCTATGACTTATTTGTCCTTGAGTAGAAATTGTATGTTATACCCTACGTCATATCTCGCATTTGCATTTTCCTTTGATCTCATTTAATTTCTTTAAGTCATGACTGTTGGGACCCGATCTGGGAACCGGATCCCAACCGAAACAAAAGCGAAGACGAAACGAATACGAAATCGGAAGAAGCAAATCGGAGTGATTGAATCAAAAGTAAATCGAATAAACATAGTGAAACGCAAAGCGAATGCAAATCGGAATCGAATAACAAATCGAAATAATTAATAGAATCGAATCATAAGGCATCAATCCGAATCGAAGGGACGGAAGCATAAACGATCCGAACGGACCAAATCAATTTTCCCGACATCCGTAACTTATAAATTAGATAGACGCACGTTGAATACCTTAAGACTAAACCAACCAGAAACCGGTAATAATTTTTTTTCTTCTTTTTCTTTATTCAAACTCATACTCATAATCACTCATTCAAAACATAACCAATCCATACATTTCTATTCGTTTTCACTTCATTCATTTTAATCATTTCTTATACATCTAAAACATCTTAATACAACTAAATCTCTTCTTATCTTAGCCGGTTTTACCAAAATCGGCAAAGATAACTACTGTATTTGGACGGTCCAAAATTTAAAACACAAAAACACACTTCTAATATTACAACTCAACAATACCAAGCAACATCGGACCTCCGTCCGCATCCAAACACCAAGCAGAAACACAAACCTAAATCTAATACTTCCAAAATTCTCAATTCAATACCAAACTCATAATTCGATCAAATTCTCAAATCAATCATACATATATATTTCCAAATCATTCCCATTTCTCAATTCAATATACATGTACGTAATTCATTACACAACCGTAATTCACTTTCCATTCTATATACAAATCCATAAATCAATTTCATCATAGCATACAAGCCATACACAATCGAACAAACGGTCTTGACCATCTTTCATCCAATCTCCCGCTCAATTACCTGGAGATGGGGATGAAAGGGGGGGTGAGCTTATAGCTCGTGGGTAACAGGTTTATAACGAAGCATAAGCAAAACCGTTGAAAAAGTTCATTTGTTTTACAAAAATCACAATCAGTTCATAAAACGTTTTGCTCCCAAATTCTCAGTCAAATCTGAAATTCTGAGTTCAAATCCATAGTTGAAAAGTGTCATTGCATAGTGAAAAGTATTATCACATCAACACAACATGTCCAATCAATCATCAATATCAAATGCTCAAATTATGCACATACTTGACAAGTCATAGATGCAATGCACAAACAAATGGCTCGAGGGTTCCATGGAAACAAAAGGAAGAAACCAAGTTTACATCTCGAACGAAATGAGTCCATTCGGATCTCATAGGCCCAAGCGGCAGCCGGAGAAGGCTCTTGTCGGCGCACGTGATTTAACGAAATGGTTCCACTCGACCAAACAAAAGCACATAATCATACTCTTTCGTGCTCTTTTCTTTCATTTTCGAATATGCAAATGCCATGAATTTCACAAGGCATGACATAAATGTCTCAATTATATGACATAAATATTTCAATGCATTCTCATCTTTATTTTTTGCAAATCATTCACAGTAACAAAACAATATTTACGAAATAGTTGAAATCATTCTTGATTTGGGAGAACACTTTAGTGGCTCATTACTAAATTATAAACATGAAACCCACCTGAAATTTCCTTGCTTATAAACTTGTTTAGGTATGCCTCTCCTCTTGTTCCCCTTGCTCCTCTTTCCTCACTTGGTTTCCTAAAACAACCAAGTTCCATTTATTCAATATTTATAGTAAATGTGTAAGCTTGGAATCCAAAGAAAGCATTAAAAATCTATATCCGATCTTCTCCTAAAATTCCGAACCCTGCGAGGCAAATTCCGAACTTCCCGACTTCATACAACTCGGAGCCCTTTATTTCTAGGTCACAATGAATCCAAATTCACCTCAATCGGACATCTATACCAAAAGATATTCCCAAAAATATGAAAATCTTATTTCGGAAACACAGGGGGATCGCCATGACGAAGAGACGCTCGTCATGACGAATAATCCTACTACGCCATGGCGATAGCCATGGCAAGTTAAGGTTCGCCCATGAACCAAACGTCTGCGTCGCGACGTCTCGATCATTCGTCGCGACGTCCACAGAGAGCACACGCCACGGCGAATAAACGAATTAATTCACACGTCGCGACGTGGCTCCCTTCCCCACACGCCATGGCGACATTCATACGCTGTCATGACGTCTCGTTCGAACTCGACTCAACCCCAAATTTCTGCATAACCCAAGCTCGATTCTGCTCCAAACTCAAATCTACCACATGCAAAGCATAGATCAAGGCTTATACTACCATTCTAACTCATTCTAAGCTTCAGATCCATCACAAACACATCAACCCAAGGATTTCTAAACATTTTCCCCAAAAACCCTAAACCATCGATTCTACTTAATCCACACGATCCTAAGGTTTAATCCAATCATAAACAAGATAGAAAGGACTTAAACTTACCGATTGAAGCCTTAAAATCGTCAAACCACCGAAATCACAAACTCTTTCTTCTTCTTCTTCTCCTCTCTCGGCGCTTCCTCCTTCTTTCTCATTTTCCATTTCTTTCTTTTCTTTTATTTCTTCTTCTTCTAATTTATATTCTTAAAGGGTAAGCAATGTCCATTTTGCCCTCCATCATAAGCTTTAAAACTCTTAAACTTAAGTACCATGCCCAAATTACCCTTATATATTCTTATAACCTTAATACCTCAATATCATAAATTCAAAATCTTCTAATCAAGTAAATTTTGATTCCTTCAAATAATTACAGTCCATGCCTCTAACTTATTTAGAAACAATAATCAACTTAATTGGATCTCTACCGATCAAGATATCATCAACCATCTTGAACCATACTCGAAAATATCTAACTCACTACGACTTAAAAATCTCTTAACAATCATAATTCTCGTCATAATGTAGGTCGTTGCCTTAGGAATCCAACGCTTCAAAAATCATATTAATCGGATGTCGGTCGGAAAATTTAGAAGCACAAGAATGAAAGAGGGTCGGTCGCCTAATAAAGAACGAAATTTCTGAAATTTCTATCTTTATATGCCAAGGTCCAAAATGGCATACTTTATAGCAATGAAAGGATCGAATACAATCAAAACGCGTTCACGAAGAACTCAAAGGCAATAGAAACCTCTAATTAGGTCAATTGTCGATCAAAGCTTCTGCCTAGGGATGTCTCATCCTATACCTCATCCAAACTTATAACATTTCATATCTCCCAAATTTCATAACCAGAAATAACATATTCTACATCATTGACTGACTAGGATCATCTTCTATATCTTTCATATAGATCATTGAACTTAATTCAAAACATATCTATCTATAATTTGCCTCAAAATCACATTACACATCTAAATGTACACTTATGAACAATTTCACCAATACTTAACTGGTCTTAAGCACATTTACAATTACAGAGTCAAATAACCTTAACTTTGACTGATCATAACTTTCACTCCCGATATCGAAAAATGTCATACTCTATGGCTACAGAAAACTCTTAACATAATCTACAAGTTTCATGTAGATCATTTTATCAAATTTTTGCCTAAATCAAAAGTCAACCATCAAAGGCCAAAAAGTCAAACTTTTCACAATTCTTCAATTTCTCACTCTTTCACTATTTATTTCGTATTCCTCAACTCCATTTCAATCAACTCATCCACTTTCACTTTCTCTAATAAATTGCATAATACTACACCAAATTTACTCAACCTCATATCAAATTCATTAAACTCAAAACACTCATTTCAAATACTATCCTCAAAATATCATCTTAACTGCTCAAACCGACATTGTTCACATCAAACCTTAAACATAATCATTCAAATTCATAACTTTTCTCTTCCTTTACACATGACTAAGTCACCTCAGTTTCTCATTTAATGTCAATTTACAAATTCACAAATCTAAGAAAGTTCGGGGTCCAACAATGACTGTATTCAAGTTCTCTCATAAAGAGACGATGGCCATCTATGAATACTTTTCATACGAGTCATTGATCTAAATTAAATGACCTTCCTCTGTCTTCAATTCTCTCTTGAATTAAATTTAATTTGTTTTCCTAGAATTATTCCATAGGATCGTATCTTGCATGATCTTTTGGCAATAAACTAAAGTAGCAAACCTTAAATTCAATTCGCAAGAATGAAACAAGAGTCATAAGGGTATATGATGAGGTTCTTCTTAACCTCAAGGGTCTCACACAATGTAAGATGAGATCTTGTGACTTACATTAATCCCTTTTTGTGGTCAGTTATGCACACATGGTGTAACACCCCAATCTCACAAGACCCGAACCTGACATCGATAGTGATATCCGAGTCCGTGCCCTGCGAGGGTGGCGTGCTACATTACTCAGTAAAAATATTGTCCTCATTGAAACACATACACACACATATTGTAATTTATGCGGAAAACAATTTTCATAAACAATTTTCCTTAACTTTACAAACTGATTTCATCAGTAATACAAAAATTCAGGAAATAAAAGTACAATAATGCAGACGCGAACTGATCCCGACCTCTTCTCTACTTCAAAAACCAACAGATGTCATACGCCCGTTGCCTAACGGGGTATTCTTCTGAGTCCTGAAAAATAATTGCAAATTTTGGGTGAGTTTTGCGAACTCAATAAGAAACCATCATCGATGGTTCACCCAATTCATGCAATACGCGAATAGCGTACAGATTATCACAATCGCACATTCAGAAAGATTTCAAAGCAGTATCACATAGATGCAAGGCATGTTGCCTCTTTCCCAAACTAAAAGTTAATTCAATGCATACTTACACAAATACACGGATTTCTATTTTATTTCAGTGTTCACATATTCTCATTCAATAGCAGAAATCAGAATTTCACAAAACAGTTTTCACAAAAATATCAGCATTTAATCCTTTTCCCAATTCACAGTACAATCAGATACGTGCATAACAATTTTTCTATTATTTCCCATTTAGATTCTGTGTTGTGATTGGCGCAGATCGTCCCAATCAAGATTAATCAGTGAGCCTATGGCTCTAAACTGTCCCTTTTCGGGCACGTTAAACGTTGAGCATAAAGCTCTGAACTGTCCCTTTCGGACTCATTAAACATTGAGCATATAGCTCTCGGTGGCAGCTCCAGTCACAACTTTTATCAATTAATCATGTATAGAATTCATTTATCACAATTCTACAATATCACATTGAAAGTCAGGTCCAATTAATCAAAATCCAACAAATCGTTCTCAATTATACAGTTCCACACATTCACAGTTTACCACATTGAAAACATCAACATTTCACATTCTCAAACAGTTTACTCTCCAATATCAAAACACTCCATCTCTCAGACCTTCGGTCCGAGCTTTCAAACATAAGCATTCACAATAATTCACAGTCACAGTCTATCACATTGGAAGTATAAAAATTTCTCAATCACAGGCAATTAACACTTCAATGTCAAATTCTCATTCCCTCGGACCTTCGGTCCGGTGTTTCAGTTATAAACAATTCTCACATACCCATCATTGTTCTCTACAGAACTATCAGTACGAAATTTTAAACAATCAAAGATTGAGGAACCAACTAGGTTACTCACCTATTACTTCCGAGCTAATTCCGGGAAGTCTCTGCTACGTCGGTCGATCGACGCTCCAATTGGGCCTCTATAAGAATCAGAGAATAAAACGATCACTAATTGTTCAATCCGAACTAGTAATGATGCACATGTAGGTGTAAAATGCATGTTCATGATATTCCCGGCCCTAATCCCATTTTTTTCCATCATAAAATCCGTCTAAAAATTAGGAACCTAATGGCGCTGACAGTACGCAATTCGGACCTCTATAGGTCCCCAATTAAATAAAACAGTGGTTAAAGACTCCGTTACCCGGACTCACATCAATTTTCCGTCCAAAAATTCCCAATCTCTCAGAAAATGAAATTAAATATTCAGTGAATCCGATGCCTCAAGAATCAGGTCAATCGGACGTCGGACGGAAAAGATATGAGCAAAAGAACACAAAAATCCAATAAAATAATTACTATATATACAAGCCCTTATTTCCTTCTCTTTTTCCCTTTTTCCTGTCTGACATTCTAATTAGCATATCTCTTTACACACAATTAAGTAAATTACAAACCATACCTCGTTGGAAAGATCATGAAACTCTCTACAAGTTTCATGAAGACCATAAAAATCAAATTTACCCCTAAGGGTGTCAAAATTCAATTGAAACTTCTGCCCATTCAAAACCTATCAAAACAGAACAATACTTGGTAAATTCAGTAACTTCCATTCCCTTCAGTCAAAAATTACACCATAAATATGCTCAGAAAGATCACAATGTGATCTACAGCTTTCATGACAATATGAAATCAAATTCAATGGTTAACTAGGTCAAACAATTCAGTGAATGCTGCTGCCCCTGCAAGTACTCAATCTGGACAGTAATGTTCTAAACAGTATATCTCCTTGAAAAAATGTCAAATAAATGCATACTTTATACCTATGGAAAGATCAAACACAATGCTACACTTCCCATGTGGGCTTCAACGCAAATTCCATCTCTAACAAGCTTAAAACTTTCATGCAAGTTCTTGATCGTAATGATCAATAACCTCATGCAGGTACAGATTTTGAAAATTCATTACTCCCACATCTGATCTCCAACAATTACATAATATATACCATTTTCAAGATAATTTCTTCCTCTAAAACTCTTCAGAAGATCTCTCAAGCCAATTCAATTCACAGAAATTGCTAAAATTGCTTCTAATCAGAATGTGCAGCAAATCTACTCTTAGTCTAGGTTTCACCAAATTGTTCAAAATCAGTCAATATTCCACAATGCATATCTCCCAATATACAGATCAAAAAATTTCAAAATCAGTGGGAATGGAAAGATAAATTAATAATCTTCAGCTTTCATTTAGACCATTTTCCCTAATTCCATCTCAATTAATTTAGAAAAATTGGCAAAACTCTTAGGTCATCAATCTAGATACTGTTCACCTAGGTCAAAACAGTAACTTTCCAAGCCAAAATTCAACCTCTTAAGGTTAAAATTAGACAACACCTATTTCACACAAAAATGTAGATAACATCCTAAAGTTTAAGTGGCCACAAACCTCACCTCATTTGCATTCCTATACAATTAGTTATGCTAACAACAGTACAATCAGTTAAAACCCCTAATTTCCAGATTTGGTCCAACCTTAGTTTCTACCATTTCCAATGCCATTAACACCTCATTAAACACCCAAAATGAACACAAAAATCAGTTCTTACACATTCATACATGCACTAGGGCTAATACTTAAACAAATTGCAGCACTTAATTCTTCATTTCTACTTAACATCAATCATCAAGATTCAATCACAAATCAAGTTAAAACCATTTAGTCTGGTGATGTTGTCGTCTGCAATTAAATATAAAAGAAATCACTTCTGTTAACACAAATTAATGTAGTAGCGGTAAGCGGATATCGTTCCCACGAGGAATCTCTAACGGTAAAGGTTAGCTAGTTCAAACAAAAATAAAAGGGGGGTTTGTCACGGCAATAATAAAAATAAAAGGAAAAATCACAAATCGAAAACAATAATTAAATCTAAAAATTCAATAAGAAAAATACCTTGGTTTCGGGTCACCGATGTTATCACGCTATTATGGATCCTCGACATAAAATTGTAATTATTAATAAACATTCATTGGGTGAAAATCTCTCTTAAGTGTAATGACTAGAAACATGTATTCTAGCAATCTTATTAAACAATAACCTAGATACGATCATAGGTAAATTGAATAATAGCATTAAGAACCAATGACAAGTGATAAACATATATTTACATGCAATCAATCAGCTTAATATTTTCTTATAATTTTCTGACTCTAATGTAGAGAAGTTAATCCTAATTGCTACTTATGATTACCGAAACTGAACGTCAAATTTTGTTAATCTAGCGGTTGAATCAATTAATCTCTAGTAGCGCTCCTAGAAACCAACAAATCCAATTAGAAAGAATAGATCTGAAAATATTCAATGTTCATTAACAATCATGAAAAACATCCAAATAATCTCACCAAAATAACATGTAATATGGATCCCTTAACCAAGATAAGAAAATTTAACTACTCATACTTGAATTGAAATCAAAGAAAATAACAAAAGGAATTGTCTCCATAACTGGTCTTTAATGAAAGAAACGAAAATCCTATCTAAAATTGTGAAGAAAACGTGAACAAGAAAAACCAGAAAGTGCAGCAAAGAAACCTATCCTAAACCTACCCTAAAACCTCCTAATGCCAGAATACTAAGACTTGATGATTTCCTCCAACCCCCATACATGTATTTATAGTCATGGCAATTTCTCCAATTCCCTCTTTGACTTGGATATCCCATATCTTGATTGGATTTTGTCTCAAATAGATAGTCTTCTAGTTTAGGTGGAAAACTTCCTGAAAAGGACCCTAGAAGATCTTTGGCGATTTGGTTCTAATTGGATTCCAATTTTGGAAAATCTGCATATTTGGGATTATGACCTTAGGCGTGCCCACGCCTAATCCTTGAATTTCGACCAATCTGAAATTTTCGCACTTCTTGCCATATTTTTCCTTTTTTTGATCCATTTCCGTCTTTTTGGCATTGAAAACCATCTGCAAACATTTAACAAATAATTCCATCAATTTTTAAGTACCATTTCACAAATCAATCAAAATTAAGTCCAAAACATATGCATTTAAAATGACTTAACATAGTCATACTACCTTATCAATTCTTACTTCAACCTAACCTTATACCCATCATTTCAAACAATAATAGATATCAATTTAATGCATCCATAAACATTATAAATGCACCAAACCTCCCATTAATTAATCCTAACTACCATGGCATTCAATACTTAAGGAAACATCATTGAAAAACTTAAAAGAAACCTTACCTATCAAGCTTCCAATCTTCACTTCTTTTCAATTCTTTGCTTAACCATGCCTTCTAACCATTTCTTCTCACACCCAAAAAGTAACTCATCATGATGGTAAGACAATAAGCATGAAGTAGTTTGGAGGAAGGGGGAGAAAGAAGCAAAAATCAATGATAATGGAGAAGGAGAAAATCGATGGAGGATAGGCAAAAAGAGAAAGGATGCTTTCGGATGAGTTCACAACCCATCCACTTGCTCTTTTCTTGAATTAATAAGGCCAAAACCGATAGGCACAAAGAAGGAGCATTAAATGAAGGTATAAGGTGGCCAAAGGTGATTTGTTTATGATTTTAATGAAAAGTCAACTTAATAATTCTTTAATCCAAATCAAAAACTAACACAATCAACTCAAATGACCATAATTTCAATCCCAAAATAATATACCCAATAGTACAGTACCATTGGGTAGCAATTTTTGCTACTGAAAATCGATCGGTTCGCCAATTGGAAATTTTTTCCGGTCCGAGAATTTTCTCCGGAAAAAATCCAGAAAAATTTCTTAAAATCTCTTAAAATAGAAAACAATTTATGGCACACTCAGAATAATTTTTCAAACACATTACCCATGTTAATCACCATAGAATTGACTTAGGCACGCAAACCGGGAATGTCATGTATGCATGTACAGTAATTTCATGTGCATAATTGTGACTGTGTATCAGTCCTATTATGCATGAACAGTACTAATTAATCCCTCTCAATCCCTTCCTATGACAAATTTCCTATTTTACCCTTCCAGTAGGGGGTGAGATGTTACACATGGTACGAGTCATGTGCTACAGTATTTATCCACTTCGTTTGAATTGAACATCTTTTAATCAAGAAATACCGTACAGATGATAGTTCAAACATACTTAATGTTTAACTTGAGTTCACTTACCTACTTACCAATTTATTCAGAACCCACATCTGGCAACGTAAGACAGATATAGTGATTACACGTTGAACTAATTTCCTTGCGGCATCTATGGTTTAAGTTTCGCGCTCTCAATTATCACCTAGATAATAAACTTTAAACATGCCTCATCTCTAGCGACCATAAACACTAGAGGTGATTTTCCGTGTGAGAGGGCCAATCTATAATCTGTCTCATATACTTATGATTCATCTCCAAATATATTTGTACATAAAACACATATATTCATGAATCAAATGATACACAATGTATAATCTTCATCATACATTATATCCAAACAAGTGACATCAGACTGAGTGAGCATACATAGAAAAATGTTTTATCAGTACATTTCAACATCTACGCAGTCCTAGTGACTTTACATGCCCAATAAATACATCTCTAGAAATTGGCTTTGTCATTGGGTCTGCTATCATATCTCGCGTAGATATATATCTCATGTTCACTTCTCCTCGTACAACTATATCTTTCACATAATTATATTTAGTATCTATGTGCTTAGTCTTACAATGAAATTTGGGGTCTTTTGTATAAGCAATTGCAGCTTGACTGTCACAGTTGATAGTCACTGGATTGATTTAGCTTTTAGTGACTCCCAAATGCACAAGGAATCGATGAAGCCACACAGCCTCTTGTACTGTAGTTGAGAACGCTATAAATTTAGCTTCCATTGTGGATAATGCAATGCAGGATTATTTCTTACTTTTCCATGATATTGCTCCATGGTTTAGTAAGAATACATATCCTAAGGTAGATTTTCTTTCATCTAAATCTCCTCCCCAATATGCATCTGCATATCCTTGTATACATAGATCATTGCCTTGATAACAGAATGCATAGTCCACTGTTTCTTTCAAATACCTCAATTTTCTCTTTACTGCTTTCCAATGTGCTTGGCCTGGATTTGACTGATATCTGCTTACCATCCCAATAGCGTAACAAATATCTGGTCTTGTACACATCATTGCGTACATAAGACTTCCAACTGCACTAGTGTAGGGAACATTCTTCATTTGTTCCCTTTCTTGTGGCGTAGATGGGCAATTCCTCTTACTAAGGCCTTCGTTTTTAGCAATAGGATTATCAATTGGTTTGCAATCTTGCATACGGAATCGTTCAAGAATTCTTTGAATATAAATCGCTTGTGAAAGCGATAACAATCTCTTTGAACGATCTCTTGAAATCTTGACTCCAAGAATTTATGTCGCTTTACCCATGTCTTTCATTTCAAATTCTGATGATAACCAATCTTTGATTTGCTTAAGAAACACACAGTCATTACAAGCAATCAATATATCATCCACGTATAAAGATAAAATCACGAATTTATCTTTGGATCTTTTAACATACACACAATGGTCTTCATCGATCATTTGAAAATCATACGAAATGATTACGTTATGAAAACGAATATACCATTGTCTTGAAGACTGCTTCAGGCCATAAATTGATTTTAATAAACGACATACTTTATTTTCATGACCTGCCTTGATGAAACCTTCAGGTTGTTCCATATAGATTTCTTCATCTAATTCTCCATTGAGAAAAGCAGTTTTTACATCCATTTGATGTAATTCAAGATCCATGTTGGCTACTATAGCCAGAATAAGATGGATTGAAGCAAACTTCACAACAGGTGAAAAAGTTTCCTCATAATCAATTCCCTCCTGTTGCGTATATCCTTTTGCTACAAGACGTGCCTTATATCTTTCGATATTGCCATCAGCTTTTCTCTTAATTTTGAGAACCCACTTGTTTCTAATTGCTTTATGTCCTTCGGGGAGTTCAACCAAGTCCCATACTTGATTTGAGCTTAAAGAAGCCATTTCTTCTGTCATTGCTTTTATCCATTCTTCTTTAGCAGGGCCCGTAAGAGCCTCATTTACATTCCTTGGCTCTTCTTCCTCTTGCGGAACATTCATATTAATTTCTCCTTCAATCTCAAAACGACGTCGGGGAATTATTCCTCGATTACTTCATCTTAACCGAGGTTTATCATAAACAAATTCATGATTGATCTGATTGCTCCCACTCGGATCAGTTATCATAGAGAACCTTTCTGTGGAATTGCTCCCACTTGGTTGAAGTTCTCATCTTGATTACGCATAATGAATCATTACGATCAGCGACTCATATAATAATAGGTCTTTACCTATTTCGCCTTGCTTGGGAAAATCATTCTCTAAGAATGTTACATCTCGTGATTCAAATTCAGTTACACCTCCATTACCTTCTTCACTTATGAACACGTATCCTTTTGAGTGTTCTGAGTATCTTATAAAAATACTTTTTCTCCCTCTTGGGCCTAATTTTCCATGTTTGTGAGAGAGATCATGAACATAGGCTGCACACCCCCAAGGTCGGAGACTTGACACATCAGGCCTCCTACCAGTCCACAACTCATATGGTGTGCTAGTAACTGATTTCGTGGGCACACGATTAAGTATATAAGTGGCTGTTAGCAACACATCACCCCAAAAAGTGATTGGTAAATTTGCTTGGGCCATCATGGACCTAATCATTTCTAATAGCGTCCTATTTCTTCTTTCAGCAACGCCATTTTGTTGTGGGGTTCTAGGAATTGTTAATTGCCTTTCTATTCCTTTTTCATCACAGAAAGCCTTGAACTTTTATGACAAGTACTCTTGTCCACGATCAGTTCGTAATGCTTTTATTTTCTTATCTAATTGATTATCAACCAAGTTCGAGTATTTTATGAAACAATCGAATGCTTCTGATTTATGAGAAATCAAATAGATATGACCATACCGAGTATAGTCATCTATGAACATGATGAAATAAATTGCCCCACGTCTAGCCCTTACATTCATTGGACCATAGATGTCGGAATGAATTAATTGCAATAGATATAAAGCTCGTGTTCCCTTTCCAAATGGCTTTCTTACCATTTTACCAGCTAAACAATGCTCACATGTAGGTAAATCTACTTGCCTTAGATTACCTAAAAGTCCTTCTTTAGTTAATATCATTTAAGAAGAATAAATATAACAGAAGCGTACTTGAATCTACGAGCGAAAAGAAAGTTTTGGTAAATAATGAAAGAGTTCCAGAAATGTAATATTATGATTGAATGTATTATTCTAGAAAATGGTAAATGAAAATTGATGTAAAATTGAATAAAAATTATTTAAATATGTTAGTCAGAATCATACCCATTTAAATATGTATAATTACCAATTTGCCCTATCATTAACTTGTTAATTACACCTTATGAATTATATATATATATATATATATATACACTTTTATATTAGATGACATGGACTCCCAAAGAGAATTAGATTACTTTAATTAGGTCCTTAAACTTTATAATAGAGATATATATATATACGATTATTTACTTTAATACATATAAGTCCATATGTCCATATGCATTTGTAATTATGTATGCTCATAGATTGTATAACCATATGCTCACACAACAAAACCACCAATCATATGCAAATCTCTATGACTAATCTTTAGAAGTACAAATATGATGATAAGTTATCTAAACTTATCTCATCCACTAGCTTTATTGACACAAGGACTAAACAGGCAATCATAGACATTTTTACAACTAAACCCTCAATGATCTCGTGCATCAATTGAATCGAATAATGTAGATCAAGTGTGGATGTGTAGCATAGAAATTACATCTGAAGTGATCTATTTCTAACTGGTCCATCTTTAAACCGAATAATAAACCATAGAATATAGAAAAATAACTGAATACTCAATTAATGCCATGATATCAAGTATAGTATGAAGCACAAAGAACATAATATGAACTCTCACTAATAATTCAACTGGCATCAAGTGTATCAATGACCATATGAGTAACATGCTCATCAAAGGCTTTGGGCATCAATACCTTAGTAACTAGATCCATAATCATGGAGTTTGTTCTTATAAGCTCAATACTAACAAACCCATTATGAGGTCTTCTTTCACAACAACGAACTTAATGTCTATATGTTTAGATATAGAAGAGCTACTGTTGCTATTTGAGTACAAGACTACTACTCTATTGTCATGGTATAATTTGAGTGGCCTCTCAAGACCACTGACTACTCGTGGTTCTAATGAAAATGCATAGGCATATAGGATGAATGTATGCCTCATAATATACAACAAATTCAACATCCACAGTGAAAGATGTAACGATTGTTTGGTTAGCACTATTCTAAAAAATTGTGCCTCCAACCAACAAAAATATATAACCAGAAGTCAATTTATGATTGTTTTGGCAACTAGCAAAGTCAGAATTAGAAAACCTAATGATCTCAAGTTTGTCCTACCTTTTATATGTGGGCATATAATCCTTATTATTTTGTAAATATGTGAGGACTATTTTTACTACTACCCAATAGTCTCTTCCCATATTGCTTTTTAAAACACATAATACTTTTAAAAATATTTTTTAATTTATCACAAAGAAAAACAGTGAACTAAATAAAACAAAATAATGCCGTTGATAGTTCATTTAAAACTAAACTAATCACAATGAGCTAAATAAAACAAAATAATACCGTTGATACTAATCATTTAGCACACTTGCTTCATCCATTAATTATAAATCAAACCACTCGATATTGTTAGTTGCTTCGCAATTCACATGGATCAAAGCAAGAGCCAATCAATTACTTCAAAAGTATTAGGTCCCATGCATTCTGTGCTTGATAGGCTTAATTGCCCATCTTATTTTGTGGGGCTCAGCTCGTAAGCAAATATATATATGTATATATATATATAATGTACAGAATGCTTGATCAGTGGCGTGTTTATCCTACAAATATAGCTACTTTAATTAATTAATTGATTAATTAAAAAGCAGTGTAGATTTGCATCTGGCTCAATATATGCTCGAAGTTATCTGTAGACTTCTCAATTGCATGAGAGTGCATTCCCTCGTAGGTTGTTACTACCACTCCTTCATCTTTAGTTAAACGTTGAACTTGCTTTTTCACATTGCATCCTTGATGAGTACACCGATAATAGCTTCTGCAATATATATACAAACAGACAAGTTACATGATCAGTATATCATAAAGTCATTAGTAATAACTCAGTGAAGTACAAGCTACTGGTGTTTTGTGTTTAAAAGTCAAGCCATCTCCATCATGGGGTCCCTGGTTTTTGAAGTTTAAGGTAATCCAACAAATGATACCTATGTAGGGTTAGTAGGATAAACTTGAAGTGTTTCCAATATTGTCTCGTACGAGTTTTTCTCAAGTTGTTTCAGTTCTGTCAGCCACCCTCCTCTTTAAGCAATGCTTAAATAAGGAGAGAGGATTGATTTCAATGGTGAAACAATAATGTAAAATTAATTAACCTTTCACCTTCATGTAGTCAAATATTTGTTCTCCACTCTGCACTTCGTAATCGCATAGATTACCTCCAACTAATTGGCTATGTTAAACAATAAAAGGCATCCAAGTAGACTGTCCACTGTCTGGCTTATCTCCTAATGAGTATGTTTCGAGATAATGACAGCTAATTTGGAAACTTTCAAAGTAAATGTCCATACAAAACTCAATTTTAAGAACGTTGAAGAACTGCAAGTGATCGGATGATATATAGCTCCATTTTCCTTTGCAAAACACTTGCACTGTTTCTTAAAATACACAGGAAGAGAATTCAAGAATTGGAAGTAGAGCTTTTAAAGCAAATGTGACAAATCCAGAGTCTGCCATGCTGCAAGTGGATGCCAAGTATACTGCATATTATGCATTTGAATGTTTCTGACAATTGGTAAACATTAAAGATATAAATTCGTCTAGGTATGTTTGATCTACATATTAACTCTTAGCGGACGCGAGAGACACCTATGGATAATTGTAACATGATCTATCCTCCTGGAAGATAGAGGAGAAAGATACTCGAGGTATAAAGTGTCGGGATAATGACTAGGGAATACTGATGATAGTCATGAAGAACAGAAAATGCAATCAAAAGGGTAAAGAAAAAGAGACCTCGCAAGCTCCACTAACTGGTAAACAATTAGATCCAAAGTCGGTAAGCTTCCTCAGTACATAATCAGTGACCAAGTGCATTAACATACATACCTGATTATTTATCAAACTCTTAGAGAAGGCACTGGTAAGCCATACCACAAACTTATTGTCATATATTTCAGTGAAGAAAAAGTGAAAAATTTTCTTAAACTCCCTCTGCAACCCCGTGCATTCCTCAAACAGGTTATTCCTCACTGCCATCGCCTTGACCCTCTCGACCTCCTCCTCAGTGAGTCGGGCCTTCAAGGCGCTCTTTTCAACCTCTCCCGAAGCAAGCTGAGCTTTCAGGAAATCACGCTCCTCCTCCCAGCGTTTCTTCTCTTCCTCCAATGACGAGAGTTGAGCCCGGGAGAAGTCTCCCCCCTCTCTAACCTCCGAGAGCTCGGTCTTTAGGTGGTCCACTTGCTCCAGGAGGGAACTAACCTCCCGATTCAGCTGCCCCATCCGCTGATGAGTGGACAAAGTGAGAGTCACCCCCCTCATAGCATTGCGGATGGCACGGTCCGTCAAAGCCTCGACGCTCAGCGCGCTATTTCACTCCTCGTCCGAAGGGGGGACAACACTCTCGGCAAGATAACGAGCCACCTCGCCATCAGCAATCGTGGCCGTCCTCTCGAGGCTGATAGCCGGCTTCCATTTGTCAGCGCTCCCCTCCGGCCTCTTCCCTCGGCCCTGAGCAGACGGGCTAGCACGATCTCCCACCCGCTCTTTCCCTTTGCCTTGGTCTACGGGAAAAGGGGGTTGAGCTACCACTCCAGAAGGCCGGTCGACCACGGGAAGAGCTTGGTCGACAGCTCCGGCACCCCGTCTCCTCTTCAGAGGTCGTTCGACCTCCTCCTCTTCCTCCATCACGACTAGGCACGCGGGAGGGACGACCCAGCCAGGCACCACAGGCGATTCGAGAGCAGTAGAGAACGCGCCATTGACCGAGCGATGAGGCCGCTGTGATTGAACTGGCCTCTCCCCTATCTCCTTGGCTTCTACCTCCCGAAGGCCCCGCAGCCTGACGTCTACCCCTGGCGGACTTGAAAGGGCCGAAAAAAGTATTAACCTTGGCCATTGCTGCACGAACAAAGAAAACAGATTAGAAATCGAACTCAAATCTACAACGACCTCTCGCTAGCAGAATCGCTCGAAGAAACCCCATTCCGAGAACCAGTAGATGGCATACTTGCTAAGGAAGGAAAGGAGCGTACCTAGTTAACGGTCTAGATTCGAGAAAATCAAACAATGACCAAATGAAGTCTCCAGAAATTGAATAAGAGAGCAAAGGAAAGCAGAAAAACAGCAAGAAATGAGTGTAAAGAAGAAGAAGCAAATACCCTGTCGACTCTGAGTATTTATAGGGAAAGCATTTGAATCGCGATCCAACCAAAGCTCGACGCGTGGAGAAAATCGGAGCTACTCCTGGACACGCGGCACAATCAGAATGAAGGTGCACTAGGGTTAATCGAAATTCGGAAGGGCGCGAACAGTCGAAAGGGCGCACGGGACAGCTGGGTAACGATTATAAAAACGAAACGTCTCAGCTTCTAAAAGCTGTCAGGCAGCACGCGCCGACTACAGTAAATGCCCTACACGCTCTTCCACGCTAGCCAGCCGATCTGTTTCCGTGCAAGCTGTCGAACAATGAGTACCATGATCGATCAGTTGGGGTCATCAGTCGGACGATCCCAAAACGAGCAATCACACTCAATAGCTCGGCAGCCGGGGAACAACACTCAATAGCTCGGCAGCCGGGGAACAACATGCAGTAGCTCAGCAGTCGGAGAGCAACACTCAATAGTTCGGCATCCGGGGAACGACACTCAATTGGTCGGCGCCCGACCAATTACACCCAACCGGACGACAACCAGACAGCTACGTATAACCATTCGACTTTCAAATAGTCACTTGCTGACCGATCGATTACATGACGAGCTGTTTTGCTTACGAGTTATGAGAAGTCGACAGATAACAAAGTCTTGACGTACTCCCTCGACCCTTCTCTTCGCTCAGACTCGAGGAGTAGGGGGGCTTATGATTGGGTCGGCTATATTGGATCCGAGCCCAGTCCTACAGGCCGATCGGTCTGTCTCACATCCATCAATCAACACAGGCCTAACCCACGCATCCACAGCCCATTAGCAGGAAAAAACCTTCCATGCACGTACGTGAGAAACGCAAAGACCTAAAACCTAGCAGGAAATCGTATATAAGGTATTATTTTCTCTTAACAAAGGTACGAGACCAATAACCTAGTTTTCTCTCTGATTTTGATGATACTCACCTTCACCAAAAGACTTACTTGATCGTCGGAAGGGCTAATCGGGACCTCACCCTCGACGTGTCTTCCTTTGTTTTGCAACGTGAAGTTTATCACCGAAGGTTGCCAATCCATGGATCCAAACGGCAACGTACCGTTCGGCCAAAATCCGGCTGAACCATTTAGTATGGAGGATTATTGAGTATTCACGCAAAAATAAGTTTTAAAAAAGTGTTAGTAGACCAACTTTATATATAAAGATAAGAGATGTCAATGTTGATGAAGTACTCATTGTGCGTTTTTATCAAATGATCTGGTTTATACTAGTAATAGTTCTTTTTTAATAAATGACTACAAGGAGCTTATTATAAACAAGTTTGATATAATGATTTGGATATGATAAGTTACATTTGGAGATTAGTAATCCATTAAAGTGATTATGGAATTGCTATTCTTTGAACTTCAAAGAGATGCACTTAATCATAGCTTTAAACTA
Source organism: Erythroxylum novogranatense (assembly GCA_029891385.1). NCBI lineage: Eukaryota > Viridiplantae > Streptophyta > Magnoliopsida > Malpighiales > Erythroxylaceae > Erythroxylum > Erythroxylum novogranatense. The sequence continues at coordinate 24,851,133 of CM057230.1, read as the reverse complement.
TTTTTAATTGATAATCATAAAATAATTTCCTTTCAAGTGTTCCAACACTTGTCAATTTTTATACGAATCCAGACAAGAAACGAGCAACTTATAAAATATTAGATGAAATATTTATTGGATATAAAATTAATAAGTGTTGGGACACTTGAAAGGAAAATACTTTATGATTATCAATTAAAATATTTTAAAGCTACGATTAAGTGCATTATTTTGAAGTTCAAAGAAGCAAACATATATATTATCAACACATAATAACATTTATAAAACTTTTCTTTGAGCAAAATTTGAATACTTAGGCAAATAATTGGTGTTATAAATCTTTTGTTAAAAAGTGTTAGAAATAAAACAACATTTATAGGTCATATCTTTACTTTAATTTTGTAGCCTTATCATTAATTTAGATAAATATCATCTATTAGATTAGAAAAGTAGATTTACGTGATTAAATTTAGTTATTGAAATTTTACATTTTCGTTAAAATGTTAATTTACGAAAATGTAAATTTGGTGAATAAATGACAACAATTGTTTCCTCAATAAATATCATTTGAGATTATTTCCTTTATCTCTATTGAACCAGAAAAATATCATCTGAGATTATTTCCTCTATCCTTTCGATCCAATTGTCAATTATAGAAATATGTTTCTATATATTTAACCAGAGAGAAAACTTAACATGGAAAACGCAAACTTTAGCTTAGTAATGCCAAAATTGATAAGAAATTTAAAATAAGTCTTGCCTAGGAGATCATTTAAGAAGAATAAATATAGCATAAGTGTACTTGAATCCACGAGCGAAAAGAAAGTTTTGGTAAATAGTGAAAGAGTTCCAAGAACGTAATATTATGATTGAATGTATTATTCTAGAAAATGGTAAATGAGATGTAAAATTGAATAAAATTATTCAAATATGTTAGTCAGAATCATACCCATTTAAATATGTATAATTACCAATTTGCCCTATCGTTAACTTGTTAATTACACCTTATGAATTATATATATATATATTAATCCCTACACTTTTATATTAGATGACATGGACTCCCAAAGAGAATTAGATTACTTTAATTAGGTCCTTAAACTTTATAATAGAGATATATATACGATTATTTACTTTAATACATATAAGTCTATATGTCCATATGCATTTGTAATTATGTATGCATATAGATTGTATAACCATATGCTCACACAACAAAACCACCAATCATATGCAAATCTCTATGACTAATCTTTAGAAGTATAAATATGAAGATAAGTTATCTAAACTTATCTCATCCACTAGCTTTATTGACATAAGGACTAAAGGGGCAGTCATTAATATTTTTGCGACTAAACCCTCAATGATCTCGTAGATCATCTGGATCGAATAATGTAGATCAAGCGTGGATATGTAGCATAGAAATTACATCTGAAGTGATCTATTTCTAACTGGTCTAACTTTAACCAAATAATAAACCATAGAATATAGAAAAATAACTGAATACTCCATTAATTCCATGACTTCAAGTATAGTATAAAGCACAAAGAACATAATATGAACTCTCACTAATTCAACTGACATCAAGTGTATCAATGCCCATATGAGTAACATGCTCATCAAAGGCTTTGGGCATCAATGCCTTAGTAACTAGATCCATAATCATAGAGTTTGTTCTTATAAGCTCAATGCTAACAAACCCATTATGAGGTCTTTCTTTCACAACAACGAACTTAATGTCTATATGTTTAGATATAGAAGAGCTACTATTGCTATTTGAGTACAAGACTACTACTCTATTGTCATGGTATAATTTGAGTGGCTTCTCAAGACCACTGACTACTTGTGGTTCTGTAACGAAATTGCATAGGCATAAAGGATGAATGAATGCCTCATAATCTACAACAAGTTCAACCTCTACTGTGAAAGATGTAATGATTGTTTGGTTAGCACTATTCCAAAAAATTGTACCTCCAACTAACAAAAATATATAACCAGAAGTCAATTTATGATTTTTTTTGGCAATTAGAAAGTCAGAATTAGAAAACCTAATGATCTCAAGTTTGTCCTACCTTTTAGATGTGGGCATATAATCCTTATTATTTTGTAAATATGTGAGGACTATTTTTACTACTACCCAATAAACACATAATACTTTTAAAAATATTTTTTAATTTATCACAAAGAAAAACAATGAACTAAATAAAACAAAATAATGTCGTTGATAGTTCATTTAAAACTAAACTAATCACAATGAACTAAATAAAACAAAATAATACCGTTGATACTAATCATTTAGCACACTTGCTTCATCCATTAATTATAAATCAAACCACTCGATATTGTTAGTTGCTTTGTAATTCACATGGATCAAAGCAAGAGCCAATCAATTACTTCAAAAGTATTAGGTCCCATGCATTCTGTGCTTGATAGGCTTAATTGCCCACCTTATTTTGTGGGCCTCAGCTGGGAAGCAAATATATATGTGTATATATATATAATGTACAGAATACTTGATCAGCGGTGTGTTTATCCTACAAATATAGCTACTTTAATTAATTAATTGATTAATTAAAAAGCAGTGTAGATTTGCATCTGGCTCAATATATGCTCGAAGTTATCTGTAGACTTCTCAATTGCATGAGAGTGCATTCCCTCGTAGGTTGTTACTACCACTCCTTCATCTTTAGTTAAACGTTGAACTTGCTTTTTCACATTGCATCCTTGATGAGTACACCGATAATAGCTTCTGCAATACATATGCAAACAGACAAGTTACAAGATCAGTATATCATAAAGTCATTAGTAATAACTCAGTGAAGTACAAGCTACTGGTGTTTTGTGTTTAAAAGTCAAGCCATCTCCATCATGGAGGGTCCCTGGTTTTTGAAGTTTAAGGTAATCCAACAAATGATACCTATGTAGGGTTAGTAGGATAAACTTGAAGTGTTTCCAATATTGTCTCGTACGAGTATTTCTCAAGTTGTTTCAGTTCTGTCAGCCACCCTCCTCTTTAAGCAATGCTTAAATAAGGAGAGAGGATTGATTTCAATGGTGAAACAATAATGTAAAATTAATTAACCTTTCACCTTCATGTAGTCAAATATTTGTTCTCCAATCTGCACTTCGTAATCGCATAGATTACCTCCAACTAATTGGCTATGTTAAACAATAAAAGGCATCCAAGTAGACTGTCCACTGTCTGGCTTATCTCCTAATGAGTATGTTTCGAGATAATGACAGCTAATTTGGAAACTTTCAAAGTAAATGTCCATCCAAAACTCAATTTTAAGAACGTTGAAGAACTGCAAGTGATCATCGGATGATATATAGCTCCATTTTCCTTTGCAACACACTTGTACTGTTTCTTAAAATACACAGGAAGAGAATTCAAGAATTGGAAGTAGAGCTTTTAAAGCAAATGTGACAAATCCAGAGTCTGTCATGCTGCAAGTGGATGCCAAGTATACTGCATATTATGCATTTGAATGTTTCTGACAATTGGTAAACATTAGAGATATAAACTCCTCTAGGTATGTTTGATCTACATATTAACTCTTAGTGGACGCGAGAGACACCTATGGATAATTGTAACATGATCTATCCTCCTGGAAGATAGAGGAGAAAGAGACTCCGAGGGGGATAATGACTAGGGAATACTGATGATAGTCATGAGGAACAGAAAATGCAATCAAAAGGGTAAAGAAAAAGAGACCTCGCAAGCTCCACTAACTGGTAAACAATTAGATCCAAAGTCGGTAAGCTTCCTCAGTACATAATCAGTGACCAAGTGCATTAACATACATACCTGATTATTTATCAAACTCTTAGAGAAGGCACTGGTAAGCCATACCACAAACTTATTATCATATATTTCAGTGAAGAAAAAGTAAATTTTTTTTTTGAAAATCTGTCTAGCATCAATGTGGCACGCATGCATGTCTCTGACCAATAAAAAATAAAAAACAGAAAGAATTGCACTTGAGGAACGAATAACTTGGTAAAAGGAAACAACCAATCCAACGGCTTACTGTGTATAAACTATATTTCCCATTGGCTTGCCGATAAGACAACTATTTTGATTTGTCACTTCTCTAACGTCCTTCGATCTTATGGCGATTAAGGTATTGAATCTTGACCAGAATATAAGAAGATATGTATATGGAAGAATAGGAAGATGTTCATAAATCATGAAGACAACTATTAGACCAAGAGGTGATTTGGTTAATAATTTGATGAGAGTAATAGACGAAACTAGCTATGGGTTAAGGATAACTTCCCAATCATGCCCAACGGCCCTCCAATAACATCAAGCAGGCATGATGCTTGTGTTCCGCAATGTGGAACTAGTCAATATTTAAGGCATCACACAGCGATATGGAGTCTAGAAAAGAAGATAGAATTGAATTAATCTCATTAATCTCTGACTGTAAGTTTTTAGTTGGCTTCCTTCTCCGACTAGTGTTGTATAGATAAAGTCTTTCTTTCCAACAAGTGTTGCACGCAGTATATATGGCATTAGATTTTTCCATTTAATCGAAGGATAGTAAGTTAATATCATATAAGAAACCTTACTGACCTTGGAAACTTGTTATTCTTCACTGCCTTTTGGCCATACTTTCTCCATCTATACCCATCATCAAGTATGTCAACTTGGCTCCGTGTTTGGAAAGCATATCTAGGCTTTCTTACCTTCTTCTCTCCCTTTTTCTTACTAAACTTGGCTTCAGTTTCAGACCCAACAAAGCTTTTGTCCTCAGAAATCTTGTTCACGCTCAAACCTGTCTGAACATCCATGTCGTCTCCAGGCATCAATCCCAAGAACCCATTTGTCTTGGTATTTTCCAAGTCACTAAAACCATGGGAATTATTGCCAATGGTAAGTGACATGGAAGAATTGCCTGATGTTGTCGGAGAGGAGAATTGAAGAAACGAGGTGTAGTTCTCCATTTTAGAGATGTAATTGGAGGACACGGGTTCGGATAGAAGAGGTGTGGTTTTGTAGAAGAATGAGATTTTTGTGGCTGCTAAAGTTGGAAGAAGCAGAAATTGTTATATGATTAGTGCAAGGCGGCTCGATGGCTATAGAAGCATCCACCATTCTCGTCACATGCTTGATGGCGTAAACGGCACGTAATTAAATACTGAGATTTTCAGTAGTCGTTGATAATTATTTATCACAAAAACACTGCAGGCATTAATTAGGCAGAATTATTAAAAATTTAGAGTGATTTATGATTATCTTTATATAAAAAAATAGAATTAGATAAATTGCATTGTATGATTTATGTTTTAAATTTAGTGGGCATATATTGTCTAATTACGATGGTTTTAAACCAATCTTTTGATTTCTTTCAGAGGGCAATGGGGATCGATATATGGTTTAGATACTAAGAACGCATATATACGTGTGCTGCAAGATCCAATTTGCTGAGTTGTTTATGTCTTATATTGATCTTGGTCAAACAGTAGGTTCTGTAGAATCAGCTGCTCGGCGAGAGGTCAAAATATGTGTTCTGTTCTTATTTCTTAATGGATTATTTCAGATTATTGTTAATTCAACGCTGGATAGAATTCCACGTGTGAGAATGTCGTGTGCAACAAAAATCCATTTCCGCCAAGTCTCTGGGTTTATTGAGAAATGAAACCAACACTTGAATAGAATGCTTTTTAAAACCTACTAATATCACAGTAATAAGATATTACATGATTTGGTTTGTTTTATGAAATATCTTATTTTTTTCTCGTATCAAATTGGGTAAAACCATTTTTTTTTAAATATATTGGAAAAGAAAATTCAAGGCCATTGCTTACTCTTTTTTGGTGCTTAAAGTCATCCATGACTCATGGTTAACCGTGAAATTCTAATTCAATTATTTACCTGCTTTGAAAGTTATAATTGAACTTTAAGGTAAATTGAATGAACCTTTGAAAGGTGCAAATCTTACTCATTTCATTCACAATATTCAAATAATTTAAGATCTTATTTAAAATTCTCATGATCATTTAAGTCGACTTTTGTTAATAGATTGAATGAGTTTTGTTAATATCCAATCTAAAATACTAAAATTGATCTATTTACTTCTCAACAAATAGCACAAACTTATTTAAAATAAAAACTTGAATTAGAGCACATAATAATTGGTTTTTTGTAAAAAGAAAGTAAATATTAAATAGTTCCTCAGAAATTATATTAATTATTGTTTATAGAAATTTTTTAAGCTGCAAAACAGTTAAAATGCAGAAAAAAGATTACTTAACCATCAATTAATGTATTAGTAATATAAGTACTAATTGTGTTAAAAACGTCATATTACGATGATTTTCTAGAAGTAAATGAAGGAGCTGAAAGTTACCTAACGCCAGACAGTTGTTCTATTGGTTACTCCGATATTTCTCTTCACCTAACGTATACGATATGGAAAGACTTGGAAAATGCAACTCTACACTGTTAACAATCCAAGCCTTGTTGACAATAGATTAAATCTTTTCCTAAACCATGACTAACCGAATTAAATATGTTTGCTTGGTAAACATGCTAGGCAGGCATCACTCCTCCGGACAAAAGTCGTCACTAAATCCACCTGGGATCCCAGCTTTGTGTTTTTTACAATACTAATCAAAATTATTTAAGGTAATAATAAAATATTCAAATTTTAAAATTGTTATAAAATAAATATATTGAACAAAAGTTAAAAGATAGTTTCACAACCAAATAATTTTTAAAATTTGAAAAGATAAAATAATTATAAATTTTGAATAGATATTCACTTCTCATGCATGTTTTGTTGAAGTAAATATTCATAAGAAAACAAGTTTTTATTCCAAATTTAAGGAGACGAAAATGCTTCATTTTTATCTCTATTTTAACCACTCAGATTCCTTAAATTTATTTGAAACCATTCTTTTGGTGCAGATGACTTGAAAGTGTTTTATGGCTTTAACGTCTCCAACTCCACCACTTTTCTAGGCTTCGTAATATTAGAATGCGGAATCCACGCAATTGGATATATATCCATCATTGTTCGCTTTAAACGGAACCAGTAAAAGGTCTTTTTTCGTAACTTTCACAACTCCACTGTTGCTCATGGGACGCCCTCAAAACTCAAAAGTGATAATCAAAGCCTGCAGGGACAGTCCTCTCAAACTCCCTGCATTATACATTGTGGCGGAGGAATATATTGTACAGGCAGATTAAACAAATTCATGCATATAATATTATTTACATGCATACAAGATTATACTAACTTGGTGAATCATGTTAGCACCATTAATTATAAACACCGGATATGTTATGTCAACAGCTTTAATTATAAAATTAATAATATATTAGTTTTATAATAAAATAAAAGTTTAAGTACTTTATTAATATTTCAAACTTTTGGCTATTATTATAAAATTAAACAAAATTAAAAATTTGAATATAATTTACTTTTAATAAATCAACAACTTAAAACAACAAGATTGATCCAACTAATTATTAATAAATTAATGCAGATTATTTTTTCATTAACTAATGAAAAAACTTACGAGTGAATTTAAGAATTCAACGAACAGGAGTCGAACTCATCTCTAGGACTGGAGATCATTTAAGGAAACCCTACAGTAGACACTCATAATACTCTCAGATCAGGCATGGTCTAATCTGAATTAATTATGGTCAACAGCAAAGTGCATGCGTTCTTGTGTGTGTGAGATGAGGTGAATCATGAAACCATAGTGGTCATGGTCGTTTTACCATGGAAAATAGGGACCTTGACTAGAGAGCCAAAGTGAAATCATTTATTTCGTTTTATCCGTTAATTTCTCCAAAGTTGAATTGAACGTTGAGAGGTCTTGTAGCGAGCACGTGTGTTTGAATGCTTTTTATAATCCTATTCATACAAGGAATAGGAGGTTACGTTAGCATCTGTTTTTCTAAAATGTTGTCGGTCGGTACAAGCCGCAGCCCACAAGGTGGCGCTGTCATCCATTACCCAACAACTCCTAGTCCTATTTATCGGTCAAAGATGATGAGATTTTTAGGTTTTGTTTATGGAAGCCAAAGATGAAAATTCTATACGGCATAAAAAGAGGACGAGGAATGCAACATTAGAGACTTCTCTGCAAGTTTCTATTATTGATACGGATTAACTCTTGTACGATATTCTTATTTTCTATTTTTATTCTAAATCAATAAGATCTAAAATCAGAGGGTGAGAATGTTAATTGTCTTGCATGAGAATGAAAGAAGTGCCAACCTTCAGGGTAAGAGATACACACGTAATTTTAAATTGGAGCTGTTGTGAAAATGACCAAAAGATGTTGAAGTTTTAGCACCAATCCTGCATGTAAGAAGTAGTAAAAAGGCTTGACTTTGCGTATTTAGGGCTATTAACTTCAGGTCGTTTGACCTAGGATTTCACGTGGGATTGATACAATTTAGAAGCAAATGGTAAATCCATAGCAAAAATATTGTTATCGTTATCATATAGCAAATTTGATGGACCATTATACAAATTTAATTAAACTATTTTGGGCGAATTGACCCTCTCTGTATCTATATGGTCCAATTCATGGTAGGAAACTCGAGAGAAACTTCCACGGTAAAATTTGAATGACACGTGGTTCGTCAAGGTAAGGTTATATGAAATGACATCTCAGAATTCAATAACGTCTCATATTTCTCTTCTATCGAGGGTTGGAACTAGAAACAAGGATAGTAAGGGGAAATTTTTATATATTAATGTTAAAATTAAAATTAAAATCTCTTACAAAATATTTATTTATTTATTTTCACATCCAGCTTTGCCTTTGCTTTTGCCTTTGCCTCTGTCTCGATTATATAATTTATGTCCAGTTTGACCAGTTTCTTATGTTTACATACTAGATTTACTATTACCGAGTGAATAATGACATACATGAAGGCTAAGCAAGCATGAATTAATTAAAACCTCTACCTTATATGCTAATACGTACATGTTTTGCTTCTTTGTAATAAAATTAGGAATGGATATGTTTATCCCTTTTGAATAGACGAAATCACTGGGATTCTAATATAGAAAAGAATATTAGTATCCTTCAAAGACAAAAGAATAGTCAAAGTTTTATGGTCCCTAGAAAGTAACACAATTAGAATAATTTTATACTCAGAAAATGACTTGTTATCGTATTTATTAATATTGGATTGCACCAATCGCATCTAACATGCTGATCTGTTCTGTCACGACCAGCATAAAATTTGTAGGCATTAGGGTTATAGTTTTTCAAGGGACTTATTAAAAATATTCAGACACCTTGTTCTTTTACCTAACGTGTGAAGTTGATATATATATATATATATAATAAATTTAGTTGTTATATATATGTGCCCATTTATAAACGATGTTTTTTCTTTATTGGCAAAAAGTTCTACCCAACTTTCAGTTTGCATCTGGCAATGTAAAGAACACTACGAAATTGAAATAATGTGGTATTTTTCAACGTAAACACTGTTGATTTTAGTGACTTTGATCACCCAATTTATATTCCATATTAGGAAGAGACGAGAATAAAGGAGTTTTTCAGCGTAAACACTGTTGATTTTAGTGGCTTTGATGACCCAATTTATATCCCATATTAGGAAGAGATGAGAATAAGAGGAATTTTTCAAGTTATAAAATAATTTCTCCCCTTCTATTCTAAATTATCCAAAAAATTTGATATATCATCAAAATTTGTATATAACTCAATTTAGTATTCTCTTCCTAATAAAAACAGGCTGTCATAAGTAGTGTTCAGAGACTGAGCACAATTGACCGAACTCCGTTATCAATTTTCGGGTATGTTCTTTCCTTATCTCTTTTATTTATTTCGTACTTATAGTATTCAATATTTATTTGTTGGATTTATTTGTACGATTAGTTTGAGTGTATAATTCTATTCTGTTGTATGTTGTTGATTTGTACACGGATTCAGGTTGTGATAATATATTGTGCAAATAAATTATGTCTAGTAGTTTGGGTTCTAAGTAGGATCACTGTGATCCCTCCAGGCTTTACTGGGAATTTATTTGAAATGGTAATTCTGTTTTAGGAGTCTGTTTAACAATTTTTTCTAGGAATTATTAAATCAGTAAAATTCATTAGTCGTAATTTAAGTGAAAAATTACTCGATTTTTCTAACAAGTGATATCAAAGTCGAAGGTTCATCCTTGGTTTGTTTGTAATATTTGTAACATTGAAATATATTATTTGAGTCTGTAATGACGTCTGTAAATTCACCAACAACTAGGGACATAACAAATATGACATAAGTGACATCGACTTCCTCATCTACATGGCAGATGATTCCAATGTCAAGTATGAAATTGACGGTGGAAATATTTGACGGTACTAGTCATTTTGGCATGTAGCAAGGCGAGGTTATAGATTATCTTTTCCAACAGGGCCTTGATATAGTTATTGAAGAAAAAAACCAAAATATGTAGAAGATAAAGATTGGATTATCATAAATCGGTTGGCATGCGTAATAATTCGATCATGTTTGTTTAGAGAGCAGAAATATGCTTTCAAAAACGAGACTTTTGCGCACAAACTGTGGAAGGCATTGGAGGAAAATTTTTTATAAAAAAAGTGGTCAAAATAAGCTCCTTATAAAGAAAAGGTTGTTTCGATTTGAATACCGATCAGGTACTACTATGAATGAACACATTACTCTATTTAATCAATTAGTAGTAGACCTGTTGAATTTAGATGTACAATTTTAAAATGAAGACTTGGCTTTGATGTTGTTATCATCCCTTCCGGATGAATTTGAACACTTAAAAACTACTTTACTTCATGGAAAGGAAAATGTATCTTTAGATATTGTGTGTTCTGCTTTGTATAGTCATGAATTACAAAAGAAAGATAAAAAGAAAAGTAAAGCGGATACAGAAGATGAAGCATTTGTGGCAAGAGGTTATCAACAGAGCCAGTCGAAGGGGAGAAGAGAAAGATCTAAATCAAAAAGTAGAGTTGCCAAAGATGAGTGTGTTTTATATCATGAGAAAGGGCTCTGCAAGAAACACTGTCCAAAGTTGAAGAAGAAAGGGAAGGCTCCGTAAGTTGCAAATGATGCAGAATGTAAAAGTGATGCAGATGTCTCTTTGGTGGTATCACCTTCAACATTCCATTCAGATGAGTAGATTTTAGATTCAGGTTGCACCTATCATATGTCTCCCATTCGGAAGTGTTTTTTTTATTTTGATGAAATTGAAGGTGGAGTTGTTTATATGGGCAATGACAATCCATATAAAACAGCTAGGATAGGTTCAATCAAGCCGCGGGATCATGATGGATCCACCAAAATTTTGAAGGATGTTTGGTACATGCCGAATTTGAAAAAGAATCTCATCTCTTTGGGGACTTTAGAATCAAAAGGCCTAGTTGTGATGATACGAGATGAAGTTCTTAAGGCAACTTCGGGAGCACTTGTGATGTTGAAAGACATAAGAAAAAATAATCTGTATTACTACCAAGGAAGTACAGCTATTGGGACAATAACGGCAGTAACTTCTAGTAGTAAGAAGGATGCAGAGGCAACAAAGTTGTGACATATGCATTTGGGACATGCTGGTGAAAAATCCTTACAAATTCTTGCCAATCAAGGATTATTGAAAGGTACGAAACTTGAAAATTAGAATTTTGTGAGCATTGTATTGTGGGAAAACAAATAAGAGTGAAATTTGGCATTGCCATCTATGACACTAAAGGTATTTTGGATTATGTGCGCTCAGATGTGTTGGGACCTGCTAAGACTCCATCTCTTGGAGGTAGGCATTATTTTATCATTTTTGTTTATAATTTTTCCAGAAGAGTATGGGTGTTTACTATGAAGAACAAAGATGATATGCTTGAAGTTTTTCTTAAGTAGAAAGCTCAAGTTTAAAACCAAACGAGGAGAAAGATCAAAATTTTTTGAACAAACAATGGTGGAGAATACAAGAGTGATCATTTCTTGGAAGTATATCAAGAGTTTGGCATAATTCGGCATTTTATAGTTAGAAAAATATCACAACAGAATAGGATGTCAGAGCATATGAATAGGACACTGGTGGACAAAGTCTGTATGTTGTCTAATGCTAGGTTAGGTAAAGAGTTTTGAACTGAGGTAGTGACATAAGCTCAACATCTCGTTAATCATTTGCCATCATCTGCAATTGGTGGCAAGAATCCACTAAAGGTATGGTCTGGAAAACTTGTAATAGATTATGTTTCTTTGCATATTTTTGGTTCTATTGCATATTATCGTGTTAATGAATCAAAGTTGGATCAAAGAGCAAAAAAGCACTTTTTATGGGCATCAATGTTAGAGTTAAAGGATACCGTCTCAGGTATTTAGAGGCAAAGAAGATTATCATCAGCAAAGATATTACCTTTGATGAATCAACCATATTGAATAAGGTGACACAAGAAGAGATTCATGGTACATTGAAGCAGGAGGAGTGTAAGTCAAAGCAAATGGAGTGTACGCTAAGCAGGTGGAGTTTGAACAGTTGATGGTGAGCCCAGCAAAAAGCAATATCAGTGACTCTTCTGTGGTAGAAGAAGAGTCAGATAAGAAGAGGTTTCAATCTAAGAATCTCAACAACAGTTATAATCAATTGCCATTAGAAGGACAAGACGAGAGATTCAGAAACTTGCTTGTTTTACTGACATGGTGGCCTGTGCACTTCCAGTTGTTGATGATGTTCCATCCAATTATTCAGAAGCCATCCAAAGTATAGAAAATGGTAGATGGAAAGGAGCAATCGAAGAAGAGATGAAATCCCTTGAGAAAAATAAGACGCGGAAGTTGATAAAACTACCAAAAAGAAAGAAGACAATTGGATGCAAATGGATTTTTGCAAAGAAAGAAGGATTTCCTAACAAGAATGATTTTCGTTACAAGGCAAGGTTGGTAGCTAAAGGCTATACTCAGAAGGAGGGAGTTGATTATAATGAGGTATTTTCTCTAATTGTTAAACATTCCTCCATTAGAATTCTATTAGTGTTTGTAATGCAGATGAATTTGGAGCTAGCTCAACTTGATGTGAAAATCGCATTCCTACGCAATGATTTGGAGAAGAAAATCTATATGCACTCAGCTGAATGGATTCAAAGTTGCTGGTAAAGAAAATTGGGTTTATAACTAAATAAATCATTGTACGGATTGAAGCAATCATCGAGGTAATGGCACAAACAATTGGACAAGTTTATGATGGGTCAGAAGTACACAAGAATTAAATACGATCACTATGTGAATTTGCATAGACTTTAAGATGAGTCCTACATCTACTTACTCTTGTATGTTGATGGTATGTTAAAAGCATCCAAGATCCAAGATGAAATTAATAAAATGAAAGCTCAGTTGAATGAAAAGTTCGAGATGAAGGATTTGGGAGAAGCCAATAAGATTCTCGACATGAAGATAAGCAAGAATAGACAGGGAGGCAAGCTTTGACTGATTCAGAAGCAGTATTTGGAGAAAGTACCACAACATTTTGGTATGAATAAATATATAAAACTTGTAAGTACTCTGATTGCTCCTCATTTGAAGCTTAGCAATCAGTTATCTCCAAAGACAGATAAAGAATGGAAATACATGAAAAAAGTCCCTTATGCTAATGCAGTAGGAAGCTTGATGTATGCAATGGTGTGTAGGAGACCTGATATTTTACAGGTAGTTAGTGTTATGAGCAGATATATACATGATCCTGGAAAGGTTTATTGGTAAGTTGTTAAATGGATTCTACATTATATTTAAAGTACTATAAATGTTGGCTTATTATTTGAGCGGGATAAATCACTTGGTCAATACATAGTTGGATATTGTGATTCTTACTATGCAGGTGATTTGGATAAGCTATGATCTACAATTGGCTACTTATTCACTTATGCGAAGGCGCCAGTTAGTTGGAAGTCCACTTTACAGTCAACAGTGACTTTGTTAACAATATAGGCAGAGTATATGGCAATTACAAAGATTGTGAAGAACGCAAATTGGCTTCATGGATTGCTAAAAGACTTGGAAGTTGGTCAGAAACACCTTTTGGTGTATTGTAACAATCAACGTGTTATTCACTTAGCAAAGAACTAGTTTTTTATGCAAGGACGAAGCACATTGACGTTCACTATCACTTTGTGCAGGAGATTCTTAAAGAAAAGGAGATACTTCTTTAGAAGATACGGACTATAGAAAATCCTGCAGATATGATGACTAAGGTAGTGACAAAAACTAAGTTTAAATATTGTTTAGACTTAGCCAACATCTTGCACTTTTAAGTTGGCTCCTGAGGGCGCAAATTGGAAACATTACAAAGACAGTTTTGTTTGATTGGGAGGATGAATGATGCTTACATTTGGTAGGATCTGAAATTGTGTCAAGATGGAGATTTGTTAGTTTTGGTAGCTTTGATGACTCAATTTATATCTCATATTGGGAAGAGATGAGAATGAGAGGAGTTTTTTAAGTTATAATATAGCCCCTCCCCTCTTATTCTAAATCACTCTAAAAATTTAATATATCTTCAAAATTTGTACACATCTCAAATTTAATATTCTCTTCTTAATAAGAGCAGGTTGTCATAAGTAGTGCTCGAAGATTAGACACAACTGGTTGAACTCCGTGATCAATTTTCGAATGTGTTTTTTCTTTATTCCTTTTATTTATTTCACATTTATAGTATTCAATATTTATTTGTCGGGTTTATTTGCACGATTATTTTGAGTGTATAAGTCTATTCTCTTGTACATTGTTGATTTGTGCACGGGTCTAAGTTATAATATACTGTGCAAGTAAATTATGTCTAGTAGTTTAAGTTTTAAGTAGGATCATTGTGGCCCCTCCATACTTTATTGAGAATTTATTTGGAATGATAATTCTGTCTTAGAAGTTTGTTTAACAATCTTTCCTAAGAATTACCAAATTAGTAAAATTTACTAGTCATAATTTAAGTGAAAAATTACCTGATTTGCTTAACAAATACCTCGTAAGCTTGAGTTATGCTTATAAGGTGGTAACAAAAAGTTCGTCTCGAGTTTGGTGTGAGTGAGTCAGTACTCTCATCCCTTAACTAGAGGTCTCGAGTTCAAATTTTGAGAATGGAGAAATCTATTTGGCGAGCACTTTACCCCTTACAGGCTGACCCGGTGCTAGCGAGGATTAGTCTAAGAGTGAATAACTTAAAGAAACATTCTCATAATTAAGACCCTCTTAAAACACCTCGTGAGCTAACCAAAAAAAAAAAAACTTCGTCTGGAGTGAGCTCTGTACGCTTTCTCGCAAACAAATGCATCCACTACTAGGGAAGAAACTGAAATGAAGCAATTGTTTGAGTCAAATTTGGAGTGCAGGAAATAGTATCATGCCAGATGATACATCTATGAATTATAGGTATGCTATAACATGGATCAAAGCATCAAATCTGTAAGGACATGCGTGAGATAAGTCTCATAAATGCTTACACCTCAAGGACCAGAACTTGTCAAATCAAACCTATCTGACGTTTACGTGATCCCAAAATTTTCAAAGTTGCCTTAGCCTATTCAGTGGGTTGTCAGTCACCGTTTAGGTTGGATCGGGTGATAAAACATACTTGTCTTTTGATTCAAAGTTTCAAGCCGCTGAATCAGGTCTTTTAAGAATGATTATGAACGCTCCTTTTACACAACTTTCTCAAGCAGCCTTACCTTTCCAGGCAGGAAAAGCACGACGAAAAGATTTAAGGCTCATCAGACTTTTAAACTCCATTTTCAGACTTAAAGTTTGGGTTTGCAATTCTATTATTCGATTTTTAATAATATTTTAAGTAAAAAAGTCGATCATAGTCTTTTTTTATTTGAATTATTTTAAAATATATTTATAATTTTAAATTACTAAAGTTTTTAATATTAAAAACGTTATATCCATTTTTTTACAAATTTTAATGACTTAAATTTCAGTGTGCAGTTGTGACTTATAATTAGTGCTTAGAGGAATACAGGATGAAATTATCTGTTCCGTTTACTAAGTCCTATCCGGTGCCAACAACTATTATTCACAAATTTCATAATGAACAAATGAAATAAAAAGGTATTTTTTTCGATAAAAATTGTTGGCATTTTTTCGATTAGCTCTTCGCTTCTCGAGGAATATAAGCATTTGACGGGTTGGAAGCAGTCAAATTACTCAACAGTCCGATTCCTGAAAATGTTAAAAATGTTTACGTCTAGATGATAGAGATGGCTGTAACGGGTCAATGTTTAGAAATGTGAACTCTCAAGCTTTAGTGAAACGTATGTCAGGTCATATCATTATCGTCACATACCAATATTTTGTAGAGTTAGCATATAATAAGACCAATAAGAAAAGAGTACGAAAACATTAACCATTAATAGTAATGGTATGAATATGCAGAAACTACTTGGAGGTTTCCTGACTCGTAGGTTTTCAATCAATGGTCAGCCTCAGCAGGCATGCTTCCTAGTCAAATTTTGCATACAGCAGCCAAGCAGTCAGGGTTTTTTTTTTAATAGTTTATTGTACTTTTCTTAGAAAAATATAATTTTCGATTTGCTTATTCAATTTATTTGACTAAACATATCTTATTCTAAACCATCGAAAATCAGTAATTGAAGAGTAGTAAATTAAAATAAGAGAAATGTAACGTTGGATTTGAGGAAAGAAAATTTTCTTACTCTCTATTCACAATCACAATGTTACTTTTATAATCTAAGGAGTCAAACACCTAGAAAAATTCTATCATACCAAATTTAATTAATTTCTTAACTTTTCGTATCTCATATTTATCATATATATCCCTAAATTTTCTTCTATCTTATTTCTATTAAATTCATAAACTTTTTCCTATTTATCTCTAATATGCATGATATATACTAAATTATTTTCTTAATATTTTAACAGACTATCAAATTAATGCATAACAGTTATGAGTGTCTAATTTGTTAAGAAGATATTGTGATTGGTCCATAGCAAAACTGACTGGTTTTACTTCAACTTCTACATCTAAGAAATATTTTTGAGGACCTAAATCTTTGATAAGAAAATAATTGTTCAAGTACGACTTGAACTTTGTACATGCCTTCTAATCATTCCTTACTAAAATCAAATCATCTACCCATAATAGCAAGCTTTTATAGACTCCTCCTTTTTGATAGGTAAACAAACGAGTAATCTATGTGTGATTGGATGTTTAGAACATGAAAGTTTTTAAAACCAATTTCTTAAAGCCTATCAAAGTTTGTAAATGGACTTTCTGAGCCTGCACACCTTGTTTTCTTTATTCGCGAAGTAGCCCAAGGTAACCACATATAGACCTCTTCTTTGAAATTATACTGCAGAAATGCACTGTTAACGTGTAAATGATGTAAGTTTTTACCTTTTGTTACTACTACAAATAGAACTTTTTGACTACATTTTCTTTTGCTACAACTTGAAATTTGTAGATAAAAGTTACCATATGGCTATAAAACTTCAAAATCATAGCCTATTGAAGCAGTATCTCCATAAATAAAATTTTGCAGTTTTTTTAACTATTCTTACGTCTAGAATCGATTACGTTTGATATTTGTAGCTAATAACTTTTGAAGAAATTTTTTAACTGTGAAAAAAAATTTTTAGCAACAATTTTAGCTACAAAATTATTTTTATGGATCATAAAGTTTGGAGATTTTTTTAACCGTGAACTTAGTTTTGTAGCAAAAAGTTTTTAGCTTTGAAATGTTTTTTGTAATTAAAACTCAAATATGTTCTAGATCCCTTAGTTACCAGCTACATTTTAAAGCTATGAAACAAATTTTGTAGGCAAAAATTTTTTGCTTTAAAAATATTTTCATAGTGAAAAAAAGAAGAATAAAAAAACAAGAAAACGATCGTTTTTTTAATACTGATAACCTATAAATACTAATCTCCTTTAGTTTTTCATGTTCTATCTGTTAGCCCCCGAATTTTTCTTGTTAAATAAAACATGATTTTAAGTAAATTATGAGGTTTGATGGATAAAATTTTGGATCTACTTGTTATGTAAATGTTAGTAAAATTTATTATATGGTTTGGTTGTATTAAAAGTGGTAAGAATGCATAAGGGCATTTTAGGCAAGTCACTTAAGGTTATAAGATATAAGGCTTTTATTGAAGGGCAAAATGGACTTTTTAGAATACTAAAGGGTATAAAAAGAAGAAGTTATTGTGTTTTGCTTGGAAATGGAAGAAGAGAATCGTGAGTGAGGGAGAAGAAGAAGAGGAAAGCTAGGGTTGGAGATCTTTGAAGATTTTGAAGAGTTTGAAACTAAATCAAGTAAGTATAAGCATTAACCTCTTTTGATTTGATGAATGAACCTTATTTAGTGATGGTTAGAAGTGAAAATGAGGTTGAATGTTTGTAGGAAGTTGTTGTTGAATGGTGTCTAGGGTTAATGATTATATTGTGTTTGTGAATGATTTTGGGTTGAAATGAGTTTATAAATGAAGTAGGAATGATGATTTAGGGTTAAGATGAGTTATTTTTGACATATGGGAAGAATGTAGATGAAGAATGTTGAAAAACAAGTTTTTGGGAGGTTTCTGGTCACGCACGTCGCGGAGCGCGCAGGAGTCCACGTCATGGCCAGCGCAGGCGTCCTCGTCGCGGCGAGCTCAACTTTCCTACATAGATATGTTTTGGTATTTTAGCCATAACTTTTGATGTAGATGTCTAAATGAGGTTATTTTTGATTCGTTGTAAAAAGAGACAAAGGTCTACAAGTTTTATGAAGAAAGGAAGTTTTGAATCAGTCTTTAAAGTTCTCAAATTTTGGATGGAAGTTGAATATAGATTTTTGTTTCAACATAAGGATAGTCCCAATATGTTTGGAGTATAATTTTCGGATTTCTAAAACAAATTGAATGATTTTGGAGTCATTAGAAACTTAAGACAATGGGAAACATTTTCTAGAAGAGAATATTACCAGATTTTGTCATTTACTTTATCATAGTGATCATGAAAAATTGACTCGAATGTTTGGACTTTTGGAAGAGTTTGAGTTTTTAGAATTTATCTTAGTGAATATGCAATATTTAGGTCCTCAATTTGTATTCCTATTGAATGAGAATTTTGCATTTGATAAAGGGAATCAACGAAGGCAAGAGGATCAAGAGGAGAGACATCTTTTAAGCATGTATCCAAGAAAAGAATTCAGGTGGATTTAATGTTTATGATTTAGTAATGAGCCAATAATGTTAAAATTGACAAGTTCCCATCCGCACCACTTGCTCCTCCCCCATCGTCGTTACGAGGAACTTGTCTCGCCTTGTTGCTCAAAATAATGTCCACAAAACGTATTAGCTTCCTCAACTAAATAAGCATTACATATGGAGCCCTCAACTCTAGCTTTGTTTTTGACATTTTTTAGATGATGTAAATACCTATAATAAAGCATATGGTTATTACAATGTTCTGCACAACAACATGTACAAATGGGTAACGAACGATTTGAGTTACCTCTCAAATGGATACATCCATCGATATTGGACCTGACCGCAAGTTTTGCTTCAGATGGTAAATGCACCGTAGATGCTCCATGCAAGAAAATAAGCTAGAAAAACCCTTCTAACTTGCACAAAATAACTGGAATTTCATTCTAGTTTTTCCATTTCATCTAAATTGATTTCAGATGATGTTGCTTTTGAAAAACAAGCTCAACTCCACGGTTCCTATACCTTAGAAGGTAGCAACTCGCGAAAAGGCAATGGAATTAGCTTTTGCATAAAAAACATGACAATCATGACTTTTCATCCCAAATAATTTGTACTTCTCATATCTACACACCTAGACAGTGTTTGACACCTAACCATGTGAAACTTCAGTCCTTTCAACCATTCACACAAACGCTCTTTTGTTGCTTGTCCAAATGTAACATGCTTTCGGATATTTACCGCATACGACATCTTTATGTAACTCATGTCTTCTACATGAGTGCCCAAATCAGCTCCGATTTCACATTGTCTTTTGTCTTCCCTTCAATGTTCAATCGATGAACAAGTTGTCAAACATGTTTTTCTCAATATGCATCACGCCCAGATTATGTCACCATATTTGTTTTCCAATATGGTAAATCCTAAAATATGCTTCGCTTTCGCCAACCAAAGTTTTGATCGATGCTTCATTGACTTCATCGCTTCAAATTCAGCATTTTAAGCAAGCCCAATGCCTCAATCTTTACAAAATCTCAACACCACATTTTGAGGTGGAGCTGGTTGTTTGATCGTCCTATTTTCATGAACTTATATTTATTGCGCTTAAACGGATGGTCGAGAAAGGAATTTTTCGTGATTGTCAAACCAACTAATTTTGCCACCGGATAAGATAAAACGATCCAATCATTGCCGCAATGGCAAGCCAACTTCCTAGCCGTGCTTCAACCAGTATAACATGGCCAAAGCCGGAAGTCACTTATCGTCCACATTAAAATGACAAAATTATGTTTCAAAGATACATCATATGTTTTGCACACCCGCTTCCCTAAAGATGCCGTAATTCTAATATCACGCGTCAGAAGAAAACATCTATTTTTTCTTGAGATTTGCTGTCCCGCACAATTGAAGACATAAGCCTCTTTTACACATTCACGGAGGCAAAATATGAGTAATTATCACCGCCAAGATGAATATTGCTGCCCTGATTGACCAAAGGTTGAATCCATCAATGACAATCCCAACCGCACATTCGACTTTCAACCGCAGCGTCATGGGTGTCATTGAAATGCTTCCATGCCAAAGCATCCGATGGATGACGATTACTCCATCTTCCGATCGCAGCCAAGATGCCATCTCATGTGACATTCGATGCATAAAGTTTCTAGCCTTGAGTTAATGGAAATAATACATCCGCCCATGAACTAACTGCGTTCATTGCACGCCGTGGCTTAAACCTCGATTGACCACAAAATTTGCACTCATCTAAGTTCATCATCATCTCCCTAATACAACATACATCCCAACCGACAAAGAATCAATTTTTTGCACCGCAACCCAAGATCTCAATCGCTTTCATATTGTAAAAGTCCAACCATTGAATGATCAGCTGGTAGTGATTCAAAGATACCACCCGTAATGTTATCAAAGCTACGATCCGATATGTGTCCTTCACTCTTAACGCTCAAAATTCGCCGCCATTGAAGATAATTGCGCCATTTTTTGACAACCGCCACATACCCCGCCAGAGTACTGAGTAAGTCAAAATCATTAGAAACTTAAGACAATGAGAAACATTTTCTAGAAGAGAATATTACCAGATTTTGTCATTTACTTGATCATAGTGATCATGAAAAATTGAACCGAATGTTTGGACTTTTGGAAGAGTTTGAGTTTTTAGAATTTATCTTAGTGAATATGCAATATTTAGGTCCTCAATTTGTATTCCTATGGAATGAGAATTTTGCATTTGATAAAGGGAATCAACGAAGGCAAGAGGATCAAGAGGAGAGGCATCTTTTAAGCATGTATCCAAGAAAAGAATTCAGGTGGGTTTCATGTTTATAATTTAGTAATGAGCCAATAATGTTTTCTTCCAAATCAAGAATGATTTCAATTACTTCATAAATATTGTTTTTGTTTCTTTTGAATGATTTGCAAAATTTCTACATGTTTCAGTACATGAACTTTGTTGATGAATTTTAAATAAATATGGGAATGCATTGAAACATTTTATGTCATGCCTTGAAAAATATCATGGCATTTTGTGTGGATGAAAAGAAAGAAAAGAGCATGAAAAGCATGAAAGCATTTGATAAAATGATTTGAGCAAGATTAAGTGCTTTTGTTTGGGCGAGAGAAGAACGTTTCGTTAGTCACGTGCACGTCGACATATAGTCTTCTCCCGGTTGCCCGCTTGAGGCTACGAGATCCTGAAAAATCGGACTCGTTTTGTTCACGATATAAGCTTCGGTTTATCCGTTTTATTCTACGGAACTCTCGAGCCATTTGTTTGTGCATTGCATCTTTGAATGGTCAGTATGTTGCATAAATTGAGTGTGTTGTATTGATGGTTAAATGGATATGTTGTGTTGATGTGATGACATTTTTTTAACCATGAGTTTTGAATTCAAATTTCGAATTTGACTGAGAATTTTGGAACAAAGCATTTTATGAATTCATTATTATTTTTATACGACAAATGAATACTTCAATGGTTTTGCTTATTCTTCGTTATAAGCTTGTTACCCACTAGCTTTAAGCTCATCCTTCCGTCCCCACCTTCAGGTGTTGAGCAAGAGATGGAGTGAAAGAAAGTCAAGTCATCACTCCCCATTTGCTTATGTTGTAATTTGAGTTATTTATAATAAATACAAGGATTTGTCACTTTTCAAGGATTTCTAGTTCATGTAACTTTTATCTTTTGAGATTTTGGATTATTGTTGTAATTGTGGCTTGGAATGCCTTTAGAGTTTGTAAAACTCTATCTATTGATGTTAAGGAATTATGAATCATGTATGGATGATGTTGAGTGAAAGTATGTATTTGCGTATATGGATCAGGTTGAGTGAAAATTCGGTATATTTGAGGAAGTTAACGATTTGATATGAATATTTTGATTGTGAATTGTTGATACATACATATATATATGAGTGAGATGTGTTATGGAAAAAGGAACATCGAATTGATATGAGACTTTAAGCTTCACGATTTCTTTGGATTACGCCAACGTGTATGGTTCAAGGGTTGAACTCCGAAAACGGGGCTCATCATGTTTGGTATCAGAGCAAGAAAAGATTACAAGGAATCACGTTCAAGCATGTTGGTTTTTTTGGAAGAGTTGGGTTCCGGAAATGGGATCCAACACTATCTTTGTGTTCCAGCTACTTTAACAATGTCTTTATCTTCTCTCTTAGTGGTTTTCGATCTTCTATGTTCGTGTTCTAGCCATTTACTTCATTGTTGGTGCCCCTACTGTTGTGTCATTATGTTTTCCGCTTAAATGATGTATGTTTCACCTATTCATAAGTGTTCTTCTCTCATGGAAATTTGGTTCTCATGCAATTGTCTTCTTCTCTCACCATCTACATTTGTAATGTATAGTTTGTATCATGTATAACTACTTTCTTGATACAATGATTAAGAATATATTTATGCCATATAAACTAATCTTGTTTCCTGGTATTATTAATTATCCATAGAGCAAATTACAAGGATATTTAAGTATTTAGAATAACTATATGCATGACTAAGGCATCATGGAAGTTAATCCAAATTGCAAGTTTCCCTTCCCTTCTCATATTCCTTATATCCACCTTCTCAAGACTTTGTATCATTGACCTACACCACTATAAAGTAGTGAGAAATATATGAAAGGGTGTAACCATTTAAATGCTTAGTTAAAATTATGAAGATGATTTTTGAATGCTTAGTTAATTTTTCCTATGCTGAAAATGACCCAATAAACAAGATGCCATTTGTCCCTAACTAGAATTACATACTATATTTCCTTTTCCTAATGTCTAGGATGATGATATCGTAAAGGATGACATAATTTGGAGCTACAATACATGGTTAAAGTTTTAAAGTTAAAGGTTTTAAGAAACTTAATGGAGCCCAATTTTGAAAAATAGGATATTAACAACTGAAACTTTTCAATGTCTTTTGTGATATAAATGAGAGTGTCATTATCTAAATATAGGTTCACAATCTCCACCATTCTAGCATAAGGTCCATTCCATTTTTTCTATACTTAAACATGGCAAGCATTTGATGTGTAAGAGAGGCTTTGTGTTGGATGTTTCATATTGTAAATTCATATCCCTTTTTGTACTTTTATTTGTATGCTTTGGTATGCTTTAATTCACAATTAATGATCCAATGCATTTTTGTTGCATATTAACTAATCATTGGACCATTAAGATTTTTTTAACTTTGAACTTAGGATATGGATTATATATTTTCCAAGTTCAATTTATGTTTTATCCATTCTATCGCTAACTTTTCCTTTCAGGTGTGATAACTACTTTATCTAGTCGTTATATAGATGCCAATTCAGACGACTAAGATCTTCATTATAGTTAGTGAGATGGTGGTTTCCTTTAGTAGCATAAGCTAATTTCTTTTTCTCTTAATATGAATATTATGATATAAGGAAGTGCCAAATACATAAGGAAACAGTAACAAATATGATATGGAATTATATATATGGTACGACATGTATGTTATCTATTTAGATGCTTGACTCTCAAGGTTGACAACTATTTTAAACTCTACTTAAAGACTTCGTATTTATCTTCTAAACTCTGTACGCTTGCATTTTGAGCTTACCATTTTTGGGTTTTTTTCTTTCTTTTTTGTTCTTGGCTAGTTTTGTTCTCTTATTGTTCATGTTTATTTGAAAATTTTGTTTTTATTTTTCTTACCTTACTATTTTATATGCAACCTTGTTTTAGGAAGATTGCTTGTTCTAGGAAAATTTCTTCAAGCTCAATTGTTAGTCAGGTGCACACATTAATGTTTCATTTTGCTCTGCTTCTTTTCAATATTTACATTATGTAGTTTTTTTGTCTCTCCCTCTTTGTCTTTATGTTTTTCATATGTGAAAGTATGAAAGGAAGATTTTCATGTTGTAGATTCTTGATTTTTTGTTAAAATTTATCATATTAATTATAGTTGTAATTATTTTAGTAAAAGCTATGTTGTTTTGAACTTGGGTCATCTGCTTGTTAGGCCTCAATTTTGACATAAGGTTGACTACTTTGAATCAATATTCCAAGTTTTAGCAATTAAAATTAAACAACTATGTACTTTTCTTTTAATAACTATAAGTATGCCTATAAGCAAATTGTAAACTTTTTTCATTTTTCTATGTGATGTTAATAAGACAGGCATGTATCTTAAAATGCATCTTGTATTAAGTAGTTTGTGAGCTTTAAAGTTTTCATCTTATTTAGTGTGTATGCTACAAATTGGAGAACTTTTGTCACATCAAAATTTGAGTGATTTGCAAGTTTCAAAATGTTAGTCTTCTCCATATTTGAGATGTGTGTGAGCTTTAAAGTTCTCATCTTATTCAGTGTGCATGCTACAAATTGGAAAACTTGTTTCATATTAACATTTGAGTTGTTTGTGAGATTTAAAGTGCTTGTATCGTTTGCCGCATATGCTATTAATAGATAGTCTTATTTCTTATTCAACATTTTTGCGTGAGTCTAAGATGATGCATACTAGAATTTATAACAACGATATACATATATAACAGAGAAAAACAAGCAACAAATAGAATAGAAATTTCAAAACTTAGTGGGAGAAGAGAAGTCAATATTGGGGAGGGACAAAAACTAAGCTGGTTTGACGTTTAAAGCTTAACATTAGGACTTAGGCCATTGCCACTGTAACGCTCCCTTATCATAGGGTATACATCGGAACGCTCGTAGGTTATTCCGATACATATCCTACGATAAGGGTAAGCTACGAAAAATCACTACAATACTTCACATGGCATCATAATAATCATACATCAATATAAAAATCACTAATTTTTTAAACCATAAACTTTCCTCATTTCATTTCATCAGAACCAGAAATTTACATATTTTTCATAGTTCACTGTTTATACAACACTCCAAAAGAAGTCTAATACAAAAAAAACCTAACTAGGTCATCCCCAAAAATTTCAACTGACCGACCTATGAGCCATGACTTCTCTTGCCAACACGATCTACACGGCAGGAAAAGTCCCTCTGGAGCTAGGAGTCTACTCTCTCGGTCCTAAAAAATAAGTTGCAATTTTGGGTAAGTTTGCAAACTCAATGAGGAACCATCATCGATGGTTCACTCAATTCATGCATCACTCAAGCATAACACAGTTGTTCCATCTTATTACATTCAGAAGTACCACATGATTATTATTATCAATCAAAGAAACCAAATCAAATGCATATGAAATGCTTATGTGACAAATTTTCAATCATTAAGTTGTTGTGATCGAGCGCCTAAAATTTTCCCAATCTGGGTGTATTAATCGTTGAACCTGAGGCTCTGAATCACTATGAGCTCGAGGCTCAAATACGTTGCGCTTTAAGCTCTCGGTGGCCGCTCCAATCACAACTATCATTAACTGGTCATGCATTCATGTATGGAATGCATATGTCGCAATAAAGCAATATCCACATCACAATCATTTCCAAATTATCATATTCAAACAAATAGTTCACAATTAATCACATTAACATCACAATCACATTAAATCACACAAATAAAACACGGAGGTCCCAAATTCTCAGACAAATAGCACTTCTATGTCATAATCTCCCAATACATTGGGCCTTATGTCCGGAATCTAATCATAAACAACTCACAAACCCACCATTATTCTCCACAGAGTTATAAGCGCAAAATTATAAACAAATAATAATTGAGAAACCATCTAGGTCACTCAAAAATAGCTTCTGAACTAATGCTTGGTAGTCTCGGCAACGTCTGTGGGCTGACGTTTCAAATGCGCCTCTATAACAAGTCAAACACACATATATCACACATTGTCCAATCAGCAATATTTAATAATGCACATGTAGCAATTTAAAATGTGTACAATGCATGTTAGTGATATTCCTGGTACTAATTCAAAAATTTCCGTCACAAAATTTTCCTCTAAATATTAGAAATTCATTGACACCAAAATGCTCAATTTGGACCTCTATAGGCCCAATTTTGAATGAAACACGGACTAGAAAAATAATTTCTCGGTCCCCTCACTTCGACCTAACCAATCCTCGTCAATTTCATCTCTAAAAATTCCCAATTTCACATATTATGAAATTAAATATTATACGAATCCAATGCCTTGAGAATCAGGTCAATCGGATGTCGGAAGAAAAAGTTATTGACAAAAGAAAGAAATTAGGCCAAAATAAATAACAAATTAAGAAAATAATAATTAATTAAAAAAGTAAAACAAAGGGCTATAAACCTTCCCTTCTTCCACACTACACAACTCTTCACACAAATGTCCAAAAATTACAATTAAGGACTCATTGGAAAGAGAACAGAAAATCCTACAAGTTTTATGAAGAGCTCACAAACCAATTTCACCTCTAAGGGTGTCAAAAATGCAATCAAAGTTACTATCTTCACATTAACATTCAAAACAGTACAACATTTTTCTAACATCATATATTTCCATTCCTTTTGCCAAAGATTCCAAGCTTTATATCAAAAGAAAGATCAGAACATATGCTACAACTTCCATGAACAACTTAGAAGCAAATTCAACCTGTAAATAAATCAAATTCTCAATCAAAATTTCTGCCTATATAAGTCATTCTCAACAGTAATACAATCTTTTACAAAGTATAACTTTCTATCCCATTATCGAAAAATTACATACTCTATATCAATGAAAAGATCAAAACTCATGCTACAAGTTTCATGAAGGACTTAGAAGCAAATTCAACATGTAAGCAAATCAAATTCTCAATCAAAGTTTCTGCCTATATAAGTCATTCTCAACAGTAATACAATCTTCCATAAAGCATAACTTTCTATCCCATTATCAAAAAATTACATACTCTATATCAATGAAAAGATCAAAACTCATGCTACAAGTCTTATGAAGGACTTAGAAGCAAATTAAACTTGTAAACAAATCAAATTCTCAATCAAAGTTTCTGCCTATATAAGTCATTCTCAACAATAATACAATCTTCTACAAAGCATAACTTTCTATCCCATTATCGAAAACTTACATACTCTATATCACTGAAAAGATAAAAACTCATGCTACAAGTCTCATGAAGGACTTAGAAGCAAATTCAACTTACAAACAAATCAAATTCTCAATCAAAGTTTCTGCCTATATAAGTCATTCTCAACAGTAATATAATCTTCCACAAAGCATAACTTTCTATCCCATTATCGAAAAATTACATACTCTATATCACTGAAAAGGTCAAAACTCATGCTACAAGTCTCATGAAGGACTTAGAAGCAAATTAAACCTGTAAATAAATCAAATTCTCAATCAAAGTTTCTGCCTATATAAGTCATTCTCAACAGTAATACAATCTTATACAAAGCATAACTTTCTATCCCATTATCGAAAAATTACATACTCTATATCAATGAAAAGATCAAAACTCATGATACAAGTCTCATGAAGGACTTAGAAGCAAATTCAACTTGCAAACAAATCAAATTCTCACTCAAAGTTTCTGCCTATATAAGCCATTCTCAACAGTAATACAATCTTCCACATGTTGGACCAATGGTGGTTGACAAATTAAATCCCTTTCTGTTTTGATAATAATAAAATATCTAGAATTAGTTAAGAAATTATTTCAGGTACTATTCATGAAAGAGTTGTGCATATCAAGAAGATGAAGTGTTTAATCATTAAAGAATCAAGATGGGAGTTGCCTTCTAAGAGAAAATGACATAAAACATAAGGATCATAGAGGATTTGGTCGGATGTTACCATTGAAGTCAATACAAGTCGACTTACATGGATATATGACAATACAAGTCGACTTATCATACACAAGTCGACTTATCGTGGACGACAAGTCGACTTACATGGGACAAGTCGACTTATTGGAGAGCGGAGTTACAATTTTTACGTAAATGGTTAAAACAAGTCGACTTATACATTCGACAAGTCGACTTATGGATGCACCAAATCAGCTCCAACGGTCCAATAAGATAAAAATGGAATGAAGATTATCAAGGAACGGCTATAACAAATCAAGCAACGGCTAGAAGAGCTCCAACAGCTATATTTCTTCAAGTATAAATAGAGGATGATGGAAGAAGAGTAGACACAAGTTCCATAAGTCTAAATACTCTTCTATTGCTTCAAATTGCTCACTATTGCTCTTATTTTGTTACTCTATTGTTTTGAGCACTTGATCTTCAATCTTTACTATATTTCTTTTACAATTTGAGTGACAAGCGGAAGGTCACGTGTGAGGTAGGATTTGTGCCATAAGACAAATCGTTTGTAAGGTAGCTTGAGCCGGAAGTCAAGTGGAGTTGTAAAAAGTTCACACTCAACTACAAAGTGTGCAATAAAGTGATTGGCAAAATCCTAAGTGGGAGCTTAGGTAGAGGGCGAGGTCTTAGCATCGAACCTCTATAAAACAAGTGTTTGATCTTCTTCCTACACTTTTCAATTAAGTTTATCTAAATTATTTTGTGTGTTTTAACTTCTAATTTTCTTGTAGAAATTCTTAAAGAATTTTAAAGATCTATTCAACCCCTTCTAGATCACTTACAATTGGTATCGAGGCGTAGTATCCGTGGATGGCACACAATAACTTAGTGGAAGAAGGTAATACTAATAATCGCCTCCTTTAATTAATGGTACTAATTATTCTTCTTGGAAAAATCCTATGAAGTACCACATCATTAGCGAGGAGTAGAATATTGGAAGATAATTATCTTGGTCCACAACCACCGTTAAAAGAAAATGGTGAGTTAAAGGCGATTTGGAATACGATGACAATGATCGGAGGCAAGCTTACATCAACGCTTAAAGCGATGAAGCTAATCTATCGCGCTCTCACAATTGAGGAAAGAAACCGAGTCAACTCGTGTACAGTGTTAAAGAAATGTGGGAGACTTCGCATCACCCATGAAGGAACCAACCAAGTCCGGGAGACAAAAATCAACATGTTGCTTCATGACTATGAAATGTTTGTCATGAAGGAAGGTGAGTCCATTTTAACTATGCTTGATCGTTTTGCAGAAATCATAAATGGATTAGGCAATCTTGGAAAGCATATGTCGGACAGTGAGAAGGTAAAGAAAATCCTTCGCTCACTACCAAAAGAATGGGACTCACAAGTCACCGCCATTATGGAGTCCAAAGATCTCAATCATCTGGAATTCAACGCCTTGGTGGGATCACTTATCAACTACGAGATTATTCTCAAATCCAGAGGAGGTAGAGGTAAGCCTAAAAAACTATTGCTTTTAAAGTTAACACTTCTTTTGTTGATGAAAGTGATGAGAAAATAGATGAAGACGAGGAAGACGAAGAAATAGCTATGTACGCTAGAAATTTAAGAAAGTTCAAGGGACTTCTTAAAAATTGAAGGAAAGAATTAAATGGCGGACAACAGGTAGAAAGAAAGAGGTTTGGCGCGGAAAGAAAATCAAAAGGCTATGACGAAAAGAAAGGCAACGAAGAATGTTGGAGATGTGAAAGCAGGGACATCTCGCAAGAGAATGCAAAAGCTCATCCTCCACATCAAACTTTCAGAAAAATGACAAATACAACAAAGGTAAAAGGAAAACTAGCCTGGTGGCAACTTGGAGTGAGGAAGAGGATGCATATCAAAGCGATGATGAAAACAACCTGGCACTTATGGCAAAAAGTTCATCAAGTGATGATGAAAATGAGGTAACTTTCAATGATCAAGATCTAAGAGATTCTTTTGATGCTTTGCAAGCTGATTTTGAAGAAGCCATTGAGATTAACAAAAAATTAAGAAAGAAAATACGAGAATTGGTTGCTGAAAATAATGCCTTACATGAGACTATTGATGACTTAGATAGTCCGAAAGAAGATCATTCTGCATGTCTTATTGAAAAAGAAAATCTTATTTGTGAGCTTGATAGACTTAGAAAAGAATTTTCGTATGTGGTTGGAAAATTCGCAAATGGAAACGAACAGTTTGAAAAATTGTTATCACTACAAAGATATTCCATTTCTAAACATGGATTAGGATATGACCCTTTTGATAGAGATTGCTCTTTAATTTCTAAATTTACTAAGGATGGAAAAATTGCTCATTGTGCTAGATGCTTGAAAGATGGTCACATAGAAATTGCCTGCAAGAGTACTAGAAGATGTGTTAAGATTAAGAAAATTTGGGTTATTAAAGGCACAATACCACCTAATGGGGTTTATATGGCTAACCAAAATGGACCCAAAGTGGCTTGGGTACCTATAAGAAGAAAGAACGTTGATATTGTAGGTACAAGCAAGGGATGAAAGGCCGTCAAGAACTTGGTACATCGATAGCGGATGTTCAAGACACATGAGTGGAGACAAGAACCTTTTTGCGGAAATCAAACCAAAGAATAAAGGTTATGTCACTTTCGGAGACAACAACAAAGGTAAGGTCATTGGAATTGGTAAAGTGGGTAAGGAACCTTTGCCAACCATTGACGATGTTTTGCTTGTTGATGGATTGAAACATAATTTGTTAGGTGTCTCTCAACTTTATGATATGAATTTTAATGTAAGTTTTGAATCATCACATTGCATGGTTAAGAAGGACAGTCATGTAGCTTTCATTGGTCTGAGACACGGAAATACTTACATAGTAGATTTACATGATGATAGTTCGTTTAATGAAAAGTGTTTAGTGACATTAGAAGAAAATGCATTTTTATGGCATAGAAAATTAGGACATGCACCTTTGCCTCTAATCTCTAAGCTTTCGAAAAATGACATTGTAAGAGGTTTCCCTAAAATAAGATTTGTTAAAGAACACTTGTGTGAATCATGTTTAAAAGGCAAACATTAGAGAATCGTTCAAACCAAACAAAGAAATTTGCACATCTAGAATTCTTGAACTTGTGCATATGGATTTGATTGGACCATCTAGGCATGCTAGTCTTAGTGGAAAATTATATGTCCTTGTGATTGTAGATGATTTTTCTAGATTTACTTGGGTAAGATTCCTTGCAAATAAAAGTGATGCCGTTAATGAATTTACTAAATAGTGTAGATTGGTTCAAAATGAGAAAAATTTGTCGATCGTTGCTATTAGAACCGATCATGGAGGAGAATTTGAATGTGAACCTTTCGAAAGTCTTTGCGACAAATACGGGATGTAGTACAATTTCTCAACACCAAGGACTCCGCAACAAAATGGTGTGGTAGAAAGGAAGAATCGTTCTCTTGAAGAAATGAGCAGAACCATGTTAAATGAGTATAATCTTCCTAAATCATTTTGGGCGGAAGCGGTCAATACCGCATGCTACGTCATCAATAGGGTGCACTTGCGAAGAGACAAAAATAAGATACCCTACGAACTTTGGAAATGTAAGAAATCCAACATCTCTTATTTTCATCCTTTTGGTTGTAAAGTCTTCATTCATAATAATGGAAAGAGAAATTTAGGAAAATTCGATTCTAAATCTGATGTTGGTGTGTTTATTGGTTATTCTCAAACTAGTAAGGCTTTTAGAGTTTATAATAATAGGACTAAATGTGTTGAAGAAAGTATACATGTTAAATTTGATGATATGATTTCACCCCCGAGAAAGGTTTATTTTGATGATGATGCAGGAAGTTCAGGTAATAAAATTGAAGAAATTGAGTCCAAGATTGAAGAATTGAAGCTAGACGAAGAAAATCATGTACCTGACATTAAATCATGGGCAAAAGCAAAGAACCATCCTATGGAGCAAGTTATTGGTGATTTAAATGTTGGTGTAAGAACTAGGAGAAATATCTATGAGAATATGAGTAATTCAGACTTCATTTCATTGGTAGAACCCAAAAATATAGAAGAAGCTCTTAAAGATGAAAACTGGCTTTTAGCTATGCAAGAGGAGCTTAATCAATTCAAGCGAAATGATGTATTGGATTTGGTAGCTCCACCAAAGGACGAGACCATCATCGGAGTCAAGTGGGTAAATCGGATAAAATATGATGAGAATGGTGAAGCGATTAAAAATAAATCAAGGCTAGTGGCTCAAGGATTTTATCAAGAAGAAGGCCTTGATTACAATGAGACATATGCTCCTGTGGCTCGTTTAGAGGCAATTAGGCTACTATGTGCATTTGCGTCTCATAAAAGGATCAAATTAAATCAAATGGACGTCAAGAGCGCATTTCTCAATGGGTATATTCAAGAGGAAGTCTATGTCAAACAACCGCCGGGATTTGAAGATCATGAGCATCCGGATTACGTCTACAAACTCAAGAAGGCACTTTATGGACTAAAGCAAGCACCTAGAGCATGTTATGGGAGGTTAAGTACTTTTCTAACTCAACATGGATATGTTCGTGGTAAGATAGATAATACTTTGTTTATTAAACATGTTGATCATGATATGCTTATTTGTCAAATTTATGTTGATGACATTGTGTTTGGTGCCACTAATGAATTTTTGTGTAAAGAATTTAGCGATTTAATGCAAGGTGAGTTTGAAATGAGCATGATGGGAGAGCTCAAGTTCTTTCTTGGATTGCAAATCAAGGAACACAAAATGGAATATTCATCCATCAATCGAAGTATACCAAGGAACTTTAAGAAGTATAAAATGGAAGGATGCAAAGTGGCAACAACACCAATGGCAACAAATGTGGTCTTGGAGAAAATGAACATGAAGAAGATGTTGATCAAAACTCTATAGAGGTATGATCGGCTCTCTTTGTATTTAATCGCTTCTAGACCGATATTATATTTGCCACATGTCTTTGTGCTAGATTTCAATCTTGTCCGAAGATTTCTCATTTGAGTGCTTGTAAAAGAATTTTTAGATACTTGAGTAAAACTATTAATCATGGTTTGTAGTATCCTAGTTGTGATTTATTTGATTTGTATGCATATAGTGATGCTGATCATGGTGGCTGTAGAATTGATAGAAAAAGCACTAGTGACTTGTGTCATTTCTTAGGATTATCTTTGATATCTTAGGCTAGTAAAAAGCAAGTTAGTGTAGCCATTTCCACTGCTGAATCTGAATATGTAGCAGCTGGGAGTGCTTGTGCCCAAGTTCTTTGGATTAAACATCAATTGCTTGATTATGGTATTGTGGTTAAAAATATTCCTATTTATTGTGATAATACCAGTGCAATTTGTTTGAGTAAAAATCCTATATTGCATAGTAGAACAAAGCATATAGAAATTAGACATCATTTTATCCGTGATCATTGTTTAAAAGGTGACATTTGCTTGAAGCATGTATCAACTAGTGATCAATTGGCTGACATTTTTACTAAACCTTTTAAGGAAGATGCGTTTGTAAACATTAAATTGAGATTAGGCATGTGTGATTTAAATTCCTTTGGTTGAATTTGTTTTTGCTACATTAAATGGTCAATAGATGAGGCACATATGCAATTACATCCGAAGACTTCATCATCATGTTTTACACTTAGACTACCAGTAGACTAATTGGAGTTTCAGTCTATTGTTGTTAAGGATTAATTCGAGCTATCTTAAGTTGGATATTGACTTATTCTGGGATAAAAGGAGACTATGTGGGAAATAAGTCGAGGTATGGTTTACACAGCTTTCTGGACATGAATTTTGAGAGGATAAGTCGACTTATGTAGTATACAAGTCAACTTATGGAGGTCGATAAGTCGACTTATGTGGAGCACAAGTCGACTTATGTGTGGACGGACTCTTTAAGAAACCCTTCATCCTTTCACTTCTTCGAAAATTTTCTCACTCTAACCTTTGAAATGTCTTGCCTTAACTCGACTTAAACCTCAAAATTTCTTCAAATCCACCTTACCCATCTTCAATCCATCACATTCAGCACAAAACCCATTCTCCATCTCTTGGATCTATCCTTCTTTTTAGAAAACCCTTTCTCAAAACCCTAACCCTAACTCTGCGATTTTCCTTCTTCTCACTACAAATTCATGGCTCCTCGCAAATCGTCTCAGAAAGGGAAAGAAACTGCTCAATCTCAAGGTCCCAACGTTCCTCAAAGACCACGGGTTCGGGGGTCCTCATCAAGGGGAGATGCGTCAAAGGAGAATGACGATTGAACCAGATTTGTTTCGAGGATGCTCAAACATTGTATTATAAGGTACTTAAAGATGAAGTTTGATTCCCTCCATGAGATTTGATTGGGTTGAGTTAGATAGTAACGAGTTCTCAGATGTGTTTTTTGAAATTGTTAATCTTGGGCTAAGAGATTTTTTGGGTTTTCATGATGATATCTATGAAGAAACAGTAAAGGAATTTTATGCGAATCTGGTTGTGATTGGAAGTAATGTTGAGGATGGAGTTACCTTAGCCTCTAAAATTAACAAGAAAGCAATATATCTCTGTGAATCAGATTTGTGTCCCATGTTTCATTTGCATAGAGGAGAAGTTAGGTCTAGAGCTTCTCTTACTGACTTTGAGATTTTGAGGAATGCTGAGGGTGACACTGATGAGGAAGCCGAAGAGAATTTCAGCTATACCGAGGAAAAAGGGGCTAATTATGTTAGTTCGGTTATGTACCGATCATTCTGTTGGACCAATGGTGGTTGACAAATTAAATCCCTTTATGTTTTGATAATAATAAAATATCTAGAAATTTATTTCAGGTATTATTCAATGAAAGGATTGAGCAAATCAAGATGAGCAAGTGTCTAATCAATGAGGAATCAAGTTGGGAGTTATCTTCTAAGTAAAAATGGCATAAAGCTTAAGGATTATAAAGGATTTGGTAATACAAGTCGACTTACATCAAGGTCTGAATATAACAAGTTAACTAGAGCAGTACAAGTCGACTTATATATGAAGATGTATTAAGACAAGTCGCCTTATAGCACACAAGTCGACTTATCTAAGACAACAAGTCGACTTATACAGCACAAGTCGACTTATTGGAGAGCGGAGTTACAATTTTTACGTAAATGGTTGAAACAAGTCGACTTATTCATTCGACAAGTCGACTTATGGATGCACAGATTCAGCTCCAACGGTCCAATTTGCTAAAAATAGAATGTAGATTATCAAGGAACGGCTATATCCAATTAAGCAACGGATAGAAGAGCTCCAACAGCCATATTTCTTCAAGTATAAATAGAGGATGATGGAAGAAGAGTTCAAACAAGTTCTACAACTCTAAATACTCTTATATTGCTTCAAATTGCTCACTATTGCTCTTATTTTGCTACAAATCGTATTGAGCATTTGTTCTTCAATCTTTGTATTGTTTTGTTACAATTTGAGTGACGAGTGAAAAGGTCACGTGAGGTAGGATTTGTGCCGGAAGACAAATCGAGTGTAAAAGGTTACTTGAGCCGAAATTCAAGTGACGTTGTAAAAAGTTCACACTCAACTACAAAGTGTGCAATAAAGTGGTTGGCAAAATCCTAAGTGGGAGCTTAGGTAGAGGACGTAGGTCTTAGCACCGAACCTCTATAAAAATAAGTGTTTGATCTTCTTCCCTACACTTTTCAATTAAGTTTATCTAAATTGTTTTTGTGTGTTTTAACTTCTGATTTTCTTGTAGAAATTTTCAAAAAAATTTTAAGATCTATTCAACCCCCCCTTCTAGATCACTTATAATTGGTATCAAAGCAGAAGTATCTGGGATGGCACATAACAACCTAGCGGAAGAAGGTAACACTAATAACCGTCCTCCCTTGTTTAATGGCTCTAACTATTCATCATGGAAAAATCCTATGAAGTATCATATTATAAGCGAGGGAGTTGAATACTGGAAGATCATTATCTTTGGACTTCAAACCCCTCTAAAAGAAAATGGTGAGTTAAAAACAGAGCTGGAGTATGATGATAACGATTGGAGGCAAGCGTACATCAACGCCAAAGCTATGAAGCTGATATATTGTGCATTAACGGTTGAGGAAAGAAACCGGGTAAATTCTTGCACCACTGCCAAGGAAATGTGGGAGAGACTTCGAGTTACTCATGAAGGGACAAATCAAGTCAGGGAGACAAAAATCAACATGCTTCTTCACGACTACGAGATGTTCGTCATGAAGGAAGGTGAGTCAATTTCTACAATGCTTGACCGTTTTGCAGAAATCATAAATGGATTAGGCAACCTGGGAAAGCACATGACGGATAGCGAGAAAGTGAAGAAGATTCTTCGTTCATTGCCGAAGGAATGAGATTCTCAAGTCACCGCAATTATGGAGTCAAAGGATCTCAATCATCTGGAATTCATCGCTTTGGTGGGATCACTCATCAACTATGAGATTATTCTCAAATCCAGAGGAGGTAGAGGTAAGCCTAAAAAATCTATTGCTTTTAAAGCTAACACTTCTTTTGTTGATGAAAGTGATGAGGAATTAGATGAAGACGAGGAAGACGAAGAAATTGCTATGTACGCTAGAAATTTAAGGAAGTTGAGGACTTCTCAAAATCAAGGAAAGAATTAAATGGAGGAAAACAGTAGAAAGGAAGAGGTTTGCGCGAAAAGAAAATCAAAAGGATATGACGAAAAGAAAGGCAACGAAGAATGTTGGAGATGTAGAAAACGGGACATCTCGCAAGAGAATGCAAAAGCTCATCATCAACATCAAACTTTCAGAAAAATGACAAATCGACAAAGGTAAAGGAAAACTAGCCCGTGGCAACTGGAGTGATGAAGAGGATACATATCAAAGTGATGATGAAAACAACTTGGCACTTATGACAAAAAGTGATGATGAAAATGAGGTAAATTTCAAAGGACTAAGATTTAAGAGATTCTTTTGATGCTTTGCAAGTTGATTTTGAAGAAGCCATTGAGATTAACAAAAATTAAGAAAGAAAATACGTGAATTGGTTCCGAAAATAGTGCCTTACATGAAACGATTGATGATTTAGATAGTCCGAAAGAAGATCATTCTGCATGTCTTATTGAAAAAGAAAATCTTATTTGTGAGCTTAATAGACTTAGAAAAGAATTTTCATATGTGGTTGGAAAATTCGCAAATGGAAACGAACAGTTTGAAAAATTGCTATCGCTACAAAGATATTCCATTTCTAAACATGGATTAGGTTATGATCCTTTTGATCGAGATTGCTTTTTAATTTCCAAATTTACTAAGGATGGAAAAATCGCTCAATGTGCTAGATGTTTGAAAGATGGTCACATAGAAATTGCCTGCAATAGTACTAGAAGATGTGTTAAGATTAAGAAAATTTGGGTTATTTGTAACATCCCATCTCCCATAGAAAAGGTTTATTGGTAATTTGGGACGGGTTAGGAGACTTGAATTTTAACTCGGCATGCACATCCATTATATAGCCTCTATAACTGATGATTATTTTGCACATGCACATGGTATACATGCATTCATGACATTTCCGGCATAAGTGTCGAATTGGGATCTTTTGTGAAATTTATGTGAAAGTTGTATTTGAAAAATTATTTGGAGTGCGCCATAAATTGTTTTACATTTTTAGGAATTTATGAAAATTTTTCTGGAATTTTTCGGGGTTCTTGCCCGGACCGAAAAATTCCAACTGACTGGCTGAGTGAGCCTTTTTGTACTGAAAAAGATTGCCTAATGGCATGAGATTAGTGAATAAATAATTGTGGGACTTATGTTAGTGCCATGTTTAGAGCTTAAGTAGAATTAGTGCTTAATTAATTGGGATTAACTCATTTTTGTCTTTTCTCCATTTCAAAAGCCAAGTGTCCCCTTTTTCTTAATGCATTTTGTCTTCTTCTTTATCCCTCATCCCCGATTTTTCTTCTTGTTAAAGTTAAAAACACATGCATTTTTGGAAGACTTGCTCTCCTCTCATCCGAAACCTTATTTTTCCCTTCCTTGGTGAATTTCTTTTCTTTCTTCGTTGGTGGCTTCTTCTTACAAGATAGCTTCTTGTTCTTTTGGCTTGCTCCTTCTTCCTTCTCATATAAAGCTAGCTTAAGCCTTGTGATGAGGGTGATGGGTGATAGCCGTAGGTGTTGGAGAAAGGAGAAGAGGAATTAGGAAGTTGTAATAAGTTGGAAGATTAAGGGAAAGATTGAAAGCTTGACTAGGTAAGATTATGTTTTAAGCTTTGACCATTCATTTAATGCATGAATTGGTAGTTTGAAGCATTTAAGGGAAGCACTTATGTATTTATTTTATGATAGGTTTGAATGGGTTTAAATGTATACTTAGTTATGGATGAATGAATGACTATACTTCTTATTGATTTTAGCTTGGTTTTGGATTGAGTTTGTAAGGATAGATGAATGGAAAACTTAGGAAGATCATTTGTGTAGGTGCTGCCAATTTTTGTGTCATTATAGAAGTTTATGTTGTGATGAATTTGTGGTTGAATTAGAGGTAGGAATGGATGCTTAGTGATGTGTTATTGATGTTAGAAGTGATAGGAGTTAGGGTAATGTTGAAATCTGGAAAATTGGTGTTTGACCAGTTGGAATGTTTTGATCATAACTTATTGTGTAGGTGTGCAAATGAGGTGAAGTTTGTGCCCAATTAAACTTTGGGATGTTGGCTTCAATTTAGTGTGAAATAGGTGTTGTTAAATTGTAATGCTAGAAGGGCGAAAATTTGCATGGAAAGTTACTGTTTTAT
This sequence comes from Erythroxylum novogranatense, assembly GCA_029891385.1. NCBI lineage: Eukaryota > Viridiplantae > Streptophyta > Magnoliopsida > Malpighiales > Erythroxylaceae > Erythroxylum > Erythroxylum novogranatense. The sequence goes on along the minus strand of CM057230.1, from coordinate 24,811,988 downwards.
TGCCTGTGAACAGTAACAGCAAGTATGAGTAATGTGTTTTGTTGATTTTTCTAAATTAATTGGTATGGAACTAGGAAAAAGTGTCTTTATGAAAGTTGAGGCATATTGAGTTAGCTTTCCATTGCCACTGATCTTGCTAATTTTCGAGTTGTATATTGGGAGATATGAACTGATTACTATTGCTTGGTTTTATGCTTTTGGAGAAACCTAGTCAAAGTGTTGATTTTGTGAGCTTTCTGCTTGGGAGTAATTTTAGCAATTTTGTGGACTGAATTGGTGTGAGTGATCTTCTGCAAAGTTGTAGAGGAAGACATTATCTTGAAAATGATTTATGGTGTGTAATTTTAGAGGTCAGAGTTGGGAGTTATGATTTTGCAAAACTGATCCTGCATTAGGTTAGGAATTGCTGATCATGGCAGTAACTTGCATGACAGTTTTGAAATGGTTAGAAATTAAATTGGAAATTTAGTTCTTCATGAAAATTGAAGTTCAAGGATTTATCTTTTCAGGGATATAAAGTTCAGATTTTTCTGACTTGTGTACAGGGAGTTATGCTTGTTATAAGTTTCCTGCTCAAATTGAATGATTTCAGGGACAGCAACATTGACTGAATTAATTGACTTGTTTAGCAATGGAATTTGATTTTGGGTTGTTCATGAAAGTTGTAGATGACATTGTGAACTTATTGAGCATATTTATGTGGTAATTTTTGGTTGAAGAATCAGAGAGTTAAGGAATTTGAAATGTACTGTTCTGTTTTAATGGGATTTGAGTAGGCAGTAGCTTTGAAGGGAATTTTGACACCCTTAAGAGTGAAATTGATTTTATGGTCTTCATGAGAATGGTAGAGCTTTTCATTATCTTTCCAACAAGCTATGGTTTGTATTTTCCGATTTGTGTGCTAAGAGTTATTGTTGTTGGAAATTTGGATTGGAAATAGGAAAAAAAAAGGAATGAAGTGAGGTTGAACCTCGCCGGATCGCGAGGCGACTCCTCGCCCTGAGGCGAGGTAGATTAAGCCCTCTCGCGAGGCGACTCCTCGCCTCGCGACGAAGGAAGAATCGGCCTCGCGTGGGCGACATGTCGCCCATGAGGCGTGCGCTATATATATTTTATTTTTATTTTTTTATTAGTTGGCCTAATTGTTTCTTTTGTCAATTTCTTTTCCGTCCGACATCCGATTGACCTGATTCTTGAGGCATCGGATTCAGTAGAATATTTAATTTCATTTTGTGAGAAATTGGGAATTTTTGACGAGAAATTGACGTGGCCCCGGTAACGGAGCCTTTAATCACATTGTTTTGCTTAATTGGGGACCTATAGAGGTCCGAATTGCGCACCGTCAGCGCCAATAGGTTTCTAATTTTTAGACGGATTTTTTAATGGGAAAATTTTGGATTAGGGCCGGAATGCCATGAGCATGCATTATACACGCTTTACGTATTCCATGTGCATTGTTTAGTATTTTTATCTATTCATTGGTAATGTTTACTTATTTTAATTGTTATAGAGGCTCGGTTGGAGCGTCATCCCGGGGCGTTGCGAGACTTCCGCATTAGCTCGGAAGTTATTAGGTGAGTAACCTAGATGGTTCCTCGGTTAGTAAGTGTTTATAATTTCGCACTTAGAACCCTGTGGAGAATAATGGTGGGAAAATTGTGTTTGTTTGTGCTGGATTGGACCGAAGGTCCGATGGATTGGAAAATTTGACATTGAAGTGTCATATGTGATTACCTGTACAAGATTTATATGTACATATTGAATTGGGATCTGATATGATGTTGGTGTTGTTTTATTTGGACATATGCACTTCATGCATAATTGCATGATCGATGAATGGCGATTGTGACGGAGCGATACCAACGAGAGCTTTAAGCTCAACGTGATTGGGCCTTGAGCCCATAGTGATTCGAGCCTATGGCTCACCGCTTAATCGCCCTTAATGGGACAGTTTGAGCGCCGACACAACAACGTAATAAATTGGAAAAGCGTCTCATACACATTCCATATGCATTTGAATTGATTCTTTGGATTGGTATGAAAATTATGTGGTACTACTAAATGTGATTTGGTGAGATAATTGTGCGTAGTGTGTTATGTATGTGTATATGCATGAATTGGGTGAACCATCGATGATGGTTCTCATTTGAGTTCGCAAACTCACCCAAAATTGCAAATTATTTTTCAGAATAGAGAGAGTAGACTTATAGCTCAGAGGGACTTTTCCCGTGTAGATTGAGTTGGCAAGAGAAGTCATGGCACATGTGGTCGGGTTGGCACTTTTGAGGATGACCTAGTTAGCCTTTTTGTTTGATTTTCTTTTGGAGTATTATACAGAACACATCGGTTGTGTAAATTTCTTTGCTTTGAGGTTATGAAATGAGAATTTATGGTTTCAAATTAGTGGATTTCATATAAATGCTTTATGATTTTGATGCCATGTGGAGTGTTAGTGGTTGTTCGTAGCGCACCCTTATCGTAGGGTATGTGTCGGAATGACCTACGGGCGTCCCGATACATATCCTATGGTATGGGGGTGCTACATTATTAAAGGCACAACACCACCTAATGTGGTTTATATGGCTAACCAATATGGGCCCAAAATGGCTTGGGTACCTATAAGAAGAAAGAACGTTGATATTGTAGGTACAAGCAAGGGATGAAAGGCCGTCAAGCACTTGGTACATCGACAGCGGATGTTCGAGACACATGAGTGGGGACAAGAACCTTTTTGCGGAAATCAAACCAAAAAATCAAGGTTATGTCACCTTCGGAGACAACAACAAAGGTAAGGTCATTGGAATTGGTAAAGTGGGTAAGGAACCTTTGCTAACCATTGACAATGTTTTGCTAGTTGATGGGTTGAAACATAACCTGCTAAGTGTGTCTCAACTTTGTGATATGAATTATATTGTATCATTTGAATCATCACATTGCCTAATTAAGAAGGATGATCATGTTGCCTTTATTGGTTTGAGACATGGGAACACATACATTGTTGATTTGCATGATGATAGTTCATTCAATGAAAAATGCTTGGTGACACTAGAAGAAAATGCATTTTTATGGCATAGAAAATTAGGACATGCACCATTGCCTTTAATTTCTAAGCTCTCAAAGAATGACATTGTAAGAGGTTTGCCTAAGATTAAATTTGTTAAAGATCATTTGTGTGAGTCCTGTTTGAAAGGCAAACATGTTGAGAATCTTTCAAACCAAAGAAAGAAATTTGCACATCTAGAATTCTTGAACTTGTGCATATGGATTTGATTGGACCTTAGGCATGCTAGTCTTAGTGAAAAATTATATGTACTTGTGATTGTAGATGATTTCTAGATTTACTTGGGTAAGATTTCTTGCGAATAAAAATGATGCCGTTAATGAATTTACCAAGTGGTGTAGATTGGTTCAAAATGAGAAAATTTGTCTATCTTTGCAATTAGAGCCGATCATGGAGGAGAATTCGAATGTGAACCTTTCGAAAGTCTTTGCGATAAATACGGAATGGAACATAATTTCTCGACACCAAGGACTCCGCAACAAAATGGTGTAGTAGAAAGGAAAAATCGCTCACTTGAAGAAATGAGCAGGACTATGCTAAATGAGTACAATCTTCCTAAATCATTTTGGGCAAAGGCAGTCAACACCGCTTGCTACGTCATCAACCGGATGCACTTATGAAGAGACAAAAATAAGACACCTTACGAGCTATGGAAAGGTAAGAAACCTAATATCTCTTATTTTCACCCTTTTGGTTGTAAAGTTTTTATTCATAATAATGGAAAGAGCAATTTAGGAAAATTCAACTCTAAATCCGATATTGGTGTGTTTATTGGTTATTCTCAAACTAGTAAGGCTTTTAGAGTTTATAATAATAGGACTAAATGTGTTGAAAAAAGTATTCATGTCAAATTTGATGAAATAATTTTACCCCCGAGAAAGGTTTGTTTTGATGATGATACAGGAAGTTCAGGTAATAAAGTTGAAGAAATTGAATCCAAGATTGAGGAATTAAAGCTAGACGAAGAAAAACATGTACCCGTCATTAAATCATGGGCAAAAGCAAAGAATCATCCTATGGAGCAAGTCATTGGAGATTTAAATGTTGGTGTAAGAACTAGGAGAGATATCTATGAGAATATGAGTAATTCAGTTTTCATTTCGTTGGTAGAACCCAAGAATATAGAAGAAGCACTTAAAGATGGCGGCTTTTAGCTATGCAAGAGGAGCTTAATCGGTTCAAGCGAAATGATGTTTGGGATTTGGTAGCTCCACCGGAGAACAAGACCATCATTGGAATCAAATGGGTAAATCGGATAAAGTATGATGAGAATGGTGAAGCGGTTAAAATAAATCAAGGCTAGTGGCTCAAGGATTTTATCAAGAAGAAGGCCTTGATTACAATGAGACATATGCTCCGTGGCTCGTTTGGAGGCAATTAGGCTACTATGTGCATTAGTGTCTCATAAAAGGATCAAATTAAATCAAATGGACGTCAAGAGCGCATTTCTAAATGGGTATATTCAAGAGGAAGTCTATGTCAAACAACTGCCGGGATTTGAAGATCATGAGCATCCGGATTACGTCTACAAACTCAAGAAGGCACTTTATGGACTAAAGCAAGCACCTAGAGCATGGTATGAGAGGTTAAGTACTTTTCTAACTCACCATGGATATGTTCGTGGTAAGATAGATAATACTTTGTTTATTAAACATGTTGGTAATGATATGCTTGTTTGTCAAATTTATTTTGATGACATTGTGTTTGGTGCCACTAATGAATTTTTGTGCAAAGAATTTAGTGATTTAATGCAAGGTGAGTTTGAAATGAGTATGATGGGAGAACTCAAGTTCTTTCTTTGATTGCAAATCAAGCAACACAAAAATGGCATTTTCATCCACCAATCGAAGTATACCAAGGAACTTCTTAAGAAGTTTAAAATGGATGGATACAAAGTGGCAGCAACACCAATGGCGACAAATTTGGTCTTGGAAAAACATGAAAATGAAGAAGACGTTAATCAAAAACTCTATAGAGGTATGATCGGCTCTCTTTTGTATTTAACTGCTTCTAGACCTGATATAATGTTTGCCACATATCTTTGTGCTAGATTTCAATCTTGTCCTAAGATTTCTCATTTGAGTGCTTGTAAAAGAATTTTTAGATATTTGAGTAGAACTATTAATCATGGTTTATGGTATCCTAGTTGTGATTCATTTGATTTGTATGCTTATAGTGATCTTGATCATGGTGGCTGTAGAATTGATAGGAAAAGCACTAGTGGCTTGTGACATTTCTTAGGATCATTTTGATATCTTGGGCTAGTAAAAGCAAGTTAGTGTAGCCATTTTCAACGCTGAATCAATATGTAGCATTTGGGAGTGCTTGTGCCCAAGTTCTTTGGATTAAACATCAATTGCTTGATTATGGTATTGTGGTTAAAATATTCCTATTTATTGTGATAATACCAGTGCAATTTGTTTGAGTAAAATCCTATATTGCATAGTAGAACAAAGCATATAGAAATTAGACATCATTTTATCCGTGATCATTGTTTAAAAGGTGACATTTGCTTGAAGCATATATCAACTAGTGATCAATTGGTGACATTTTACTAAACCTCTTAAGGAAGATGTGTTTGTGAACATTAAATTAAGATTAGGCATGTGTGATTTAAATTCATTTGGTTGAATTTATGTTTGGCTATATTCATATATCAAATGGTCAACATTTGAGGCATTTGTGCAATCACATCCAAGATACATTCATCGTGTTGCTTACTTGGGCTGATTTAAGTGAATTATTCGGAGTTTTGGACACACTTTATGTCCGGACCATCAGCAAGTCGACTTATGAGGAAATCAGTGTTTAGGAAAGCAAAAATTGGAGAATAAGTCGACTTAAATGGATCGACAAGTTGACTTATTAAGGTCGATAAGTCGACTTATTCAAGGAACAAGTCGACTTATGCTCGGACGAGTCTTTAAAACCTTTCTTCTTCTTCTTCTCATCCAGACCCTCTCTCACTAAAACCCTACCCTCTTCTCTCACAACTCGACTTATCTTGCTCAATCTCTTCAAATCTCCCTTACCCATCCATTTTCAACCTCCATGTACTCTAAACCCACTCATTTTATCTCCAAATCAACCCTCTTTTCGAAAACCCTTTCTTAAAACCCTAACCCTAACCTACTGAATTTTTCCTCCTTCTCTAAATCTTCCATGGCTCCAAGAAAAGCTTCTCGAGAAAGGAAAAAGCGGCTCAAACTCACGATCCCCACGTTCCTCAAAGACCACGGGTTCGGGGGTCTTCTTCCAGGGGAGATGTGACAAGGGAGGAAGAAGCTATTGAACCCAGATTTATTACGAGGGATACTCAAACATTGTATTACAAGGTAATTAAAGATGAAGTTTTGATTCCCTCCATGAGATTTGATGGGGTTGAGCTAGATAGCAGTGAGTTCTCGGATGTGTTTTCTGAAATCGTTAATCTTGGGTTAAGAGATTTTTTGGGTTTTCATGATGATATATATGAAGAGGCAGTAAAGGAATTTTATGCGAATTTGGTTGTGATTAGGAGTAATGTTGAGGATGGAGTTACCTTGTCCTCTAAAATTAACGGGAAAGCATTCTATCTTTGTGAATCAGATTTGTGTACCATGTTTAATTTGCCTATAGGAGGAGTTAGGCCTAGAGCCTCTTTTACTGATTTTGAGATTTTGAGAAATGCTGAGGGTGACACTGATGAGGAAGCCGAAGAAAATTTCGGATATACTAAGAAAAAAGGGGCTGATTTGCTAATTCGGTTATGTTCCGATCATTCCCCTCCATTTGAGGCGATGGATTTACCATTGAATTATAGGTTAATGCATTATGCGATAAACAGGGTTGTGTATCCAAAGAAAGCGAGCAATAATTATATTACTTCTCTAAATAAGGAGATTCTGTGGCATATGGAGGAAGGACGGCAAATAAACTATCCGAGTTTGATTATTCAGATGATAAGGAAAAAGGCGAGCTTATTACGTGGATAGCTGAAGGGGAAACTAGTCCGGCATAAAGAAATGTCGTATGCCGCACTGATCACCCATATCTCTCAGGTTAGGAGATGCAACTTGGACTCCTATGTTAGTTTTCCTTATCCTCAGAGCTGGAGGTTCACACCTTACAACTTACTTGACATGGTGGTGAGGACAGTTGAAAGAGGTTGGGTCTATTCCTATCACGTTGAGAAGCTTGGGTTGACTTTGGTGGGTGAGCAGGTTCCTTCGAGAAAACGATCTAGGACAGCAGATCGTCCAAGTAGCTCACGACCTAGTAATGTTGGAAGAAGTGAGGCATCCCAGGCTGATTTTCAGGAAATTCGGGATCAGTTGGATGAGATAAATGAGCGACATGATGATCAACAAGACACTCTGATTAGACTGGAAAGAAAAATTGATGAACAACGCAGCATACTTACCCGCTTGGAGAAGAGCATTAAGAAGATTTTTGATAAGCTAGGGTGTAGGCACGATGATTCTTCATGATGTGTATTGCATTGTGCTTTGACCAACATTTCGACTTATGTTTGTTTGCTTTATGTTGTTTTCTGTGTTTTATGTGTTTGTTGGGTTGACATTTTCTTTTAATGAATATCATTTGTGTTTGATGTTATGTTTGGTGTTACATTTCATTAATCTTCATTTGTTTTTCTAATTAATTTTTGATTATGACAAAAAGGGGGAGTAAGATTGAAATTGCTATTTGATTAAGGGGGAGTGAACATTTCATTGATTTGCAATTTTATTGAATTCTATTCTAATCATTGATTTATGAATTAAGCGGGAGTTAACCTAACCAATCAAGACAAGGGAAACCTTGATCAAATTTTATGTCTTTCAATTTTCTTGTCAATTTCTAAATATTTTGTCATTATCAAAAAGGGGGAGATTGTTGGACCAATGGTGGTTGACAAATTAAATCCCTTTATGTTTTGATAATAATAAAATATCTAGAAATTTATTTCAGGTATTATTCAATGAAAGGATTGAGCAAATCAAGATGAGCAAGTGTCTAATCAATGAGGAATCAAGTTGGGAGTTATCTTCAAGTAAAAATGGCATAAAGCTTAAGGATTATAAATGATTTGGTAATACAAGTCCACTTACATCAAGGTCTGAATATAACAAGTTAACTAGAGCAGTACAAGTCGACTTATATATGAAGATGTATTAAGATAAGTAAGCGCTTTATAACACACAAGTCGACTTATCGAAGACAACAAGTCGACTTATCAGACAAGTCGACTTATTGGAGAGCGGAGTTACAATTTTTACGTAAATGGTTGAAACAAGTCGACTTATTCATTCGACAAGTCGACTTATGGATGCACAGATTCAGCTCCAACGGTCCAATTTGCTAAAAATAGAATGGAGATTATCAAGGAACGACTATATCCAATTAAGCAACGACTAGAAGAGCTCCAACAGCTATATTTCTTCAAGTATAAATAGAGGATGATGGAAGAAGAGTTCAAACAAGTTCTACAAGTCTAAATACTCTTATATTGCTTCAAATTGCTCACTATTGCTCTTATTTTGCTACAAATTGTATTGAGCATTTGTTCTTCAATATTTGTATTGTTTTGTTACAATTTGAGTGACGAGTGAACAGGTCACATGAGGTAGGATTTGTGCCGGAAGACAAATCGAGTGTAAAAGGTTACTTAAGCCGGAATTCAAGTGACGTTGTAAAAAGTTCACACTCAACTACAAAGTGTGCAATAAAGTGGTTGGCAAAATCCTAACTGGGAGCTTAGGTAGAGGACGTAGGTCTTAGCACCGAACCTCTATAAAAACAAGTGTTTGATCTTCTTCCTACACTTTTCAATTAAGTTTATCTAAATTGTTTTGTGTGTTTTAACTTCGATTTTCTTGTAGAAATTTTCAAAGAATTTTAAGATCTATTCAACCCCCCCTTCTAGATCACTTACACATTCCCCTCCATTTGAGGCGATGGATTTATCGTTGAATTATCGGTTGCTACATTATGCGATAAATAAGGTTGTGTACCCAAAGAAAGCGAGTAATAATTAGATTACTTCTCTAGATAAGGAGATTCTGTGGCATATGGAGGAAGGAAGGAAAATAAACTATCCGAGCTTAATTATTCAGATGATAAGAAAAAAGGCCAACCTATTACGTGGATAGCTGAAGGAGAAACTAGTCCGGCATAAAGGAATGCCGTATGCCGCACTGATTACCCATATCTTTCAGGTTAGAAAATGCAATCTGGATTCCTATGTTAGTTTTCCTTATCCTCAGAGTTGGAGGTTCACACCTTACAATTAAGGAGCATGAAGCTGGTTAGAACAGTTGAGAAAAGTTGGGTTTACTCCTATCATGTTGAGAAGCTTGGGTTGACTTTGGTAGGTGAGCAGGTACCTTCAAGGAAACGATCTAGGACAACAGATCGTCCAAGTAGCTCATGGCCAAGTAATGTCGGAAGAAGTGAGGTATCCCAAGCTGATATTTAGGAAATTCGAGATCAGTTGGATGAGATAAATGAGCGTCATGATGATCAACAAGACACGCTTATAAGATTGGAAAGGAAAATTGATGAATAACGCAGCATGCTTACCCGCTTAGAGAAAAGTATCAAGAAGATTTTTGACAAGCTAGGATGTAGGCACGATGATTCTTCGTCCTGATGTGTATTGCATTGTGTCTTGACCAACATTTCATCTTCTGTTGTTGTTTTATGTGTTTTTATGTGCTTCGTGTTGGATTCACATCTTTTGTAATGACTATTACTATCATTTGTGTTTGATGTTATGTTTGGTGTTATGTTTAGTTTTTAAACTTCATTAATCTTCATTTGAGTCTATTTTCTCTATTGCTTTTTGATTATGACAAAAATGGGGAGTAAGATTGAAATTGATATTTGATTAAGGGGGAGTGAAAATTTCATTGATTTGCGATTTTATTGATTTCTATTTTAATCATTGATTTATACATTAAGGGGGAGACAACCTAACCATCAAGACAAGGGAAACCTTGATCAAGTTTTATGTCTTCAAATTTCTTGTTAATTTCTAAATATTTTGTCATTATCAAAAAGGGAGAGATTGTTGGACCAATGGTGGTTGACAAATTAAATCCCTTTCTGTTTTGATAATAATAAAATATCTAGAATTAGTTAAGAAATTATTTCAGGTACTATTCATGAAAGAGTTGTGCAAATCAAGAAGAGCAAGTGTTTAATCATTAAAGAATCAAGATGGGAGTTGCCTTCTAAGAGAAAATGACATAAAACATAAGGATTATAGAGGATTTGGTCGGATGTTACCATTGAAGTCAATACAAGTCGACTTACATGGAGATATGAGAATACAAGTCGACTTATCGTGGACAACAAGTCGACTTACATGGGACAAGTCGACTTATTGGAGAGCGGAGTTACAATTTTTACGTAAATGGTTGAAACAAGTCGACTTATACATTCGATAAGTCAACTTATGGATGCACCAAATCAACTCCAACGGTCCAATAAGACAAAAATGGAATGGAGATTATCAAGGAACGGCTATAACAAATCAAGCAACGGCTAGAAGAGCTCCAACAACTATATTTCTTCAAGTATAAATAGAGGATGATGGAAGAAGAGTAGACACAAGTTCCATAAGTCTAAATACTCTTCTATTGCTTCAAATTGCTCACTATTGCTCTTATTTTGTTACTCTATTGTTTTGAGCACTTGATCTTCAATCTTTACTATATTTATTTTACAATTTGAGTGACAAGAGGAAGGTCACGTGTGAGGTAGGATTTGTGCCGTAAGACAAATCGTTTGTAAGGTAGCTTGAGCCGGAAGTCAAGTGGAGTTGTAAAAAGTTCACACTCAACTACAAAGTGTGCAATAAAGTGATTGGCAAAATCTTAAGTGGGAGCTTAGGTAGAGGACGTAGGTCTTAGCACCGAACCTCTATAAAAACAAGTGTTTGATCTTCTTCCCTACACTTTTCAATTAAGTTTATCTAAATTGTTTTTGTGTGTTTTAACTTCTGATTTTCTTGTAGAAATTCTTAAAAAATTTTAAAGATCTATTCAACCCCCCTTCTAGATCACTTACACCATAAAGCATAACTTTCTATCCCATTATCAAAAAATTACATACTCTATATCACTGAAAAGATCAAAACTCATGCTACAAGTCTCATGAAGGACTTAGAAGCAAATTCCATTTCTAACTAGGTCAAATTCTCCCATTATTGTGGCTGCCCTGTTATGACTTGTTAAATCAGCATATAACATAAACCATATCAAAACTTTAAAAATTCACAACTTACAATCCCTATATCCAAAATTCGCATATTATACCTCATTACAAAGCTAAAACATTCCTATACAACTTTACATAAGATCACTTAAGTTAATTTCAACCATAATAGTCCAAAATTAGCGTTAGAACATAGAAATCACCAAAATATATACTCAGAGATATTACACACATCAAAACACATTAAGACATAAATTACTATCTGAAAGTTAACTTGCCATAACTTTCAACCTAAAATAAAAAAATATCATACTTAGTGGAGATAGAAAGCTAACAAGAAATCCTCCAACTTTCATGAAGACCAATTTCACAAAATCAATCTATTTTAGCCTAGAAAATTTCCTCAAAGTTCTGGTCACAAATCATTCAATGTTGGAGCCACTATTCACCCTGCACATATGTCTCACTTTCAAAGCAAAATTCCAAACCTTTCAAGCCACAATTGGACATAACTTTCTTCATAAGAAATCTATTCAAACTTCTCAAGTTTAATACAAACTAAACCTCAACTCAATAGCATAACCGTATCAAAAGTTATGATCAAATACCTGAAACATACACAAAGTAAATTTTCCAGATTTCATATCTAACTCTACTACTATCATTCCAATATCATTACTACATCAATAGAAATCCAATTTAGCCATGAAATCAGCCACAAGTTCATCAAGCCATTCACTTGAATAAGTAGTCACAATTTAGCAGCACACACACACAATTTTCTTACTTCAATTACCACTCAATCTAACATCATAAAACCAAGCCAAAACACTTAATTCTACATAACATCTCATCGATGAACTTCTAATTCATCATTTACCAATCATCAATCAATCAAAGAATCAACATACCCATATAGTCAAGGCACAACTTCATGCAATTGATGCACAAGATGTCACAATTATGCATTTAACTAACATAAAACATAATATTACCTAAACAAGCTTCAAATCTTCAATTCTTCAACTAGCACCAATTCCTTCACTTCACTTCACACATATACGAAAATCACCATTTTTAAGGGGTGTAGGAGGCTTAGGCTTGGATATATGAAGAGGAAGCACTTAAGGTAGAAGAGAAGAGCTGCAATTTCAAAGACGAAGGAAAACAAATGAAGGAAGGAGGAGGAAGAAGGAAGCACCTACGGATGGAGGAGAAAATTTACCTTTAAAAGAGATTTGTAACTTTATCATGGAGGAGTGTCGTGAGTGGCTTGAACAAGTAAGGTTAATTATATTAAACTTAAGTCTAAGGCATAGTAGGCAAGTGACAAGTGTCACTTGCCACTTGTTCATTTATAAGCTCTCTTTTGTTTTCTTTCCAATAACAATACAATTTCTACTCCAATTTCTCTACAAATTCCAATGGCTCAATATTCAAAAGTCCTAAAATCATGTATCTAAATTTTCAGTGCCATTGGACAGTTTTTTCAAGATCGAAAATTCAATCAGTCCGCCACTTGACAATTTTTTTGATCCGAAAAAGTATCCCGAAAAATTCCCTAAAAATGGAAAACACATATAAATCACTTCAATTCAATTTTTTAAAACACATATAACACATTTTTCACAATAAACACATTTATAGACACATATGTCGAGAAATGTCATGAATGCATGTATCATCATGTGCATGTGCAAAAATTGCCATTCATATATATATAGAGGCCATATGATGCATGGATATGTCGAGATATGTTTACACACGCCTAACCCGTCCCAAATGACCAATTTACTCTTCCCATTGGTGATGGGATGTTACAGCCACCAAAACTTCACCATCTTTTTCACAGACAACATAAACACTAATCATAATTCAAGTATCATATTTCCTATTTCATTTGCCATATGAGGCAAAACTTTATAGACCAATTTAATTTTGATGGATGTTCTTGATTGAAAGATAATTTATATTCTCTTCTAAATTTTTTATCTTCTTATATTCACTTCTAAATTTTTATTCTTCCAATACTATTTAGTAACAAATGATAATTTTTATATTCTTTTAGGTTTTAAGCTCTCTTAAGCATTATATGAGCAATAAAACTTCACTTGAAGGCTTTATTATAAAGGCCTATGTATCGAATGGATTCTTGACATTTTGTTTTATATACATGGCATTGAGACACGGTTTAATAGAGAAAAACATAAATTTTATTTTGATCAAAGTGGTAGCATGTCAATTTTATCCCAAAAAGTAAGGCTACTTTAAACAGGAAGACAAACTTACAATTAGTTATGATACAATTTGAACAATTGTGAGGAAGGGAATTTATATATGGAGTATTTATATTACTCTTATACAATATTTCATTTTAAAATTTAGCATTCAACCTTTATCTTCTTGCATCAATTTACGTTTTAAATTGAGAGCCCAAGGTGAGATTAAAAGTAGAGATTAACTTAATGCTGAAGAAAGCCATAAGATGAGCTTCCTATTATGGTTTAAGGCACGAGTAATTTATCCATGTAATAGTATGAAAAATGAATATTGTAAGTGAGATTGCAACATTAACTTTTAGTTATTTTTTTTTCTACAGATGATATGATTACATAAATTTCTACAAGCGATGATAGCATTATATGCTTTGGCATGTGGGCCTCATATGTATAGGAAAAATATACATATTGCATTGTTAATGGAGTTAGATTTCATATAAAAAAGCGCGACAGTCGCCTTAGAAGCCAAAATTGTGGGTTTGTTATTGAGGGATAATATAAGGATGATTTTATTGACATTCTATAATGTTATCTCTTATATTGACTCCTATGGTATTATATCTTCAATAATTGAGTTACATTACATCAAGGATAATTTCATTTGAGTTCCTTTAATTCACAACGACTTATTTAGATGCCTATTCAATCGTACTAGTTTCTCCATACATTTTCAATTCGTTGAAATACTTCACTTTGCATGTTGGTATTACATTCCTTAGATTCAATTAGGATCTCCCGAACATTTTTGCATCAAATATAATGGAGACCTATTTTCTCCTCACATTTGCAATAGGTGTTCCGTTGGTAAATATAGTGCTTTTTGCGACGATATTTTATATTCCATCAGTAGATAAAAGTAAATTTTTTTAAAGTAAAACCCCACATTAAAATTTATTTTATGTTCTTATGATAAATGCATAATTTCAACAGTTATGAATTATCTGTGCATAATAATTTTATTTATTTATATATTCAATTTATTTAAACAGAAAGTTGATTGATGATATAAAGTTAAAATTATATTAATTGATAATTACTGACCGTTTTTCCTTTTCCATCGGTAATATTTAAACCTTTGTGATTATTTAAACTACGGTTTACAGACCATTCTTTTTTTTCCATCGACAAATGTACCAATGGAAAAAGCCTTCCATCAATAAAATTTACTGACGGTTATATCTGTCAGTCGATATACTTTACTAACGAAAAGACACATAAAATGTCCGTCGTTAAATTCACCTATAGCCGTATTATCGATGTCGTTGTTCATCGTTTTATTCCGTCGATAATAATAATTACCGACAGAATACTTGCGTTTATCGTTGGTTTTGTCCGTAGGTAAACTACATATTTCTTGTAGTGCTATTACCGACGGAATACTTGCGTTTATCGTTGGTTTTGTCCGTAGGTAAACTACATATTTCTTGTAGTGCCACCCAAGATTTTGATATTGGTTCAAATGCTATTAATATGATATAAAAATTTATACTAATGTTTGAAGAGTTATTAATCATAAAAAATTGTATTTTTTGTTATTCTTTCTTATTACCGACGGAATACTTGCGTTTATCGTTGGTTTTGTCCGTAAGTAAACTACATATTTCTTGTAGTGCCACCCAAGATTTTGATATTGGTTCAAATGCTATTAATATGATATAAAAATGTATACTAATGTTTGAAGAGTTATTAATCATAAAAAATTGTATTTTTTGTTATTCTTTCTTTTCTCTACTTTCTTTATAATATTTCTTATTTCCTAATCTCCTTGATACAATAATAATAAAAAAAACAGTATACTTTGCCAAAAGATATGCTGAATTCTGCTAATATGATCACATCGTCACATGTTCCGGTTGCTGATAACTACCCGCAAGATTTATGGAAAACTGTACGGACTGTGAGTTTTTATCATAGGAGATAGTTGATTAACCTCGATAATAATACGTGTCCATCCAGTTAATCATTGGTGGCAATTATATTCCCTACAAAAAGTCTAGCGCTTTCTTCTTGCGTCAAAATTCATTGTAGTCGGACATAATACATAGTTAACTATGAAGCATCTCATCTAGAACTAGAATTGGCATTACATAATTAAGGCTGTAGTGTAGATGAAGCAAGGCATTCATTAAGAATTTGGCATAAACTCTTTTATTAAAATAAATAAATGAAATTTTCTTAATTTTAGACTTGTGTATTAAATTCTCAAATTTGATTGTAATAAAACTCATTTACTTGTATAAATAAATCTTCTAAAAGTTCAATTAAGACTTCCTTTATCCGTATTAATATAAGAGTATATTATATTTTAAATTGGAGACGAGAGTTCGAATATATTAACAGTCGTTTAAATAAAACAATCAAGTTTGAGCAATTCGGTTTAGTGTCAGTGAACATCCAGCTCAAAAGGGAAGTCGCATAACATTTGTGAAGTGGGATATGATAATTGATAATCAATAATAGGTGAAGTACATTGACTACAAAATAGATTTAACAGCTATTCATCAAATACGGTAAATTTCAGGGAGGATTGAACTACCTCTCTTTTTATTTGTAGCACTTACACACTCACATTATCACCGCCATAATCACGCATAAGAGTACAGTTCTATGACGAGCACCATATAGTACTTCTGGATAATAAAAAATGGCAACGTTATACCATTGTTGATTCCAGCTTCGTCTGCCATTAGAGCTCCAATACGAGGTCTACAATGCAAAGCATGCAACCGGATTAGGATAGCTTCATGCAGAGGTTAGAGCCAAAACACATTTTTTATGGCACAAATTGCTTAGGTGTGATATATAATCTTATGGATGGAGTGTGTTGGACCAAAGTTCCAAGCTTTTCTAGTTATGAATAGTGTTTTCCTGAAGATTGTTCCCATCAATCTATACAAATTAACGTTAAGCTGATCACAGTTTTTAGGGAAGATTGATCACTTCAGTATCGTGAAACACAGCGAGTACTTACATTCTGCGTCTGTCTTAATCCAGCATTCCCCGGTTCCATTCGAGTCATTGCCAATTAGCAGACATTGGGGTGGATTAGACTGACTCTTGTAGCGCCTTAAACTTCTTTTTGGTAAAGCTCTATAGGAAGGTATAGTCATGTCTTCATCAGGAACCATATGAGCTCCATTGTTGGGTGCTCCGTTGGATGTGCTCTTCCTATTATCATTCTTCTGGGGCTTATCCATCTTCCGCCTAGATACTGAGCTTTCAGGATGAACTTTCTTGTGAAACATCTGCAGGATCTGCAGGAAATGGGTATATTATGCATAGCCAGACAGATAAAGAGGACAGTGGAATTGGCATATGATCAATATGGAACAAATGGAAAATAATTAACAAATCTTCAGATTTGTTGTTTGACAGCTATTGTGAATGTTCTCGTGGGTGTTCGTTGGCAAATATTTGACTTGAAATGTCTCTTGTCATATACCTTATTCAGTTTTGTGTCTGCTGAAGCAGAATCAACAGTTCCACCACCAGCTGCAGTAGAACTCCTAGAAGAAGCATTTAACATTTTCTTCTTCAGTATCTTTTTCACGAGATGCACAGCAGACTTATCAGCTTCTTTCTCGGTGCGTTTCTCGTCCCGATCAAATTTTCCCCCAGGATTGTCCTCTGCTAGTTTAGTCCTCTGAAACAGCTCACCAAGGGATGTTCTATGTTCCTTCTTTGCCACAGTTGTTGTCTCTGACAGTTCAATTGCTGAACCAAAAAGATATCCCTGAAGTGGACAGATTGTATTTCCATTACCATTGTTGTCTTGACCTTCCATGGGCTTGCCGCTAAGCGTTATGGTGCTACAGTGACTGCTCCTCCCAACACTAACATAACTGTTCCTTCCTGATGAATCATTGCAGCAATCTTCTCTAGCTTCAGCCACCAGAACTTTCTCCAGCTCATCATTTATGAGCTTCAGGTCATTCTCTGTAACTTCAGTCTCTTTTTCGGTAATATTCTCAACAGATATTGGGAATGTTGGTGTTGATGGATCAGTATTGACTGGTTCGGAACCGAGTGTTCCAATTGCAAGAAAACCATGGAACAGCTCAGACATTGCTGCCGATGATTCTTCCTCATATTCTTCCTCTTCTTCCTCTCTGGCTGCTTCTAAACCAGCAAAAGATTTTCGGAAATGGTCTTTCTGAGCTTGCTTGAAAGGTGTGTTCGGCTTTAGGTAGTGTTGTTGATCATCAAGTGATGGCTGTCCTGTAAGACAGTTGCAAGCATGGCCTGACACAAGAAATGTTAGACAAACCAGGATATATAGATATTCCACCACTGCGTTATGGAATTTCAGTATGTGCCTGTCTGACCACAATTTATGTTCAACCACACAAGATTGGTTTTTTTGGTTAACTAATCTTATAATTGCCTTGTCATATCTTTTTCCTTCCCCAGAGAGTGTCATCCCACATTAGGAAATGGGTAAGTTATTTAAGTGTACTGGCAGATTGAAAAGAGACAGCAAACTAGATCCGTATTTCACACCAGTATACCATCTAGCCTTGACAAACTTTTAATTCTGCATCTTTGCTTGTTCGTTTGTGGATAGTGTCTCAACAATCATAAAACACGAAACAGGTTTTTTTTATTATGCCAATGGAAATGGAAATATTTAGAAGAATCAGTAAGAATAATCAGGAGGAACAGAACTCACCAATGGCGAATTCCTTTAGTGGTTCACTACTATGATTCCATAGCTTACGGTGCATCCAACCAAGGAGCTGCAATGAATACGAATGCGATATTTAGATGATGAAGAATCGAAGAGTAAGTCCTAATTTCTTTCCAAGAACAAATACTACAGTGTTCTATACCTTCATCTTTTTCGTCCTTCAGAATGCGCGTACTTTGATAAATGCTTCCGTGACGAGAAGAGGAGGGACTTTACATAATCAGAAGATATAACTGTTTGTGACTAAGATGGCAAATGTTTCCCGCAAACCTCCAAGGATCCGAGTTGTAGGTGGCTGGACAAAAACAATAAGAAAGTTACAAGATTTAGGTTGGCTATTCATTTTCAAGATCAATGCATGTGGCCAAATGGACTGTGTGTCCAGATCTTATGAGATTCGTTGTAAACATATACTCAGTTTTGTCGCGAAACTGATGAATTCTACTGCATCATTTGCTCTAGATCATGGCACGCAAACAGTCCTGTACTGAATGACCATAGAACAATCCTTTTGGAATGGTTACATACATCCGTTATGTTGCATATACATAATAGGAGATGTCATTAACGATATTAGTCCCCCCAATGCCAGGTATGTCTAGCTTCAATCTACAATTGTAATGGTTAATTCTGCTAACATTCTGCCACTAACTAGGTGGTAAAAACTCCACGCACAAAGATAGGGACTTTGATGTCGGAATTTGAAGAGATGAAGAAGAACAAGCCACAAAGAAAATCTTTCTTCATTAGAAAATAGTAAACAGAAGAGCAAATATATATGGTTCTCGATTGGTTCACATCAATTGCAGACTATTCCTGTAAAAGTTGTTATTAAATGACTAAGCAATAGGTGCATTGAAAACAGAAGATTATTCAATATACCCTTAAATATCCTGAATCATGATCACTCAGAAACGCCTATGCCTATTCGATACAAAGTGTAATAATTATCGGCATCAGGTATCTTTTAGCTGAGCCTTAAAACGAAATGATTCAGTTGTTTCATAGGATGGTGTTCTCTGGTTAGTTGCATAAGGTAAACTAGTTGTTGTCTTCTGATTCTTCTGAACTTTTCGGTTACCATTATCTCTGTGGGGTGGTGAACTTGCCACGACTGTAATGATTATCACTATAGCACCTATACCAACTTCTGATACGTGTTTTCTCTTTGTCTAGCTTATCCAGACCAGGTCTCCTGGCTTGGAAAATTCGGGGTGCCCCGCCTGCACACTTTATGAATAAGAGTCATGAGGTGATAACTGAGAAAAGGGCTTTTAGCTCTGAGACAAAATGCAATAATGTCATCCTTGATCAGAGCAATTATCTCTGTTTCTACTCATTATAATTAATAAAACCAGAAAACTACATTACATCATGAAAAGCTTTTATTTGAACTTAATCTCGTAGCGTATATTATACTGCATTGTATAAACTTTTTATTTTGCAATGTGCAGATATGGTTAAACGCTTACACTTTAAACCGGTGAACTTTATCTATCAATTAGGTTTAGCAGTTCCTGCTTTGCCTTAACGTGTAACAATTTAAATAAACATTAACTATAATGATTTCCAAGCCTATTTATTGTAGAAACTGTTAAGAGCAGATAAAGAAGCACCATGCTAATTCGATATCTCGATTCTGCTTTCTATTGTCTATTTTTATTGCATCACTGAATTTAGTATATTACTCGAAGCTAATGAACCTCGTGATGAGAAATGTACATCAACGAACTAAAGGAAACTTTCCAAAGAAGCGAAACTCCCTGGAAAAGCCTGAAAGCTGCGCAGACCAAAACCAAACCATGTGCTTAGGCATCCAAGTTGTAGTTAGATGATATGCCATAACTGTGGGGCCGGGTGAAGTTTTGTGCTATTCTCTTTTAGGTACGCAACAGGATGCTAAAATACGAAGTTGGGATGACAAATTTCGCACAAACATGAAAGGAGCCGACCTTAGGAAACATCAAATAAGGCATGTTGATCCCCACCTGAACCTTTTTATTCAAGCCTAGACGCAGATACCCACTGTGGTATAATGTAATTTGGACGCACAGTTATGGCGCTTATATGTCTTTGTGCTGGGTAAACACTCGTTTTCGAACCTACTTTGAAGATGGTAGGACTATCCTCTTCATACCTCTGTTGAGCACTTGAGCTGGTAACAATATCAAGCAAGTAGATAGGGTCAAGCTTAAGTGGTTGCTTGTCAGTGTCAATGTTCCTACTCCTCTTGCAAACTTAAAGATCCGTACGTGCTGATTCTACAGACGGTTGATTAATCCCAAACGATCGAACTTGTCTCAACGAGTGATCTTTACCACTAAGATTGTTGTGGATGATATTTCAAATTGTAATCTCAAGCCTTACACTTGCATGGTCTTGGATTGTGCATATAGTACTCGCTAGTAATTCCGATCATGCATGGAAGCCCCTACCGAACTCTGGACAAAGTTCTATATGCTTTATGCTCAGGGCCTGCTTATGTAGTCATTGGAATGCGAAATGTGGTTTCGATCTTCCAAGTAGTCCAATCTGTAACCAAACGGAATGTTTTGCATTCATATATTTCTAAGAGGAAGAATGCGGGAAGAGTCCTATAATTCTGCACTTTGATTGCAAAGATAAAAACAGCCGTCCGGGCTTTGCCTTTCTGAAAATTTTTTCTTGGAAATCCCTTGAAACTAGTTTCTGCAATGTCCAATACTTAATCTGGTACAATTGTTTAAGTCCAATGAACAAGAAACATTTTGCAATTGTTCAATGTAAACAAAGGTTATGCTTCTCAAACACTAATAACGTTGTTTATCGACAAAAGCTAGCAATGCACGTTCGGAATAGCCTTCTTGTCAAGTCAGCTTCAGCTTCAGTACTCCAAATCTGTGATTGGATTATAAACCAAATGGTAAAATCATTGTCAAGTTTACAATTAATGATGAGTTTTTTTAATGCCCATCAGCAACAAGCCAACAAGTGCTACAACAGATCCAAGTGGGGAAGACAACCATCCCCATGTCACCGATTCACTTTCGATCCCTTGTAACAAAAACTTCCAAGGAATTAAGAAAGACGATTTTTACAGTGTCTTCCTTATCTTTCTTCTTCTGATTCGCGGAAAAGGAGCAACACTATCAACTAGCTACACAAGTATTTGGAATCATTATAATATCACCAACATTACTAGTTAATTGAATTTACGACAACTAGAAGAGAGACGAGATGTCTGCTCATTGTGGATCTCCTTTGTCTACTCTCTTTGGCACCAACATTCTGCTGAAACCATCTTCCGTTCACACCACACGGCACCGAAGGCAGCACTATCATTACTACCATCAATGACTATGATAGGCTATTTGATGGTCTATTTTATCTCAGACATTTTATTGACTTCTCTGTAAAGATTGTATCATCTTCTCCCGTTCCTTGTTAACAGAAAGTGATTCCTAATTTAGTGTTAAAGGAACTATGAGAGGATTGACTTTAGTATTTATTTTGGTGATTTTACAAATTTTTAGCTCATTTTTATAAATTTAAATGCTCCTGTTGGAGGAAAAAGTGGGAACAAAAGATGTGAAACTCTTACATAATTTAATTTAGAGAAGTGGATATAGAACTTATTGATCTTAAGTAGTAACAACAGCCTTTGACATGAAAAGCTATTATGTATTATTGAGGTTAATGGGGTATCTGACAGGAAATCAAGTTGAACATTTTCTTTTGTAGTTTTCTGAGTGGTTGTAGCTATGATTTGAGTTTGAGATTAGACGAGTAATGTAGAGGTAGTTCCATTCCAAGCACAGTTAGCTTTGTAATAAACAAATATCATCTATCTTAATCATTCCAGCCTCATCTAAAATTACCTACTCTTTTGTCATGGAAGTCAAGGTTCATGCATGGATTTTTTTCATGCAGCTTCTAACAGGTTCTCAGCTCATGCAAATATTCAAACAAGCTTCCCCACAAGCAGTCTAAATCGACTGCTCTACATGTAGGGAAAGTTATATTTTAATAAGATAATCACTCGTCATAAAGTTATTTTAATGGAGCCACAGTTTAATTTGACTTCAAGTTAGGGAGGACGCAAAGTAACCATTTTGCTCTTTTTTCTTTCCAACTTACAATGAGTTGGGCCATGGATTCCCCAAAGAAGACAGAGAACAAAACAAAGGCATAATTCCAGAACAGTTTATTTCATGGTCAGCTTTCTGTAGTTTTTCTTATAATTAATAACTGGTAAGGTTCGCCGATATAATTATCAAGAATGACGGATAAGGATTGGACGTTTCAAGTAACTGTTCGCCTACACATTAGTCTAGAGTGCAATGTTAATAGTCGATAAACAGACAGAACATTAATTTATATAGCGAAACAGTCTCAGTTTAAGTTGCCGCAATTAAAACCTAGATTCTATATTCATAAGCTAAATACACGAAATAGAACAAGTTCTAACACAAAAGATATACGAAGGTTAACCAAGTTCTTTTTTCACCTTTCAGTTATTGCCCATCTAATGTGTCCCGACCTTTCTTTGGTTTCAGAACATTGACACTGCACCAACAGAACGATAGTTTCAAGTTTCAACTATAAGGGATCTGATCCAATCAGTTGTGGTTTTCTTAAATCAGACGTTTATTCTCCTTGGATTTTAAAACGCTAGCAGGATTACAATAAATGGACGGTCTCTAACCAATCCAACTGACATCTGATAAGGTGCTGGACCAGCTTGTCACAATGTAAATGTTGCTCTGACACTCTACCGTATACTGAAGATGAACCAACCCAAGAGCATTTATACCATCATCGGAATCGCTTAACCAATTTTTATCAAGTCTATTTCATTAAATCTCATTCCCTATTTTGATTAATTTGTAGTCTATTTCATTAAATCTCATTCCCTCTTTTGATTAATTAGTTTTTAACTTGTTTCATTAAATCTCATCACGTTTATATATAACTCACACAAATATAAAGATCAGATTAAGTATAGGCATCACAAGATTGGAACACCCTATCAAGAATGATCCAACAAAACCGTCAATTATTATTAGTGGTCTTCTATCCAAGTCTTCGCAACTTTAGACGTACCTCTAAGTATTAGAAAATGTATTAATTTATTAAATAATTTACTTAAATCATTTCATAATTTAATTTTGTATTCAACTTATACTAAGAAGTATAGGAAAAAGAAAACAATCAGAGCCCAATTCACCGACAGTGATGAGGAGCAGGTGCAAAAATCTAAAAGGGTCATCTCGCAATTTCAGGCTAAGGCAACGATGATCAGGTCCCTCCCAATCCTGATTCGTTTGTAGTGGTACCAAAATTTGGACCCTTGCTTCTTGGCTATTGCGCTTTCTTGTTTCCCATGTCCCCAGTTTTAGACAACTCTCATGCAATGATGTCTGACTGTAGAGTGGCTGGATATGACATGGTCATAAGTCAGCTCTTCAGGTTTTAAGATAGGAGAATTCTAACATTGAAATGATTTACGACTTAAATCTGAACATTTTCTCCAAACTTCATGGAATGGACTATTGAATTTACCGAGTCAAGAATGCAGAGAATATAACATGTCATCCAGCATAAGTAAAACATACTCAATAAACCAAGGCCAGGCTTGTATCTTACTCATATTGACCTCTACTGCCCACCTTGATTTGCAAGACTACCGCACCTAATAATTAATTAACCCGTGGAATATAACTAAACTCTCCAAAACAGATCAGGATGACAAACATACGCATACCATGCTTACTTCTTGTAGAAGTTCCTCAATCATTTTTCAGTTTTTAACTAGTAAGGGCGATTCTCGTGGGGTATTGTTTCAAGGCCTTGCATTTATTTTTATCGTAAGAACCTAAAAGCTACTAAAGAAACAAAAATTCTCATAGGACCCAACCCAATTAACGCGGCAATAAATGGAAGGTAGCCATCATCATAAAAATTAAAACCCTCTTATCACATTCTCAAACAGTCAAACTTGGTAATCCATCCTCCTCACAACCCCAAAATCTACAACCCACCAACTTTTAGAATCTCTCAAGACAAAATCCCTTACAAAGAGAGCAATTAGAGGTTTCACTAGAACCTAATCATGATGAATATTGTACCTAAACCACATTTAGTGCACTACGCACGATAAACTAATACAAAGGACAGACAAAAACTTGGAAATACTCGATCCAAAAGGAATCAAAACAAAGCAAGGAAACTAGCATCCATTGACATTCATAAAAGAAGCACCGAATATAATAAAGCAGTTCGTTTAATTAAAGCTATATCCTCCATTAAACAAAGAAGCTAAGAAAAGAAACACATTGCCTTTGGCCCACCCATAAAACATCAGCTTCACCTAATCAAGAAATTCTTAGCTCCTAAGCAGACTACTTGAAGTGTCAACATCACTAAAAAGATAATGAAAATTTTCCCGGAAACCAACCAACAAACTTCTCCTCCCCAAGAAAATGACTCTCAGCCAGCAATTGCTTGGAAAAGTATCAATATAAAATAATCACCGGATAATAAAGCTGACCCACTTATCAATCCTTGAACTACATCATAGTTAAAAAATTGTTAAAGTTTTTCCTTGATTGAAGAGCTTGAAAATTGCAACAAAAATATTATTTATTTTTCTTTTCTCGAGTCACTACACATTGGAACCCAAAAGCCCCCATAAACGAGAATTTAGTAAACCCAACACGTCCGGCAATACCTTCCTTGCCAAACCGCGGTGGCCAACCACCGGCGCGGACAAGAGGACAACCCCCGAGCTCTCCCCCGCTGGCGTCGCCTCCTCGTCGAGCTCCTCCACCTCTGCCACCCCATCCGCCGTTTTCTTCGGCGAGTTCGCCGGAGACACGTCATCATTAGGAGAAACAGAAACAGAGACATCAAAAGGTTTATGTTCTGTCTCCAAGACAGTGGGTTGGAGCTCAGACAACATTTTGGACGGACCTGAAATATCAAAGTCTGGAGCTTTATCACCAAGCCTACGGCCTGATTTCTTCTTACCTCGACCATTCTTAATTATCCTCTCGCCGTTACTCAAGTGTTCTTCAAAGGCTTCGATGACTTGGTGGATAAGCTCACGGTTAGGAGAAGAGTCCCACTTGAACCAGTAGTTTGTGTAGCAATCAAAACAGTCACAGTCGAAAACAGGGGTCGTCTTGTGGGTGTGGTTGTGGTTGCTGATGTTAGTATTTGGTTGCTGATGTTGTTTCTTGGGTGGTTTTCTCTTGGAGTCATGGACAAGAGAAGAAGGGCTTGGGGTGGTGGTAGTTTTCATTGACCGGGTGATCATATAAGCAAGGACTTCACGGTCCTCAAAGGGGAGAACTGAAGCAAGAGCGAGAATGGCAGCTGGGAGTAGCTTCAAGATGTAGAAGAAGTCTCTTTCTCCATTGACAACAGCAGAAGAAGTTGCAGAAGCTGAAGAAGGAGAGGGAAAAACTTTGCCTTTGTTCTTTATCTTCATGGTTACGTGTACACAGAAGAAGAGAACGAGGAAAAAATAAAAAGCTTAGAGCTTTTGGTTTGTGTGGTAATGTTGGCGTTTGATGAGATGAATCAGATTTTGAGAATGTTAAGAGAGAGAGAGAGAGAGCTAGGGTTATGCAACATTTAAGGCAATAGAGATAGGGTCACAGGTCCTTCTTTTTCAGGTTATTTATGCCACTACAGTTCGTCCTCTACTTCACGCTCTCAAGTCACACATGTCTTTCAAACGCATTCTTTTTTTATGTGAATTTATAAATTAAATTATTCAACAAAATTTAAATATCACCGATTAATTATAAATATTTATGGTAAAACAATTTCTTGAGTATTGTAGTTGTATTTATAGCTTAAAAAATATTGCCTGTAGGTGACAAAGTATCCAAATAGTAAAAAAAGATCTTGTTCCATTGAACCAATAAAAAGCAATGACATTTGGTTTTGCCGATTACAGCGGAGACGAACATTCTTGGTTGTCTTCATATGATCGTTATGTACATGGTGAATTCGGATTGTAAAGATACTGCAAAACAGGGAAGGCTTGACGGAGGTTGTGTCCCGATTAGCCCATCCGACGCTTAAGTCAGTTTTATGGTGAGGGTGAGGTTGATAAACGCAGAGAAAAGCTAGGTTTATGATTGTGCGTACCTCTGTTATGAGAATAATACCTTTTATATGGTTTTTCAGCTAAGTTTAGGTCTTTACGTATCTGCATAGGAGATGTTCTTCTATTGTTGGGCCATGGATGTGTGGGTCAGGCCGGAATTAATTGATGAATGTGAGACCGACCGATCGGCCTGTGGGATTGGGCTCGGGTTCAATATAGCCGACCCAACCATAAGCCCCTCTACTCCTCGAGTCTGAACGAAGAGCAGGGTCGAAGGAGTATGTTGGACATTGTTGTTTCGTTCGGTTACCTCATGGCTAAAGTAAGGCGGCTCGTAAGGTTGTCGATCGGTCCGTATTGGCCTCAGAACTCGGTCATGGGATAGCTCAGGCGGTTTAAATCGGTCGAGTGTCGACTAGTCGTACTCGATCGTCAGATTAAATTCGGTTGCCGAGGGCCCCGATCGATCGGTCTCTAAGACTTACTACGTGATACTTATGCTTATATAGTAGGTCGGATAGCCATCATTGGCGACGCTTGACTTCTTGAAACATTTATTATTTGACGCGTGCTCTCGATAATTGTTCATAATCAAACGATCGTCCTTTGTAATCGTTGCTTGCAATGTATCCGACGTCCTTTCAACTACCGCTCCTTTTCGGATTTGAACAACCCTAATTCCCATGGCTTAGATCGTCTTGCGTGTCGAAAGCATAGCTGGATTTTCTCCACTTGTCGAGTCCGATCGGGTCACTTTCGAGTGTTCCTTCCGTCGACCTCTATAAATACTCAAAGTCGACGAGTTGTGGCGGTTTTCACCTTTTGCTTTCGTTCTCCCGCTTACACTTTGCCTTCGCTTGTTCTTTATCGTTCGCGGTTCCCTTAAATTTCCTTTCACTTCACGTCCGATTTCCTATTTGAACCTCCGATTAGGTACGTCCTTTTCTTCATTCCTCTTCTTTTCCAAAATCTTTTTCACGAACATGTCGACGGGTAGTTCGGGAGCATGGTCTGAATACGGAGATGTCGATGAGAGAGAGAAAAGACGGTTTAGTTGTGGAGTTGCCGCTAAAGACCGTGATCGTCGATGACCGTGGGGAGTTGAACAAATTGTCTCTTAAGTATAATATCCTTCGTCTTGGGGCCCCGACCGGCCTTTAGGCATGGCGGATCCACAAAGAACTTGATTGATACTTGCCGTCTCCGGTAGCTTTTTCTCAGTAGGCGGCATGAGGCTCCCGTACGCCCCGATTGTTGACGAGGTATGCGCCATGTTGGGGTTATTGTCGAGCCAAATTCCTCCAAATAGTTGGAGGTTTATAAACGGGTTGGCATTGCTGTGCCATCAGTTCGGTCATTCGTCTACCGTCGGCATTCTGCGCCACTTCCTGAGAATGAGCCATAGTCCGAGCTTTGGGGTTGGAATCCCCTTTCTGCAATATAGAGATGCTCGGTATCGCCCAACCAAGACACACTCGAAAATTTCTTCCTGGCGAACCAAGTATTTCTTTGTGAAGCCCCCAGGATCTTCCTCTGAGTGCCGACCATGGAGGTATCCTCTGGCCGAGCAATGGAATGATTCGTCGACCCTGTCCCTTAGCAGGGAGGAGTGGGAGGTGGTCCGTCGTATCAAGGAGCTCGGCAGATACGACTTTGCTCGGCTCATTCAGGGATACCCCAGGGGGGCCTCGGTCGATTCTTTCCTCGTCGATCCCCCACCACGAATTAGCGGGCAAAAGGAGGAAATCGCCCCGTCCGGTTGACTCCTCGTGATTGTACTAATTGTTGAACTTTTGTGCATTAGTTTTGTTCTCTAACTCAATTTATCATCGATGCACCATGGTGAGGATGGGAGCTCGAGCTTCTACGTCGAGGCGGGCCTCGAGAAGAAGAAGGGAGCGAGGCGGAGACCGGTGAGGGCACCGCTTTGTCTGTGGGGTTGGTTTCCTCGGCGGTGTCGTGGTGTTCCCCTGTCGGGGACCTTCCTATCAAGGCGTGAGCCATTGCCGATTGTGCGGTCGGTAGTGGGCCGCTCCGGTAGAGGAGGAGGAGGAGGAGGACGGGTCCTCCTCTTAAGAGGAAGAGGTTGGTTGGTGGGTGATCTTCCATCCCCCCGCAAGTCCAAATGGGAGCAGTGTAAGAAAAAATGCAAGGAGAAGGCTCGAGCCGTGAGCCTTGGGCAGTGGGAGCCTGCCATCAAGTTGGGTAAGGACGTCTCGATCGGAGACCTCGAGGTGTCCCATTACTGCCGAGAGGGTTACTCCCCCGTGGACGAGCGGGTCATGGAGAAGAAAGGTAACACAGAGTTGGGTTCTCGGCTGTTCGTCTCGGTATCATGGTGCGACGACGCCCCTGCCGTCTTTGCAGGCGTTTGGAGACTCTGACCAGAAGTCTAGGATCTCCATGAGCAGATGAAGGGTTTGAAGGGCGAGCTGTCAGAGGTGAAGGAGGGGAGAGACCTTCTCCAGGCTAAAAACGGGTCCCTTGAAGAGGAGAAGAAGGCCCAGGAGGGGGAGATGGGAGCTTTAACGGCTCGACTGGTCAAAGTAGAGGAGGAGAAAGAGAATGAGAGAGAGAGGAGGGAGAAGGAGAGTGAGGAATGGAGGAAGACTGTGAGGGCGGAGCGGGAGCTCAATAAGAAGTACCGCCAAGACTGTCATTCCGCCGTGGTGGGTAGAAATAGAGCCGAGAACACCTTGCGGGAGGTGTGGCGCTCTATGCGGGAGCAGCGGGTTGAAGCGATCAAGCGATGGAAGAGGCGGTTCTTGTACGAGGAGAGTTTGGAGCTCGCCTGTGAGGTAACCCTCTCGGTTCTGAAGAGGGGCTACGAGCTCTATCCTCCTGAGGGGGTGGTATGCCCTTCATTCGAAGATTATGCCGAGTCGCTTATTCCATGACTTTTGGGCTTTCTTTGGAGGAGATCACGAAGAAAGTCGAGGAGAACCAAGGCGACGTTAGGATGAAAAGCTAGATCTCAGCTCCGAAGAGGAAGAGCTCCCTTATGAAGATGTTCCTTCGGTTGCTCCCCCGGGTCCTGCTCCTGTTTCTATTGTGTCGCTCTCCGAAGAGGAAGAGCTTCCTAGTGAAGATATTCCTCCGGTTGCTCCCCCGGGTCCCGCTCCTACGTCTTTTCCGCCCTCTTCCGAGGCTTCCCCTGGGTATTCTCCTTCTCCTTCGGCTGTTTGTAGCTCCCCTTCTCCCAAGTTGTAGAGCTCACCTGGTCGGACTTGTGGCCAGGATAAATTTAATATGAATGAAAATCTCTAGTTGTGTTTCATTTTCTCGAAGTCATTTTTTCGAAGTCAATTTTCGTGCTTATGTGCTTTATTTCAGACGTATAGTAGGGTTAGGTGTTACTTGTGGTCGACCAAGCCGAGGTCCGAAGGATCTTATCTTGGCGACCGATCGACCGTAGTCGATCTATGGAGATATCGAGCGAGGTCCCAAGGATCTTGTCTTGACGACCGATCGACCGTAGTCGATCTATGGAGATGACGAGCAAGGGTCCCAAGAGTCTTGTCTTAGCGACCCGACCGATAGTTGTCTGTTTATATATATATATGTCGGGCGAGGGTCCCAAGAGTCTTGTCTTGGCGACCTGGCCGGGCGATAGGCGAGGCCGAGCGGTCCCAAGGATCTTGTCTTGGCAACCTGGTCGAGCAATTGGCGAGGGCGATCGATGGTCCCGGGGATCTCGTCTCGGCGACCTGATCGATTTACGGCGATATCGGGTGAGGGTCCCAAGGATCTTGTCTTGGCGACCGGGCCGAGCAATAGGCGAAGGCGATCGATGGTCCCGAGGATCTCGTCTCGGCGACCCGACCGACCGTGGTCGATCTATGGAGAATGCTGAACGATGGCGATGGCGATGGCGATGGCGAGGGTCCCAAGGATCTTGTCTTGGCGACCCGACCGACCGTGGTCGATCTATGGAGAATGCCGAACAATGGCGATGGCGAGGGTCCCAAGGATCTTGTCTTGGCGACCTGACCGACCGTGGTCGATCTATAGAGAATGCCGAACGATGACGATGGCGATGGTCCCGAGGATCTCGTCTCGGCGACCCGATCGATCGTGGTCGATCTATGGAGAATGTCGAACGATGGCGATGGCAAGGGTCCCAAGGATCTCGTCTTGGCGACCCGACCGATCGTGGTCGATCTATGGAGAATGTCGAACGATGGCGATGGCGAGGGTCCCAAGGAT
The DNA here is from genome assembly GCA_029891385.1 of Erythroxylum novogranatense. Classification (NCBI taxonomy): domain Eukaryota; kingdom Viridiplantae; phylum Streptophyta; class Magnoliopsida; order Malpighiales; family Erythroxylaceae; genus Erythroxylum; species Erythroxylum novogranatense. The sequence continues at coordinate 24,781,458 of CM057230.1, read as the reverse complement.
CTTGTCTTGGCGACTCGACCGACCGTGGTCGATCTATAGTCGAAAGCGAGCAATATTGATAGGCTTCCCTTTGAACGATTTGCTAAACAGTTTGCCGAGGAATTTGAAACCCTTTATTGATGATAATGAGGGTGTGGGCCGTTAAAAAACCTGTCTGACAGGGACAGGAAAAAGGTACCAACAGATTTTGTACAAAAATAATAATGAACAAACATTAATCAAAATAAAACTTATCATCGGTAGACGCCTTGACTTCCGAGTTCACCTGGTCGGGCTTTTCACGGGCGTATCCCGATCTTTGTGTTGCTTTCGGCTTTACTCTGTTGTAGAATTTTGTTGCCTTCGCTTAATGCCTTGAACGGCGCGAACGCCTGCCCCCTGTCTTCACTAAGGAGCACGAGTCCTTGGCGGGCTTCATTATTCTCTCTTCTTATCGACTCTCCCTTGAGGAAGCTCGTCGGGACTACCGCCCATCTAGTGTTTTTGTTTCTGCTAAGTAACATTCCCTGGCGATTCTCTGCTGACCCCTGACAATACCAACTCCGTGGGGTGTCGGGAACTTCATAGCTTAGTAGTATGTGGAGACGACTGATCTGGGGGCATTTTGAGTAGCCGCCTGATTATTGCGTTGACGCTCCTTGAAACTTGACGATAGGAACTCAACATCCTTTTCTATCCGCACGGCTTCGCGAACTTCACTTTCAAATTCACCCGGGCGAACGGGTATGGTGATGCCCCGGTTACTCCTTTGATTGGGTCGTCTGTAGGTAGTAGACGATCTTCAGGTACCTTCATTTGCTTGAAGGCCTCATGTCTGACAGATCGACCGAAATGCCGATCAATCATCACCCGCTTCACCTCGTAATCGTCCATATTGATTTACCACAAGGCGTCATCATGAGGGCAACTTACTCCATCGAGGTCCGACTTATCGAATGAGATCATCCGTCGTTCTCCTTCGGTTTTTGGTGGACGAGTCTTTACCGAAATTGTTTGGCATATCTTTTCTCCCTTTGGCGTGGATCCCCCATTGCGTTTCTACCAAATATCATGTTAATGACCCGGTCGGTCGATCGTCTTCTTGTCCGGCTCCTCGCCATCTCTTTCCTCGATCGTCCTCTCTCTTGGCGTCTATTATGCGTGTTCGCGTTGTTCCTCCTCCGTCATTTCCATCATTTCGTCTCCAAGGCGCCGCCATCGTTCCTTCCGTACTTTATAAACCTACCGAGCTTTCCCCTTTGGATAAGGGATTCGATTTCTTTTTTCAATGACCAGCAATCCTCCGTGTCGTGGCCGATGTCTCTGTGGAAACGGCAATATAGATTTGGGTTCCTCTCCTTGTAAGGGGTCTTCATTTTATTTGGCTCTCGGATGGATTTCCCATCTGCTTTCATAGCCGCCAGTACTTCCGCATATTGTTTGTTAAGCGGTGTGAAGTCTTGATGATGCCACTGCTGACCGGTAGGTTTCCTTTAGGTCGACTGGTCCCTTTGTCTCTTGTGAGACTCATCTGCCCTACCACTCGGCCCGCGATCATCTTCCCGACGTTTCGTATTCTTTAATACTTCTTCGAATGAATGTACCTATCCGCCCGCTTTATTTCCGAACAGATCGGAAATTTGGTCGAGGGCTAGTGACTTGAACTCCTCATCCTCGTGTTGTTCATGGCGCGGCCCGGCGTGGACGAGCAAGTGAGATCGGGAACCTCGATCGCCGTTGTTGAACCGGGTGATGAACTCCAAACTCTCATTCCTTCCTTGGGTAAGTTGCATCACCTCTAAAGTCGTCTTCTGCGATCGCCATTACTAGGATTTAACTAGTTCAGAATAACAATCAAATCTTGAGCATGTGATACATTTCGGGGCAATTTGTTGAACCATCGTCGAGCTCCTCTTGGAAGGCCGCTGAAAGCCTTGCATTGGATAGCGTCCGGAACACAATGTAGGTTCATCGTGGATGGAAGTCTGCGGGTAGTCCGGGGTTGATTTTCTCGTGTATTTCTCGGGGTCGGTATTTTGTCTTTGGGCACCGGAGGCTATCAAGATGTCGAGTGAAGGAGAGTCAGATTGTGCCATCGGAGATCGGACGAAGCTCATAGGCTGCGTTAATCCGATCTTCTACGATTTTCTCTAGGCTTTGGTTGGCGATGATTAGTCGTCATGCTAGTCTGTCGGCGGCATCGTGCGCAATTTCTTTATTCTTATTGGTTGAGGCGCAAAATTTGGCGGATCAATAGATCGCCAGACTTCCTCGATCTGTTTTTCGGTCGTGGTAGTGTACGATCGGAAGAGGATCTGCACCCAATCGGAGTTGGATATTCGGGTGCGTATTGAGAGCGGCGTTATCCTCCAAAGCTACGCTCTGTTCTTCTTGTTCCAAGGTTTGAGGTGTGGTTGATCGTTAGGATCGAGGATTCCGTCGTGAAACATGTGTGACTGACATGAGTTGTAAGTGGTGAAAACCTATGCGTTGCATCGCCAGAGCCGCAACGGCGGCTATATCAGGGTTCGACGCCGCCGTCTGACTTATCTGTGTGTTTCTGGAGGTGGTACCCGGAAGTCGGGCCCCACTGTGGGCGTCATTTGGTTCTGCCTGATTCTGGCAGGACGGAACGTTGCGTTGTGCTCCATATGATTGACTGTCTTCTGTGGTGAATTCGGTGTGAAGATACCTGCAAAACAGGGAAGGCTTGACGGGGGTTGTGTCCCGATTAGCCCATCCGACGCTTAAGTCAGTTTTTTGGTGAGGGTGAGGTTGATAAACGCAGAGAAAAGCTAGGTTTATGATTGTGCGTACCTCTGTTATGAGAATAATACCTTTTATATGGTTTTTCAGCTAGGTTTAGGTCTTTACGTGTCTGCGTGGGAGATGTTCTTTATTGTTGGCCATGGATGTGTGGGTCGCCGTAATTAATTGATGGATGTGAGACCGACCGATCGGCCTGTGAGATTGGGCTCGGGTCCAATATAGCCGACCCAACCAACATTATTTTGCTTAATTAAGTGTACTCGTCTACTTTATAAATATGTTTTTAAGTACTTTTATTGATACTAAAATCTAATAAGTAATTACTCCAATTGTCTTTTAATTATATATCAAGTTATTATTAAATAATTTTTAGTGTACAATGGAGCAATAAAATCCTTCAATTCTCTCAACTCTAAAAAGAATAGGAAATTTTCAATTTTAATACAATATTTTAATTGAATTTGATACTATTATCACTCCCATTAATTCTAAAGAGCATTCAAATATCTATCTTACATTTATTCGTGAAGTTACTTCTACATATAAAGAACAAAAATTCATGTCAACATAATATATAATATAGAGTTCATGACAAAAGTTAGAATTTAAATGAGAGAAAATTTATTTGATAAAAAGTCTAATAGAAAGTTTATGCTGAAATATAATATGTTTGACAAAATTAACTTAATTTTTTATTAATTTAAATATATTATAGTATTTAATATATGATCGACGTGCTAATACATCAATCATATTTTTCTTATTCATCAAATTTTATAAGAGCTCTAAAGTTAAATGTTTATCAATGCAAAGAAAGTTGAACATTTTAACTTAATTCATATTATCAAAAAATATGTCAAACACTAAAGCACTCATTTCATTTCTCTTTTTTATTATTATTTTAAATAAAAGATATAAAATTTTTCCTATGATTTACAATATTCTAAAACTCAATTTTATATTTCATAATTGTTATAAAAATAGTTTCTAATATTAAAATCCTAAATAAGATATTTTATTAAGTTTTGTCAAATTATTTTATTATTCTTTACATTTAATTAAATTAAAATAATTATATAAACTCTATTATACACAAAACAATAAATCACATAGCAATTTTGTATTGAATAACATAAATTTTATCTTTACAATATTTTAATCCTCTTAAAGTATAAAATGTATTTTAGAAAAGCAGAAACTAAAATATCCAAGTCTGTTATCCTTCATCACCATTTTGTTTCATTTTACTTCCTAATTTTTCAAATAAAAATTCTTTCATTGCTAATATTATAGTTATATTTTTATGAATTAATTAATCAAATAATTTTATTTTTATATATTATATGATATTTATTAAGAAAAATTCATTACATCATAAATTAATAATAATAAATAAATAATAATAAATTAATTTATGATAAAAACAAAACTATATTTAAAATAACAAATTTAAATAAACAACAAATTATTAAATCTAAAAAAAAGCAACAAAAGTAAACACTCCGTCGGACGCGCGTGGTTTTAGTATTGACATAACAGAGAGGGAGCCAATTAACGTGTAACATGAGCTGCCTCCGTTACGTCTGTTACTGCCCATCTCCAGGTCTCACAGGCCACAGACAGACGACACGTCGTACAACACACACGGATCCCACTGTACTAAGGACTACGTGTACGTATTCTATTTAATTAAGGTCATTTCTTTACAGTCCTCTTTCCAGAATTCCCTAATCCTGGTCCTGGACCTGGACGAAGGCAGCCGACCAGGCCACCCAGAAATAGTATGGCAATGGCATCAAATTTGCAAAAGAGGAGAACCATGGCCTAGTAGATTGGTCAAACAAAAAAGCAAAAATCAAATTCCTCCTCACTTTTCACTGTTTCCCACTTTTAACCCTAAAAGGAAGAGCCCATATAGAGATACAGCAATCTTTTAATAAGTTTAAAATATCCTTAATTCATTCAAGGAGTCCGAAAATGCAGGCTAATTGAATCACAAAGGACAACTTTTGTCCATGATTGGAGTTGTAGGTAAAGTGCATTGGGCCTTGCAAGTACTTCCCCGTGGGGGGACAGCAAGTAGTTCATATTTCAGCTTTGCCTGTCACGGGCTGAACAGTGATTATTTTTGCCGACTTCAACACCTAAAATGGATACCCCTACCAATTCCTGCTTCTCTCGTCTCGTTGCTTATTCTTCCATATTTTTACTCTACAACTATTCCTCAAATCTCTATGTTCTCACATTTCAAAGTTTCTAAATTCAATTCTGAGAAGGGATGAAGTTGTGCTCATTACTAGTCCAGAATTTTAGACATTTCAAGATTCCTTTATATTGATAACTAGAAAACTTGGAGTCCACATAAAACATGCCTTTTCCGAAAGAAAGCCACACTTGAGAGGTCGAAGTAGCATATTCACATCTGCTAACGAGACTAAGTGGTTGGAAAATTGTCCCGCGAAAGGTGCCTAGGTAGTGATTTCTAATAATATAATAGCTTGGATTATGATTTTTTTTTAAAAAAAATCATTAACGTATTGTGCATAGAGTAAATTGACTTTTAATATGAAAACTCGTCATTAATTAATTAAGTTGAATTTTAATTAGTTTTGGCTTAATAATTTATCAAAATAATCTAACTAAATTAAATATTTTGTATACTATTACAGTTACGAATTCATTGTGAAAAAGAAGATTGGCAAAAACCATATTTTGTTGATTTACAGAGATTATGCCTTTGGGCTTCAAGAACTGCCAGTTTCCTCTTCGAGTATTTGCTTTTCTTTCGCACGAAAGCTTCAGAAACATAGCAACTAGAACGAACCGTGGATGTAAAATGAAGTATTCCATTCCACAATTAACCTTCTGGGTTTGATACCAGGGAGAAAATTATGGGCCAATATTTAATAGTTACATAATGAGAAGGTAGAATCTCGTAAGCAAAAGGGCTCATTTTATAGAATTGATACTTCGAAACACCAAACTATTTCGTGTTTTTAAGGATTTATTCGGTGCGCTTTTATTTGTAGCTTCATGTTCCCACTAGATTCAGTCTTTTTGTCCCATCATCTGGGAAACAGATGCTTGGACTTGGCACAAGGTGGCAATTGGCGTTCATCGACAATAATGCTAGAGGTACTTGGGAGTCCCCACTCTCATCAGGTAAACAATCCAACCAGGGGTTGGTCTTTGTTTGGACAAATTGTGCGCATCCTGGTAACAATCCAAAGGCCATTCTTAAAAATCAGAACAGAATTTTATGACAACAGAATAGTTGGTTTGACAGAACCTGTCATGAGTCTATTTTCTTATTGGACGGCTAAGAGGAGGTAACCAAGATTCCTGATGCTACAATCCAAGAAGAGGAATACCTAGAAATCCTAATACTAACGGATTCCTAAAAAGGTGTGCAATTTTGTGTAGTTTTCATTGGAGACACGATCTTACGTTTGAAGTGCTCTTTTTCTGCTGTGTCAGGAGGATCTCAGCCATCTATTTAACTTAAATGGATGGTGAGATCCTCCCAACATGAGATAAAAGCCGAGCACTAGTAAAGGATCTGAAGGCCTCATTGAATAATCGTTTGGATATATGGTACAAGTATGGCTTGGTGGCTAAGCTAAAAGATATACAAGATCACGTACAATAAACTTAGAATCTTACAAAAAAGATATCCAAATCCTAATAAAGGGACATACAAGATCATATGCAATAAACTTAGAATCCTACAAAGAATATATATCCGAATCTTATACTACCTCTCAAGTTGAAGCCTGGCGATCAAGAATGCCCAACTTACTTTTAAGGAAATGAAACTCTTGATTCCCAAGGCCTTAGTGAAGATATCAACTTTTTGAAGATTGGAAGGAACATAAGCAGTAGCAAGCTAATAAGAAGAAATGTGATCTAGATAAAGTGATAATCAATCTCAATGTATTTTGTGCTTTCATGAAAATCTGGATTAGCAATAATGTGAAGAGCTGCTCAATTATTATGGTAAAGGTCTATAGGAGTAGAATGAAAAACAAACAAATCTTGAAGTAAAGCTTTGTGCCATCGGATCTTACTAGTGGTGGAGGCCATAGCACGATATTCGACCTCAACAGATGAACCAAAAATAGTAGGCTACTTCTTAGTTTTCCATGATATAGGAGAATCACCCAGACACGAGAATCATCAGGAGAAAGATAGCCAAATGGAGGTTACATATAAACTTATTCATCAAGAAATCCATAAAGAAAGGCATTGTTAATGTCCAACTGCAGAATCTCCCAATTTTTAGCAGAAGCAACAAAAAAATGATAGTGGACAATGGTCAATTTGGCAAAGGGAGCAAAAGTGTTAGTGTAGCCTAACCCCTCTTTCTGCGTGTAACCTTGAGCCACAAGGTGTAATATCTTGTTTTTCGGAACATGCTTAGGGTTTAACCCTAGATTAAGTATTGCATATACATGCATAACATTAGCATTCATACACGAATTAATTTTAGAATACATTACAAAGATAGCATATACACTCAATTGACTTATTTTAGGGTATGAAAAATGTTAAGTGATCATGATGTGAATTATGAATTAATATGTCTTGAATTTTAGTGTGACCAGATTTCAATTAGTAAATTGGAATTAATGTTATAGATTGGGGAATTGATGGATTAAAATGTACGTTTGGATTAGGATAAATGCCAAGTGGTAGGATAAACTGATACATGAAAATTTTGGATGATTTAGCCTATAACTATATGACATTTGGCATAGTTAAATAAGTGATAAATAGACTAGTAATTAAATGATAGATGGACCACTTATTGTATGACATGTGGATTAATTATAATGAGACATATGGACTGATTAATTGGTGACATATGGCAACTTAAAGTGTGGATAAATGACAGTTTATTAGGTTGATACATGGCATACATGCCTTAAAACAAATGCCTTGGCCAAATTAAGACACCTAGCACCTAGTGAAGAAAGTTACAGCAAGGAAAGTTCTGCAGTCTTCTCATTTGTTCTTCACCTACTCCACCGAAATTGCATCCATCTTCTCTTTGAACTATGGTTAAACCCTAGCTCTAATTACTACATCGTGACAGTGAAGGTGTACTGCTGTTTGATAACTTTGAACACTCTTCACTCTTTTGACCGTAACTTCTTCTTCGGACCTCCGATTGACTTGAAATTTGAACTCATTACAAGAAAATAACCCCTTTGGTGACGTTTTAAAAACGTCACAAAAGGTCCAAAAACGTCATAAAATATCATTTGCGACGTTTTAAAAAACGTCGCGAAATGTGGTGTAAGCAAAAGGTTTTTGCGACGTTTTTCATAAAACGTCGCGGAAAGCCCGGACATTTCGCAATGTTTATTAAAACGTCACGGAAAGTTTGGACAATTCGTGACGTTTTTAAAAAACGTCACGGATTGTCTAACATTCTGTGACGTTTTTAAAACGTCGCAGAATGTGAATGTCTTCCGTGACGTTTTTTTTAAACGTCGCAGAATGTGAATGTCTTCCGTGACGTTTTTTTTAAACGTCGCAGAATGTCTTTTGCGACGTTTTTAAAAACGTCGCAGAATATCTTCTACGACGTTTTTCGAGTTATTTTTTTTAATTATTAATTTTTTTAAAAATAATTTAAATTTAATAATTTTTTAAATATTTTTTAAATCTTATTTGTTTAATAACTATTCAATATTATTTATAAATGTTATTTAATAATTTTTTTTATTTTTTAATATATCATTAATTTTAATAATTATTAATATATTATTTAATTACAATTCACAAATATGCGAGGAATCTGAAATTTCATTCTCGATTCACTTAATTAGATGTTTGTCTTCCTTTCATCATGTCATTGAATTTAGTTAATGGGCCCATTATTGGAATAAATGAGAAGATGATATGAAGAACAATTAAGGTAAAACCAAAATAAATCGAATGTAAAAACCAAGAACTATCTTATCGATGCGAGTAAAATTACAGCCATGAGAAACACTGTTGAAAGAGAGGAGAGTGTTAAAGCAAAATGTAACAGAACCTAAGCTTTCACAACCCCCTTCCCCTTCTTTCCTATTTTGCTCTCCTTTATTTCCTTGCAATAAAAATGCCCAAATCACCATTTCAAGCTTTCGCTACTCCTCTTTGCCTGCAACAATAAAAGTCAGATATAACCTTCAGTCTAGTTTCAACAATTCCAAATGTTAACAAGTTAAAGAAATAACAAGTTTTCAACAAATCCAAGTGTAAGTGAAAGATTCAACAAATATAAACCTTTAAAGTAAAACATGAAATTCATGCTACACAATATTATGGAAGCTCAATTTCTGATGGAATCTCTATTCTTCTAACCAGTTATGAGGAATAAAATTGTAACATTTATGCAAGAATTTCAGTTCTTAAATGTCAAAAGAGTTTGCAGTATCATTACCAATCTAGTTCCATGCAAAGTTTTTGAGAACTTGCACACTTTTACGCTTTGATAGCAAGTCTTGTTTTTAGCTCCTCATCCACAGCATCTATGAACTCTTCAGTGTTGACATACTGATCTCTGGTAAGCCTACATCAAAGATTCGAAGCACATTATGATCATGAGATCACGTGTAATACACTTTGTAAAAGTTTAATAAATATTCACTTAGATCCATGTATAATAAGAGCAAGATCCTTAGTCATCTTGCCAGACTCTACTACTCCAATACAAGCTGCTTCTAGTTTCTCAGTGAAATCCAATAGTCTAGCATCGTCATCCAACTTAGCCCTGCCAATGAAAACGCAACATTATCATTCTATCCAACTCCCAAAGTGCAAAAAGTATTTGAAATTTGGAAGATCATAAATCTGTACTAACAGAAGAACAATTACCTGTGTGCAAGTCCACGAGACCAAGCAAAGATAGAAGCTATGCTGTTAGTGCAGGTCTCACCACCTTTCTAATGGACCCTATAATGTCGAGTGACTGTACCATGAGCTGCTTCAACTTCTATAGTCTTTCCATCCGGGCACACTTAAAAGCATACCAGACTTGATGAGGGATGAGAGACCAAATAATGATAATCCAAATGCCTAGAGAAAAGTTCAGACATGTTTGCAACTTGATGCACATATGTAAAAAGGTCGTCTGTCTGATTCTCATGGGGAAAAAAATAAAAAAAAATTCTAGACATCCATGTGCAAAAATGGGCGGCTTAGTTCTTCCCAAAACTATACCTTTTGGATCTGTTCGCACACTTCATCCTAATGGTGGCCCCTCACTAGCATCTGAACACTTAGTACTGTCTTTGCTGTCATAGACTCTTCTGTATCGATTAAGACAAAGTCAGTAATTCTAAAGCAACAGAAATCTAAGATCCTAAGAATAAGTTCCTAAAACTCATCACATTCACCTATGAACCTTCTTTGTTCTGGCACGAATGGTGATTCTATGATGTATATCTGTTGAATTGGGGTCTAAAGCTGATTGAGATATCTCTAGCCTTTCTGATCTCACAATCTCTAAATCCCTGTAAAAGTAAAATTGGCTAAATTATCTCCTGTACGTGTATCACTTAAGAATAAGACTACGAGTACCATTTATGAGAACGAAAGAAATATTATATAATGAGATATCCTCGGTTAATCAATCATAGCAGAAACCAGAGAAATATACTGATTAGATATTAACATGAAGCGAAATCAATCATGGTGGACCCAGAAAAAGAGGAGATACAACGCCCTAATTTATTTTTATGCTTTGATATTCTTATTCAGCCAAGTCGAAAGCTTGAAGATAACAATACTAAACTTAAAACCAGCTACTAACTCAAAACTTGACAACAGGCACTGAAAAGCAATTGAAAATGCTAACATATAATTGAACCATAACAAGCACTGACATATTTCATTTTCAGATAGCTGAATATGTTTCCCTCTGTTATTCCTTCCTTCCAGTAGCCTCTGTATCATCCCTTCCAATCCTTCCATTCCTCACCCAATTCCATTCCAATAGCCTTTGTATAATAACCTTTTTTGCATCATCACTTCAGTTCTATTTGCTCCATTTATTGTTTACAGTATATGAGAAATGTCAAAGTTTTGCATCAGTGTAAGAAAAACTAGTATTGAACTAAAAGAAATGTTAGGAACGTAGGCTATCCAGAACGCTAGGCTATGGAACAAGTTAAATCATGCTTCATTTAATAATAAAAGCATAACCGTTCACCTGATAAGTTTCTGCAAAGAAATGACTCGCCCTCCTTGTTCTGCAGTGTCATAAGAAGAAGAGATTGAGTTTGTCATTCGAAGAATGCTCAACGTCACATATTGGACAATCAAGTGGATGATTCATGAGCAGAAACTCCATCACACCTTCGCGTGCCTTCTTTGTGATGGGTGTATCAGTTTTAATCTTCATTCTAAAAAAAAAAAACGAAAATCCTCAAGTAAATAAGCAAATCGAATCAAACCCAAAAGGTAAATTATACATAGTGTGAGTTACCAAAGAAACCTCAACCAAAAAATCGACAAAAAAACGAAGACGACATTGAAGCAACATCAACGTATTCTCTGCATCTTACATCGCTCGTCAATTGGAATGAGCAAGCAGGTATGGCACAAGAAGCCACGGGCTTAGGAGACTTCTCGACTTAGACGAGGCACATACGACAGTTGCCGATGAGGGTTCTGGGTGGAAGATTTGGGGTGGGCTTGGGTGCTGCAACAGCAGCAGTAGCTTCCGGTGACTGACGGTGAGAGTTGGAGAAAATGGAGGAGGAAGAGATGATTTGTAGGGATTCCTCGACGCCAATAACCCTAACCCCTTTTCTATAGTACTCTCTGATATTTCTATTTGCAACTTTGAGGAGTAATTAAATACCGATTTGGTAACTTTATTCAACCTTCTGCAATGTTTTCTCCGGCAAAACGTTGCGATTTTTATTTTGCAACGTTTTATTGCTAAAACATTGCAAAAAGCATGACAAATTTGTGACGTTTTTAAAATGTCACGAAAATTCTAAACAATTTGTGACGTTTTTTTTAAAACATCATGAATTCTATTGATTTGTTGTAGTGACCACAAGCTCCTCACATATTGCCCTTCCTCTCCACCAAATACAAAAGGATTGGTAATGATTGATTAATGATGTTATAATAATCAAGTGTATTAAGTTGTGAACTTTAGTGCATGATTGAGTGATGAACTTAGAATAAATTTGATTTATTGAGGTGTAAACCTAAGTTCAAATTAGACATATATGAGTTTTGAAGTATGAATGATCATGAGTTGAGATGTGAATAAAAGAAACATGCCTAGAATAGTTATTGGGCATGCATTGAATATGACATATGTATATACGTGCGCAAATGAATAAGTATATGATTGATCGACTTTGTAATGTGAATTATGTGTGAATTGTATAATTTTAACACTCAAGTTGGATGCCATTCAGATATTTTCAGACCATCCAGGCAATAGCATAAATTGGAGCGTACTGTGAGTCAACTTAGAGGATTTTCCTATGATTGATTTATTCTGCTTAACTTCCAATTATTGAACTATTTGTGATTTGTTTGTGAATTCTAGATTTTAATGGTCCGAGAAATTTGATATTTGGAAATGTATTGGAAGTGTTTTGTTTACTTTTGAATTTTGAATGATATCTGTATACTCAAAGAAAGTTGAATGCTGGATTGAGGTCCGATAAATATGAGATTCTATCTATGCATTAAAAGTGAATGCTATACATGGCATATTTTGTTATTCGATGCATTTCATAAAATGCAGGTTCAAATAAAGACATTGTGATTGTTTCATATGCACCTATATATATATATGTTATATATATATGTTGGACCCCGATTTTTAAGTGAAATTGAGAAATATTAAGTGAAATTAAATGAGTGGTTTTATATAAGTATTGTGAAATAAAGGTATTTGTGCTTTAAAAAAAATTCATGAGAAAAGAATTATTGGGTTTTTGATAATTCTGATTTTTGTGGAGATTTGTATAGCTTATGAAAGTTCAAGTGGATGAGTTGATTTAAATGAAGTTGAAAAGCTAGAATTAAAAAGAAAAAGTGTGAAAAATTGAAGAATTTAGAAAGTTTGACTTTTGGGGATGAATAGTGATCTCAAGTTTGACTTGAGAGTTGACTTTTGTTTTGAGGCAAAATTTGAGAGAATGGTCTTCTGAAAATTTGTAGTGTCTGTTAAAAGCTTTCTGTCGCCATAAAGTATGCAATTTTTTGATATCGGAAGTGGAATATATGATTTTCCGAAGATAAGGTCCTTTTGCTTTGTTTTTTAAAATGCTATTAAGTATAGATTTGTGTGTTCTATTTTTGAAGCGTTGGATTCTATTTTTGAAGCGTTGGATTCCTAAGACAATGAATTTCATTTTATGGAAAATTTGTGAATTTATGAGAATAAATTAAGGGTGATTAATTTAATCAAAGTGAGTTGGACTATTTTCTAAACATGGTTCGGTATTTTGAGAAATTCTCGATCTGTGATACTCCGATTGAGGTGATTCTTGAGGCAAAATAAAATTAAGATATGGGGCTACATGTCATATGAAGAAAGTAAATTTCAATTTTGCCCCTAAGATTTTTAATTTATGAATAGAAGTTCGGATTAGTGTGCAGTTTTGGTTTAGGAACATCTGAAAGTATTTTGAACATAACTTCTGCTATGGTAATCGAAATGAGGCGATTCTTATTTTGAATTAAACTAGAGACATAAGGCTACAATTGTTATGAAGACATCGAGTTTCAATTTTGTGTTTAAGAATGTCAATTTCTGGATGGAAATAATCGTACATGGAAAATGTGTTAGAATATGAATATATCTGAAATGTTTTGAGCATAACTTTTGATATAGTGCTCCGAATTGGATGATTCTTATGACATTATGAAATTAACACATAGAGGAACATTTCTATAGCAGGAAGGTTTGATAAATTCCTTCACATTGATAGTGCGAAACATGTCCGCAAGTGAGCATGACATAAAGTAAAGTATAGGGGCAAATTTGGAAATTAGGCATATATGAAAGGGATGAGTTGCCGTATAAGGATGGGAATCATGATAATTCTAGAAAATAAAGAAGAGAATTAGAAGAGTGAAGAAGAGAAGCACGTTCGAGAATGAGAGAAAGAAAGAAGGGAGTAGCCGTGGAGAAGAAAGGAAGAGAAAGAAGAGAGAGCAACCTAAATTTCGATTTTTTGGGAGCTTTAAGCATGAGTTTTAAATTGATTTCAAGGAAAAAGGATGGAAAAGAAGGAAAGCTTCCTCCAAAGCCAAGAAGAAATCCAAAAATTTAGAAGAGGAAGGTAATTTTAAATTGGAAGAACAAAGGAAGCGTTGGTCAAATTGATGATCGGGACGAGTTCCTAGCATCATTTCGAGGTGAGTAGTATGTTTATTTATTGAATTTTAAGCTAAGCATGAATATTTGAAAAATTCAAGAAGCAATTTTTTTTTAAAAAAAAGGGTAAATTACGGTTTATGAAAATGTTTGAAAACTTGGTTTTTGGAATAAATTTTACCAAAATGCAAAGTTTATGAAATTCTTTGTGTTCGAACTCTATGAATGATTTGAAAATGTGAATTTGAATAAGTTGGATTTTATGATTGAAAGAAATATTTGCATACCTTGTTGTGATTTTGATTGATATGTGAATTGATTGATAAATTGATAATTTGAATGTTGATGATGAAGTGACGTGTGAATTTTATATGCATTGATGTGATATGTGACTGTGAGAAAAGTAAGATTTTCGAAAAGTACCTTCGGGCAATTCGACCTTTCGTTTTCGATATGTGTTATGTGGGTTTGGTTAGGTCCTTTAAGTGAGTCAGTGCACTGTCTCTATTTGTTTAAAGCCCTCTCTCGGCTGCCCGCTAGTGGCATTGGAGCTCCGATTTCAGACTCCCTTCACGGCTACACTGAACCGCTATGCGGGAAAGTGTAGTACGTTCTGTTCACGGCTGCACATGATAGCTATGCGGGAATGTGCAGTATGTTCTGTTTGGACCGAACCAGGCCATTTGATGTGTTTTGTGTGCTTTGTTCTGTTTATAAGTGTGTTATATGGCATCTTTTGAAAAAGAAATGTGAAAATTTTGAGAAAGAAATTATTGTAGTTCTTCAACTGAAAAGTGATTGAAATGGTTTTGGATCATGTTTTGAAAAGTGTGAGAAATAAGAAAATTGTCAAATTTCCTACTGTGGAATTTTTAAAAGAATGGAAAAGGTTTTTGCAAATATGTTTTCGCTTATTTTTCAATTTATAAACATATTATCCACGAGCTATTTTAGCTCACCCCCCTTTCATCCCCATCTCCAGTTATTCGAGCAGGAGATCGGATGAAAGACTGTCAGGACACCAGTTCGATTTGTGTATGTTTCTGTATTTTGAATAATTTAGATTATGGCTTGGAAAGCCGTTAAGGTTCTGAAAATGTTCGACTCATGATAGGATTAAGTCATGAAATTGTACATAGATTGGAATTGTGTATGGCTAAGGTTATGAATTTGTGTATAACTTTGAGTACGATGTTTTTGAATTATAAGATTGTATATTAATGTGAATTATGGATTTGGTTAAAATTATGATTGAGTTGTGTACGGATGTTTCTGATTAGAGATTAAGGATTATTGAAATGTTTTAGATATAGGAGTGTGTTTATCTGCTGAGATCCCGGACGGAGGGTCCGGTAGATTTGGATGATTTGTGTGATGGCTTGGGCATTTTAGAAGTGTTTATTTACCATTGCAGGTTTTGGGTTAGGTTAAATGTAGCCGTTGTGCTGCCAAAATTTTGTTAGAAAACAAACTGAAAAGAAAGAAAAAATAAGATTTAGATGCTTAAAAGATAGATTTTGGAATTTATACGAGTGTTAAGAAGTTTGCTGTGATTCGAGAACTTGATTAAGAATAATTTCCAAGAAAAAGGAAATTATATGACTTGCATGAGTTTGAGTAAAAAAAAACGAATATAAGAAAAAGAAAAAAAATTTATACCGGATTTTGGATCGGTTAGTTTAGGTTTCCAACGTGATGAGTGTATTTTTCCAATGGATGTTGGAATTTGTTTCGGTTCAATTGATTATTTCATTTGTCTCCGCCTTATGATTCGATTCTATTGATTATTCTGATTTGTTATTGGATTCCAATTTGCATTCGCTTTGCGTTTCGCTATGTTTATTCGATTTGCTTTCGATACATTCACTCCGATTTGCTTATATTGAATTCGATTCGTTCGTTTCGACACTTGTAATCCGATTCTTCGATTTCTGTTTTCGCTTTTGCTTTCGCTTCGATTCGTTTTTGATTTCGATACCTTCGCTACGTTTTTTGTTTTCCGTTTCGATTTCTGGTTGGGATCCGATCACGAGATCGGGTTTCAACAGAGATGGTATCAGCGCCCAGTATTAGGATCTTAACTGGACACATATAATTGGTAAGAGTTTGTGATAAAATGGAATTAGTGGAAATGTGCTTCTGATGTGTGTGACCCATCATGCATTGGAATTGTAAAAATGTTTTGATTAAGGTGTCAAATGATGACTTGATTTTAGTAATGTGTTAAGGACAGTGCGATTGAAATTTCTTGATGATGGGATAAATTGAGTTTGATTATGCACTTGTGAGAATGTGATAAGGAAAGTGTTCATGAAATTGAGATTTGAAATTCATGATGAATTAGGATGATTGAATTTGATACTAAAAAATATTGGAAAGATGAGTTTGATGACAAGAATATATGATATGGGTGGTATGTGGTTTAAGAATTGAGAAATATGTGTGATAAGGAAAAAGTGTTTGATTATGTTTAAATTGAAAGAAATTTTGTGAGAGAATAAGTTACTTGGTGTTTAATCAAGTATGAATTTCGAGGACGAAATTCTTTTAAGAGGGGGAGAAATGTTAGACCCCGATTTTTAAGTGGAATTGAGAAATATTAAGTGAAATTAAATGAGTGGTTTTATGTAAGTATTGTGAAATAAAAGTATTTGTGCTTTAAAAAAAATTCATGAGAAAAGAATTATTGGGTTTTTGATAATTCTAATTTTTGTGGAGATTTGTATAGCTTATGAAAGTTCAAGTGGATAAGTTGATTTAAATGAAGTTGAAAAGCTAGAATTAAAAAGAAAAAGTGTGAAAAATTGAAAAATTGAAAAAGTTTGACTTTTGGGGATGAATAGTGATCTCAAGTTTGACTTGAGAGTTGACTTTTTGTTTGAGGTAAAATTTGAGAGAATGGTCTTCTGAAAACTTGTAGTGTCTGTTAAAAGCTTTCTATCACCATAAAGTATGCAATTTTTTGATATCGGGAGTGGAAGATATGATTTTCCGAAGATAAGGTTCTTTTGCTTTGTTTTTGAAAATGCTATTAAGTATAGATTTGTGTGTTCTATGCTTCGAGGCCACTCGTCGTGAGGATTTAAGTTGAATTGGAGTAAATGGCCTTAATGAAAGTTGTAGCTTGTCTTTTAATCTTTCTAACACCATAAAGTTTGCAATTTTTCGATATCGGGGTTAGGAGTTATGATTGACTAAAATTTGGAAGTTGTTTAGGAAAAGTTGATTAAGGTAGTAACTTTGACTAGGTTTTTTTACCCCTTTAGAGATGGAATTGATTTTTGAGTTATGCATGGAAGTTGTAGAGCTTCCTTTTATCTTTAAATCGACACTAAATTTGTCAAATTCGGAGTTCAGGATCAAAAGTTATGATTTTTGGCAATTTCAGTTAGATATGTAGATGAAAAATCCTTTTGCTTTTGCCATTCTCCTCTCCTAATCCGACCCTTGTTCAATCTTTTGTTTATAACTGTCTCGTCTGACATCCGATTGATTCGATTTTTGAAGCATTGGATTCTTAAGACAATGAATTTCATTTTATGAAAAATTTGTGAATTTATGAGAATAAATTAAGGGTGATTAATTTAATCAAAGTGAGTTGGACTATTTTCTGAACATGGTTCGGTATTTTGAAAAATTCTCGATCTGTGATACTCCGATTGAGGTAATTCTTGAGACAAAATAAAATTAAGATATGAGGCTACAAGTCATATGAAGAAAGTAAATTTCAATTTTGCCCCTAATATTTTTAATTTATAAATGGAAGTTCGGATTAGTGTGCAGTTTTGGTTTAGGAACATCTGAAAGTATTTTGAGCATAACTTCTGTTATGGTAATCGAAATGAGGCAATTTTTGTTTTGTATTAAACTAGAGACATAAGGCTAAAATTGTTATGAAGACATAGAGTTTCAATTTTGTGTTCAAGAATGTCAATTTCTAGATGGAAATAATCGTACATGGAAAATGTGTTAGAATATGAACATACCTGAAATGTTTTGAACATAACTTTTGATATAGTGCTCTAAATTGGATGATTCTTATGGCATTATGAAATTAAGACATAGAGGAACATTTCTCTAGAAGGAAGTTTTGACAAATTCCTTCAAATTGATAGTGCGAAATATGTCCTCAAGTGAGCATGACATAAAGTAAAGTATAGGGGCAAATTTGGAAATTAGGCATATATGAAAGGGTATTTTGGTCTTTAATCAATTTTTAATGACATGGCACCTAACAATGAGATGAGTTGCCGTATAAGGATGGGAATCACGATAATTCTAGAAAATAAAGAAGAGAATTAGAAGAGTGAAGAAGAGAAGCACTTTCGAGAATGAGAGAAAGAAAGAAGGGAGTAGCCGTGGAGAAGAAAGGAAGAGAAAGAAGAGAGAACAACCTAAATTTCAAATTTTTGGGAGCTTTAAGCATGAGTTTTAAATTGATTTCAAGGAAAAAGGATGGAAAAGAAGGAAAGCTTCCTCCAAAGCCAAGAAGAAATCCAAACATTTAGAAGAGGAAGGTAATTTTAAATTGGAAGAACAAAGGAAGCATTGGTCAAATTGATGATCGGGACGAGTTCCTAGCATCATTTCGAGGTGGGTAGTATATTTATTTATTGAATTTTAAGCTAAGCATGAATATTTGAAAAATTCAAGAAGCAAATTTTTTTTTAAAAAAAGGGTAAATTACGGTTTATGAAAATGTTTGAAAACTTGGTTTTCGGAATAAATTTTACGAAAATACAAAGTTTATGAAATTCTTTGTGTTCGAATTCTATGAATGATTTGAAAATGTGAATTTGAATAAGTTGGATTTTATGATTGAAAGAAATATTTGCATACCTTGTTGTGATTTTGATTGATATGTGAATTGATTGATAAATTGATAATTTGAATGTTGATGATGAAGTGACGTGTGAATTTTATATGCATTGATGTGATATGTGAGTGTGAGAAAAGTAAGATTTTTGAAAAGTGCCTTCGGGCAATCCGACCTTTCGTTTTTGATATGTGTTATGTGGGTTTGGTTAGGTCCTTTAAGTGAGTCAGTGCACTGTCTCTATTTGTTTAAAGCCTTCTCCCGGCTGCCCGCTAGTGACATTGGAGCTCCGATTTTGGACTTCCTTCATGGCTACACTGGACCACTATGCGGAAAAGTGTAGTACGTTCTGTTCACGGCTGCACACGATCGCTATGCGGGAATGTGCAGTACGTTCTGTTTGGACCGAACCGGACCATTTGATGTATTTTGTGTGCTTTGTTCTGTTTATAAGTGTGTTATATGGCATCTTTTGAAAAAGAAATGTGAAAATTTTGAGAAAGAAATTATTGTAGTTCTTTAACTGAAAAGTGATTGAAATGGTTTTGATCATGTTTTGAAAAGTGTGAGAAATAAGAAAATTGTCAAATTTCCTACTGTGGAATTTTTAAAAGAATGGCAAAGGTTTTTGCAAATATATTTTTGCTTATTTTTCAATTTATAAACATATTATCCACGAGCTATTTTCGCTCACTCCCCTTTCATCCTCATCTTCAGGTATTCGAGCAGGAGATCGGATGAAAGACTGTCAGGACACCAGTTCGATTTGTGTATGTTTCTGTATTTTGAATAATTTGGATTATGGCTTAGAAAGCCGTTAAGGTTTTGAAAATGTTCGACTCATGATAGGATTAAGTCATGAAATTGTACATAGATTGGAATTGTGTATGGCTAAGGTTATCAATTTGTGTATAACTTTGAGTACGATGTTTTTGAATTATAAGAATGTATATTAATGTGAATTATGGATTTGGTTAAAATTATGACTGAGTTGTGTACAGATGTTTTTGATTAAAGATTAAGGATTATTGAAATGTTTTAGATATAGGAGTGTGCTTATCTGCTGAGATCCCGGACGGAGGGTCCAGTAGATTTGGATGATTTGTGTGATGGCTTGGGCATTTTAGAAGTGTTTATTTACCCTTGCAGGTTTTGGGTTAGGTTAAATGCAGCCGTTGTGCTGCCGAAATTTCGTTAGAAACAAACTGAAAAGAAAGAAAAAATAAGATTTAGATGCTTAAAAGATAGATTTTGGAATTTATACGAGTGTTAAGAAGTTTGCTGTGATTCGAGAACTTGATTAAGAATAGTTTCCAAAAAAAGGGAAATTATATGACTTGCATGAGTTTGAGTAAAAAAAACGGATATAAGAAAAAGAAAAAAAAATACCAGATTTCGGATCGGTTAGTTTAGGTTTCCAACGCGATGAGTGTATTTTTCCAACGGATGTCAGAATTTGTTTCGGTTCGATTGATTATTTCGTTTGTCTCCGCCTTATGATTCGATTCTATTGATTATTCCGATTTGTTATTCGATTCCGATTTGCATTCGCTTTGCGTTTCGCTATGTTTATTCGATTTGCTTTCGATACATTCACTCCGATTTGTTTCTATCGAATTCGATTCGTTTCATTTCGACACTTGTAATCCGATTCTTCGATTTCCGTTTTCGCTTTTGCTTCGGCTTCGATTCGTTTTTGATTTCGATACCTTCGCTACATTCTTTGTTTTCCGTTTTGATTTCCGGTTGGGATCTGGTCACGAGATCGGGTTCCAACTATATATATATATATGTATATATATATATGTATGTATATATATATGTATGTATATGTATATATGTATGTATGTATATATACCTTTTTTTAAATTGTGATGATAAAGTGATGTGCCATAATAATATAATTGATTAGGTCATACATGTTCTGAAAGAATGTATGTGAAATGTGTGTCATCCATTATGTCTTATTGAGATGGAAAATTTTCGTGAAAATAGTTGGTTGTGTGATATTTGCATATTTGACCTGATTGAGATCATCGATGGTGGTTCACTCATTGAATTTGCAAAACTTATCAAAAATTACGACGTGACTTTTCAGATACGAGACAAGAGACCTAGTTTCTAACATTTTTTAGAGGAATATTTTGGATTAGATATGGCTAAGAGGTCTATTAGTTGACATCAGAGGAGTTGCAAACTGTATTTTGTAGTTTCTTTGACATATAGAACTTTTGTATAAAGGATTGTAAATATTTGTTTCAGTGACTATAATGTAAACTTTTCTTAATAAAAAAAATGAAGTGTTGAGGTTTTAAGTATTGTATATTCTTTATGTCATTTAAGAGATTATGTTTGCTTTAACATATCATTGTCAAAGGATATGTACTTGAATGTCCTCTGGAAGTTCAGGTATATACTCTATGGTAGTGGGATATTATACAAGGCATGCTTTGTAGCACTCAACATTACCATCACCAAAGTTATGAATATCGTACCGGGCTTGGTACCAGATTGGGTTCTAGAATGGAATTGTATCGATACCAGTCTGTACTGGGTACCGTTTCGAGTAATTTTTTAAATTTATGAAATAATCCCTAAAATTTTTAAAAATTGCAAAATAGTCCATATTGGTATATTGTACAATTGTACTGTATACTTTACTAGTTTACTATTTACATCAACCATGCTTTCAAAAATCTTAATAATAAATAATAATGACAATTAATATGAAATAAGTAAATAACAATAAATTTTAAGTATTTTACATATAAATAATAACCACAATGAATATAAACAATGACAATCATCATCATACATACATCAAATTAAGAATAATACAAAGTATTTAAAATATTACAATAATACAATTTCATCATTTTAATAAATAATATTCATCAAAAGGTTCAAAACATCCAATAAAAATAACAATAAATATTACAAAAAGAGTTGATGACGAAGAAGCAATCGAGTAGAAGTTAAACCTGAAATAAAAATATTACAGTTACATTACATATATACAATTTAACATAAACATCAAATACAAGTAAAATTAAAAGAAGAGGAAAAATAAAAACCTGAAATTTAATCGTCATTGGGAGGATACTAGTTAGAACTACACTGACCCCAGTGATCATTTGGTACAAAATCCTCAACATTGAGAGGAGCTTCATCATCATTATCATTCAAATTTAATGCATCAAGTGACATGTCAATGCTTTCCTATCCAAGATTATCTTCCAAATCCAAATCATTGACATCAACCAAATTGGGTTCTTCAGAAACCCAATCCGCCAAAACATCAATATTATCAATGACAATTAGATCATTTGAACTACTTGTGCTATTCAAACTCCTAGTAAACAATTAACTTCAATTATTAGAAAATTATAAGAAATTATATCAAAATTAATAATGAAAATAACAATATAACATACCTTTCTCGAAGCTTTAAATTGTAACGAACATAAACTAAGTCATTCAACCTCTTATGCTCCAATATATTCCTTTTCTTTGAGTGGATAAATTCAAATGTGCTCCAGTTTCATTCACACCCAATTGCACTGACACATTGACTTAAAATTCGAATCGCAAACTTTTTCAATTCTGGACACAATTTTTGAATTGATCCCACCAAAAAATTGCAAGTTATAAGATAAAAAAAGTAGTGTTATAAACAAAAAAAAGTGATAATTAATTTTCAACAAATAAGAAATAGGAAATAAATAATACCAAGAGAAAGTTTTCCTCTTTGTCGAATAGCAATTGGCATTCCAAAATCTCCATAAGACAACTTATAAAGCTCTGTTTGTGAGCTTAAAAGATCTTGCATTGTGTCATGAGGAACAGTTGTTGTAATTGTGAAAAGCATTCCTCTACTAACTTCAGTTTCCTTTGCAAGATCCAGTCTAAAATACACACTAGGATTCAAAAATGCCCTAGCTGCAAACAATGAAGAAAAAAGTTGTCTTTCCCTTATCTCATTAATGATTGAGAGAAATGGTATGTATAAAGAAGGCCTATTTTTCATATTAGCCTTGATTGCTTTTGTCGCCCTCTCTATAGTATAAAAAATGTAACCCATTATTGGCTTTTCTTCACTATCAGCCAACCGAAGCACCCTCACCAAAGGCTCACAAACTCGGATAATAAATTGACATTGCGACAAAATTTTCTATCTTCCAATATAATACTACAAACCTCCATTCCAGCATTAGACCTAGCATGTTGAGATACAACCCACTTATCACTTGTAAACATTTACCTTAACTCCTTCTTCATCAAAACAAAAGACTAAAGTGATAAGAAATTTGTTGCAAATCTTGTCACAGCAGGGCGACACAAATTCCTACCATTGGTAAATTCCCTTATCATCAAATTCAAAACTCATACATAAATTCTTCTGCATAGTCTCATCAATATCAAGAAAATATCTAGAATCTCCTATATTTTCCAGCATTAAGTTAATACAATGTGCAACACAAGGAGTCCAAAAAAATGAATTATAGGTATTCTGTAATCTTTTTCCGTCCGTTTTTTAAGCAGAATCATTGTCAGTAATAAACTGAACAATGTTTCCCAGCCTTACTTCATTCATAACTTCATCAAATATCCCAAACAAAGTCTCATCATTTCTAATAAGGCCAGATGCATCAATAGATTTAAAAAACATAGAGTCATTTGAAGAATAAACCAAAAAATTTATAATAGGCTCTTGTCTCCTATTTGTCTAACCATCACCCATAATTGAACAACCATAAGTGTAACACCCCACTCCCGTAAGAACCGAACCCGATATCGTTGGTGATATCCGAGTCCGTGCCCCGCGAGAGTGGCGTACTACATCAGTCGATTTAAAACTCAGTATACATTTTTTTTTCTTTTTGGAGCCATTAATTCAACGTTAGCGCGGCAAACACAGTAAGTAAATAAAACCCGTGTTCAATCTAAACCAGTTTCAGTTACTACAGTCATCCAGTAATAATTTACAACCAGTCAATGCAGTAAAACATTAAAACCACAATGGGCTCAGTAAAAATACAAAGCCTTGTTATACAGTGATTGCGGAACACAATTTACTAAGACACTAATGCAGACGCGAACTGATCCCGACCTGAATCCTTTACTTGCCTACAGTAGACATACTCCCGTGTCAACCGGGGTATTCTTCAGGACCTGAAAAAATAGATGCAAATTTTGGGTGAGTTTTGCGAACTCAGTGAGAAACCATCATCGATGGTTCACTCAAATCATGCATTACGCACATGGCGTCAAAGATAATACAAGAATCATCAATTACGATGGCGGTCAATAACAATGTCCAGTAAAAGTAAACCATTCACAGTAACACATGCCATCACGAGAGCAGTACACAGAACAGTCATTTGTGCGAATGCAATGCATATGTGACTCTTTCCAGTTATTCAGTATTGTGCCCAAGTGCTCGATCGGTGTTCAGTGGGGGACGCGTCGTGATTTCTCCCTCGGGCTCGAGGTCCGGTCAAGATCTGATGAGAGCTCAAGCTCTTTTCAAGAAAAATAGCAACTGGGGCACGCCCATTATCCGATCATGCAATTATGCATGCGATGCAAGATTCAAGAATGTACGGTGTTTGGCTATAAAGCCCAAAGTGTATCAAGAATCAATGATATGACTATAAAGCCAAGTATAGCAGTATTCAGTATTATGGCTATAAAGTCCAAGATATCAATGTCGGTGTCATTCAAGACAAGAAAATCAATAAACATACAATAGTCCACTCTTATACATGCCGAAATCATACAGTTCATCATTGCATGTAATTCACGTAGAACATATAAGCAACCAGAAATTTGAGAAACCAACTAGGTTACTCACCTATTACTTCGAGCTAATGCCGGAAGTCTCTGTGACGTCGGTCAATCGACGCCCAATTGGGCCTCTATATGAATCGAGAAAAGTACGAGTCACTAAATATGAAATTTGTGCGCATGTTGATGAGATATGAATGTTCATGAATTCCTGGCCCTAATCCCCTTTTTTTCCATTATAAAAATTCATCAAAAATTTAGAAACCTATTGGCGCTGACGGTGTGCAATTCGGACCTCTATAGGTCCCCAATTAAATAAAACAAATGATTCACCGTTCGCTACCCGGCTACGCCAAATTCCGCCTAAAATCCCGAACCTCTCAGAAAATGAAATTAAATATTCAATGAATCCGATGCCTCAAGAATCAGGTCAATCGGACGTCGGACGGAAAAGAAATTGACAAAAGAAACCAAAATTCAAATTAAACAATTAATATATATATATATCTTTATTTCCTTCTCTTTTCTTATGGTCAAACCGAAAGTCAAACACCTATAACTCCTTGCACACAATTCAGAACATTACAAACCATATCTCGTTGGAAAGATCATAAAAACTCTACAAGTTTCAAGAAGACCATAAAATCAATTCCACCCCTAAGGGTGTCAAAACCCAATCAAAGATGCTGCCTAGTCCATATCTCTTAAAACAGAACAGTACATGGTAAATTTAGTAACTCTCAATCTGTTCTGTCAAAATAGCACAATAAATATGTTCATCAAGATCACAATGTTATCTATAACTTTATGAACAACTCAAAGTCCAATTCCATTGCTAACTAGGTCAAATAATTCAATCAATGATGCTGTTCCTGAAATCACTCAATCTGAGCAGTAAATTTCTATCAAGCATAACTCCCTGTACATAAGTCAAAAAATCACTACCTTATATCCCTGAAAGATACAATCTCAAACTTCAAGTTTCATGAAGAACCCACATTCAAATTCAACCTCTAACAATTTCAAATCCGTTATGCAAGTTTCTGACCTGATCAGGAATTAACATCCTAATGCAGGTTCAGATTTGAAAATCCATAACTCCCACATCTGATCTCCAACAATTACATGACATATACCATTTTCAATATAAATGTGTCCTCTACAACTCTCCAGTAGACCACTCAAGCCAATTCAATTCACAAAATTCTTAAAATTGCTACTAATCAGAATGTGCATCAAATCTGTCATTTCAACTAGGTTTAACTCAATGTACAAAATCAGTCAATAGTTAACAGTTCATAACTCCCAACGTACATATCGAAAAATTGCAAAATCAGTGGCATTGGAAAGCTAACAATACAGGCTTCAACTTTCATTTAGACCATTTCCACTAATTCCTTCTACATAAATCTAGAAAATCACCAAAGTTTCAGATCATCAATCTCGGTTACTGTTCATACTGCACCTATACATCACTTTCAAAGCAAGATTCAACACTCTTCTAATCAAAATTTGATAGTGCTCCCTTCACAAAAATTGTAGACAAATGTCTCAATTTTAAGTCAAAACAAGCCTCAACTCATTTGCTCAACCACAAAAAGAGTTATGATCAAAACATTGAAATATGTACAAGTCACATTTTCCAGCTTTTATAACTAAACTACATCCTATCACTTCTATGCCATTTCTAAACCATTTCTCACTCATATCACTTCCCATTTCTACCATAACCAACTCATAACCTATTCTTGAACATAAATCCCTAAAATTCCAGCACACACATACAATCCATCAAAGAAGTAATATACCCATCTAGTCAAAGTTCAACTTCATTCACTTGTTGCACAAGATGGTACAATCATGCATTTAACTACCATAAAATATAAGCTTACCTCTTTAGCTTCCAATCATTACTTCCTTCTTAACTACCCTTGCTAACCACTTCTTCTAACTCCAAGTAAATACATCATCATCAAGGCAAGGCAAGAACTTAATTGTATAGAAGAGAAAGCCATGAATTTGGGAGGAAGGATGAGTGAGAGGATGAAATCAATGGAGAAGAGGAAGTATGTGGGTTTCAGATAAAGCAAGACCAAGCCTTTTGTTGCTTCCTAAATGGAAGTGTCGTGAAGATGAATGAAAAACAAGCATTAAATATGCCAGTGAGTCATCATGCCACTTGGCATGTAAAGAGAGGAAAAGACTAAAGTCCTTTTAATAAATTTGAAATAAATTGAAAGGAATCCTAACAAATGACATTTCTTGATCATTCAATGCCAATGGTCCTAATTACAGTCCAAACATCATTTACCCAATATTCCAGTGCCATTTAACAGAAATTTTCAATACCAAAATCGTAGGTCATTAATCGATTGGCGATTTTTTTCTCGTCCGAGAATTTCCCGAATCATTTTTTAAAATTACCGAAATTGCCCAAAATTGTAAAACATATAACAGTCCACTCCCAATAATTTTTCAAACACGAAACCACATTTTCCACAACAAAAACACATTTAGGCCATTTACCGACGATTTTGCGGCCGGAAAATTTTCTCCAAAAATTTCAGAAAAATTCCTATAATTCCAGTAAAATAGAAAACAATTTATGGTGCACTAAGAATAATTTTTCAAACCCATTAACCACGTTAATCCCAATAAAATTGTCTTAGGCACGCAAACCGAATGTCATGTATGCATGTACGGTAATTTCATGTGCACAAATTCACCGCACCAAAGATGCATGGACACTTCTCATACATCCCAATTAATCTTATCTTATGCCAATTTTACTATTTTACCCTTCCAGTAGGGGGTGGGATGTTACAATTTCCCCCTCCTTATAAAAATTTCGTCCTCGAAATTTTCAGTCAATGGTTCAATATGATAGTATTCCTATGTTCCTACATGTCCCATACACTTTTTCCCTCAATAATTCATTTTCTCGAAAAGTCACAGTAATCATACTTAGTAAATTATTCAGTCACTTATTTGACTAACTCATTATCACTCAAAGACAGTGACGGACTCTCAGAAAGGTGTCAATTAGCGATCTCATTTTATTAGCTATCTCACTTGCCATTTTTAGAGTAGTCATTACCTTTAGTTCCAATGCTATGACTCAATTCATTATTTCCGAACCTGTTCACTAATCATCACGTTTATCCATCCAATATCTTTTTCTCACTATACTGTCAATATCTTTTTCCCCAATAACATAACAGACTAAGTCGTATTCCATGGTGTACATCCTTTCAAGGTGATACTTACCATTGAATCTTAGTTCAATTACAACTTTCCTTAGACAATTCACTATTCTATTGTGTTCACGCACTCTATTCGAATATGTACTTTACTCTATTTCATTTGTCCGATCCTAATCCACTTTAGCTAAACCATCTTTGTTCTCTATGTCACTTTCCTTTGTTTCACTCAACACAATCTCAAATTCATTTTGGGTCTTTGACTTCCATTAGGTAATCTTGTCTAAAGTGTAACAATGTATCCTTACGAAGACATCGAACTCTATAAGCACTTGAATCGATAATCACTTCATTCTATACCCGTAGTAACTCAATTTCACTCTTCGCGATATTCTTACTAGAATGTCTAGCTTCGATTGTTCACTTTCTTGTTTATCAATTTCTTTGTTCAATCCCGATATATGCTTATTCTTAGAATCATTCAATACCATTCTCCGATTACACTTGAATCTTCAGATTCAGGATGGGAATCACCGATTTGATTCTGAACTATTGACCTTTCTTACCCCTATTCAGTATCACTAAATCGACAACCTCAATTTTCCAGAAACACTTCACAATTACCCATAATCTACTTGACATTCTTTGAAAATACTAATATTTGTAATTGATCTGTTCATTGCAGCCCTATCTATTCACTATTTGAGTCTAGTAGCGTAATTGTACATTCATTACGTAATTGTCGGTATTTATGCCTGTCTCTTTCCTCAAATTAACACTGTATATCCTTATAGGAATCTACAGTCTCCAAGGCTTTCAATCGCGATCCTGACACCCATACCATTTATCACAGTCAATTCAATTTATCTACTACCGTTTGAACATTATGTTTCAGTTCAGCACACATTGTCCACTCTCCAAAGGTATGCTTATCCTCAGTATCAAATTTCCTCAATTATTCAAATAGTTCATTTTACTTTTCATTGTTCAACACTGTCAAACACATTCCGTCAATAAACATAGTCACTACCATTTGCTTACCTCACATCACTCCCTATTAGGGTCTTATTGACTTTACCATACATCATTGTACTTGTTCAGTGAGTCCACCATTAATCTATTTGTAATCCCATTATACATCACGTCATTGTCAGTTCCCCTTTAGGACTTCTTGTCTCTACTCATTTTCTCTTTTCAATTGATTTCCAGTCAATCACATATATCAATACCTAGTCATCCGTTCTTGGACTTCCATAAATTCCACTTCATTTGAATATTTCACTTCTCAGTTCAGGACTATTTTATTCTTAGTTTCAAATCAAGATTTTCCCCAACAATTTGTATCACTCATAGAGATCTATTCACTTTTCATTGCAATAGGATCACCTCAAATTAACATTCCATTCATGTCGTTGGATACTTTACATTTCCGCATACACAATCTGAGATAACTTCAGTAGTATTAGCTATGACTCAATTTCACTTTTAATTTTGTCCATACTTCTTTCCATTTGACCATTAGTTTTGTTGCCATCTTTATACTGTTCACGAAAGTCTCATCAATCACTTATTATCCCTAATTATTTTTCAATCATTCTTCACTATACGTACTATCTCTCAATCAGAACAATTTTATGCCATAATTTAAAAGATCAGAACATTCCTTACACTAAGGTTCCTTGTGACAGCCACATAAACACTTTCTTTCACACTTATTCAAGTAATCTATACCTTAGCATTTTATCCGAAACCAATTAGTAACCTATAAAATTCAGTCTTCCATAAAATTGCTAATTCTCAAATAAATAACTAATACCATAATCATTTCTCATTTCCTCTCATAAAGGTACATTCAGTCCTCCTATGTTTTACTTTAACCCAGTAGAAACTTTACATTTATAACCATTCTAATCATTCACCGATCATCCCCTCTGTGCTTTCTATGTATCATTCGCCACGCTTCATTAATCATGATCAACTTTAATGTCCGATAGATACTCCCAACGGTAAATCGACTTAAATGTGACAACTCTTTTCATATCATATATCACTATCATTGTCTCATTTTCCACGATCATTGAACTATATGTCTCATCATTTTATTTCCATATCCATCACGTGCAAGCTTGGCCTTGTAAGGTCATATGACTTGACTTATACATCGTCATCTCCTTATTACTGTATTTCTTTCTTTATTTTCCTCAAACAATCTATGATAAGGTATTCACAATCCCCAATACACGACAAAATCGGTGATATAACTCCACCGTATCTCCATCCATTTATCTATTTGCCCATCCACTTATCATTTATGTGTCCAAATCCACATATTCAATCAATCCGAATTTCCGATATCCAATCGGTAGAAATTGTCACCGTCTTTTTCCTTATGATCTTATTAGACTGATTTTCAAACTCTTAACACCAAATTCGTGATAACCATTTCAGTCTCAAACTTATGCGCCATAATCATATCCATTTCACGAGTTCATTTGGTTTATCGTACATTTTTTACCTTTACCTTTTCTTACTCGACTAAGCACTAGATACTTTGCTCTTTCAGTTCTTTCAGTTCTAGGTAGACCGGTACGGTACAATATTGATCCTATCACAATCCCGCTATCCTCATCTACCAATGATATCTACTGATGTTGAACACAAATGCAGTGAATCCATATCTACCTATCGGATCATCTACATTTTCCTCAGTTTCAATGTTTCCCATTTCCTCCCATAGACAGTCAGAACTCTAATTACTTCATCATCCCGGACTTTTAATCACACTTAGGCCTACTATAACCAGTATGCTTCTCATAACTCCAGTGGACCCCTCCAAGTCCTAGACATATATCATTTTTTTTTCACCATAATATTGCCAGTTTAATCCGGGAATTCATTAATATCACTTCTTTCCTTAATCGGTCTAGGCCAACACAGTCATTCTAACCACAGTACAATATCAATCTCCTTATCCATTTTTCCTTTTTCCTTTCCTAATTGCTTATACACTTCCAGGGTTCACCCTCTAACACAGTCTCACTTTTTCTCTCACTTAGTCACTTAAGACATATGCACATGTAGGATTTATCCTCGTGTGACTCAAACTAGGGATCAGTTGCCACGGTCTGCAATGACACGACTCAAATACACGCACCCTATGTTTCAGACTGTGCCCAGATACATTACGTACTACTGGGCTCTGATACGACCTAAATGTAACACCCCACTCCCGTAAGACCCGAACCCGATATCGTTGGTGATATCCGAGTTCGTGCCCCGCGAGAGTGGCGTACTACATCAGTCGATTTAAAACTCAGTATACATTTTTTTTTCTTTTTGGAGCCATTAATTCAACGTTAGCGCGGCAAACACAATAAGTAAATAAAACCCGTGTTCAATCTAAACCAGTTTCAGTTACTACGGTCATCCAAAGAATAATTTACAACCATCAATGCAAGAAACATTAAAACCACAATGGGCTCAAGAAAATACAAAGCCTTGTTATACAGTGATTGCGGAACACAATTTACTAAGACACTAATGCAGACGCGAACTGATCCCGACCTGAATCCTTTACTTGCCTACAGTAGACATACTCCCGTGTCAACCGGGGTATTCTTCAGGACCTGAAAAAAATAGATGCAAATTTTGGGTGAGTTTTGCGAACTCAGTGAGAAACCATCATCGATGGTTCACTCAAATCATGCATTACGCACATGGCGTACAAAGATAGTACAAGAATCATCAATTACCGATGGCGATCAATAACAATGTCCAAGAAAAGTAAACCATTCACAAGAATACATGCCATCACAAGAGCAAAGACACGAGAGTCATTTGTGCGAATGCAATGCATATGTGACTCTTTCCGCTTATTCAATTGTGCCCAAGTGCTCGATCGGTGTTCATGGGGACGCGTCGTGATTTCTCCCCGGGCTCGAGGCGGTCGATCTGATGAGAGCTCAAGCTCTTTTCAAGAAAATAGCAACTTGGGGCACGCCCATTATCCGATCATGCAATTATGCATGCGATGCGAGATTCAAGAATGTACAAAGTGTTTGGCTATAAAGCCCAAAGTATCAAGAATCAATGATATGGCTATAAAGCCCAAAGATAGCAAGATTGATATTATGGCTATAAAGTCCAAAGATATCAAGTCGGTGTCATTCAAGACAATAAAATCAAGTAAACATACAATAGTCCACTCTTATACATGCCAGAAATCATACAGTTCATCATTGCATGTAATTCACGTAGAACATATAAGCAACCAGAAATTTGAGAAACCAACTAGGTTACTCACCTATTACTTCCGAGCTAATGCCGGGAAGTCTCTGTGACGTCGGTCAATCGACGCTCCAATTGGGCCTCTATATGAATCAGAAAAAGTACGAGTCACTAAATATGAAATTTGTGCGCATGTTGATGAGATATGAATGTTCATGAATTCCCGGCCCTAATCCCCTTTTTTTCCATTATAAAAATTCATCAAAAATTTAGAAACCTATTGGCGCTGACGGTGTGCAATTCGGACCTCTATAGGTCCCCAATTAAATAAAACAGTGATTCACCGTTCCGCTACCCGGCTACGCCAAATTCCGCCTAAAATCCGAACCTCTCAGAAAATGAAATTAAATATTCAATGAATCCGATGCCTCAAGAATCAGGTCAATCGGACGTCGGACGGAAAAGAAATTGACAAAAGAAACCAAAATTCAAATTAAACAATTAATATATATATATCTTTATTTCCTTCTCTTTTTCTTATGGTCAAACCGAAAGTCAAACACCTATAACTCCTTGCACACAATTCAGAACATTACAAACCATATCTCGTTGGAAAGATCATAAAAAACTCTACAAGTTTCAAGAAGACCATAAAAATCAATTCCACCCCTAAGGGTGTCAAAAACCCAATCAAAGATGCTGCCTAGTCCATATCTCTTAAAACAGAACAGTACATGGTAAATTTAGTAACTCTCAATCTGTTCTGTCAAAATAGCACAATAAATATGTTCATCAAGATCACAATGTTATCTATAACTTTTATGAACAACTCAAAGTCCAATTCCATTGCTAACTAGGTCAAATAATTCAATCAATGATGCTGTTCCTGAAATCACTCAATCTGAGCAGTAAATTTCTATCAAGCATAACTCCCTGTACATAAGTCAAAAAAATCACTACCTTATATCCCTGAAAAGATACAATCTCAAACTTCAAGTTTCATGAAGAACCCACATTCAAATTCAACCTCTAACAATTTCAAATCCGTTATGCAAGTTTCTGACCTGATCAGGAATTAACATCCTAATGCAGGTTCAGATTTGAAAATCCATAACTCCCACATCTGATCTCCAACAATTACATGCCATATACCATTTTCAATATAAATGTGTCCTCTACAACTCTCCAGTAGACCACTCAAGCCAATTCAATTCACAAAATTCTTAAAATTGCTACTAATCAGAATGTGCATCAAATCTGTCATTTCAACTAGGTTTAACTCAATGTACAAAATCAGTCAATAGTTAACAGTTCATAACTCCCAACGTACATATCGAAAAATTGCAAAATCAGTGGCATTGGAAAGCTAACAATACAGGCTTCAACTTTCATTTAGACCATTTCCACTAATTCCTTCTACATAAATCTAGAAAATCACCAAAGTTTCAGATCATCAATCTCGGTTACTGTTCATACTGCACCTATACATCACTTTCAAAGCAAGATTCAACACTCTTCTAATCAAAATTTGATAGTGCTCCCTTCACAAAAATTGTAGACAAATGTCTCAATTTTAAGTCAAAACAAGCCTCACCTCATTTGCTCAACCACAAAAAGAGTTATGATCAAAACATTGAAATATGTACAAGTCACATTTTCCA
Organism: Erythroxylum novogranatense; assembly: GCA_029891385.1. Taxonomy (NCBI): domain Eukaryota; kingdom Viridiplantae; phylum Streptophyta; class Magnoliopsida; order Malpighiales; family Erythroxylaceae; genus Erythroxylum; species Erythroxylum novogranatense. The sequence continues at coordinate 24,747,672 of CM057230.1, read as the reverse complement.
GCTTTTATAACTAAACTACATCCTATCACTTCTATGCCATTTCTAAACCATTTCTCACTCATATCACTTCCCATTTCTACCATAACCAACTCATAACCTATTCTTGAACATAAATCCCTAAAATTCCAGCACACACATACAATCCATCAAAGAAGTAATATACCCATCTAGTCAAAGTTCAACTTCATTCACTTGTTGCACAAGATGGTACAATCATGCATTTAACTACCATAAAATATAAGCTTACCTCTTTAGCTTCCAATCATTACTTCCTTCTTAACTACCCTTGCTAACCACTTCTTCTAACTCCAAGTAAATACATCATCATCAAGGCAAGGCAAGAACTTAATTGTATAGAAGAGAAAGCCATGAATTTGGGAGGAAGGATGAGTGAGAGGATGAAATCAATGGAGAAGAGGAAGTATGTGGGTTTCAGATAAAGCAAGACCAAGCCTTTTGTTGCTTCCTAAATGGAAGTGTCGTGAAGATGAATGAAAAAACAAGCATTAAATATGCCAGTGAGTCATCATGCCACTTGGCATGTAAAGAGAGGAAAAGACTAAAGTCCTTTAATAAATTTGAAATAAATTGAAAGGAATCCTAACAAATGACATTTCTTGATCATTCAATGCCAATGGTCCTAATTACAGTCCAAACATCATTTACCCAATATTCCAGTGTTTAACAGAAATTTTCAATACCAAAAATCGACCGGTTCGTCAATTGGCGATTTTTTTTTCCGGTCCGAGAATTTCCCCGAATCATTTTTTTAAAAATTACCGAAATTGCCCAAAATTGTAAAACATATAACAGTCCACTCCCAATAATTTTTCAAACACGAAAACCACATTTTCCACAACAAAAACACATTTAGGCCATTTACCGACGATTTTGCCGGTCCGAAAATTTTCTCCGAAAAATTTCAGAAAAATTCCTATAATTCCAGTAAAATAGAAAACAATTTATGGTGCACTAAGAATAATTTTTCAAACCCATTAACCACGTTAATCCCAATAAAATTGTCTTAGGCACGCAAACCGGGAATGTCATGTATGCATGTACAGTAATTTCATGTGCACAAATTCACCGCATCAAAGATGCATGGACACTACTCATACATCCCAATTAATCTTATCTTATGCCAATTTTACTATTTTACCCTTCCAGTAGGGGGTGGGATGTTACAATAAGTAACCCAACTCACCATTCTTTCAACCAAATAATTCTAATTTCAGAAACAGCACAACTCAAAAGTTTACCTCTTAAATCATCAATCGATGACCCTTTGTATCCTGGACCATAAGAGGTTATTGCATCCATCATAGGTTGATAATAATAAGACTGAGAAGCATTGAATGACAAACCTACACCATACCACCATCTAGCTACTGCCATATCGACATTGTGAGCCGCATCTCTTGATTACATTGCACTACGAATTGAAGGTTGGGCTCCAGGAGTTGTTTGTGGTGCAAAGAAACTAGTCACCTGCCTTTTTCTCTTCCTCACATCAGATTCTTCAGGATCCTGAGGCTGAGGTGGAATACTACCAGTACCAGTACCACTACCACTTCCACCTTCAACATTTTCATAATCACCACGGAAACTAGAAAACAAACTTCCACTACTAATTTCAAAATCCAATCTTCCCCTTCTATCTTTCTCAAATTGATGCTCATCAAGCAATGTTTTCATTTGCCACTTCACATCATGACTTACTTTTTTACACGCTTCCACATCTCCTTTAACCCCAACTAAATACCTTTTCAATCGGGTGATTCCTCCACCTTTGAAATGTTTGTTACAAAACAAGCAAATAGTATGATTCTTTTGATTGAGAACCGCACCAGCGTGAGTCCAAGCTAGATCACTATATCTTCCTGAACTAGGTTGATCAGGAGTATTTGAACTTCCTTTCATTTATTTATACACAAAAATAAATAACACATAATTTCAGTACACAATGACAATATACATATCCATCTTATATAATATAACTCATTCTGTAATAGTCATTCTATTTACAACAATTTCCAATTCTAACAATCACAAAACATTCATAATTCCATTTCTATTCCAACAATAACCAACAAATTTCAATCTAAACAATCACAAAACAATCATAATTCTATTTCCATTTTCAACAATTTCCAATTCTAGGTTTCTAACAATCATAAAACTTTCATAATTTTATTTTCGTTTCCTCCATTTACAACAATTCCCAATTCTAACAATCATAATTTCATTTTCATTTCCTTCCATTTTCAACAATTTCTAATTCCAACAATCACAATCATAATTTCATTTCCATTTACAATACAACAATTTTAAATTACAACAATCACAAAATAATCATAATTCTATTGTTAAGTCAAAATGACTTTACGATTAGTTTTGATACCAAATAATGATGAGACGGAAGCAAAATGAGACGAAAGCGAAGTAAAATGAGACGGAAGAAAAAGAAAAGTGAGACGGAAGCAAAAGCAAAGTGAGACGGAAGTAAAAGCAAAATGAGACGGAAGCAAAATGAGACGGAAGTAAAATGAGATGGAAGCGAAGAAAAATGACACGGAAGTAAAATGAGACGGAAGCGAAACAAAATGAGACGGAAGCAAAATGAGACAAAAGCGAAGCAAAAATGAGACGAAGAAGTTGTAGACGCAGAATCAAATCAGTTTGAGTTAGTTATAGAACTCAACTGATTAACCGTTTCTTTAAAGATCAAGAATCAAGAGGAAAGAAGCAGTTATTAAGAAGCAGTTGAAGATGAAGACTACAAATATGAGTCGAAGTTGAAGACTGAAAAAGTTAGCAATTTGAGTTAGTGATTTTTCTTAGTGATATTCAAAAGCAAAACACTGTATTTGTGCGAAAATACGAGAGCTATATTTTCTGTAGCAAAACTCGCAATATCTTTATGTAAGAAAGAGGAATAGTTGAGAGCCTGAAGAGGCTAAGTGAGAAAAAAATACTTGTTGTGCGAGACTTAAAGAGACTCAGTAAAAAGAATACTTGTACTGTTGTAAAGTATGGTGAAATCTCATAAGGGATTCTGAGGATTAGACATAGTTCACGGTTTGGGGTGAACCAGTATAAAATTGTTGTGTCGACTCTCACTTTTATCTCTTAACTCCCGTTTCTATTGATGACATAAATATTTTTAATATTGCTTGTTAATCGTTTTAAGAAAGCAAAAATTTTTTTAAAAAGGGGATTGTATTAAGAAATCCGATTACACAATTCAACCCCCTTCTTGTGCACTTTGTATATCGTATACTAACGTGTGATTCACTTCAATTGGTATCAGAGCTCGATGTCCAAGAACCACCGTAACAAAGTGTGGATAAAGATCCATGACGGAGTCACACGTATACATAGCAGAAGGTGCCTCGGTAACTAGACCTCCGGCGTTCAATGAAGAAGACTATCATTACTGGAAAGACAGGATGCGAACCTTCATTAAATCTACTCATATTGATCTTTGGGAGATAATAGAAAATGGACCTTAAACACCGGTAGATGAAGAAGGAAATATGATTCCACGAATCAGATGGTCTGCAGAACATAAAGTAAGATTCTAGCTGAATTCAAAGGCCAAGTTCTTCTTGAGCTGTGCCCTAAGCAAAAGTGAGTATGAAAAAGTTCACGGATGCGATATTGTGAAGGAGATGTGGGATACGTTACACATCGCACATGAAGGCACAAATCAAGTAAAGGAGTCCAAGATAAGCATTCTTGTACACCAGTATGAGCTGTTCGAAATGAAAGACGAAGAGTCTATCGATAAGATGTTTGGAAGATTTCAAACTATCATCAATGGACTTAACGCTCTCAGTAGAATGTACGACAATCAAGATCATGTTAGAAAGATCTTAAAAAGTCTACCGAAGAGATGGAGACCAAAAGTTACAGTTGTACAAGAAGTCAAGGATTTAAGTGTATTAAAGCTTGATGAATTACTTGGATTTGTTAAGATACATGAAGTTGAACTCGATGATGAAGATAAGCCCATACGGGACAAATCCATTGTTGGGTCTGGGCCCCGGATCCCTATTCCCGAGGGCGGCCCCTCGAGTTGCACCGGCGTTGGGTGCCCAAATATAACAGACCCGATCCCAACATCCATACATACCATTTCGATTCACACAACATACATTTAAAACATGAATTAAACACCCCATCAACTAAGGGGTTCCATGCCATTACAAATTAGAGGAAATTTAGCAAATATTCTCAAATGTAGCATATTACAAAATCAAATTTAAAATCCAAAATACATGAATATGCTCCATGCTGATATGCTTGGCGGGCTAACTAAAATACTAACTTAATACAAGGCTCCTAACTAGTTTGAAGTTTTCGATGCCTTGCAAGGTCAACGATCGTCTCGATCTGCACCTGAGGAGGGGAGAGTAATGGGGTGAGTTGCGAAGCTCAGTGGCATATATGTTTATAGCCATTGGTAACGAGCCACACAATTAAGCAATATGCATATATATATATAGCTCATCAATTTATGACTTTGCATTCATCACAAAATATGTCATAGGAGTGTACAATACAACACTTTAACATGTGTCATGCTCATCAATTCAATCATGTATGGACAAACAATTGGATCGAGAGTTTTGTAAAACGATCTGGATAAACCGAAGTTTATTCCGTAAACTATCCGAGTCCGATTTCTCAAGGATCTCATTGCCTCAAGCCGGCAGCCGGGAGAAGGCTTTATGTCGACGTGCACGTGACTCCATCCGTAACTCTCTTACCCAAACAAAACACATAATCCATTCGTTTCATGCTCTAAGCATTTTTCAAAGCTTTCGAAATTCTCATTCTTTCCATTCTCACAAAATGCCATAAGGCCTATCAAGGCCATGCATAATCATAATCATAATGCATATTCAATATTTCAACACAAGTAATGTCACACAATGCAAGCAAGCATACATAAGGCAATTTGCCCATACACACAATAACCATAAACATATTACCCACCTAATATCGCTCGAGTATCCGACTCACTGGTGTCCTTCCTCTTGCGATTGGGTCAGGTCGGCTTGGTTTCTTATAATAAACCAAGTTCTCATTCAATCAATATTCAAAGGAAAATATTCAAAAGCTTGAAAATCCATAAGTCAAAGCACTAAAAGTCTCCACTCGACTTCCACATAAAACTCCGAATCCTTAAAGGCTGATTCCAAACTTCCTTTCTTCATAAACTTGTAACCCTTTATTTCCAGAGCACAAAGAATCTGAAATTACCTCAATTGGGCATCTATAGCTCAAGATATGCCCAAAAATACCAAAATATAGCTTTGCTGGAACATAGGGGCTCGCCACGACGAAGGCCACTCTCGTCGCGGCGAAAGGCCTGCTCGTCGCCACGAAGGCCTGAGCTCGTCGTGACGAACACAATTTCGTACGTCGCGGTGAATAAACATTTACACGTCGCGACGTTGCTTCCCTCTCAAGACGCCATGTGGCAGAATTCATACGACGTCGCGACGCAAGGGTCTGAGAAGAACTCCGAAACCCAATTTCCAGCATTTTCCAACTTCAATCCTTTCCCAAACTCAAATGCAACACACCTAAGCCTTAGATCATGTCTTATACTACACTTCTAACTCATACAAACCTTAAAATCAGCCACAAATCCAACAACCCAAAGAAACCTATCCATTTGCCCTAAAACCCTAAACCATCGATTCTACTACATTCAACCTATCCTTAGGTTTAATCTAATCAAAACAAGATTAAACAAAGAGAAACTTACCCGGAAAACACTTCAAATCTGTCGGAAATCTTCAAAGATCGAAAATCTCTTTCTTCTCTTCTTCCTCCACCTACGGCTACTCCTCTTCTTCCTTTTTCTTTTCCTTCTTCTTTTCCTTCTAATTTCCTACTTAAGTCAAAAGGAGCATAAAGACCATTATACCCCTCCTTGCAAAGCTTAAATCACTTTACTCAAGAGATCTTCCTAAAATGCCCTCACACATAACACCCTTTTTAATTCTCACTTAACCACAATTAAACCTTAATTATCCAATAATCCTCTCAATTAAAATCAAACTAAGGCATAAACACATAATTAACACAATTCATGCTTAATGACATCATAAAAAAAATTTCGGGGTCCAACATTTCTCCCCCTCTTAAAAAAAATTTCGTCCTCGAAATTTACCTGAAACATCGAAGAGATGTGGGTACTTCTCCTTCATAGCTTCCAATTGGCTCTATGTAGCCTCCTCATCGAATGATTCCTCCACAGACTTTGACTAGTTGAACTGCCTTGTTCTCGAGGACTTTTCCTCGTGTCCAAAATCTCCTTGGTAGCTCCTCATAGCTTAAATCATCTTTCAACTGAACCTCACTGGTCTGAATGATATGAGAAGGATCCGATCTATACCTCCTCAGCATAGAGACATGGAAAACGTCATGAACCTGAGACAATTCCGGAGGTAACGTCAACCTGTAGGCGAGTGGTCCAATCCTCTCAAGGATCTCATAAGGACCCACATACCTTGGACTCAACTTACCCTTCTTGCCAAACCTCAACACTCCTTTCCAAGGAGATGTCTTAAGGAACACCTTTTCACCGACTTCATACTCCATCTCCTTTCGGTGATCATCAACATAACTCTTCATCCTATCCTGTGCTGCCTTAAGTCGCTGCTTAACCAAATTGATTTTCTCAACCGTCATTTGAATCAATTCTGGTCCCACCAGTTTCCTCTCTCCTTCTTCATCCCAACAGATCGGAGTCCTACATCTCCTCCCATACAAAGCCTCATATGGAGCCATCTGAATACTCGAATGGTACGAATTGTTATAAGCAAATTCGACCAACGGCAAATGCTCATCCCAAGCTCCTCTGAAATCCATCACACACGCCCTGAGCATCCCCTCAAGAGTCCGAATGGTCCTTTCAGATTGACCATCCGTCTGAGGGTGAAAAGTTGTACTAAAATTCAGCTTAGTCCCCAAAGCTTCCTGCAAGCTACCCCAAAACTTCGAAGTAAATCGAGGATCCCTATCCGAAACTATGGAATCCGGAATCCCATGCAATCTCACTATCTCATCGATATACTTCTTTGCTAACACATGCAAAGAATCAGTCTACTTAATTGCTAGAAAGTGAGCTGACTTGGTCAACCGATCCACAATCACCCAAATCGTATCATGCTTCCTACTAGTCTTGGGCAATCCCATCAGAAAATCCATCGTCACCCTCTGCCACTTCCATTCCGGGATGGACAATGGCCTCAACTTGCTCAAGGTGCCCGTGTTGCTTTGACTTCACGACACACTAGACACTTACTCACGAATTCTGCTACATCCCTCTTCATGCCTTTCCACCAAAAATGCTCTCTCAAATCTCTATACATCCTGGTCCTACCTAGATGCATGGCATAAAGCGCATTGTGTGCCTCATCCATAATCTCATCCTTAACTACCTGCACATCCGGAATACACAGCCTGTTGCCCACTGTCATCAGCCCATCATCCCTCACCTCTATCTCAGAAATCTTGCCATTATGAATTTCCTCTCTGAGCTTACTCAAATCAGCATCTTGAACCTGCAACTCTCTAACTTTCTCCCTGAGTATCGGTCTGACTCGGAAGTTAGCTAGAAGGTAATCCGGCTCTTCCTGCTTCAAGCTTATCTTAAGCTTGGCCATCTCCTCCAATAAAGGAAGATAAACTGTCCGAACATGAGCAATCGAAGACTTCCTACTCAAAGCATCCGCTATTACATTGGCCTTGCCCGGATGATACTCAATCAACAAATCATAATCCTTAAGCAACTCGATCCATCTTCGCTGTCTCAAATTCAATTCCTTCTGACTCAGCAAATACTTCAGACTCTTATGATCGGTAAAGATCCTCGTCTAAATTCCATACAGATAATGCCTCCAAATCTTCAAAGCAAAGATCACAGTTGTCAACTCCAAATCATGTGTCGGATAATTTAACTCATAAGGCTTCAAATGCCTCGAAGCATCACTGTACACGGTATAGCCCTCATCTCCAGAAGGCAAAACAAGAATCGGAGCACTTGTCAATCTGTGCTTGAGCTCCTCGAAGCTCCTCTGACACTCCTCACTCTAAACAAACTTCTGATTTTTCCTCAACAACTTCGTCATCGGAGCGGCTATCATAGAGAATCCCTCCACAAACCTCCTGTAATAACCTGCCAACCCAGAAAACTCCTCACCTCTGCTACATTCTTCGGTGCTTCCCAATTCACCACCGCTTCTATCTTCTTGGGATCCACATGCACTCCCTACTTTGAGATCACATGTCCCAGAAATGAAACTTCCCTCAGCCAAAATTCGCATTTATCGAATTTGGCGTATAACTCATTCCTCCTCAAAGTCTCCAAAGAAATCCTCAAATGCTCTTCATGCTGCTCATCACTCTTGAAATAAACCAATATATCATCAATGAAGACAATGATAAATTGGTCCAAGAATGGCTTAAAGACCCGATTCATCAAATCCATAAATGCTGCAGGAGTGTTCGTCAATCCGAAAGGCATAACCAAAAATTCAAAATGCCCATACCGAGTCCTGAAAGCAGACTTTGGCACATCTGACTCCTTAATCCTCAACTGATGGTAACCCGACCTCAAATCTATCTTGGAGAAGACTTTCGCCCCTTGCAATTGATCAAACAGATCATCAATGCGAGGAAGCGGATATCGGTTCTTCACCGTAACCTGATTCAGCTTCCGATATTCTACAGACATCCTCAACGAGCCATCTTTCTTCTTCACAAAAAGAACCGGAGCTCCTCAAGGCGAAGAGCTCGGTCGAATATACCCCTTCTCCAACAACTCCTCCAACTGCTCCTTCAATTCCGCCGGAGCCATTCGGTAAGGCAGAATTGAAATCAGCGCCGTACCTGACAAAAGCTCAATAGGAAATTCAATTTCCCTAGGGGGCGGTAGTCCTGGTAATTCCTCGGGAAAGACATCCGAGAATTCCCAGACTACTGGGATATCCTCCAACTTCTCTCTATCTGCCCTGGAATCTATCACATAGGACAAAAACGCCTTACAACCCTTATTCATCATCTTCTTCTTTGCCAAAGCTGAAATAATTTCAGGCGGACGCTTTCTGCCTCCAAGAACACAGAAGCGCCTCACCGTAGGGTACACATTGGGACGCCCGAGGGTCGCTCCGACACGTATCCCACGATAAAGGTGCACTACTAGAAAATCCGACTGTTAATCCACATGGCATCACAATAATTAAAACCACAATATATTAGAAATCAGTAAAATTTAAAATCCAAAATAATCTTGATACAGTCATCCAATATCAGAATAGACAAGTCTATCAGTCCCCTAAATAAAACCAAAAAGGAAACTGATACAAGCATCTATCCTAAGTCATCCGCAAAAGTCCAACCCAGCTGACCGACCTGTGTGCCATCGCTTCTTTTGCCAGCACGCTCACACGGCAGGAAAAGACTATCTCCGGAGTTAGGAGTCTACTCTAACGATCCTGAAAAATTAGATGCAATTTTGGGTGAGTTTGCGAACTCAGTGAGAAACAATCATCGATGATTCACTCAAATCATGCATTACGCAGATTGCGTACAGCACGGCACAGTAAGATACAATTAGTATATAACAATTTGCAGTAGCCTATAACAGCTTGCAGTACCAAATAACAATTTACAATAAATCAGGTCATCACATAGTTCAGTAATCGTCACAAAACAATCATTCATGTGTATACAATGCATATGTGACTCTTTTCCAGTTATTCAGTATTGTGCCCAAGTGCTCAGTCAGTATTCAGTGGGGGACGCGTCAGGGATTTCTCCCCTCGGGCTCGAGGCTCGGTCAGTACAGTGTTAGAGTTCAAGGCTCTTTTCAGTGATAATAGCAACTTGGGTCACATATCCATTATCTGATCATGCATTTATGTATGTAATGCAGTGTTCAGTAATTTAGTGTATGGCTATAAAAGCCTAGTATTGCATTCCTCAGTGTCATGCAGTAGTCCAATCTCATTTAGTAAAACATGCAATTCGATTATATACATTTCAGTAATCATGCAATTCACATTGGCAAGTAATTCACATAGAGCATTTAGACAATCAGGAATTTGAGGAACCAACTAGGTTACTCACCTGTAACTTCTGAGCTACTGTCTGGAAGTCCCAGCAATGTCCGTGGAATGACGATCCAACGGCGCCTCTATAACAATTAAATACAGTCCCATTACTAAATACTCAATTAAACAATTCAGTGATGCATATGTCTCAATGGAATTATGTACAATGCATGTTCACGATTTCCGGCGCTAAAACCCAATTTTGAAGTCTTATGCCCCATTCTAACTCTTCTCTCAATTGATCGACAATAATTGATCCATTCCTAAAAATTCAGTTCAATTTCCTCAATTCATATACCCCATAGCAATTCCATATCTATTGGATCAAAACCTCTCTATAGAAAATCCCAATTAAAACTCCAATAGTCACAATTCAATACTTAGGTCACAATAGGAACTATAATTGACCTTAATCTCTATAAATCAATGCCATTTAAATTAAATTCTAACTTCCATAATTATCCTCAATTGTAGACCTTTTTCCCTAGTTCACAATGAATCGAGAATCACCCCAATCGGAGGTCTATACCATAAGTTATGCCTAATAATCAAAAATCAATCCAATCAGAAATGCCCTTCACCGTGACGCATAAGGGTTGCTCGCCGCGGCGTGAAGGACGCTCACCGCGGCGTGCATCCTTCTCGCGGCTCGCCGCGGTGTGAACGAAAACGTTCGCCGCAGCGTGAACCTGTGCGCTTGCCGCCACGACGAGCGCACTTAATTACTCATCGCGGCGAGGCTGCGCCAAATGTCGCGACGTGCGGGTTGCGCCACCGTTTTCTCCGATCACTTTTCTTCCATTTCTCACTCTAAAACCTCCATTAACACTCTCAACTACCCAAATCAACCACAATAAATGCCATAAATGCATCAGAAACCATTAATAACAACATTAAAGCCATAAATACTTACCAATCAAGCTCAAATCCACAAATCTCTCAAAATCACCGTAAACCCTAAAATCCTTCAAAATCCACGATTAACCACTCTCCAATCTTCTCAACCTTCATCCTCTATAAGAATCAAGTTAGCCATACACAATAAGAGGAAAACCATAAGAAATAGTCGAGATCTCTTGCCAACGAAAGGGATCGACGTTCACCTTGGGAGGAGGAAGAGAAGAAGCTAGCTTTTTGCCTTAGGATAAAAATTCCCAAATTTCAAACCTATCTATTTATACATAGGTCTCCAAATCAGTTCAAATTTCAGTATCTAAATTTCAATGGCTCAACATTTTTATTTCTTAACAGCATAACTCTAATTTTTTCATCACCATTGGACAATTCTTTCAGTACTATACAGTCAATCGGTCTGTCACTCGAAAATTTTCGGTCCGGGCATTTTCTCCCGAATTTCCCGAAAATTTCCTATAAGTCAGTATCAATAGCCAATCACTCTTAAACTATACTAAATCAGTCATTCAAGCCCACTTACTCCTAATTTCTCAATCAATCATAATCCAGTCAGTTTCCAGTTCACAATCTAATCAATTCATACTCACAATTAAAATGCCGGAAAATCATGAATGCATGTACCTATGAATAAGTGCATATGTAATAAACTTGTTCCTCTATAATTAGAAGCCAGTAACATACTCAATCAGTGAATGCAATGAAACCTATCAGTCTGACCCAATATTACCATAATGCCCTTGCTAACAGTAACGGTATGTTACAATTCACCCCTCCTAATAAAAATTTCGTCCTCGAAATTTAATACTTGTCTGATCGAATAAATGAGGATACTGATTCCTCATATGCTCCTCAGTCTCCCATGTAGCTTCCTCAGAAGAGTGGTTCTTCCAAAGGACTTTCACCAATGGAGTCACCCTGTTCCTCAGCTGCTTGACCCGTGATCCTATAATCTGCACCGGCTCCTCGACACAGCTCAGATCACTGGCTACCTCAATCTCCTGAGCCGGAATCACATGAGTCGGGTCTGAACGGTACCGTCAGAGCATACTAACATGAAACACGTCATGCATCTGGGACATCTCACTCGGTAATGCCAATCTGTAAGCCAACTGTTGGACCCCGAACCTTGAAGCGAAAATTAGAAATATGAAAATGAAAATATATGAGTGTTTTGTATGTGATTTGTGTTATAGATGATTATAATGTTGGAATGTAAATCATGTATGGATGATGAGTTGAGAAACCTTAGGTATGAATTATGGTTATACATGTGAGATATTATGCAAAAGCAAGAGAGGTATTTGGTAAATGGCATAATGATATTAAATGTGAGAAATCATATGCATTGAGGTTGAATGTAGAATATAAATGTATATGCTGATTCAAGGGAAAATTAAGGAATGATTGAAATAGAATTGGCCAAAGTTGCCTTCTTTGAAGTTGTAGCTTGCTCTTTTATCTTTCCAACGAGACTAAGTATGCTAGTTTTCGATATCGAAGTTAAGAGTTATAGTTGATACAAGTTATGATGTTATATAAGATTGATGTTAGTGATAGCTTTGATGAATGTTTGAAATATGAAGTTTTGATGAACCAATTTAGTTGAGATTTGAGAAGTTCATGAATTGATTTTGTTGCTTGCATTGTTATGAAGTGTTTAGGCCTATGAATGAGTAAATATGTGAAGATTATAAGTGTATGTGATGGTAGTTTGGATGAGAGAAACATTGGAAAAAGGTTAAAGAGTTTTTGAAAATCGCATATCCGTTAAATGGACATGGAAGTTCGTTTAACGGACAACCTCGAGTCAAAAGGACCCCTCCCCTTGCTCATTTCTATTTAACGGACTTTCTCGGATGGTTTGGTATAGTTTTGGCCGTGCGTGTCTGTTAAACGGACATGCCTGTCCGTTTAACGGACAGCTATAGGTCATCTGGAGAAAAATGCGATTTTCACCAGTTTTGAGGCTGAATCTCGTTTTGAGGCCTCTAATAAGAGTTGTAGATCTTGATGTTATATTTAAAATGGCACAAGAACGAAGAAATGTGGATATTTGTAGAAACATATATGGCGTTTTCGCCAAAAGAGTTTCAAATGGATTTAGAGTTTAAGAATGGGTCAATGTTTTGATCATAACTCACTCATCCGACCTCGGATTGAGGCGATTCTTGAAACATTGAATTCCTAACACATGTGTCCTTCTCTCCATGAAAATTTGTATCAATCAGAGTTGATTTGAAAAAGTTTGATTGAATCATATGATAATCAGAATGTTATGTTTCATTCTGATCTTGCTATTTTTCCTTCCTCATTCGACCTTGTCAAATCATTTGCTTATATCTTTTCTGTCCGACATCCGAATGACTCGGTTCTTGAAGCATTGGATCCCTAAGACAATGAAGTTCATGATTATGTGAAAATTATGAATTTTAGAGATTTAATTGAGTAAGATTATTTGAATCAAAATGAGACAGGAAAGTTTCTGAACATAGTTCAGTACTTCGCGAATTTCAGGATCTGTGGAGATCCGATTGAAGCTTTGTTTGAGGCGAAATAAAGTTAAGACATGGGGCTACAATTGTTATGAAGAAATGAAATTTTAATTTAGCCTTTAAGAATGTTTATGTGTGGAAGGAAGTGAATTGTTAGAAAATGTGTTAGCAAATGATGTGTCTGACATGTTTGGACTATAACTTTTGATATAGTGCTCCGAATTGGATGATTCTTAAGGTATTATGAAATTAAGACATAGAGGAACAATTATCTAAAAGGAAGTTTTAACGAATTCCTTCATTTAGATGTGAGAATAATTGTCCAAAAGTAAGCATGACTTAAAGAAAAATTAAGGGGCAAATATGGAACATCACTTAAAGATTAAAGGTTATAGGCATTTGAGGAGGGGCATAAGGGTCTTTTATACCCCATTTTTAATGACATGGCATATAAGAAAGGTAGAGGGTCGTGGGTTCTAGAATACTCACGAAAATGGAAAAAGAAAAAGAAAGAAAATAGAGAGAGGAGAAGGAGAATGGCGATGGAGAAGAAGGTATGCTAGGGTTTGCGATTTTTGTGGGATTTCAAGTGGTTTTTGTTGCTTTTCAAGGAGAAAGGTGAAGAAGAAGGTGAAAACTTGCTAAAGGAGCCTAGAAGTGTCGAAAATAGAAAGAGAAAGAGGTAAGAGATTCTTCAAGTTTGAGTTTTTAGTGTTTTGTTAGTTTAGAAATATGGAAAAGGTGATGGGTTTGTGATTTCCTTGTTTAGTTTTGAAAGATTTCACGATGAATTGATTTATTTTTGGATTTATGTGAGTTAAGGTTTGGGTAAAGTGTGAGAAATTGAGATTATAGAAATTCTTGTTTTAGAAAGGTTGAAAATATGATGAGCTCAAATTTTCCTATAGTTAATTTAAGAAGTATGATGTTTATGATATTGGAATTGGTTGATTATGGCTCAGGTGATTTTAAGTTGGAAGAGAGAGAGAAGTAAAGATCAAATTGAGGATTGGAATAAACATATGGCATGGATAAAAGGTGGGTAATATGTTTATTTTTCAAATTATGAGTTAATTACAATTTGTGGTTTTATAAGCTATTGTATTATAAATGATTTAGTCAATTGTCTTTGTCATGATTTAAGAAATGTTAAAGGCATTGTTTCCAAATGATTTACGAAAATTCTGAAATAGTTTGGACAATTTTTCCATAAGTGACTTGAATGGTTTCGTAAATGAATGTTTTGAGTAAATTGAAAAAGATGAAATATGCATTGAATTCATGATGTTGCATTGATTGATAGTTTGAGAATATGTTTATACTTGTATATGCATGTATGTAAGCTTGCAAATGTGTTGATTATGACATTACATGAAAAATTGAATTTTCGAATTGTGCCTTCGGGCAATATGAATTTTTCAAGCATGAATACGTGTTACATGGTTTTGGTTAGGTCCTTCATGTGGAGTCAGTGCACTGGTCTCATTTTTAAAGCCTTCTCCCGGCTGCCCGCTAGTGGCATAGAGTCCGTTTGGACTCCTATGTGTTTACCGGTTGCACATGACCGCTTTATGGAATGTGCAAGACGTCTATTTTATGGAACAACCCAAACCGATTGATGTGTTATATGCTTTACTTTGTTTAGAATGTGCTGCATTTATATGTAATGCAATTCATGGGTGCAAGGGTTTGAAAGTTTGACAAAAAGAGAATTTGGATTTTTCAACTATGAGAGTTTTGTAAAGTTTTTTGTTAATGTTTATGAAAGATTCTGAATTTGAGAAGTTTTTGAGAAGTAAACCTTCACTGTTTTCAATCAACGTAAATTAAGGTTTGAAAATATTTTTGCTTATCATTTTTTTAATAAACATGTTATCCACGAGCTTCCGAGCTCACCCCCCTTTCATCCCCATCTCCAGGTGTTCGAGCAGGAGATTGGATGAAAGACATCAAGATATCAGCATTTGTACATGATTTGTATTTTGTGTATTTGGTTTAAGATTAGTGGAAATGAATTATGGCTTAGAATGCCATTAGAACATTGTAAGCTTTTGGTTCATAATGTATTTTGGATTATGCAATTGTATAAGATTTTGGTTTATGGGAATTAATCAATGTTTTGACTATGGATGGTGTATATTGGTTTTGTATACAAATTGTATTTGAGTTATGAATGAAATTGGGATATATTTATGTGGATATGGACGATTGTGTTGATGATGAAATATGAATTGTGATGAATATGAATTGATATGAAAATGACTCGAAGTGGTTTAGAATTTAGGTTTGCGTTTCTGCTGAGATCCCGGACGGAGGGTCCGGTGGATCATGAAGTATGTGTAATTGTCTGGATATATATAGAAGTGTATTCAAGATATTTGCAGGTTTGGGTTTTGTTTTTGTGCAGTCGTTATACTGCCGGATTTTTATATGATTTATAAGGATAAGTGATGATGTATATGGAATTTATGGATTTATTGGCATGAGTGTGATATTTGTTATGGCAAGAAATGAGAAAAAGGATAAGATCATGTGTCGTTTATAAAGAAATTGAGTTATTGCATAATTAAGAAGACTATGTTTAAAGATTGTGTTTTATATGAAAAAAAATATATACGGTTTCCGGATTGGACTAAGGTTTCCAACGCAACAAGTTTTCTATGTTCAGGTTTCGGATGTCGGAATTTGAAATTTAGTTCGAACCCACCGGTTGTATGCGTTGACTTCAAGTTCATTTTCTATTTGCATTTGAATTCATTTGGTATCTGATGTGAATCCATCTTGATTTATTTCAGTTCGAATCGATCTCATTTGTATTCGATCCTATCGAATTGATCTATTTATTTGGCATTCATATTCGATTCCATTCAATTTCCATTTGTATTTCGATTTGACTTATTTGATATTCGATTTTAGTTGGATTCGATCCTAATTAGTTTCACATTTGTTTCGTTTCATTCGCTTTGGCTTTCGATTTTCATTCCGCTTCAAGAGAGTGGTTATGAGAGGTCATATACAGTTTAAGCAGTGCTAGTGTTAAGTGTAAAGAAGTTGGGTCTCGGAAACGGGATCCAACACCAACGGTCCTATCCTCTCAAGGATCTCATACGGACTAATATACCGAGGGCTCAACTTGCCCTTACGGTCAAACCTCAGTACTCCTTTCTAAGGAGACACTCGGAGAAACACTCTGTCACCCACATTGTACTCCATCTCTCGCCAATGCTGATCCACATAGCTCTTCTGTTTGTCCTGAGCCGCCTTAATGTGACTCCGGATCAACTATACCTTATCCATTGTATCCTGAATCAGCTCGGGACCCTCGATCGATCTCATACCCTCTTCATCCCAATACAGTGGCGATCGACACGGTCTCCCATATAAGGCCTCATATGGTGCCATCCCAATACTACTCTGATATTGGTTATTATATGCAAACTCGATCAGTGTCAAATACTGATCCCATGATCCTCTGAACTCCAATACACAAGCTCGAAGCATATCCTCAATAGTTTTAATCGTCCTCTCACTCTGCGCATCTGTCTGAGGATGAAACGTTGTACTGAAGTTTAACCTCGAACCCATAGCAGTCTGTAGGCTCTTCCAAAACCTTGAAGTAAACCTGGGATCCCTTTTCGAGACTATCGACAACGGAACCCCATGCAACCGTACAATCTCTACTATATACTTCTGGGCCAACTGATCGAGAGTATTGCTCTCCCTCACTGGCAAGAAGTGAGCCGATTTAGTCAATCGATCCACTATGAACCAGATAGCATCATGCTGCCTCGATGTCCTAGGAAACCTCATGACAAAATCCATGGTAATTCGCTCCCATTTCCACTCCGGAATGGGCAACGAATGCAATTTTCCCACTGGAGCCTGATGCTCTGCCTTAACCTGCTGACAAATCAGACACCTGGAAACATACTCTGCCACTTGCCTCTTCATACTAGGCCACCAGAAATGCTGTCTCAGTGAATTATACATCTTGGTCGTACCAGGATGCATAGCATATGCAGCTACATGTGCCTCCTCTAGGATCTCCCGTCTCAAATCATCAAACATCTGACACACACAGTCTCTGTCCCATCCATAAAGTCCCATCTCTCAACTCAAACTCCGAATCAGTATCGGCCTGGACTCTCTCAATCAGTCTCACTAACACTGGGTCTTGATCCTGAGCTCTCCGGATCCTATCGTGCAACATCGGCCTCAGCCTCAGAGTAGCAATCAGAGCTCCATCCTGACCCAACTCCATCTGTACATTAAGAGCTCTCAACTGAATCAGACCAGGTAACCTCGAAACCTGAACCTGAGCTGCACTACCATACGATCTCCTACTCAGTGCATCGGCCACCACATTGGCCTTCCCTGGATGATACTCAATCGTGTAGTCATAGTCCTTCAGTAGCTCTATCCATCTCCTCTGTCTCAGATTGAGCTCTCTTTGACTAAGCAAGTACCGCAAACTCTTATGATCAGTGAAGATCTGGAACGTCTCCCCATACAGATAATGTCTCCAGATCTTCAGAGTAAAGACAACTGCGGCCAACTCTAAGTCATGCACTGGATAATTTACCTCGTGAGACCTCAACTGTCTCGAGGCATACGCTATAACTCTCCCATGCTGCATCAATACACATCCCAATCCCTGATGCGAGGCATCACTGAAAACCACAAAGCCTCCAGTCCCAGATGGAATGCCTAACACCGGTGCAGTCGTCAACCGATGTTTCAGCTCCTCAAAGCTCTTCTGGCACTCCTCAGACCATCTGAACGGCACATTCTTCCTCAATAGCTTCGTCAAAGGGGCGGAGATCAACGAAAACCTCTCGACGAACCTCCGGTAATATCCGGCCAATCCTAGGAAACTCCGCAACTTTGGCACACCCCTCAGAATCTCCCAACTCATAACCGCCTCTATTTTATGAGGGTCCACTTGCATACTCTCACCGGACACCACGTGCCCCAGAAATACAATCTCATCAAGCCAGAATTCACACTTAGTGAATTTGGCGAACAGCTGTCTCTCTCTCATGACTTGAAGGACAATCCTCAGATGCTCAGTGTGCTCCTGTCTACTCCTAGAATAAACCAGAATATCATCAATAAATACAATCACAAACCGATCCAGGTAGGGCTGAAAAACTCTATTCATCAAAGCCATAAAGGCTTCCGGGGCATTAGTCAACCCAAACGGCATCACTAAGAACTCGAAATGCCCATACCGCCTCTCGAAAGCACTTTAGGCACATCGGCCTCGCAATCCTCAATCGATAGTAACTTCGATCGCAGTCCAAACTTAGTGAACACCGAGCTCCTCATGGCGATCAAATAGATCATCTATCCTAGGCAGTGGATACTTGTTCTTCACTGTCACCCGATTCAACTGCCTATAGTCAATATACAGTCTCAAAGTCCCGTCCTTCTTCTTCACAAACAGTACCGGAGCTCCCCATGGTGAAACACTCGGTCTAATGAACCCCTTATCTAGTAGCTCCTGCAATTGGGCCTTAAGCTCACTCAGTTCCACTGGTGCCATCCTATACGGAGGTATCGATATAGGAGCGGTACCGGGAACGAGATCAATCACAAACTCTGTCTCCCGCTCTGGCGGCAATCCCGGTAACTCCTCGGGAAACACATCTGGAAATTCTCTGACTACGGGAACATCCTGCAATCTCGGCTCGACTTTGGAATCCACTACGTGAGCCAGATAGGCCTCACAACCTCCCTGCATCAATCTCAGGGCACTCAAGAAGGATATCATCCTCGCTGGCACTGCCTGACTAACTCCTCGAAACACAGATCTGGGCTGACCAGGAGATTCCAGCACAACCTCCTTGGTATAACAGTCCATAATAGCCCTATGCGCAGTCAACCAGTCCATCCCCAATATCACGTCAATCTCCCTCAGAGGAAAAATGATCAGATCAACACTCAGAACTGCTCGGTCGATCTGAACCAGACACCCTAAACAGACCTCTCCCAATACAGTCGTACTACCTAGAGGTGTACTCACCTCTAACCCATACTGTAACCTCTGCCTATCCCCATGCAGTCTACATGCTAAATGCGGTGCAATGAAAGAATGAGTGGATCTAGGATTCAACAATGCATATGCTTCAAAACCAGAAATCAGAAGCATACCCGCAACAACATTCGGGGAATCCTGGGCCTCCTACCGAGTCATGGCATAGACCACGCACGAGATCGTTGTCGCTGCTTCGGTCCTCTCGACCTCACTGCGGACCCCTCTGCTCGGCCTCGGGCTCTCTATCCCGATCCACCTCCATGGCTCTGCTGTACCGTGGTATTGTTGCCTGATCTTCCAGTCATAGTAGACTGGGCTCCCAAAGTCTCTGGGCAGTTCCTCACCAGGTGGTCCATTGAGCCACACCTCAAACAGGCTCTAGACAGCCATCGACACTCTCCACTGGGCCTCTTGTCACAATGCTCGCATAAAGGAACATACTGCCCTGAAACTCTGGCACTACCGTCACCACTACCACCTGCGTCTGATCGCCCTCTGCTAAGACCGGTCTGTTTAGCCCCTCCTGCGGACTGAAGGGCCTACTCGGCGCTCATTGCACCCTCTACTAGCACTGTCCTGACTATCACTGGGCCTCTTGCCCCTGGGTCCCGATCCAGCCTCAGGCTGACTCTACCTCAACAGCTGCTCAATCCTTACGGCTGCCGCTCTCAGCTCAATAAAAGTGCCCATGTATGATCTGGCCAATCTGGTACGGATCTCCAGATTGAGTCCGCCCTCAAAATGCCGACACCTGTCAGCCTCAGTAGCAACCAATGTAGAAACATAGACCATCACTCGTTAAATCAAGACTCATAGTCGCACCACGGTCAATCGTCTCGTCTCACTCTAAGAACTCCTGCAACTTCATTTCCAGATAGACTTGGGCATGTAATTGTCCTGAAGGCCCTCTTAAAATCATCCCATGTTAGTGTATGAGGCCCGTGGTACCGCCGGACAGCCTTCCACCATCGATATGTAGGACCCAGAGCAAAGAGACGGCATAATCAAACCTCTCCTCGTGGTCGCATCCATCGATCGAGGACTCTCGGTCCTCTCTAGCCATCCTCGGCCTCCATGTGGTCTGCTGCCATAGAAGTCAACCGCCTCGCCACGCAGTCGATCATATCTCCGTTCCTGTCTCACAGGAACTCGAGGAGGCAACTCCTCTGAAAGAGGCATCGGGGACTCCCTACTAGCTCCTACCGATTCCAGGTCAGCTGGTAGCTCAACTCGATCTCTAAGGACGGATGACCTAAAACAGACAAGAAATTCCGATCAGTTCTGCTATTCTTAAAGTGATTCCAACCTAAAATACACTATGCCCAACAGATGCCAAACCATGCTCTGATACCACTTAATGTAGCGCCCCCTCACCGTAGGGTACACATCGGGACGCCCGAGGGTCGCTCCGACAAGTATCCCACGATAAAAATGCACTACCAGAAAATCTGACTGTTAATCCACATGGCATCACAATAATTAAAACCACAATATATTAGAAATTAATAAAATTTAAAATCCAAAATAATCTTGATACAGTCATTCAATATCAGAATAGACAAGTCTATCAGTCCCCTAAACAAAACCAAAAAGGAAACTGATACAAGCATCTATCCTAAGTCATCCGCAAAAGTCCAACTCAGCTGACCGACCAGTGTGCCATCGCTTTCTTGTCAGCACGTTCACACGGCAGGAAAAGACTATCTCCGGAGCTAGGAGTCTACTCTAACGATCTTGAAAAATTAGATGCAATTTTGGGTGAGTTTGCGAACTCAGTGAGAAACCATCATCGATGGTTCACTAAATCATGCATTACGCAGACATGTGACAAAGCACGCACAAGAAGATACAATTAGTATATAACAATTTGCAGTAGCCTATAACAGCTTGCAGTACCAAATAACAATTTACAATAAATCAGGTCATCACATAGTTCAGTAATCGTCACAAAACAATCATTCATGTGTATACAATGCATATGTGACTCTTTTCCAGTTATTCAGTATTGTGTCCAAGTGCTCAGTCAGTATTCAGTGGGGGACGCGCTAGGGATTTCTCCCCTCGGGGTCGAGGCCCGGTCAGTACAGTGTTAGAGCTCAAGGCTCTTTTCAATGATAATAGCAACTTGGGTCACATATCCATTATCTGATCATGCATTTATGCATGTAATGCAGTGTTCAGTAATTCAGTGTATGGCTATAAAAGCCCAGTATTGCATTCCTCAGTGTCATGCAGTAGTCCAATCTCATTCAGTAAAACATGCAATTCGATTATATACATTTCAGTAATCATGCAATTCACATTGGCAAGTAATTCACATAGAGCATTTAGACAATCAGGAATTTGAGGAACCAACTAGGTTACTCACCTGTAACTTCCGAGCTACTGCCTGGAAGTCCCAACAATGTCCGTGGAATGACGATCCAACGGCGCCTCTATAACAATTAAATACAGTCCCATTACTAAATGCTCAATTAAACAATTCAGTGATGCATATGTCTCAATGGAATTATGTACAATGCATGTTCACGATTTCCGGCGCTAAAACCCAATTTTGAAGTCTTATGCCCCATTCTAACTCTTCGTTCAATTGATCGACAATAATTGATCCATTCCTAAAAATTCAGTTCAATTTCCTCAATTCATATACCCTATAGCAATTCCATATCCATTGGATCAAAACCACTCTATAGAAAATCCCAATTAAAACTCCAATAGTCACAATTCAATACTTAGGTCACAATAGGAACTATAATTGACCTTAATCTCTATAAATCAATGCCATTTAAATTAAATTCTAACTTCCATAATTATCCTCAATTGTAGACCTTTCTTCCTAGTTCACAATGAATCGAGAATCACCCCAATCGGAGGTCTATACTATAAGTTATGCCTAATAATCAAAAATCAATCCAATCAGAAATGCCCTTCACGCGACGCATAAGTGGTTGTCACGAGGCGTGAAGGACGCCACCGCAAGGCATCCTTCTTCATGACTCACAAGCGTGAACGAAACATTACATGGCGTGAACCCGTGAGCTCGCCGACTTGTCGCGGCGAGACTGTGCCAGACGTCGCGACGTGCGGGTCGCGCCACCGTTTTCTCCGATCGCTTTTCGTCCATTTCTCACTCTAAAACCTCCATTAACACTCTCAACTACCCAAATCAATCACAATAAATGCCATAAATGCATCAGAAACCATTAATAACAACATTAAAGCCATAAATACTTACCAATCAAGCTCAAATCCACAAATCTCTCAAAATCACCGTAAACCCTAAAATCCTTCAAAATCCACGATTAACCACTCTCCAATCTTCTCAACCTTTATCCTCCACAAGAATCAAGTTAGCCATACACAATAAGAGGAAAACCACAAGAAATAGTTGAGATCTCTTACCAACGAAAGGGATCGACGTTCACCGTGGGAGGAGGAAGAGAAGAAGCTAGCTTTTTGCCTTAGGATAAAAATTCCCAAATTTCAAACCTATCTATTTATATACATAGGTCTCCAAATCAGTTCAAATTTTAGTCTCTAAATTTCAATGGCTCAACATTTTTATTTCTTAACAACATAACTCTAATTTTTCCATCACCATTGGACAATTCTTTCAGTACTATACAGTCAATCGGTCTGTCACTCGAAAATTTCCAGTCCGGGCATTTTCTCCCGAATTTCTCAAAAATTTCCTATAAGCTAGTATCAATAGCCAATCACTCTTAAACTATACTAAATCAATCATTCAAGCCCACTTACTCCTAATTTCTCAATCAATCATAATCCAGTCAGTTTCCAGTTCACAATCCAATCAATTCATACTCACAATTAAAATGCCGGAAAACTATGAATGCATGTACCTATGAATAAGTGCATATGCAATAAAACTGTTCCTCTATAATTAGAAGCCAGTAACATGCTCAATCAGTGAATGCAATGAAACTTATCAGTCTGACCCAATATTACCATAATGCCCTTGCTAACAGTAACGGGATGTTACAACACTACTCTTCTGCCATCTCCCAAATCAAATTCTACTGTCTTCTGCTTACAATCCAAACGGGCATTGTACTTCTTCAACGTATCCATACCCAAAATGAAATCCAATCCTCCCATCTTCAGTGGCATCAAATCCACCACTAGAAGTTCTCCACCAATACATAGCTCACACTCTCTATACACTTGACTAATCACAATGTACTGGCCGATTGGAGTACTCACCATCAGTGGAGTATCCAATAAGCTCACAATCCTATCACACACAGGTCTACTCGAAGAAACAAACGAGTGAGTAGAACCTGGGTGAATGAAAACAAGCACATCATCACAAAAGAGTCGAACCATACCAGTCACAACATCCGGAGCGGTCTCAGCATCCTCCCTAGTCATTGCAAACACCCTAGCTGGTGCCTGCCCTCTGGGTCTCCCCGAAATACTCACTCTCTTTGCTACATCTGAACGACCAACTTCTGTTGCAGTCCTCTGACCCCCAGTCTCTGCTCTCCTCGGAACTTGCATCTGACCTCTCTCTTGTCGTGGAGGCTGAGGACACTCTCTGGCAATGGGTCCCTTCTCTCCACAGTTGAAACAAGCTCCTGTCAATCTGAAACACTCTCCTCTATGGGGTCTCCCGCAATGCTCACACTTCGGAATGACAGATCTATCCCCATCTCCCCTTCTACTGCCGCCCACCGTTGAGGCTTGGTGAGAAACAGTAGAAGTCCTCATCGGCCTAGGTTGACTCGCACCACTGCTCCTCTCCTCTCGATCAACTGGAAAACTCCCGCACTCCTATCCGCATAGGAGTATTAGTCTTGCCTCCCTCTTGAGCTCGCTCTGCGCCTTTCTCTTCTTGTTCACTGCACTCTTGATGTTCTCAATATTTCCAACCCTCAGAGCTGCCTCAACCAACTGTTGGAAATCACAAAAATTCTGCACTATCACCTTTTCTCTGATAGCCAAGTGCAGACCCGACTCAAACCGGCGACATCTTGCAGTCTCACTCAAAGATCAAATCAAGCATACTCGCCAATCTGCGTGAACTGACGCCATATTCACCGATCGACATCTCCTCTGCAGTCAAGGCGAAGGAAGTCCTGCCATGCCAGCCCTACTGGTCTCATCTGGCTCCCTGGCACAGTCTCCCACCAATGCAGAGCATCACCCTGAAGCAAACTGGCAGCATAGATGACTCTCTCGTCATCTTCACACTCCATCTGATCCAGCACTCTCTCAGTTTTTCTCAGCCATGTCTCAGCTTCCTCAGGGTCAGTGGTCCCGTAGAAATCTACTGCTCCATACTTCCTCAATCTGTCGAACCTCCTGCCCTTCTTAACTGGGACTGAAGCAGAAGGTTGGGGCATCTGTCCCATAGCCTGAACAAATGCCTGGGTGAACACCTGGAACAGCCTCGGATCTAATGGAGGCACTTGTTCCTGCGGAACTGGCGACTGTTGAGTCTGCGAGGGAACGGGCTCACTACCTAGCCTTATAGAAGCCTTAGCATTCCCTGGGGCTACTGACTCATCAGTCCTCTCCTCCCTAGTCAGAGAGTCAGGTACAACAAATCCTTGCATAACTCCTCGTGTTCTTCTACGAGGTGGTGTAACATCCCGTTATCGATGTGATGGGTATATCAGTAATTTGGATCGGGTCCGGATTGAGTACAGGAAAATGTTGCATTGTACATGCATTATAGGTTTTATAGACATCGGTAAATAATTGTTGATTTCATAAGCATATGAATGTACATACATGTATGACAATTTTTCGATTAAATCGTGTAAAGTGGAAATTTGGTTATAATTGTACAGATCAGGTTTTGAATATAGAATTGGAGTGAAATTGAAATTTGAGTATGGGAATGGGTATTTATTAATTTTTTGAAATTATAGGAATTTTTCTGAAATTTTTAGAGTATTGGTTTAATCAAAAATTGGCTTAGAGGCGATTAATTGGATTAGGGTCCGTGATTGATTGATAATTGGTATGAAACAATTGGAGGTGTGATTTCTAGAATTATGGTTGCAAACCATTGCGTAAATGGGAGAAAATATAATAAGAATTGGATTGTTAGACCTTAAGATTTGGGCATGTGGCATAAGAGTTGCCAAACATGCCCTTAGCTTTAAAATCTTTTATATATATACCCTTACCTTTGAGTTTGCCTCCTTCGACCGATTCCCTTTTGGTTTTGAGAAAAAAGAATCTCATTTTCTTCTTCTCTTCTCCTTCGCGATTCATCGTTCTTGATTGTTGTTTCAATTTTCTTCCTTTGAATTGCTCCAATCATCGTTGTTAAGCTAGCTAAATCGGATTTGAGAAAGATGATGAATATTGGAGGAGAAATGAAGGATTGCTGTCGATGTGTTTAGGCTTGATCGTTGAAGTGTTTTAGTGATTTTTAAGAGGTTGAAAGCTTGAATCAAGTAAGTTTCTGCTCCTTTATGCCTTAAGTCGTTTAATTTGATCATTGAATTGAGTATGAAATTGTGTAGAAATTGATAAGTTTCGGATGTTAGGATTTTTGAGAATTTCATTGATTTTGATTTGGGTATTTGATGAATAACGATTAAATGATGGATTTGAGGTTAGAAATAAGTTGGGTTTAATGTTTAAAATTGATTGAGAGTGTTTGGAATGGATTTGGGTAAATTTATATCAGAAGATCAGAAGAATTTTTGGGTTTCGGATGCATTTCTGGGATCGCATGCCGCGGCGAGCGATGAACACGCCGCGACGAGCCACCCCATCGTGCACGTCGCGACGAAGAAATGGATTATACACCACGACGAGCTGAAATCTGTCGCACGCCGCGACGAGTGAAGATGTGCGCCGCGGCGAGAGGATTTCGTCTACACGTCGCGACGAGACCAAGGTGCATGTCGCGGCGAGCAAGCGTGGATTCGTCGCTGGGAGAAACGAAGCGTGCGTCGTGGCAAAGGAAGAGGTCTCGCGCAGGCGGCGACCATGAGCCATGATTTAGGACCTTATTTTCCGAAAATGAAATTTAAGTGTTTATGAGATGATTGTTACAAGTAATGAGTTTGAGGTTTTGATTTCAAATGAATTGGTTCCTTAGTGATTAATTGGAAATTAGAGACTAAGAAATTTGAATTGATAAGATGGAAATTTGGAATTGAATTCGATGATTATCTGACATCGAATGGCAATGAATAGTGAACGGATTTTAATTGGAATGTGACTTTAGAGTATGGAAATTAGTAAATTGAATTATGGTATCGTGAATTGTTATGAATTAGAGTGAGTGATCAAATTGAGAAAATTCGGGAACGTCATAACATGTATAGTACGTAATCTATTTGATACATATGCATGATTGATTATTGGAATTGGTATAATTGGTAATGTGAGATTATTTGACTGTTTTTAAAGGCACCGCTGGAGCAATTCCACGGGTATGTTGGGACTTCTAGGCTGTAGCTCGGAAATGCAGGTGAGTAACCTAGTTGGTTTCTCAGCCTATATGTGTTTAATTGTATGTACTTATGCCATGTGGAGTTAAGGATGGATATATGTGATTGCTATTGATTGATTTGGACCATGGGTGTTCAAAATATTGAAAATGTGATATTGAAGTGTTAATTTGAGTAAATGTTATGGATGCATCGGTGAAATTGAATTGAATCAGATATGATTGAAATCTGGGACCAAAGGTCCAAGAAATGAAAATGGTACCAAATGGAAACCGATGAAAATGGAAAGTGACATATGCATTCATGCATAATTGAACGATCGATAAAGATAGTTGTTGACCCGAGACGCCATCAGATCGAACCGAAGCTTTGAGCTCGAGGGACTAGTGCATACCCGAGGGCTCTCCTATCCCTAATGTGAGTGGGCGTTAGTGCATACCCGAGGGCTCTCCTACTTGCCAAAATGCTAATATCGTTATCGAACCGGGGAGTTAGTGCATACCCGTAGGCTCTCCTACTCCCTAGATGCGTCCGATTTCTGATAAGTGATAGGCACTCAGTCATAATAACGAAAAGAAAATGAAAGTGTCACATGCACATTGCATATATGAATGATCAAATGTGAATTGTGTGAGAGGCGAAACGCCTCATAGTCGTGAAATTGAATGCATGGGATTTGATGAATATGCTAATATGTGATATAATGTGAATTGTATGTATATGCATGAGTTGGGTGGACCATCGATGATGGTTTCTCACTGAGTTCACAAACTCACCAAACATTGCAATTATTTTTCAGGAAATGAAGAGTACCCCGTTAGACAAACGGGAGTATGACTACCACTAGCAAGGCAGAGTAAAGGGTCGGGATCAGTGTTGTTCACATCTGAAAACCACGATGGGCTCAGTAAAAATGCAAAGCCTTGTGATACAGTGATTGCGGAACACAATTTACTAAGACACTAATGCGATAACTAACCGATCCCGACCGGTACCACTTTGCTTGCCTTACAAGACATACTCCGTGTCAACCGGGTATTCTTGAGACCTAAAAATAGATGCAAATTTTGGGTGAGTTTTGAACTCGATGAAACCATCATCGATGGTTCACTCAAATCATGATTACGCCCATGGCGTCATGAAGACGATCAAGAATAATCATTTACCAAGATGGCGATCAATAACAATGTCCAGAATGTAAAACTATTCACAGTAATTCATGCCATTACAAAAGCAGTACATGTCACAGAACAGTCATTTATGCGAATGCAATGCATATGTGACTCTTTCGCTTATTCAAGTTGTGCCCAAGTGCTCGGTCAAGATTATTGATGGGGACGCGTCGATTTTCTCCCTCGGGCTCGAGGTCGGTCAATCTAAAGATGAGAGCTCAAGCTCTTATCAAAAAATAGCAACTTAGGGCACGTCCATTATCGATCATGCAATTATGCATGCGGTGCAAGATTCAAGAATGAACCTTGTTTGGTATAAAGCTAGTGTATCAAGAATCAATGATATGGTTATAAAGCCCAGTATATCAGTATCGGTGTCATTCAGTACAGTAAAATCAGTAAACATATAATAGTCCACTCTTATACATGCCAGAAATCATACAGTTCATCGTTGCATGTAATTCACGTAGAACATATAAGCAACCAGAAATTTGAGAAACCAACTAGGTTACTCACCTATTACTTCCGAGCTAATGCCGGGAAGTCTCTGTGACGTCGGTCAATCGACGCTCCAATTGGCCTCTATTTAAAACTTCCAATCTTCAATCCCTTTGCTATCCCACCTCAACACCTTCTTCACTCACTTCAAACACATACAAGTGGGAGGTCATCATGGCAAGGCAACAACTTGGTTGCATGAAGGAAAGCTTGAGTTTGGAAGAAGGATTTATTTGAAAGGAGGAAAATCGATGGAGAGGAGAAGAAGCAAGGTGAATTTCGGATGATGAGGTGAAAACAACCAACAACTCATCTTTTCTTTCCTTTATAATAAAGTTCTGAAACAAAGAGATGGGAATGCATTAAATGAAGAAGACGCTGCACAAAGTTGATTGGTACAAAATTTCAAGAAAAGTCAAAGAAAGTATTTAAATATAAATTCAATTCACAATAATTTCCACCCAATTTGGTTCCTACTAAATTTTAAGGGTCCCTTTATGGGTCCCACCACAATATGCAATAGATAAGTACCAAATGTCAAGTAGAAATTCAATAGGTTCGCCATCGACGATTTTATCCTATCCCGAATTTCCGGAATTTTCCCAAATCATTTTTCCGAGAATTAATGAAATTCTCCAAAATTATAAAACATGTAACATTGCACTCCAAATAATTTTTCAATCACGAAATCACCTTTTCTCCCCAAAACATATTTAGGCCATTCTGGCGATTTTGCGGTATCCGAAAGTTTCTTCAGAAAATTCCAGAAAATTTCTATAAATCCCAAAAAATGTAAAACGCTCAATGACGCACTCAGAATAATTTTTCAAATCCCATAACCCCGTTAATCACAATAAAATGCCGTTAGGCCCAATTACCGGGAATGTCATGAATGCATATACCGTAATTCCATGTACACAATTGATACTGTGTATCAATCCTATTATGCATGAACAGTACTAAATATTCCCTATCAGTCTCATCATATGCCAATTTTACTATTTTACCCTACCAGGAGGGGGTGGGATGTTACAATTCTCCCCTTCTTATAAGAATTTCGTCCTCGAAATTCTCAGTCAACGGTTCACTATGACAGTAATCACATGATTCGACATATCCCATACACTTTTCCACTTAATGATTCATTTGTCGAGTGATCACAATAACCACTCTCAGTCCGTGGTTCAGTCACTAATTTGGCTAACTCATTATCACTTAGGACGATGAGCGGATTGACAAGACTATTAGTTGGCGATCTCATTTTCTTAGCTATCTCACTTGCCATTTCTCGAATAGTCATTACCTTTGGTTCCGATATAAGGACTCAATGCAATATTTCCAAATCTATTCAGTCATCACATTATATCCCTCTAATACCTTTGTCCCCCAGTGCCATAAAGTCCAATTCGTATTCCCTTGAGTACATCTCCATTTCTTTGATACCTCTCTTTATTACGTCAGGGACGATTTACATTCCTTTGGTACCAATACTGTGACATTTAACTCCACTTCACTATAATCAGTAACAATGTACCTAATGCAGTCATTTGTTATATGCCATTCACTTTACATTTAAATTTGATTCTCGTAAGACAATTCACTATTCTATAGTGTCCACACACTTTAGTCGGATATATCTTTTACTCTGTTTCATTTTTTCGATCCTGATCCACTTTAGCTAACCCATGCAGTTTTCCTAGGTCAACTTTCCTTTATCTCACACATTTTAGTCTCAAATCCATTATGGTCTTTAACTCCCAAGAGGTACCTTTGTGGAGTTAGGCCTTTATCTTGATGTAACAGTATATTCCTCCAGTGAATCAAAACTCTATAACACGACCATAATCAAACCTTTTTCCTATTGGACATTCAACCTATAAACACTTGAGCCAATAATCACTTCATTCTATACCTACAATTACTCAATTTCACTTTTCACATATGCTTATTAGAATGTCTAACTTTGACTGTTCACTTTCTTGTTCTAATACCTTTTTATCGGGTGCACTTACTTCTTCTTTGAATTT
Source organism: Erythroxylum novogranatense (assembly GCA_029891385.1). NCBI lineage: Eukaryota > Viridiplantae > Streptophyta > Magnoliopsida > Malpighiales > Erythroxylaceae > Erythroxylum > Erythroxylum novogranatense. The sequence goes on along the minus strand of CM057230.1, from coordinate 24,716,962 downwards.
TTCACTATTGTTTTTTTTTCCAATTCGATTCGTATATTCAAACTCATCATAAAATTTATCACTTTACTTTCTGCACTCTTAACCATTCTTATCACTAGATTTACAACTTCAATTTTCCAGAAACACTTCACAATTACCCATAATCTGCTTGACACTCATTTAAAATCCCAATATCTGTAATTGATCTGTTCATTGTAGCATTATCTGTTCACTAGTTGAGTTTAGTAGGTAGAATTGTTCGTTCATTTCAGCATTGTCGTATTTACACCGGTCTCTTTCCTCAAATTAACCCAAAGGTATCCTTATAGGAATCTCGGTCTCAAGGCTTTCAATCGCGAGCATGACACCGTACCATTTATCACGGTCGATTCAATTTATTTCATACTGTTCAACATATTGTCGCAGATTCGATACTCACCGCCCACTCTTCCGGTGTATATATATCATCGATGTCGATTCCTCAATTAGTCTATCGTTCTTTTTACTTTTCATTGCTCAACACTTCCAAACACATTACATCTCTAATCACGAGCTACTACCATTTGCTTACCTCGTATAAATCCTTATTAGGGTCTTATTGACTTTACCATACATCTTTTACCCTTTTCATTGAGTCCACAATTAGTGTATCTGCAATTTCTTTATGAAAGTGTCACTACATCACCTCGTTGTCGGTTTCCTTTTGAACCTCTTGTCTTCATTTGAGTTACTCTTTTCATTTCTCTTGCAATTGTTTTCATATCATTCATATCAACATATGTTAATACCTTGTGATCCATATTTAAACCTCCAAAATTTCCATTTTATTTTAGTACCTCACTTCTCAGTTCGGAACTCTTTTATTCTTCGTTTCAAATCTGGATTCCTCAACAGTTTTGCATCATAACTGGAGATCGATTTACTTCACATTGCAATAGGATTACCTCCAATTAAAATTTCACTTATATTGGATACTTTACATTTCTGTACATACAGTGCAGATAACCTCAACTATATGAGCTATGTCCCAATTTCACCTTTAATTTTGTCCGTACTTCTATCCATTTGACCGTTCGTCTTGATACCATCTTTATACGGTTCACGAAAGTCTCATCAATCAATTATTATCCCTAATTGCTTTTCAATCCTTCTTCACTATCGTGCATAATCTCAATTAGAACAATTTTATGCCATAATTTAAATATCGAACATTATTTTCACGAAGGTTCCTTATGATCCTTAAATACTTTCTTTCACACTTATACGTAATCTATACGTAATCACTTTTGATTCCTCTCATATGTGTACACTCGGTCCACTTTTGTCTTACTTTAACCCCTTACGAACTTCACACTTATAATCACTCTAAACATTTACCGCTCATTTCCTCTATGGTTTCCATATATCGTAACATATATTTCATTAGTCACTGATCGATATTACTATCCAATAAATATCCCCAACAAAGACATCGACTTAAATACAACAACTCTCTTCATATCTCGCTATTGTGGTTTCATTTTTCAAGATCGTTATTTCATTCTCCCGTATCATTAAACTATATGACTCATTCCCATATCCGTTCGTAACTTGACCTTGTAAGGTCATATCAACAACTTATCACTTATGATCCTATTTTTTCATTACATTTCGCTACTTATCTTCTATTTTCCTCAAGCGAGCCTATAATCGGGTGTTCACAAATCCCCAATACCCGACAAAATCGTTGATACCACTCCATTTTATCTCTATCTATATGCCTATTCATTTCCCATTTTAGCATTTCCGATACACCATCGGTAGAAATCATCATGTCATTTTTTTTTCCTTTATGATTTTATCATACTAATTTCCAAACTCGTAACACAATAATCACATAACCATTTCACAAATTCTTGATTTATCATACACTTTTATCTCACTCTAATAGGCCTTTGGGCATCATACTTTTCAGTTCTTTTAGTTCTCGATAAACCGCTTCAAGACTCTATTGAGCTTCTTTCCATCTCTATCATCTTCCGCTTATAATATCTCTCGATCTCTAACTCGAATCGATGAATCAAAATATGCCCGATCGGACCATCTACATTTTACTCAATTCCAATATTTCCCTTTCATGACATATCTGATCGAGCGTAATTACCTAACCATCCGGGCTTTTCATTTCACTTAGATCTACTATAACCAATATGCTTCCCATATCTCTAATGGACCTCTCCAAGTTCTCAACATCTTTTTTTTTCTGGCACCATAATATTGTCAACTTAATTCGGAAATTCTTAATGATTCTAGGCCAACACAGTCATTCTGCTATCACATATGAGGGTTTCTAACCCAGTAAAATATCAAAATTCTTATCCATTTTTCCTTTATCCATTCCTAATTGATTATCCCCTTTTAGGGATTTATACTCTAATCCCGTTTCACTCTTCTCTCACTTAGTCACTTGACACTTATGCACCCGTAGGATTTATCCTCGTCGACTCGACTAGGATCGATTACCACGATCCGCAACGACGCGACTCAAATGCATGCAACCTATGTTCCAAATCGTGCCCGGATACATTACGTCTTCTTTGGGCTCGATACCACCTAAATGTAACACCCACTCCGTAAGACCGAACCCGATATCGTTGGTGATATCCGAGTCCGTGTCCCGCGAGTGGCGTATTACATCATCGATTTAAAACTCGGTATACATTTTTTTCTTTTGGAGCCATTAATTCAACGTTAGTGCGGCAAACACAAGAAGTAAATATAACCCGTGTTCAATATAAACCGGTTTGATTATTACAATCATCCAGTAATAATTTACAATCAGTCAATGCAGTAAAACATGAAAACCACGATGGGCTCAGTAAAAATGCAAAGCCTTGTGATACAGTGATTGCGGAACACAATTTACTAAGACACTAATGCGGATACGAATCGATCCCGACCCGGTACCGCTTTGCTTGCCTACGGAGACATACTCCGTGTCAGCAGGGGTATTCTTGAGACCTGAAAAATAGATGCAAATTTTGGGTGAGTTTTGCGAACTCAGTGAGAAACCATCATCGATGGTTCACTCAAATCATGCATTACGCCTATGGCGTCTAAAACCGATCGATAATAATCATTTACCGATGGCAATCAATAACAATGTCGATGAATGTAAAACTATTCACGATAATTCATGCCATTACAAAGCGGTACATGTCACGAGCGGTCATTTATGCGAATGCAATGCATATGTGACTCTTTCCATTATTGATGATTGTGCCCAAGTGCTCGATCGATTGTTCGGTGGGGACGCGTCTGTGATTTTCTCCCTCGGGCTCGAGGCGGTCAATCTGATATGAGAGCTCGAAGCTCTTATCAGTAAAAATAGCAACTTAGGGCACGTCCATTATCTGATCATGCAATTATGCATGCAAGTGCAGTATTCAGTAAATGAACCGTGTTTGGCTATAAAGCCCAGTGTATCAGTAAATCAATGATATGGCTATAAACCCCAGTATATCAGTATCGGTGTCATTCACTACAGTAAAATCAGTAAACATACAATAGTCCACTCTTATACATGCCAGAAATCATACAGTTCATCGTTGCATGTAATTCACGTAGAACATATAAGCAACCAGAAATTTGAGAAACCAACTAGGTTACTCACCTATTACTCCGAGCTAATGCCGGAAGTCTCTCGTGACGTCGGTCAATCGACGCCCAATTAGCCTCTATTTAAAACTTCCAATCTTGATCCCTTTGCTATCCCACCTCAACACCTTCTTCACTCACTTCAAACACATACAAGTGGGAGGTCATCATGGCAAGGCAACAACTTGGTTGCATGAAGGAAAGCTTGAGTTTGGAAGAAGGATTTATTTGAAAGGAGGAAAATCGATGGAGAGGAGAAGAAGCAAGGTGAATTCGGATGATGAGGTGAAAACAACCAACAACTCATCTTTTCTTTCCTTTATAATAAAGTTCTGAAACAAAGAGATGGGAATGCATTAAATGAAGAAGACGTTGGCCAAAGTTGATTGGTACAAAATTTCAAGAAAAGTCAAAGAAAGTATTTAAATATAAATTCAATTCTGATAATTTCCACCCAATTTGGTTCCTACTAAATTTTAAGGGTCCCTTTATGGGTCCCACCACAATATGCAATAGATAAGTACCAAATGTCAGTAGAAATTCAATAGGTTAGCCATCGGACGATTTTATCCGGTCAAGAATTTCCGGAATTTTCCCAAATCATTTTTCCGAGAATTAATGAAATTCTCCAAAATTATAAAACATGTAATGATGCACTCCAAATAATTTTTCAATCACGAAAATCACCTTTTCTCCCCAAAACATATTTAGGCGATTCTGGCGATTTTGCGGTCAGGAAAGTTTCTTCGAAAATTCGAGAAAAATTCCTATAAATCCCAAAAATGTAAACGCATTCGATGACGACTCGAATAATTTTTCAAATCCCATAACCCCGTTAATCACAATAAAATGCCGTTAGGCCCAATTATCGGAATGTCATGAATGCATATACCGTAATTCCATGTACACAATTGATCACTGTATCAATCCTATTATGCATGAACAGTACTAAATATTCCCTATCAGTCTCATCATATGCCAATTTTACTATTTTACCCTACCAGGAGGGGGTGGGATGTTACAATGGATATATATGATTGCTATTGATTGATTTCAGACCATGGGTGTTCGAAATATTGAAAATGTGATATTGAAGTGTTAATTTGAGTAAATGTTATGGATGCATTAGTGAAATTGAATTGAATCTGCATATGATTGAAATCTGGGACCAAAGGTCGAAGAAATGAAAATGGTACGAAATAAAACTGATGAAAATGGAAAGTGACATATGCATTCATGCATAATTGAACGATCAGATAAAGATAGTTGTTGACCTAAGACGCCACTGTATTGAACCGAGCTTTGAGCTCGAGGGGACTAGCGCATACCCAGGGGGCTCTCCTATCCCTAATATGAGTGGGCAGTAGTGCATACCCAGAGGGCTCTCCTACTTGCCAAAAATGCGAATACTATTACTGAACCGAGGGGAGTTAGTGCATACCCAGAGGGCTCTCCTACTTCCTAGATGCGTCCGATTTCTGATAAGTAATAGGCGCTCAGTCAAGTGATAGGCGCTCAGTCACAACAACGAAAAGAAAATGAAAGTGTCACATGCACATTGCATATATGAATGATCAAATGTGAATTGTGTGAGGCTAAAGCGCCTCATAGTCGTGAAATTGAATGCATGGGATTTGATGAATGTGCTAATATGTGATATAATGTGAATTGTATGTATATGCATGAGTTGGGTGGACCATCGATGATGGTTTCTCACTGAGTTCGCAAACTCACCCAACATTTCAATTATTTTTCAGGAAATGAAGAGTACCCCGTTAGACAAACAGGAGTATGACTACTGCTAGCAAGGCAGAGTAAAGGGTCAGGATCAGTGTTGTTCACATCTGCATTAGTGTAGTGATTTTATTAAGTGGGCCCCAATTGATTATGTGTAATGGTATTGTATTACTGAAAATGTTCAGAAATGGAATTGGGCCCAGTTGGGTCATGCATTTCTATTTATGAAATGATTGAGCACTATTGAGTGCTAGTTAATGACTGAAATTGTTTTATATCTAAAAATGTTTTTGTTATAAATCGGGCCCAAATTATTTATTGTTCTTGCGCACTCAACCGTTTTTGAAAGAAAAATTTCATAACGAGTTTTAAAGTGTATTTGATTTGCTCTAGTATACCACCCTCGCGGGTCACTGGCTCGGATATCACTGTAGATATCGGGTTCGAGTCTCGCGGGAGTGGGCTGCTACAGGTGGCATCGTACTCCTTCAAATGGAAACACTAAGGATTAGCTACAGGTCAATCTACATGTATGCATGATATGCATGTCACATAATGCACTCAATCAAATGCAACAATTAATCATATAGCACACATTTCAACCTACTATGCATTCTAAGTCGAGGACTCCTAACCTCGCTCTGATACCAAACATGTTGGGCCCGAGCCTCGGACCCCTATTCCCGAGGGCGGCCCCTCGGGTTGCGCCGGCGTTGGGCTCCCAAATATAACGGACCCGATCCCAACATCCATACATACCATTTCGATTCACACAACATACATTTAAAACATGAATTAAACACCCCATCAACTAAGGGGTTCCATGCCATTACAAATTAGAGGAAATTTAGCAAATATTCTCAAATGTAGCATAATACAAAATCAAATTTAAAATCCAAAATACATGAATATGCTCCATGCTGACATGCTTGGCGGGCTAACTAAAATACTAACTTAATACAAGGCTCCTAACTAGCTTGAAGTTTCCGATGCCTTGCAAGGTCAACGATCGTCTCGATCTGCACCTGAGGAGGGGAGAGTAATGGGGTGAGTTGCGAAGCTCAGTGGCATATATGTTTATAGCCATTGGCAACGAGCCACACAATCAAGCAATATGCATATATATATATATAGCTCATCAATTTATCACTTTGCATTCATCACAAAATATGTCATAGGAGTGTACAATACAACACTTTAACATATGTCATGCTCATCAATTCAATCATGTATGCACAAAAAATTGGCTCGAGAGTTCCGTAAAACGATCCGGATAAACCGAAGTTTATTCCGTAAACTATCCGAGTCCGATTTCTTAAGGATCTCGTTGCCTCAAGCGGGCAGCCAGGAGAAGGCTTTATGTCGACGTGCACGTGACTCCATCCGTAACTCTCTTACCCAAACAAAACACATAATCCATTCGTTTCATGCTCTAAGCATTTTTCAAAGCTTTCGAAATTCTCATTCTTTCCATTCTCACAAAATGCCATAAGGCCTATCAAGGCCATGCATAATCATAATCATAATGCATATTCAATATTTCAACACAAGTAATGTCACACAATGCAAGCAAGCATACACAAGGCAATTTGCCCATACACACAATAACCATAAACATATTACCCACCTAATATCGCTCGAGTATCCGACTCACTGGTGTCCTTCCTCTTGCGATTGGGTCAGGTCGGCTTGGTTTCCTATAATAAACCAAGTTCTCATTCAATCAATATTCAAAGGAAAATATTCAAAAGCTTGAAAATCCATAAGGAAAAGCACTAAAAGTCTCCACTCGACTTCCACATAAAACTTCGAACCCTTAAAGGCTGATTCCAAACTTCCTTTCTTCATAAACTTGTAACCCTTTATTTCCAGAGCACAACGAATCTGAAATCACCTCAATTGGGCATCTATAGCTCAAGATATGCCCAAAAATACCAAAATATAGCTTTGTTGGAACACAGGGGCTCGCCGCGACGAAGGCCACTCTCGACGGATGAAAGCCTGAGCTCGCCGTGACGAACACAATTTCGTACGTCGCGGCGAATAAACATTTACACGTCTCGACGTTGCTTCCCTCTCTCGCACGCCGCGGCGTGTTCATACGCACGTCGCGACGTGCGGGTCTGGAGAAGAACTCCGAAACCCGATTTCCAGCATTTTCTAACTTCAATCCTTTCCCAAACTCAAATACAACACACCTAAGCCTTAAATCATGTCTTATACTACACTTCTAACTCATACAAACCTTAAAATCAGCCACAAATCCAACAACCCAAAGAAACCTATCCATTTGCCCTAAAACCCTAAACCATCAATTCTACTACATTCAACCTATCCTTAGATTTAATCTAATCAAAACAAGATTAAACAAAGAGAAACTTACCCGGAAAACACTTCAAATCTGTCGGAAATCTTCAAAGATCGAAAATCTCTTTCTTCTCTTCTTCCTCCACTTACGGCTACTCCTCTTCTTCCTTTCTCTTTTCCTTCTTCTTTTCCTTCTAATTTCCTACTTAAGTCAAAAGGAGCATAAAGACCATTATACCCCTCCTTACAAAGCTTAAATCACTCTACTCAAGAGATCTTCCTAAAATGCCCTCACACATAATACCCTTTTTAATTCTCACTTAACCACAATTAAACCTTAATTATCCAATAATCCTCTCAATTAAAATCAAACTAAGGCATAAACACATAATTAACACAATTCATGCTTAATGACATCATAAAAAAAAATTCGGGGTGCAACATCCATAGCATTGACGACTGGACAGAAGAATCAGAAGAAACAAAGGAAGAAAAGCTCATCGTCAAAAGCGCTGAAGATTGAGGCAGTCAAGGATGATGATTCCAGTAACTCAGATCATACTTCAAGAGAGGAAGATGATTTGTAGCACCCCATTCCCACAAGACCCGAACCCGATATCGTGGGTGATATCCGAGTCCGTACCTCACGAGAGTGGTATGCTAGAGTACTCGAATACCGTCAAACATTCAGTAAATTTTTTTAACATTTTAGGTCATCATAACACAGTCACAGTATTTAGCCATCGAATGTACAAAAATCTATAATCACATTGGGCCCAATTTTATTCATAAACATTTTAGTGGTCACATTACAATCAATAAAAATTACAATAGCCCATTTGGGCCCACTAGAACTACAACACTATTTTTTCAGAAAAATGTGGAATCCATAATTGTATAAAAGTAAGATGACACTAATGCAGACGTGAACTAATCTCGACCCCTATCTTTTCCTGGCATGCAGTAGGCATACTCCTGTGTCTAACGGAGTACTCTTCAAGGCCTGAAAATAGTTGCAAATTTTGGGTGAGTTTTGCGAACTCAGTGAGGAACCATCATCGATGGTTCGCCCAATTCATGCATCACTCAAGCAATTCACAGTTCAGTTCACATCACTCAAGCAATTCACAGTTCAGTTCACAATAACAAAGTCAGAAGTACCATATCATTATACAAAAGAAATTCACAATTGTAGAAGGCACTCTTGCGTTGCTCCCATTTATAGTATTCAATCAACTATGAATGCAATGCATATGTGTCACTTTTCTATTTTATTTCAGTGTTGTGACCGAGCGCTTAAGCGATGAGCGATGGACGATGAGACACGCCTCGGAGAGTAGGAGAGCCCTCTGGGTATGCACTATCTCCCTTCGAGCTCAAGGCTCTTTTTCAGTATCAGTGGCGACTCTGGTCACAACTAATATTATCCGTTCATGTATTTGTGTATGCAATGCAATATGTCCAATAAACCACAATTTCTAAAATAAAATCCCATTTAGGCACAAATATCGAGAATGTCATGAATACATGTACAGTTATTTTTCATGTGCAAAAATTCACTATTCATAAATACCAGTATGCATGAATATTCCTAATTAGTCCCAGTCACTCTCATCCTTTGCTAAATTACGGACCTACCCTTCCTGTCGAGGGTGGGATGTTACAACTCCTATTGGACCCCGAATCTTTTTGGTAAGCTAGGATTATTAAATAAGGATTTTTGAATGATTATTCATGAGTAAAGAAGTTAAGAATTCTTGAAATTGAAATGAAATGGAAGATATGGTTTAAATACGAGATGGATTAATGGGGAATTAATTGACATGTTAATATGCTTAAGGTAAGGTGTCATGAAATTAGGTGGCATGATTTAATGGAATTCAATTATTGTATTTTGTGGACTAAATTAGCATGTTAAGGAAATTTGATTAACATGTTGATTAGACTAAGACTATATGACATGGATTAAGTGTATTAAGGTGTTATGAAGGTTGTAAATGTATTAAGGGTTAAATGGGCCTTGGACTCAAGTTGGGTTTAAGTGGTGATATAAAAAGAAGAGGATTAAAAGAGAGTAATGAGTTAGGTGGCATGAATTAATACAATTAAATGTGTTAGTTGAATTTACGAGTTTAGAGTTTAATTGGGCCTAAGAGAATAATGGGCCTAAATCAAATGAAAAGAAGAAGAAATGGTTTGGACTTAAGTGATTTAGTAGGATGAGAAGAAAGAAGGAAGAATAAATTGGGCTTTGGGTCCAAATGAAATAAATAAAGAGGAGAGGATATAAATGAAATGGGCTTAAGTTGTAGTAGGAAAATAAGAAGGAAGGAATAAAATGAAGTGGACTTGGGCTTGAGTAGTAGGAGTTAAATGCAAAAGGAAAAGAATGGAAACAAAATGAAGAGGGAAGGAATTGGGCTTAAATGAAGAAGTGGGCTTGAGTAGTTTAATGAGGTAGGAAAAGAAGAAAAGAGAAGAAAGGAGTAAGCAAATGGGCCTTTGGGCTTAAGTGAGTGTGTAAGGAGTATAAAAGAAGAAAAATAAGTGAGTTGTAGGGAAGAAGAGAGGGAATACGAAAATTTTAGAGGGAGAGGAGAGTGGTTTCGTGGAAGAGGAGAGAAGGAGGAGAAAAAGAAGAATGCTTTGGTTAGGGTTGGATTTTCCAAGAGATCAAGAGGGAATTTAAAGAAAGTGCAAGAGGAAAAAGTGTGAGAAATCACTAGAGCTTCATTTTGAACCAAGTCATCACTTGGTTAGTGGAAGTTTAAGGTAAGCCTTATGTTTAAGTATGAGATTTTAGTTGGGTTATGGTTGAGGAAGACTAAGAATGGAATGGGTATTGTGATTCCAAGAAAAATTTCATGATTTGTGTCCTTAGGATTTGTTGCATTTTGGATGTCTTTTGATTTGAGAATTGTGTTGATTTTGAGGAAAATGGTGAGAGGCAAGAGGAATGGAAAGCAAGGGAAGGCCATGGGAACAAGGTTTTCAAGCAAGGAATTATAAGGTAGGTTTTATGTTTATAGTTAAATAATGGGCCATTGACATAATTTTCAAAGAAATTAAGAATATAAAAATGTTTTCAAATTCATTGTTTTTGAATGCCTTGAAAAATTGCTATAATTGATGTATCATGGTATGAATGACTTGAAAATGTCATGTGGATTGGATGATTGATGATTTGTTATGTGAATGTGATTTTGTTGAGGAATGATGATGCATTGCATATGAAATGCTTTATGATCATGAAATGATTTATGAAAATTTGCATGATTTATGCAAAACAAGATTTACAAGATTTTTGCCATAGGGCAATCAAGTTTCAAGTCATGATTATATGTTAAGTGGGTTAGGTTAAGTCCACCCATGAAACGTCTCGTGCACGATGACCATGAAGAAGCCTTCGCCCGGCTGCCCGATTGTGGCATAGGATGATCCAAGATACGGACTCCTAAAGATTTGCCCATATAGGCTCATTAAATGAGACTATATGGTTGCCAAGAATTAATGGACTTGCCAAACCATTATGATGTGTTAGGTGATATGTGTTATATGATGTGAATTGTGACAAGTTGAATTGCATTCATGATTTCATGAACTTTTGAAAAAAAAAATGAATGATTTGTGATTTCAAGAAAATGACAAGAGCTCTTAGTTTATGATTTGATGAGCTTTTGAAAAATGAATGATTTGCGATTTCAAGAAAATGACAAGAGCTCTTAGTCTATGGTTTTATGAACTTTTGAAAAAAAGAATGATTTGTGATTTCAAGAAAATGACAAGAGCTCTTAGTTTATGATTTCATGAACCTTTGAAAAATGAATGATTTGTGATTTCAAGAAAATGACAAGAGCTCTTAGTTTATGATTTCATGAACCTTTGAAAAATGAATGATTTGTGATTTCAAGAAAATGACAAGAGTTTTGAAGAAGACAATGCTTTATGATCTAAAGGAAATTAATAAGGAAATGGACTTCTAAAACTGTTTTGTTCATTATTTGGTTATAAGCATAGAACCTTCTGGGCTCCCCAAGCTCACCCCCCCTTATTTTCCCAATTTCCAGGTTTTTAGCAAGAAATCAAGAGGAAGTGGATCAAGACAGATTGTGCTTGTTTTATTGTGTATTTGAAGTTTGGTTATGTAAATGTATAATTGTAATTCATATGAGCAATGGAATAAGGTAAATGAGATATTGTTATTGGTTTTGGAATTTGGCTAGAAATGCCAATGAAATTGTAAAACTCTTATGTATGATGATTAATGCAATATGGACTTGAGTATGGTTGTGAATGTACAATTGCATCATTGTATAACTTGGATATGATAGATGATTAAGAGTGTGGTTGTTGCTTCGAATGGTGTTTGAAGATACCTTAGGGTTTAATCATGTTATATGAGGTTGTATGATGAGTTTTATGCGGTGGAAGTCTTAGAATTGAAAATTGGGTAGTTGCATTTTAAGGGGATGTGCTGCCAAATTTTCCTAAATTTGACAAGATTACTCAATATTAGACCCTCTTCGGTATGAATTAGATCAATCAGTCTTCATGAAGATTGTAGTAGGAGTTTAGAGTTTTCAAGGGTATATCGTTTGCTAAATTTGGAGTTCGGAGTCAAAAGATATGATCCTTACTAGAAAGCGAAGGAAGAAAAGCGAAGGAAGGAAATCGGAAGATAGAAATCGAAGGAAGGAAATCGAGAAGATAGAAAAGGAAGGAAGGAAATCGGAAGATAGAAATCGAAGGAAGGAAATCGGAAGATAAAAGCGAAGGAAGGAAATCAAGATAGAAATCGAAGGAAGGAAATCGGAAGATAGAAAAGGTAAGATAGAAATCAAAAGATAAAAAGGAAGGAAGGAAATCAGAAGATAGAAATCGAAGGAAGGAAATCAGAAGATAGAAAAGGTATGAAAGAAAGCGAAGATAGAAATCGGAAGATAGAAAAGGAAGGAAGGAAATCAGAAGATAGAAATCAGAAGGAAGGAAATCAGAAGATAAAAATCAGAAGGAAGGAAATCAGAAGATAGAAATCAGAAGGAAGGAAATCAGAAGATAGAAATCAGAAAGAAGGAAATCAGAAGATAGAAAAGCAGAAGGAAAGAAAGCAGAAGATAGAAACCAGATGATAGAAATCAGACGATAGAAAACTAGATGATAGAAATCAGACGATAGAAAACCAGATGATAGAAATCAGATGATGGAAAAATAGGACGCTGCAGAATGTAGGAGATAGAATCAGCCTTTGTAGTCTTCATAAGAGTTGTAGATCTAGATGTCTACTTTCATATGGTGAAAGAAAGAAAACATTTGGAGCTATAGATTAAAATTTATAGCAATCGCGCCAAAAGAGTTTTGATTCAATTTCGGAAGTGAGCATGGTCCGTTGTTTTGGGCATATTTCCCTCATACGACCTCCAAATGAGGTGAGGCTTGAACCATTGGATTTATAAGACACATATCTTTCACTCCATAAAATTCGGTATCAATTGGAGTTAAATTGAGAAAGTTTGTTCTAAAACAAGTGAAAGGTCAGTTAAGAGGGCATGTTTCGGGTATGAACTCTCTTAGGTTTTTGGAGTGTATCTTGAGTATATGACTCCGATTAAGGTGATTCTTATTTCAGGGAGAACTTGAGACATAAAGCTACAAATTATATGAATAAGTCAACCCATGATTTTAGTGTATACATGGTGTGTGCTTGCCACGAAGGTGGAGTTACAATTAAGAATCCTGCAAGATTATAAGCGCAAGGTTTCAGACAACGAAAGTTGGGCTCAAAGCAGTTCCGGCGTCTATGGTACTATAGTAAGAGTAAGAGTGTCAAGTTTAAGGTCTCAGCAAGGCAAGTGTCTGGGGATGGGCTCCACTGGCTCACATCCCGGACGGTCGGGCTCCGGGATCGGGTCCCATAACTCCCCTCTTAATAAAAATTTCATCCTCGAAATTCTCAGTCAATGGTTCACTATGGTAGAAAATGATCATTTGTCATATAATTACTCATTTTCTGAAAGATCACAGTAGACAGACTCAGTCAGTCTTTCAGTCACTTATTTGGCTATCTCACTATCTTAACTATCTCACTTGACTATTTTAGAGTAGTCAAACTTTATTTCGTATGCTAAGGATCAGATCATTCTTTCCGCACCTATTCACTTATCACGTGTTATAAATCCAATACCTCTTTCACCAGTAGCATACAGACCAATTCATATAGCTTCATTGCTACCTTTTTCCCAGTGATACGTATAAAATCCTTTATCTCTAACTCATTTATCCTTCATATCTCATTGACTCTTATTTCAAATTCATCTCTCCTTTGCCAATTCCCTATTCTGTAGTGTTCACACACTCAATTCGTATATTCATTTTATTATCTTTCATCTGTTCGATCTGTTTCCACCTCATCTAACCCACTCAACTTTCATAAGTCACTTCAGTTTGATTTAATACTCGTTTTCCTCACTACCGGTGATCATGTTTCTAGGGTCTCTCTATTGTAATGTCATGGTGAAGGACTCTTTTTGTCGTCCAATACCTCATAGAGAATTCTAATGGTGTCACCATGTATTTGTAGTCACTTACATGACAAATCACTCCCATGTTCCTAAGACCTCCAAAATATGAGCAGTAAATTCGTCTCTGATAGTTAGGACTACTGGCAACTCAAATGTGTAGTCAGTCCATTCTACATTCTTTATCAAAAATTGTTCTTTCGGCGTACTTTTACTAGACCATAGAGCTTCGATTGTTCCTTATGTTTCTACTAACAGTGCTTAATCCTCATTTATAATATCATTTAATCGCAAATTGGGTCTCTTTTCAATTAAAGTCCCCGATAAAATTTGACAAGTTCTAACTCCTCGATTTAGGCTTTGTCAGTTCCTTGATACATAACTGATTTCAATTCTATAACCAATCACATGTTCGTCACTCATTAATACTTTTGATTTAATACGGTTCTTGACTATTTTAGTCAAGGCGATGTCCTTTGTATTTTAATCACACAGTCACATTTCTGTATTCACTCATTAGAATCCGAATTCCTTGTCAGCTTCACAGGGAGAGCCAAAATTTATGAATCACCAATTTAGGGTCTTGCTCAACTTTTCATATGAGACTAAGCTTAAACTCAACTTTTAAAAGTACTTCGGTTTGCCCAAACTTTAACTCGACTTCCTGTGCTCTTTAATGCAGTAGTAATGGTGACCTCAATATCACAATTTGTTTTATACCATTATCGGATTTTATGCTCAATGCATCGATGTACAACACTAGCTTTACAAGAAGTACTCATTTGTTTAGTCAACATCTTTCTATACCTCCATTCATTGTCTCAATCGAAGATTCAGTTCTGTCAACCTCTATAATGAATTCCCCTGCACCTATAATATCTCCAACGAACGAAGTTCTACACTACTGTAACAAGTTCTACACCATGCATTCAGAAATCAGCGTATGTGACTCTAGTCGTCTCGATGCATATGAAATTACTTTCTTATAGTCCCAGCTTTAAAACATCATTGTATGGAAATCTGCAATCCCAAATAATAAATGATATTACTCTAATCGATGTCTCTACAATTTCGAACCAAGTACTAGTATAACACATTTCAAGTTTTTGAATAGATGACTTAAGCTCCCGAGACAAGAATTGTCCTTAGTACACGAATCACTTTATAGTGTTGCAAACAATCGAAATCACTACTAGGAAACGTGATAAATTTCCTACAAAATCTCCAATTCAAAACAGTATCATCAATACGGAGGTCATAAATTCCTCAAACATTTTTTGGGATCTCCTCACTGATGTGACTTACATATGATATCACAATTAGTCAAAATCTCATCTTACGTTTCTAAAGCACAATCGGAATATGATCTATGATCATTCACTAATTGCTATTATGCAACTGAAATCACGTTACTCTACAAACTGTATACACCCTCAATAGCCCCTTCTGACTCTTATGCGTGACTCCTTGCGTCGAATGCAACTCCAATATTCACTTTTAACTCACTATTTGGTCATTTGGGTTTGTTCCTTCATTGGTCATTTTTCATTTTTTTTCCTCCATATTGTTAATGATTCCAGTTCCTATACTTTCTTATTAATCAGTTGTAGCACTTCGCAAAAATTAGCTTCCACATTGCATAGGATCTCAATAAGATTTCCTAGAGTTTCGATAAGATCAAGACGTATCATGACGAAGAAGGTCAAAACACCCTCGCCATAAGGCATTAGGTAATGAATATACCTTCCAAAATCCTTACATCCTGCCTAATTGCATTCACATCAAGTTTTCAAGTAAGAACATTCACTAATGCTATATACATTCCAATTGTTTCTAGATAACATTTTTATCCCTGTTCCTGTCCATGAATGGGGGTTTCCTGTATGATCATCACAAAATCATATTTTGTGTAGGCCATCATCATGCCCCGTACTTTCTTTCTCATGGAACACATATCTTACCAGTGATTCTATTTCAATTTCACAGCATATACCTCTTCGAAAACAACATCATTTCATATAACATTATAAGCGTAGTCACTCCTCTTCTGTTGATTCAGTCTTTCTTCCTTAATCATGTGTATAATTAAAAATCCCAAACTTAAACGTATTTCTATGTTCTTTTCACATTCTGAGGTAGAACATTCAAGTACCATATTAATATCATTATGCTCTAAGGTACACACCAACACAAAATATTGAATTTCTATCTACCTTGTCGCACCATATACTTTTTCTCATTGCCAATTATCCATATATATTCTTCTTATTTTCGAATTGAATTGATTCGTACAGTTCCGACATATCTCGGTATGTTGGGACCCGATCCGGGAACCGGATCCCAACCGAATAAACTTAACACTTTCACTCTATGCTCTGATACCATAAATGTTGGGACCCGATCCGGGAACCGGATCCCAACCGAATAAACTTAACACTTTCACTCTATGCTCTGATACCATAAATGTTGGATCCCGCTTTCGAGACCCAACTACGTAAGCAGAACGGAAACCGAAGCAAACGGAAACGAAGGGAAGCCGAAATTTCGGATCGAAATTTCGAATCAGAAAACAAAGCACATCGCAAACAGATCGGACAACGGAAATGTCGAATCGAAAACAAAATGCGGAAGCGAACAAATCCGAAAGTAGCGAAGCGGAAGCAAATACAATCAAACGAACAGATTCAATCGAATATAGCGAAGCGAAATAATCGAATACGAATCACAAAGCGGAACGAATAAGCGAAAGCGGGATCGAATCGAATGCAAATCGAATTCGGATAGAAAACAAAGTAAGCAAACAAATCAATGTAAACTGAAACACTTTCCGACATCCGTGACTAAGCAAAGAACAGGAAACAGAATCGCGTTGGGAATTCCTAAGACGTTTTTTTCTTTCTTTCTTATTCTCATTTCTCACATCAATCACATCCATATAATTTCTCATAGGAAAATTCATTCTTAAACCCGAAACTCAACAATCATACAAATTCTTATTCATCCATACAAATCTCAAATTCCATTTTTTTTCCCCAATTTTTATCGAAATTTCGGCAGCATAACGGCTGCCTTTGTCCTAACCCAAACCTGCAAGGGTAAAGAAATACACTTCTAAATGCCAATCAATCACACAAATATCAGAATCCACCGGACCCTCCGTCCGGGATATCAGCAGATAAACACAAACCTAATTCTAAAACAATCTCATACTTGTCATTCAATCTACTATTTTCATAATTCAAACTTATTCCCAGAATCAAACACAAATATTTATGCCCAAGCTATTCATGATTTCATGTACAAATTTCTCAATCATTCCGATACTCAACTTTATACACAAATACACTTTCTTTCAAATCTATCTTAAACCATAAACATTTCCATACTCAAATTTCAGATTACTCAAAACTAACTCATGCAAATTTCAAAAGCACAAAACCGTCGGAACTGACGTCTTCACATTCTTTCATCCGATCTCCTGCTCGAAACCTGGAGATGAGGATGAAAGGGGGGGTGAGCTCGGAAGCTCGTGGATAACACATTTATAAACTGATAAATAAGCAGAAAACATTTCTTTATAAACTTTTTGCCAAAAGGGCTAATGTTTCAAACTTTTCAACTTTGAAATATTTCTCTCAAACTCTTTTCAAATTTTCCAAACTTTTCATATCAAATTTCATAAATTTCCTAATTGAAAACCCCTTTTCTTCATTTTTCCAAAATTTCTCATAAACATGAATGCAATCACATCGGCAAATTATCACGCACATTAACAAAATCAAAAATCACATAACAGATCAAAATGGTGCGGTTTGGTCCAAACGAGCGTCTTGCGCAGTCCGCGTAGCGGTCACATGCGATAACAGAACGAAACGTACTACACTTTCCCAAAGCGGTCCGGTGTAGCCGTGAGGGAATCGAAATCGGAGTTCCGTACCACTAGCGGGCAGCCGAAAGTGAAGGCTTTACTGAATAGAGACAAGATCGACTCACCAAAGGACCTAACCGACCCACATAACACATAATCAAACGAGATTTTAGAATGCCCAAGGCACTTTTCAAATTCTTGATTTTCCACACATTCACATAATGCATACAATTCGATCAATTCATCATTCAAATACTAATTTCAAAAATCAAATCATTCAATCAGTGTGCATAATTCAATAATGCATTTATGACAATTGAATTTAAACTTGTACCAATTTCTCGGAAATCATTCGGAAATCATATTTTCCAACTTTAAATCAATTCTTATTTTCAAACATTTCCAATAATCTATCAAGCATACAAAATTTTGCTTTCTTTCATTTTCAAAAATTCATATTAAGCTTACAGATCAAATTATAAATATGCTACCCACCTCGAAATGACGCTAGAAGCTGGTCCAAATAGTCAATTCTCCAAATTCCTTCTTCTTTCTTCAATTTAAAAATTCCCTAAGCGAATAACATCCAAATTCATCATCATAATTTGCATAATTCTCAAACTCAACCATAGGAAAAACATAACTATCATAAATCCAAGCTATTTCAATCTCCAATTTTGAAAATCCCCAATTTTCAAAATTGGCCTAAACCAATACACCCAAATTCAATCTCATAAAACATAATTTCTTCAAAATTAATCTCACAATTCATCAATTCACATTAATTCCAAACTATTTAAATCCTCAATTTCAAAATTCCTAAATCTTAAAATTGGCCTAAACCAATTTATCCCAATTCAATACCATAAAATACAAATTCTTCGAAATTGATTTCATATATCATCAATTCTTATCACTATCTATAACTCTATACCAAAATATCTCAAAATTCTTCATCATAAAATTTAGCCTAAACCTTAATCAATTTTCCATCCAAAATTAAACCCAGCCTAAAGCATATATTTCAAAATTAACTTCATAAATCATAAACCCATCTTATGTGCCATAATTCTAAACCGAAAATTAATCAAAATCTCAAAGTAGAAAAATTTCTCTTACCTCTTTCTCTTCCAAATTTGAATTTTTTTGGCTTGAAAGGAAGCTCTTATGCTCCTCTACCTTTCTCTCTCTTGGAACCAACCCAAAATCCTTAAGAAACAAGTAGTAAAAAATCGAAAATACCTTTCTCTCTCATCTTTTCCTTCATCACCGAAACTTCTACTTCTTTCTCTTCTTTCTTATTTCTCTTTCTCTCTTCTGTAATTCCAGCCACTTTCGTGGCTTTTAATAAGCCAAAACGACATCCATATATGTGTTTCATTAATTGATGGTCAAATGACCAAATTGTCCTTCATTCAAAACTTAAAGTTACACTTACTTGCGATTTGATTCGCACTATCGATTTGAAGGAATTTGTCAAAACTTCCTTCTCGAGAAATGTTCCTCTCACTCATAAGAATCCAACGCCACTGACCGCGCTCAATTCGGAGTACCACATCAAAAGTTATGCACGAAACAATGCGGAAATATCCATATTCTAACACATTTCCTATGTACGATTATTTCCGTCCACAATTTCACATTCTTAATCCCAGAACTAAAACTCGATGTCTTCATAACAATTGTAGCCTTATGTCTCTAGTTTAATTCAAAACAAAAATCGCCTCATTTCGATTCCCAGATCAAAAGTTATACTCAAATTACTCTCAGGTGTTCCCAATCCAAAAATTAAACCCTAATCCGAACTTAAATTCAAAAATTAAAAGTCCTAAGGGCAAAATTGACATTTCATGTCTTCATATGATTTGTAGCCCCTTGTCTTATATTTATTTCGCCTCAAGAATCGCTTCAATCGGATCTCTACAGATCCCGAATTTCACAAAACACTGAATCATGCTCGGAAAATTTCCCGACTCACTTTGATTAAATTAATCACCATTAATTTAATCTCAAAAGTTCACAAATTTCTTATAAAATGAAATTCATTGTCTTAGGAATCCAACGCAAAAAGAATCAACTCAATCGGATGTCGGACGGAAAAGATATAAGCAAAATAGTGAACAAAGGTCGGATTAAAGGAGGAAAGTCAAGAAAATCAGAAGAGCAAAACGGCGTCGGATGGCGTACGGACGCCCAGCTCGCGAGGGCGAGACGCCCGCTCGCGAGGGCGAGGCGCCCGCTCGCTAGGGCGAGCCGTCGCCCTAGCGAGGGCGCTAAAACTTTTTTTTTTTTTTTTCACTTAAAATCAAAACTTCAAATTCATAATTTTACTCCGAACTCCGATTTTGACAAACTTAGTCTCTATAGAAAACTTGAGAGAAGCTCTAAATCTTCCAAGAAGAACATAAAACTCAATTCCACTCCTACGGAATCCATTTTCCGTCAAAGATACTATTCTCTATCAAGCTTGTAAAAATCATAACTTATCATTAGAGATCGAAAAATTGCATACTTTATATCGAAATAAAGATCAAAACAAATCCTTTAATTTTCATGAACAACATCAAAGCTCAATTAACCTCTAACTAGGTTAATTTCTCAGCCAAAGTTCCAGCCAATATAAAAGTCAAACCCGATCAAACATAAACTTTGACTGATAATAACTTTCACTCCCGATATCGAAAAATTACAAACTTTATGTCCACAAAAATCTCTTAACATAACCTACAAATTTCCAGAAGACCATTTTATCAAATTTTTCCTCAATCAAAAGTCAACCTTCAAAGGCCAGAAAGTCAACTATTACTCAATTTTTTTTTTTCATATTTTCACTCTTTCTCGTTTTAATCATGATTTTCAACTCAATTTCAATCAACTCATCCACTTTATCATTCATATTACTAAGTCAAATTGTCACTCAAGGTTCAGGGTCCAACACGGTATGCCTAATGTTTCCAAATTCTCAACCAATCATTATGATAGAAATTCTAAACCATGTATCCAATTTAGCCCTCGAGACTTTCATTGTGTCTCTATGCATATAAAATCACAATTCAGAATCGTAAATACCTAGTTAGCCTGGACTTTTAATCTCGTATAGGCATATTTAACATCACATCATACTTTTATCACTTTAACCAATATTCCTCTTGTTGGATCGCGTACGGTCCGAGTATTCACAATACGTTGCGGAAAAGACCATACAAAAACATTATGTATAATCGAAAACACGAAGGATTAACGAAAATACTTTATTTTCGTGGGTGGATTGCTTCTTTTCGGATTTCAAGACACTGCAAATCACTAATGCCCTCTACCGTATCCACACGAGCATGCACGATCCGGTCGGTCAGTAGTGTGCTAGACGTCCCGAAAACCTTCTCAACACCGCATCGATCTTTCTCTTGGATGGCGGCTAGGGTTTCACGACAATTGTGTCGTTAACCTAATGAGACCTAAGCTTCTATTTATGAGAAACCCTAATCTCATTCAGTTCTATTAAGTTTCGCCCATTATATCATATATAATAAAAGCCCGACAACTTAATTCAATATAGCCCAATAAATATATCTAAATATATTTATTCAATACCTAATAAATTAGGCCTAAGAAAATAAGCCGGATCACATCACTCTTTGTATGCGACCACAGAGGCTCGTTTGATGTTGACAATGGGCTTGATTACACTTGAGGCACATAAGTCATAAACGGCCTCTAGCAAGACATTATGACTACCCAAATCAAATGAGGATCGATAATCCGATTTAACTCAGAATTATGGTTATAAGCTCGGTCCTTTTGTAACATGATATCAAGATTAATCATAAGGCATGGTACATGTCAACCTTTGATTAATCATAGTTTCTTGATCCCAAGTTGATGATTATAACAAATGACATTGATGACTCTTCATCAAATGTCATCAATTCATTGAGCACGCCATGCATTTCTTCACCACACTTATCAAGAGGCCCAAATGATATCTCTCTCACTTAAGAGAGGTACAAATTCCATCTACGTCATTCACATCCTCCGCATGATTCATTTGATGTCCAACATAAGACTGTTTGTTATTGGTTAAAATAACTTAGTCTAATATCAAAACACCGAATTCCTCATGTAGGGAACCATGATGACTTCAGTCAAAGGACTAAAGTCAAACCATATTGAGAATCACTAATGACATGAAACCATGTAGTATTCTCTTTTGGGTCGATCCGATATATGTTCTCTAAAATATATCTATGTTTCGATTTGATATCTCATATCCATGATCAAGAAACGTGATCATCAATCGTAACACATACTAGCCTTAATTCATTATTGTTCCACCAATAATGATCGACTAGGACGATCTAGAATAGTATTATAACACTTATGATTTTACTATCAAGTCACATACTTGATGACATAAGTTTAATACCATTCATGGAATGTAAATCACATTACATAAATGAAATACATGCATATATGAAACGGAATACCTCATAATATATTATTAACAAATCATAATGTTAATACATGAATCAAAAATGTTCATTGGCCTAGGGCACACTACTAACAATCTCCCACTTGCACTAGGCCCAATCAGTCAGATATCTAATACCCATAGACCTCGTATGACTCTCATGTTTAGGCTGTGGAAGAGGCTTAGTAAGTGGATCAGCAATTGTAGCATCCCAACCCCGCAGGACCCGAACCCGATATCGTGGGTGATATCCGAGTCCACGCCACACGAGAATGGTAGGCTACAAGATCAATTTCAAAGACAAAACTCAATACACAATTTATTTAACGCTTTAGAATCAATCGAAATGCACAATTCAATAAGCAGTTGGGTCCCTTTAAAACGAATACATTCACTCAAAACACAATTTGGTAATCACATTTCGCTTATACAATTATCACTCTGGGGCCCTATAAAATAACAGTTCAATTTAGTAGAAAACGCGAATTATTCATTTACACACACAACTCGGAAAGACACTTATGCAGACGCGAACTAATCCCGACCCTAGTCTCCGACTCTAATGCAAAGCAACATACTCCCGTTAAATTCGACGGGGTACTCTTCAATCCCTGAAAAATAGTTGCAATGTTGGGTGAGTTTGCGAACTCAATGAGAAACCATCATTGATGGTTCACTCAAATCATGCATTACGCGTATCGCGTATAGCACAATCTGATAGTAGTCAATTAACGAAGATCGTATAACATTGTATAACACTATATAACATTTCTGATGATAAGCGATTCTGATGATATATACAATTCACAAGTGATAACCAATTACGGTACCATACCGTAGATTACGGTATGGCCTCATGATTCACGTAGTCTATTAATGCCTATGGTAATCATACATAACAATTTCATGTTGTCACATCACGGTTCGCGATATTATCTGTGATTTCTGATAAATCATGTCAACACGCAATCAATCATTGTGTAACACCCACACCGTAAGACCCAACCCGATATCGTGGGTGATATCCGAGTCCGTGTCCCACGAGAGTGGCATACTACATCATCGATTTAAAATTCAGTATACATTTTTTTTTTTCTTTTGTAGTCATTAACTCCACGCTCACACGGCAAACACGATAAGTAATTAAAATCCGTGTTCAATAAAACCCATTTGATTATTACGGTCATCCAATAATAATTACAATCATCAATGCGAAGAAACATTAATACTACTAGGGCTCAAGAAAATACAATGCCTTGTTATACCGTGATTGCGAATACAGCTTACTAAGACACTCATGCGATACCTAACTGATCCCGATCTCTAACCTTTACTCATCTACGGAGACATACTCCGTGTCAACCGGGTATTCTTCAGACCTGAAAATAGATGCAAATTTTGGGTGAGTTTTGCGAACTCGGTGAGAAACCATCATCGATGGTTCACTAAATCATGCATTACGCCCATGGCGTCTGATGCAAGACAAGAATCATCAATTACCAATAAGCAATCATTAACCATATCCGAGAATAAATAAACCATTAACAATAATACATACCATCACTTAAAGCGGTATTTATCACAAAGCGGTCATTTATGCGAATGCAATGCATATGTGACTCTTTCGATTATTCAAGATGTGTGCCCAAGTGCTCATCGTTGTTCAGTGGGGACGCGTCGAGATTTCTCCCTCGGGCTCGAGGCGGCCGAGATAATATGAGAGCTCAAGCTCTTATCAATTAATAATAGCAACTTGGGCACGCCCATTATCGATCATGCAATTATGCATGCGATGCAAGATGCAGAATGTACATGCTTGGCTATAAAGCCCAAAGGTATCGATGAATCAATGATATGGCTATAAAGCCCAAGATATAACGATGTTGAGACGGTGGCTATAAAGCCCGATCTACCAATGTCGTAAAATCATACAATACAATCCCATACATTACATGCCAAGATTCATACAAGGATCATTCAATTCACTTTTGCACGTAATTCACGTTGAGCATGTAAACAACCAGAAATTTGAGAAACCAACTAGGTTACTCACCTATTACTTCGAGCTAATGCCGAAAACCTCTGTGGACGTCGGTCAATCGACGCCCAATTGGACCTCTATATGAATCGAAAAGTACGAGTCACTAAATATGAAATTTGTGCTCATGTTGATGAGATATGCATGTTCATGAATTCCTGGTCCTAACTCAATATTTTCCCATAATAAAATTCTATGAAAAATTAGAAATCCATAGGCGCTGACGGTGCGCAATTCGGACCTCTATAGGTCCTCAATTAAATAAAACAGTGTTTACAAGTTCCGTCGATAGGGCTACGCCAAATTCCGCCTAAAATTCCCGTTTTCTCATAATATGAAATTAAATATTCAACGAATCCGATGCCTCTGGAATCAGGTCAATCGGACGTCGGACGGGAAAGAAATTGACACAAGAACCATTGGATCAAGTAATGCCAAATAATAATCAAAACAGTAATATATATATATATATTCATAAGCCTGCCTCGCGGGGGCGAGACGCCGCCCTCGCGAGGCTGAATCATCCTGCTTCGTCGCGAGGGCAAGCCGTCGCCCTCGCGACCAGGCCAATTATCTCGCCCTCGCGAGGCGAGAAGTCGCCCTCGCGAGATGGCCCTTCTCCTTGCCCTCCTTCTTTCCAGATTGAAATTCCAATTTCAAATTACTCTAACTTTTAACACACAAATCAGAAAAATACCCACTATACCTCATTGGAAAGCTTATGAAAAGCTCTACAATTCTCAAGAAGACCAAAAAATTCAAATCCAACCTTAAGAGTCTCAAATAATCCATCAAACCTTCTGCCTTCACAATTTCCCTCAACACAGGGCAGTACATTTGCAATTTCATAACTCACTGATTCCTTAGTAATAAATTACCACAAAAATATGATCAATAAATTCACAATGTCCTCTACAACTTTTATGAACAACCCAAAATCAAATTCTATTTCTAAACTAGTCAATTAATTCATTCAATGTCACTGTCCCTGAAATCCTTCAATTTGGGCAGTAACCTTACAAGAGGCATAACTTCCAGTATACAAGTCAATAAATTCAGAACTTTATATCCCTGAAAAGATAACATCTCACACTTCAATTTTCATGAAGCACTCAACATCCAATTCGATCTCTAACAATGTAAAAACTGTTATGGAAGTTTCTGTTATCATCAGCCATTCATAACCTAATGTAGGTTCAGTTTTTGAAAAATCATATCTCCCAATTCTGACTTCTAAAAATTACATACCAAATATCAATTTCAAGGTAATCTCTTCCTCTACAACTTTTCAGAAGCTCACTCACACCAGTTCAGTCCACTTAAAATGTTAAAATTGCCTCTAATCAGTAAACTCACAAAATCACACTTAAGCTAGGTTTCATCCAAAATGCTCAAAACCAGTCATTAGTAATCAATTCATATCTCCCAATATACAATTCCAAAAATAGCAAGATCAGTAGCAATGGAAAGATAATCAAATATGCTACAACTTCCATGAAGACCATTCTCCCTAATTCCATTTCAATTAATTCATAAAAATCAACAAAACTCAGATGTTATGGTTGCGGTTACTGTTCATAGGCAATGGAACAGGAACTTTCCCATTCAAAAATTCACCCTTCTATCATTGGAATTCAACAACACCTATTTCACACTAAATTGGAGCCAACAGTCCAAAGTTTCAGTGGCCACTAACTTCACCTCATTTGCATTTCTACACAATAAGTTATGAATAAAACAGTAACATCAATTATAATTCCAACTTTCCAGATTTCAGGTTAACCTTAGTTCAACCACTTCCAATGCCTTTTTCACATCACTAGACATCAAAATAAATACAAATTAAATATTACTCCAGTCATACATATACTAGGGTTAATACTGAAAAATTTACAGCATTAAACTCCTCAATTCAAAGACTCAAATAATTATCTATATTCACTTCAAAATCAAAATCAAGTTAACAACACATCTTTCAAGCTAGTTTCCTCAAATCATCACTCAACAATTCAAACTATCTTTTTCATAACATTTAACCATCATCACTCATAATTAATAAACAATAACCCCCTTTAAATGCACCCACTAATCATGATTTATGAACTACATAATCAAAACATCATTGAAAATAAACTTAAAACCTTACCTATTTAAAACTTCCAATCTTCAATCCCTTTACTATCTCCCCTCAACACCTTCTTCACTCTCTTCAAACACATGCAAGTGGGGAGGTCATCATGGCAAGACAACAACTTGGTTGCATGAAGGAAAGCTTGAGTTTGGAAGAAGAAGTGATTTGAAAGGAGGAAAATTGATGGAGAGGAGAAGAGGCAAAGTTGATTTCGGATGGTGATGAGAAACAAACCAATAAATCATCTTTTTATCCCTTTTTAAGAGAGCATCCGAAAATTCTAGGCTATGGCCAAGTCATCCTTAAGCATTAAATGCTTAGGTCAAATAGTCAAATGTGGAAAAGTCATAACCAATCAAAAATTTTAAAACCAAGACCAATATAATGCAATCTCATTTTCGGTTCCACTAGGTTTAAGGGTCCAATTATGGGTCCCTCCAAGGTAAATAATTGGATAGATCAAAAAATCAGTAAAAATTTAACCGGTTCGCCAATTGGTAATTTTTTTCTGGTCCGGGAATTTCCGAGAATTTCCCCGAATCATTTTTCTGAGAATTAATGAAATTCCCTAAAATTATAAAGCAGTGTGATGCACTCCAAATAATTTTTCAACCATGAAAATCACCTTTTCAACCCCAAAACAAGTTTAGGCCGCCATCGCGATTTTGCGGTCCGGGAATTTTCTAGGAAAATTCCAGAAAAATTCTATAAATCCTAAAATGTAAAACGCTTAATAGCGCACTCGAACAATTTTCAAATCCCATAACCACGTTAATCACAATAAAATACCGTTAGGCCCAATTACCGGGAATTATCATGAATGCATTTACCGTAATTCCATATACACAATTGATCACGTGTATCGATCCTATTATGCATGAACAGAATAAATATTCCTTATCAATCTTATCCTATGCTAATTTTACTATTTTACCCTTCCAGGAGGGGGTGGGATGTTACAATTCTCCCCTCCTTATAAGAATTTCGTCCTCGAAATTCTCAGTCAACGGTTCACTATGACAGTAATCATATGAGTCTATACATCCTAAACACTTTTCCACTTAATGATTCACTTTTGAGTGATCACAAGAACCACTCTCAGTCCGTGGTTCAATTACTATGGCTAACTCATTATCACTTAGTACAGTAAACGGATTTGACAAAACTATCAGTTGGCGATCTCATTTTCTTAGCTATCTCACTTACCATTTCTAGAACTACCTTTGGTTTCGATATTTAACTCAGTTCAGTATTTTCGAACCTATTCACTTATCACATTTTATTCCTCTAGTACTTTTTCCCCAATGCCATATAGTCCAATTTCTGTTCCATTGAGTACGTTTCCATTTCTTTGGTACCTCCCTTAATCACGCCAGGGACAATTTACATTCCTTTGGTACCAATACAGTGACATTAAACTCCACTACACTATAATCAGCAACAATGTACCTAATACAGTCATTTATTATATGCCATTCACTTTATATTCAAATTCGATTCTCGTAAGACAATTTACTATTCTATAGTGTTCACACACTTTATTCGGATATACATTTTACTCTGTCTCATTTGTCCGATCCGATTCCACTTTAGCTAACCATGCAGTTTTCTCAGTCACTTTCCTTTTTCTCACACATTTTAGTCTTAAATCCATTATGGTCTTTAACTCCGAGTAGGCACTGTGCAGTGTAACAGTATATATTCTCCAGTGAATCAAAGCTCTATAACACGACCATAATCAAACCTTTTTCTTATTAGACATTCAATCTATAAACTCTTGAGCCAAGAATCACTTCATTCTTTACCTACAATCACTCAATTTCACTTTTCAAATATGCTTACTAGAATGTCTAACTTTGACAGTTCACTTTCTTGTTCTTATACCTCTTTATCGGGTACACTTACTTCTTCTTCAACTTTTGTTCACTATAGTTTTCCAACTCCATTCGTATATTCAAACTCATCATAAGATTTCTCCCCATTTACTTACTGCACTCTTAACCTTTCTTATCACTATTTTATTTTTATTTTATTTTTTTTTCAACTTCAATTTTCCAAAAACACTTCACTATTACCCAATATCTGCTTGACATTGATTGAAAACCCCAATATCTGTAATTAATCTGTTCATTGAAGCATTATCGTATTTACACGGTCTCTTTCCTCAAATTAACCCAAAGGTATCCTTATAGGAATCTACGGTCTCAAGGCTTTCAATAATGAGAATGGCACTAATACCATTTATCACAGTCAGTTCAATTTATTTCATACTTATTCAACATATTGTCGCAGTTCAATACTCACTACCCACTCTTCCAATGTATGTATATCATCAGTATCAGATTCCTCAATTAGTCCTATCGTTCTTTTTACTTTTCACTGTTCCACAATTCCAAACACATTCTGTCTCTAATCACAGTTACTACCATTATTTACCTCGCATAATTCCCTATTAGGGTCTTATTGACTTTACCATACATCTTTTACCCTTTTTATTGAGTCCACAATGAGTGTATTTGCAATTTCTTTATGAAGGTGTCACTACATCACCTCATTGTCAGTTTCCCTTTTTGACCCTCTTGTCTCTATTCAGTTACTCTTTTTTATTTTCTCTTCTCATTTGTTTTCATATCATTCCTATCAACATATGTTAATACCTTGTCATCTATATTTAAACCTCCAAAATTTTCCATTTTCTTTTAGCATCTCTCTTCTCAGTTCGGGACTCTTTTATTTTTCGTTTCAAATCTAGATTCCTCAACAGTTTTGCATCATAAACGGAGATCGATTCACTTTACATTGCAATTAGATTACCTCCAATTAGAATTTCACTTATGTTGGATACTTTACATTTCTGTACATACTGTGCAGATAATCTCAGCAGTATGAGCTAGGACCCAATTTCACTTTTAATTTTGTCCACAAAAGTCTCATCAACCAATGATTATTCCTAATTATGTTTCAATCCTTCTTCACTATACGTACAATCTCAATCAAGACACTCTTATGTCATCATTTAACAGATCAGAACATTCCTTTCGCGAAGGTTCCTTGTGACAGTCACTTAAACACTTTCTTTAACACTTATTCAGTAATCTATACCAGAATCACTTTTCAGTTCCTCTCATACAGGTACACTCAGTCCACTTTTGTCTTACTTTAACCTCTTAAGAACTTCACACTTATAATCACTCTAAACATTTATCGCTCATTTCCTCTATGATTTCCATATATCTGTCACATACATTTCATTAGTCACAATCAACATTACTGTCCAATAGATGTCCCTAACAGTAAATCGATTTAAATGCAATAACTCTTTTCATACACCACTATTGTGGTTTCATTCTTTTCAAGATCTTTATTTCATTCTCACCATATCATTAAACTGTATGTCTCATTCCCCTATCCGTTACGTGCAACTTGACCTTGTAAGGTCATATCAATTTGGCTTATCAGCTTATGATCATTATTCCTATTTTTTTTATTCTGTTTTCTGCTACTTATCTTCTATTTTCCTCAAACAGTCTATGATCAGGTGTTCACAGTCCCCAATATCCGACAAAGTCGTTGATACCACTCCATTTTATCTCCATTTATGCATGCAAATGCGTTGTTCAAGAATTCAAGATTGGTGATTCAAGATAATTTACGGTGTATGGCTACAAAGCCCAAAGATATCAGTTCAGTGTCACTCAAGAATTCAATCCAATACAGTAATCGTATGCGAATCGGTCACATATAATTCAGTAATAATACAGTTCACTCATACATTTCGGTGGTCATACAAGAGTCCATTCAATACGGTGAGAACATACAGATTCGATCATGTATATTTCAATAATCATGCAATTTACGATGTCATGTAGCGGTCCGCTCAAGACAAAGAAAAGCATACAATTCAATCACATTCATTTCAAGAATTCATACGGTGAGCATTTAGACAATCAAGAATTTGAGAAACCAACTAGGTTACTCACCAGAACTCCGAGCTATTGCTCGAAGTCCCAAAGAATGTCCGTGGAACGATGATCCAACGACGCCACTATAACAAAGAAAGTACAACCCATTACTAATTGCCCAATAAAACAGTACAGTAATGCATATGTCTCAGGGCAAAAGATGTACAATGCGTGTTCACGATTTTCCGGTGCTAAATCCCAATTTCGATACCTTAAGCCCAATTCCACTTTCTTACTCAATTGCTCGACAATAATTGATCCAAATTCTATGATCCAGTCCAATTTCCTATATTCATACTTCCTATAACAATTTCCTATCCATTAGGTCAAAACCTCCATTGCAATCTCCAATTAAAACTCCAATAGTCTCAATTTGTGACACTTAGGTCACACTATGAATCACAATTGACCTCAATCTCTATAATTCAAGACCAATTAAATCAAATCTAATTCCATAATTATTCACAACAGACCTTTTTTTCCCTATTTCATAACGAACTGAATTACCTCAATTGGAGGTCCAAAACAAAAGATATGCCCAATAACCCAAAGAATCATCCAATCGGAAAATCCATCCTCGTCGCGACCACGTCCTTCGCCATGACGACAGCGATCGTTCGTCATGACGATAAATCGTTCGCCCGGCGAACACTCCTGATTCGCCCCACAAGCAAGACGCCAAAGGCTCGCCATGACGTGCCAATTTTTCCACTCGTCGTCGTCGTCTACACAAGCTCGCCGACTAACACATTTATTTAAATTAATTTATTCGTCGCGACGAAGCCCTACCACTTCTATGCTCGTCGCGACGTGCGAAGACCAGATCGTCTTCTCCGAACGATTTTCCGCCATTAGAGCTATTAATAACCTCCATTAAACACCCTAACCACTCAATCTAACCCATAAATGCCATAATCGCTCAAATAACCAAGAATAACAACATTAAAGCCAATAAAACTTACCAATCGATAAATCGATCCACAACTTTCAGAACCCTAAAATCTTCCCCAATCACCGATTAACACTCTCAAACCTCTTAATCCTTCATCAATCACAATAAATCAGTTAGCTTAGCACAATGAGATGAAAACCATAGAGAAAGATCAAAGAATCCTCACCTATGGAGGAATCAAGATCACCGTCGAAGGAGAGAAGAAGAAGAAACGATAATGCCTTAGGTTATTTTTTTTCCCAATTTCCAACCCTACTATTTATAGCTTAAGTCTCGTAATCAGTCCAATTTTCGCCTCAAATTTTCCATGGCTCAACATATTTATTTCCTATCATAAACTTCTAGTTTTTTTCCATTACCATTGGACAGTTCTTTCAAGAATATACGGTCAATCACCATCACTCCAAAATTTTGATCGAGCATTTTCTCCCTAATTTCTAAAATTTTCTATAAGCCTCTATAAATTTCCAATCACTCACAAACATTCTAAATCAGTCATTTCAACCCAAGAACTCCTAATTTCTCACTCAATCATATTTCGATCGCCCAAATACCACAAGTCGATCAATTCACATACCACCAATTCCAATTCACAATGAAATACCGAAAATCATAAATGAATGTACCTATGAATAAATGACTATGCATATGCAGAGACTGTTCCTCTATAATTAGAGGCCGAGAGCATCTTTCGGTTGGTAAATCAAGATCAACCTATCACCAATCCCAAGATACCATAATACCCTTATCGACAAGAGCGGATGTTACAATTCACCCTCCTTATAAAAATTTCGTCCTCAAAATTTCATATACAAATAATCAAGAGGATGTGAGAATTGATCCACTCTTCTCTATTCGATTCTCACTCATATTCTTATCAAGATTCACAAATTCCTACATTCAGCATCGTAAACACATTTATCATTCCATAACTCGCTTCCCAATCCAAATCCATAAAACATTTTATCGATCAACAGACCATCTTTAGGTTTTAAACCACTATACCAATCTAATTTCACGATGGTCACGCAGAGGCCATTTAATAACGATTTTAGTTTCCTTAACGATTCGACTCATAGTCATGACGGGATCACTCAACCCCTATTACAGATTCACGCCTTTGTCATCATTTACTCAATTCAATTATAGTCTTTGACTATATTCAAACAATCACAACGGACTCCAAGGATATCGGCCTCACGATTGCCTCAAGAATACATTCATTAATCATTCCCACAATTTACTATTCAATTTCTCACTCTAGACCTTTGATTTCTCTTTCAAGACACTCTTGTTGAAACACAACACTTCATCGATTCCTTAAAATTCTCTAACAGATCTCTTTTGCCGTAAAACACACACTTCACAATCTGATCATAGATATCATTTTCTCATAAGTTGACTCACATTTGAATTTCCCAATACAGTTTGCGATTTTTGAATCACCGATTGTTTTGCCAAGACTTTTTATACACAATTTATTTGAAATTCGATAACTCATATTACTTTCTTTTTCCCGGTTTGACAATTATCCATCAACAAGAATAATTTTATACGCTATTGAATTTACCCAATCCATTTAATCTCTTTTGCAAATCATTCAAATTCTCTTGATCATCATTGATTTGCATATCCATGGATATATCCATAACCTTTCTATACAGTTAATGCCCCCACACTTTTTAAGGCGCCACAATTTCGTAAAATCGATCACGAAGACAAAGATACAACGTTATCCTTGTCCCTAGATACGCTTAATCACATTGCACTATAGTAACTAATTACCTCATAACCTTTATCGACATTTCACTATATATTGCCACATCACCAATTTAAAACAATATAATTAACACTTGTTGAGCAGTTCTCCAAATGTCTCTTCCACAATCATCACCATACTTTTCACACATTTCCTCAAACATTTTGTCATTTTCGGATAGATCCAAAGACTCGATTAATTCTCAATAATTAGAATACATATATTCCGACACATGTTCCTTTACACTAACTTCTCCATATAAGCCGCTATAAATCACTCCCGGGTTGAATAAACATTCATCACTTTCCTAACAGCTTTACTCAATTATTTGCAAATCAATATTCTCCTCAACGAGCAAAATCATATTACACATTCGGATCCCTTACATTAGCATAATACATATTTTCTCAATAACAGATTTTATCTCCGACACTTGAGTCTCAACTCGATTAGAATCCTCATTTCAAATTTAACTCTATTGTCCTTTCATTAATCACCATTTACTTTCATTCATCGATTTTACTCATGAAATTCTTCAACATCACAGCTTGTCACATGTCTTATCGGTCATTCTCAATACCTAGAAACTCAATTCCAACTATGCACAATATCCCATATAGATCAATCACACATCCATATAATCGAGCAATTAAACCGAACATCCGTTTCATTTCTCCGTATCATTATCTTACCTTTCAATCTTTTCGTTATTACATCATACCCTTGAATTTTCACACTCAAAATCAACATCATAGATTTACCATCATTCTAAATTTCTCACTAACGTAATCGATCTTCATCATAAATCATTATTTATAACACTTATCACAAGAATCAATCCCAATTGTAACATTTCATTTCATTCCCTTTACACACCGGAACTCTGGTCATTTCTATCATATTTCTATTCCTCTATCAATCCACAAGTCTATATTCATATCACATATTTCAAGACCACTCTCTTTTGCATATCATCGCATATCCATCAATATCGATACACTAAATGTTCAGCTTGTCATATCGCATCATATACTTTTTTTTATCCTTCGATGATCGCCACTTCCTTTTATCACACTCTACCGCCTTATCATTTCCTCTCTATCTCGACCGCTTATCGATCGATACACGCCATGCACGCGACTCATACGCTAGATCGGGATCGATTGTCACCGTCATTGTGACGACTTTAAAACTTTAATGCATGTAACTCAAGACAAATTTGAACGCCTATGTACAATCGCATTTCGGCTCGATACCACAAATGTAGCATCCCAACCCCGCAGACCCAATCCGATATCGTGGGTGATATCCGAGTCCACGCCACACGAGAATGGTAGGCTGTAAATCAATATCGACAAAACTCAATACACAATTTATTTAACGCTTTAGAATCAATCAAATGCACAATTCAATAAACAATGGGTCCCTTTAAAACGAATACATTCACTCAAAACACAATTTCAAGAATCACATTTCGCTTATACAATTATCATCTGGGGCCCTATAAAATAACAGTTCAATTTAGTAGAAAACGCGAAATTATTCATTTACACACACAACTCGAAAAGACACTTATGCAGACGCGAACTGATCCCAACCCTAGTCTCCGACTCTAATACAAAGAACATACTCCTGCTAAATCTGACGAGGTACTCTTCAATCCTCGAAAAATAGTTGCAATGTTGGGTGAGTTTATGAACTCAATGAGAAACCATCATTGATGGTTCACTAAATCATGCATTACGCAGATCGCGTATAGCACAAGACAAGAGTAGTCAATTAACGAGATCGTATAACATTGTACAACACTATATAACGATTTACAAATGATAAACGATTCTGATGATATATACAATTCACGGTGATAACCAATTACGTTACCATACCGTAGATTACGGTATGGCCTCACAGATTCACAGAGTCTATTAACGCCTATGGTAATCATACATAACAATTTATGATGTCACATCAAGGTTCGCAGATATGCAGCAGCTTACAAGAAATCATGTCAACACGCAATCACCATTGCCACAATTCACCATTCATTCACAATAATTTGCGTGAGATAACACACGGTCATTCACAAGAATCATACGGTATTTCGGACATTCAATATAGTATGCAATGCATATGAGCCTCTTTTCCGCTTATTGATGTTGTTCCCAAGTGCTCATCGGTGTTCATGGGGGACGCGTCTGTGATTTTCCCTGCTAAGCCCCACAAGATCAAAGGTTCGAGCTCGAGGCTCTTTTCAAAGGATAATAGCAACTGGGACACGCCCATTATCCGATCATGCATTTATGCATGCGATGCGATGTTCAAGAATTCAAGATTGATGATTCAAGAATTTATGTGTATGGCTACAAAGCCCAAAGATATCGATTCAAGTGTCACCAAGAATTCAATCCAATACAAAGAATCGTATGCGAATCGGTCACATATAATTCAAGAATAATACAGCTTCACTCATACATTTCGGTGGTCATACAAGAGTCCGCTCAATACGGTGAGAACATACTGATTCGATCATGTATATTTCAATAATCATGCAATTTACAAAGGTCATGTAGCAATCCGTTCGCTCAAGACAAAGAAAAGCATACAATTCAATCACATTCATTTCAAGAATTCATACAATGAGCATTTAGACAATCAAGAATTTGAGAAACCAACTAGGTTACTCACCTGAATCTCCGAGCTATCGCCTGAAGTCCCAAAGAATGTTCGTGGAACGATGATCCAACGACGCCACTATAACAAAGAAAGTACAACCCATTACTAATTGCCCAATAAAACAAAGACAAGAATGCATATGTCTCAAAGGCAAAAGATGTACAATGCGTGTTCACGATTTTCGGTGCTAAATCCCAATTTCGATACCTTAAGCCCAATTCCACTTTCTTACTCAATTGCTCGACAATAATTGATCCAAATCCTATGATCCATCCAATTTCCTATATTCATACTTCCTATAACAATTTCCTATCCATTGGGTCAAAACCTCCATTGCAATCTCCAATTAAAACTCCAATAGTCTCAATTTGTGACATTTAGGTCACACTATGAATCACAATTGACCTCAATCTCTATAATTCAATTACCAATTAAATCAAATCTAATTCTATAATTATTCACGGTATGAGACCTTTTTTTTTCCTATTTCATAATGAATCTGGAATTACCTCAATTGAGGTCCACAATAAAAGATATGCCCAATAACCCAAAGAATCATCCAATCGAAAATCCATCCTCGTCGCGACCCACGCCCTTCGCCAGGACGCATAACGGTCGCTCGACGCGACGATAAATCGTTCTCCCGCGTAACACTCCTGATTAATCGCCATGGCAAGACGCCAAAGGCTCGCCGTCGCACTAATTTTTCCACTCGTCGCGTCGCTACACAAGCTCGCCATGACTAACACATTTATTTAAATTAATTTATTCGTCGCGACGAAGCCCTACCACTTCTATGCTCGTCGCGACGCATGCGAAGACCAGATCGTCTTCTCCGAACGATTTTCCGCCATTAGAGCTATTAATAACCTCCATTAAACACCCTAACCACTCAATCTAACCCCATAAATGCCATAATCGTCAAATAACCAAGAATAACAACATTAAAGCCAATAAAACTTACCAATCGATGAATCGATCCACAACTTCAGAACCCTAAAATCTTCCCAATCACCGATTAACACTCTCAAACCTCTTAATCCTTCATCAATCACAATAAATCGCTTAGCTTAGCACAATGAGATGAAAACCATAGAGAAAGATCAAAGAATCCTCACCTATGGAGGAATCAAGATCACCGTCAAGGAGAGAAGAAGAAGAAACGATAATGCCTTAGGTTATTTTTTTTCCCCAATTTCCAACCCTACTATTTATAGGCTTAAGTCTCGTAATCACCCAATTTTCGCCTCAAATTTTCCATGGCTCAACATATTTATTTCCTATCAAGAACTTCTAGTTTTTTTTTCCATTACCATCGATG
This sequence comes from Erythroxylum novogranatense, assembly GCA_029891385.1. NCBI lineage: Eukaryota > Viridiplantae > Streptophyta > Magnoliopsida > Malpighiales > Erythroxylaceae > Erythroxylum > Erythroxylum novogranatense. The sequence continues at coordinate 24,679,616 of CM057230.1, read as the reverse complement.
CTTCTTTCAAGAATATACGGTCAATCATCATCACTCCAAAATTTTCGATCCGCATTTTCTCCCGAATTTCTCGAAAATTTTCTATAAGCTCTATAAATTTCCAATCACTCACAAACAGTTCTAAATCGGTCATTTCAACCCAAGAACTCCTAATTTCTCACTCAATCATATTTCCAAATATTCTAGTCGGTTCACAAGTCGATCAATTCACATACCACCAATTCACCAATTCCAATTCACAATGAAATACCGAAAATCATAAATGCATGTACCTATGAATAAATGACTATGCATATGTCAGAAGATCCTGCTATCGGCGCGATGAGCATCGTGTTATGAGTGTAGAGTTGTTAGTGCTTAATTTGTGATCGAGTGTTTTGTGGCCTCGATTTTAGAGATAGATCATTTTGCACATGCATATACATAGTGACATGTATTCATGATTGTTCCGCATTTGATAGTGATTGTGTTTGGAAAAGTGAAATTGAGATGATTTTGTGAATTGTGATTATTTAAAATGTTGAAATAATGGGTTAATGAAATCTTGCGATTATGAATTTTGGTGAAATTATTGTATTTGTATATGCTGGTAAATTTATGGTGTATTGGAAGATATATTTATAGTTGGGAGCAAGAATTAATTAAATGAAGTGTTGGAGATAGTTTGGTCATATTGGAAAGGGAGAACTAAATGGAGTTAGTTCAAAAGTAACGGTTATAGTTTATTCATTAAGAAAGTGACATGTGTACTTGGACTTTGTACCCTAGCTAGGAGTAGGTGGTCACTATTCCTTGAGGGCTGATGGGTTAAGTCTTGTCCAAGCCTTCTTTATTCATTTTCTTCCAAAACTTTTCTCTAGGAGACATAAAGCTTTCCTACCCAAATTATCTTCTAAGTGGACTTTGGTGTTCGTCTTTCTTTCACCAACCTTTCTACCTTTGGTGTTGTCGACTTAAGGAGAATCCATAAGCTGATCTTTTCGTGTGGAGTTTAGAGCTTGAAGATCTGTTTGAGTTCTCAACAGTAAGTGTTAGAGAAACCCCTCATTGTTAGAGATTTATGAAATAAAGTTGAGAGATTTCGTCGTTTTCATGGAAAGATGTATTTCATGTGTTTGTTCATAAATCCTGGGTAGTTGGGGAGGAATAAATTCTGTTATAGTGTTAAATGAGTGGTTGAGAAAACTTTTAGTGTTCGTGATATGTCCTGGAAAGGAAAATCAGTTGAAGCGAAAATCAGTGAAGGAAAATCAGTGAAGCAAAAGCGCATAATATGGACGTGATATCGATAGATTTAGACAAAATTTCCTTCTTGAAAGTTGTAGATCTTTCTTTATCTATGAGATAGATGTCAAGTTTGTCCAATTTGGATATTGAGTCAAAAGATATGATCTATATAAGTGGACATGTTCTGAAGCGAAAACCAGCTGAAAGGAAAATCAGTTGAAGTTAAAATCAGCTGAAGGAAAATCAGCTGAAGCAAAAGCAGACGATATGGACGTGATATCGATAGATTTAGACAAAATTTCCTTCTTGAAAGTTGTAGATCTTTCTTTTCTATGAGATAGATGTCAAGTTTGTCCAATTTGGATATTGGAGTCAAAAGATATGATCTATATAAGTGGACATGTTCTGAAGCGAAAACCAGCTGAAAGGAAAATCAGTTGAAGCAAAAATCAGCTGAAGGAAAATCAGCTGAAGCAAAAGCAGACGATATGGACGTGATATCGATAGATTTAGACAAAATTTCCTTCTTGAAAGTTGTAGATCTTTATTTTCTCTATGAGATAGATGTCAAGTTTGTCCAATTTGGATATTGGAGTCAAAAGATATGATCTATATAAGTGGACATGTTCTGAAGCGAAAACCAGCTGAAAGGAAAATCAGCTGAAGCGAAAATCAGCTGAAGGAAAATCAGCTGAAGCAAAAGCAGACGATATGGACGTGATATCGATAGATTTAGACAAAATTTCCTTCTTTAAAGTTGTAGATCTTTCTTTTCTCTATGAGATAGATATCAAGTTTGTCCAATTTGGATATTGGAGTCAAAAGATATGATCTATATAAGTGGACATGTTCTGAAGCGAAAACCAGCTGAAAGGAAAATCAGCTGAAGCGAAAATCAGCTGAAGGAAAATCAGCTGAAGTAAAAGCAGACGATATGGACGTGATATCGATAGATTTAGATAAAATTTCTTTCTTGAAAGTTGTAGATCTTTATTTTCTCTATGAGATAGATGTCAAGTTTGTCCAATTTGGATATTGGAGTCAAAAGATATGATCTATATAAGTGGACATGTTCGAAGCAAAACCAGCTGAAAGGAAAATCAGTCGAAGTTAAAATCAGTCAAGGAAAATCAGCTGAAGCAAAAGCAGATGATATGGACGTGATATCGATAGATTTAGACAAAATTTCCTTCTTGAAAGTTGTAGATCTTTCTTTTTCTATGAGATAGATGTCAAGTTTGTCCAATTTGGATATCGGAGTCAAAAGATATGATCTATATAAGTGGACATGTTCGGCAGAAAAAATCAGTCAAGCAAAAATCGGAAGGAAGGAAAAATCAATGAAGTTTAAAACCACCAAGTTTAAAACCAGTTGAAGGAAAACCAGCTGAAGCAAAAATCAGCTGAAGCGAAAATCAGCTGAAGCAAAAATCAGCTGAAGCAAAATCAGCTGAAGCTTAAACCACCAAGCAAAATCGACGAAGGAAAACAAATTGCATGATCAATGTTTTGAGGATAACTTGAGTTATAGAACTCCAAATGACCTGATTCTTGAAGCATTGGATTCCTAACACATTTCTTAATCTCTCCACAAACAATTTATGGATTTTAATATTAAATTGGAAATGATTAAGTGAGTCAAAGTAAGGGTATTGGTGGAGGGAACATGAACTAGATGTTTTACTGAACATGTTTCAGTGATGTGATGATATCTTGGTCTATGGTATTCCAATTAAGGTGATACTTGATTCGTTAAGAACTAGAGAAAGAGGTCTATCATTGTGATAAAGATTGAGAGTTTGAATTTTGATTTACGGGATTGCAAGTATCGAAAGAGAGTCCATTATAGTTTCTAATGTGACCAAAGAGTTACGTTGTAACTAATGGAGTATGATTAGAGTTCGAGTGAGTGAAATTGAATTAAAGGGAATGCTATTGACCTAGTGAATAGTGAATTTTGGTTGTAAAGTGAGCGATAGCCTAATTGGGTTTAGTGCCAGAGAATCATGAACATGCATCATACAAGTTTGAATTAAAGACATGTGCATTATTGAATATCTTTAATCGAGCACCTAGTGATGAGAAATTGTTTGATTGTTTTAGAGGCTCCGCTGGATCGCCGGACCACGGATATTTTGGGACTTCGAGCAAGAGTTCGGAAGTTACGGTGAGTAACCTAGTTGGTTCCTCGACTTTTAAGTGATTATATGTGCTGTGAATATGTATAAATTAAGTGTAAAGGTGAGTGATATACATGTGAAGTGAATGAGCTAAATGCGATAAGTGTTAGTGATTGTACCAAGTGTGATCTACATAAATGTGAATTCATGTGAATGAGAATCAGTATATAATTGTGAATAAGAGCCTGATTGTGACAAGTGAGTGAAGTGAGATAAATGTGCTAGTATTTGTGATCGTAAGTGTGAGCGCATGCCTAGCATGATATGAGCGGTAAAATTTACCGTCAGGACTAGAGAGCACGTTGATTGAGCTTTGAGCTCGATTATCGCGAGAGGGCCTAGAGCCAAATCGGCAAGAGTGCATACCCGGAGGGCTCTCCTATTTGCCTAAATTGTGATCATTGTGAAAAGGAATAGTGCATACCCAGAGGGCTCTCCTATCCCTAAAGTGAGTGGGCGAGTGCATACCCCGAGGGCTCTCCTACTTGCCAAAATGTGAATATAAATGCTCACCACAACAATGTCATAACAAGAGACTTTGCATACATATGCATCTCGAGTGTATAGTGTGATGGAGAATGCGAGTGACATACTGAAAAATGTGGATTGATATGTGATATTGTAATTGTGTAAATTGTGAAGTGTAATGAGAATTATGTGATAAAGGTAAAGTGCGATTGTGATATTGCGTGTGATATAATATAATGTGTAAATTGTGAATAGTGTTTATAAAGCGTTAAAGTGTAATTTGAGATATAGTATATGTATATGCATGTGTTGGATGAACCATCAATGATGGTTTCTCATCGAGTTCGCAAACTCACCCAACATTGCAATATATTTTTCAGACAACGCGGTGAGGACTCTAGCTCCCGGATAGACGCTTCAGAGTGAGTGTTCGTGATCAAGGGCGTGATGGATCATAGGTCGGTCATTTGGGGTGACTTCTTTTGGGAACATTGTTTTGGGATGACTTAGTATAGACGCTTGTATCGGTTTCCTTTTGAGATGTATTTATTCGTAGGGAACCGATAGATCGTCTATATTTTGGGATTGATGTTATAAATGAATGATTATTATGGTTTTAAATTTCAAAGTGATTTTCATATTGTGGAATTTAGTGTATTGATGCCATGCGAGTGTTTAGAGATTATTTTCGTAGTAGCACTTCCTTATCGTGGATATGCGCGGAACGACCCACAGGCGCCCCAATGTGTACCCCGCGTGAGGGGCGCTACATTAGGTGGTATCGAGCATGGTTTGGCATCTTTTGGGCATAGTGTGTTTTAGGCCCAATTTCAAAGGCAAAAGCGGTAATTGATCGAATTTTATGTGTTGTAGGTCATTCGCTCGGGGATCAAGTGGATCAACCAAATGACCTAGAATCCGTGGGAGCTAGTAGAGAGTCCCTATGCCTCATTCTCGATGAGTTGCCTCCTGAGTTCCCGTGAGACGGAGCGAGGTTTGATAAATTGCGCAAGTGGAGCGATTGACTTCTATGGCAAGACTGACCTGCTGGAGGCCGAGGAATGGTTGAGAGGACCGAGAGAGTCCGGATCGATGAGTTGTGATGCAGAGGAGCGTTTTGACTATGCAAAGGTCATTGCTTCAGTGGTCCAGCCTTACCGTTGGTGGAAGGCTGCTCCGCGGTTCTTCCAGCCCCTGCTTATTGACTTCGATGATTTCTGCGGGCATTCAGAGATAATTTCATGCCCAAGGATTATCTAGAGATGAAGATGCAGAATTTCTCGAAATGAGACAAAGGTATGTCGCATGGCGATTATGAGGTTCAGTTTAATGAGTTAGTGGGATATGCCTCTTCTGTGGTCGCTTCAGAGTCTGACAGATGCAGGAAGTTTGAGGGTGGACTCAATTTTGAGATCCGTTCCCGGCTAGCCAGAGCGGATATGGATTCCTTTATTCACTGAGGGCATTGCGGTGAGAGTCGAGCAGCTTCGAGAGAGACGAGCCGAGTCCGGTCAGGCCCCAAGGGCAAAAGACCGAGCAGTAGTCGAGGTGAGAGTAGAGGATCTAGTAAGCGCCAAGCCAGACTTTCAGTCGTCTGGCGCAGAGGCAGCAGCGATGAAAGGCAGAGGCGATTTTCTCACCGTTTCATGGCGGCCAGTAGTGGTGCTAGAGGCTCGGGATGAGTATCCCACTGTGTGAGTTCTGCGAGAGGAGGCATAGTGGAGAGTCTTTGGAGGGCTACTGGAGCTTGTCTCAAGTGTGGTTCAATGGACCACCACCCAGAGTGTCCTTTCACTGTGGAGGCCCAGTCTGCATGACGGTAGATCGGCAAGGCACCACGGCAAGTGCAGAGCCGTGGAGGTGGATCGGGGTTCAGAGGTCGAGGCGAGGCCGAGGCCGCGAAGGAGGGATCAGCAGAGATCTCGAGGGACAGAGCAATGGGCAATGATCCTGTGCCGTAGTCTATTCTATGACTCGGCAGAGGCTCAGAGTCTCCAGATGTTGTTCAAGGGTATGCTTCTAATTTCGGTTTTGAAGCATATGCATTGATGGATCCTGGATCCACTCATTCATTTATTGCACCGCATGTGGCATGTAGATTACATTGTGATAAAGAGAGATTGTAGTGGGCTAGAGGTGAGTACACCTCAGGTAGTACGATGATGTTGGGAGAGGTCCATGAGGGATGTGTGATAGTGATTGATCGCATGAGTTGAAAGTGATCTCATAGTGCTATCCTCGAGAGATTGATGTGATCCTAGGTATGGACCGCCTTATCGCCCATAGAGCCGTGATGGATTGTTATACCAAGGAGGTCAGGTTGAATCTCCGGTCACCGAGAGTCAGCCGAGGTATTAGTCGCAAAGGCCGCCTAGGATGATTTCTTTTATGAAAGTGCCCCGAGATTGATGCGAGAGGATGTGAGGCCTATTTGGCCCATGTGATCGATTCTAGAGTCGAAAGGTAGATTAGAGGATGTCCCGTGATCGTGGAGTTTCCGGATGTGTTCCCCGATGAGTTACCGGGTTTGCCACGGATCGGGAGACAAAGTTTAGGATAGACCTCGCTCCGTGCACTGCTCCTATATCTATTCCTCCATATAGGATGGCACCGTGGAACCGAGGGAGCTTAAGGCTCGCCATGGAGTTATTAGATAAGGGTTCTATTAGACCCGGTGTTTCATTGGGAGCTCCGGTGTTGTTTCAGAAGAAGAAAGATGGGACATTGAGGTTGTGTATCGATTATAGGCGACTTAATCAAGTTATCACAAGAATAAGTACCCACCGCCTAGGATCGATGATTTATTTGATCACCAGGAGCTCGAGTGTTTACTAAGTTAGACTTGAAATCGTGGTATTATCATTGAGGATAGCGGAGGCCGATGTGCCCAAGAGTGCGTTCAGAGTAGGTACGGGCATTTCGAGTTCTTAGTGATGCCGCTTGGGTCGACTAATGCCCCGCATTTTCATGGCTCGATGAATAAGGTCTTTCACCTACCTTGATCGGTTTGTGATTGTGTTTATTGACGATATCCTAAGGTATTCGAGGTCGAGAGAGGAGCATGCGAGCATCCGAGGACTCAGATTGCAGACATGAGAGAGAGGTTGTATGCCAAATTTATGAAATGTGAATTACGGCTTGATGAGGTGGTGTTCCTAGGACACATAGTGTCCGTGAGGGTATCCAAGGATCCTCACAAGATTGAGGCAAGGCAGAGTTGGGAGGTTCCGAGGAACGGTCGAGCCGAGGTTTCCTCTGACTAGCGGTGATATTACGGAGGTTTGTCGAGGGGTTCTCAGTGATCTCCCTTTGATTTAAACTTCGAGGAAGAGTGTGGTTTTCCGATGGGATGATGAGTGTCGAGGAGCTTTGAGGAGCTCAGCGTTTGACTACGGCACAGATGTTGGCGTTGCCATCGTGGTCCGGAGGATATGTGGTATTCAATGATGCGTCGCAGTTAGGTTTGGGTTGTGTCGATGCGGCATGGTAGAGTGATAGCGTATGCCTCGAGACAGATTGAGGTCTCATGAGAGGAATTACCCAAAGGCATGATTTAGAGTTGGCTGCAGTAGTGTTTGCCTCAAGATCTGGAGACATTACTTGTATGGGAGATGTTCCAGATCTTCACGGATCATAAAAGCTTGAGGTATCTGCTGAGTCGGCGAGAGTTGAATCGAGATGAGGAGATGGACTGAGTTGTTCAAGGATTACGACCGCACTATTGAGTACCACCTGTGGAAGGCCAATGTGGTGGCCGATGCCTCGAGTAGGAGATCGCATGGTAGTGTAGCTCGATTCGTGTGTCGAGGTTGCCGTGCCTAGTTCAGTTGAGAGCACTTAATGTGCAGATGGATTTGGCTCAGATGGAGCCTTGACAGGCTACTCTGAGATTGAGACCGATGTTGCAGGATCGGATCCGGCGATTCGGGATCGGGACCCGGTGTTAGTGAGATTGATGGATGAGTCGAGGCGGGGTTGATCGCTGAATTTGAGTTGAGAGATGGGACTTTTGGATGGGTCAGAGATTGTGTGTGCCTAATGTGGGTGAGCTGAGACAAGAGATTTTAGAGGAGGCGCATGTAGCCGCTTATGCGATGCACCCTCGAGTCACCAAGATGTATAATACTCTCAAGTTGCATTTTTGGTGGCTGTGTACGAAGAGACAAGTGGCGAGTTTGTTTTCGATGTTTGACGTGCAAAGAAAGTTAAGGCCGAGCACCAGCCCCGATGGGTAAGTTGATTCGTTGCCCATTCCGGAGTGGAAGTGGGAGCGAATCACTATGGATTTTATTATGGGGTTGCCGAGGACGCCGAGGCAGCATGATGCGATCTGGGTCATAGTGGACCGATTGACCAAGTCGGCTCATTTCTTGCCAGTGCGAGAGAACAATACTCTCGATCAATTGGCTCAGAAGTATGTGACAGAGATTGTGCGACTGCATGGGGTCCCAGTGTCTATAGTGTCTGATCGGGATCCCAGATTTACTTCGAGGTTCTGGAGGAGCCTGCATCGTACTGGGTTCGAGGTCAACTTTAATCTGCTGCTTCATCCTCGCATGATGGGCGAGTGAGAGGACTATCAAGACTGCTGAGGATATGCCGAGAGCTCGAGTATTAGAGTTCAAAGGTGCTTGGGATCAATACTTGGCTCGATTGAGTTTCATGACAATAATCGCATCAGAGCAAGATTGGATGGCACCGTATGAGGCCTTGTATGGCGGTAGTGCAGATCACCTCTTTACCGGGATGAAGAGGTGTGAGGATGCTTGAGGGCCCTGAGCTGATCCAGGATACTGATGGATAACGGAGAGTGATTAGAGTCGCATTAAAGGCGGCTGGGATAGATGAAGAGTTATGTGGATCAAGATCGACGAGAGATAGAGTATTTGTGGGTGATAGAGTGTTCTTCGAGTGTCTCCTCGAGAGGAGTTCGAGGTTTGGCCGTAAGTGGCAAGTTGAGTCCCCGCTATATTGGCCCGTATGAGATTATCGAGAGGATTGGACCATTAGCCTATAGATTGGCGCTGCCTAGTGAGATGTCCCAGCATACGATGTTTTTCATGTGAGTATGCTCGAGATACCGCCGCACCCGTCGATGTGATTCCGGCTCAAGAGATTGAGATAGCGAGTGATATGAGTTATATTGAGGAGCCGCAGATTATCGGATCGCTGGGTCAAGCAATTGAGGAGCAGGGTGATTCCATTGGTGAAAGTCCTATGGAAGAACCATTCTTCGAGGAGGCAACTTGGAGACCGAGGAGCACGTGAGGAGGCAAGACCTCATCTGCTCGACCGGTCAGTATGAAATTTCGGGACGAAATTTTCTTTTAGGAGGGAGAATTGTAGATCCTGCTACCGGCGCGATGAGCATCGTGTTATGAGTGTAGAGTTGTTAGTGCTTAATTTGTGATCGAGTGTTTTGTGGCCTCGATTTTAGAGATAGATCATTTTGCACATGCATATACATAGTGACATGTATTCATGATTGTTCGGCATTTGATAGTGATTGTGTTTGGAAAAGTGAAATTGAGATGATTTTGTGAATTGTGATTATTTAAAATGTTGAAATAATTGGGTTAATGAAATCTTGCGATTATGAATTTTGGTGAAATTATTGTATTTGTATATGCTGGTAAATTTATGGTGTATTGGAAGATATATTTATAGTTGGGAGCAAGAATTAATTAAATGAAGTGTTGGAGATAGTTTGGTTATATTGGAAGGGAGAACTAAATGGAGTTAGTTCAAAAGTAACTAAGTTATAGTTTATTCATTAAGAAAGTGACATGTGTACTTGGACTTTGTACCTAGCTAGAGTAGGTGGTCACTATTCCTCGAGGGCTGATGGGTTAAGTCTTGTCCAAGCCTTCTTTATTCATTTTCTTCCAAAACTTTTCTCTCGGAGACATAGAGCTTTCCTACCCAAATTATCTTCTAAGGGACTTTGGTGTTCTTTCTTTCTTTCACCAACCTTTCTCTACCTTTGGTGTTGTCGACTCTAAGGAGAATCCATAAGTTGATCTTTTCGTGTGGAGTTTAGAGCTTGAAGATCTGTTTGAGTTCTCAACAGGTAAGTGTTAGAGAAACCCCCTTGCTGTTAGAGATTTATGAAATAAAGTTGAGAGATTTCTGTCGTTTTCATGGAAAGATGTATTTCATGTGTTTGTTCATAAATCCTGGGTAGTTGGGGAGGAATAAATTCTGTTATAGTGTTAAATGAGTGGTTGAGAAAACTTTTAGTGTTCGGTGATATGTCCTGGAAAGGAAAATCAGCTGAAGGAAAATCAGCTGAAGCAAAAGCAGACGATATGGACGTGATATCGATAGATTTAGACAAAATTTCCTTCTTGAAAGTTGTAGATCTTTCTTTTCTCTATGAGATAGATGTCAAGTTTGTCCAATTTGGATATTGGAGTCAAAAGATATGATCTATATAAGTGGACATGTTCTGAAGCGAAAACCAGCTGAAAGGAAAATCAGTTGAAGCGAAAATCAGTGAAGGAAAATCAGCTGAAGCAAAAGCAGACGATATGGATGTGATATCGATAGATTTAGACAAAATTTCCTTCTTGAAAGTTGTAGATCTTTCTTTTCTATGAGATAGATGTCAATTTTGTCCAATTTGGATATTGAGTCAAAAGATATGATCTATATAAGTGGACATGTTCTGAAGCGAAAACCAGCTGAAAGGAAAATCAGCTGAAGCGAAAATCAGTCAAGGAAAATCAGGTGAAGCAAAAGCGCACGATATGGACATGATATCGATAGATTTAGGCAAAATTTTACTTCTTGAAAGTTGTAGATCTTTATTTCTCTATGAGATAGATGTCAAGTTTGTCCAATTTGGATATTGGAGTCAAAAGATATGATCTATATAAGTGGACATATTTCAAGCGAAAACCAGTGAAAGGAAAATCAGTGAAGCGAAAATCAGTGAAGGAAAATCAGCTAAAGCAAAAGCAGACGATATGGACGTGATATCGATAGATTTAGACAAAATTTCCTTCTTAAAGTTGTAGATCTTTCTTTTATCTATGAGATAGATGTCAAGTTTGTCCAATTTGGATATCGGAGTCAAAAGATATGATCTATATAAGTGGACATGTTCAGGCAGAAAAAATCAGGTGAAGCAAAAATCGAAGGAAGGAAAATCAGTGAAGCGAAAACCAGCTGAAGCGAAAACCAGCTGAAGGAAAACCAGCTGAAGCAAAAATCAGCTGAAGCGAAAATCAGCTGAAGCAAAAATCAGCTGAAGCAAAAATCAGCTGAAGCGAAAACCAATTGAAGCAAAAATCGACGGAAGGAAAGCGATGCGTGCATAGATCGGTGTTTTGAGGATAACTTGAGTTATAGAACTCCAAATGACCTGATTCTTGAAGCATTGATTCCTAACACATTTCTTAATCTCTCCACAAACAATTTATGGATTTTAGTATTAAATTGGAAATGATTAAGTGAGTCAAAGTAAGGGTATTGGTGGAGGAACATGAACTAGATGTTTTCTTGAACATGTTTCGTTGATGTGATGATATCTTGGTCTATGGTATTCCAATTAAGGTGATACTTGATTCGTTAAGAACTAGAAAGAGGTCTATCATTGTGATAAAGATTGAGAGTTTGAATTTTGATTTACGGGATTGCAAGTATCGAAGAGAGTCCATTATAGTTTCTAATGTGACCAAAGAGTTACGTTGTAACTAGCGGAGTATGATTAGAGTTTGAGTGAGTGAAATTGAATTAAAGGGAATGCTATTGACCTAGTGAATAGTGAATTTTGGTTGTAAAGTGAGCGATAGCGAATTGGGTTTAGTCTTAGGTAGAATCATGAACATGCATCATACAAGTTTGAATTAAAGACATGTGCATTATTGAATATCTTTAATCGAGCACCTAGTGATGAGAAATTGTTTGATTGTTTTAGAGGTCCGTTGGATCGTCAGACCACGGATATTCTTTGGGACTTCAGGCAAGAGTTTCGGAAGTTACTGGTGAGTAACCTAGTTGGTTCCTCGACTTTTAAGTGATTATATGTCTTTGTGAATATGTATAAATTAAGTGTAAAGGTGAGTGATATACATGTGAAGTGAATGAGCTAAATGCGATAAGTGTTAGTGATTGTACCAAGTGTGATCTACATAAATGTGAATTCATGTGAATGAGAATCGGTGTATATAATTGTGAATAAGAGCTCGATTGTGACAAGTGAGTGAAGTGAGATAAATGTGCTAGTATGTGTAAGTGTGAGCGCATGCCTAGATGATATGAGCGGTAAAATTTACCGTTGTGACTAGAAAGCACGATGATTGAGCTTTGAGCTCGATTATCGCTGAGAGGGCCTAGAGCCAAATCAGCATGAGTGCATACCGGAGGGCTCTCCTATTTGCCTAAATTGTGATCATTGTGAAAAGGAATAGTGCATACCAGAGGCTCTCCTATCCCTAAAGTGAGTGGGCAAGAGTGCATACCACGAGGGCTCTCCTACTTGCCAAAATGTGAATATAAATGCTCAGTCACAACAATGTCATAACAAGAGACTTTGCATACATATGCATCTGAGTGTATAGTGTGATGGAGAATGCGAGTGACATCTAAAAATGTGGATTGATATGTGATATTGTAATTGTGTAAATTGTAAAGTGTAATGTGAGAATTATGTGACGGTGTAAAGTGCGCATTGTGATATTGCGTGTGATATAATATAATGTAAATTGTGAATAGTGTTTATAAAGCGTTAAAGTGTAATTTGAGATATAGTATATGTATATGCATGTGTTGGATGAACCATCAATGATGGTTTCTCATTGAGTTCGCAAACTCACCCAACATTGCAATATATTTTTCAGGATAGCGTCGGTAGGACTCTAGCTCCCGGGATAGACGTTTCTGTAGTGAGTGTTCGTGATCAAGGGCAGCGATGGATCATAGGTCGGTCAGCTGGGGTGACTTCTTTTGGGAACATTGTTTTGGGATGACTTAGTATAGACGTTTGTATCGGTTTCCTTTTGAGATGTATTTGCTTTGTAGGGAACCGATAGATCGGTCTATATTTTGGGATTGATGTTATAAATGAATGATTATTATGGTTTTAAATTTCAGTGATTTTCATATTGTGGAATTTAGTGTATTGATGCCATGCGAGTGTTTAGAGATTGTTTTCGTAGTAGCACTTCCTTATCGTGGGATATGCGCTTAAGCGACCCCAGGCGCCCCAATGTGTACCTGCGGTGAGGCGCTACATATCAGAGAACTGTTCCTCTATAATTAGAGGCGAGAGCATGCTCGATCGGTAAATACAAGACAACCTATCGATCACCCCAAGATACCATAATACCCTTACTAACAAGAACGGATGTTCTGACAATGTTGTCATCTGTGCCCTCTGCATATCTTCACGTCTCCTCTTCTAATGATCTCTAATCAAATGGAAACGTCGAGTATGTGTTTGGATCTATGATGTGACTTTGGTTCCTTAGCCTGTGCTATAGCCCCATTATTATCACAATAAAGGTCTATAGGACTTACAATGCTAGGAATAATTCCAAGCTCTGTGATGAACTTCCGATCTATCTGACTTCCTTAGCAAAGATCCGAGGCGAGAATGTACTCACCAGGTTGTAGAATCAGCAAGTGTCTTGCTTTGAACTTTTCCAACTCATCGCACCTCCATTCAAAGCAGAACACAAAAACTCGATTGCGATATGAAATCATCTATGTCAGACTGAAAACTAGCATCAGTGTAACCATTTACAACTAGCTCTCCTTCAAGTCCTCCATAGACTAGGAACATATCCTTAGTTCTTCTCAAGTACTTAAGGATGTTCTTAATCGCTATCCAAATGACTCTCCCATAATTAGATTGGTATCTACTTGTTATGCTCAAAGCATATGAGACATCTGGTCGAGTACATAACATGGCATACATGATAGATCCAATTGCAGATGCATATGGAATCTTACTCATGCGCTCAAGTTCCTTATCTGAAGTAGGACAATCCTTCTTAGAAAGCTTGATTCCATGTGACATAGGTAAGAATCCTCTCTTGGAATCTTGCATACTAAACCTTTTCAGTACCTTATCTATGTATGTACTCTGACTTAGGCCTATAAGCTTTCTTGATCTATCTCTATAGATCTTAATGCCTAAAACATAGGCAGCCTCACCTAAGTCTTTCATTGAGAAACGTTTCCTTAACCAAATCTTGACACTCTATAAGGTCAGAATATCGTTTCCAATGAGCAATATGTCATCAACATATAAAGCTAAAAAGACAACAACACTCCCACTAACCTTTTTGTAAACACAAGTTTCATCTTCATTCTTGATGAATCCAAACTCTTTGAAAACTTCATCAAACGAAGATTCCGACTTCTTGATGCTTGCTTCAATCCATAAATGGATCTTTGAAGCTTGACACCTTTCCGAATTCTTAGGATGGACAAAACCCTCGGCTGTATCATATATACATCCTCAAGTAAGTTTCCATTAAGGAAAGCCGTTTTGACATCCATTTGCCATATCTCATAATCGTAGTATGCAGCTATGGCAATAAGAATTCTAATGGATTTGATCATGACCTTTGGAGAAAATGTCTCATCATAATCAATTCCATGAACTTGTCGATAACCTTTAGCAACAAGTCTTGCTTTATAAGTGTGCACATTTCCATCCATGTCGAGTTTCTTTTAAAACCCATTTGCATCCAATGGTCTTCAAGCCATCGACGGATCAATCAAAGTCCAAACTTGATTGTCATACATGGATTGCATCTACGCTTTCATGGCCTCTAACCATTTAGCGATTCTGGACTTTCTATAGCTTCTTGATAGGTTGTGGGCTCATTATGATCGATGAGCATCACATTGTCATCATCGAAGAAGAAATCCATATCTCTCGGGTTCATGACGAATCCTATCGGATCTACGTAGGCCTTGTTGTTGAAGCGCTCATCAACGACTTGTGAGCTCACTTCAATCTCCTTTTCGTGCTCAATGTCATTTTGTGAAACTTGAATTTCTTGAGTTGTACTTTACTCCCACTGTTTCCTTTGGAAACAAATTCTTCTAAGAAGAAACCATTTCGAGCAACAAACACTTTGTTATCGATGGGATGTAAAAGTAATATCCTTTAGTTTCCTTAGGATATCCCACAAAATAACATTTTCAGATTTGGGTGCAAACTTGTCGCAATTGGATGCTTCACATAAGCCTCACAACCCCAAATCTTTAGAAAAGATAAATTGGGACGCTTCGGTCCATATCTCATAAGGTGTCTTTTCTACTGACCTTTGAAGGAATACGGTTCAATATGAATCTGCGGTTTCTAAAGCATAGCCCCAAAAGTATTTTGGAAGATCAGTTTGACTCATCATTGATCGAACCATATCTAATAGAGTTCAATTTCTCCTTTCAGAAACACCATTCCATTGAGGAGTTCCTGGAGGAGTCAATTGTGAAACGATTCCATAATCCTTAAGATAATCATCAAACTCTTGGCTTAAATATTCACCTCCTCGATCAGATCGAAGGATTTTAATATTCTTGCCAAGCTGATTTTGTACTTCATTCTTATACTCTTTGAACTTTTCAAAAGATTCAGATTTGTACTTCATTAAATAGACATACCCATATCTATTGAAGTCATCTGTAAAAGTAATGAAATACAAATAACCTCTTCTCGCTGATATGCTAAAAGGACCGCATACAATGGTATGTATAAGGCCCAATAGCTCATTGGCCCTTTCCCCTTTACCTGTGAAGGGGGCCTTTGTCATCTTACCCAGTAAACAAGAATCACACGTGTCAAAAGATTCAAAAGAATCAATGAATCCATCTTGATGGAGTTTTCCAATGCGTTTTTCGTTTACATGGCCTAAACGACAATGCCAGAGATATGTTGGGTTCAAATCGTTAGATTTAAACTTCTTGGTATTTATGTTATAGATGGGCTCATTTGTAACAAACTCAGTGTCTAGAGTATAAATGCCATTTAATTGACGCGCAATGCCATCTAAAATGTCATTCTTACTTATACGCGAACGAAAAAGCTTGTTTTGTGAGATTATTGTGCGAATTAGCTAAGAGCTAGTGTTACTGTAACATAGTTCAAACATTTTTGTAAGAAAGTAGTACAAATAGCCTGCAGAGGCTAAGAGTAAAAGAATACTGAGTGTAGAGACTTGAAGAGGCTCAGAAAGAATACTTGTAAACGTTGAAGAGAAAGTGAAATCTCATAAAGACTTCTGAGGACTGGACGTAGCCCACGGTTTGGGGTGAACCAGTATAAAATTGCTGTGTCTACTTCTCTCTACTCTATCTTTCTTTAAGTTCAAAGTTTTGTTATTACTTAGATTTCAAAACAAGTTTTCAAAGTTTTGATTAATTCGAACTTATCGAAGTTTCTGTGAAAAGAACTTGTTTTTAATAAAACGTTTTTTTGAAAGATTTTTCAAAAAGAGGAATACACAATTCAACCCCCCTTTTCTCGTGTATTCATATATCGTATTATAAGCATTGTAATAACGTGTGATTCACTTCAATTGGTATCAGAGCCTGGTATCCAAGGATCACTGTAGCAAAGTGTGGATCAAAGATAATGGCAGAATCACATATATACATTGCAGAAGGTGCCTCAGTCATTAGACCTCCAGCATTCAACGGAGAAGACTATCATTATTGGAAAGATAGAATACGGCTGTTCATAGAATCTACTCATGTCGACCTTTGGGATGTGATAGAGAATGGACCATATATACCAGTAGATGAAGATGGAAATCTTATTCCACGGACCAGATGGACGGCTGACCAAAAGGCTAGAATTTAGCTGAACTCTAAGGCGAAATTTTTCTTGACGTGTTCCCTAAGCAGGAGTGAGTATGATAAAGTCCACGGATGCGACACTGCGAAGGAGATGTGGGACACATTGTCCATCGCTCATGAAGGCACAAACCAAGTCAAAGAATCCAAGATAAGCATTCTTGTACACCATTACGAGCTTTTCAAGATGTAAGAAGAAGAATATATTGATCAAATGTTTGGAAGATTTTAAACAATCGTCAAATGATTGAAAGCCCTTGGAAGAACGTACAATAACCAAGATCACGTATGAAAGATCTTAAGAAGTCTTCTGAAAAGATGGAGACCAAAAGTTACGGCAGTGCAGGAAGCTAAGGATTTGAGCCTGCTAAAGCTTGACGAGTTGCTTGGATCACTGAAAATTCATGAAGTAGAGCTCGATATTGAAGACAAGCCCAAACGGGACAAGTCAATAACACTGAAGGCCGGACAGAAGAATCACAAGACTAAAAAAAGGATAAAGTCATCGAAAACATTAAAGATTGAAGAATCAAAGAATGACGACTCAAGTGAATCAGAACAAGAGTCAAGTGATGAAGATGACGAATTATCCTTCATTTCCCGGAAGATAAGACGGATGTGGAAGAAGAAGTCCAAAGGAAGTCAACTCTTCAAGAAGAATTGAAAAGATGATGGTAAAGTAGAAAAGACATCTATCATATGCTACGATTGTAATCAACCTGGACATTACAAGTCCGAATGTCCTACTCTAAAGAAGAAACCAAAGAAGAGTAGAGAAGGCAAGAAAAGCATGATGACAACTTGGGAAGATCTAGATTCATCAGAGTCAGATACAAGTTCCGAGACATCTGAACATGCGAATATCTGCCTCGTAGCCAAGGAAGAAAGTGATGAGGAGGTAACTTCTGAATACGATAACTTGTATGATGCTTATTTAGAACTATTAGAGGATTCTCATGCTATTCTGAAACAGTATAAACTGTTAAAGAAGAAGTATGTAGAAAACCTTAAACATCTGTAAGAAATAGAGAGAAAATATCCGCTTAAAGAAACAAATAAAGGAGAAAAAGAAAGTTGTAGATAAATCTGATGAGATCAATCAGTTGAAGCTTAGAATTAAGAGTCTTTCATCTGATTTAGCTACCTTCATTGAGAGTACAAAGAAAATGAATGAGATGCTAGGAAAATGTAGACATCCGAGTGATAAAACCGGATTAGGGTTTACGGGTAATAAGTCTCATTATGATAGAAAGCTTTTTTCTCAAAATAAAAGGTATTACCAAACACGTATTCATCAACAATCTAGTAAAAGGCATCAAAGGACTCATTATGTGCATATTACTAACCAGAAAGGACCCAAGAAAATATAGGTACCAAAAAGTAAAATAGTTTCTCTTACAGATATCCTTCCTTGGAAGATGCAACAAGCATCGTTGGTATTTAGACAGTGGTTGCTCGCGACATATGACGGGAAGAAGGTCTATGTTCCTAGATCTTCAGTATAAGAAGGGAGGATCGGTGACTTTCGGAGACAACCAGTAGGGCAAGATAATTGGAATCGGTAAAATAGGTAAAGATTCCTTTGCATGCATAGATAATGTCTCGCTGCGATGGTGCAAACACAATTTGATCAGTGTCAGTCAATTGTGTGATTCTGGTTTCTTAGTCACGTTCAATCAAAATCTTTGTGAAGTCAGAAAAAAAGATGGGTCTATATTCTTTTATGCTAAGAGAAAAAATAATCTTTATAAATTTGATTTAGAAGAGTTTCAAAATCAAAATGTTTCATGTTTTTTATCTTCTGAAGAAGAAAGACTAATCTGGCATAAAAAGCTAGGTCATGTCTTTTTTAAACACATTTCAAAGTTGGCAAACTATAATTTGGTAAGAGGTTTACCAAAAATGAGTTTTGACAAATAATTTTTCTGTGAAAGTTGTTTGAAAGGGAAACAAGTTAAAACATCGTTTTCTTCTAAAAATTTTGTAACATCTTCTAGACCTTTAGAGTTGTTACATATGGATTTATTTGGTCCAACTAGGACAATAAGTCTTGGCGGAAAGAAATATGGACTTGTTATTGTTGATGACTTTACTAGGTTTTGTTGGATATTATTTTTGTCACACAAAGATGAGTCTTTTAAGTGTTTTAGGACCCTTTCCAGAAAGTTACAAATTGAAAAAGGAGTATCTATAGCCAGTATCAGGAGTGATCATTGTTGGACCCCGAACTTTTGATAAAAATTAGAAATATTAAAATGAATTTAAGTGAGAAAGAAATTGGTGAGAAAATTATGAATTTAAGGAAATTTGATGAAAAAAAAATTATGAGAAAAGAATTGTTTAATTTTGAGGACTTTGATATTTGAGTGAACTTATATGGATTATGAGAAGAAAGTGGATGAGTTGATTGAAATGAAGTTAAATAGCAAGAATTAAAAAATAAAAGTGTGAAAATTTGAAGAATTTAGAAGTTTGACTTTTGGAGATAAAATGTTTGACTTGAGAGTTGACTTTTTGATTTTGAGAGAATTTGAGAAAATGATCTTCTGGAAACTTGTAGTTTATGTCAAGAGCTTTCTTTAGCTATAAAGTTTGATATTTTTCGATATCGGGAGTGAGAGTTATGATCAGTCAAAGTTCGCTTCAAGTTTGACTTTTTGAGGAAAAAGTTGACTTTTTGAGGAAAAAGTTGACTTTTTGATTTAGGCAAAATTCGAGAAAATGATCAACATGAAAATTGTAGCCTCTGTCGAGAGCTTTTTGTGGACATAAAGTTTGCTATTTTTCGATGTCGGGGTTGAGAGACATGATTTTCTGAAGATATGCTTTGTTTTGAAAATGCTAGTAAGTATAGAATTGTGTGTTCTATGCTTCAAGGCCACTTGTCGTATGGATTTAGTTTGAATTAGAGTAAGTGGTCTTCATAAAAGTTTTAGATGATATTTTTATCTTTCCATTGATATAAAGTTTGCAATTTTTCGATATCGGGGCTGGGAGTTATGAGCGATTAAAAATTGGAAGTCGTTTAGGAAAAACTGTTTTGGACAAAATCTTTGATTGAGTTTTCAACCTCTTTCAAGACCTAATTTGATTTTGAGTTCTTCAGGGAAGTTGTAGAGCTTCCTTTGATCTTTCTACTGACACTAAATTTGTCAAATTCTGAGTTCGGGATCGAGAGATATGATTTTGGAAAAGTTCAGTTTTGACGTTCCGTTACTTTGTTTCTTTATCCGATCCCTTTCGTAATCTTTTGCTTATAATTCCTTCGTCCGACATCCGATTGATTCGATTCTCGAAGCGTTGGATTTCTAAGACGATTAATTTCATTTTAATGAAGAATTATGATTTTTAGGAGATTAAATGGAAAGAGATTGATTGAACCAAAGTAAGAGATTTGGTTATAGGTTATAAGTTGGATAATTTTCTGAACATGGTTCGGTATTTTGCGATTTTCGGGAGCTGTACAACTTCAATTGAGTTGATTCTTAAGGGGAAATAAAATTAAGATATAGGGCTACAACTCTTGTGAAGGGATCAAAATTTAATTTCATCCCTAAGATTGTTAATTTCTGGAATTAAATTCGCGTAATGTTTAGTCTCGGATTTTGTGAAGGTCCGATAGTATTTTGGCTATAACTTCTTCGTTTCTGATCCGAATTGAGCGCGGTCAGTGGCGTTGGATTCGTATGATCTAGAGGAACAATTGTCAAGAAGAAAATTTGTCCAAATTATTTCATTTAGATGCTTGAAAACAGGACGCAAGTAGTCAGTTTTTCAAGTTCCTGCAGGGGCAATTTTGGAAATAGGCAAATAAGTGAGGGGCATTTTGGTCTTTTACCCCTCATTTTTAATGACATGGCAGAAACAAATCTTGTGCTGTCGTTTGGAGGCTGGAATTCATGAAATAAGAAGAAAAAATAAGAAAGAAAATAGAAGAAAAGAGAAGAGAAAGAATCAAGAGGAGAGAAGAAGAGAATGAAGAATCGGTTATGGAGGAAGGTGATGAAAGGTACGTAAAGGTTGGTTTTTTCCATGAGTTTTGCATGGATTTCAAGGGAAAGGAAGAAAGAAGATGAAGTTACCATTGGAGCTTAGGAATTTCGAAAATCTAGAGAGAGAAAGAGGTAAGAGAAATTTCAATCTTTCAGTTTTTTTCTTAAACTTTGGTTTAGAATCATGGAAAATGATATGGGTATGTGATTTATGAAGTCAATTGTGATGATTATGCCTTAAGTGAGATTTAATTTTGGTTAATTGAGTGATTAGGATTATGTCAAATTTTGAAATTGGGGGTTTTTGAAATTGATGCTTTAGATAGCTTGGATTAGTGATGAATTTGAGATATTCTAAATTAATTTTGATGTTTATTCTTTAGGTGAAGTTTAATTTGAAAAATTGTAAATTGGGGGTTTAAGCTTAATTTGAAATTTGGGGATTTTGTGAATTAATGGTGTAGAATCATCAATACTAGTATGAATTGGTGAATTTAAATGATTTAAAGAATTAGTGCATATATTGTGATGAATTTGATGAATATGTGATTTAAGTGATGATGTGAATTGCATTAGATTTTTTATGTGAATTCATGTGGATACGTGCTTGTGTGGAGTTCCGATCACGGACTCCCTTCACGGCTGCACATGACCGCTATGCGGAAATGTGCAGTACGTCCTGTTATGGACCAAACCAAACCATTTAATGTGTTATTGTGATTTGTGTTGGATGTCGCGGTATAACCCGCAAACACACGCCACAGTATAACCTGCAAACACCTACGGGTGGGGTGTGGGGTCCAACATCAAACCATTCTGTTATGTTATGAGGTTTTTGATTTTGTTTATGTGCTATGTGATGCATTCATGTTTGAAATTGTGCATGATTTGTGAAAAAGTTTGAGAACTTGAGAAATGAGAAAGTGAATTTTCAATCATGAAATTTCGGAAACTGTTTATGAATGTTTCGAAACAAATGAAGATTTTGAGAAAAATCTTAGAAAATGTTGATGAAGGTTTATAAATGTTTTGAAAAGTTTGAAAATGAGTTTTTGGATAAATTTCCGAATGGGAAATGTTTGAAAATTTTAAAAAGATAATTTCCGCTTATGTTTCAATTTATAAATATATTATCCACGAGCTTGAAGCTCACCCCTTTCATCCCCATCTCCAGGTTTCGTGCAGGAGATCGGATGAAAGAGTATCAAGACGTTTGATTCGATTTTGTATTATTTGGATTTTTGTGCAAATTGAGATTTTTGATATTAAGATTGAATATGGCGAATTGCCATGTATGTATATGATTTATGAAGTTTGTATGAAATTGTATATATTAGGTTGATGTAAAAGAATGAAGAGGTCGATGTACGGATTTTGAATTCTGTGATTGTAAATAATTTTGGAAATTGTATATGAAATTGTGTATGATTTTGGGAAAATATATTGTTAATTGATATGGGAATTTGATTGAAGTGTTTAGAACTAAGATTGCGTTTGTTTCTTTGGTGTTTGGATTAGGACGGAGAGTCCGATGATTCTGGATTTTGTGATATTAGAAGTGTGTTTTTCCTTGCAGAAATTTTTGGGATAGGATAAATGCAGCCGTTATCCTGCCGGATTTTCGTTAAAATTAGGATAAAAATGAGATTTTGGATATGTATGAGTGTATGTAAGAGTATGAAAAATTTGAGATTGTATATGGATGAATTTCCAATGTGGGAATTATTTGTATTTGATTCAAAGCTTTGTATGAGTTTGATAAATGAGTATAAGAAAAAGAAAAGAAAAAAAAAATACCGAATTTCGGAATGGTACGTCTTAGGGTTTCCAACGCGATTAGTTTCCTATGCTTCATGTTTGCAACGGATGTCGATGTTTGTTCAGGTTGATTAATTCATTCGCTTTGTATTTGATTCGACTCGCATTCGATTCCGAATTCTGTTTGTTTTCGGTTTCTGCTTTCCGGTTGGGATCCGGTTCCCGGATCGAGTCCCAACAATCATGGTGGAGAGTTTGAGAATGAGAAGTTTAGATTATTCTGTGAGGAGAATGGAAATGTTGGAACCCGATCTCGAAACCGGATCCCAACCGGAAAAGCGAAAACAAAAAAGAAAACGAACGAAAACTTCCGGAAACGAAAAACAGAAGCACAAAGAACAACAGGGAGAGAACGGATGAAATAAAAAGCGGAGGTAGCAAATGCGTGCGGAAACAATGAAAGGAAAAAGAAAAAAAAAACGAATTGCAAACAAGCGGATCCGACATCCAAAGAGAACATAGAAAACGGGCGCATTGAAAATCCTTAGACTAAGCCTATCCGAAAAATCCGGTATAATTTTTTTTTTCATTTATTCCTTAATACACGACTATATAAGCAAAAACACTTTCCCACTTGGAACTTTATTCTCAATCAAACCTCAATTCCTATAATTCTTCTTAATCATGCAATTTCGCAATTTCATCTTTAATAAAACTGATTCTAACGAAAATTCGGCAGCACAACGGCTGTATTTTGCAAAACCCAAAAATCTGCAAAGGTTCAAAACGCACTTCTATACAATCACATCCAACCGTACTACTCATCGGACCTCCCGTCCGGAATCCAACATAAGCAACCACAATTCTAAACCTAAGACACTTCAATCATTCTCAAATCAACCAACACAACAATCTCATTATTCATATCTCAATTCATGGTCATATTCATATCTCCATATATAAACAAACCCTATGCATATCCATTTACATACTAAAACCATTCACAAGTCTAATTCCAAATGCAAAACCCATCATCCACATTCAAATTTCAATTTGGAATAGAACTTCATAAGTCAATCTAAAACGTAAACTAATCCAATCATTTTCATATACAGACATGACGTATATCCCATAATCATATATAACCTTAGAACTCAAGTTCATACATAAATTCATGATTTATATACATCATCAAACCAAAGTGGCATTCTCAGCCACGATACAAAACCAAACGCCAAAAAATCTCAACTATCCCTATTACATAAACATGCAAAACTGATGTCTTGACCGTCTTCATCCGATCTCCTGCTCGAAAACCTAGAGATGGGGATGAAAGGTGGGGTGAGCTTGACAGCTCAGTGGATAACATATTTATAGCTTGAAACATAAGTAAAAATCTTTTTTCACAAAGTTTTGCCCAAAGGCTTATTTTTCAAGCTTCTCATCTTTGCAAACATTTCTAAACAATTTCAAAAAAATTTCTCGATTGAAACTTCAATTTCTCATTTCTCAAACTTCACAAATCACTAAAAATTTAGAAACATATATGCAGCACATAAAAATGCAGCGCAAAGTAACAAATCAAAAACACATAACATATCAAAGTGGTTTGGTTTGGTCCGAAACAGAACGTACTGCACATTTCCGCATAGCGGTCCTGTGCAGTCGTGAACAGAGGGGAGTCCGAAATCGGAACTCCTATGCCACTAGCGGGCAACCGGGAGAAGGCTATAGAAGGGAGACTAGTGCACTGACTCATACGGAGGGGACCTAACCAAACCCACATAATTCACATATTCATGCTTAAGACAATCGAAACGCCCGAAGGCGTATTTCAAAACTTAAAATTTTTTTTCACATCGTGTCTTACTAGACACATTAACATTCACAATGCACATACATGCATATTACAATTCTCCATACATATGTCATAGAGCACACCAAAATATAATCACAATTCATCAGCAGCTCATAACGATCAAAAGTACAAGCAATTCACAACAATTCATAACAAAGTATGCCACACCTTTGATATTTTATCAAATCATTAAAGCACATTTAACTCAAAAATCGTATCAATTCTCGTCAAATCATTCAAAACATAGATTTCACTCATGGTAGCCAATCCTTATAAAATTCAAAACATGATGAATAATAATTTCTTAAAATCATTGCTCATTCGGAAATCAAAAATTTCAAATATAAACATAGACAATAATTTATAAACAATTTGCTTCTTGATTTTGTTTTTCAAACTCATTTAAATTAGCGTATAATTCAAAGCATAAATATATTTAATCATTCGAAAACAATTCTTCAACATCATAGATAATAAAATTCATAATTCCTTTCTTTCTTGATTTTTCAAAAACCATGAATTTAAACAATTGTAGCACTTTCTTAAGTCATTCCAAACCCTTACATTTAGTCATCCGAAATTAAAAAGAATTCACTGAATGTAACACCCCACTCCCGAATGACCCGAACCCGATATCGTTGGTGATATCCGAGCCCGTGCCCCGCGAGGGTGGCGTATTACATCAGTCGATTAAAACTCAGTATAACATTTTCACCTCTCTTTCTTTTTTTTGAACCACTCATTAACGCAACATAAACAGTAAGAAACTTGAGCCCATGTTCACAATTAATCATTTTAAGTTATTACAGTCATCCAAAAATAATTTACAATCAGTCAATGTGT
Source organism: Erythroxylum novogranatense (assembly GCA_029891385.1). Classification (NCBI taxonomy): domain Eukaryota; kingdom Viridiplantae; phylum Streptophyta; class Magnoliopsida; order Malpighiales; family Erythroxylaceae; genus Erythroxylum; species Erythroxylum novogranatense. The sequence continues at coordinate 24,654,477 of CM057230.1, read as the reverse complement.
AAAACAATAAAACCACAATGACTCCTTATAAATATAATACATTGACGTACAATGATTGCGGAAACTAATTCGATAAGACACTAATGCAGACACGAACTGATCCCGACCTCTATCCTTCACTTGCCTACAGTAGACATATTCCCGTGTCAAACGAGGTACCCTTCAAGTCCTGAAAAATAGATTGCAATTTTGGATGAGTTTGCGAACTCAATGAGGAACCATCATCGATGGTTCTCTCAATTCATGCAGCACATAATCAATTCACAGTAATAAGGCAGTTGCAGTAATACTACGGTCTCAAATACAACCATATATAGTCACAATACAGTCAAACCCATTTGGGTATTCGGTCCAAGAATGATGCAATGCACATGTGACTCTTTTCCGGTTTAATTACGATGTTGTGACCGAAGCGTAAGCAGATTCAAGTGATCGATAGACGCGTGCGGGAGGATTATCTCCCTTCGAGCTCTAGGCTCGTTTCAGTATTTCAAGCTCTGGCTCGTTTCAGTATCAATGGCGACTCGGTTCATAATTTTCCTTTATCAATTTATGCATCTGTGTATGAATGCACATGCCCAATTGAACAGTCACTTATCAGTACTTAACAGTATATAATTCACAAATCACAGTCCATCATTTACAATCAATCACAGTCAATCACAGTACATCCAGTAATGGCACCATAAACAGTTAATAATTCCAAGTCAATCATAGTCAATTAACAGTCAGTATGTCACACAATTAATCACAGTAAACACAATAATGGCAAACCAGCAAACTAGTCACAAATAGCACATTCCTGGTCCCGCCATTATCCCCACAGTAGACGTATAATAATTGAGAAACCCATCTAGGTTACTCACCTATCACTTCCTAGCTAATGCCGGGAAGTCTCTGTCACGTCGGTCGAATGACGCTCCAATTGGGCCTTTATAAGAATCAGAGAACAAAACGATCACTAAATATCCAATCCGAGTTAGTTAATGATGCACATGTAGGTGAAAATGCATGTTCATGAGATTCCCGGCCCTAATCCCATATTTTTTCATCAGAAAAATCCATTTAAAAATTAGAAATCCAATGGCGCTGACGGCGCTCAATTTGGACCTCTATAGGTCCTCAATTAAATAAAACAGTGGCTAAAGAACCATTACCCGGACACCCGTCAATTTCCCATCCAAAAATTCCCAATCTCTCAGGAAATGAAATTAAATATTCAGTGAATCCGTTGCCTCACGATTCAGGTCAATTGGACGTCGGACGGACAAGTTATAAGCAAAAGAATGAAAAAAGGTCAGTACAAGTCAACTTATCTAAGAATACAAGTCGACTTACTCTACTGTGTATGAATAAGTCGATTTACTGAAGATACAAGTCGACTTACATTACTCCCATAACAGATATGGAAAACTTTCTCCAACATTCCAACTTTCATAGGGCATAATTCCTTACTTTGAACTCCAAATTGAGCAAACTTGGTGTCTATTTCATAGAGAAAAGAAAGATCTACAATGTTCATGAAGGACAAAAAAACTAATTTCACCTACAAGGGTGTCAAAAATACAATCAAAGTTAATGCCCAGTCAATGGGTTCTAAAACAGAACAGGATCTTGTAAATTCAATAACTTCTCATTTCCTTTGTCAAAAATTACACAATAAATATGCTCAGAAAGATCCCAATGTTTTCTACAATTTTCATGAAAAAACCAAAATCAAATTCAATTGTTAACTACGTCAAACAATTCAGTGAATACTGCTGCCTCTGAAAGTACTCAATCTGGACAGTAATTTTTAAAACAGTACAACTCCTTGTACACATGTCAAGAAAATCACTACCTTATATCACTGGAAAGATAAAACACATTACTACACTTTTCATGAAGAACTCAGAATCCAATTCCATCCCTAAAAATTTTAAACTTGTCATGCAAGTTTCTGCTGATCAGGGTAGTTAATAACCTAATGCAGATTCAGTGTTTGAAAACTCATAACTTCCAAATATGATCTCCAAAAAATCACATGATATATACCATTTTCAAGATCAATGTTTCCTCTACAACTCTTCAGAAGATTACTCAAGCCAATTCAATTCACAAAAATTTATAAAATTGCTTCCAATCAGAATGTGCACCAAATCCACTCTTAGTCTAGGTTTCACCAAATTGTTCAAAATCAGTCAATATTCCACAGTGCATATCTCCTAATATACAGATCGAAAAAAAATTGCAAAATCAGTGGGAATGGAAAGATAACTTGATAAGCTTCAACTTTTATTTAGACCATTTTCCCTAATTCCTTCTCAATTAATTTAGAAAAATCAGCAAAACTAGTAGATCATTGGTTCAGTTACTGTTCACAGTAATCTTAATAGTAACTTTCCATGCCAAATTTCAACCTCTTAATGCTAAAATTAGACAACACCTATTTCAAACAAAAATGTAGCCAACAATCCAAAGTTTCATTTGGTATAAACTTCACCTCATTTGAATAACCACACAATGAGTTATGATCAAAACAGTACAGTAGGTCAAACTCACATTTTCCAGCTTTACTTCTCAAATCAATTCCTAACACTTCCAATACCAATTCCAAATGCATAAGCATCCTAATAACACAAGAATTGAGTCAATAGGTCATCAAGACCTTCACTTCAATATATATATCCATAAATTTCAATACCTATCTTCAATCACTTTCTTATCATTTTCTTTTAAGTATTAATCTTCTAACCTTACTCAAAACACTTCAAAAAGCACAATTCACACACTAATCATCTTAACTTATTTAGGTCTTACACAAACATACCCAACAATTCAACCCATAGGTTTCATGACCTTCATGCATCTTACATCATATATAATGAACAATAACTTCCAATCAAAGCAACTAACTACTAATTCATTCATTAAAAGAATAAGTAAAGCTTAAACCATAACTTACCTACTCAAGCCTTCCCTCTTCATACTACACCAACCTCTCCACTTTCTCAACCCCATACATGGTTCTCATCATGTAGGAAGGTTAAAGGTTGAGATTATAAGCATGCAAGGAAGATCACTTAAGGTTGGAGGAAATAACAATGAAGAAGGAGAAAAAAATCGATGGACAAGGAAAGATAAAGAGGGTTTTCGGTGAGTGAGTGAATAAACATGAAACAAGTGATGATTTTCCTCCTTTTTATTCATTCCCTAAGGCAAAACCGAGAATGAGAGATAAGGGAGCATTAATGAGGGCAATAGGTGGCAATAGGAGAGGAAAGAAGAAAAGTCAAACAATTCATTAACTAATAAGCTTAATTTCGGTTGATGAAGACATTTAACCCATTTGTTGTTCATTCTTTCCCTTTAACCATTAAGAAGTATCGAGAATGAAAAGAGAAGACCAAGTCCAAGCCATCTCCAAGCATTAAATTAGGAGGACACTTGGCAATTTAGGAAGGAATAGGAAAAGTCAAAGGACCAATCAAAATTTTTGAAAATAATAAAACAATTACCAAGCAATTTCAATCCAATTTCGGTTCCAACAAGCTTTAAGGGTCCATATTTTGACCCTACCACAAAATATCCAATAAGCTAGTACCAATTGATAACAATTTCGGTACCGAAAATCGACCGGTTCGCCACTTGGTGATTTTTTTCCGGTCCGGAAATTTTCTCCAGAAAATTCTAGAAAAATTCCTAAAAATTCCTTAAAATATAAAACAGTCAATGGCTCACTCAGAATAATTTTTCAAACCTAATAGCTATGTTAATCACAATAAAATTGCCTTAGGCACAAAAACTAGGAATGTCATGTATGCATGTACAGTAATTTCATGTGCACAAATGATACTGTGTACCAATCCTATTATGCATGAACAGTCCTAAGTCTTTTCGATCCATCTCATCCTATGCCAAATTTACTATTTTACACTTCCTACCGGGGGTGGGATGTTATACTGAACATATGACAAAGTTTCTAAAGTTACTACAAAAACATGGACTTAATCATTATAACAATTTCAAAAGTATTTGGAAATCCAAAATTTTCAAACATTTTCATAAACCATATTTTCTAAAAAATTTCAAAAGCATTTTCGAGAATCAAAATCTTCCAACATTTACATAAACAATATTTTCTAAACACTTCCAAATATGTTCGGAAATCATAAATTTTCAAACCTTTACATAAACTATCTTTTATAAACACTCTAAAAATCTTGAAATCATAATTTTTTAAAACATTTTAAAAGCGAAATTTTAATCATTTTAAAACACAAAGAATTTCTCAAATATTAAAATCAACAAATACAAGTCTTGTCATAAGAAATCAATTTATCAAATCAATCACAAACATTTAATTTAACAATTATTTTTATCATAACATTCATAATCAATGAATGTAATCAATTGAATCATTTTATTTAAATCAACCAAACAAAACAATTGCTTTAAATAATTCAAACATAATGAATAACAATTTCTTAAATAAATTTTCAAATCTTTCTCTTCTTGATTTTTCAAAACATAATTTCCTTAATTTATTTCAAATATCATAAAATAACACTTCCTTAATTAAACTTTCCAAATCAATAAATGTAACAATTTTCATAATTCGTCAATTCTTTCATAATAAAGAATTTAGGAAATTTCATCAATTTTATCAATTTATCCAAAACGATTGTAATAATTTATCTAATCATTTCTAAAACATCAATTTACAAATATTTTATCTTCTTCTTAATTTTTCAAACATAAACAATAATTTTGTTTTTCAAAGCAGTTCTCATTCTTGATTTTCAAAACTCATACAAAGCTTATAATTCAAACTATAAAACATTCAAACATAAACAATAATTTTCAAATCATTTCTCATTCTTAATTTTTTCAAAACATAACTTCTTTAAATAATTCAAACATAATAAAGTAACAAATTTTCAAATCAATTTACAAGAGCATTTCTCTTCTTGATTTTTTTTCTTAAAATTGAACAAACAATTATTCAATTTCATCAAAATGTTTAGAACAAAAACTTTAACAATAAGTTAACAACCTCTTTCACTTTCTTAATTTTTCAAGAATATACACAAAGCTTATAATTTCAAAAATAAATATGGTACCCACCTCTAATCCATGCTTGGAACTCACTTAACGCCTCGATTCCTCAATTCCTCACTGAAATCGAAAATCCCTAATTCAAGTAACAAAATCCCTAATTTAGGAACATACAAAATTGGACATTATCATAGCATAATCACTTCAATTAACCTTGGAAAACTTAATCTCATAGCATCCTTAACCTATCTAAACCAAAAACTCATCAAAAGATTCAAAATCAAAAAACTTCTCTCTTACCTTTTTCCTCTCCATTTTCGGATTTCTTTAGGTCCAAGGAAACTTTCATGCTCTTCCCTCCATTCCCTCGTAAAGAAGTATCAAAACCCCTTAGAAACCCATAAAAATCGACACCCTAGCCTTTGCCTTTCTTCTTCTTCTTCTCCTTCTCTCACCGAATGCTTGCTTCTCTCTTCTCTCTATGGTTTCTTTTCCTTATTTTCTTAAAACCATCGACTTCTCTCCTTCTTTAAAACGACAGCAGCTAGACAAGTCATGAAATGAGGGTAAAATGACCATAATGCGCCTCCATTTTAGCCTTCTAACTTAAGTTGTTAAGTGAACTTCCGAAATTGCCCTTCATTTAACCTTTAAAAACTGACACTTTGCCTCCCGATTTTGAGCAGGTAAATGAAACAATTTGGCAAAACTTCCTTCTAGAAAAATGTTCCTCTATGTCTCGTCTTTAAAATGACACCAAAAAAGCTCAAATCGGTTTAGAAACAAAGAAGTTATGGCCAAAATACTCGTTCAGCTCTTACTAATCCGAGTTTGAAACCATCACCAACTTCGACTCAGAAATTGAAACTCTTAGGGGCTAGATTAAACTTCAATACCTTTATATGATTTGTATCCCCATGTCTCAATTTTATTTTTAAAAAAGAATCGGTTCAATTGGATCTCTACAGCTCCCAAATTTCGCAAAATAAAGAACCATGTTCAGAAAATTATCTAACTCATAACCTTTAACCAATCCTCTGACTTTGATTCAATCAATCTCTTTCCATTTAACCTACTAAAAATCATAATTCTCCATGAAAAAGTAGCTAATTGTCTTAGAAATCCAACTCTTTAAAAACCAAGTCAATCGGATATCGGATGGAAAATTTATAACTAAAAGATCGAACAAGGGTCGAAGTACAAGCAAAATTACAGTACTTCAAAAACATAAATATAACTGAATTTTCCAAAATCATAACTCTTGATTATGAACTCCAAATTTGACAAATTTGGTGTCGATGGAAAGATAAAAGGAAGTTATACAACTTCCATGAAGAACTGAAAAATTAATTCCATCTCTAAAGGGGTCAAAAACCTAGTGAAAGTTACTGCCCTAATCAAATTTTCCTAAACAACTTCCAAATTTCAGTCGATCATAACTCCTAACCCCGATATCGAAAAATTGCAAACTTTATGGCGTTAGAAAGATTGAAAGACAAGCTACAACTTTCATTAAGGTCATTTACTCCAATTCAGATTAAATCCTCACAACGAGTGGCCTCGAAGCATAAAACACACAAATCTATACTTAATAGCATTTTCAAAAACAAAGCAAAAGAACCTTATCTTCGAAAAATCATATCTTCCACTCCGATATCAAAAAATTTCATACTTTATGACGACAGAAAGCTTTTAACAGACGCTACAAGTTTCATGGAAATCATTTTCTCAAATTATGCCTAAATCAAAAAGTCAACTTTTTTACTCCAAAAGGTCAAACTTTTCTAATTTAACAACTTTTCGCACTTTCTCTCTTTATTTCTTGATTTTTCACTCCATTTACATCAAATTAATCACTATACTTGTCATGGCAACCTAACACACACAAATTTATTCACAAATTTCCAAGTTAACAAAACCAAAATCTACTTCTTTACACATCAATTTCATTTAACTATAAAACACCCACAACACATACATACTCAAAAGCACCTATGTCATTCATTTTATAATTTCTATTTTCCAAGAAAATTTCGGGGTCCAACAAGAAATTTCCACAATTTCTCTACTCCTAAGACCCCACAACATAATGGAATTGTTGAAAGGAAGAACATGACGATTCAAGAGATGGCAAGGACTATGCTGTGTGAGATGAATCTTCCTAAGTACTTCTAGGAAGAAGCTGTGAATACAGCATGCTATATTCAGAATAAAATACTGTTGCGACCTCTGTTGAAGAAGACTCCTTATGAGTTATGGAATGGAAGGAGACCGAACATATCTTACTTTCATCCATTAGGTTGCAAATGCTCTATTCTGAATACAAAGGAGTTGTTGGATAAGTTCGATTCAAAGACCTATTCAGGAATTTTTCTAGGCTACTCATCATCATCTAAGGCATTTCGGGTATATAACCTTATCTTAAAGACAGTTGAGGAAACCATCCATGTCAAGTTTGATGATCGTTCCCAACCCCATAAGGAAGATGACATGGAGAGTGAAAGTCCTTCAAAGAACTTAGATGATATAACAAAAACTCCATCATTAGGAACTCAAGTAGACAAGGTTGAGGATATTCCAGAAACTATTGGATTAAAAAGAGATTGGAAATATAGGAGTTCTCATCTAGAAGAGCTAATTATCGGGGAGACCTCAAAAGGAGTTAGAACAAGGTCCAAATTCAGAAGATAAGCTAATGTGGCTTTCATCTCTGAAATAGAGCCTAAGAAGATTGAGGAAGCTCTTCAGGACGAAGCTTGGGTTTTAGCCATGCAAGAGGAGCTGAATCAGTTTACTAGGAATAATGTTTGGTCCTTAGTTCCAAAACCCTCGAAGAAATCCATTATAGGAACCAGATGGGCTTTTAAGAATAAGTTAGACGAATCAAGTAGAGTGAATCAGAATAAAGCTAGATTATTAGTGCAAGGCTATAATCAGCAAGAAGGAATAGACTACAATGAGACATATGTTCCAGTAGCAAGACTTGAAGCTATTAGGATATTGCTGGCATATGCTGTTTGTCATGATATAAAGCCTTTTTAGATGGATGTGAAGAGCGCTTTTTTTGAATGGTTTTATAGACGAAGAGGTGTATGTTAAGCAACCTCCTAGTTTTGAGGATGTTAGGAATCCAAATAATGTCTATAGGCTTCATAAAGCTTTATACGGCCTGAAGCAAGCTCCTAGAGCTTGGTATGATCATCTAAGTACTTTTCTCTTAGAAAGTGGGTTTAGTAGAGGTCAAGTTAATAAGACGTTTTTTAGAAAGGATTATGAGAATGAGTTTATTTTAGTACAAATCTATGTTGATGATATTATATTTGGTGCTACCTCAAAGAAGTTATGTATGAGTTTTGAGAGTCTGATGAAAAATGAGTTTGAGATGAGTATGATGGGTGAGTTAAAGTTCTTTCTTGGGTTGCAAGTTAAGCAAACCAAAGAGAAAATCTTTATCCATAAAAAAAATATCTGAAAGAATTGTTGTGTAAATTTGATATAAATAATGTAAAGCCTATGGCGACTTCGATGCATCCTTCGAACCTTTTGTCGAAAGATGAATTTGGTAAGAAGGTGGATCAAACCCTGTATAGAGGGATGATCGACTCTTTACTTTATCTTAGAGCAAGCAGACCTGATATTCAGTTCAGTGTATGCTTGTGTACAAGGTTTCAGGCTGATCCTAGAGAGTCTCATTTTATTGCTATTAAAAGGATCATGAGATATCTCGCAGGTACTACTGATCTTTTCTTAATGTTTGAAAAAGGTAAAGATTTCAGGTTAATTGGATATTGCGATGCGGACTATGCCGGAGATAGAATTGAAAGGAAGAGCACTAGTGGAGGATGTCACTTTCTTGGCTCAAACCTAGTTTCCTGGTCAAGCAAGAGACAAAGTTCAATCGCTCTATCAAGCTATAGAAGTCGAGTACATACTCGCCGCAGTCGTTGTTCACAAACATTGTGGATTAAATATCAATAGGAAGATTATTCAGTTCAAGAAGAGGAGATCCCAATCTATTGTGACAACACCAGTGCCATCAATCTATTAAAGAACCCAATACAGCATTCGAGAGTAAAGCATATCGAAGTCAGACATCATTTCTTAAGAGACTACGTTCAGAGAAAGGTGGTGCGACTAGAGTTCATTGAAACAGAGTATCAATGGCCAGACATCTTCACTAAACCATTGAGTGAAGAACGGTTCAAGGAAATCAAACGGAACCTTAACATGGTTATGTTAAATGACCAGTCAGGCTAAGAGATCGTCAAAGTTAACGACGTCAGAAACAGTGGTTTACAACTGGTAACTTCTCTCACAAGGAAGTTGTGGAGGGAAAGTGTTGGATCCCGTTATCGGAACCCAACTACATACGCAGAACGGAAAACGAAGCAAACGGAAACGAAGGGAAACGGAAATTTCGGATCGAAATTTTAAATCGGAAACAAAATGCGGACGCCAATCGAATAAACCTACCGAATCGGATAACAAATTACGAATAACAAAATCGAGGGCGAGACGAAATCAAGTAGAACAGATCCGACATCCGAGCACAATAATCAAAGAAAACGATCGGATGAACATAATCGCGTTGGAATTCCTTAGACTAATCCGATCGAAAATTGATATAATTTTTTCTTTTCTTTCTTTTCTTATTCTCATTTCTTTTCTCGTTACTCCAACACATACAGAATCATCTTCAATCCATACAGTCATACACAATCTTATATAAATCCGTACCAATCTCAAATTACATTTTAACCCAAATTTTATCAAAATTTGAGAACATAATAATTGTATTTAGACAGCCTAAAATTTAAAACAAAGCAAACGCACTTCTAATATCGTAATCCATCCAATAACACAAGGCAACATCGGACCTCCGTCAAGCATCCAAACACCAATGAGAACACAATCTTAATTCTAAACACTTCATAAATTCAATCCATAACCATCTCAACTCAAAATTTCAACCAATCCCAACCACATTCAAAATCCAATCTCATACATAAAGTATAATCATACTTATAACTCATTCAACACAATACAATCTTATACATTTATCGCCACAAGCAAAACCATTCATATACAATCGGACTAAAATACACTTTACTAGCTTTCTAACTATCCATAAAGATCTAATACCACATCAAACTTTAAACATAATACGAACATGCACAAATCGGATTTGTGATCATACTCGTCTTCCATCCGATCTCCTGCGTAAAAACACGGAGATTTGGGGATGAAAGGGGTGAACTTCGGAAGCTCGTGGATAATACATTTATAAACCGAACAATAAGCGAAAAATATTTTCTTTTAAACTTTTCAAAATTTCCTATTTAAGCATTTATCCAAAATCTCATTTTCAAACTTTTCAAAACTTACATAAACCTTCGAAATTTCATGATTATAAATTCTTGTCTTATTTCTCAAAATCTCGAACCTTTTTCAAATCATGCACAACTTTAAATATGAATGCATCACATTATAAACAAATCAAAACACATAACACATCGAATTGGTTTGGTTCGGTCTAACATGACGTCTTGAACATTCCAGAAGCGGTCATATCTGGCCGTGAGCAGAGGGGAGTGCGAAATCGAACTCCTTTGCCTATTGCAGTAAAAGGCGAAGGCTTAAGCAGTAGAGACAATGACGACTCACAAGGAACCTACCAAACCCACATAACACATAAGCGGAAGAGAATTCAAATTGCCGAAGGCATTTTTCCTAAAATCTTGATTTTCTAAATTTTCATATCATATCGTATCAAAATGACATTTTAGCATATTCACATAAATGCATTTAATAAACATCAATTAATTCACATATCAAGAAAATTCATAACAAGGTATGCACAATTTATTTAAATCATAAATCAAACTGATTCTATTACAAGGCACATTGTTAAAATTGTTGAGATAATTCAAAAACATGATTTTCATAGATCTTGTATTTTCTTGAAACCTTCTGAAAGCATTTCATTTACTCAGTCAAAACTATATTTCTCAAACATTTTTTTAAACATTTGTTTCTCAAAATTTGCTTCTTGAATTTTTCAAATCCATATGCTTAGCTTAAAATTCAATAAATAAATATATTACCCACCTTATTTCCATGCAAGCAACTTGTCCAATGCTTCAATTTGACTTTTGCTTCTTTCTCTCTTCCAATTTAACAAAACCTAAACCATAATAATCCAAATTCACATCATAAATAGCATAATTTTCAAAATTAACTTAGGAATTCACCAATTTACCATAATTCCAAGCTATTTCAATCTCCAATTTTGAAAATCCCCAATTATCAAAATTGGCCTAAACCAATACACCCAAATTCAATCTCATAAAACATAATTTCTTCAAAATTGATTTCACATTTCATCAATTCCCACTCTTAATTATGATTCTACACCATTAATTGACAAAAACCCCAATAATTCACAAAAACTCCAAAATTCCTAATTTGGCCTAAACTCCAAATTTACCAATTTTCAAATTAAACTTCACCTAAAGCATAAACATCAAAATTAACTTAGGATATCTCAAATTCATCACTAATTCAAGTTATCTACAACATCAATTTCACAAAACCCCAATTTCAAAATTTGACATAAACTCAAATTTTCAATTTATCCAAAATTAAACATAATTATAGCCTAATCTCTTGATTAATCATAGATAAGCTCAATCCATATCAATCTTAAGTCAATTAACCAAAAATCTCACTAAAACCTCAAATCCCAAATTTGACATAAACCTTAATTAATCAAATTAATCATCATCTAAACAAAATCTCTAAAATTAACTTCATAAAACTCAAATCCATAACAATATCAAGCTAAACCAACCAACAAAATTCATCAAAATTCGAAACTTGAACTTTCTCTCACTTACCATTTTCTCCACCATTTTCGTTATTTTTCAAGCTCCAAAGACAAGCTTCCTTCTTCCATGTCTTCCCTTTCTTTCCTCTTGATGAAGCTCGAAAATCCCTTTGAAAGCCATCAAAAATCGTTGGAACGTTGCATTCTTCTTCTCCACCGATTCCCTCTTCTCCTTCTCTCCCTTCTCTCTTTTATTTCTTTCTTCTCTCTTCTTTTGCTGTTATGTTTCGTTCCTTATCTCATTTCAGCTAATTTCCAGACTTCCAAACGACAATCCCTCATGTGTTTTGATGCCATGTCATTAAAAATGATCAAAAGACCAAAATGCCCCTCACTTGTTTGCTTATTTTCAAAATTACCCCTGTGCAGGATTTTGACAAACTGATAACTTGCGTCCTGATTTCCAGCATCTAGATGAAATAATTTGGATAAAATTTCTTCATGAAAATTGTTCCTCTCGATCTTAAGAATCCAACGCCACTGACGGCGCTCAATTCGGATCCAAAACGAAGAAGTTATGGCCAAATTACTAACTGACCTGCACAAAATCCGAAACTGAACTTTAACATAACTTCAGTCCAGAATTTGACAATCTTAGGGATGAAATTAAATTTCGATCCCTTCACATGATTTATAGCCCTATGTCTTAAATTTATTTTCCCTCAAGAATCAACTCAATCGGAGTTGTACATCTCCCGCAAATCGCAAAATACTGAACCATGTTCATAAAATTATCCAACTTATAACCTATAACTCATCGCTTACTTTGGTTCAATCAATCTCTTTCCATTTAATATCCTAAAAATCATAATTCTTCATAAAAATGAACGTAATTGTCTTAGGAATCCAACGCTTCAAGAATTGAATCAATCGGATGTCGGACGAAAGATTTATAACAAAAGATTGCAAAAGGGTTGGAGTTCAAGCAAAAATTTTCAAAACCTTAAATACCCACTTATAACTGAATTTTTCAAAAATCATATCTCTTAATTCCGAACTCAGAATTTGACGAATTTGGTGTCTATGGAAAGGTAAAAGGAAGCTCTACAACTTCCCTGAAGAATAGAAAAATCTAATTGGCTTCTAAGGAAGTCAAATTTCCACTCAAAGATTCTGTCTTAATCAGTTTTTCCTAAACAACTTCCAATTTTTAATCGCTCATAACTCCTTGCTCCGATCTCAAAAAATTACATACTTTATGGCGTCGGAAAGATCGAAATACAAGCTCTAACTTTCATTAAGACCACTTATTCCAATTCAGACTAAATCCATACGACGAGTGGCCTCGAAGTATAGCACATGCAAATCTATACTTAATAACATTTTCAAAACAAAACATATCTTCCGAAATTCATATCTCTCAATCCCGACATCAAAAAATAGCAAACTTTATGTCCACAAAAAGCTCTCGACAGAGGCTACAAGTTTCACGTTGATCATTTTCTTGGATTTTGCCTCAATTAAAAAGTCAACTTTTTTTTTCCTCAAAGTCAAACTTCAAACGAACTTTGACTGATCATAACTCTCACTCCCGATATCGAAAAATATCAAACTTTATATCTACGAAAAGCTCTTGAAATAAACTACAAGTTTCCAGAAGACCATTTTATCAAATTTTGCCTCAAACAAAAGTCAACTATCAAGTCAAACATTCTCTCTCCAAAAAGTCAAACTTTCTAAATTCTTCAAATTTTCACAGTTTTTCTCTTTAATTCTTGCTATTTAACTTTATTTCAATCAACTCATCCACTTTTAATATTTTTATTTTTCACCAAAAATTCGGGGTCCAACAGAAAGTTTCATAGTTTTGAGGATCCCAACGATTCTAGAACACACCTGATAAGACCCTTCGAGTAGTCTGAAATTAAAATCATTTCGATTACTCTCAAACACAGACGTTTCATCTCTCTCTCTCTAAAACTCTTGCAATCAACTTTACCTTTGAAGAACAGCTTACCAGAGCCAGTTTCTATTAAGAATCAATGGAGCCAACTATGATTTATGGAAGATATGTGGACTTCGAATCTCTGAGGAAAGATGATATGAATGTTGAACCAGAGATTGTAGAAGCTGGATGGAGAAAGTTTTTTCAGGTTCCAGAACCGGTGTATACTGATGAGGTATATGATTTTTGGAAGAATGCGCAATTGGTAGATGACACTATTGTCTCCACAGGAGATAGGATATCTATTGTTGTGAAAAAGGAGATAGTAGAGAAGGTGACTGAATGTTCATCGGTTGGAGAAACCTTGTCAAGCAAAGCCAAATGGATGACAAAGGTTAGTATGAAGGAAAAAGATGTCAGTAAACAACTGTATGGAGTTAATGACCCATTGGAGAGGAAGACCTCGAGTCTGGTCCCGAAGGTCAGGGTTCTTCATGCGATTCTGTTCAACTGCATCTTATCTAGAACAGGGTCAAGGCATTTAGTGACTACCTTGGATGAGCAATGCCTGTTCTACTTGCTAAATCGATGTCCCATAGATCTACCATTTCTAATTTTTCATTATATGGTTAAGGGGATGAAGGATACTAACAGTTATCCTTACGGCATACTACTCACGAGGATTTTTAGGGAATCTGGAGTCCTTCTTCCCAGAGGAATCAGAAGGACGATATCTATCAAGAGTTCTATTAACTCAGATACAATAAGGAGAATGGGCTTGAAGATGGTGGTAAAAGAAGAAGCAGATTCTACGAAGAAAGCTAGAATTGAGGGGGAGCGGTTACTGAAGAAGTCTCCTGCTACAAGTTCTAAATCTCAAGAAAGTATGATAATGCCCATAGATGAAAGAAAAAAATTATCCGGAAGACCTTTGATAAAACATGCGATTTCTCAAAGAGATGTTAGCCTAGTTTGGAGGACAGACGAAGGTGCTTTGAAAAGAAAAGGGGAGAATCTTCTGGGTGAAATTTCTAAGAAGGCGAAGAGATCACCTAGGATTCGTACTCTGAGACAACAGGAAGAGAAGAGAGCCAGAGAACAGAATCAGGTAGAAATTTCTGAATCTCGCGCACCAAAGGCAACGAGATCTCTAGTCTCAAACAGGCTAAAGAGACTGAGAAGAGGAGGAAGTCGGAGTCTGAGAAGCAGAAATCTCAAGTTCACAAAACTCCGAGACTGACTGAGGCAGTGGAGAAGACTAAAGTAATTAGTCGAAAGAAGAATGTGACTACTGCTAAGGAAGCTAGTCAAATGAAGGATACTATCGATGCTGCTCAAAAGGAAAAGCAAATTGAGTCTAGCCTAATTCAGTTTACTCTTATCGATGTTCAACAAGAGGCAACAACAGATTTAAGCTTGGTACAGATACCACAGGAAAAATCTGATGAACCTAGTCTGGTTATATACAACTACTCTGAATTTTTGAGAAAAGACAAGTTGGAGATAAGACTGGTTGAATTTGTGACCAAGAGGAGTACTTCAATTGTCATCTGTGATCAACCAAGGAGGAAGGTGAAGGCAGTCTTATAACCTATTTCGATAAATAGTGAGACATGGAATCTACTTAGTGAAGATGAAAAGAATTTTTATGATGCTTTGAGGGATGCTGCTACAAAGCCATACCCTTAAAAAATGTCCAGTCAACCATATACTATTTATCCAATTACAGAGAAGACGGTGATAAAAGTTGTACCGGACATTCAGCCTAGATATCCTTTAGATGTGAATAAGGGGAAGATGAAGTTACATCCTGAAGGAATCAGTAATGATCTATCCGCAGATCAGATTGAAGATGAAGTGCGACGAATTGATGAAGCATGCACTTCAAAGGAGAAAACTGACGGAGATGGTTGTAGTTTTACAAATAAGAATGAATACTGTCCAGTAGGGGGAAGACTGATTACAAGGATGTTCATTGAATCCCTTGTGCAAACAGTAATGCGTATTAGGCCACTATCTAATACCCCTGCAAGGAAGACAAGTGCTCAAGCTACCTGCTCCACCCCTGCAAGGAAGACAAGTGCTCATGCTACCTACTCCTTATGATTTAGATCTTCCGGAGTCTAATCTATCCGTTCATCCACCAACTTTTGAGATTGTTGAAGATTACATTCCATCCTCAGACGCATATGCTACTACAATTGCGTTCATAGATCCCTCATCGGATGATGATCAACTCTCCTCACCGTTTGACTCGCAAGCTGAAATCAGGCACTTACGCAGAAAAGTCAAAGAGCTAAAGGAGATGATGAATGAAATGAAGGAGATGATGACAGAACTGATGAAGAGTCATCGTCATTGATCATTTTTTATTATAACAAATAGGGGGAGAAGAGAATGGAAGGCAGCAATCAAAGAGTCTCAAAGGGTGTGATTGAAGGAGTCGATGACAAAGATAGGGGGAGGAAGAGGAAAACTAATGAAGAATTCAGAAGAACACACATGAAGATATGTTTTGAAGATAAGTTTTTCTTCTTTTTACGTATATGATTTGTTATCATCAAAAAGGGGGAGATTGTTGAGTCAAAATGACTTTACATATATATGATTTTGATGAATAACAAAGAAGAAGAAAAGCGATTTGAATGAAAAATAGATGACGAAGAAGAAGAAAAGAAGGCGTAGAATGAAAAATGTGATGATGAAGAAGAAAAGCGGCGCAGGATGAATAACAAAGAAGTTGAAAAGCAGACGCAGAATTCAAAAGTAGTGCAGAAATGAAAAGTAGACGCAGAATTCAAAAGCAGACGCAAAATTCAAAAGCAGACAAAGAAAGAAAAGCAGACGCAAGAGTCAGTTCGAGTTAGTTATAGAACTCAACTGATTAACCGTTTCTTTCAAGAATCAAGAAGCAAGAATCAAGAAGCAGTTGCAGACGAAGGCTATAAATATGAGTCGAAGTCGAAGATTGCAAAGTTAGTTGACTTACGTATACGCGAACGAAAAAGCTTGTTTTGTGAGATTATTGTGCGAATTAGCTAAGAGCTAGTGTTACTGTAATATAGTTCAAACACTTTTGTAAGAAAGTAGTACAGATAGCCTGCAGAGGCTAAGAGTAAAAGAATACTGAGTGTAGAGACCTGAATAGGCTCAGAAAGAATACTTGTAAACGTTGAAGAGAAAGTGAAATATCAGAAAGACTTCTGATGACTGGACGTAGCCCACGGTTTGGGGTGAACCAGCATAAAATTGTTGTGTTGACTTCTCTCTACTCTATCTTTCTTTAAGTTCAAAGTTTTGTTATTGCTTAGATTTCAAAACAAGTTTTCAAAGTTTTGATTAATTCGAACTTACCGAAGTTTCTATGAAAAGAACTTGTTTTTAACAAAACGTTTTTTGAAAGATTTTTCAAAAAGGGGAATACATAATTCAACCCCCCTTTCTCGTGTATTCATATATCGTATTATAAACATTGTAATAATGTGTGATTCACTTCACTACTGTGACAACACAAGTGCCATCAATTTGTCGAAGAATCCCATACAACATTCGAGAGTTAAACATATCGAAGTCAGACACCATTTTCTACAAGACTACGTTTAGAGGAAGATCGTGAGTCTTCAGTTTGTTGAGATGAATCATCATGGGCAGACATCTACACTAAGCCATTAAGTGAAGAAAGATTCAGAGAAATTAGACGAAACCTTAACATGATGATGTTAAGTAATCAACCGTCTGACAAGTCATGAACTAGATGAAAAGGTTGGAAGAGTTAACGGTAACTGTAACTATGAGCTACAGCTAATAACGTCCGTTAGAAGAAAGTTTTGGAGGGAAGGATTCTCATAATCTTGAGAACATCACCTATTCTAGAACACTCATGATATATTTTGACAACCAACCCTTGAAGAACCCTCAACAAAAACCTTTCATTACTCTGTTTGGAGTTCAAACTTTCCTTGCTCACACTCTCAACCTTACACACCGACTTCACTTCTTTGAAAAACTTCTTTGTTTTTAGTTCATTGTTAACCACAAGAAATGGAGACAGCCATGACGAGTGAAAAACTTGTTAACTCTGAATCCCTGAAGCAGGACAACATGGATATTGAACCAGAGATTGTAGAAGCCGAATGGAGGACTTCTTTCAAATTCGAGAGATAGTCTACAAGAACGAAGTTTATGATTTTTAGAAGAATATGGATTTGATAGCTGATACGCTTGTATCTTCGGTGGATAATTTGTTGATTATTGTGACTATGAAGATGATTGAGAAGGTCACGGAGTGTCCATTTGAAGGAGAGAAGCTCATAAGCAAAGCTAGATGGATGACACAAGCCAGCATAAAGGAAACCCAGATCAATTTGCAGTTTTATGGAGGCAATGATCGAAGGGAAAAGAAGGTTTCCAATCTTGTTCCAAAGGCTAGGGTATTACAATCCCTTCTTTTTCGTTGTGTACTATTGAGAATAGGATCAAGGCATTTGGTAACAACACTAGATGAACAATGCCTATTTCATCAACTAAATTGTCAACCTATCAACCTACCATTCCTTATCTTTCATTATATGGTAAAGTCTAAGAAAGACTCAACTGCTCTACCATATGGAATAATACTAACAAGGATATTCAGAGACTCTGGAGTACGTCTGGATAGGAGAAACAGGATGATGATGAATATCAAAAGTGTCATCAACTCTACAACAATTGGTAAGATGGGATTGAAGAATCTGGAGAAAGTAGAAGCTGATTCTAAGAAGAAAGCCAGGATTAAGGGGGAGCGTGCTAGAAAAGAATCTCCTTTAACAAAATCAAAATCTCGATCTGTTGAGAATATACCTGCAGAAGGATAAAAGGAATCGTCAGGACAATCAATGGGAAGGATGATATCTATTAAAAAAGGAAGCCAGGTGCAACTAAAAGAGATAGTAATCCTGAAAAGAAGAAGGATATGCTACTTTCGGAGAAGCCAAAGCAAAAAAAAAGGTCGCCTAGAGTTCGAACCCTGCGTCAACAAGAAAAAAAAAAGAAAAGAATTGATTCATGGTGAAGAATCTGAGAAGAAAACATCTCAGGCAACCAGGTCCTTAGTTTCAATTTTGGGAGAAGAATCATCAAAATTGGCTAAAGTGACTGAAATCAGGAAGAAATTGGAGTTTGAGAAAGTAAAACCTCAACCTCAGCAGACTTCCAAACTGATTAAGGAGAATAAAAAGGAGAAAATCAGTATTGAGAAGAGCACTCTTACTGCTGTTCAGAAGAAGAAGAAGACAGTGGAAAGCAGTCCAGGACATGTCAATATTTCTCGATTGATAAGAAAAGAAGACTTGAGAGTCAAGATTACTGAAAAAATTTAACCTGTTAGGAGTAGCAATTCAATAATAATCAGAGAAATCCTAAAAAGGTCAGTCAAGGTACAATTTCAACCTATACTGGTAAATAGTAGTACCATGCATCTATTGAGTGAGGACGAGAAAAGTATGTATAATGGTTTGAAGGATGAAGGAACCAGACCATACCCCACATAGATGACAAAGCAGAAGTACACTATTTTTCCAATCACAAGGAAAATTGTGATCAAGGTTATGCCTGATATTCAACCTCGACCGTTCATTGTTCGCAATGAGGAAAAAGGGAAGAAGAAAATGTATCCTGAAAGGATAAATGATCTGACAGATGAACAGATTGAAGCTGAAGTGAGAAACATTGTTGAAGCATGTCATGCAAACCAACAGATTGGAATGTTTGTTTCCCATTTCATTTCAACAGTGTCAGGAAGCAAGTGTGGTCAGCAAACCACTGAAGATTCTTTTCAAGTAGGTGGAAGACTTTCAGAAGGGCCGTACAGATCCATTAAGGTTGGAGACCGAAGCTACTCAGTAGAGTTTTTTGTGCATCTTATTATGCACATTAGACCATTATCAACTGTGTCTTCATTTGGTGATATTCCACACCTATTGGGAAGACAAGTTCTACGTCTAATTGGCCCTGATGATCTTGATCTTCCAGAACCTAACCTATCTGTTCAATCTCGTACCATTACAACAATTGAACCAGATGCTACATCCTCAGATGCATATACTACGACTGTTGGTGTTAACGTCATACAACAAAAGCCTGATGAAGATATTGAAGAGAAAGTTGATTATTTTTGTGCTTCTGTGAGTGACTTGCATAAAGAAGTAGCAGATATTCGCCAAGATATCAAGTCACTTCGCATTGAGATAAGAAAAATGTTTTCTGAAGTTATGAAGCATCTGCGATTATGATTCTTTTTGATCAATAACAAAAAGGGGGAGAAAGAAGAAGAAGAAGAAATAACAAAGATAGGGGGAGAAGAAGAAAAGAAAAAAAGAACACAACATAAGATTAGAGATAATTTTTTATTATTATTTGTTATCATAAAAAATGGGGAGATTGTTAAGTCAAAATGACTTTATGATTAATTTTGATGAAAACCTTTTTATTATTTGTTATCATAAAAAATGGGGAGATTGTTAAGTCAAAATGACTTTATGATTAACTTTGATGAAAACCAAATAATGATGAGACGGAAGCGAAGTAAAATAAGATAGAAGCAAAAGTAAAGTGAGACGGAAGTAAAAGCAAAATGAGACGGAAGCGAAGCAAAATGAGACGGAAACAAAATGAGATGGAAGGAAGAAAAAATGAGACGGAAGAAAAGAAAAATGAGACGAAAGCAAAAATGAGAAGGAAGCAAAAAAAAATGATATGGAAACAAAATGAGACGGAAGCGAAGCGAAAATGAGACGAAGAAATCATAGACGCAGAATCAAATCAGTTTGAGTTAGTTACAGAACTCAACTGATTAACCGTTTCTTTAAAGATCAAGAATCAAGTTATCGAGAAGCAGTTAAAGATGAAGACTATAAATATGAGTCAAATTCGAAGACTGAAAAAGTTAACAATGTGATTTTTCTTAGTGATATTCAAAAGCAAAACACTGTATTTGTGCAAAAACACGAGAGCTATATTTTCTATAATAAAGCTCGCAATATCTTTATGTAAGAAAGAGGAATAACTGAGAGCCTGAAGATGCTAAGTGAGAAAAGAATACTTGTTGTACGAGACCTGAAGAGGCTCAGTAAAAAGAATACTTGTACTATTGTGAAGTATAGTGAAATCTCAGAAGTGATTTTGAGGACTAGACTTAGCCCACGATTTGGGGTGAACCAGTATAAAATTGCTGTGTTGACACTCACTTTTTTCTCTTAACTCCTATTTCTATTGTTGACATAAATATTTAATATTGTTTGTTAATTGTTTTGAGAAAGCAATTTTTTAAAAAAAAGGGGATTGCATTAAGAAATCCGATTACACAATTCAACCCCCCTTCTTGTGCACTTTGTATATTGTATACTAACGTGTGATTCACTTCATCCATTTCCATTTCCTTTCATTTACATTCCCTTCCATTTACAAAAATTCCCAATTCCAACAATCACAAAACAACCATAATTCTATTTCCATTTCCATTCATAATTCCAATTGAGTTCTAACAACAACCAATAATTTCCAATCCTAGCAATCACAAAACAATCATAATTCCATTTCCATTTACAACAATTTCCAATTTTAAGTTTCTAACAATCACAAAAATTTCATAATTTTATTTTCATTTCCTTCCATTTACAACAATTCTCAATTCTAACAATCACAAAGCAATCATAATTTCATTTACATTTCCTTCAATTTTCAACAATTTCTAATTCCAACAATCACAATCATAATTCCATTTTCATTTACAATACAACAATTCTAAATTACAACAATCACAAAATAATCATAATTCTATTTCCATTTCCTTTCATTTACATTCCCTTCCATTTACAACAATTCCCAATTCCAACAATCACAAAACAACCATAATTCTATTTCCATTTCCATTCATAATTCCAATTGAGTTTCCAACAATAATCAATAATTTCCAATTCCAACAATCACAAAACAAACATAATTCCATTTCCATTTACAACAATTTCCAATTCTAAGTTTCTAACAATCACAAAACTTTCATAATTTTATGTTCATTTCCTTCCATTTACAATAATTCCCAATTCCAACAATCTCAAAGCAATCATAATTCCACTTCCATTTCCATTCATAATTTCAATTGAATTTCCAACAATTTCAAACAAATTCCAATTCCATTTCCAACAATTTCAATTCAAAGTTTGAAAAATAATGATCAAGTTGAAGGGTATGATATGATTTACATAATTGGCAAATAATGCATGACATATCTTATACAATTGTTCATATACATATATTCATAATATAATCATCAAGTTCAAAGATTTATTCATAACATGAGATCAAGTTGAATGATATAAACTTTTGAAAATTTTCCTTTTTAAACCTTTGATCTTCTTTTCATTTTAACAAACCATAATATTATATACACCATTTCATATTTCATTCTTAAATATATGTTGTTTTACAATTTTGATTGACATTAATAAACGTAAGTATAAATAATTAAAATTTACAACTACAAGTCTACAACATATTCACAATTTAACAACAAACATTCAATACATCACTTCTTTATGCTCAATCAATTTTTTTTCCCAAATGAGTAAATTCAATACCAAATAATAATAATTTTCCTATAGTGATTTAGGTATGATTAAACAAAATGGTCCATCATTTTTCTAGGAATTATAATCACTTGATTCTCCAATCTCCATACTAAGCTTAGTCTCAATTAGTTCAGTTATTGCATACTTATTCTAAAAACAAATTCTTATAATGTTATTTATTTTTTAGGGTGGTTATTACTTATCACTTCTAACATTCCAAGAAGCTATAGACATATAGATAATTTCACTTTTGATTATTAATTTTACATTTAGTTTTAAATGTTAATTATCAACTTTCAAGTTTAAGTTTTAGCAATCTTTGCATAATACATAATTAATTAATTACATACTAATCCCATTTTAAAATTCCATTTTCAATTCCAATTCTAATTTTCATGTAACAAATTCATAACAAAATAATATAAATTACTTACCCAAACCCAATACCCACGGTATTCTTCAACTTCAATCCAACAATTTCAAATTATTAACTTCCAAAATTCATTCCAAAATTTCATTCCAAACATTTAAAAATTCAAATTTCAACTTCGGTGTTCAAAATCCAAATCCATTCCTCCACAACAAGTCCACCCACCGACAACATTTTCATCAACTGATCAACACTAATACATGACAAATCCAATCCATTTCCAATCCACAACACACAAAAAATCCATTTACTAGCAATTTTTGGAAACAAAGAGAACACATGAACTCATCAACGGATCAACCAACAAAATGAACTATCAACAGTCAACACACACCCAAAAAAATTATTTAACCATCGGATGACTCAGGTCTTCACTTGGGTATTTGGGTTGGGGCTTTGGGTTGTGGAGTTTTCCAGGTCCAGTCGTCCATCTGTGAACGTTGGAGTGTCGGTGGTGGTTCGATGGTGCGGTGAGGAGGAGAGGTGCAGCGAACTTCGCAACAAATGAGGCCAGATCTATACGGAGGAGGCGATGTCGAGGAGGAGAACAATTGAGGCGAGGAGGAGAATCGGAGAAGACAGCAACCAAGTGCCAACGATTGTGAGAGGATCTAGACGCCAATGACAGAGATGGTGAGAGCGAGAGAGTGCGAGGGAGAGGGTTAGAGAGAAGAAGAAGAGTAGAAGAATGAAGTGAAGAAAGAGGGGCAGTAGCAGAGGGTCGGGGGGCTGGGTAGATTTTTTAGGTTTAATTTTTTTTTGCAAATAAGTCCTCCAACTTTTTAAAAATTGCGAAATGATTCAAAATTTTCTGGTATGTTGGGTACCGATCGGTACCCAACGAAAAACCCCAGTACCGATCGGTATTTATGGTTGGTATCAAGATTGGGATCCAGGTACCAATTTTCGACAGGTACGGTACCTTCTGGCCGATATCGGCCGGTACAGAACGAATCCCAAAACCATGACCATCACACTTCAACTTGATTTTATACACCCATTTAGAGCCAACAACTTTTTTATCAATCGATAAATCAACAAGAGACCAAATGTAATTTTTCTTCCAAAGTTGTTATTTCGTCCTATATAACAAGTCGCCATTTTGAGTCCTAAGAAGCATGATTAAAAGTTTTGGATTCTCGATGGGTGGTAAGTTCAGATAAAAACCAAAGTGTGAAGGTGAAATTTTTTAATAACTTAAATAACTAGAAATTGAATGTACTTGTCCTACTTTGATGTAGCTACAAAGAAATTATTAGAAGAAGTGGGAAATGCATGCTCATTCGTGGTGGATGTAACTCAAACAAAATCACGAAGCCAAGATGGAGGATTAGAAACTCGTTTCAATTGAGGTTCGGGGAGAGGGTGAGATTCTATTTGGGATACTTAGGGTTTGGTTGTAGCCTCTGAATTGGGTTGGGCCAAATTCGACATAATAGCAACTAGAGTAGGCAGGTTGAGAGGGTTCTTAGCAGTGTTAGGTGCAGGAAGCGATGTGGCCAAAGGATCCTATTTGGGTAGAGGAGATGGCTTAGATAAAGATTAGGTGTAGTAAGTGTTGGATCGTTAAAAATGGGCTTGACTAAGGAAGTAGATGGGTCAGCAAGTGTAATGGTATTGGAGACAAAAGGAAACTAGTCTTCATACAATTGTATTTCCTTAGAAATCTGAATTTTTTGTACTAAGATTATACACTCGATAAGCTTTTTAACCCATGGGTATCCCAAAAAATACAAGCTAAAGCACTAGGGTGGAATTTATCTGAATGACGTTCATTGTGATGGATGTAACAAAGACATCCAAAGATGTGAAGGTTACTATAAGAGGGAATCTTTTTTAACAAAATTTCAAATGGAGATTTATTATCAAGAATGGATGACAGGGTAATGTTAATCAAATAGGCAGAGATTAAAATACAATCCCCCAAAATTGGCTAAATGCCTAATTTTGGGTCAAATGTTTTTTCATTTTATTAATTTAGGGCCAAACATTTTAGCCTACTCAATTAAGGTCTAAAATTTATTGGGTCTGCTCGATGTTAGGCTATTTTGGACAAAAACTTGGCATTGTCATACCTACACCATTTAGTTTGACATATGACCCTTTTACTTTGATATTCCTTGGTCTTTGTGCTTGCTTCCATACATATGACCCTACTAGCTACCAAGTTTTGATCGTTTCATATTTTTATTGGATGGAAATAGAAATGGAAATGAAACCGTCAAAAATTTGCAAATTTCTTTATAACCTCCAATATTGATGATTTGAAGTTTATAAACCAATTATTTATAAAATAAAATTAAACATATGATTACTCATACTAAATATTGTTCATTGTCTCCATATAAACAATAGAAAAATGTGACAAAAGAATCATATACTTAGTCTTACCTTAATTTTTGAAAAAACAAAGCTTCGCCATCAAATTCAAAGCCTCCTTACCTTCACAATATCTTATATATAATAATTACAGGTTTGCATTTTACTAATTTCTAAAAGAAAATGCTTCCTATTCAATTTGCAGTGTCATAAGCTTACCTTTAAGAACCAATATTTGTTGCTTGTTCACAACCCTAAAGTCTCTGACCAGACAAAAACCCGCAGATCAGTGTCATAAGCTTACCTTTAAGAACCAAGATTTGTTGCTTGTTCACAACCCTAAAGTCTCTGACCAGACAAAAACCCGCAGATCTGGAAACTAACAACCTACTTTATGGGACTATAATTACATCTAGTCACTAACAAATGATTTCTTGGTAATGTCTTCTTATTGTTTTCACTCTCTCTTTTATGGTGTTGTTGGTACTTCAGTTTCTACTTGTTTGTGCAGGCGAAGTCGTCCACAAGCTCAAGGAAGATGTGAGGGCGATGCTAAGGAATAAAACAATGAATCATTTAGATAAGCTAGAACTGATTGACACGATTCAGGGACTTGGGTTTGATTATGTTTATGAAAATGAGATAAAAACCATATTGGAGAGAATTTACAAAGATTAAAAACATAGAAATACTTTGTCGAATAATGATTTATACAATGAAGCTCTTGAGTTCGAACTCTTAAGACAACACGATTTTAACATTTTGCAAGGTTGGAGGAGAGATTTTTCATATAATGTGCAATGAGCTCTTCATCATCAATCTTGTATACATAATAAATAGCATAGATTTTTGACGTCTTTAAGGATAATCAACAAAACTTCAAAGCGTGTCTGTGTGAGGACAAAAAGGGGTTATTGTCTTTGTACAAGGCATTGGTCCTCATGGAAGAAGTTGAGAGCATTTTGGAGGATTTAATAGATTTTAGAAGGAAATATCTTTAAGAGTATGTGAACTACTGTAACATCTCGTTCCTATACTAAGAGTTAGAGCCCTAGATTTTGGTAATTGAGAAAATAACAATGAGAGATTAGAAAAAAATGCATTTCATGCTTATTCATGATATGATATGCACATTCACGTGAATATTGAACTTATACACATTAAAATAATTGAACATGCATTTATTGACATATTCCAGATATAATTGATCTATAAATGTGATTATAATTGGAATTGTGAATTATTTGTATTGAAATTTGATTTTTTTAGTATAAGCATTGATTTAAAATTTTTGATGGAATATGAAAATTTTCTTAATTTTAGGGGTACTTTTAGACTAGGAAAAATACCAAGTGACAGAACAATTGATGAATAGTAGTAGAAATAAGAGTCAAATGATAGTGAAAATTTTTATGAATGAAATTAATATTTAATGGCAAGAATCATTGAAAATTGGGTTGAAAATTAGAGGCAAATGGACTAGCTTCTTAAAAGATCAAGAAGAGATCATAAGAGAGTGACACGTGGCAAGTGACAAGTGACAAGTGTCACTTGCCACAACACTTGTTAAGTCACGTTTTTATTAAGTGAAATACCATATTTTGGTCTTTCACTTGCCAAAAATGACACATGCTTCATTTTTCCCGACTTCTTCATTTCTTCATCTTCTCCATTGCTCTCCTTCTCCCACGACATTCACTCTCACCCTCATTATGTTGACTTTTGTTCATCTCTTTCACCTTGCTTCTTCAAGATTCATTGTCTCCCTCTTCTTATTGTTAAAAGACACCTAAGCATACGCAGAGTCGCAAAGTGTCATCTTTCTTCTTCACAAATAGGACTGGAGTTCCCTAGGGTGAAACAATAAGTTTAATGAAAACCTTTTCATGCAACTCCTACAACTGAGCCTTCAACTCTTTTAGTTCCACAAGTGTCATCCTATATGAAGGAATAGTTATAGGAGCAGTACGTGGAACTAAGGACTTTGTTCCCCAATTTCAAGGTAAGCCAGTTAATTTTACGGGAAACATATCTAGGAATTCTTTAACCATAGGAATGTCCTGTATATTCTGCTCAACTTTAGTATCAATAATATAGGCCAGATAAGCCTCACATCCCCTTGCATCAACCTCAAAGCACTTATGAGTGAGATCAGTCTGGCTGGCACCAATGTTATGAATACCGTACCGGGCTTGGTACCGGATTGAGTTTCAACCGGTATCGTTTTGAAAATAATTTTAAATTTATGAAATAGTCCCTAAAATTTTTAAAAATTGCAAAATAGTCCATATTGGTATATTATACAGTTGTACTGTATATTTTACTAGTTTACTGTTTACATCAACCATACTTTCAAAAATCTTAATAATAAATAATAACACAATTAATATGAAATAACAATAATTTTAAATATTTTACATATAAATAAAGACAATTATCATCATACAATTATAAAATTAAGGATAATACAAAGTATTTAAAATATTACAATAATACAAAAATATTTTTAAATTTATAAAATCCCTGAATTTTTTTAAAATTACAAAATAGTCCATTGTCATATTGTAAAGTTGTAGATTATTTAATTTAGTTTTTTTGTTTATATCTTATTCATTTTAGTTTTATATATCTTTATTATATTTTAATTATTTCTATATATAATAATTATCTATATATAATATATATCTATATATAATAATTATCTAAATATAATAATTAATTGTAAAATAATGAAAATAATTCAAAATTTTGAATTTTGAATTATTTTATATTTTATCAAAGTTTTGAATTATTTTTAGAATTGTTGTTTTTCACATTCCATTTCATTTTACATTTAATTAGACATAATCACAATTTCATTTAATATATAAAATTAATTTAATAATTATTAATAAATATAATTAATTTTAAAATATATAAATTTTGATTTAATAATTGAAAATATATAAAATAAATATTAGTTTATAAATAATAATTTTAAAATTATTTATTTTTTAAAATATTAAAATAAATTTAAATATAAATAATTTATTAGTAATAAAATAAAATAATTTATTAGTAATAAAAATAAAATAATTTATTTTAAGTTTTATTTAATTTATAATTATTATTAGTAATAAAATATTTATCATTATTTTAAAAATTTTGGAAAAAAGGGGGGAAGGAGAGATGGGAGGGAGGGAAGGAAATTTTGAAAATTTTGCAAAAAAGTCCCCCAATTTTTTAAAATTTTCGATATCGGTCAGTATTTGACCGGTATTTTGAATATTGGCCGGTATTTGACCGGTATTTTGAATATCGACCGGTACAGCCGAAATTGGCCGGTACCGACCGTTATTTAAATCCGGTACCAAAATTTAAAACCCAGTATAAGATTTAGGCGATGAGTGCGTTTGCCCCGATCTGGCCGAGCAGAACGGAATCAAATAAAGCTGGCACCTACTTGGCTAACACCTCTAAAAATTACTCTCGACTGATTAGGAGATTCTAATATTACCTCTTAAGTATAGCAATTCATGATGGCTCTACGAGTAGTGAGCCAATCTATGCGTAAAATAACATCTATTTCCTTCAACTATAACATAATCAAGTATGCTTCTAACTTTACCTGATCAATTTGAATCAAACACCTCTTGCAGACTTCTTCTATCACGGTGGTACTACCTATCAGTGTACTCACCTCTAATTCACATCTCAATAACTCTCTATCACAATGTAATCTAGACGCTATATGTGGTGTGATAAAAGAGTGCGTATACTAGGATCTAGCAATACAGAAGCCTCAAACGTAAATAGTAATAACACACTTGCAATGACATTTGGAGACTCTTGAGCCTCTTATGTTGTCATAGCATAGACTCTGGCTTAAAATTGTGGTCGATTGCTCGGCATCTCAGTCCTGACAGAAGGACTCCTAGAGCTCACTGTACGTCTACCACGGCCTCTCTGTTGAGACCCACCAGCTCGACTCTGTTGAACAGTAGGCTCTGTTGTCATACTTCCTCTCCTTTTAGACTGTGCTCCAAACACCACAATACAATCCCTGATCTAATGATCAAGTGAGCCACACCAAAGGTAGGCTCCTGTCAACCTCCAACATTCACCACTGTACTTCTTCGAACAATGCTCACAAGTTGGCAACTAACCCGATACCGCACCTTTGTTATTGCCAGACTGAACAGAACTACCTCTCTGTCTGAGCCCTGACTGTCTTGATCCAGTCGGTGGTTTGAAAGCTCAGGTATGACGCTTGCTGAACCTTCTGTTAGAACCGCCCAGAGCTTCACTGGGTGTTGAGCCCCGAATTTTTTTTATTTGAATTAATTATTTATTGATTTATGGATTTATTCGTTAATTATTTTATTTTACCTTAATTGATTTAATTATGTGTTTATATAAATATTTTTATGTTGGGCTTGAGATTAGAAGTTAGAAATTAATTGAAGGCTTGGATTTAATGTTGGAAAGAATGGGCTTTATGGAATAAGTGGAATAAGGAGGAGGATTAGAAACGAGTGGATTAGGGTAGAGTGGGCTTGTGAGGAGGAGGAGGAGAGCCCAAAAGCTTTGAAGGTTAGGGAGAGCTCAAAACTATGTAGTTTTGGAGGTAGGTTTTTAAGATGAGAATAAAAGAGGTAAATGAATTAAAGGAAGAGGAGAAGAGTAGCAAGTGTCGTAGAACCCAAAAGGAAAGAAGAGAAATTGTGAACCAAGGAGAAAAGGAGAGCTTTCGGCCAAGAGAGGAAGGAGAACCGTAGGAGGCTTGGAAGGGAGGAAGAAAGAAGAGGAAATAGAGAAAAAATCTTCTTGTGAGAGGTAAGTTTTACCTTTGCTTAAGCTAGGTTTAAGAATGGTGTAAGATGGAAGTTAGGGTTTGTGTAGAGATTTGAGAAAGATAGAGAGAAAGGTGAGATCTATGGAGTTTGGGGACTTTTAAGCTAAGGTTATGGTTATTCTAGCTTAAATGTCCTATGGGTAGGTTAGGTTTAAAGTTTATTTTAATCTTTGCTTGATTTATGAGTATTATGGCCTTCTTTGAAAATGTATTTATTGAATGAAGTATGATTTAATTGAAGGAACTTAAGAAAACCCCACTCAAGACAAGGAGGAAGGGCAATCTTGAATTCGGATACCGACGATAGGTGGGTAACATTTTTATAGTTGTTGTGTAATGGGCAAATGCCCTATGTGTGCTATCTTTGTTAATTGTGAGTATATTGAAAGTGTATTTCCCTTGATTTGAATGAAAAGAACGAAACTATGATGATTTGATACAATGAAAGAAGCATAAAATGCTATTTTTGTGCTTGAATATGTGATCATAAATTGGTTGTGATTGGGTGAGAGAGAACCTACTTCGATAAGTCATGTGCACGTTGACCCCCTAGCCTTCTCCCGGCAGCTTGCTTGTGGCCCACGAGATCCGAAAATGGACTCGTTGTGTTTACGATAAACTTCGGTTTATTCGTTGTGTTTAAGGAACTCTCGAGCCAATTGTGTGCATTCCATCCTTTAATTGTGTATATGATGCATAATATGTGTTTGATTGATATAAAGTCTCATGTATTGCCTTATGTGATGATTTTGGATTATTTGAGCTTTATATGATAAATTGCTATTATTTCGGATTGTTAACGACGTGTTGTATGACTCATTACCCGATGGCTATAAACATGTTAGCCACTGAGCCGTGTTAGCTCACCCCATTCTCCCTCCTCAGGTGCAAATTCAAGTTGAGGGCTGAACCTTGCAAGGCATCGGGCATCACTCCAAGAAATTTAGCTACTTTTGTATTAAGTTAGTAACTAGCTTTTGGAATAGCTTTGTAAGCATATTGATCATTAAGCATCTCATCTTTTGTATTTTGTACTTGATCTTGATGAATATGCCAATATGTAACCAAAGCTATGCATGAATCTTTGTTATGATTTGGAATGTGAATGAGAGCTCTAGTACTCTCCATCTTGTGAAATTGTTGATTTCCGATCTGTGTAAGGCCTTGAAATAGCATGTGTATGAGTATTTTCATTTTTGAGTTGCTGCTGAGTTATTGCTTTGGGAGAGGCCGCTGGAAAATTGTTATGGTTTATGTGTTGTTGAAGTGGGATGTAGTGCTGAAATTTCTGGACTGATGTGCTCATGTGGTCAGTTTTGAGTATATTGTGATGTGCTGCAAATTCTGGGTTGTTTTAGGTTGAATAGGATCATTTGGACTTGTTGAAGGTGCTAGACGAGCTGTAGAGCTTGTTCATGAGGTGTAATGAGTTAGTTTTGAGGTATTGATTGCAAGGTGTGAGTCGTTAGAATTATATCAGTGTCTTTGTCTAAATGATGATTGTCGTTAGAGCTTTGAGTCAACTTTTGACCCTCATAGAGTTGGAATATAGGTCAGTGTTCTTCATAAAAGTTGTAGGGAATTTTCTTAGCTTTCCATACACACTAAGTTTGTTAAATTTGGAGTTTTGGGTCAAAAGTTATGTTGGTCACAAGTTCTGGTACTGTTGGTGGAGAGCTAGTCGATCTGTCTTAGTGAGAACTTTTGATTTCTTTAGAGTCCGAGCTTGCTGGTGAGTCCTTCTTAAAAAATATAGGTTTTTCTTCTAGCTTTCCAACACTTCCAATCGTGTCTAATTTGGAGCTCGGAGTCAAAAATTATGAGGGTTAGAAGTCAGATAGGTCGGGCGGTAGGGCAGGTCCCTGCGCCCGCCCACGCGGGCGTGCGCCAAGAGCCGGACTCTTGCGAGCGTTTGGGGTTGGTTTCTGGCTGACCGACCCCTCTTCCTTCTTTTGGCCATAAATTATTGTGTAGACCTTCGATTGACCCAATTTTCGAAGCGATGGATTCCTAAGGGATTTTTCTATCTTTCCAAACTTTATTTATCAGTTCTCCTTTTAAATTGAAAAAGGTGGTTTGAAACCAAGTGTGGAGGTCGGCTGATCAAGTCTGAATATACTTTACAAATTTTAAAATATCTGGAGCTAGAGAGCTCAGATCGAAGTGATTCTTATTTTAA
This sequence comes from Erythroxylum novogranatense, assembly GCA_029891385.1. Classification (NCBI taxonomy): domain Eukaryota; kingdom Viridiplantae; phylum Streptophyta; class Magnoliopsida; order Malpighiales; family Erythroxylaceae; genus Erythroxylum; species Erythroxylum novogranatense. The sequence goes on along the minus strand of CM057230.1, from coordinate 24,622,304 downwards.
ATTAAACTAGAGACATAAACCTATAAGTTTTATGAAGGAGCTGACTGATAATTAAGCCTTTAAGATTTTCAAATTTTGACCTGAAGTCAGTAGTGCTCAATTTTGGGCTGTTTTCTTTGAAATAACATTTTTGCCATAACTTCTTCATTTCAAATCCAAATTAAGCGTTTTCAGTGGCGTTGGAACCGTGAGAGCGTAAGAAACATATTTTCTTAAAAATCCAATCCCAAATTTTCTATTAAAAGTTTCTCTAGTTGTGGTCGGTTTGTGTTCGATTTTGGGTCTTCTATGCTTATGTGTGCTTGAGTGGTCTGAATGTTGGGCCTCGGCGACGGTGTCTAACATTGTTTGGGCTCAATGGTAGTGGAGGCGTGCATAGGGTGCAGCAAAACCTTGAGATCATGGGTTCGAGTCGTGACTCACCCATGACCAAAGAGGACAATACTGGATAATGGGGTACGCTAGGCCAATGCCTAGGTACTGAGCAGCATGGGTACGTTACGGCCAATGCGTTGTTGTCGAATCCGGACCCAACATTAAAAGGAGCCTTTTAATATTGGGTCCGGATTGATTATGCAACCTGCACGCCCATTATCCAAGATGGTGGGCGTGTGGTGCAACAAAACCTTGAGGTCATGGGTTCGAGTCGTGGCTCACCCATGACCAAAGAGGATAATGCTGAATAATGGGGTACGCTAGGCCAATGCCTAGGTACCTGGGCCGCCGGGGTACGCTCGGCCAATGCCGCTGGTACCGAATCCCGGACCCAACACTGGGCCTCTTCTGTCTTTACTTTGATCTCTACTCAGACTGACTGTCCCTCAATAATTACTCTATTCGGATCGAGACTGCCCTAAGTTCAGTGAAATTGCTCAAGTTAGTAATAGCTAGCCTTGTCCGAATCTCTATGTTCAACCCATCTTCAAATCTCCTACACTTGTCTTCCTCAGTAGAAATCAAGGCAGTAGGATATTCCATCAACTCATTGAATTTAATCTCATATTTTGCCACAGACATCTTGCCCTACTTCAAATCTATAAATTCCTTCATCTTTCTATCCAGATAGGTCTTGGGCATATAATTCTCTTTAAAGCTTCTCAGAAAATCCTCCCATCTCAATCTACAAAGCCCGATGGTACTGCCTAGAACAATTTTCCACTATTTGTAGGCTGGACCTTGCAATAAGGAAACAACATAGTCGAGCCTCTCGTCCGACTCACAATTCATCTTATCAAAGATTCTCTCTATCCTCGCTAACCATCTCTCGACCTCTACTAGTCTACACTTTCGTAGAAGTCCATAGCCCCTGCTTTTGCAGTTTGTTGTACCTCCTTTCCCTTCTCTCTGGAATTCTTGGAGGCGTTCCCTCAGGTCAAGACATAGACTTCTTTCTGATCCTAAGTTAGTTAAGTGCTCCATTTTATCGCCTACGTCAAATAACCTATAATAGACGATATGTCGGAACCCGACTCGGAGATCGGATCCCGACTGTTGGATCTCGTTTTCGGAACCCAACTCTCTTGCTTAAAATCGTGAAACCTGAGCGTGCGTATTACTTTGAAGGGTTATAATTTTTTTTTTCATTCTTCATCCCTTGAACCCTTAAAGACCTCATGAATTCATTCTCATGCTCAAAACGCTCCCAATATTTACTTACCAAAGTCCCTTAGTGTGCCCATGTACCTAATCATCATACTTGAACTTATTTCCACTACGCGTTCACCAAATTTGAAAAACTTAATATCTTATATTCATTTGAAATTCTCTTGTAAATCATAGCCTTATGACTCTTGTTTAATTTAAGACAAGAATTGCTTCAATCGGAGTTATATAACTCAAGATACACTCCAAAAACCTAAAAGAGTTCATACCGGAAACATGCTCTCTTAACCGGCCTTTAACTTACTTTGATGTAACCTTTCTCAATTTAACTCCAAATAATCCTAATTTTTGTATCAAGGAAGATATATGTCTTATAAATCCAATGGTTCAAGCCTCACCTCAATTGGAGGTCGTATGAGGGATTTATACCCAAAACAATGGACCATGCTCACTTCCAAAATCCAATTGAAACTCTTTTGGCGCTATTGCCATAAATTTTTCTAAGATTATCCAAATTACTTCGTTCTTACTCCATTTGAAAGATAACATCAATATCTACAACTCATATTAGAGGCCTTGAAGCGAGATTCAGCCTCAAAACTGGTCAAAAATACGTTTTTCCCAAGGTGACCCGTAGCTGTCCTTTAAACGGACAGGCATGTCCGTTTAACGGACACATACGGCCAAAAGTGTGCCAATTCGTCCGAGAAAGTCCGTTTAACGGACATCCGTGTCCATCTAACGGACATACACATAACAAGGGGTCCTTTTGACCCGTAGCTGTCCCTTAAATGGACTTCCATGTCTGTTTAACGGACACGCCATTTTTCCAAAACTCCAAATCCTAAAACCAACTTCAATTCACTTGAGACTTTCACCTTTCAAAGCTTATAACTTCTTATTCCTAGCTCCAATATGAGCATACTATACCTCCATGGAAAGATAACAAGATGAACTACAATTCTCATGAAGGATGCAAAAGCTAACTCCATCATTAATCAAGGAAAAAAGCCACTCAAAGGACACTACTCATTAAAGACCAATGTAACAGTACATGAACAGTAACTGAATGTGTTCTTCACCTCATAACTTTTTAACCCTAAGTCCAAATGAGACAAATGATATACCCTTAGAAAGATCTGAACTTCTACTACAATATTCACAAAGACTTCCCGATCTAAATCAATCTCTAATGGGGTCTAAAACTGAAGCGAAGTTCTATCAAATTTTAGGAAAATTTGACAGCACTTCCCTTGAAAATGCAACTAACCAATTTTCAATTCTAATACTTCCACCTGCATAAAACTCAACATGCAACCTCATATAACACAACTTAATCCCAAGAGTAACTCCAAACTCAATTCAACGCAACAACCGCACTCTTAATCATCTAATCATATCCAAGCTATATAATGATGCAATTGTACATTCACAACCATACTCAAGTCCATATTGCATTAATCATCATACATAAGAGTTTTACAATTTCATTGGCATTTCCTAGCCAAATTTCAAAACCAATAACAATATCTCATTTACCTTATTCCATTGCTCATATGAATTGCAATTATACGTTTACATAACCAAACTTCAAATACACAATAAAACAAGTACAAGATGCCTTGATCCACTTCCTCTTGAATTCTTGCTAAAAACCTGGAAATTTGGGAAAATAGGGGGGTGAGCTTGGGGAGCCCAGAAGGTTCTATGCTTATAACCAAATAATGAACAAAACAGTTTTAGAAGTCCATTTCCATATAAATCTCCTTTGAATCATAAAACATTGTTTTCTTCAAAACTCATGTCCCTTTCTTGAAACCACAAATCATACATTTTTCAAAGGTTTATAAAATCATAAACTAAGAAACTCTTGTCATTTTCTGGAGTTCACAAATCATTCATTTTTCAAACTTTCATGAAATCATGAATGCAATTCAACTTGTCACAATTCACATCATATAACACATACAACCTAACACATCATAATGGTTTGGCAAGTCCACAATTCTTGGCAACCATATAGTCTCATTTAATGAGCTTATATGGGCAAATCTTGAGGAGTCCAAATATTGGATCATCCTATGCCACAGTCGGGCAGCCGGGCGAAGGCTTTTCATGGTCATCGTGCACGAGACGTTTCTTGGGTGGACTTAACCTAACCTACTTAACATATAATCATGACTTGAAACTTGATTGCCCTATGGCAAAAAATCTTGGAAATCTTGTTTTGCATAAATCATGCAAATCTTCATAAATCATTTTATGATCATAAATCATTTCATATGCAATGCATCATCATTCCTCAAGCAAAATCACATAACATCCACATTCACATATTACAAATCATCAATCATCCAATTCACATAACATATACATCAATGATAGCAATTTCTCAAGGCATTTAAAAACAATGAATTTTGAAAGCATTTTTAGATTCGTAATTTTTTTTGAAAAATGTATTAATGGCCCATCATTTAACTATAAACATAAAACCTACCTTATAATTCCTTGCTTGAAAACCTTGTTCCCATGGCCTTCCCTTGCTTTCCATTCCTCTTTCCTCTCACCATTTTCCTCAAAATCAACAAAATTCTCAAATCAAAAGACATCCAAAATGCAACAATCCTAATAACATTAATCATGAAATTTATCTTGGAATCACAATACCCATTCCATTCTTAGTCTTTCTCAACCATAACCCAACTAAAATCTCATACCTAAACATAAGGCTTACCTTAAACTTCCACTAACACCAAGAGTTTCTTGGTTCAAGATGAAGCTCTAGCCTTCCTCCACACTTTTTCCTCTTGCATTTTCTTCAAATTCCCTCTTGATCTCTTGGAAAATCCAACCCTAGAAGCTTTCTTTCTCCTTTCTTCTCCATTTGCACGAAACTCTCTCTTCCCTCTCACAATTTTCGTATTCTCTCTTCTTTCCTACACCAATTCACTTATTCCCTCTCTTTTATACTACTTACTTAAGTCACTTAAACTCATTTCTTCATTTAAGCCCATTTCCTTCCTTCTTCATCTTGTTTCCATTTTTTTTCCTTTTAATTTCCACTTCATGGACTCAAGCCCAAATCCACTTCATTTAATTCCTTCCTTCTTATTTTCCTACTACAACTTAAGCCCATTTCATTTACCCTCTCTTCTTTATTCATTTCATTTGGACCCAAAGCCCAATTTATTCTTCCTTCTTTCTTCTCATCCTACTAAGTCACTTAAGTCCAAACTATTTCTTCTTCTTTTCATATGATTTAGGCCCATTATTCTCTTAGGCCCAATTGAACTCTAAACTCGTAAATTCAACTAACACATTTAATTGTATTAATTCATGCCACCTAACTCATTACTCTCTTTTAATCCTCTTCTTTTTACATCACCACTTAAGCCCAACTTGAATCCAAGGCCCATTTAACCCTTAATACATTTACAACCTTCATAACACCTTAATACACTTAATCCATGTCATATAGTCTTAGTCTAATCAATATGTTAATTAAATTTCCTTAATATGATAATTAAGTCCACAAAATACAATAATTGAATCCCATTAAATCATGCCACCTAATTTCATGACACCTTACCTTAAGCATATTAACATGTCAATTAATTCCCCATTAATCCATCTCGTATTTAAACCATATCTTCCATTTCATTTCAATTTCAAGAATTCTTAACTTCTTTACTCATGAATAATCATTCAAAAATCCTTATTTAATAATCCTAGCTTACCAAAAAGATTCGGGGTCCAATACGATAACTTCAATTACCATCCGAAATTTTCACAACATCTTATACCTAACATTCTTACATATCCCTATGGATGCCAACTATGCTCTGATACCACCAACTGTAACACACCACTCCCCTCTAACATATGCATGTGCGCCATACGATCATACGTGCGCATGCCCGATATAAGTGGCGTGTTAACTATTCACCTTCACTTTATCACATGGCATCACAAATAAGTCATAAATAACACATTGACTAAAATCCAAAACTTTCTCATTTCATTTCACAATCCATAATTTATAATGTAGCATTATATATATCATCCATATTTTTACAGTATTATCCCAGAGTGTATACAACTCGGTCTACAAAATATGCTTACATACATGAGGAAACTAAAAAATATAAAACAAACTAATCCTTTAATCCCAGTTGACCAACCTCTGAGTCATTACTTATATCCACAGTAGTACAAAATCGCTTCTATGTAGTTTTAGAAGCTAGGTCGTCTTAGTCTACAATACCTAAAATTATCAACATTACAATTTTGACGAGTTTTGCGAACTCAGTAGAGTAACCATCCTCGATGGTTCACTTATGACGTATTACACAATAACATGTTATCACTTAATTTAAATCACTTTGATTATCATCAAGTTATAACACAAAACACATTATTCACAATTGCCATGTTTCAATCATATAGATCAATCAAGATATCATTTCATTTCACTTGTGTAGTAAATAATCATCGATTTACTATCATATATTCATATTTGAAATATTCTCACAACTTTGCAAATCATTCAATGTATTCAAATCATATGTGAATGTAATGTGTATGAGACTCACATTTGTTTTTACGTTGTTGTGATTGTGTTCCTTTTCATTATCCCATATCTATTATGGATATCGCACTCTTTACACTGTCCCTTATCTGTTGGAGATACAAGGCTCTTTGTACACGTTGAGCCTTAGGCTCTTTCCATAGGTGTTTGAGCTTTAAGCTCCTTTTTGTTCACTAGCAACATCAATCACAACTGTCTTTATATTTCATGCATTAGAAATGAACTGCATTCACAAATTCAATCATCTTACTCATTTAGTCACATTCACATTATTTCTCATTCACATTTACCATCGGACTTTTAGTCCGGCATTCAACATTCTCATTAAAAATCAAATAGTCAATCTCATTCATATACAAGTAGCACTTTCAATGATATTTACATGCATCAAATGCCTCGAATAATTATTTTTCAGAATTCAGAACACAATCAGCACATATCAAATTCAATTATTCAATCTCATTCATATACAAGTAGCACTTCCTATGATGTTTGCATGCATCAAAACTCCTTAGACATTTCATATCTAAAATTCAGTAAACAAGTCAGTACACATTCATCAATATCAAATTCAATTCAACAATAAACAAAACAAGTCAAGGTGAGACCATCTTATGTTACTCACAATTGTTCCCTTTTTGCTTATTTTCTTGAAGTTTTGGCAATATCTAGAAGTGGTCGTTCCACGTGTACTTCTATATGCAATCATACACATTTCATATTACTATATGACCCATTTAACTGAATAATCACATTTATAAATGTATCATGTAGTATGCATGTTGAATGACATATTCCCGGGTATACTTTTGAAATAAACTGATGCAAAGACCAATTGTACTCCAAACGTGTCAAAATTTATACACTCATCAATCATTCCAGTTTCTTCTCAAAACCCATTTTTCAGGTCAACTTTGCATAATCAATATGACAAGGAAGATCACGTATTTCTGTAACACTTTCTCTAAACAATTGTTATCCTATTCTTTAAGTTTCTAATGACACCAAGATCATACAATTTGGTTCATTATTCTATGAGTTATGATCAAAATACTACAGACTAAGTACATTTAAAATTTTGACTTGGGCATGATCATGCATTCAAAGTTATACAACCGATATCTCTCAATTCAAATATCCAAAAATTGAAAAATGTATACCAACTGAAATCTAAGAGAATAAGCTACAACTTTTGTGAAGACACCTTTGTCTGATTTGACCTACATCAATACAGTTTATTCAGTAACAAAATGACATGACTTCTGTCATGGGTTGTGCTACAGCCTAATCTAAGACCCAATTTCATGCAAAATTTTGGAATTCCTAAAGGTAGAATTAAAATTCAACTTCTTGAAGAAAGTTGTAGAAATATGTCTCAAGTTTAATTTGAATTAAGAATCAACACATTTGGAAGTCTACGGATCAAGATGTAATCAAAATACCAAAGCATGTTTAATAAAAATATTCTAGTTAATAATATTCCTACAGACTACCTCACTTTCATCTTATCAATATTTTTCAAATCAATTTAGTTGGCTCTAAATTTTTACGGAGAGGAAAAACAATGTCTTAGGAGTGTATTGGTTTAATTTTCAAGTCATTCGGAGGTCAAGAAACAAAGTTATAGCAAAATGAATGAAAGATGTTCAAGATAGTTTCTCTTCAATAAACCTTTGGTGCAACTCCTCTTCTCTTCTCTCTCTAAAATGCAAGTTTTTTCCTTCTTCACCAAAAACTACAGATTTCTTCACTTTTCTTCCTCTCTTCCACTTACTCCATCATCTGTAATTTATACTCTTACATTTATCTCTTTATTTCAACTCCCATTTCCATTTACTATCAAAACCTCTCAAAATTCAAGATCACGCATAACATCACAATCAAATTTCACATACATTTTCCCTGCAAAATTTCTATACTTGTTTCATTTTCTGCATTTTTTGCTAGCATCAATTTATAGCCCAAAAACATAGAACCTATAGCATACAGTTCTACATCACTGATGCATGCATCTATCCACAAGCATGAAAACATCATCTCTTTGTCATTTATCATTATTATAACCATGAAAATGAAAGCACAACTTACTTGTTTTATACTTCACACTCTTCAGCAAAATTTCAGAACTTAAGAGAATGAGTTATCAGTGGAGAGAAGCAAGGACAGAAAAAAGACAACCAAATAATTTAGCTCATCCTTTGTAAGGTGTAACAGTGATTTGAGAATCAAGGATATAGACCAAATGCACAAGAATGAAAAACGTATGGTGGTTCAGTGATGGGGAATAAGGAAAGGAGTAGACGATGATGTTCAGTAAAGAACACACACACAGAGAGAGAGAGAGAGAGAGAGAGCTGGAGTCTTGCTCTTCTTCTTTTTTTTAACATACACGTGGCACCCACTGTTGGACCCCGAATGTTTCATAGAAGTTAGAACTATTTGAATAAGAAATTTTAGAGATTAGTTATGAGTAAAGAACAAATGATGAAAATTCATGAACCAAGAAATGATAGGCAAGGGTAAAGTAGTGAATGAGAACTATGGATATGTCCACGTTTTTTGCTTTGATGTTTCTGGTGGATAAAATATTTTGAAGTGAGAAGAATTAAAGTGAAAGTTAGAAGTAAAATGAAGCAAAAAAGGAAGTTGCGTGGGTGTAGTAAGTTGATCTGGAAAATGTTTATGGAGTATGCTTCAATCTTTTAACCACAACTTTTCTCTAGTTATCCAAACGAGATGATTCTTGATTTTGATTAAACTAGAAACATATGGCTACATTTTTTATGAAGACATCGAATTTAAATTCTGTCTTTAAGAATCTCAAAGTTTGTCATAAAGTTGAGAATTGGGTGCAGTACATTGGTAGATGAATGAAAAGTACGTATTCTGAATTCGGGAGAAATTCAGGATCGATCTAGGCTAGATTAGAGAAAGTGTGTCTTCTAAAAAGTTGTAAGTCTTTCTTTTATTTATTTTTCAACAATATATAGTATGAAAATTTTGGACATTTGAGCTAAGAGTCATGGTCCTTATAAGGGAAGATGTGCAAGAGACAACTGCTTTTTTGCTTCTTCTGTGATGACGTCATCTCTTTCTATATTTCCTTTGTGATGACGTCATATTCTTTTGTGTTTTGTATCATCTGTGTTTTGCTTTTTCTGTGATGACGTCATCTCCTTTTGTGTTTCCTTTGTGATGACGTCATCTTCTTTTGTGTTTTGTATTGTCTGTAGTTTGCTATCTTCTATCTTTTGCTTCTTCTTTACCTATCTTCTGTTCCATTTTTGACCCTTCTAACCATAGAATCTATCTTCAAGGTCTTCATGAAAGTTGTACATCTTGAAGTTCTCTTTTGAACCATATAAACAACATCTTAATGTGATATCTATAGGGAAAGTTATAGTAATTTTTCTACTTCTTTTGTCTTTTTCCATTCGTTTGCTTTTTTCTTTGACTTCGTCTAATCCTATCATTTGATCCATTTTGACCCTTCAGATGATAAAATTTGACCTCAAGGTCTTTCTTTAAAGTTGTAGATTTCAAAGTTATCTTTGAAATCATCCTAAGATGATCTTAATCCAACATCTCTAGTGAGAGTTATGTCATTTTCCCCGAGACAAGTTCAATATGAGTGAGGACCAAATCTTGTTTGCTTCGTTCGGCCATAATTTGTTTGTTCGAACTCCAAATGAAGTGATTATTGAATCCTTAGATTCCTAACACTTTTATTTTGTGTTTCCATTGAAGGTCATAGCTTTTGGTGTTGATTTTAAAAGGATGGATTGAACCAAAGTAATGGTATCAATTGGAAGAGTAGAAATCGAATATTTTACCGAATATGCTTCAGTATTTTGATGATTTCTAGATCAGTAGAGCTTCAAATAAGATGATTATTGTTTCAAAATAAACTAGAGACATGGAGCTACAAATGGTATGAAGAAGTTAAAATCTAGTTTAGTTTAAGATGTTTAGATTTCAGATAGAAAGTATGCATAAGTATACTGATTTGGACAAGAGCAGTCCAAAAATGTTGAAGTGTATCTTTCGAATCATTGAACCAGATGGATTGATTTTGGTGTCCTTGGGAACTTAAGATAAGGATGAACACTTTTCAGGAAGAAATAGTTACGTCAAAATATTCAAGGGTGCTTTTAGAAAGACACTTAAGTATAAAGGGCAAATGGGACAATTCTCAATCATTAAGGGCATAATAGGAAGAAGAAGTGTTGTCTTACTTATAAATGAAGAAGAAAAACGTGAATGGAAGAAAAGGACAGGAGAATAACAAAATGAGAAAGAAAGAGAAAGAGAGAATGTCATGAAAAATAGAGAGAAATACAAAGAGAAGAAGAGAATGAGAGAAAGAAGAGAAAACAAGCTAGGGTTTCAATTTCCTTACCCTATAAGAGAGATTTTGAGGTTGTTCAAGAAGAGAAAAAGGTAGAGGAAGAGAAGAGTTTCCATTTGAGCCAAGGATCTCTTCAATTGGTGAAGAACCAAAGGGATCGAAGAGACCTATTTCAATTAGATCAGCTTACGGAGTACACATTTAAGATACAACAGGAAAGTGCCTTAGAGACCTCGAGTTGTTTGCAAAAAGAAGAGACATTCTGAGCAAGTCTATAAGCAAGGAAATCAAGGTGGGTACCTGTTTATAATAGAGTAAATAAGCCACTACTGTTTTTCTTTAAAGAAAAGAAGTTTACTAATTTCAATTGCATTATAAGTGTTGCATCTTTTGCTTTTGCATGATTTGTGAAATCTGCTATATGTTTGCTACATAAACTGTGTAATGATTTATAAAGAGATTTTTCAAGTGATATATGGAAAGAATAGCAAGTTTATGAAATCAATTTTTCAAAGTGCATGTGAAATATTGTATGCTCATGAAACTCAAGTTTTTAAGAAGTGCCCTTTTGGGCAACACAAGTTTACAAGTCATGATATATGTGTTATATGGGTTTGTGGTGATCCCTCAAGAAATGTCACGTGCTCATTGACCCAAGTTTAAGGCTTCTCCCCCTACCCGCTAGTAGCATGAAGCTCCTTCATGGACTCCCATAAGTTCACGGTTATGCAAGACCATTACGTGGGATTGCATAGTACGTTTTGTTCACGACTAAATAGGATCCTTATGAAAAATGTGTAGTACTTTTTGTTTTGGATCCACCCAAATCATTCTGATGTGCTTATGATCAGTTGACAAGTTTGATGCATACATGTTTTAAACTTGTTCATAAATTGTTTGATAAATTGAGAATTTTGAGGAATAAGTGTTTGATGATATTTTGCATATGAAATTACTTTGGTTTCAACAATGTAAAATGGAAATGAGTTTTTAAAAATAATTTTTGCTTATTTTTTTAATTATAAACTGTTATCTACAAGCTTTCAAGCTCACCCCTTCCTGTTCCCACCTCCAGTTTATGAGCAAGAGATGGAGTGAAAGAGAGTCAAGGCACCACTCCCAATTTGCTTATGTTATATCTTGAGTTAGTTTTGGGAAACACAAGGCTTTAGTAACTTTTCAAGAATTTGTAGTTCATGTAACTTTTATATTTTGAGATTTCGGATTATGTTGTAATGTGGCTTGAAAGGCCATTATAGCTTTGTAAAACCCTTTGTTTCAAACATATTGAAATGTAAATGATGAAGATTAGTTGTTTGCAATATATTAAAGAGTATGATGAAGTAAACACATGATAGTCTTACGATATTTCCGCAAAAGTTGGACTTTCCTTTCAGAAATAGGATCCAACATTAGAGTAATAAGTTTGTCTTTGATGTTTGCTTGTCATGGGCACGCCACCCTTGTGGGATGATGCCTAATTAGGGTTTTCAGAAATAACCCTATCGGATAATACACTCAGGTTTCATGATTTCACCAGAGTTGGGTTCCTAACATTTTTGTGGTATCAAAGCCTAGTATTAGGATCTTACATGGGCATTTTTTGAAATAGGTGTCAAGTAGACTAGTGAGAAGGAAAATGACATGTCAGATTGTGAGAAAAGGAAAGTTTGTGGATATTTTAGAAATAAGAAATATGGCGTAGTCCGATATGTTAGACATAGATTCAGTATTTGTGAGTATGTTAGGGGATATGGTGACGAAAATTTTATTGTGGATACGTACTTGAATTGATGCTGATGTGAATCCCTGACATGACTGAAGAAGAAATAGAAACAGGGTGAAAATGATAAGATTTAAGGTGTATAAACAAAGTGGAGTTGAAAGGTTGAACTCAAAAATTATGATCAAGTATAAGGTTGTATTAGTGAATTGGAGATGTGAATTTCAAGATGGCTATTGTTTACGCTTCTAAATTAATTAAGAATGTATGTATGGAAAGTGAAACAAAGGATAAAGTGATTTCATATGTATGAAGACAACTAAAGTCCTATGAGTTGATTATTCGATACATGATCTAAAGCTATTAGAGTAGTGATTGTTTTGAAGTTTGGAGACAGTATATGTATAGGAACCTTTTGGATATATATATATATATATATATATATACAAGTACAGATCATAAAAGTTTAAGGCAATCACTGAATTGAGAGAATTGAATATGAGATCGAGAAGATTGATATAAATACCGAAAGACCATGACTGTATAAGTGACAAAATTTCAAGTAAGGCTATCTGTTATATCAGGTACTTTAAGCAGAAACTCGATATTGAGGATTATCAAAACTAGAGTAAAAAGAAGCATAGAATGTGGGGCTTGGTTTATCCCAAATTAAGGATTTAGAAATTGAACATCTTATTAAGGAATTGAAATTGGATCTGAATTCCAGGTTTAAATTGGAAAATGAGGCTTTGTGATCTAAAAGGAGAAATATGTATACCTAATAAAGAGATAAAGGAGTTAGTGGATCAATACCAAAAGTATGGAGATTTGTGGTCATAAGAGTAAAGTGTACTGATACTATAGAGATGTGAACTTTAAAGCAAATGATGAAATGTTTATAAGAGTATCACCTCCCCAATGTGTGCTTAGATTGAGTACAAAATGTCAAATATGTTAGGTGTTGGGACCCGATTTCAGAACCGGACCCCAACCGAAAAAATGAAAAATGGAAACGAAAAGCGAAACAAAGGAACGGACGAAATCACGAATCGGAAAACAAGGTGAAACAAATGAACAGAAAAAATCAAAAGCGAAAAGCGAAAAGCGGAATCGAAAGCGAAAGTCAAAGAAATCAAATCGGATCAAAGGCGAAAGAATCGAAAACGAATCAAATCAAAGCACACAAATGGTTCAAACAAACTCAATCAAATTTTCCGACATCCGTAAACGTATACTTTAGAAAAACGCGCATTGGAAACCTTAAGATTAAACCAATCCGAAACCGGTATAACTTTTTTTCTTTCATTTTTTTCATCTTTATTCAAAACCATTCCAATTTCCCATTTGGAATTTATCAATCCCATAAACTCAAATATTTTATCTTTCACAATCATGCATATCTCGTAATTCTTCTTTTTAACCAAATCTTATTTTCTTTTGCCAAAAGACACTTAATACACTTATCTCTAAATCCACAATCCATATACAAAAAGGCACTTTAATATTTTAGCTCAAACAACACAATTAATCGGACCTCCTGTCCGGAATCCCAACATAATCAAACACATTTCTAAACCTATAACACTTCAATAATTCTCAATCAATAACCAGAATCATCGGACCTCCTGTTTGGAATCTCAAACACAATCAAATTATAATCATATTCAGTCACATTGACATTGACATTAATCTCATCTACATACCATAAACCATTGACATATCCTAACCATACACAAATTTATATCCCAAAGTCCATCCGTAAATCCATAATTCACTTACATCATGAAATAAATGCTTACAAAAATATTAATGGCATTCCGCACCATATACAAACCAATACCAAAAGCCAAAATTACTCAAAATACAAGATATGCAAAAATCGATCAAAATCCTTAACTATCTTTCATCCGATCTCCTGCTCGATACCTGGAGATAGGGATGAAAGGGGGGGTGAGCTTTACAGCTCGTGGATATCATGTTTATAAATCGAAGAATAAAAAAAATCATTTTTCAAAACGTTTGCCATTTATAAACATTCCACAGTAGAAAATTTTATCAAAAGCTTATTTTTCACAATTTCTCAATTTCAAAGAATTCATGAGCAATTTCAAAAACGTGGATGCATCACACTTAGAATCAAAACAAAAACACATAAACACATCAGAATGGTCTTGGTCGGTCCAGAAACAAAACGTACTGCACATTCCTGCATAGCGGTCCTGTGCAGCCGTGAACGGAACGTATTACACCTTCTCGCATAGCAGTCCGGTGTAGCCGTGAACTTATGGGAGTCCTTACGGAGCCCCGATGCCACTAGCGGGCAGGCGGGCGAAGCCTAAACAAGTGCACTTGACCCTCTTATGGGACTTAACCAAACCCATATAACACATTTCACGCTTGACAAAAATCGGATTGCCCGAAGGCACATTTCGAAAACTTAGTTTCCATGTCATCTCATATTCAAACATAATGACATTCATGAAATCACAATGTCACACATAAAGTCACATATTTCACACAAATTCATATATCAAATGCACAATCATTCTCAAACAAGGAATGCCACAATTTTCATAATTTATCACTTCATTCATAAATAATAAAATTTCACAAATTTTCTTAATTTATCAAATCATTCAAAACTTGTAACCATTTTCCAAGAACATTCGGAAACAACAAAAATTCGATACTTTCTTTTTTAATTTTTTGAAAATAATAATTTAAAAACCCTTTCTTAATTTTTCAAGAACACATACATAGCTTATATTTCAAAATATAAACATGGTACCCACCTCATTTCCATGCTTGTAACTTGTCTAAAGCATCAATTTCTCCATTGCTTCTCTTAATTTCCCTAATTCATGACAAAATCCCTAATTAAAAAAAACATCCAAAATTGAACAATTTATACCATGCTATCTCCAAAATTGAGCTTAAAAAGCTCAAACCCATAACATTTCCAAGCTATCTAAACCAAAACCTCACGAAAATTCAAAGATCAAAATTTCATTCTTACCTTAATCTTCACCCAAATTTGGATTTTCTTAGCTCATAATGGAGCTCTCATCTTCCTCCACCTTTTCCATTCTTGAAATCTACTTCAAAACACTCTTGAAACCCAAGAAAATCGAAACCCTAGTAATTTTTTTCCTCTTTCTCCTTTCTCCCATCCGAAAACCTTCTCCTCTTCTTTCTTTCTCTTCTTTTTCTTTCTTCCTCTCTTTCATTTTCGTGCTTCCCTTGCTTATTAAACGACATCCACCTATTCTTCCCTTTAATGAATGAGAAATGACCATAACGTCCTTCCTTAAAAGCCTAGAAACTTAAAAGCTTAAGTGTTCTTCCAAGTTTGCCCTTTATGTACTTCTAACACTTTAATTTCTAACACTTTAATTCATGCTTACATTAGGACATTTTTCTAACCATCAAATTGAAGGAATTTGCTAAAATTTCCTTCTGTTGAAAATTTTCCTCATTGTCTCAATTTCATAACGCCACCAAAATCGTTTAATTTGGTGCACTACTCCAAAAGTTACACCTCAAAAATTTCGGACTATGCTTATGCTAACACAATTTTCAGTGATTTATTTCCATCTAAAAAATGACATTCTTAAAGACTAAATTGAAACTCAATTTCTTCAGAACATTTGTAGCCCTATTTCTCTAGTTTAATACAAATCAAGAATCACCTCATTTGGATGACTAGAGCAAAAGTTATGGCCAAAATACTTTCAGATCTTACTAATCCAAGACTGAACACTAAACCCAACTTCAAGTCAGAAATTGAAAGTCTTAGGGACTAAAATGAAATTAAATTCCTTCATATGACATGTATACCCATGTCTCTATTTTATTTTTCAACAAGAATTAGCTCAATTGGATCTCCACAGACCAAGAATTTACCAAAATACTGAACCATGTTCAGAAAATTTCCCAACTTTATTTGACTAAATCAATCATCCTCAATTTAATCTAAAAAAATCATAATTTTCTATGTAAAGATAGAGGGATGTCTTAGGAATCCAACTCTTCAAAAATCAAGTCGATCGGAGGTCGGACGAAAAAGTTATGGCGAAAAGAATGGAGAGAGGCCGGTCAGGAAAAATTCCAAATCGGAGCTACTTTTCATGAATCAAGTCGCTTGCAGGCATCGAAGCGTGGACGCCGCTGTATGCCCTTCCAACTTCCAAAATTCATAACTTGTGACTCAGAACTCCAAAAATTTCAAATTTGGTAACAATGGAAAGATAAAAGAAAGATCTACAATTTCCATGCAGAACTTAAAATACAATACTGTAACATCTCATCACCGATGGGAATGATAAATAGTAACTTTGGGTTAGGTTGTGAGTGTGTGCACATATCTTGGCTTATTCATGCATAAATGGCCTCGATACAGATATGATTAGTAATATTTGTGAATGCACATGATAGTACATGCATTCGTGACATTTTCCGGCATATGTGTCTAAAAGTGTAATTTTTTTCAAAATGTGAATTATGTGTTTGAAAGATTGAATTGGAGTGATTATGTGTATTCTACATAAATCTGCTAAGTGGGTATCGATATTGAATTGGAGTGACACTACAAATTAATGATATGATTTAGGAATGTTTTACCTTGAGCCATTGAAATTTGGAGAGGTTATGAAAGTCAGAGTAAATAAATTGATTGACATGGAAGTGGATAAGCATGAAAGAGATAATGAAAGTGTGTGAATTGAAAATGTGAGACATTAATCTTCATGAAACTTGTAGAATATGTTGACGGCTTTTTGTCGCATTAGAGTTTGATATTTTTTGACATTGGATCGAAAGAAATGATTTTCTGAAGTTAGGCTAAATTACTTTGTATTGAAAGTGTTTGAATGGGATAATTTCTAAACATGGTTCAGTCTGATGAGAAATTCGTGATCTGTAGAGATCCAATTAAGTTAATGGTTGTTTCTACATATATTAGAAACATGGATCTGCTAATTATCTGAAGGAATTGATTTTCAATTCAGTCCCTAAGAGTTAAATTTCCGAATTGAAGTAGGATAGTTAAAAGAATATGTATAAGGGCAATTTGGGAATGACTCTTAAGATCATAAGACTTAAGGTTTAAAGGAAGGGGTATAATGGACTTTTCACCCTTCTTAAGGATATAAAAAGAGGAAATTATGGTTTTTGCTTGAGAAAAGGAGGAGGAAGCCGTGGGAGAAGAAGAAGAGGAGAAAAGTTGGGTTTTGGAAAATCTTTGAAGATTTTGAAGCCAAATCAAGTAAGTTTAAGCTTCATTCCTCTTAATTAAATGATTGATTCATGTTTTGAGTGGGAAAAAGTTATAGAATGGGTTAATTATATGTTTGGTTTTTAGGGTTTTCGATCATGGATTAATTTTGATGTTTTGTTAATGATTTTGGTTTGAGATGAGTTGGAACATGATGTGTGAGTGATGATTTAGAGTTAAGATGAATTATGTTTTGAAAGATAGGAAGAATTTGATTGAAAAGTGTTGAAAAATTAAGGGTCAGGAGCAATTTGAGTTCGCACATCGCGACGTGCTCATACGCACATCGCGGCGCACGCAAGAGTGCACGTCGTGGCGCGCGCATGCGCCCACGACGTGATGTGTGCGGTCTCCCTCGCTGCGGCAAGCTACTGCCTTTCTACAGATATGTTTTGGTTTTTAAACCATAACTTTTTGTTCAGATATCCAAATGAGATAATTTTTGATTTGGTGTAAACTAGAGACAAAGGTCTACACGTTTTATAAAGAAGGGAAGTGTTAAATCAGTCTTTGAAAGTTCTCAATTTTTTATGGAAGTTAAGTGTAAAATATAGTTTCGACATAAGGATAGTCCTTATATGCTTGAAGAATAACTTTGGGATTTTTCTGAAACAAATTGAATGATGTTAGTGTTTATTGAGTTCTGATATTGACGAAAGTCTGTGACGGGAATTTTTGGGATAGTGTCAGGAATGTCACAAAAGTGCATAGTACATATTGTGAAATTGCTACATGTGCATTATTAAATATTTCTGATTGGACAATGTGTTAAATATGGGCATTTGACTTGGGATAGAGGTGCATTTGGAACGTCAGCCCACCGACGATGCCGAGACTTCCAGGTGTTAGCACGGAAGCTACTATGAGTAACCTAGATGGTTTCTCAATTGTCTTTTACTTATAATGCTTTAATTATGATTATGTGGAGAATAATTGTGGGATAGTGTTTGATTGTGGATTCCGGACAGAAGATCCGGTGTATGTGGGTACATGAATTTGTGAATTACTTACCTACGATATGACTATTGGATTCATGTGATGGATTGTGATATATTTATACGTGCATAATGACGTGATGAATCGTAGCATAAGCATGTTATTCATGAATGCATGAACAGAAAATGACAGTTGTGACCAGAGCAGCCACCGATCAGAGCTTTTAGCTCAACGTTTATATTTTGGCCTCGAGCCCCACAGTGATTCAGAACCTATGGCTCCACGATTAATGAGTCCTTAATGGGACAGTTTCAGAGCCTATGGCTCAACGATTAATGATGTAACACCCCACACCCGTAAGACCCGAACCCGATATCGTTGGTGATATCCAAGTCCGTGTCCCACGAGAGTGGCGTACTACATCAGTCGATTTAAAATTCAGTATACACTTTTTTTTTCTTTTCTTTTTGCAGCCATTAACTCCACGTTCACACGGCAAACACAGTAAGTAATTAAAATCCGTATTCAATAGAATCCGTTTCAGATTATTACGATCATCCGGTCATAATTACAATGAGTCAATGCAAGAAACATTAATACCACAAGGGCTCAAGAAAATACAATGCCTTGTTATACAGTGATTGCGGAATACAGTTTACTAAGACACTAATGCAGACACGAACTGATCCCGACCTCTAACCTTTACTCGTCTACAGTAGATATACTCCCTTGTCAACCGGGGTATTCTTCAGGACCTGAAAAATAGATGCAAATTTTGGGTGAGTTTTGTGAACTCAGTGAGAAACCATCATCGATGGTTCACTCAAATCATGCATTACGCCTATGGCGTACAGTCTAGTACATTAATCATCGATTACCGATAAGCAGTCCATAATCATATCCAGTAATAGTAAAACATTCACAGTAATTCATGCCATTACAAAAGCAGTACATGTCACAGAACAGTCATTTATGCAAATGAGATGCATATGAGACTCTTTCCAGTTATTCAGTATTGTGCCCAAGTGCTCGATCGGTGTTCGGTGGGGACGCGTGTGATTTCTCCCCCTCGAGCTCGAGGCCAAGATCTGAGATGAGAGCTCAAGCTCTTATCGATAATAATAGCAACTGGGGCACGCCCATTATCCGATCATGCAATTATGCATGCGGTGCAAGATTTAGTAAATATGCGATTTGGCTATAAAGCCCAGTGTATCAAGAATCCACAATATGGCTATAAAGCCCGTGTATCAATCCAGTGTTCAGTATGATGGCTATAAAGCCCAGTCTATCAGTATCAGTAAAATCATATAATACAATCCCATACATGCCAGTAGTCATACAGTGCTCATTCAATTCACTTTTGCACGTAATTCACGTTAAGCATGTACACAACCAGAAATTTGAGAAACCAACTAGGTTACTCACCTATTACTTCCGAGCTAATGCCGGAAAGTCTCTGTGACGTCGATCAATCAACGCTCCAATTGGGCCTCTATATGAATCAGAAAAAGCACGAGTCACTAAATATGAAATTTGTGCTCATGTTGATGAGATATGCATGTTCATGAATTCCCGGTCCCAATTCAATATTTTCCCATAATAAAATTCTATCAAAAATTAGAAATCCATAGGCGCTGACGGTGCGCAATTCGGACCTCTATAGGTCCTCAATTAAATAAAAAAAGTGTTTACATGTTCATCAATAGAGGCTACGCCAAATTCCGCCTAAAATTTCCGTTTTCTCATAATATGAAATTAAATATTCAACGAATCCGATGCCTCTGGAATCAGGTCAATCGGACGTCGGACGGGAAAGAAATTGACAACAGAACAATCGGATCAATTTAATACCAAATAAAAATTCAAAAATAAATAAAAAAGAAAACCCATGCGCCTGCCTCGCGGGGGCGAGACACCGCCCTCGCGAGGCGAATTCGCCTCACTTCGTCGCGAGGGCGAGGCGTCGCCCTCGCGACCAGCCCCTTAATCTCGCCCTCGCGAGACGGCCCTTCTCCTTGCTCTCCTTCTTTCCAGATTGAAATTCCAATTTCCAATTACTCTAACTTTTAACACACAAATCAGAAAAATACCCACTATACCTCATTGGAAAGCTTATGAAAAGCTCTACAATTCTCTAGAAGACCATAAAAATCAATTCCAACCCTAAGGGTATCAAATAAGCCATCAAACCTTCTGCCTTCACAATTTCCCTCAACACAGGGCAGTACATTGACAATTTCATAACTCACTGATTCTTCAGTAATAAATTACCACAAAAAATATGGTCAATAAGTTCACAATGTCCTCTACAACTTTCATGAACAATCCAAAATCAAATTCTATTTTTAAACCAGTCAATTAATTCATCTAATGTTACTGTCCCTGAAATCCTTCACTTTGGGCAGTAATCTTACAAGAAGCATAACTTCCAGTATATAAGTCAATAAAATCAGAACTTTATATCCTTGTAAAGATAACATCATAAACTTCATTTTTCATGAAGCACTCAACACTCAATTCGATCTCTAACAATTTCAAAATTGTTATGGAAATTTCTATTATGATCAGCCACTCATAACCTAATGTAGGGTTCACTTTTGAAAAATCATAACTCCCAATTCTGACTTCTACAAATCACAAACCATATGTCATTTTCAAGGTAATCTCTTCCTCTACAACTTTTCAGAAGCTCACTAACACTATTTCAGTCCACATAAAATGTTAAAATTTCCTCTAATCAGTAAACTCACAAAATCACACTTAAGCTAAGCTTCATCCAAACTGTTCAAAACCAGTCATTAGTAATCAATTCATATCTCCCAATACACAATTCTAAAAATAGCAAGATCAGTAGCAATGGAAAGATAATCAAATATGCTACAACTTCCATGAAGACCATTCTCCCTAATTCCATCTCAATGAATTCATAAAAATCAACAAAACTCAGATGTCATGGTTGCGGTTACTGTTCACAGACAATGGAACAGTAACTTTCCATGCAAAATTTCACCCTTCTATCATTGGAATTCAACAACACCTATTTCACACTAAATTGGAGCCAACATCCCAAAGTTTCAGTGTCCACTAACCTCACCTCATTTGCATTTTTACACAATAAGTTATGAATAAAACAGTAACATCACTTATAATTCCAACTTTCCAGATTTAATGTTAACCTTAGTTCAACCACTTCCAATACCTTTTTCACATCACTAGACATCAAAATAAATACAAATTAAATATCACTACAATCATACATATGTTAGGGTTAATACTGAAAAATTTACAACATTAAATTCCTCAATTCAGAGACTCAAATAATTATCCATAATCAATTCAAAATCAAACCATATCATAAATTTTACTGCATCTTCACCTAGTCTCATACCCTTTTCTTCAAATCACAATAATCATCACTTTAATATCTACATGAACCTTATACATGCTTTAAATCCTTATATTAACTACCTCCATACTATCATGACATTTATGTCCATGTAAAAACACATTTAAAGATCAAAACTTAAGGAAAACTTACCAAATCAAAACCTCCTTCAAACCTTCAACAATCACTCTCCAACTTCTACACCTAAGTACCAACCTCCTTCCCTTCTCAAATATGCTCAAAACTCATCTTCTAGCTTTGAGGGAATTATAGAGAGTAGCTTGCAAAGATGAAAAAAGAGAAAAAATTCGATGGCTGCAAAGAAGAGTTGAGTTTGTGTGATTTCGGATGCTAATCACCAAGGCTTAAACAACTCATTTCCTTTCCTTTTAACATAAACGTCCGAGAGCATTTTGAGAGGAGCATTAAATGTTGCTTTTAAATGGCAACATGAGATTGGTCCACAAATCAAAGAAAAGTCAAGATATATTTGTTTAATCCAGATCAAAAATGTTACTCCATTAAACTCCAATGACCCTACTTTCAGTCCCAAAATAAAATACCCAATATTACAGTATCAGTGGGTAGCGATTTTTTTACTCGAGAAGCGAACGGTTCATTAATTGGCGATTTATCCGGTCCGAGAATTTCCCCGAATTATTTTTCTGAGAATTAATGAAATTCCCTAATATTATAAAACATGTAACAGTGCACTCCAAATAATTTTTCAATCACAACAATTACCTTTTCTACCGCAAAACATGTTTAGGCCAGTTACCGGCGATTTTGCCGGTCCGGGAATTTTCTCCAGAAAAAATCCAGAAAAATTCCTAAAAATCCTTAAAAATGTAAAACCATTTATGGTGCAGTCCAAACAATTTTCCAAACTCAATTATCCCATGAATTCCAATAAAATTGCTTTAGGCCCAATTGCCGGGAATGTCATGAATGCATATACCGTAGTTCCATATACACAATTGATACTGTGTGTCAATCCTATTATGCACGAACAGTACTAATTATTCCTTATCAATCTTATCCTATGCCAATTTTACCAATTTACCCTTCCAGGAGGGGATGAGATGTTACAATTCTCCCCTCCTTATAAGAATTTCGTCCTCGAAATTCTCAGTCAACGGTTCACTATGACAGTAATCATATGAGTCTATATATCCTATACACTTTTTTACTTAATGATTCACTTTTGGAGTGATCACAGTAACCACTCTCAGTCCGTGGTTCAGTTACTATGACTAACTCATTATCACTTAGACAAGATGTGATTTAACAAAACTATCAGTTGGCGATCTCATTTTCTTAGCTATCTCACTTGCCATTTCTAGAATAGTCACTACCTTTGGTTCCGATATATTACTCAGTTCAGTATTTTCAAATCTATTCGTTGATCACATTTTATCCTTCTAATACCTTTTTCCCACAGTGCCATATAGTCCAATTCGTATTCCATTGAGGACATCTCCATGTCTTTGGTACCTCCCTTAATCACGTCAGGGACGATTTACATTCCCTTGGTACCAATACAGTAACATTTAATTCCACTATAATCAGTAACAATGTACCTAATGCAGTCATTTTTTATATGCCATTCACCTTATATTTAAATTCAATTCTCGTAAGACAATTCACTATTCTATAATGTTCACACACTTTATCCGGATATACAGTTTACTCTGTCTCATTTGTCCGATCCAATTCCACTTTAGCTAACCATGCAGTCTTCCTAAGTCACTTTCCTTTTTCTCACACATTTTAGTCTCAAACCCATTACGGTCTTTAACTCCCAAGAGGCATCATGCAAAGGTAACAAAGATATATTTTCCGATGAATCAAAGCTCTATAACACGACCATAATCAAACCTTTTTCCTATTGGACATTCAACCTATAAACACTTGAGCCAAGAATCACTTCATTCTAAGACTACAATTACTCAATTTCACTTTTCAAATATGCTGACTAGAATGTCTAACTTTGACTGATCACTTTCTTGTTCTAATACCTTTTTATCGGGTACACTTATTTCTCCTTCGACTTTTGTTCACTATAGTTTTCCAATTCCATTTGTATATTCAAACTCATCATAAAAACTATCACTTTACTTTCTGCACTCTTAACCATTCTTATCACTAGATTTACAACTTCAATTTTCCAGAAACACTTCACAATTACCCATAATCTGCTTGACACTCATTGAAAATCCCAATATCTGTAATGGATCTGTTCATTAAAGCATTATCTGTTCACTAGTTAAGGGTAGCAGGCAGAATTGTTTGTTCATTCTAGCATTGTCGTATCTTTCCTCAAATTAACCCAGTGTATCCTTATAGGAATCTACAGTCTCCAAGGCTTTCAATCGCGAGCATGACACCAGTACCATTTATCACAGTCAGTTCAATTTATTTCATACTCGTTCAACATATTGTCACAGATTCAATACTCACGCCCACTTTTCCAAAGTGTATGAATATCATCGATGTCGATTCCTCAATTAGTCCTATCATTCTTTTACTTTTCTTTGCTCCACAATTCCAAACACATTCTATCTCTAATCACAACTACTACCATTTGCTTACTTCGCATAAATCCCTATTAGGGTCTTATTGACTTTACCATACATCTTTTACCCTTTTTATTGAGTCTACAATGAGTGTATCTACAATTTCTTTATGAAGGTGCCACTACATCACCTCATTGTCAGTTTCCCTTTTTGAACCTCTTATCTTCATTCATTAACTCTTTTCATTTTCTCTTCTCAACTGTTTTCATATCATTCATATCCACGTATGTTAATACCTTGTCATCCATATTTAAACCTCCAAAAATTGCTATTTTTTTTTCTTTTAGTCTCTCACAATTCTCAGTTCGGGACTCTTTTATTCTTCGTTTCAAATCTAGATTTCTCAACAGTTTTACATCATAACTGGAGATCGATTCACTTCACATTGCAATAGAATCACCTCAAATTAAAATCTCACTCATATGTAATTCTTTACATTTTGTACATACAATGCGATAATCTCAAAGATTATGAGCTATGACCCAATTTCACTTTTAATTTTGTCCACAAAAGTCTCATCAACCAATGATTATTCCTAATTGTGTTTCAATCCTTCTTCACTATACGTACAATCTCAATCAAGACACTCTTATGTCTTCATTTAACAGATCAGAACATTCCTTTCGCGAAGGTTCCTTGTGACAGTCACTTAAACACTTTCTTTACCACCTATTCAGTAATCTATACCAGAATCACTTTTCAATTCCTCTCATACAGGTACACTCAGTCCACTTTTGTCTTACTTTAACCTCTTAAGTCACTCTAAACATTTACCGCTCATTTCCTCTATGATTTCCATATATCTGTCACATACATTTCATTAGTCACAATCAACATTACTGTCCAATAGATATCCCTAACAGTAAATTGACTTAAATACAATAACTCTTTTCATACACCACTATTGTGGTTTCATTCTTTTCAAGATCTTTATTTCATTCTCACCATATCATTAAACTGTATGTCTCATTCCCCTAGCCATTACGTGCAACTTGACGTTATAAGGTCATATCAATTTGGCTTATCAGTTTATGATCATTATTCCTATTTTTCATTCCGTTTTCTGCTACTTATCTTCTATTTTCCTCAAACAGTCTATGATCGGGTGTTCACAGTCCCCAATACCCGACAAAATCGTTGATACCACTCCATTTTATCTCTATCTATATACCTATCCATTTACCATTTTTGTGTCCATATACACCTAATTCAGTATTTCTCGATACACCATCAGTAGAAATCATCTGTCTGTCTTTTTTTTTTTCCCTTTATGATTTTATCATACGGATTTCCAACCTCGAAGCACAATAATCACCTAACAATTTCAGTCTCAAACTTATGCGGTCTAGTTCATAACCATTTCCCGAATTCATTTACCTCACTCGAATAGGCACTGAACATCTGACTTTTTCGATTCTTTCAGTTCTCAGTAAACCGTTACAGCACTCTATTGAGCTTCTTTCCATTTCGCTATTATCTTCTACTTATAACATCTACTGATCTTTAACTCGAATACAGTGAATCAAAATATGCCCGCTTAGATCATCTACATTTTACTCAATTCCAATATTTCCCCATTCATGACATATACAGTCAGAACTGTAATTACCTAACCCTCCCGGGCTTTTAATTAACTGTAATTACCTAACCCTCCCGGGCTTTTAATTTCACTTAGATCTACTATAACCAATATGCTTCCCATATCTCTAATGGACCTCTCCAAGTTCTCAACATCTTCATTATTTTTCTGTCACCATAACATTGTCAATTTAATTTGGAAATTCTTAATCAGTTTAGGCCAACACAGTCATTCTACTATCACTTATAAGGGTTTCTAACCCAGTACAATTTCAATCTTCTTATCCATTTTTCCTTTTTCCTTTCCTAATTGATTATCCCTTTTTAGGGATTTACACTCTAATCCAGTCTCACACTTCTCTCACTTAGTCACTTAACACTTATGCACCCGTAGGATTTATCCTCGTACGACTCGACTAGGATCGATTACGGTCTCGCAACGACGCGATTGAAATGCATGAAACCTATGTTCCAAATCGTGCCCAGATACATTACGTATTATCGGGCTCGATACCACCTAATTGTAACACCCACACCGTAAGACCCTAACCCGATATCGTTGGTGATATCCGAGTCCGTGTCCCACGAGAGTGGCGATTACATCATCGATTTAAAATTCAAGATACACTTTTTTTCTTTTCTTTTGCAGCCATTAACTCCACGCTCACACGGCAAACACAGTAAGTAATTAAAATCCGTATTCAATAGAATCCCGTTCAGATTATTACGGTCATCCATCATAATTACAATCACCAATGCAAGAAACATTAATACCACAAGTGGCTCAAGAAAATACAATGCCTTGTTATACGTTGATTGCGGAATACATTTACTAAGACACTAATGCGTATACGAACCGATCTCGACCTCTAACCTTTACTCATCTCTGAGAGATATACTCCGTGTCAACCGGGTATTCTTCAGACCTAAAAATAGATGCAAATTTTGGGTGAGTTTTGCGAACTCGGTGAGAAACCATCATCGATGGTTCACTCAAATCATGCATTACGCCTATGGCGCATGATCTAATACATTAATCATCGACACCGATAGCGATCCATAATCATATCCAGAATAGTAAAACATTCACGAGAATTCATGCCATTACAAAAGCAAGACATGTCACGTAGCAGTCATTTATGCAAATGAGATGCATATGAGACTCTTTCCGATTATTCAAGATTGTGCCCAAGTGCTCGATCGGTGTTCAGGTGGGACGCGTGTGATTTCTCCCTCGGGCTCGAGGCGCCAAGATAAAGATGAGAGCTCAAGCTCTTATCAAGAATAATAGCAACTGGGGCACGCCCATTATCCGATCATGCAATTATGCATGCGATGCAAGATTTAGTAAATATGCGTGATTTGGCTATAAAGCCCGGTGTATCAGTAAATCCACAATATGGCTATAAAGCCCAGTGTATCAGTCAGTGTTCAGTATGATGGCTATAAAGCCCAGTCTATCAGTATCAATAAAATCATATAATACAATCCCATACATGCCAAGAGTCATACAAAGGCTCATTCAATTCACTTTTGCACGTAATTCACGTTAAGCATGTACACAACCAGAAATTTGAGAAACCAACTAGGTTACTCACCTATTACTTCCGAGCTAATGCCGGAAAGTCTCTGTGACGTCGATCAATCGACGCTCCAATTGGGCCTCTATATGAATCAGAAAAAGCACGAGTCACTAAATATGAAATTTGTGCTCATGTTGATGAGATATGCATGTTCATGAATTCCCGGTCCCAATTCAATATTTTCCCATAATAAAATTCTATCAAAATTAGAAATCCATAAAGGCCGATATATGCAATTGGACCTCTATAGGTCCTCAATTAAATAAAACAGTGTTTACATGTTCATCAATAGAGGCTACGCCAAATTCCGCCTAAAATTCCTGTTTTCTCATAATATGAAATTAAATGTTCAACGAATCCGATGCCTCTGGAATCAGTCAATCGGACGTCGGACGGAAAGAAATTGACAACGAACAATCGGATCAATTTAATACCAAATAAAATTCAAAATAAATAAAAAGAAAACCCATGCGCTGCCTTGCCGAGACATGAGGCGAACGACTCCTCACTGTCATGAGGGCGAGGCGTCGCCTCATGACCAGCCCCTTAATCTCGCCCTCATGAGGCGGCCCTTCTCCTTGCTCTCCTTCTTTCCAGATTGAAATTCCAATTTCCAATTACTCTAACTTTTAACACACAAATCAGAAAATACCCACTATACCTCATTGGAAAGCTTATGAAAAGCTCTACAATTCTCTAGAAGATCATAAAAATCAATTCCAACCCTAAGGGTATCAAATAAGCCATCAAACCTTCTGCCTTCACAATTTCCCTCAACACAGGGCAGTACATTGACAATTTCATAACTCACTGATTCTTCAGTAATAAATTACCACAAAAAATATGGTCAATAAGTTCACAATGTCCTCTACAACTTTCATGAACAAGCCAAAATCAAATTCTATTTCTAAACCAGTCAATTAATTCATCTAATGTTACTGTCCCTGAAATCCTTCACTTTGGGCAGTAATCTTACAAGAAGCATAACTTCCAGTATATAAGTCAATAAAATCAGAACTTTATATCCTTGTAAAGATAACATCATAAACTTCATTTTTCATGAAGCACTCAACACCCAATTCGATCTCTAACAATTTCAAAATTGTTATGGAAGTTTCTATTATGATCAGCCACTCATAACCTAATGTAGGGTTCACTTTTGAAAAATCATAACTCCCAATTCTGACTTCTAAAAATCACAAACCATATGTCATTTTCAAGGTAATCTCTTCCTCTACAACTTTTCAGAAGCTCACTAACACTATTTCAGTCCACATAAAATGTTAAAATTGCCTCTAATCAGTAAACTCACAAAATCACACTTAAGCTAAGCTTCATCCAAACTGTTCAAAACCAGTCATTAGTAATCAATTCATATCTCCCAATACACAATTCTAAAAATAGCAAGATCAGTAGCAATGGAAAGATAATCAAATATGCTACAACTTCCATGAAGACCATTCTCCCTAATTCCATCTCAATTAATTCATAAAAATCAACAAAACTCAGATGTCATGGTTGCGGTTACTGTTCACAGACAATGGAACAGTAACTTTCCATGCAAAATTTCACCCTTCTATCATTGGAATTCAACAACACCTATTTCACACTAAATTGGAGCCAACATCCCAAAGTTTCAGTGTCCACTAACCTCACCTCATTTTCATTTTTACACAATAAGTTATGAATAAAACAGTAACATCACTTATAATTCCAACTTTCCAGATTTAATGTTAACCTTAGTTCAACCACTTCCAATACCTTTTTCACATCACTAGACATCAAAATAAATACAAATTAAATATCACTACAATCATACATATGTTAGGGTTAATACTGAAAAATTTACAACATTAAATTCCTCAATTCAGAGACTCAAATAATTATCCATAATCAATTCAAAATCAAACCATATCATAAATTTTACTGCATCTTCACCTAGTCTCATACCCTTTCTTCAAATCACAATAATCATCACTTTAATATCTACATGAACCTTATACATGCTTTAAATCCTTATATTAACTACCCCCATACTATCATGACATTTATGTCCATGTAAAAACACATTTAAAGATCAAAACTTAAGGAAAACTTACCAAATCAAAACCTCCTTCAAACCTTCAACAATCACTCTCCAACTTCTACACCTAAGTACCAACCTCCTTCCCTTCTCAAATATGCTCAAAACTCATCTTCTAGCTTTGAGGGAATTATAGAGAGTAGCTTGCAAAGATGAGAAAAGAGAAAAAATTCGATGACTGCAAAGAAGAGTTGAGTTTGTGTGGTTTCGGATGCTAATCACCAAGGCTTAAACAACCCATTTCCTTTCCTTTTAACATAAACGTCCGAGAGCATTTTGAGAGGAGCATTAAATGTTGCTTTTAAATGGCAACATGAGATTGGTCCACAAATCAAAGAAAAGTCAAGATATATTTGTTTAATCCAGATAAAAAATGTTACTCCATTAAACTCCAATGACCCTACTTTCAGTCCCAAAATAAAATACCCAATATTACAAAGATCGGTGGGTAGCGATTTTTACTCTAGAAACGAATTTGTTCTCCAATTGGCGATTTATCCGGTCCGAGAATTTCCCCGAATTATTTTTCTGAGAATTAATGAAATTCCCTAATATTATAAAACATGTAACAGTGCACTCCAAATAATTTTTCAATCACAACAATTACCTTTTCTACCGCAAAACATGTTTAGGCCATGGCGATTTTGCGGTCCGGAATTTTCTCCGGAAAAAATTCAGAAAAATTCCTAAAAATCCTTAAAAATATAAAACCATTTATGGTGCAGTCCAAACAATTTTCCAAACTCAATTATCCCATGAATTCCAATAAAATTGCTTTAGGCCCAATTGCCGGAAATGTCATGAATGCATATACCGTAGTTCCATATACACAATTGATACTGTGTGTCAATCCTATTATGCACGAACAGTACTAATTATTCCTTATCAATCTTATCCTATGCCAATTTTACCAATTTACCCTTCCAGGAGGGGATGGGATGTTACAAATGAGCCCCTAATGGGACAGTTTCAGAGCCTATGGCTCAACGATTAATGAGCCTTTAATGGGACAGTTTCAGAGCCTATGGCTCAACGATTGATGTGCCCTTACAGGGACAGTTTCAGAGCCTATGGCTCAACGATTAATGAGCCCTTAATGGGACAGTTTCAGAGCCTATGGCTTAACGATTAATGAGCCCTTAATGAGACAGTTTCAGAGCCTATGGCTCAACGATTGATGTGTCCTTATAGGGACAGTTCAGGCGTTTGGTCACAACACAAAAATAAATTGAAAAAGTGTTACATGCTGCATTTGAATTGATTTATTTGATTGAATGGAAGGAAAAATTCCATATACTGATGTGATAATAGTCATGGGGTACTTTTAACTGTGAAATGATGACATACTGTGATATGCATGAGTGTTGCATGAAATATAATGGCTGTTGACCAGAGTTGTCACTGATCAGAGCTTTTAGCTCAACGTGTGAAAATGAGCTTCGAGCTCATAAGTGATTCAGAGCCTCAGGCTTAATGTATAATGATCCCTATATCCACCATTGGATAAGGGACAGATATTAATGAGCCCTATAAAGGGACAGTTAGGCACTCGGTCACAGCCAATTAACAACAAATGGGAAGTGAGTTTGATATGCATGTATCAATATGAAATATATGAATGTGAACTTTTGTAAATGTGCGAATGTGAAATTTTGTGATAGTACATTAAGAAATAAAATCAGACTTATGCAAATTGTGAGCTATGTTCAAATATGCAACAATGCGAATATACGATATGTGAATGGATGTTGTTGCATGGATTGAGTGGACCATCGATGATGGTTACCTCACTCAGTTCGCAAAACTCACCCAAAATTTGCAATTATTTTTCAGGACTCAGAAGAATACCCCGCTAGGCAACGGACATATAGCGACTGCTGGTGAGTGGTAGAAGAGGTCGAGATCAGTTGTGTCTGCATTAGTGTCCGTAAAATTTTGTATAAAATTAGTTTCTCTTCTGGTCAATTTGTAAAGGCACCGGATTAAATTAGTGGGTATTTATAAGAAGACCTTCGTGGTCATTGTTACTTGCGGGTCTTGTAATGAAAAGTTGGTTTCCGCATAATTTTTTAATAATGTATGTGTATGTTTCAAAAAAAAATTTATACTGAGATTTGACTGAGTGATGTAGCATACTACTCTCGCAGGGCACAGACTCGGATATCACCATCAATGTCGGGTCAGGGTCTTACGGGAGTGGGGTGCTACATTTAGGTGGTATCAGAGCCCAGAAGTACGAACTTACATGAGCACTGTCTGAACATAGGTCAAATCGCATACATTAAAGTTATGTCATAGCAGACCATGGCAACTGATCCCTAGTCTGAGTCGCATGGGTATGAGTCATACGCATGAATGAACATGTGTTAAGTGTTTAAGTGTGAGAAAAGGAATGATATGTCAACATACGAGCCAATGCAGATATTGGGCAATTGGGAATGGGAAAAGTAAAACCGTGAGGGTGCGAGGCCCTAGAGGCCGAGGCCCAAAGCGGATAATATCTGCAAGCAGGTAGGCGCGAGGCCCAAGAGGCCGAGGCCTTTTGGAAGACGCGAGGCCCGAGAGATTGAGGTCCTATGGACGCGAGGCCCGAGAGGTCGAGGTCCTATAGATAGAAAAATGGATAATGATATTCATATTGTACTATGATTTTAAACTCTCAAATGTGATATGAATGTGAAGACAGTGGTATGGGCTGATTTAGGAAAGAAGTGATATCAAACTGAATAATGAGACTTAAAGTGTATAAATCGGGTTGAAAAAAAACAAAATTTGCGATAGCCTGGAGGGGTTAAATATGGACATGAGAAGAATATTGGTTAAAAGTGATGAGAGTTATGACTTAGCATAGGAATATGTTTACGGGAGATCAAAAGTTCAGGATGACTAGATACTCCTGAATCCGACTTTGTGTCCGATAAAATGGGGATAATTGGAAATGAGAAAAAGGCAGATATATATTCACTGTATTTGTGTTGAAGTGAGTATGATGATATATATTGTATCGTAAGTGAAGATTAACGTGTACAAGCTGGTTAAAAGAAATAATTCAATTGGACGTGGAATTGAAATGTTATAAAAGTTATGATAGAACGTAATATTTTGTTTGTGAGAATGAGATTACATTCTATTGATGCTTCTGCATTTATAATTTTAAATGGATTGAGAAAATATACATGGATGAGGAAATGATAGGAACATGATTTTACAAGTGATGAAATGTGATACATGATTTGTTACTTTGGAGACACTTAAATATGCGCTTCGATTTGAATTGGATTATGAAAAATATGGTAATTTAAAGGAAAAGAGTGAATGTACTCAAGTGAATGATCGAAAATGTGATATATATATATATATATATATTTGGATGGGATCTACCGGATTGTAGAGTATAAGAAATTGCTTAATGCTTCACTGAACTTTAGTAACGAGGATGCATTGACCAGAAAAGTCATGATAAGAATTGATCTTAGAAAGATAGTATGAAATGTTGAAAGTGATTTGCTCGAAGTATTGAGAATGACCAATAAGTACTTATGGGCAATAGGTGATTGACAATGAGCTAGAAACAATATCGAGGTTGGTATCAAGAAACTACTGTGACAGGGTCAGGAAGCCAGGTAATTTAGTTTATGACCAATGAAGGCAGGCTTTCCATGACTAGTAGCTGAGATCATAAGCTTTTCTATCGAGTCAGCAATGGAATCTGGTAGTTCTTCCATTGTCCAGAGGTCAGGGCCCTCGCTTGATTCAATCGGATTTGCTTCAAAAGGGAACCGATTGATGCAATGGTGGGAATATGTTTGTGAACTACAAAATGTACCTCTGGTGGTAGATTCTCCAATACAGGAAGTTATGTTTGTAGATAGATTGAATATGGGGACCAACTGGTAAAAATGGACAGACAGTGGAAAAAGTCAATGTGGAGTCTTCGGGAATTGATAGAACTGCTGGAATCCGTCGAGAAAAAGAAAAATTCAATGATAAATAGAGGATAGCAAGTGAAAATACTTTTGTATAGAGGAATTAGTTACTCAAGATATTACAAGAATTAAATATGAGCACAATGAGTTGAGGCTATATCTATTGGCGTTTAACAAGCAACATGATTTCATGAGAATGTAAGAGACAATCTGTGGCATTAGTAAATTGATTTTGTGTACTTAAGAACAATTGTAGTCTTATGAGCTGAATTTGGATATATGTCTTGAAAAATGCCTGTGCTAGTAATGGGCTTGAAGGATTGGAATTTTGATACACGTATGAATAGACAGATCAGTAGGGATTAATAAAATATGGGAATTGGAAAAGATTGAAATATTGTGTAGAGGGACTGTCCAAATAAAGTTAGTGTTCAAATCAACAGTATCAAATAGAGCATGGCATAGCAGAGTACTACTTATGTGGATATTAGATCACTCCATTGGTATAGTGACGGGTTAAAGTGGAGCAAAAAGGAAAAATTTACCAATTATGGAAAAGTAAACCCAAATTGTCGACTTGAGGATTTTGATGACATAAAATATGTGTACTACCTAATAAAGAAAGGCCCTAGTAGTGGACCTCAAAAGAGTAATTGGCGGCTATGAATGTCGACCTAAGTGATTATAAGTGTGAGTTCTTTGTAACCTGGACTATTGGAGGAAGATATAAGGCACATAAGCCTAGAATATTTTAGTATATAATGTATAGTGTAAAGTGACTATAGGAAAATTCTTCATTTTCTTCGTGAGACAACAAAAAGAGTTGGTCACCTTGAGTAAAAGTCAGAGCAATTTGGGATACTATAGTGAGTGTAGTAGTGAGTGAAATGTTTTTAAAATCTGAATAAAGTGGTTATAAATAAAGTGGTTTTGAAAGACGAATGGATTTTGGTGGACTACATTGAAATTGCAACTATATGGAGAAAGATGTGAAAGTTCAGAGTACTAATACCGATGCGTAGTTTGACAAGATACAGGGTAATAAGGGAAACTAAATGTGACTTAAAGTGGGCCATATTAAATGATGACAAAAATGGGACTATGGCATTATAAGTGATTTTATGGCTAGGATTGTTGTAATCCGAAATATGTAGTGTTGAAACTCGAAGTAATGCGTTGAGTTTTCTGAAAATCATAAAGAGCATAACTGAAGAAGTATGATATCGAAACAGAGAATTGAGAGACCTATTGATGTTATCAACTGTGAGGTTATAAAAGAATCATCTAATAGAAAGATGATATACGAAATAAAAGAGTGTATGTGATAACAGTACCTCTACCTTATTCTGTATCAAAATGAATTTTGAGGACGAAATTTTTATTAGGAGGGAAGAATTGTAACATCCCATCATCGATGGGAATGATAAATAGTAATTTTGCGTCAGGTTGTGAGTGTGTGCACATATCTTGGCTTATTCATGCATAAATGGCCTCGATACAGATATGATTAGTAATATTTGCAAATGCACATAATAGTACATGCATTCATGACATTTCCCGGTATATGTGTCAAAAAGTGTAATTTTTGTGAAAATGTGAATTATGTGTTTGAAAGATTGAATTGGAGTGATTATGTGTATTCTACATAAATCTGCTAAGTGGGTACCGATATTGAATTGGAGTGACACTACAAATTAATGATATGATTTAGGAATGTTTTATCTTGAGCCATTGAAATTTGGAGGGGTTATGAAAGTCAAAGTAAATAAATTGATTGACATGGAAGTTGATAAGCATGAAAGAATTAATGAAAGTGTGTGAATTGAAAATGTGAGACATTGATCTTCATGAAACTTGTAGAATATGTTGACGACTTTTTGTCGCATTAGAGTTTGATATTTTTTGACATTGGGATCTAAAGAAATGATTTTCTGAAGTTAGGCTAAATTACTTGGTATTGAAAGTGTTTGAATGGGATAATTTCTGAACATGGTTCAGTCTGATGAGAAATTCATGATCTGTAGAGATCAAATTAAGTTAATGGTTGTTTCTACATAAATTAGAAACATGGATCTGCTAATTATCTGAAGGAATTGATTTTCAATTCAGTCCCTAAGAGTTTAAATTTCCGAATTGAAGTAGGATAGTTAAAAGAATATGTATAAGGGCAATTTGGGCATAACTCTTAAGATCATAAGACTTAAGGTTTAAAGGAAGGGGTAGAATGGACTTTTCACCCTTCTTAAGGATATAAAAAGAGGAAATTAGGGTTTTTGCTTAAGAAAAGCCGTGGGAGAAGAAGAAGAGGAGAAAAGTTGGGTTTTGGGAAATCTTTGAAGATTTTGAAGCCAAATCAAGTAAGTTTAAGCTTCATTCCTCTTGATTAAATGATTGATTCATGTTTTGAGTGGGAAAAAGTTATAGAATGGGTTAATTATATGTTTGGTTTTTAGGGTTTTCGATCATGGATTAATTTTGATGTTTTGTGAATGATTTTGGTTTGAGATGAGTTGGAACATGATGTGTGAGTGATGATTTAGAGTTAAGATGAATTATGTTTTAAAAGATAGGGAGAATTTGATTGAAAAGTGTTGAAAATCAAGGGTCGGGAGCAATTTGAGCTCGCACGTCGCGGCACACACAAACGTGCACGTCGCGGCGCGCGCATACACCCACGACGCGACGTGTGCGGTCGCCCTCGCCGCGGCGAGCTACTGCCTTCCTACAGATATGTTTTGGTTTTTAAACCATAACTTCTTGTTAAGATATCCAAATGAGATAATTTTTGATTTGGTGTAAACTAGAGACAAAGGTCTACACGTTTTATGAAGAAGGGAAGTGTCGAATCAATCTCTGAAAGTTCTCAATTTTTGATAGAAGTTGAGTGTAAAATATAGTTTCAACATAAGGATAGTCCTTATATGCTTGAAGAATAACTTTGGGATTTTTCTGAAACAAATTGAATGATGTTAGTGTTTATTGAGTTCTGACATTGACGAAAGTCTATGACAGGAATTTTAGGGATAGTGTCGGGAATGTCACAAAAGTGCATAGTACATATTGTGAAATTGCTACATGTGCATTATTAAATATTTCTGATTGGACAATGTGTTAAATATGGGTATTTGACTTGGGATAGAGGCGCGTTTGGAACGTCAGCCCACCGACGATGCCGACACTTCCAAGCGTTAGCACGGAAGCTACTGTGAGTAACCTAGATGATTTCTCAATTGTCTTTTACTTATAATGCTTTGATTATGATTCTGTGGAGAATAATGGTGGTATAGTGTTTGATTGTGGATTCCGGACAGAAGGTCCGGTGTATGTGAGTGATATGACATAGAAGTGTTATAGGTACGTGAATTTGTGAATTACTTACCTACGATATGATTATTGGATTCATGTGATAGATTGTGATATATGCATACGTGCATAATGATGTGATGAATGGTAGCATAAGCATGTCATTCATGAATGCATGAACAGAAAATGAAAGTTGTGACCAGAGCAGCCATCGATCAGAGCTTTTAGCTCAACGTTTATATTTGGGCCTCGAGCCCCACAATGATTCAGAGCCTATGGCTCCACGATTAATGAGCCCTTAATGGGACAGTTTCAAAGCCTATGGCTCAACAATTAATGAGCCTTTAATGGGACAGTTTCATAGCCTATGGCTCAATGATTAATGAGCCCTTAACGGGACAGTTTCAGAGCCTATGGCTCAACAATTAATGAGCCCTTAATGGGACAGTTTCAGAGCCTATGACTCAACGATTAATGAGCCCTTAATAGGACAGTTTCAGAGCCTAGGGCTCAACGATTGATGTGCCCTTATAGGGCTCAACGATTGATGTGCCCAAATGGTAAGAGGCGAGCATGTGGAAGCTATAAAACCTTGAGGTCTTGTATTCGAATCCTGGAGAGGGATTCCCCTGACCAAAGAGGACAGTACCAATTATGTGGGCCGCGGGGGTATGCGGGGGTACGCGGTGGGTTCGCCATCGGTACCAAATCCCGGTACCAAATTCCAGACCCAACATAAAAGGAACAATGTTGGACCCCGTCTCCGAGGCCCAACATTCGGAAGCACACAAACGCAGAAGACCCAAAATCGACAACAAACCGACCACAAATTGAGGGACTTGCAAAAGGAATTATGGATTGGCTTCTTAAGGACATTTATTCCTCATGGTCTAACGATTCTAACGCCACTGAAATCGCTCAATTTGGATTAGAAATGAAAAAGTTATGGTTAAAACACTCTCTTAAAAAAATAGTGAAAACAGACCCTCTACCAACTTCATGCTAGAGTTTGGAAACTTTAGAGGCTAAATTGCTGGTTGGTTCCTTCATAAAACTTTTAGATTTAGGTCTCTAGTTTAATTTAAAACAAGAATCGTCTCGTTCCGAGCTCTATAGCTCCAGATATTGCAAAATTAGTAAAATATATTCAGACTTTACTAACCGATCGTCTTACTTTGTTTCAAACCACCGTTTTCAATTTAAACGAAAATATGATAAATCGAGTGTGGAAAGATAGAAAAAAATCACTTATAAATCTATCGCTTCAAAAATGAGGTCGATCGGAGGTCTGTCAAAAAGTTATAGCCAAAAGAAGGGAGAAGGGTCGATAAATAGAAGCAGACGATAAAACTGAGACGCAAAAAGTCAACTCAGACGCAAAAGTCAACTCAGATGCAAAAAGTCAACTCAGACGCAAAAGTCAACTCAGACGCAAAAAGTCAACTCAGACGCAAAAAGTCAACAGCGTCTCACTACTCTCCAGAACGTCTCTACTTAAAAGATGCATAACTTTCTACTCAGAACTCCAATTAGACACGGTTGGAAGCGTTGGAAAGCTAGGAGAAAAATCTATATTTTTCAAGAAGGGCTCACAAGCAAGCTCAGACTCTAAGGGAATCAAAAGTTCCCACTAAGACAGGTCGGCTAGCTCTCCACAAACAGTACCAGAACTTGCGATCTCCATAACTTTTGACCCAGAACTCCAAATTTAGCAAACTTAGTGTCTATGGAAAGGTAAAAAGAATTATCTACAACTTTCATGAAGACCACCGACCTATATTTCATCTCTATATGGGTCAAAAGTGGACTCAAAGCTTCTGCTACCAACTTGTCACTTTGACAGCACCTACATTTAATTCCAGCGACTTGCACCTACCCATTAACTCATCTTAAATAGCTCATAAAACCCCCTGGGAGAGCTCTACAGCCCGACTAACACTCTCAACAATATTAAATGATCCTATACTACTCGTATTAACCCAGAAATCTGCAGAAAACACAACAACCCCAAAATTTCCCACATGAACACTTCAGCCCAGCCTTTCTGCAGTACTCTTCTCAACTACAACAACACATAGACCATATCATACACAAACTACAAAAATCAATACCAACACATGAAAAGAGTGTACTGAAGCACTCAAGTTCCCTTCCAAGCATAACAGATTCATGCATAGCTTCGGTTACAAAATGGCATAATCATCAAGAACAAGTGCAAAATACAAAAGATGAGATACTCAATGGTCAATATGCTTACAAAGCCATTTCAAGAGCTAGTTACTAACTTAATACAAAGTTTCTAAAATTTCTTGGAGTTATGCCCGATGCCTTTGCAAGGTTCGTCTCTCAACTTGGATTTTCACCTGAGGAGGGAGAATGGGGTGAACTAACACGGCTCAGTGGCTAACAAGCTTATAGCCATCGAGTAATGAGCCACACATAACACGATAGTATTCCAGAGCATTAGAAATCAACATATAAGTCATAATATCCAACTTCATCACCAAGATCACAATTAATCGAACTTACATAAAACATAAGGAAACATCTTTTATCAATTAAAACACATATTATGCATCATATACATAATCAAAGGATGAAATGCACACAATAGGCTCGAGAGTTCCTTAAACACGACGGAAACCGAAGTTTATCAGTAAACACGACGAGTCCATTTTGGATCTCGTGGGCCACAAGCGTCACGGAGAAGGCAAAAGGGTCAACGTGCACGTGACTTTACGATAGAGGTTCTCTCTACCAAACACAAACAAACTATGTTCACATATTCATACGTAAAAGTAGCATTTTATGCTTCTTTCATACTTTCAATCATCAAAGTTCCATTCTTTTCTTTCAAATCATATGAATACACTTTCAATATGCTCATAATATAACAAAGATAGCACACATAGGCATTTGCCCACTACACAACAACTATAAATATGTTACCCACCTATCGTCGAAATCCGAAGTCAAGATTGCCCTTCCTCTTTGTCTTGAGTAGGGTTTTCTTGAGTTCCTTCAAACAAAACACATCTCCAATCAATTTCTAAATTCATAGGAAAGGTCATAATATTCAGAAATTAAAGGAAAACTAATATTAACCTTAACCTAACCTACCCATGGCTCATTTAAACTAGAATAACCATAACCTTCCTTAACAACTATAGATCTTACCTTCTCTTCCATTTTTCTTCAATCTCCACATAAACCCTAACTTTCATCCTACACCATTTTTGAATCTAACTTAAGAAAAGATGAAAGCTTACCTTTCTCACTTGATTTCTCTTCTTTTTCTCCTTCTTTCTTCTTCTCCACAAGCCTCCCACGATTTTTCTCTCTTCCTTTCTTCCTTGGCCGAAAGTCCCCTTTTTCCTTGCTAGCTCACGTTTTGCTCTCTTCTCCTTTGGTGACTTACGACTCTTACTTCTCCTTTCCTTCTTTAACTCTTTAACTCTTAATTCCTTTACATCTCCACTTAAAAGCCTACACCAAAACTACATAGTTTTGGTATTGGCTCTCCTCTTATAACTTACAAGCCCACCATACCTTAACCCACTCATCTCTAATCCTCCTTCCACTTAATCCATTTACCTAAAGCCCATACTTTCCAATATTGAATCCAAGCCTTAAATTAATTTCTAACTTCTAATCCCAAGCCCAACATAAAAATATTTATATAAACACATAATTAAATCAATTAAGGCAAAATAAATAATTAACGAATAAATCCATAAATAAATAAATAATTAATTCAAATAAATAAATAAAAATAAAAAAAAATTCGGGGCCCAACATAAACTGTGTTCAAATATGCAACAATGCGAATATACGATATGTGAATGGATGTTGTTGCATGGATTGAGTGGACCATCGATGATGGTTACCTCACTGAGTTCGCAAAACTCACCCAAAATTTGCAATTATTTTTTAGGACTCAGAAGAATACTCCGCTAGGCAACGGGCGTATAGCGACTGCTGGTGAGTGGTAGAAGAGGTCGGGATCAGTTGTGTCTGCATTCAATCATACTCTTACACGCGTCGCGACGTGGGCACCTGCGTAAGCTGCGGCATGGGAGCCTGCGCGCCCCACGACGTGCTCCGAACACCCATTTTTGACATTTTTCATCTTTAAACATTCCATCTTTCACAAATAACTCATCTTAACCCTAAATCATCATTCCTACTTCATTTCTAAACTCATTTCAACACAAAAATCATCCACAAATAACATAATCATTAACCCTAAAACCAAACATATTCTTTAACCCATTCGACGACTTCTAACACATAAGCCCCTCTTAACTAACATCAAAACATGTTTCATTCATCTAATCAAGGAGAAAGATCCTTATACTTACTTGATTTGGCTTCAATTTCTTCAAAATCGTCAAACCCTAGCTTTCTCCTCTTCTCTTCTTCTTCCACGGCTTCCTCTCTTCTTTTTCCTTCTCATTTCTCATTTCCTTCTTCTAATTCATACTCTTATTAGTGAGCAATGTCCATTTGCCCTCCTATATAAGTCTTGCAACTCTTAGACTTAAGTGTCATGCCCAAATTGCCCTTATATATTCTTATTACTTTAATACCTCAATTCAGAAATTGAAAATCTTAGGAACTGAATTAAAAATTCGATTCCTTTAGATAACTTGTAGTCCCATGTCTCTAATTTATTTAGAAACAAGAATCAACTTAATTGGATCTCCACAGCTCAAGATATCATCAAAAATACTGAACCATGCTCAGAAAATATCTAACTCACTTTGATTCAATCAATCTCTTTCAATTTAATCTCAGAACAATCATAATTTTCCATCATGATGTAGGTCATTGTCTTACGAATCCAACACTTTGAAAACTAAATCAATCGGATGTCGGACGGATAAATTATAAGCAAAAGATCGAAAAAGGGGTCGGATTGGGAATGAAATAACAAAAACAGAAGGAGTCAAAATGGTATACAAATAATCGAAATTTCTAAAATTCATAACTCTGGGTCCCGAACTCCAAATTTGACAAATTTGGTATCAAAATAAAGCTCAAAGGAAGCTCTACAACTTCCCTGAAGAACTCACAAATCAATCCCATCTCAAACGGAATCACAAACCAATCAAACTTTCTTTCTATATGAATATCTTTGTAAACAATCACATAACTTCCAAAATTTCTATCTTTCAAATTCCACAACCAGAAATAACATATTATACATCATTTAAAAGCTAGGACGATCCTCTATGACTTTCATGTAGATCACTGAACTTAATTCAGACCACATCAGATGCGTGATTTGCCTCAAATTATATTACACCTAAATGTGCACTTATGGACATTTTCACAAAACAAAGCAAATTAATACTTAACTTTGAATGATCATAACTTTCACTCCCGATATCGAAAAATATCAAACTTTATGGAGACAAAAAGCTCTCAACAGAAACTACAAGTTTCATGAAGATCAATTTCTCAAATTCTGCTTAAATAAAAAAATCAATTCTCTACTCCAAAAAGTCAAACTTTCTCAATTCTTCATATTCTCACACTTTTTCTCTTTATTTCTTGATTTTTAATTTCTATTTAAAACAATTCATTCACTATCAATTTCATTTAAACTCAAAACCACACTTTCGACCATAATTAATCATAGATGTTAGCCCCAAATTTTTTTAGGATTAATCATGATTAGATTAAATTGATTAAGTTAGAGAAGCCCCTCTTAACTAACATCAAAACATGTTTCATTCATCTAATCAAGGAGAAAGATCCTTATACTTACTTGATTTGGCTTCAATTTCTTCAAAATCGTCAAACCCTAGCTTTCTCCTCTTCTCTTCTTCTTCCACGGCTTCCTCTCTTCTTTTTCCTTCTCATTTCTCATTTCCTTCTTCTAATTCATACTCTTATTAGTGAGCAATGTCCATTTGCCCTCCTATATAAGTCTTGCAACTCTTAGACTTAAGTGTCATGCCCAAATTGCCCTTATATATTCTTATTACTTTAATACCTCAATTCAGAAATTGAAAATCTTAGAACTCAATTAAAATTTGATTCCTTTAGATAACTTGTAGTCTCATGTCTCTAATTTATTTAGAAACAAGAATCAACTTAATTGGATCTCCACGACTTAAGATATCATCAAAATCTCGAACCATGCTCGTAAAATATCTAACTCACTTTGATTCAATCAATCTCTTTCAATTTAATCTCGTAACAATCATAATTTTCCATCATGATGTAGGTCATTGTCTTAGGAATCCAACACTTTGAAAACTAAATCAATAGGATGTCGGACGGAGAAATTATAAGCAAAAGATCGAAAAAGGGGTCGGATTGGGAATGAAATAACAAAAAACAGAAGGAGTCAAAATGGTATACAAATAATCAAAATTTCTAAAATTCATAACTCTGGGTCCCGAACTCCAAATTTGACAAATTTGGTATCAAAATAAAGCTCAAAGGAAGCTCTACAACTTCCCTGAAGAACTCACAAATCAATCCCATCTCAAACGGAATCACAAACCAATCAAACTTTCTTTCTATATGAATATCTTTGTAAATAATCACATAACTTCCAAAATTTCTATCTTTCAAATTCCACAACCAGAAATAACATATTATACATCATTTAAAAGCTAGGACGATCCTCTATGACTTTCATGTAGATCACTGAACTTAATTCAGACCACATCGGTACGTGATTTGCCTCAAATTATATTACACCTAAATGTGCACTTATGGACATTTTCACAAAACAAAGCAAATTAATACTTAACTTTGAATGATCATAACTTTCACTCCGATATCGAAAAATATCAAACTTTATGGAGACAGAAGCTCTCAATGTAAACTACAAGTTTCATGAAGATCAATTTCTCAAATTCGCTTAAATAAAAAATCAATTCTCTACTCC
Source organism: Erythroxylum novogranatense (assembly GCA_029891385.1). Taxonomy (NCBI): domain Eukaryota; kingdom Viridiplantae; phylum Streptophyta; class Magnoliopsida; order Malpighiales; family Erythroxylaceae; genus Erythroxylum; species Erythroxylum novogranatense. The sequence goes on along the minus strand of CM057230.1, from coordinate 24,578,491 downwards.
AAAAGTCAAACTTTCTCAATTCTTCATATTCTCACACTTTTCTCTTTATTTCTTGATTTTAATTTCCATTTAAAACAATTCATTCACTATCAATTTCATTTAAACTCAAAACCACACTTTCGACCATAATTAATCATAGATGTTAGCCCCAAATTTTTAGGATTAATCATGATTAGATTAAATTGATTAAGTTAGAAGCCCTCTTAACTAACATCAAAACATGTTTCATTCATCTAATCAAGGAGAAAGATCCTTATACTTACTTGATTTGGCTTCAATTTCTTCAAAATCGTCAAACCCTAGCTTTCTCCTCTTCTCTTCTTCTTCCACGGCTTCCTCTCTTCTTTTTCCTTCTCATTTCTCATTTCCTTCTTCTAATTCATACTCTTATTAGTGAGCAATGTCCATTTGCCCTCCTATATAAGTCTTGCAACTCTTAGACTTAAGTGTCATGCCCAAATTGCCCTTATATATTCTTATTACTTTAATACCTCAATTCAGAAATTGAAAATCTTAGGAACTGAATTAAAAATTCGATTCCTTTAGATAACTTGTAGTCCCATGTCTCTAATTTATTTAGAAACAAGAATCAACTTAATTGGATCTCCACAGCTTAAGATATCATCAAAAATACTGAACCATGCTCAGAAAATATCTAACTCACTTTGATTCAATCAATCTCTTTCAATTTAATCTCAGAACAATCATAATTTTCCATCATGATGTAGGTCATTGTCTTAGGAATCCAACACTTTGAAAACTAAATCAATAGGATGTCGGACGGAGAAATTATAAGCAAAAGATCGAAAAAGGGGTCGGATTGGGAATGAAATAACAAAAAACAGAAGGAGTCAAAATGGTATACAAATAATCGAAATTTCTAAAATTCATAACTCTGGGTCCCGAACTCCAAATTTGACAAATTTGGTATCAAAATAAAGCTCAAAGGAAGCTCTACAACTTCCCTGAAGAACTCACAAATCAATCCCATCTCAAACGGAATCACAAACCAATCAAACTTTCTTTCTATATGAATATCTTTGTAAACAATCACATAACTTCCAAAATTTCTATCTTTCAAATTCCACAACCAGAAATAACATATTATACATCATTTAAAAGCTAGGACGATCCTCTATGACTTTCATGTAGATCACTGAACTTAATTCAGACCACATCGGTACGTGATTTGCCTCAAATTATATTACACCTAAATGTGCACTTATGGACATTTTCACAAAACAAAGCAAATTAATACTTAACTTTGAATGATCATAACTTTCACTCCCGATATCGAAAAATATCAAACTTTATGGAGACAGAAAGCTCTCAACAGAAACTACAAGTTTCATGAAGATCAATTTCTCAAATTCTGCTTAAATAAAAAAATCAATTCTCTACTCCAAAAAGTCAAACTTTCTCAATTCTTCATATTCTCACACTTTTTCTCTTTATTTCTTGATTTTTAATTTCCATTTAAAACAATTCATTCACTATCAATTTCATTTAAACTCAAAACCACACTTTCGACCATAATTAATCATAGATGTTAGCCCCAAAATTTTTTAGGATTAATCATGATTAGATTAAATTGATTAAGTTAGATTAGCATTAATTAAGGTGTCATAAATTAATATATGATAGCATTAATGAGTTAGGTGAAGAATTTATGAAGTTAAATATGTTAGTTGGACTTAGGTGAGTTAGGTGTAATTAATGCATTAATTGGGCTTTGGGTCTAAATGAAGTAAGAAAGAATAGAGGAATTTAATGCAATGGGCTTGAAGGAAAAGAGTTAGTGGGCTTGAGTAAGTAAGGAGGAGAAATGAAAAAGAAGAAGAAGAAAGAAGAAGGAAGTAAGTTGGGCTTAGGCTTATTGGGCTTAAGTAATTTAGAAAGGAGTATATAAGGAAGGAGATAAGTGATTTTTGTAGGAAAAGAAGATAGAAACGAAATTTGGAGGGAGAGGAAAGAAGAGTGTCGTGAAAGGACGGAGGAAAAGGAGAAAGAAGAGGCTTGTTAGGGTTTGGCATTTCCATGAAAGTGAGTGGGTTTTTGAAGAAAGTCCAAGAAGAAAAAAGTGTGGAGGAGAGTCTAAGCTTCACTTTGAACCAAGAAACCACTTGGTTGGTTAAGGATTTAAGGTAAGTTCTTGGTTTAAGGTTAAGTTTTGTTTGGGTTTTTGGTTAGAAAGATGAAGAATGAGATGGGTCTAGTGATTTTCTTATGAATTTCATGATTTAGATTTTTAGGTATTTCAATTTCTAAACCCTATGTTGATATGGGGTTATTTTCTTGTTATGCTTGAAGGAGGACAAGAAAGAGGAGAAGAACAAGGAGAGGAACTTCCTTAGGCAAGATTATAAGCGCAAGGTTTCAGGATAACGAAAGTTGGGCTCCGAAAACGGGTTCCGACGTCTATGGTACTATAGTAAGAGTAAGAGTGTCAAGTTTAAGGTCTCAACAAGGCAAGTGTCTCGGGGATGGGCTCCACTCGGGCTCACATCCCGGGACAGTCGGGCTCCCGGGATCGGGGTCTGACATCTGTGGTATCAGAGCGAAACCGGGTTTAGGGTTTCTTAGGAACCTTAGTGGGATGTCTAAGGGTCAAGTCAGCATGCATTTTCCTACATGAATTATGTGAAGTATGTGCACTATTTTAAATGCATAACATGCAACATTGTTTTCAAATGAGTGAATTGAATTTGTTTTATGTGAACTAAAGATTTTCACTGATTTTTTTTAAATTGAAGGAGTAATGCCGCCTCGAAAGAGAACTCGAGAAGCTCAATCTCGGCCTAGCTCTCAGCGCGGAAGTACGGATGAGTCGTATGTTCCGCAGGATCGGGGACCATTCTGCTTTCGATTCGATGCACCAAGTGTGCAACATGAGCCGCCTCCACCTCCTCCTCCTCAAGTGAACCCTATGGATCCCCAGTTCTTCCAGGCATTTGCCCAGGCTTTCACTTATGCCATGGGCTAAATCAGATGAAGTGCAATGATGATGAGAAGCTCGATTATGCGATCGACCATCGCAAGGGATGCACTACACTGGTAGGAGTCGGTGCCCGTGGTCGGGAAGTACCTCCCGATCTTGACATGGAGGAATTCTAGAGGCCTTCGAGGAAGTACTTCTCGATGGTCTACATGCAGGATAAGGCCAGGAATTTTGAATCTCGCTCGAGAGGAGTTGAGTGTGGCGAGTACTGAATTGAAGTTCACTCGGTTATCACGGTATGCAGCCAATATCGTGGCAATCAAGAAGACAAATGCCGAAATTTGAGGTAGATTGCACCTAGGGATCCGAGAAAAGTGGTGATCCACAGCCCGTGATTACCAACAATTTGGTGGATCTTTGCTCTTCAAGTCGAGAAATTTGAGAACATCCGGCTGAAGTGACCAAGAAGAGGAAGAACAGAGAGCGGTTCTCGAGAAAAGGCATGAGTGCTCAAAGACTGCTAGGAGCATTAGAACTCGATATCGCAGAGTGGTGTGGGTAGCAATGGCCCCACTAAGAGTAAGCGACCTAGGGCTACTAAAGTCAAGCTTCGGTCGGCAAGTCGGGATGGACAGGTAGAGGAATCCCGTGTGATCACTGTGGGAGATTCCACAAGGGGAATGTCTGCTGAAGATAGGAGCATGTTTTGTTGTGGCCAAAGGGGCACCGAATCAAGGATTGTCCCAGTGCGATCAGCAGAAGGGTCTCGATCTCAGCCCCAAGAAGAGCGTAAGCAGTGGCATCTCGGCCAAGACATGGTGTGGGCGATTCAGAAGCTGCAAGGAAGGCATATCCGGCAGGAGACCTAGAGGATGAGTCAGCACAGCTCGAGTCTTTGCCATGACCGGGGAAGAAGCTGCGGCCGCTCCGGAAGTAGTGCGGGTATGGCTATGCTATTCGACTCTCTGTTTATGTGTTGATAGATCTGGCTCCACCCATTCATTTGTATCTGCAAGTATGAATATGCATGTTGTGTGTCCCGAGGTTATGGACAATTTTCGGTTGTTAGTACTCCTTTAGGGGTAAGGTGGTGATTAGTATGATCTATAAAATTGTGAGCTCGATGTCGACGGTGCTAGACTGGTAGTAGATCTACTACCTCTAGACCTTCAAGGGTTGGATGTCATTTTGGGGATGGATGTCATGGAGAAGTATAAGGCAAAGCTAGATTGTAGTTTGAAAGAAGTAGAGTTTGATCTGGGCAATGATCAGAAAGTGGTTTTCAAGGGGGACAGGAAGTTGCCAGTGCCGAGGATCATTTCGGCTATGTTAGCTGACAATATGATGAGCCAAGGTGTGAGGCCTTTTGGCGCATGTAGTGGATTGAAGTGAATGTGGGCGATTAGAAGATTATCGAGTTGTGAGGGAGTTTCTGATGTATTCGTAAGAATTACGGGGTTGCCGCCGGTGAGGAAATTGAGTTGAAATTGACTTGATTCCCGGAACCGCGCCAATCTCCATACCACCTTATAGAATGGCTCCAGTTGAATTGAGAGAACTCAAGGAGCAATTGCAGGAATTGTTGGAGAAGCAGTTCATCGGCCGAGTTCTTCACCTTGGGAGCTCGGTCTGTTTGTTAAGAAGAAGGATGGAGCGTGGAGGATGTGCATAGACTATAGAAGGCTTAACAAGATGACGATTGAACAAGTATCCGTTGCCACGGATAGATGATTTATTTGATCAGCTCTGAGGAGCAAGGGTCTTTTGAAGATTGACTTAAGATCGGGATATCATCAACTCCGAATCGTGGAGTCGATGTAAGTAAGACAACTTCGGGACCCGTTACGGCACTATGAATTTAGGGTCATGCCCTTCGGATTGACCAATGCCCATTTGCCTTCATGGATCGATGAATAGGGTGTTTAATGAATTCTTAGATCGGTTTGTCATTGTGTTCATTGATGACATTCGGTCTATTCTAAGGATGAAGGAGAGCATGAACAACATCTCGAGATTGTATTGAGAGATTGAGAGAGCGGGAGCGTATGCCAAATTCGAAGAAGTGTGAGTTTTGGCTGCGTGAAGTAGTTTTCCTTGGACATGTGATTTCCAGCAAAGGATTCATGTTGATCCGAGAAAAGTAGAAGTGTGGTGAATTGGCAAGAGCCTAAGGCGGTGAAAGAGGTAAGAAGCTTCCTAGGCTTGGGTGTTATTATAGGAGATTTGTAGAAGGATTTTCAATGATAGCGCCTATGACTAAACTATTAAGAAAGAATCAACAATTCATATAGAGTGCGAAATGCCAAAAGAGCTTTGAGGAGCTCAAGAGCAGATTGACAAGTGCTCCAAGATTGGTTTTGCCTAATGGAGACCGGGGTATCTGATTGTCAAATGACGCTCGAGGAAGGGTTTAGGATGTGTCTTGATGCGAATGACAAAGTGATAGCTTATGCTTCACGGCGGTTGAAGCCATATGAGTTGAATTATCCGACTCATGACTTGGAGTTAGCAATGTAATTTTGCCTAAAGATTTGGAGACACTACTTGTATGGGGTTCGCACAAGGGTCTTCACGGACCACAAAAATCTTAAGTACATTATGAGTCGAAAGAGTTGAACTTAAGGCGAGACGATGGTTGGAGTTGTTTCGAGGACTATGACACGATGATAGAGTATCATCCGAGCAAGGCGAATGTAGTGGCAGATGCTTTGAACAGGAAGTCATCCATAGCTTATATGCAATCGGTTTACTTGCCTCTGTTGGAGCAGATGGCCAAGTTGAAGATCGATTTAAGCGAATGAATCAGATGGTGTTATTGCTCAATTCAGAGTGAGACCTATCCTTAGGGAGAAGGTCAAGGAGTTGCAGGAGCAGGATACAGAATTAAGTAAATTGAGAGATAAAATTCAACATGGTAAGCAGTTAGAAGTGCAAGTAAGGGATGATGGGCTAATGGTAGTCGGAAACAGGTTGTGTATTAGAATGATAAAGCGATTAAGGATGAAATCATGGATGAGGCACACACGCGCCTTATTCCATGCACCCAGCAACACCGAATGTACGAGAGATTTGAAGGAACATTTCGGTGGAAAGGCATGAAGAGGGACGTGGTGAATATGTGAGCGGATGTCTAGTGTGTCGGTCAAGGTGAACACCGTGCACCTTCAGCATGCTAAGGCCATTGTCCATTCTGAATGGAAGTGGCAAAGGATCACGATGGATTTTCTGATGGGTTTGTCTAGGACCAGCAAGAAGCATGATGCCATTTGGGTTATAGTTGATCGGTTAACCAAGTCAGCCCATTTTCTGGCAGTCAAGCAAACAGATTCATTGCAAGTCTTAGCCAGGAACTATATTGATGAAGTGGTAAGGTTGCATGGAGTTCCGGATTCTATAATATCCGACAAGGATCCACGATTCACATCGAGATTTTGGGGAAGTCTGCAGGAGGCATTAGGAACTAGGCTGAATTTCAGTACGGCGTTTCATCCTCAGACGGATGGTCAGTCTGAGAGGACAATCCAGACTCTAGAGGGGATGCTTAGAGCATGTGTCATGGACTTCAGAGGAGCATGGGATGATCATTTGCCGTTAGTCGAATTTGCTTACAACAATTCGTACCATTCGAGCATACAGATGGCTCCTTATGAAGCCCTTTATGGTAGAAGATGCAAGACTCCGATATGCTGGGATGAGGAAGGTAAGAGGAAGCTAGTGGGACGAGTTGGTCCGGATGACATTGAGAAAGTGGAGGTAATCAAACAAGCGACTTAAGGCCGCCGGCCCAGATGAATGAAAAGCTATGCCGATGCTAATGTAAAAGAAATGGAATATGCGATGGGTGACAAGGTGTTCCTCAAGATGTCTCCATGGAAGGAGTTATGAGATTGATAAGAAGGGAAGTTAAGCCCTCGGTATGTGGGTCCGTATGAAGTATTGAGAGGATTGGGCCGTTGGCCTATAGGTTAGCATTCTTTGTCGAATTGTCGCAGATTCATGATGTGTTCCATGTCTCAATCTTTGAGGAGGTACAGATCGATCCTTCTCACATCATTCGGACCTCGGAAGTTCAACTGAGCGATGATTTGAGTTATGAAGAAAGACTGTGGCAATTCGGATAGCAAGGATAAGATCCTCGTGAACAAGACAATCAAGCTAGTCAAGGTCTGTGGAGGAATCATGCATTGAAGAGGCGACGTGGGAACCTTTGGATGCAATGAAGGAGAAGTATCCACACCTCTTGATGACTCGTAAGAATTTCGAGGACGAAATTTCTTAAGGGGGGGAGAAATGTTAGCCCCAAAAATTTTTAGGATTAATCATGATTAGATTAAATTGATTAAGTTAGATTAGCATTAATTAAGGTGTCATAAATTAATATATGATAGCATTAATGAGTTAGGTGAAGAATTTATGAAGTTAAATATGTTAGTTGGACTTAGTTGAGTTAGGTGTAATTAATGCATTAATTGGGCTTTGGGTCCAAATGAAGTAAGAAAGAAGAGAGGAATTTAATGCAATGGGCTTGAAGGAAAAGAGTTAGTGGGCTTGAGTAAGTAAGGAGGAGAAATGAAAAAGAAGAAGAAGAAAGAAGAAGAAGAAAGAAGAAGGAAGTAAGTTGGGCTTAGGCTTATTGGGCTTAAGTAATTTAAAAAGGAGTATATAAGGAAGGAGATAAGTGATTTTTGTAGGAAAAGAAGATAGAAACGAAATTTGGAGGGAGAGGAAAGAAGAGTGTCGTGAAAGGACGGAGGAAAAGGAGAAAGAAGAGGCTTGTTAGGGTTTGGCATTTCCATGAAAGTGAGTGGGTTTTTGAAGAAAGTCCAAGAAGAAAAAAGTGTGGAGGAGAGTCTAAGCTTCACTTTGAACCAAGAAACCACTTGGTTGGTTAAGGATTTAAGGTAAGTTGTTAGCCCCGAATTTCTTTTATGTTAATTAAGCATGATTAGCTTAATTAAGCATGATTAGTGTTAGTATTTAATTAAGTTGTTATTGATTAAGTAAGGAGGCATAAATAAGTTAGTCGACTAATGATTTAAAGTAATAAAATGTGTTAGATAAGTTGTGAAGTAGTAGTGAAAGAAGAATAAGAGAATAAAGGTGGAATGGGCTTTAGTTGTCTTGAATTAGAAAGAAGGAAAAGAGTGGGCTTAGGCTAAATGGGCCTAAGTTGTAAATAGTAGTATAAGAAGAAGAGGAGGAAATAAAGAGAAGGAAGAGGATAATTGGGCCTAAGAGAATGATGGGCCTAAATGAAATGAAAAGAAGATGAAATAAATGAAATGAATAAAGAACAAGAAAATGAAATGGGCCCAAAGATTTATGGGCTTGAGTAAGTTAAAGAGGAAATAAAAAGTAAAAGAAGAAGGAGGAATTAATGAAGAAGTGGGCTTAATGAATTAATGGGCCTAAGCAAGTTGAGTAGGAAAAAGAATTAGTGGGCTTAAAGAGAACCAATGGGCTTAAGTTAAAGAGAATATGATGTAGGAAAATAAGAAGGAAGATGAAGAAGGAAGTAGAAGAGAGGAGATGGGCTTAAGTGATTGGGCTTGAGAATTTAGTGAGGAGTATAAAGAAGAGTTAAATGAGTAAGTAGGAGGATTTAAAGAAGGAAGAAAGCGAAAATGTAGGAGAGGAGAGAGGAGTTTACTGACAATGAGAGGAAAAGAAGAAGGAAGAAGAAAATGCTAGGTCATGGGATTTCTAATGGTTCAAGAGCTTGTTTGAAGAAAGTTGAAGAAGAAAAGTGTGGAGAATGCTCCAAGCTACAATCTAAGCTAAGAAACTCTTTGGGAAGTTGGAGATTAAGGTAAGCTTGGATTTTAGTTTGATCTTTTGTTGGGTTTTGGTTGAAAATGCTTGGAAATAAGATGGGTATAGTGATTCCCAAATCAATTTCATGAAAGAGTTGATATAGTTTTCCAATTGAAGTTGTTTTGATTTGGGTTTTGTTGTTCTTGAAGTTGAACAAGAAGAAAGAGAAGAGCTAGGGGGAGAGCTCCATTAGACAAGGATTTAGCAATTGATGAGGTAGGTTTTATGTTTATAGTTGAATAATGGGCCATTTATATGTTTTCTAAATTTAAAAGGTTAAATGATTTCAAATTCATAGTTTATGAATGCTTTGAGAAATTAGCATCATTGATGTAATTGTTTTAAAATGATTTGAGAATTATCATGAGAAGTTGATTGATTGAATGAAAATTGTTAAGTGTTGTTATGTTAAATAGTTGATTGATACTTGTGTTGGATGAAATGATAAATGCATATGAAATGCTTCATGTTCATGACTTAAGGTATGAAGATTTGCATGATTTATGCAATACAAGAATTTGCAAAATATTGCCATTTTGGCAATCATGATTTCAAGCACATGATTGTATGTTAAGTGGGTTAGGTTAAGTCCACCCAAGAAACGTCTAGTGCACGATGACCATGAAAAGCTTTCTCCGGTTGCCCGATTGGGCTAGGATGTTCCTTTTGGACTCCTCAAGAATTTGCCTACATAAGACCATTAAATGGAATTATGTAGTTGCCATGAATTGTGGACTTACCGAACCATCATGATGTGTTTAAGTATTATGTGTTATGTGTTACATTACAAGATCATTTCATGAATTGCATTCATGTCTTTATGACTAATTAGAAAATGCATGAGTTTTATTAAAGATTTCATGAGCGTTTGAAGAATGTGGGAATTGCAAATATGACCTATGAGCGATTTAAAATGGAGTATAAATTGCCTTTATGATTTACAAACAAGTCGAAAAGTGGTATGGTTTAAAATTTTAAGCAAATGACAAGAGGTTTTATGGAAACAAATGTTTCATGATTTCAAAAGGAAAGTTTTATGGAAATGGATTTTATAAACTGTTTTGTTCATTATTATGATTATAAGCATATTACCTATTGAGCCCCAAGCTCACCCCTTTTTCCCAAATTCCAGGTATTAAACAAGAAAATCAAGAGATGTGAGATCAAGGCACAAATAGCCTATTTTGTTGTGTATTTAAAGTTAGATGATGTAACACAAGGTTAAAATTGTATTGTGAGCGTTTGAATGAGGTAAATTGAGATGATTGGGATTTGTGTATATGTAATTGGGATATTGGTATTGGTAATGAAATCTTGGCTTGGAAATGACATTGGGATATGTAGCGTTGATCTTATGGTATTCATGAAAGATTGGTTTCAGTATATGAAATTGAATTAGATAAATTATATATATATGAATGGTCATGATGATGGTTGAGTATGAATGGATGATATAAGTTTGGATATATATATATATCGTATGCAAAGCAGTGGAAAATAAGTAGGTTCAAAGAAGTAATCAATTGAATTGATGAGCATTGAGTCAAGTTGCCATTGTTGGAAATCGAAACTTTATGAATAAGAAAAGATGGGAATAGTATGAAACATGAAATGTTGTTGAATATAAAGGATCATATGGATTGAAGTTGAGAGTTAGCTTGTGATGGGTGAAAGTTGCTTGAGTGATGGCTTGGGTCATGTGGATGGATCCATTGGCAATTGGGATTAAATTGAGAGTAGATGAGTTGAATAAAAGTGTCAAAAGTTGTGAGGGTTAGAACACATGCCGTCCTTATTTATTCAGTCATATTATTATTTCAGTGGTCATGATCGAGTAGTGACCTTTGAGTGGACTTTTACCTTACTAAACGATGGAGTTAGCTTTTACACCCTTCATAAGATTTATAGTTCATCTTCTTACCTTTCCATAGAGGTATAGTATGCCCCAATTGGAGCTAGGGATCAAAAGTTATGAGTCTTGAAAGATGATGATTCCAAGTGGTTCTGAAAAGAAGGGTCCCAATGATCATTGGAAGGTGTTCCATCGACTAGGAAGGGTTCAGTCGACTGGAAAGTGTTCCATCGACTACTCGGAGGGCGGAGAATATTCCTCGTAAGTTCCAGTCGACTATAAAGTGTTCGATCATCTGGAAATGTTTCGATGACTATAACCGAGAATACCTATCGATCGACCAGCACCTAGTCCAGTCGACTAGGATTGTTAGCCAAGTGTTTTGGACGTTATTAGAGGCCGAATTTGGTTTTGTGGTCTTCATAAGAGTTGTAGATCTAGATGTCTACTTTCGTATGGTGAAAGAATGAACACATTTGAACCTCTATATTAAAAGTTATAGCAATCGCGCCAAAAGAGTTTCAATTTGATTTTGGAAGTGAGCATGGTCCATTGTTTGGGGCATAATTCACTCATCCGACCTCAAAATGAGGTGACTTTTGAACCATAGACTCATGAGACATATAGGTACCTCTACATAAAATTTTATAGCAATTGGAGTTGAACTGAGCAATTTTGTATTGTATCAAGTAAGAGGTCAGCTAAGAAAGCATAATGAAGGTTTTGTACACATTATGGTTTTTCGGGGATATCATGAGCTATAGAACTCCAAATGAAGTGATTTTTGAGCCATGGATTCATGAGACATGTAGGTATCTACCCATAAGAATTTGTGCCATTTGGAGTTAAATTGAGGAACTTTTCTTTAATGCAATTGAGTGGTCGGTCAAGAGAATATGATCCGGTTATGAATAAACTTTGGATTTTTAAGCGTATCTTGAGTTGTAAAACTCCAATGAAGGTATTTCTTATGTCAAATTTAACAAGGATTAGTATTATGATACTAGGAAGAAGTCAATTGAAATTGAGTTCTCAAAGTCTTCCCAGTTGGACCACAAGTAAGCAAGTTGAGTTCAAGGATGAGACATGTTTGAATGGGCCGACATTCAAGATGTCATAAGTGAAATTGAGATGATAGAATATGAACAAGGTATGATTCATGTCTATTAAGGGTTTTCAAAATGTAAATAGTCCAAAAAAAAAAAAAAAAAAAAACGACGGCTAATTAGGGTTAATGGCATAAACCCTACAAGGTAAAATGGCTAAGTTTCATGTTACATGATCGGAGTTGGACTCCGAACGGGTCTAACATATGTGGTATCAAAGCGCTAGTATTACGATCTTACATGGGCGCATGAACACGAGTTAGGTGCATAAGAAACATTACAGTCCGAGGAGATGAGATAATGATTCGATGCCATTACATCGGAAATGTCGAAAGTCTTTGATTAAGGATATGAGTCTCGGATCGTTAAGTTGGCGTCCTTAACGGTCGGATGATTTTGACCTCGATCAGAGTACTTATCGACATTCCTTTTGATGGTAGGGAAATATGTGAATTATGAGCATGGATTGTTTGAGGAAAAGTAGGGGGACAAGGATTACAAGGATTAAGGGATTCAAGTAGAACTTCATGAAAGTCGAAATTTTATGGTTTTAAGAAGATGAAACCAGAACCCGGTGGGTGTATGCTTATAATAAATTCAAAAGGCCAAGTTTGTTTTCATTAAATCAAGCAAGAAAATTTCATAATTTTAAATTGCATCATAATTGTTGCATCGGTTGTGCATTGAGTGCATTATGAAATGTTACATGTTTAATATGTGATTATGTGAATGATTGATGAAATGAATTTAAAAAGGGTTTTTCTTTTAAGAAATACAAGTTTATGAAATTATGCTTTCAGACATGATTTGTTCAAGAATATCACGTTGTGAAAAGCAAGTTTACAAGAAAGTGCCATTCTAGGCAACAAGAAATCTATGTGATGTATGATCTATGCAATGATTTTTCATGAATAAGTTTGTATTAATGATCAAAATATATAGATAGAGATAAATGCAAGATATGCAAGCTATTATATGGGGAAAACGGATGATAATATGAATGATAAAGTAGATAAGTACAAGAAGGTAATTTGTTTTCTATTGAGAGTATCAATATGATGATCCAAAGTTTGTGGGTCAAGACATGCAAGTGAGTTTGTTATGCACGAAGGTAATGCGTGTATGGACATGATCGAGGACACAACCTAAGACCTAGAATTATTATGTTAATATAGCTCCCATAGTCTAAAGTTTAAGGGGAACTAGAGTATCACATGACAGTGCTCCCAATGATCATGCGGGGACCACTTGAAAATTTTCAAAAAAAAAAAAAAATGTTGCCCTAAGAAATGATTTGACGGTCCAGATAAGAATATTATCTGGAATGATAGAAATCAAAGTGGCAAGAATGTAAAGCAGAATTTGTAAGTGGGCAAAATGGGATGAAATTTATGATGCCACCCACGTATAGGTGGTAATAAGTGTGTTCATTTATTCCTTTAGGTTTGGGCAAATTGGACATGATAACTTTGTGAGGATGCTGGAAATTGATTTTCCAGAGGTATTAAGAATATCTAACATGATGATAAATAGGCAATTGAGCAAGGTTGCATAGATAGTATAGATAATTGTAGCAAGAAATGATTAAGTTGGAATAAGCGGATCGGATATACCAAGAAGGAAGCATAATGTATTATTGAATAAGTATGTAGATATTACCCTCATGCTAAGGGATCGCATGAGTGAAATTATGAAATTGAAGAGACAATGATTTCTACTACAAGGGATATATATATATGCCTAAGTTCAAGCTAATACCATGTGAAAGTATCTAGGAGATCTGATTATGACTCGATGAATATGTTGAAGTCATAAGAAGGTAAGTTACAAATGAGTTTCAATATGAGGAGAAATTGACACGAATGAGCAAATATGAGAATAAGTCCGGTGAAATCGGAGGAATTACGTGGAATGAAGAGAAAAGTCATTCAAGGAAGAAAATCAATAAGGAAATTGAAAAGGAAGTGAGGCAGGAAACATGAAAATGATGAGGAACACATGGAAATTGATACAAATTGTTTGGGTTAACAAAGGCCGATAGCACTATGGTATTGAAGACTAATATGATCCAATATTTGATGGCGTATGGATGAAGACATGAAGAAAATGTTTAAAGTGTATGAGTAATATAAGTAAAGGTAATGTATATCATATGAATTTGGAGGTTCTATGGTATGACCGATATGATATAAGAGATTTGGTAAAATCCAATGCGGGACAATAAAGTGAATTCATATGTATCAAGAAAACGAAAGTCGTATGGGTTAATGATTTGATACAGGATTTAGAATGACTACATTGATAATTGTTATGTAAATTTGGAGATAAAATATGTGTGAGAACATCTTAGATATGCACATGCAAGTGCACATCGTAATAAAGATTTGATGCAATTCAAGAATCGAAAAAAAAAAATGTAATATGAGACCGAAGGTCTAGGGTTATACAAGTGAGAAGCTCCGGTAGAGTTGAGTGATATATCGATACATTAAGCATGAGTTCGATATCATGATGACCAGAACTAGAGCAAAAGTAAGCATAGTGGTGGGGTTTAGTATATCCCAAATTGAGAAAATAAGAATGCGTAGAGTAAATGGAAATGAATGAATAAATAGATTGTTAACAAAGTACAAGTGGTAGCCTAAGATTATGTATCCTCGTAGGAAATATTGAATGGTCTTCCGGTGATTAAGAATATCACGTAAGCAAGTAAATATTTGAATTAATGGGTTTAATTATCAAGAATATGTTTAAAGGAGATAGTTGAAGTTCATAAGACTATGAGATCCAAGTATAGGTCTAATTGACTTTAAGTGCAAAAATCACGATACTAGTGAGTTCAGTTAAACTTTGTATGAGGAATTATAGGATCAACGACAAGAGCGCGGAAATTGGTAAGAATAAGCAAGAGCGTAAGAACGTTAGTCTTAGAATCACTTAGCGTTTTCATGATGGGATCATTAAGTGCATGACAAGTTACTCGGTGATACTCGAGAACTACATGAACATGAATACATGATTATGAATATATATATGTATGAATACAATCATGCTAAGTTATGCTCAAGATAAATCAAGTAGGTTAGGAAGGCATGATATCTAAGCAAATCACGATATGAATGGTGAATCATTAATTTGGGGTTATGGAAAAGAAAGAATTTGAGTGAGGAAAGGAATAGAAGAGCAAAAGAGTCCAAGAGGAAGTAACCCTTAAGACTCTATCAAGAAGATATGAATTTCGAGGACGAAATTTCTTAAGGGGGAGAAATGTTAGCCGAATTTCTTTTATGTTAATTAAGCATGATTAGCTTAATTAAGCATGATTAGTGTTAGTATTTAATTAAGTTGTTATTGATTAAGTAAGGAGGCATAAATAAGTTAGTCGACTAATGATTTAAAGTAATAAAATGTGTTAGATAAGTTGTGAAGTAGTAGTGAAAGAAGAATAAGAGAATAAAGGTGGAATGGGCTTTAGTTGTCTTGAATTAGAAAGAAGGAAAAGAGTGGGCTTAGGCTAAATGGGCCTAAGTTGTAAATAGTAGTATAAGAAGAAGAGGAGGAAATAAAGAGAAGGAAGAGGATAATTGGGCCTAAGAGAATGATGGGCCTAAATGAAATGAAAAGAAGATGAAATAAATGAAATGAATAAAGAACAAGAAAATGAAATGGGCCCAAAGATTTATGGGCTTGAGTAAGTTAAAGAGGGAAATAAAAGTAAAAGAAGAAGGAGGAATTAATGAAGAAGTGGGCTTAATGAATTAATGGGCCTAAGCAAGTTAGTAGGAAAAAGAATTAGTGGGCTTAAAGAGAACCAATGGGCTTAAGTTAAAGAGAATATGATGTAGGAAAATAAGAAGGAAGATGAAGAAGGAAGTAGAAGAGAGGAGATGGGCTTAAGTGATTGGGCTTGAGAATTTAGTGAGGAGTATAAAAGAAGAGTTAAATGAGTAAGTAGGAGGATTTAAAGAAGGAAGAAACGAAAATGTAGGAGAGGAGAGAGGAGTTTACTGAATGAGAGGAAAAGAAGAAGGAAGAAGAAAATGCTAGGTCATGGGATTTCTAATGGTTCAAGAGCTTGTTTGAAGAAAGTTGAAGAAGAAAAGTGTGGAGAATGCTCCAAGCTACAATCTAAGCTAAGAAACTCTTTGGGAAGTTGGAGATTAAGGTAAGCTTGGATTTTAGTTTGATCTTTGTTGGGTTTTGGTTGAAAATGCTTGGAAATAAGATGGGTATAGTGATTCCCAAATCAATTTCATGAAAGAGTTGATATAGTTTTCAATTGAAGTTGTTTTGATTTGGGTTTTGTTGTTCTTGAAGTTGAACAAGAAGAAAGAGAAGAGCTAGGGGGAGAGCTCCATTAGACAAGGATTTAGCAATTGATGAGGTAGGTTTTATGTTTATAGTTGAATAATGGGCCATTTATATGTTTTCTAAATTTAAAAGGTTAAATGATTTCAAATTCATAG
The DNA here is from genome assembly GCA_029891385.1 of Erythroxylum novogranatense. Taxonomy (NCBI): domain Eukaryota; kingdom Viridiplantae; phylum Streptophyta; class Magnoliopsida; order Malpighiales; family Erythroxylaceae; genus Erythroxylum; species Erythroxylum novogranatense. Next base: position 24,562,315 of record CM057230.1, on the reverse strand, counting down.
TTTATGAATGCTTTGAGAAATTAGCATCATTGATGTAATTGTTTTAAAATGATTTGAGAATTATCATGAGAAGTTGATTGATTGAATGAAAATTGTTAAGTGTTGTTATGTTAAATAGTTGATTGATACTTGTGTTGGATGAAATGATAAATGCATATGAAATGCTTCATGTTCATGACTTAAGGTATGAAGATTTGCATGATTTATGCAATACAAGAATTTGCAAAATATTGCCATTTTGGCAATCATGATTTCAAGCACATGATTGTATGTTAAGTGGGTTAGGTTAAGTCCACCCAAGAAACGTCTAGTGCACGATGACCATGAAAAGCTTTCTCCGGTTGCCCGATTGGGCTAGGATGTTCCTTTTTGGACTCCTCAAGAATTTGCCTACATAAGACCATTAAATGGAATTATGTAGTTGCCATGAATTGTGGACTTACCGAACCATCATGATGTGTTTAAGTATTATGTGTTATGTGTTACATTACAAGATCATTTCATGAATTGCATTCATGTCTTTATGACTAATTAGAAAATGCATGAGTTTTATTAAAGATTTCATGAGCGTTTGAAGAATGTGGGAATTGCAAATATGACCCTATGAACGATTTAAAATGGAGTATAAATTGCCTTTATGATTTACAAACAAGTCGAAAAGTGGTATGGTTTAAAATTTTAAGCAAATGACAAGAGGTTTTATGGAAACAAATGTTTCATGATTTCAAAAGGAAAGTTTTATGGAAATGGATTTTATAAACTGTTTTGTTCATTATTATGATTATAAGCATATTACCTATTGAGCCCCAAGCTCACCCCTCTTTTCCCAAATTCCAGGTATTAAACAAGAAAATCAAGAGATGTGAGATCAAGGCACAAATAGCCTATTTTGTTGTGTATTTAAAGTTAGATGATGTAACACAAGGTTAAAATTGTATTGTGAGCGTTTGAATGAGGTAAATTGAGATGATTGGGATTTGTGTATATGTAATTGGGATATTGGTATTGGTAATGAAATCTTGGCTTGGAAATGACATTGGGATATGTAGCGTTGATCTTATGGTATTCATGAAAGATTGGTTTCAGATATGAAATTGAATTAGATAAATTATATATATATGAATGGTCATGATGATGGTTGAGTATGAATGGATGATATAAGTTTGGATATATATATATATCGTATGCAAAGCAGTGGAAAATAAGTAGGTTCAAAGAAGTAATCAATTGAATTGATGAGCATTGAGTACAAGTTGCCATTGTTGGAAATCAAACTTTATGAATAAGAAAAGATGGGAATAGTATGAAACATGAAATGTTGTTGAATATAAAGGATCATATGGATTGAAGTTGAGAGTTAGCTTGTGATGGGTGAAAGTTGCTTGAGTGATGGCTTGGGTCATGTGGATGGATCCATTGGCAATTGGGATTAAATTGAGAGTAGATGAGTTGAATAAAAGTGTCAAAAGTTGTGAGGGTTAGAACACACGCCGTCCTTATTTATTCATCATATTATTATTTCAATGGTCATGATCGAGTAGTGACCTTTGAGTGGACTTTACCTTACTAAACGATGGAGTTAGCTTTACACCCTTCATAAGATTTATAGTTCATCTTCTTACCTTTCCATAGAGGTATAGTATGCCCCAATTGGAGCTAGGGATCAAAAGTTATGAGTCTTGAAAGATGATGATTCCAAGTGGTTCGAAAAGAAGGGTCCCGATCATTGGAAGGTGTTCCATCGACTAGGAAGGGTTCCAGTCGACTGAAAGTGTTCCAGTCGACTACCGGAGGGCGGAGAATATTCCTCGTAAGTTCCAGTCGACTATAAAGTGTTCGATCTCATCGGAAATGTTTCGATCGACTATAACCAACAGAATACCTATCGATCGACCAGCACCTAGTCCAATCGACTAGATTGTTAGCCAAGTGTTTTGGACGTTATTAGAGGCCGAATTTGGTTTTGTGGTCTTCATAAGAGTTGTAGATCTAGATGTCTACTTTCGTATGGTGAAAGAATGAACACATTTGAACCTCTATATTAAAAGTTATAGCAATCGCGCCAAAAGAGTTTCAATTTGATTTTGGAAGTGAGCATGGTCCATTGTTTGGGGCATAATTCACTCATCCGACCTCAAAATGAGGTGACTTTTGAACCATAGACTCATGAGACATATAGGTACCTCTACATAAAATTTTATAGCAATTGGAGTTGAACTGAGCAATTTTGTATTGTATCAAGTAAGAGGTCAGCTAAGAAAGCATAATGAAGGTTTTGTACACATTATGGTTTTCAGGGATATCATGAGCTATAGAACTCCAAATGAAGTGATTTTTGAGCCATGGATTCATGAGACATGTAGGTATCTACCCATAAGAATTTGTGCCATTTGGAGTTAAATTGAGGAACTTTTCTTTAATGCAATTGAGTGGTCGGTCAAGAGAATATGATCCGGTTATGAATAAACTTTGGATTTTAAGCGTATCTTGAGTTGTAAAACTCCAATGAAGGTATTTCTTATGTCAAATTTAACAAGGGATTAGTATTATGATACTAGGAAGAAGTCAATTGAAATTGAGTTCTCAAAGTCTTCCCCAGTTGGACCACAAGTAAGCAAGTTGAGTTCAAGGATGAGACATGTTTGGAATGGGCCCGACATTGAAGATGTCGCAAGTGAAATTCGAGATGATAGAATATGAACAAGGTATGATTCATGTCTATTAAGGGTTTTCAAAATGTAAATAGTCCAAAAAAAAAAAAAAAAAAACGACGGCTAATTAGGGTTAATGGCATAAACCCTACAAGGTAAAATGGCTAAGTTTCATGTTACATGATCCGGAGTTGGACTCCGGTAACGGGGTCTAACATAAGTTCTTGGTTTAAGGTTAAGTTTTGTTTGGGTTTTTGGTTAGAAAGATGAAGAATGAGATGGGTCTAGTGATTTTCTTATGAATTTCATGATTTAGATTTTTAGGTATTTCAATTTCTAAACCCTATGTTGATATGGGGTTATTTTCTTGTTATGCTTGTAGGAGGACAAGAAAGAGGAGAAGAACAAGGAGAGGAACTTCCTTAGGCAAGATTATAAGCGCAAGGTTTCAGGACAACGAAAGTTGGGCTCCGAAAACGGGTTCCGACGTCTATGGTACTATAGTAAGAGTAAGAGTGTCAAGTTTAAGGTCTCAGCAAGGCAAGTGTCTCGGGGATGGGCTCCACTCGGGCTCACATCCCGGGACAGTCGGGCTCCCGGGATCGGGGTCTGACAATAGACATCAATAAAAAAAGCATATACACGCCTATACTCTCTCATCCTCAACTTGCTAAATTCACCTATCTTAATCTCATATAGCAATTCACATTCTTGAATTGTCTTTTTCTTTGCACATGACTAATTCACCACCAATTTCTCATTTCATGTCAAATTTTAACTCGAAATGCTAAGAAAAGTTCGGGGTCCAACATTTCTCCCCCTTTTAAAAGAATTTCGTCCTCGAAATTCTTACATGAGTAATCATCAAGTAACTTATTCTCTCAAATAATTTCTTTTAAAAGGTCATAGTCACTTACTTTCTTATCTAAGTCCTCATCATACATGTTTCTCAATTTATTCACAATCTTTCACTTCTTGTATCTAATACCACCAATACCATGTCAAAATCACTATCCACAAACCAATATTTCTTAACATATTTGACATAAGTCAATGGTCCAATTCTTAAGGAACCTTACCATGGACCAATCATCATTCAAAATCAACCTTTTTGAACTTCTATACATATATCTCTATCATTAATCTCATCTTTCAAGCATTTCTTATTTCATCTCACAAATGTATATTCGAAATCAAATCAACAAAGTGATCGAAGAAGCCTAATCATCATGATATTCTAACCTCAATATCATACACATTCTTATGATCGATCATATAACTCATCATCTCAATCAAACAATCAATTATGTTCTTCAAATAATTCATGACAAAGACAATCACATCATGTTCACATTCTCACAAAATCAATCTTATCCTTACGAACTCTTATCAATTTCTCATGAAAATCACTCATACACATACGCCCAAGTAAGATCCTGTTACTGGGCTCTGATACCACCTATATTGGATCTCGTTTCTGGAATCCAACTGCTGAAACTTAAAACTTTCACTCTTGCTCTTATACCGCCTATATTGGGACCCGATTTGGGAACCGGACCCCAATCGGAACAACGAAAACACATGACAAAAACGGATCGGATTCTTAATGAACACAATAAAAATCGAAAAGCTCGGAGTTACAAAATTTTCGAAACAAAGAAACAAAACGGATCAATCATACACAAATATTGGATTCTGTTTCTGGAACCCAACCTCGGAATCATAACTCGAACACATGTTCAAAACGTGAGCAAACTTATACTTGGAGAAAGTGAAAGGAATTGGCTTGGAATCAAAACAAAAAAACGGTTCAATCGAACTGATACAAATTTTCGACATCCGAGAACGTGTAACTTAGAAAAACTAGCATTGGGTACCTTAAGACTAAACCAATCCGAAACTAGTAATAATTTTTTTTCTTCTTTATTCAATCTTATACAAATCAAAACAATATAGTTTCCCTTTTTGGAAATTCATCCACAATCAAAACTCAATTCATAATATTCTTCGTAATTATGCAATATCTCAATCTCATCTTTAACAAATCTTATTCTTATTCTTATTCAATCATACTCTTGACACTTCAATCAAGTAGTCACTTTAATTCCTCAAATTATTCATGAAAACTTTTTACATCAATATCACATTCATCCATATCTCGATTCAGTACACAAGTCCATAATTCATTTACATCGTGATATACATGCTTACAAAATCTTAATGGCATTCCAAGCCATGTTACAACATCATTATCAAAATCCAAAATGCACAAAATACAAAAATCCCAAAAAAGCTCGACATGTCAAAGATCTAAATCTTGCAACAAATTAACTTAAAGGCCAATCATATGCGTAACGAACGGACTTCTAGACTTGTTTTCATCCGATCGCCATCTTAATACCTGGAGATGGGGATGAAAGGGGGTGAGCTTTACAGCTCGTGGATACACGTTTATAATAAAGATAAGCAAAAACCTTGAAAATAGTTCACTTGTTTTTGAAAATTTTCATGGAGTTTATAAAACACATATTTTCTAGGCTTTCAGCCAAAATCCATAAGTTGCAAATCATGAATGCATCAAACTTGATCAAACATAACATGAACACATAGGCACATCATATTGGTTTGGGTAAGTCCAAATTCATGACGCACTACACATTTCCATCGAAATGGTCCTGTGTAGTCGTAGTTTTTTTAGGGAGTCCTTGAAGGAGCTCCGTGCCACTAGCGGGCAGGCGGGAGAAGCCTATAACTTGGGTCAACGTGCACGTGACAGTTCTTGAGGGACTACCACAAACCCACATAACATACATAGTTCAAAATCTTGTAACTTGTTGCCCAAAATGGCACTTGTCTTGAAAACTTGCTTATCATATGCTTGATGTATATCTTGAAAACCATTCTTGAAAACATGATTTCATAACATGCATCTTTTTCAAAATATCAATCAAATCATGTAACAACATATAGCATGTTTCACAAGTCATTCATAATAATAATGCAACACTTATGATGCAATTGAAATAAAAAAACTTCTTTGATTTTAAAGAAAACAGTAGTAGCTTATTTAAATTATAAAAATGTACCCACCTGAGTTCCGTGCTTGCATACATGTAGCACCCCCTTACCATAGGGTATACACCTGGATGCCCGTAGGTCATTCCGATACATATCCCACGATAAGGGTGAACTACGAACAATCACTAATTTTTGAAACCATAGATTTTTTTCTCATTTCATATCATTAAGAACAGTAATTTATACATCTGTCTGTTGTTCACTGTCTGTACAATACTCTAAAAGAAATCTAATACAAAATATCTAACTAGGTCATCCTCAAAAGATCCCAGCTGACCGACCTGTGAGCCATGACTTCTATTGCCAACACAATTTACACGGCAGGAAAAGTCTCTCTGGAGCTAGGAGTCTACTCACACGATCCTGAAAAATAATTTGCAATTTTGGGTGAGTTTTCGAACTCAGTGAGGAACCATCATCGATGGTTCACCCAATTCATGCATAGTCAAGTATAACAAAATTACAGCATAATAGCTCATTCAGAAGTATCATATGGTCATTCACATTAACACAAGGCAATTTGCCTTTCACTCAATCAAAAACATTTAATCAATGCATATGTAATGCGTATGTGTCCCTTTTTCGATTTATTTCGTTGTTGTGACCGAGTGTCTAAACTGTCCCAATAAGGGCGCATTATTTGTTGAGCCTGAGCCTGAGCCTCTGTAGCACTGTGGGCTCGAGGCCCAAATACGTTGAGCTTTCAGCTCTTGATGCCTACTCCGGTCACAACTGCCAATTACTGAGCATGCATTATGTATGGAATGCTCATGGCAATATAAAGCAAAGTCCACATCATATTCAGTCCCAAATTACCATATTCACACAAGTAGTTCACAAGTAATCGCATTCAAATCACATATAGCACTTCTATGTCATGATCTTCCAATACATCGGACACTCTCTGTAGCACCCCCTTACCATAGGATATGTATCTGGACGCCCGTAGGTCATTCCGATACACACCCGACGAAAAAGCTCTACAATTCTCAAGAAGACCATAAAAATTAATTCCAACCCTAAGGGTGTCAAAAATCTCATCAAAACTACTGCCTACTCAAAACCCATCAACACTGGACAGTACCTTGCAAATTCAAACACTCACTGAGTATTCAGCCAAAAATTACCACATAAATATGCTCAATCATTTCACAATGTCCTCTACAACTTTCATGAACAACCCAAAATCAAATTCCATTGCTAAACAATTCAATTAATTCACTCAATGTTGCTGTTCCTGAAATCATTCAATTTGAGCAGTACACTTATAACAAGCATAACTCCCTATACACAAGTCAGAAAAATCCAAAATTTATATTCCTGAAAAGATAACTCCTCAAACTTCAAGTTTCATGAAGAACTCAATCTCCAATTCGATTTGTAACAATTTCAAATCTGTTATGCAAGTTACTGACCTAATCAGCACTTAACATCACAATGTAAGTTCAGCTTTTGAAATTCCATATCTCCCACATCTGATTTCCAAACATTACATGCCATACACCAATTTCAAGATTAATGTGTCATCTAAAACTCTTCAGTACAATTCAAACTCCAATTCAATTCACAAAAATTACCAAAAATGCTTTCAATCCGAAAACTCCCAAAATCGACATGTAGGCTAGGTTTCATCACAAAGCATAAAACCAGTCTATAGTAATCAGTTCATATCTCCCAATAGACAACTCGAAAAATAGCAAGATCAGTGGAAATGGAAAACTAACTCAATATGCTACAACTTTCATGAAGACCATTTTCTCAAATTCTATATCAATTAATTCAGAAAAATCACCAAACTAAGTAGGTCATAAATACGGGTACTGTTCACAGACCCCAAAACAGAAATTTTCCATGCAAATTTTCGACCTTCTAACATTACAATTTAGCAACACCTATTTCACACTAAATTGAAGCCAACATCCCAAAGTTTAAGTGGCCACAAACCTCACCTCATTTTCTCACCTATACAATTAGTTATGAACAAAACATTCCAATAGGTCAAAATGAAATTTCCAGCTTTTCAACTACTACCTATCTCCTATCACTTCTAACATCAATTACACATCACTAAGTATCCATTTCTACCACTAATTCAAGCACAAACTCATCACAACATACACTTCTATAATGACACAAAATTGGCAGCACAAACCTACATTCTTCCATACTTTATTTCCCTTCATTACACATCACAAACATCATTAACAACATTCTTATCACATACTTTAACTACCATAACCAATTCCCTTACACAAACATACATGAAACCCATTCAAACCTACCCTTTTCATGATCAAATAAATGCTCAAATAATTACCATACATGCCTCTAACTACCATAAGAATAAATACAACCATCAATACTCACCTTAAACAAGTTCAAACTTGAATTTCCTCAACTCACCACAACTCTCCAACTTGTAACTTCTCACTCACCACTCACGACTATCACCCCTACACATGGCCATCATCATCATCTCAAGAAGTAAGCTTGGTCTATGGTGTGCAAGGAAGAAGCAAGCAAGGAACCAAGGCCAACCTTCTAGTATGGAAGAAGAAGAAGAGGATTTGAAGGAGAAAAAGAATCACCCTAAGAAGAGGAAGCAAGTTTCGGATGGGAAGGGATAATAACTTTCCAAAATGAATTGTTTTAAGTATAACATGGAGGAAAGTCGTGGATGATGATGGAAGAAGACAAAAAAATATAATTAAAAAGGGACACTTGTCATTTAATGAGAAATTTATGGTTTCAAAATTAGTGGATTTCATATTAATGCTTTATGATTTTCGATGCCATGTGGAGTGTTAGTGTTTGTTTGTAGCGCACCCTTATCGTAGGGTGTGTATCGGAATGACCTACGGGCGTCCCGGTACATATCCTATGGTAAGGGGGTGCTACACTCTTGGTCTGGAACTAGGCATAAACAAACACAAAGTCTACCATTATTCTCCACAGTGTTATAAGTGCAAAATATAAACAATTAATAATCGAGAAACTATCTAGGTTACTTACCAAATAGCTTCCGAGCTAATGCCAGAAAGTCTCGACAACGTCTGTGGGATGACATTCTAACTGTGCCTGTTAGGACCCGATCTAAAAATCCGGATCCCAACCGGAGAAATGAAAAACGAGTAGGAAACGAAAGCAAAATCGAAATCGATCGAAAGGAACACAAGGAGGAAGCAAAATCATATACGAATCAATTGTCAAATTGGATAAATCGAATCCAAAGGCGAATCGAATAACACAAAGCGAAAGAAACAAATCGATTAACAGATTCGCAAAACAACGACAGATTTAAGATAAAAGCAAAACAAAATCAATTTCCGACACGTAACAAAACGGAGCCGACATCCGTGAACAAATATTTTAGAAATCACTGTCACATTGCGTTGGAAACCCTAAGACTTATCCAATCCGAAACTGGTATATTTTTTTTTCCTTTTCTTCTTTTCTTTCTTTTCTCATTCCTTTCTTTTTCATCTCTTTCACCTTCCTTAATCAATTTCTCAATTCATGATACAAACCATAATCAATATACATAAGGTCATAATCCAAATCTTTATACAGAATTCATAAATCAAATCAATCCAAACCCAAAAATCAGCCATCTCTATATCCAGATCCCATTCGTGACTTAAATCAATACACATGTCCGTAATTCATAATACAATCCCATAATAATACTTGTAATACAATAATTGACAAAACCGGTCTTATACAAACCGACACAAAAATCCCATTTTTCACAAAATACAAACGATACAAAATCGAATAACACGTCTTGACATTCTTTCATCCGATCTCCCGCTCGAAAACCTGGAGATGGGGATGAAAGGGGGGATGAGCACAAAGCTCGTGGATAATATGTTTATAAAACGAATAGATAAGCAAAACCCTTGAAATCTTTTTCCTTCTCTGGTCTTAGAAAAAACATTTCTTTGAAATCCGTAAAGCACATTTTCTAAAAATTCCGCTCTTGCTGTAGTCAAATCACAATTGCAAAACGTATGATTTTTAGGCTTTTAGCCATAAACCCATAGGTTGCTAAACGTGAATGCATCAACTTGACAATTCATAAATGCAATGACAAACCACATATGCAATGCACAACACATGGCTCGAGAGTTCCGTAGAACACAACGAATAAACCGAAGTTTATCGTAAACTATCCGAGTCCGATTTCTCAAGGATCTCGTTGCCTCAAGCGGGCAGCCGGGAGAAGGCTATAATATACGTCGACGTGCATGTGACTCCATCCGTAACTCTCTTACCCAAACAAAGCACATATCATGCTCAAAATCATTTATCGCATGATCTTTTCCGAATATACGAAATGCCATGTAATCTTTCGAGGCATAACACAATGTATGTTGTAATTCATCCAAAGTCCATGTATTGAATCAAAAAAATGATTTTTCAAATCATTCATACAATGATGCAACATTTATGATGCAATTGAAATCAGAAAATCTCTTTATTTAAAGAAAGCAGTAGTGGCTTATAAATTCAAATTATAAACACATTACCCACCTCGAATCGATGCTAGAAACTTGTCCTTAGCTTCAATTTGACCATTTCTTCTTTTATTCTCCCAATTGAAAATTCCCTACACCAATTTCACACAAATTCAACCTCATAAATAACATAATCCTTAATATTGAACTTAGAAAACACTAATTCCAAACATAATCAAGCCATCTAAATCACTAATTTCTAAAATCTCCAATTTACAAAATTGGGCATAAACCCTAATTTATTTCTATCCAAAATTAAACCCATCATACTAAGCAATCACTAAAATTGACTCCATAATACACAAACCCATATCATTTTCCATGATTCTAAACCAAAAACTCTCTAAAAGATCAAAGATTGAAAATCGACTCTTACCTTCATCTTCTCCAATTTCGGATTTTCTTGATTCATGATGGAGCTCACTTCATTCTCCACCTTTCTCTCTCTTAGAACAACATCAAACTCCCTCTCCAATTGGTGAAAAAAACCGAACCCTAGTTTTCTCCCCTTTTCTTTCTTCTTCTCTCCCGAAGCTTCTCTCACTTCTCTCTTCTTATTTCTTTCCTTCTTTTCTCTTAAGTGTCGTGGGTTGCCTCTTAAAATGACAGCCCACTTGCTTTTATAGTGCCATGTCATTTAATGAATAGGGAATGACCCATAAGCCCCTCCATTTAAGCCTATAAACTTAACTCTTTAAGTAAACTTCCAAAATTACCCCTTCATTGGTCTTTATAACTGACATCTTGTCTAATTATTTCGATCAAGTAAAGAAGCCATTTGCCAAGAATTTATTTTTGGGAAATGTCCCTCTATGTCTTACGAATCCATCGCTTTAAGAATCGGATCGATCGGAGCTCTATAGCTCAAGATATCTCCAAAATACTGAAGTTTGTTCTTCAAACCCGAGGCTGAACACTTCCAACCCAAATTTGGAAGTTCTAGAGGCTAAATCATAGCTTGGCTCCTTCACAACATTTGTATCCTCATGTCTCTATTTTAATTTTTAAAAAAATCAGATCGATCGGAGCTCTACCAATCGAGATATCTCCAAAATACTGAACACTATTCAGTCCTTACAACACCAAGACTGAACACTACACTAAACTTCCGACCCGCATTTGGAAGTCTTAGAGGCTCAATTGTCAATCTGATACTTCATAACATTTGTAGATCTATGTCTCTAGTTTAATTTTCAAAAAGAATCAGATCGATCGGAGCTCTACCGATCGAGATAACTCCAAAATACTGAACATTGCTCATACCATTACAAAGCTGAGACTGAACTCTATACCTAACTTCCGACCAGTATTTGAAAGTCTTAGAGGCTACATTGTCGATCGAATCCTTCATAACATTTGTAGCCCCATCTCTCTAGCTTAATTTCCAACAAGAATCAGATCGATCGGAGCTCTACCGATCGAGATATCTCCAAAATACTGAACACTGTTATGACCTTTTTCATAGGTCAGCTCATTTAGATCAGGTCGTTCTTTTTCCATTTAATGATAAAACTAATAAATCTAGTATGGAAAGATAGGAAAATGTCTTACGAATCCAACGCTTTGAAAATCGGATCAATCGGATGTCTAAACAAAAAGTTATGGCCAAAAGAAGGAAGAGAGGTCGGTCGGCTCGGAACCGACCTCAATGCGCGAGCTCGCCCGCAGGACGAGCGATCGCCTCGGGCGAGCGCCTTGGGCGCTCGCGTGCCGAGCCGAGCGACCTGCCTAACGATCCGACCTATTAGACTTCTAACCTCAATAACTTTTGACTCCGAGCTTCAAATCAGTCGCGGTTTGTTTCATTAGAAAGCTAAGAGAAAGCTCTACCATTTTTAAGAAGGAATCAAAAGCAAGCTCGGACACTAAAGGAATCAAAAGTTTGCTACAAGGTGACCGATCGATAAACTCCTCAACAGTACAAAACTTGTAAACATTATAACTTTTGATCTAGAACTCCAAATTTGACAAACTCGGTGTCTATAGAAAGGTAAAAGAACCCTCTACAACTTTCATTAAGGCCTTAAAAATCAGATCGACCTCTAAATGGATCAAAAACTCCACACAAAGTGACTGGTCGATCAGCTTCACACTAAACAGCATCAGAACTTCTAACAATCATAACTTTCTACTCCATTGTCCAATATTTTCGTGCTTTATATCAATGGAAAGATTAAAAAAAAAACAAGCTCTACAATGTTCATGAAGAACTCCAAAGCAAATTCAACCTCTAGCTAAGTTAATTTTCAATCGAAGTTTCTGCCCTGATAGCCATCACCTAAGCAATATCCAAATTTCACATTATCATATCTTTCAACCTCCACAACCAAAAATCGCATATCATACATCAGTTTAAAGCTATTCAAATTCTCTATAACTTTCATGTAGACCATTTACTCCAATTCAAACCACATCAGTACGGAAATCACCTCAAAACACAACATATACAATCCTACACTTAGAGCATTTTCCAAAACCAAAGCAAAATACACTTAACTTTCAAAGATCATAACTTTCAATCCCGATATCGAAAAATTGCATACTTTATGGCTACGAAAAGCTCTCAACATAAGCTACAATTTTCTTTAAGATCATTTCTCAAAATGTGCCTAAATCAAAAATTCAACTCTGAAATCAAAATTTCTATTTTCTTCAAAATATAACACTTTCACTAATTATTTCTTGCTTTTCAACTTTCATTTCAATCAACTAGTCACTTTAACTTTCATAACTCATACAACTCTACTCAAATTTCAAAGTCATCAAAACCAATCACTTCATTTCTCATCAATCTCCTTTAGGTACAATAACATCTATAACACAATACCTATACAAACACACTCATTTAATTCCATTTAATATTTCTAATTTTTACCGAAAGTTCGGGGCCCAACAATTCTCCCCCTCTTATAAGAATTTCGTCCTCGAAATTCCTACTAAGACATTATCAAGTAACACAATCTCTTAACTAATTCCTCATCATACACATTTCCCAACTTACTCACAATTCATCACTTCTTGTATCAAATACCACCAATATCATATCATATCAATATTTCTTAACATATTTACACAAGTCAATGGTCCAACTCTTAATAACCTTAATATGGACCAATACCATTCAATTTAATCCTTTTGAACTTCCATATATATATCTATATCTCTATCTTTCAACTCATCCTTCAAGTATCCTATATTACATCGCACATATATATATATCCGAAAGGAATTCATCCAAATTCATCGGGACATTCGAACCTTAATCTCCATTATCACATTCTTTTATCATCAATCATGCTTTCGACACCTTATTCAAAACATTCTTATACTCCAAATACATGTTAGGTCATTCACATCAATATCACATTCTTACTAATTCAATCATATAACTCATCACCTCAATCAAACAATCATTTAGATTCGTCAAATAATTCATGAAAGACAAACACATCATGCTCACATTCTCACAAGATCAATCTTATCCTCACAAACTCTTATCCATTTCTTACTCATACACATACGCCCAAGTAAGATCATATTACTGGGCTCTGATACCACAAATGTTGGGACCCGATCCAAAAATCCGGATCCCAACCGGAGAAACGAAAAACGAGTAGGAAACGAAAACAAAATCGAAATCGATCGAAAGGAACACAAGGTGGAAGCAAAATCATATACGAATCAATTGTCAAATCGGATAAATCGAATCCGAAGGCGAATCGAATAACACAAAGAGGAAGCAACAAATCGATTAACAGATTCGCGAAGCAACGACAGATCTACTCCCTTGTGTTTTGCACAGATTCATTTAAGCATGGGTTTGAGTATAAATTGTTTGAGAAATTATAGACTTTCGGATGATATAGGTTTAGGTCAAAAGTGGATTTTGATTTGGGTATTTGATGAATAATGGTTATTTGGTGGATTTAGGATTTGGAATGAGTAGTGTTAAGTGAAGAATATTGTTTTGGAGTGTTTAGAATGGATTTGGTTGGATTATATCAGAAAAATCTGAGAATTTCTGGGTTTCGGACGTGAATCTGGGATTGCACGCCGCGACGGGTGATGAACACGTCGCGGCGAGCAAACCAGCGTTCGTACGCCGCGGCGTGCCAAGCAGATGATCCTCGCACGCCGCGACGAGCGAAGGAGCGAGCGCAAGGGATCACGCCGCGTAGAGGAGAAAGATCGTGCGCCGCGACGTGAAAATTGCTTGATTTTAAATGATTTTGAGGTTATTTTATTAATGATTGGGGAGTGATTAATTGATCTTGATTTAGGGGCTACGAATTTTAATTTAGGAGAATGAAATTTCGAAAATTGAATTCGGTGGTTCTCGAAATCGGATGGCAATTGAATAGTGAATTTGATTCTGATTTAAGGATAATTCCTATGTCTTCAAATTTGACTTTGGAGGATACAGAACTTAGCCAATTGACTTATGGTATTAGAAATTGCTATGAATTTAAGTAAAAGTGCGAAATTGAGATAATTCGGGATTGTGGTCGGAAATGTCATAACGTGCATAGTACAGCATTCATTTGAGACATAAGCATTTCTGATTATTGAAATTGATATAATTAGTGATATTCGAATATTCTAATTATTGTAGAGGTTCAAGTGGAGCATCGATCCTCTGACGCAGCTGAGACTTCCCAACAGTAGGTCGGAAGTTTAGAGGTGAGTAACCTAGTTAGTTTCTCAATCTCTGATGTGTCATATGCTTTGTGTGAATGATTTGTGATTATGAGTAAGTGATTTGTATGAGATATGTTATTGTGAATTGTGAACGCATGCTAAGCATGAATAGAAATCAGTAACTGATAGTTGTGACTGGAGCATATTCTAATATGATCGGAGCTATAAGCTCATCTATTGTGAAAAGGGAATAGTGCATACCCAGAGGGCTCTCCTATTCCTAGAGCGCGTGGGCAGTAGTGTATACCCAGAGGGCTCTCCTACCACCGAAAACGCGATTTCTGTGTAATGTGTGACGTGCCCAGAAATGGGATAATTCTGACGCCCAGTCACAACGCTAAAATGAAATGGAAATCATTATGCATTCAATATGTGATTGTGCTGTGGATTTGATATAGGATTAAATACAAATGTGTGATCATGGTTTTATGAACTTATGAATTATGATTCTGAATATGATATTGTGTTTTGTTGTACGCAATTTTGCATAATGCATGAATTGAGTAAACCATCGATGATGGTTACTCATTGAGTTCGCAAACTCACCCAAAATTGCAACTATTTTTCAAGACAGCGATAGTGCAACTCCTAGCTCCAGATTTTGAGACTTTTCCTGCTGTGTGAGTGCCGGCGAGAGGAGCATGGTCCACAGGTCGGTCAGTTGGGGATCCTTTGGGATATTTTGGGGATGACCTAGTTAGGAGTTGTTATGGTTTATTTTGGGTCTGTACAGTTGTAATCATGACAGAAGTATGTACTTATGGATTTTTAGAAATGAAATGAAGGATATCTTTTGGTTTCAAAATTTAATGAAATTGGTATTACTACTTTATTATTGGGATGCCATGAGAGTTATAGAATTGATCGTATCGTAGTGCACCCTCTTCGTAGGGTATGTATCGGTACGACCTATGGGCGTCCCGGTGTATACTCTACGGTAAAGGGGCGCTACATTGCTGGTATCAGAGCATGGTTTGGCATCTTTTGGGCATAGAGTATCGTAGGCTTGAATTTCGTAAGAAAAGCAAGAAATTGATCAGAATTGTGATTTTGTTATAGGTCATCCGTCTTTGGTGATCAGGTAGATCACTCAGCTGACCAAGGATCAGTCGGAGCGAGTAGGGAGTCTTCTGTGCCTTTGTATGAGGAGCAGCCTCCTATAGTTCCCATGAGACGGGAGCGGAGGTATGACCGTCTGCGCAAGCAGGGAGCTGTGGATTTCTATGGTAGCACAGACCCTGCTGAGGCCGAGGGTTGGTTGGAGAGGACCGAGCGGGTTCTAGATCAGATGGACTGTGACCCCGATGAGCATTTTGACTATGTTGTCTCGTTGTTTGTGGTCCGGTATCGGTGGTGGAAGGCGCCCCGGTAGTTCCACTGCACTCGTGTTACGACTTGGCGGATTTTAAAGAGCTTTTCGGGATAACTATACCAAGGTTTATATGGAGATGAAGATGCAGGAGTTTTTAGATTTGAGACAGGGGTCCATGGCAGTGACCGACTATGAGGTCAGGTTTAATGAGTTGTCGGCGTATGCGTCTGTTTTGATTTCCTCTGAGGCTGATAGGTGCCGGAGATTCGAGGGAGGGCTGAATCTGGAGATTCGTGCACTGTGTTAGCCCGGTGCGATATGGGCACCTTCATGGAGCCGAGAGCATTCTTTGTCGAATTGAGCGACTTTGAGACAGAGTCGAGTTGAGACCGGTCAGGGATCTAGGAGCAAGAGATCCAGTGATAGTCAGGGCACCTCTGGTAGGAGCTTTAGCAGACACTAGGGTAGGTTCAGATTTTCGGGAGGTCCCAGGCAGTCTGGCTCTGTTCAGAGAGGCAGATTTGGGCAGTCAGGTAGTAGTAGTGGCAGTGGTAGAGGCTCCGACCAGCTTCCTCCGTTGTGTGAGTTGTGTGAGAGGAGGCATGGTGGGGAGTGTTGGAGGTTTACTGGAGCTTGTCTGAGATGTGGCTCGATGGAGCATCAGATCCGGCACTGTCCAGAGATTTTGGGACCTCAGTCTGCTTCGAGTGGGAGAGCCGATAGTAGCACGACAGTGTAGCAGAGTCGCGGTGGTGGACCTGGATTCAGGGGCAGAGGTAGAGCCCGAGGTAGAGCTGGAGATTCCTTTGTGGGGTCCGAGAGTCGGGGTAGTTGGCGCGATCCTGTGCCGTGGTCTACACCATGACCAGGCAGGAGGCCCAGGACTCTCCAGATGTGGTTGCAGGTTTGCTTCTGATCTCTGGCATTGAGGTGTTTGCATTGATAGATCCAGGGTCCACGCATTCATTTATTGCACCGCATGTGGCATGTAGATTGCATGTGGATAGGGAGATGTTGCAGTGTGGGTTGCAGGTGAGTACACCTTTGGGTAGTACTACTGCTTTGGGCGAGGTCTGCAAGGGGTGTTCGATTCGGGTTGATTCAGCGGTATTGAGTGCAGACCTGATTGTGTTGCCCCTTCGAGAGATTGATTTGATCTTGGGGATGGACTGGCTCACTGCCCATAGGGCTATTATGGATTGTTATACCAAGGAGGTCGTGTTAGAGTCTCTCGTCACCGAGGGTCAGATTTGAGGTGTTAGTCGGCGGTGCGGCCGGGATGATCTCGTTTATGAGTGCTCTGAGATTGATGCGAGGTGGCTGTGAGGCCTACTTGACGCATGTGGTGGATTCCCGAGTGCAGCAGAGTTTGCAGGATGTTCCTGTGATCAGAGAGTTTCCGGATGTGTTTCCCGAGGAGTTACCGGGTTTGCCGCCGGATCGGGAGACAGAGTTTGAGATTGACTTCGTTCTAGGTACCGCTCCTATATCGATACCTCCGTATAGGATGGCACCGGTGGAACTGAGGGAACTTAAGGCTCAGCTGCAGGAGTTGTTGGATAAGGGATTCATTAGGCCCAGTGTTTCGCCGTGGGGAGCTCCGGTATTCTTTGTGAAGAAAAAGGACGGGACTATGAGGCTTTGCATCGATTATAGGCAACTGAATCGGGTTACAGTTAAGAATAAGTACCCACTGCCTAGGATCGATGATTTATTTGATCAGTTGCAGGGAGCTCAGGTGTTTACCAAGTTGGATTTGAGATCCGGGTACTATCAGTTGAGGATCGCGGAGGCCGATGTGCCTAAGAGTACTTTCAGGAGTAGGTATGGGCATTTTGAGTTCTTAGTGATGCCGTTCGGGTTGACTAATGCCCCGGCAGCATTCATGGCTTTGATGAATAGAGTTTTTCAGCCCTACTTGGATCAGTTTGTTATCGTATTCATTGATGATATTTTGGTATATTCGAGGTCTAGACAGGAGCATGCGGAGCATCTGAGGATAGTGCTGCAGATTATGAGGGACAGGCAGCTATATGCCAAATTCACTAAGTGTGAATTTTGGCTGGATGAGGTGGTATTCCTAGGCCACATCGTGTTTGGTGAGGGTATCCGGGTGGATCCTCACAAGATTGAGGCAATGAGGAGTTGGGAGATTCCGAGGAACGTGTCAGAGTTGAGGAGTTTCCTCAGATTGGCAGGTTATTACCGGAGGTTTGTCGAGGGGTTTTCTGTGATCTCAGCCCCTTTGAAAAAACTTCTGAGGAAGGGCGTGGCCTTCAGATGGACAGATGAGTGCCAGAAGAGTTTTGAGGAGTTGATACATCGGTTGACCACGGCGTCGGTGTTAGCCCTGCCATCTGGAGCAGGAGGTTTTGAGATGTTTAGTGATGCTTCGCAGCAGGGTTTAGGCTGTGTGCTGATGCAACATGGGAGAGTTATTGCATATGCGTCGAGACAGTTGAGGTCCCATGAGATTAATTACCCTGTGCATGATTTGGAGTTAGCAGCGGTTGTGTTTGCTCTGAAGATCTGGAGACATTATTTGTATGGGGAGACGTTCCAGATCTTCACTGATCATAAGAGCTTGAGGTATTTGTTGAGTCAGCGAGAGCTGAATCTGAGGCAGAGGAGATGGTTGGAGTTGCTTAAGGATTACGACTGCACTATCGAGTACCACCCAGGGAAGGCTAATGTGGTGGCTGATGCATTGAGTAGGAGATCGCATGGTAGTGCAGCTCAAATTCAGGTTTCGAGGTTGCCGTGCTTGGTTCAGTTGAGAGCTCTTAATGTGCAGATGGATTTGAGTCAGGATGGGGCTCTGATTGCGACTTTGAGGTTGAGGCCAGTATTGCATGAGCGGATTAGGAGAGTTCAGGATGAGGATCCAGTGTTGGTGAGATTGACTGACAGGGTCAGATCTGGATGGCTTTGTGAGTTTGAGCTGAGAGATGGTACTTTGTGGATGAGCCAGAGATTGTGTGTTCCTGATGTAGAGGATCTGAGGCGTGAGATTTTAGAGGAGGCTCATTTGGTTGCTTATGCCATGCATCCTGGTGTCATCAAGATGTATCGCACGCACGCTTAAGTTGCATTTCTGGTGGCCAGGTATGAAGAGGCATGTGGCGGAGTTCGTTTCTCGGTGTCTGACGTACTAGCAGGTTAAGGTTGAGCACCAGGCCCCGGTTGGGAGACTGCATTCGTTGCCCATTCCGGAGTGGAAATGGGAGCGCATTACGATGGATTTTATTATGGGGTTGCCCAGGACGCCGAGACAGTTTGATGCTATCTGGGTCATAGTGGACCGGTTGACTAAATCGGCTCACTTCTTGCTAGTGAGGGAGAGTAATACCCTCGATCAGTTGGCCCAGAAGTATGTGGCGGAGATTGTGCGACTGCATGGGGTCCCAGTGTCGATAGTGTCAGATAGGGATCCCAGGTTTACTTCGAGGTTCTGGAGGAGTTTGCAGTCGGCTATGGGTTCGAGGTTGAACTTTAACACAGCATTTCATCCTCAGACAGATGGGCAGAGTGAGAGGACTATTCAGACTGTTGAGGATATGTTGAGAGCCTGTGCATTGGAGTTCCGAGGTGCATGGGATCAGTATTTGCCTCTGGTAGAGTTTGCTTATAATAATCAGTACCAGAGTAGCATTGGTATGGCACCGTATGAGGCGTTGTATGGACGTCTGTGCAGATCCCTCTCTTTGGGATGAAGAGGGTATGAGGATGTTAGAGGTCCCGGCTGATCCAGACACGATAGATAAGGTGCAGATTGATTGAGTCGCATCAAGCGGCTCTCAGACGAGCGAAGAGTTATGTGGAACAACATCGGAGAGAGATGGAGTATGTTGTAGGCGACAGAGTGTTCCTCAGAGTGTCTCCGTGGAGAGGAGTTCTTAGATTTGGCCGTAAGGGCAAGTTGAGTCCTCGGTATATCGGTCCGTATAAGATTACGGAGAGGATTGGACCGTTAGCCTACAGATTAGCTTTGCCGAGTGAGATGTCCCAGTTGCACGACATGTTTCATGTGAGTATGCTCCGGAGATATCGGTCAGACCCGACTCATGTGATCCCGGCTCAGGAGATCGAGATAGCTAGTGATCTGAGTTATGTTGAGGAGCCGGTGCAGATTATTGGATCGCGGGTCAAGCAGTTGCGGAGCATGGTGATTCCATTGGTGAAAGTCCTTTGGAAGAACCACTCATCAGAGGAGGCAACTTGGGAGACTGAGGAGCACATGAGGAGGCAGTATCCTCACTTGTTCGATCAGTCAGGTAAGAAAATTTCGGGACGAAATTTTTGTTAGGAGGGGAGAATTGTAACATCCTGTCACCGATGGGATGGGTACAGTACATCTCATGCGTATTTTGTATACGTATTTTGTATACGTATTTTGCATATGCATTTATAGCCTCTACATCATTGATAAATGTTCATAATTGCACAAGCATATGTATGTACATGCATGTATGACAGATTTCCGACTTGATTGTGAAATTGGAGACTTTGTGATTAAGGTTAATTGTGCTTTGATTAGTGAATTGGAGTTTTAAATTGAATTTAGGAATTGAGAATTGAAAATTGGAGTATGTGATTAGATGTTTTCTAATTTTGAGGATTTATAGGAATTTTTCTGGAATTTTTAGAATATCGGGTCCGGACCGGAGAACCAGGAAAAATGGCTTAGTGACTGAATAATTGTGATTTTGCTTCCGAATTTGATTGACAATTGATATGAGGTAATTTAAATTATGATTTGAGGAATTAAGGTCTGAACCATTGGAATTCGGGAGAAATTAGAATTAGAAATTGGATCGGGATTGTTCGGATTAGAATTGTGGAAAATGAATTTGCCAAACAAGCCTTAGTAATCCTTTAATATATAAACCTATGCCTTTGAAAACTTGCTTCCACGATACTTGCTTCTCCCTTGAAGAAAAACTTGATTCTTCCTCCTTCCTTCATCGTGGATTCTCCTTTGACTTACTTCTTCTTGATTTCCTCCTTGTTAGTTACTCCCTCTTCTTTCCTTACATCATTGCATCTAGTTTGGGGTTGAGGATGATGAAGATATGCTTGGTTTTGGGTGTTGCCGTGGGTGGTGATTGAGGTGGAAGTTGGAGTTTTGAAGTGATTTGTGAAGGTTAAAGGCTTTAATCAAGTAAGTTTCTACTCCCTTGTGTTTTGCACAGATTCATTTAAGCATGGGTTTGAGTATAAATTGTTTGAGAAATTATAGACTTTCAGATGATATAGGTTTAGGGAAAAAGTGGATTTTGATTTGGGTATTTGATGAATAATGGTTATTTGGTGGATTTAGGATTTGGAATGAGTAGTGTTAAGTGAAGAATATTGTTTTGGAGTGTTTAGAATGGATTTGGTTGGATTATATTAGAAAAATCTGAGAATTTCTGGGTTTCGGGCGTGAATCTGGGATTGCACGCCGCGACGGGTGATGAACACGCCGCGGCGAGCAAACCAGCGTTTGCACGCCGCGGCGTGTGCTTGGCACGCCGCGGCGAGCAGATGATCCTCGCACGCCGCGACGAGCGAAGGCGCACGCCTCGACGAGCGCAAGGGATCACATCGCGTAGGGGAGAAAGATCGTGCGCCGCGACGTGAAGAAAGACGTCTCGCCGCGGCGAGCGATCTCACGCCGTGGCGAGGACACTTGTTTTCCGAAGGTGAATTGCTTGATTTTAAATGATTTTGAGGTTATTTTATTAATGATTGGGGAGTGATTAATTGATCTTGATTTAGGGGCTACGAATTTTAATTTAGGAGAATGAAATTTCAGAAATTGAATTCGGTGGTTCTCGAAATCGGATGGCAATTGAATAGTGAATTTGATTCTGATTTAAGGATAATTCCTATGTCTTCAAATTTGACTTTGGAGGATACAGAACTTAGTCAATTGACTTATGGTATTAGAAATTGCTATGAATTTAAGTAAAAGTGCGAAATTGAGATAATTTGATTGTGGTGGAAATGTCATACGCGTATAAGACAAACATTCATTTGAGACATAAGCATTTCTGATTATTGAAATTGATATAATTAGTGATATTCGAATATTCTGATTATTGTAGAGGCTCAAGTGGAGCGTCGATCCTCTGACGCAGCTGAGACTTCCCGACAGTAGCTCGGAAGTTTAGAGGTGAGTAACCTAGTTGGTTTCTCAATCTCTGATGTGTCATATGCTTTGTGTGAATGATTTGTGATTATGAGTAAGTGATTTGTATGAGATATGTTATTGTGAATTGTGAACGCATGCTAGGCATGAATAGAAATCAGTAACTGATAGTTGTGACTGGAGCATATTCTGATCTGATCGGAGCTATAAGCTCATCTATTGTGAAAAGAGAATAGTGCATACCCAGAGGGCTCTCCTATTCCTAGTGCGCGTGGGCAGTAGTGCATACCCAGAGGGCTCTCCTACCACCAAAAACGCGATTTCTGTGTAATGTGTGACGTGCCCAGAAATGGGATAATTCTGACGCCCAGTCACAACGCTAAAATGAAATGGAAATCATTATGCATTCAATCTGTGATTGTGCTGTGGATTTGATATAGGATTAAATACAAATGTGTGATCATGGTTTTATGAACTTATGAATTATGATTCTGAATATGATACTGTGTTTTGTTGTACGCAATTTTGCGTAATGCATGAATTGAGTAAACCATCGATGATGGTTACTCATTGAGTTCACAAACTGACCCAAAATTGCAACTATTTTTCAGGACAGCGATAGTGTGACTCCTAGCTCCAGATTTTGAGACTTTTCCTGCTGTGTGAGTGCCGGCGAGAGGAGCATGGCCCACAGGTCGGTCAGCTGGGGATCCTTTGGGATATTTTTGGGATGACCTAGTTAGGAGTTATTATGGTTTATTTTGGGTCTGTACAGTTGTAATAATGACAGAAGTATGTAGTTATGGTTTTTCATAAATGAAATGAAGGATATCTTTTGGTTTCAAAATTTAATGAAATTGGTATTACTGCTTTATTATTGTGATGGCATGAGAGTTATATAATTGATCGTATCGTAGTGCACCCTCTTCGTAGGGTATGTATCGGTACGACCTACGGGCGTCCCGGTGTATACTCTACGGTAAGGGGGCGCTACACATAAGATCATAATCCAAATCTTTATACAGAATTCATAAATTAAATCAATCCAAACCCAAAAATCAATCATCTCTATATCCAGATCCCATTTGTGACTTAAATCAATACACATGTCCAGAATTCATAATACAATCCCATAATAATACTTGTAATACAATAATTGACAAAACCAGTCTTATACAAACCGATACAAAAATCCCATTTTTCACAAAATACAAATGATACAAAATCGAATAACACGTCTTGACATTCTTTCATCCGATCTCCCGCTCGAAAACCTGCAGATAGGGATGAAAGGGGGGGTGAGCACAAAGCTCGTGGATAATATGTTTATAAAACGAATAGATAAGCAAAACCTTTGAAATCTTTTTCCTTCTCTAGTCTTAGAAAAAACATTTCTTTGAAATCCGTAAAGCACATTTTCTAAAAATTCCGCTCTTGCTGTAGTCAAATCATAATTGCAAAACGTATGATTTTTAGGCTTTCAGCCATAAACCCATAGGTTGCTAAACATGAATGCATCAACTTGACAATTCATAAATGCAATGACAAACCACATATGCAATGCACAACACATGGCTCGAGAGTTCCGTAGAACACAACGAATAAATCGAAGTTTATCGTAAACTATCCGAGTCTGATTTCTCAAGGATCTCGTTGCCTCAAGCGGGCAGCCGGGAGAAGGCTATACTATATGTCGACCTCATAAATAACATAATCCTTAATATTGAACTTAGAAACACTAATTCTAAACATAATCAAGCCATCTAAATCACTAATTTCCAAAATCTCCAATTTACAAAATTGGGCATAAACCCTAATTTATTTCTATCCAAAATTAAACCCATCATACTAAGCAATCACTAAAATTGACTCCATAATACACAAACCCATATCATTTTCCATTATTCTAAACCAAAAACTCTCTAAAAGATCAAAGATCGAAAATCGACTCTTACCTTCATCTTCTCCAATTTCGGATTTTCTTGGTTCATGATGGAGCTCTCTTCATTCTCCACCTTTCTCTCTCTTAGAACAACATCAAACTCCCTCTCCAATTGGTGAAAAAAACTGAACCCTAGTTTTCTCCCCTTTTCTTTCTTCTTCTCTCCCGAAGCTTCTCTCCCTTCTCTCTTCTTATTTCTTTCCTTCTTTTTTCTTAAGTGTCGTGGGTTGCCTCTTAAAATGATAGCCCACTTGCTTTTATAGTGCCATGTCATTTAATGAATGGGGAATGACCCATAAGCCCCTCCATTTAAGCCTATAAACTTAACCCTTTAAGTAAACTTCCAAAATTACCCCTTCATTGGTCTTTATAACTGACATCTTGTCTAATTATTTCGATCAAGTAAAGAAGCCATTTTCCAAGAATTTATTTTTGGGAAATTTCCCTCTATGTCTTACGAATCCATCGCTTCAAGAATCGGATCGATCGGAGCTCTATAGCTCAAGATATCTCCAAAATACTGAAGTTTGTTCTTCAGACTTGAGGTTGAACACTACACCTTACTTCCGACCCAAATTTGGAAGTATTAAAGGCTAAATTTTAGCTCAGTTACTTCATAACATTTGTAGCCTCATGTCTCTATTTTAATTTCCAAAAAGAATCAGATCGATCGGAGCTCTACCGATCGAGATATCTCCAAAATACTGAACACTGTTCAGTCCTTACAACACCAAGACTGAACACTACACTAAACTTCCGACCCGCATTTGGAAGTCTTAGAGGCTCAATTGTCAATTGGATCCTTCATAACACTTGTAGATCTATGTCTCTAGTTTACTTTTAAAAAAGAATCAGATCGATCGGAGCTCTACCGATTGACATAACTCCAAAATACTGAACACTGCTCATACCATTACAAAGCTGAGACTGAACTCTATACCTAACTTCCGACCGGTATTTGAAAGTCTTAGAGGCTACATTGTATATCGGATCATTCATAACATTTGTAGCCCCATCTCTCTAGTTTAATTTCCAATAAGAATCAGATCGATCGGAGCTCTACTGATCGAGATATCTCAAAAGTACTGAACACTATTAGGACCTTTTCCATAGGTCAGCTCATTTAGATCAGGTCGATCTTTTTCCATTTAATGATAAAACCAATAAATCTAGTATGGAAAGATAGGAAAATGTCTTAGGAATCCAAGGCTTTGAAAATCGGATCAATCGGATGTCTACACAAAAAGTTATGGCTAAAAGAAGGAAGAGAGGTCGGTCGGCTCGGAACCGACCTCATCTGCGCTTCGCCAAGTGAGCGGCGGAGAGACGCCAGGCGCCGCGTCGAGCCGAGCGACCTGCCCAGTGATCCGACCTATCAGACTTCTAACCTCAATAACTTTTGATTTCGAGCTCCAAATCAGTCGCAGTTTGTTTCGTTGAAAAGCTAAGAGAAAGCTCTACCATTTTTAAGAAGGAATCGAAGGCAAGCTCGGACATTAAAGGAATCAAAAGTTTGCTACAAGGTGACCGATCGATAAACTCCTCAACAGTACAAAACTTGTAAACATTATAACTTTTGATCTAGAACTCCAAATTTGACAAACTCAGTGTCTATAGAAAGGTAAAAGAACCCTCTACAAATTTGATTAAGGCCTTAAAAATCAGATCGACCTCTAAATGGATCAAAAACTCCACACAAAGTGACTGGTCGATCAGCTTCACACTAAACAGCATCAAAACTTCTAACAATCATAACTTTCTACTCCATTGTCCAATATTTTCGTGCTTTATATCAATGGAAAGATTAAAAAACAAGCTCTACAATGTTCATGAAGAACTCCAAAGCAAATTCAACCTCTAGCTAAGTTAATTTTCAATCGAAGTTTCTGCCCTGATAGCCATCACCTAAGCAATATCCAAATTTCACATTATCATATCTTTCAACCTCCACAACCAAAAATCGCATATCATACATCAGTTTGAAGCTATTCAAATTCTCTATAACTTTCATGTAGACCATTTACTCCAATTCAAACCACATCAGTACGAAAATTGCCTCAAAACACAACATATACAATCCTACACTTAGAGCATTTTCCAAAACCAAAGCAAAATACACTTAACTTTCAAAGATCATAACTTTCAATCCCGATATCCAAAAATAGCATACTTTATGGCTACGAAACCTCTCAACATAAGCTACAATTTTCTTTAAGATCATTTCGCAAAATGTGCCTAAATCAAAAATTCAACTCTCAAATCAAGCTTTCTATTTTCTTCAAAATATAACACTTTCACTAATTATTTCTTGCTTTTCAACTTTCATTTCAATCAACTAGTTCATTTTAACTTTCATAACTCATACAACTCTACTCAAATTTCAAAGTCATCAAAACCAATCACTTCATTTCTCATCAATCTCCTTTAGGTACAATAACATCTATAACTCAATACCTATACAAACACACTCATTTAATTTCATTTAATATTTTTAATTTCTACCAAAAGTTCGGGGCCCAACAGTGCCTCTATAACAATCATAATAATCACACATTACCAAATGCGCAATAAAAAATTTCAAATAATGCACATGTAGCAATTTAGATATGTACAATGCATACTCGTGACATTCCCGACACTATTTCACAAATTCCCATCACAAAACTTTCCTCTAAACATTTGAAACTCATTGACACTAAAATCACTCAATTCAGACCTCCATAGGTCCAATTATTAATAAAACATGGATCGGAAAAATCATTACTCGATCCCCTTACTTCTACCTAACCAATACCCGTCAATTTTGGCTCTAAAAATTTCCAATTTCACAAATAAATGAAATTAAATATAGCACGAATCCGATGCCTCAAGAATCAGGTCAATCGGATGTCGGACGGAAAAGATATTCCCAAAACACATTCAAACCAACACACTATATGAAACTTCACTCTAGAAAATGAACATCTTAGGGGCTAAATTGTGTTAGTAGTGTGCCCTAGGCCAATGGATATTCGTGATTCATGTATTAACATTATGACTTGTTAATAATATATTATGAGGTATTCATTTTATATATGCATGTATTTCATTTATGTAATGTGAGTTACATTCCATGAATGGTATTAAACTTATGTCATCAAGTATGTGACTTGATAGTAAAACCATAAGTGTTATAATACTATTCTAGATCGTCCTAGTCGATCATTATTGGTGGAACAATAATGAATTAAGGCTAGTATGTGTTCGATTGATGATCACGCTTTCTCGATCATGGATGTGAGATATCAAATCGAAACATAGATATATGTTAGAGAACATATATTGGATCGACCAAAAGAGAATACTACATGGTTTCATGTCATTAGTGATTCTCAATATGGTTTGACTTTAGTCCTTTGACCTGAAGTCATCATGGTTCCCTACATGAGGAATTTAGTGTTTGATATTAGACTAAGTTATTTTTAACGAATAATAAATAGTCTTATGTTGGACACTAAATGAATCATGCGGAGGATATGAATGACGAGACGGATTTGTACCTCTCTTAAGTGAGAGAGATATCATTTGGGCCTCTTGACAAGTGTGGTGAAGAAATGCATGGTCGTGCTCAAATGAATTGATGAAGAGTCATCAATGTCATTTGTTATAATCATCAACTCATGGATCAAGAAACTATGATTAATCAAAGGTTGACATGTACCATGCCTTGTGATTAATCTTGATATCGTGTTACAAAAGGACCGAGCTTATAATCATGATTACTGAGTTAAATCGGATTATCGATCCTCATTTGATTTGGGTAGTCATAATGTCTTGCTAGAGGCCGCTTATGACTTATGGGCCTTGAAGTGTAATCAAGCCCATTGCCAACATCAAATGAGCCTACAGGGTCGCACACAAAGAGTGATGTGATCTGGGCTTACACTCTTGGGCCTAATTTATTAGGTGTTAAATAAATATATTTAGATATATTTATTGGGCTAGATTTAATTAAGTTGTCGGGCTTTTATTATATATATGATATAATGGGCGAAACTTAATAGGCCTGAATGAGATTAGGGTTTCTATAAATAGAAGCTTAGGTCTCATTAGGTTAACGAGACAACTGTCAAGAAACCCTAGCCACCAAGAGAAAGATCGATGCGGCGCTCGAAGGTTTTCAGACGTAGACACTACTTCTGCAGCCCGGATCGTGCATGCTCGTGTGGATACCGGTAGAGGACATTAGCGATTTGCAGTGTCTTGGAATCAAAAGAAGCAATCCATCCACGAAAATAAGGTATTTTCATTAATCCTCGTGTTTTCGATTATACTTGATAATTTTGTATGGTCTCTTCCGCAGCGTATTGTGAATACTCGGACCATACGCGATACTACAGTGGTATCAGAGCCAGGTTTAATCGTTAATCTTGGATTAAAGGCTTGATTTTATTGTTGATTTGTTTTGATGCTTCAAACACACTATACCGTAGAAAAGGTTTCATTTTAATGTATGTCATCTTCGAAATTGTTTCCGAAGTCGGAAATTGTTTCAATCTAATTTGTGTTAATCGTTGATGCATGATCTGAAATTGTTTCCTCCATCGCCGCATATCTGAGGCTAAGGGTTTTGAAATCCTTGTTATTTGATGCATGTTTTGTGATGCTTCTGGAAATTGTTTCCTACGCACCCATGTTTTGACGCATGTTCCTTATTTTGAATCCCGAATTCTACAAAAGCATGAAGGGTTTTATGCGTTTATCCGAAGCCATGTTTTGCCTCTGTGTATATGTTTTGAGTTTTAAGCCTTTAGATCTGGATCAAATTTGGCTTATGTGATTTCTTGTGTTTACGGTTAAATCATATACTCGGATTTCTGGCTTTATGGTTTCTGATTTGTGGATTATGAATACTGCCTGTGTTGATATTATAATTGCGATTGTTTTGAAATTGCATATGGGATTGTTTCTGGAATCCTCTATCTGCGTTTTTCTGGGTTGGTTTTTGCAATGGTCTGCGTTTTCCCCTCTTTTCCATAGATCTGAAAAACGATGGGTTTGTTTGAAACTTTCCCATGGATCTGCGTTTTCTCTTCTCTACAGATCTGGAAAATCGATGGGTGAGTAACACCCATCGACGAGCGACGCGACACCATCGTTAGATGATGGTGTCGCCGGCGGCAATGGTGTCTCCGGTGACGCCATGGGCTGCGGAAACCATCGGGTGGAGACCCACGGTTGAAGATTCGCTCATTCCTTGGAGATCGGACGGTTGTGCGTGGGGCGCAAGTGCGGTTCAACGTGGTTGTGGAAACATGGGAGTGGTGGAAGGAAGATCTAGAAGAAAGGGAAGAAAACCAGAAGAGGGCGGGCTACTTGGAGAAGACGGCGAGGCGCGTGTGGGACGCGCCCGCGTCTTCGAGAGCGTGGGCATGCTCCACGTGCAGCAACGCGGGCGTGCAAAGGCACGCGCTGCACGCTAACCCTCCAATTTTTTTTTAATTTTTAAAATTGTTTTAAAACCTAATTTAATTAATTTAATAGAGATTAAATTAATAAATATTCCTAATAAAATAAAATGGTGTTTTATTAAATTTGAAAATTGTTTTCAAAGGATTACTTATTAGGAAAGGGTTTTTGGAATTTAATTTAATTTTTCAAGAGTTGAATTATTAAGTTAAATTTTTCAAATCAACAATTAGAATCAAGCCAAGGTTGTAACAAGTGTTTTGTAATCTTCCATAATTCTTTATAAGGATTAATTTTTCGGTTCGCGCCTCACACCACTCAAGTGGGCGGCTTCCCCTTGAACCCCGCCCGCTAACCGGCTAGCAAGACCGCCGTGTTCGTTACGTGTGTTAGTTCGTTGCGTGTCATTTATTCTGGGTGGTTTTACATATGTTTATTTATATTTTTGAATATTTATATTCATGTGTAAATTACTATTCTATGCTTCTAATATATATATACTCAAGTATGTTGTAGTATAAGATTAGAACTAGCATAGTACAAACAACCTTACTAATAGGATTAGTAACCGAATTACCCTCATGATAATTTCAAGTTTATATGCCTTCCATAAATCTTTACCAATGTTTATCTCTAGCTTATCCTTATGTGGGTTTTTGCCAAAGCAAGGCATGTAGGGATCATCTAGTGTAGCATCCCGTTACCGATGCGATGAGCATCGTGTTATGAGTGTAGAGTTGTTAGTGCTTAATTTGTGATCGAGTATTTTGTGGCCTCTGATTTTAGAGAGATAGATCATTTTGCACATGCATATACATAGTGACATGTATTCATGATTGTTCCGGCATTTGATAGTGATTGTGTTTGGAAAAGTGAAATTGAGATGATTTTGTGAATTGTGATTATTTAAAATGTTGAAATAATTGGGTTAATGAAATCTTGCGATTATGAATTTTGGTGAAATTATTGTATTTGTATATGCTGGTAAATTTATGGTGTATTGGAAGATATATTTATAGTTGGGAGCAAGAATTAATTAAATGAAGTGTTGGAGATAGTTTGGTTATATTGGAAAGGGGAGAACTAAATGGAATTAGTTCAAAAGTAACTAAGTTATAGTTTATTCATTAAGAAAGTGACATGTGTACTTGGACTTTGTACCCTAGCTAGGAGTAGGTGGTCACTATTCCTTGAGGGCTGATGGGTTAAGTCTTGTCCAAGCTTTCTTTATTCATTTTCTTCCAAAAACTTTTCTCTCGGAGACATAGAGCTTTCCTACCCAAATTATCTTCTAAGGGACTTTGGTGTTCTTTCTTTCTTTCACCAACCTTTCTCTACCTTTGGTGTTGTCGACTCTAAGGAGAATCCATAAGCTGATCTTTTCGTGTGGAGTTTAGAGCTTGAAGATCTGTTTGAGTTCTCAACAGGTAAGTGTTAGAGAAACCCCCTTGCTATTAGAGATTTATGAAATAAAGTTGAGAGATTTTCATCGTTTTCATGGAAAGATGTATTTCATGTGTTTGTTCATAAATCCTGGTAGTTGGGGAGGAATAAATTCCGTTATAGTGTTAAATGAGTGGTTGAGAAAACTTTTAGTGTTCGGTGATATGTCCTGGACAGAAAAATCAGCTGAAGCAAAAATCAGAAGGAAGGAAAATCAGCTGAAGCAAAAGTAGACGATATGGACGTGATATCGATAGATTTAGACAAAATTTCCTTCTTGAAAGTTGTAGATCTTTCTTTTCTCTATGAGATAGATGTCAAGTTTGTCCAATTTGGATATTGGAGTCAAAAGATATGATCTATATAAGTGGACATGTTTCGAAGCGAAAACCAGTGAAAGGAAAATCAGTGAAGCGAAAATCAGTGAAGGAAAATCAGCTGAAGCAAAAGCAGACGATATGGACGTGATATCGATAGATTTAGACAAAATTTCCTTCTTGAAAGTTGTAGATCTTTCTTTCTCTATGAGATAGATGTCAAGTTTGTCCAATTTGGATATCGGAGTCAAAAGATATGATCTATATAAGTGGACATGTTACAAGGTAGAAAAAATCAGTCAAGCAAAATCGAAGGAAGGAAAAATCAGTGAGCGAAAACCAATGAAGCGAAAACCAGTGAAGGAAAAACCAGTGAAGCAAAAATCAGTGAAGCGAAAATCATTTGAAGCAAAAATCAGTGAAGCAAAAATCATTGAAGCGAAAACCATTGAAGCGAAAACCAGTGAAGGAAAACCAGTGAAGCGAAAATCAGTGAAGCGAAAATCAGTGAAGCAAAAATCAGTGAAGCAAAAATCAGTGAAGCGAAAACCAACTGAAGCAAAAATCGACGGAAGGAAAGCATTCGTGCATAGATCGTGTTTTGAGGATAACTTGAGTTATAGAACTCCAAATGACTGATTCTTGAAGCATTGGATTCCTAACACATTTCTTAATCTCTCCACAAACAATTTATGGGTTTTAGTATTAAATTGGAAATGATTAAGTGAGTCAAAGTAAGGGTATTGGTGGAGGAACATGAACTAGATGTTTTTGAACATGTTTCGGTGATGTGATGATATCTTGGTCTATGGTATTCCAATTAATGTGATACTTGATTCGTTATGAACTAGAAAGAGGTCTATCATTGTGATAAAGATTGAGAGTTTGAATTTTGATTTACGGGATTGCAAGTATCGAAAAAGAGTCCATTATAGTTTCTAATGTGACCAAAGAGTTACGTTATAACTAGCGGAGTATGATTAGAGTTTGAGTGAGTGAAATTGAATTAAAGGGAATGCTATTGACCTAGTGAATAGTGAATTTTGGTTGTAAAGTGAGCGATAGCGAATTGGGTTTAGTCTTGGGTAGAATCATGAACATGCATCATACAAGTTTGAATTAAAGACATGTGCATTATTGAATATCTTTAATTGAGCACCTAGTGATGAGAAATTGTTTGATTGTTTTAGAGGCTCCGTTGGATCGTCGGACCACGGATATTCTTTGGGACTTCAGCAAGAGCTCGGAAGTTACTGGTGAGTAACCTAGTTGGTTCCTCGACTTTTAAGTGATTATATGTTTGTGAATATGTATAAATTAAGTGTAAAGGTGAGTGATATACATGTGAAGTGAATGAGCTAAATGCGATAAGTGTTAGTGATTGTACCAAGTGTGATCTACATAAATGTGAATTCATGTGAATGAGAATCGGTGTATATAATTGTGAATAAGAGCTCGATTGTGACAAGTGAGTGAAGTGAGATAAATGTGCTAGTATTTGTGTAAGTGTGAGCGCATGCCTAGCATGATATGAGCGGTAATATTTACCGTTGTGACTAGAGCACAGTGATTGAGCTTTGAGCTCGATTATCGGTGAGAGGGCTCAGAGCCAAATCGGCGAGAGTGCATACCAGAGGGCTCTCCTATTTGCCTAAATTGTGATCATTGTGAAAAGGAATAGTGCATACCCGAGGGCTCTCCTATCCCTAAAGTGAGTGGGCGAGAGTGCATACCCCGAGGGCTCTCCTACTTGCCAAAATGGGAATATAAATGCTCAGTCACAACAATGTCATAACAAGAGACTTTGCATACATATGCATCTCGAGTGTATAGTGTGATGGAGAATGCGAGTGACATCTGAAAATGTGGATTGATATGTGATATTGTAATTGTGTAAATCGTGAAGTGTAATGTGAGAATTATGTGACGTGTAAAGTGCGCATTGTGATATTGCGTGTGATATAATATAATGTAAATTGTGAATAGTGTTTATAAAGCGTTAAAATGTAATTTGAGATATAGTATATGTATATGCATGTGTTGGATGAATCATCAATGATGG
Source organism: Erythroxylum novogranatense (assembly GCA_029891385.1). Taxonomy (NCBI): domain Eukaryota; kingdom Viridiplantae; phylum Streptophyta; class Magnoliopsida; order Malpighiales; family Erythroxylaceae; genus Erythroxylum; species Erythroxylum novogranatense. Next base: position 24,528,714 of record CM057230.1, on the reverse strand, counting down.
TTTCTCATTGAGTTCGCAAACTCACCCAACATTGCAATATATTTTTCAGGACAGCGTCGGTAGGACTCTAGCTCCCGGGATAGACGTTTCTGCAGTGAGTATTCGTGATCAAGGGCAGCGATGGATCATAGGTCGGTCAGCTGGGGTGACTTCTTTTGGGAACATTGTTTTGGGATGACTTAGTATAGACGTTTGTATCAGTTTCCCTTTTGAGATGTATTTAGCCTGTAGGGAACTGATAGACTGGTCTATATTTTGGGATTGATGTTATAAATGAATGATTATTATGGTTTTAAATTTCAGTGATTTTCATATTGTGGAATTTAGTATTGATGTCATGCGAGTGTTTAGAGACTGTTTTCGTAGTAGCACTTCCTTATCGTGGGATATGCATCGGAACGACCCACGGGCGTCCCAATGTGTACCCTGCGGTGAGGGGGCGCTACATCTAGGGAAGACATTTGAATAATGGTGCTATTCATAGGTAAAGTATGGTTAAACTTGACTAAGCTATCAAAACGGTTTTGGGCTTAGGGCATAAGATTGGGTTTATACATACATGCAGTACATAAGATGTATTTTAACATAAGCCCATCAAGAGTTACATGTGATGTAATTGAAAAGAGTTTTCTACCTAAATAACTAAGTTTTGAGTGTTAAGCCAAAGCTTTCTTAGGACTTGGTGAAATATGGATCTTGTTTCTCCCATTTTTCAATTGAGGGTTATTTATTTGAGTGGGAGCTAAATACCTCATAATATATTAATGTTGAGCCTTATTGCATAATTCTTGTAGATTATGGCTACTCCATCCACAAACCTTTCTATGCGATCTATCTTAGAGAAAGAAAAACTTAATGGAACAAATTTCCTAGATTGGTATAGGAACTTGAGAATTGTTCTCAAGCAAGAAAGAAAGCTTTATGTCTTAGAAGAGCCCATCCCTGAGGAACCACCTAAGGCTCAAAAGGATGCTTACACGAAGCATATCAATGACTCTACGGATGTGTCATGCCTTATGTTAGGCGCCATGATCTCTGACCTTCAGAAAGATTTAGAGGAAATGGAGGCCTATGACATGCTTGCTCAATTGAAAACTATGTTTCAAGAGCAAGCACACCAAGAGAGATTTAGAACCACCAAGGCATTGAATTCATGCAAGATGACTCTTGACACACCCTTGAGTGCTCATGTTCTCAAAATGAAGAGTTACATTCATCATCTTGAGAAATTAGGTGCACACCTGTTAGTCAAGAATTGGAAACTGATCTTATTCTAGCATTTTTGGCTGATGAATATGATCAGTTCATTCTTAACTACAACATGCATAATATGGAGAAGTCCATTGATGAATTGCATGGGATGCTGAAAACTACTGAAGAGAACTTAAAGGGAAAGGTTAAGACCACCAATGAAGTTCTTGTGGTTCAAAAGGGAAAAGTTTTCAAGAAGAAGGGCACAGCGAAGGACAAAGGTAAAGTACCCAAGTCTAAGTCCAAGCCCAAACCCAAAGCTAAGACTACGGCACCCAAGGAGGGAGTTTGCTTTCACTGCAATGAACCTGGTCATTGGAAAAGGAACTGCAAACTCCATTTGGAAGAGCTGAAAGAGAGGTTATTCGTATTTCATTACTTTTTCAGATGACTTCAGTAGATATGGGTATGTCTATTTAATGAAGCACAAATCTGAATCTTTTGAAAAGTTCAGACAGTATAAGAATGAAGTACAAAATTAGCTTGGCAAGACAATTAAAATCCTTCGATCTGATAGAGGAGGTGAATACTTAAGCCAAGAGTTTGATGATTATCTTAAGGATTGTGGAATTGTTTCACAATTAACTCCTCCAGGAACTCCTCAATGGAATGGTGTTTCTGAAAGGAGAAATCGAACTCTATTAGATATGATTCGATCAATGATGAGTCAAACTGATCTTCCAAAATATTTCTGGGGCTATGCTTTAGAAACAGCAGCATTCGTATTGAACCGTATTCCTTTAAAGGCTGTAGAAAAGACACCTTATGAGATATGGACTGGGAAGCGTCCCAATTTATCTTTTCTAAAGATTTGGGGTTGTGAGGCTTATGTGAAGCGTCCAATTGCTGACAAGTTGGCACCCAAATCAAAAATGTTATTTTGTGGGATATCCTAAGGAAACTAAAGGATATTACTTTTACATCCCATCAGAGAACAAAGTGTTTGTTGCTCGAAAGGTTTCTTCTTAGAGAAGGAATTTGTTTCCAAAGGAAACAGTGGGAGTAAAGTACAACTCAAAGAAATTCAAGTTTCACGAAATGACATTGAGCCTGAAAAGGAGATTGAAGCGAGCTCACAAGCTGTTGATGAGCAGTCTTCAACAACACAAGGCCTACGTAGATCTGATAGGATTCGTCATGAACCCAAGAGATATGGATTTCTCGTTATTGATGATGATAATGTGATGCTCATCGATCATAACGAGCCCACAACCTATCAAGAAGCTATAGAAAGTCCAGAATCTGCTACATGGTTAGAGGCCATGAAAGCAGAGATGCAATCCATGTATGACAATCAAGTTTGGACTTTGATTGATCCGTCTGATGGCTTGAAGACCATTGGATGCAAATGGGTTTTCAAAAAGAAACTCGACATGGATGGAAATGTGCACACTTATAAAGCAAGACTTGTTGCTAAAGGTTATCGACAAGTTCATGGAATTGATTATGATGAGACATTTTCTCCAGTGGTCATGATCAAATCCATTAGAATTCTTATTGCCATAGCTGCATCCTACGATTATGAGATATGGCAAATGGATGTCAAAACGGCTTTCCTTAATGGAAACTTACTTGAGGATGTATATATGATACAGCTTGAGGGTTTTGTCCATCCTAAGAATTTGGGAAAGGTGTGCAAGCTTCAAAGATCCATTTATGGATTGAAGCAAGCATCAAGAAGCTGGAATCTTCGTTTTGATGAAGTTGTCAAAGAGTTTGGATTCATCAAGAATGAAGATGAACCTTGTGTTTACAAAAAAAGGTTAGTGGGAGTGCTGTTGTCTTTTTTAGCTTTATATGTTAATGACATACTGCTCATTGGAAACGATATTCCAACCTTACAGAGTGTCAAGATTTGGTTAAGGAAACGTTTCTCAATGAAAGACTTAGGTGAGGCTGCCTATGTTTTAGGCATTAAGATCTATAGAGATAGATCAAGAAAGCTTATAGGCCTAAGTCAGAGTACATACATAGATACTGAAAAGGTTCAGTATGCAAGATTCCAAGAGAGGTTTCTTGCCTGTGTCACATGGAATCAAGCTTTCTAAGAAGGATTGTCCTACTTTAGATAAAGAGCTTGAGCGCATGAGTAAGATTCCATATGCATCTGCAATTGGATCTATCATGTATGTCATGTTATGTACTCGACCTGATGTCTCATATGCTTTGAGCATAACAAGTAGATACCAATCTAATTATGGTGACAGTCACTCGATAGCAGTTAAGAATATCCTTAAGTACTTGAGAAGAACTAAGGATATGTTCCTAGTCTATGGAGGACTTGAAGGAGAGCTCGTTGTAAATGGTTACACTGATGCTGGTTTTCAGTCTGACATAGATGATTTTAGATCGCAATCAAGTTTTGTGTTACTGTTTGAATGGAGGTGCGATGAGCTGAAAAGTTCAAAGCAAGACATCATTGTTGATTCTACAACCTAAGTCGAGTACATTCTTCGCATCGATGCGATTAAGGAAGTCAGTATGGATCGGGAAGTTCATTCTTGAGCTTGGAGTTGTTCCTAACATTGCAAGTCTTATAGACCTTTATTGTGATAATAATGGGGCTATAGCACAGCTAACGAACCAAATTCGCATCATAGATCCAAACACATACTCAGACGTTTCCATTTGATTAGAGAGATCATTGGAAGAGGAGACGTGAAGATATGCAGAGTGGGCACAGATGACAACATTGCCGATCCACTTACTAAGCCTCTTCTATAGCCTAAACATGAGAGTCATACGAGGTCTATGGGTATTAGATATCTGACCGATTAGGCCTAGTGCAAGTGGGAGATTGTTAGTAGTGTGCCCTAGGCCAATGGATATTCGTGATTCATGTATTAACATTATGACTTGTTAATAATATATTATGAGGTATTCATTTTATATATGCATGTATTTCATTTATGTAATGTGAGTTACATTCCATGAATGGTATTAAACTTATGTCATCAAGTATGTGACTTGATAGTAAAACCATAAGTGTTATAATACTATTCTAGACTGTCCCTAGTCGATCATTATTGGTGGAACAATAATGAATTAAGGCTAGTATGTGTTACGATTGATGATCACGCTTTCTTGATCATGGATGTGAGATATCAAATCGAAACATAGATATATGTTAGAGAACATATATTGGATCGACCAAAAGAGAATACTACATGGTTTCATGTCATTAGTGATTCTCAATATGGTTTGACTTTAGTCCTTTGACTGAAGTCATCATGGTTCCTACATGAGGAATTTAGTGTTTTGATATTAGACTAAGTTATTTTTAACCGAATAATAAATAGTCTTATGTTGGACACTAAATGAATCATGCGGAGGATGTGAATGACGTGAGCGGGATTTGTACCTCTCTTAAGTGAGAGAGATATCATTTGGGCCTCTTGACAAGTGTGGTGAAGAAATGCATGGTCGTGCTCAAATGAATTGATGAAGAGTCATCAATTTCATTTGTTATAATCATCAACTTGCGGATCAAGAAACTATGATTAATCAAAGGTTGACATGTACCATGCCTTGTGATTAATCTTGATATCGTGTTACAAAAGGACCGAGCTTATAATCATGATTATGAGTTAAATCGGATTATCGATCCTCATTTGATTTGGGTAGTCATAATGTCTTGCTAGAGGCGCTTATGACTTATGGGCCTTGAAGTGTAATCAAGCCCATTGCCAACATCAAATGAGCCTCTGGTCGCACACAAAGAGTGATGTGATGCAGGCTTACACTCTTGGGCCTAATTTATTAGGTGTTAAATAAATATATTTAGATATATTTATTGGGCTAGATTTAATTAAGTTGTCGGGCTTTTATTATATATATGATATAATGGGCGAAACTTAATAGGGCCTGAATGAGATTAGGGTTTCTATAAATAGAGAAGCTTAGGTCTCATTAGGTTAACGAGACAATTGTCAAGAAACCCTAGCCACCAAGAGAAAGATCGATGCATGCTCGAAGGTTTTCGGGACGTGCTAGCACACTACAGCCGCAGCCCGGATCGTGCATGCTCGTGTGGATACCGGTAGAGGACATTAGCGATTTGCAGTGTCTTGGAATCCGAAAAGAAGCAATCCATCCACGAAAATAAGGTATTTTCATTAATCCTCGTGTTTTCGATTATACTTGATAATTTTGTATGGTCTCTTCCGCAGCGTATTGTGAATACTCAGACCATACGCGATCCTACAAATTGAAATCCGAACTCTTCATAAAAATTGTAGATCTATGTCTCTAATTTAATTTGCAATAAGAATCAGATCGATCCGAGCTCTATAGCTTAAGATATCTCCAAAATACTGACGTCTATTTAGACCATTATAAAACCCAGACTGAACACTACACCTAACTTCCATCCAGAAATTGAAAGTCTTAGAGGCTAAATTATCGATCATCTCCTTCAGATAAATTGTATATCCATGTCTCTAGTTTAATTTTCAATAAGAATCAGATCAATCCAAGCTCTATAGCTTAAGATATCTCCAAAATACTAACTTCTATTCAGACCATTACAAAACCAAGAGTGAACACTACACCTAACTTCCATCCAGAAATTGAAAGTCTTAGAGGCTAAATTGTTGATCGAATCCTTAAGATAAATTGTATATCCATGTCTGTAGTTTAATTTGCAAGAAGATTCAGATCGATCCGAGCTTTATGGCTCAAGATATCTCCAAAATACCAAACAATGTTTAGACTTTTTCCACCGGTCAGCTCACTTTAATTGGGTCGATCTTTCTCCATTTAAAGTCAAAACTGATCTATTTGGTATGAAAAGATAGAAAATTGTCTTAGGAATCCAACGTTTTAAAAATCAGGTCGATCGGAGGTCGGACGAAGAAGTTATGGCCAAAAGAAGGAAGGGAGGTCGATCGGCCAAAAATCGACCCCGCGGGCCGATATAAGAGCGCGCAGGTGCCTGCTCGCCTGATCGGCCGAGCGGTCGAGAGCTGCACTCGCCCGAGCGGGCGCACGCGGGGGCTCGATCGCTCATGGGCGCATGGTCGATCGCTCGCGATCCTGACCTCCTAACTTCTAACCTTCATATCTTTTGGCTCCAAACCTCAAATTTTACAAACTTGGTACCATTGGAAAGATAAAAGACCGATCTACGATTTTCATGAAGGACTTAACAACAATTTCGGTCTCTAAAAAGGTCAAAAAGTCCCTCAAAGTGACTGATCGATCAGCTTCACACTAAACAGCATCAGAACATCCAAAAATCATAACTTTTCATCCCCTTAGCCAAAAATTCCAAATTTTATATCACTAAAAAGAGCAAAACAAATGCTACATCTTTCAAAATCACTTATAAGCCAATTCCATCTCTAACTAGATCAAATTCTCAAAAAAAGGTTCAGCCTACCCAATTTATTCTCAACAGAAACCCAATCTTTCAAAATTCATAACTCCATATCCCCTTGGCAAAATTTTCCATACCATATAGCAATACAAAGCTCAGACAATATACTACAATTCTCAAGAAGGACCTCACAGCAAATTCCAATTCAAACTAGGTCGAATCCTCTCATGAATGTGGCTGTCCTGTTAAAGTTTATGAAATCAGCATGTAACCTAAACCATAACAAAGCTTTCCAAATTTATATCTACAATCCTTATATCCAAAATTCGCATAAAATACCTCATTAGAAAGCTACAACAATCTTCTACAATTTTCTAGAATGTCATTTGAGCCAATTTCACCCCTAACAGTCTCAAATAAATATCAGAACACAAAAAGCACAAAACTTATGCCCTTAGAGCAATTACACACCAAAACACATTTTAGACTGAATTACCACCTGAGCATTATCAGACCATAACTTCCAACCTACACATCGAAAAATATCATACTCAGTGGCATTAGAAAGATAACACATAAATCTTCAAATTTCAGTGATACCAATTTCACAAAATCTGTCTCCTTTATCCAAGAAAATTTCTCAAAGTTTCAGGTCTTCAATAATGGAACCAAAATCTGGATACTGTTCATCCAACACACACATCTCAACTTCCGAGCCAAATTCAAAGCTCTTCAAGCCACAATTGGGTAGAACTTCCTTCATATAAATTCTAGCCATACTTCTCAAGTTTAATTTAAATCAAACCTCAACTCAATATCATAACCACATCAAAAGTTATAAACAAATACCTGAAGCATGCACAAGTTCCATTTTCCTGATTTCATACTAATTCCTACTCCTTTCATGTAAACATCAATGCCACATCAATAAACATCCCATTTATCCAAGAGATCAGCCACAAATTCATCAAGACACTTACTTGAGTAATAAAGCACAATTTGGCAGCACACAACATACACAATTTTCTTCCCTAAATTTCCATTCATCTAACATCACAAAACCAATCCAAAACATGTTGATAATTCATCTTTTACCAATCATAAACCAATCAAAGAAGCAACCTACCCATACAATTAAACCATAAGCTTTATGAAATTAATGCACCAACAAGCACAATACATGCTTCTACCTACTAATCAAATGACACAAAACAAAATTCTTACCTAAACAAGCTTCAAGCTCTTCAATTCTTCAAGTCTTCAAACCTACACCAATTCTCTACTTCACTTAACACCAATGGTCATCACTCCAATACATATACAAATCATCATCTTCACAAGGCTTAAGTTTGGTCTTGGTTTAGAATAAAGAAAGGCAAGAAAGTATCAAGGAAGGCTTCTTGTATGGGATGAGAAGAAACAATCGAAGGAGGAAGGAAGGAAACACCTACGGATGGAGGAGGTTTTTAACTCTCAAAGTAACCTTTTTAAACCTTCAAAGTGATTTTCTTATGCATTTAAGGAGAAGAGCTGAGAATGAATGAAGGGAATAAAATAAAACCCTTAAATGAAGGAGGACACTTGTCAATTCATGGAGAAAAAGACAAAACCTCAATTAAGGACATTTAATCAAAGAACCCTAATACCAATTAATCCTTAATCCATCCAATGCTAATGACTCTATAACAATCCTAAATTAATGCACCCAATATTCCAGTGTCATTGGACAGAAATTTTCGGTACCGGAAATCAATCAGCCCACCACTTAGCGATTTTTCCGGTCCGGAAATTTTTCCGAAAAATTCCAAAAAAATTCCTGAAATTGCCTAAAAAAAACACACATAAACCAATCCAAATCAATTTTTCAAACACAATTATCACATTAATCACACAAATTTATATTTAGACCCATATGCCGGGAAATGTCATGAATGCATGTACAATCATGTGCATGTGCAAAAAATGTCATTCCTATAATTATAGAGGCTATATGATTAATGTTCATGCCGAGATATAATTACACTCGCCTAATCCGTCCCAAATGACCAAATTACCCTTCCCATCGGTGATGGGATGTTACAATACATGCTTAAAAGATGCTTCTCCTCTTGATTCTCTTGCCTTCCTTGATTTCCTTTATCAAATGCAAAGTCCCATTCAATAAGAATACAAATTTGAGGACCCATAAATTCTAAAAACTCAAACTCTTTCAAAAGTCCAAACATTCGGGTCAATTTTCCATGATCACTCTGACTCCAAAATCATTCAATTTGGTTCAGAAATCCGACAGTTATACTCCAAACATTTTGGGACTATCCTTATGCTGAAACAATAATTATACTCAACTTCCGACCAAAATTTGAGATATTCATAAGCTGAATTTCAATTTCATTTCTTCACAAAACATGTAACTCTATGCCTCTAGTTCATAACGAATCAAAAATCGCCTCATTTGGATATCGACAGCAAAAGTTATACCCAAAATATCAAAACATGTCTGTGCAGGAAAGATCTCTCGCCGCGGCAGAATGGAGGTCACCGCGACGTGGGCACTCGCGCATGCCACGACGTGAGCGCCTGCGCGCGGCACGACGTGCGAGACCAGAAATCCTCCGAACACCCATTTTTGACATTTTTCATCTTTAAACATTCCATCTTTCACAAATAACTCATTTTAACCCTAAATCATCATTCCTACTTCATTTCTAAACTCATTTCAACATAAAAATCATCCACAAACAACATAATCATTAACCCTAAATCCAAACATATTCTTTAACCCATTCGACGACAATATCAGACTTATGCGAATTGTAAACTATGTTCAAATATGCAACAATGCGAATATACGATATGTGAATGGATGTTGTTGCATGGATTGAGTGGACCATCGATGATGGTTACCTCACTGAGTTCGCAAAACTCACCCAAAATTTGCAATTATTTTTTAGGACTCAAAAGAATACTCTGCTAGGCAACGGGCGTATAGCGACTGCTGGTGAGTGGTAGAAGAGGTCGGGATCAGCTGTGTCTGCATTCAATCATACTCTTGCGCGCGTCGCGACGTGGGCGCCTACGTAAGCCGCGGCATGGGAGCCTACGTGCCCCACGACGTGCGAGACCAAAAATCCTCCGAACACCCATTTTTGACATTTTTCATCTTTAAACATTCCATCTTTCACAAATAACTCATCTTAACCCTTGTTGGACCAATGGTGGTTGACAAATTAAATCCCACTTATGTTTTGATAATAATAAAATGTATGGTATCAGAGTAGAAGTATCCGGGGATGGCACACAATAACTTAGCGGAAGAAGGTAATACTAATAATCGCCCTCCTTTATTTAATGGTACTAATTATTCTTCTTGGAAAAATCCTATGAAGTACCACATAATTAGCGAGGGAGTAGAATATTGGAAGATAATTATCTTCGGTCCACAACCACCGTTAAAAGAAAATGGTGAGTTAAAAATAGAGCTGGAATACGATTACAATGACTGGAGGCAAGCCTACATCAACGCGAAAGCGATGAAGCAAATTTATTGTGCTTTCACGGTTGAGGAAAGAAACCGAGTTAATTCTTGCACCAGCGCTAAAGAAATGTGAGAAAGACTTCGCATCACCCATGAAGGAGCCAACCAAGTCCAGGAAACAAAGATCAACATGCTTCTCCATGACTATGAAATATTTGTCATGAAGGAAGGTGAGTCTATTTCCACTATGCTTGATCGTTTTGCAGAAATTATCAATGAATTAGGAAATCTTGGAAAGCACATGACGGATAGCGAGAAGGTGAAGAAAATTCTTCGCTCACTACCGAAGGAATGGGACTCACAAGTCACCGCCATTATGGAATCCAAGGATCTCAATCATTTGGAATTCAACGCCTTGGTGGGATCACTCATCAACTATGAGATCATCTTCAAATCTAGAGGAGGTAGAGGTAAGTCACAAAAGTCAATTGCTTTAAAAGCTAATACTTCTTCCCTTGTTGAAAGTGATGAAGAAATAGATGAAGAGGAGGAAGACGAAGAAATAGCAATGTACGCCAGAAATTTGAGAAAATTCAAAGGACTTCTCAAAAATCGGAGGAAGGAATTAAATGGTGGAAGAAATGGAGAAAGGAAGAAATTTGCCATGGAAAGAGGACATCATGCTAGAGAATGCAAAAGCTCATCCTCAAATTCAAATCTCCATAGAAATGACAAAGGGAAAAAGAAAGCTAGCCTTATAGCCACGTGGAGTGATGATGAGGAAGCATATCAAAGCAATGATGAAAACAACCTTGCTCTTATGGCAGATAGCTTCTCAAGAAGTGATGATGAAGATGAGGTAACTTTCATTGATCAAAATCTTATAGATTCTTTTAATACTTTACAAATTGATTTTGAGGAAGCTATTGAGATCAATAAAAAATTGAGAAAGAAAATAAGAGAACTAATTGCTGAAAATAGTGTCTTGCATGAAACTATTGATGATTTGGAATGCACTAAGGAAGATCATTCTGCATGCCTTGCTGAAAAAGAAAATCTTACTAATGAACTTGGTAGACTTAGAAAGGAGTTTTCTTATGTTGTTGGAAAATTTGCTGGTGGAAATGCAAAGTTTGAAGAGATGTTGTCTTTACAAAGATATTCTATTTCTAAACATGGTTTGAGATATGATCCTTATAATAGAGATTGTTCTTTAATTTCCAAATTTACCAAGGATGGAAAAGTTGCTCAATGTGCTAGACATTTGAAAGATGGTCATATAGAAATTGCATGTAAAAGTATTAGGAGATGTGTTAAGGTTAAGAAAATCTGGGTGATAAAAGGTACAACACCTTCTAATTTGGTTTATATGTCTAACCAAAATGGACCCAAGATGACTTGGGTACCAATAAAAAGAAAAGATGTTTCAGTTGTAGGTACAAGCAAGGAATGAAAATCCACCAAGCACATAGCACATTGATAGTGGAAGTTCAAGGTATATAAGTGGAGACAACAACAAAGTCGACTAATGGGTGTCTAAGTCGACTAATTGGTGACAAGTCGACTTATGTAGGAATAAGTCGACCTATGATATACACAGCCTTTGGGAATGAAGAAATTTCAGGAGAAGTCGACTTATAAAGATCGACAAGTTGACTTATGAAGGTCGATAAGTCGACTTATGGAGGTAAACAAGTCGACTTATGTCTACACGGATTCTTATGCTATTTCAAGTGTGTGGTGCTTCTTATGACTTTCTGATATTTGTATTAATTGTTGGATTGTTATGTTATGAATCTGCATTTTCTTTGTCTTTGCTTATGAACTGCCAGTCGAATATAAGTTATCTGGGTCTTCTTCAAAAATTCTCTTTTTCCTAAAATCTCTGAAAACATATTCTCTTCTACTTTTGAGATTTATTCATGATGATGTTTCTCCACCATGATGATTTTTGTATCTAGCCAAGACCAACATTTCATATCATTTGTATTTGCTTGCTACTTGAGACTATTTGTATTTGATGACTTGTTTCTCTATTTAATGTGATTGCCATATTTCATCTATTGTTGGTTTGTATTAGTTGTTTTGATTATGACAAAAAGGGGAGAAAAATGGGAGATTGGATATTCTTTAGTTACTTGATTAAGGGGGAGTATGTTTATTAAATTTTCCTTGATGAATTTGATCTTACAAGGTTATTAAATTCAATGATTTATATGCTTGAGGGGGAGACTTCTAACCAAAATGACAAGGTATAAAAAAACCTTGATCAATGTTTCTTTGTTTTCATTTCTTAAACAATTTCTAAGTGTTTTGTCATTATCAAAAAGGGGGAGATTGTTGGACCAATAGTGGTTGACAAATTAAATCCCACTTATGTTTAGATAATAATAAAATGTATAGAATTGGTTAAGAAATTGTTTTAGGTATTTTGGGATTGATAATCAAGATGGGCAAGTGCTTAATCATTGAAGAATCAAAATGGAAGTTTCCTATAAGTGAAAGAGGCTTAAATAATGAAGATTATAGAAGATTTGAGTGGATATTACCATTGAAGCTTACATAAGTCGACTAGAACATCATATGTCAACTAATATATGAAGATATGTCAACACAAGTCGACTAACAGCATACAAGTCGACTTATCATGGACCACAAGTCGATTTACACATCACAAGTCGACTTATAGAAGAGCGGAGATGTAAGTTTACGTAAAATGTTGTCACAAGTCGACTTATACAACTCGACAAGTCGACTTATGCGTACAACAAATAAATTCCAACGGTCCAATTAGCCAAAAATGGAAGGGAGATTATTAAGGAATGGTCATTTCAATCTAGCAACGGCTAGGATAAGTCCCAACAGCTATATTTCTTCTTATATAAAGGGTGGATGATTGATGAAGAAGGGACACAAGTTCTAGAAGCCAAAATACTCTTATCTTGCTCCAAATTGCTCATCATTGTTCTTACTTTGTTTACATTTGTATTGAGCACTTGTTCTTAGATCTTTATCCTATTTCTTTTACAAATTGAGTGACTAGTGAAAGGTCACGTGTGAGGTAGCTTGAGCCGGAAATCAAGTGGTGTTGGTAGGATTTGTGCCGGAAGACAAATCATTTGTAAAGGTTGCTTGAGCCGGAAATCAAGCGGTAATTGTAGGATTTGTGCCGGAAGACAAATCAAGTGTAAAGGTAGCTTGAGCCGAAAATCAGGCGGGATTGTAGGAGTTCACATTGAACTACAAAGTGTGTAATAAAGTGGTTTGCAAAATCCTAAGTGGGAGCTTAGGTAGAGGACGTAGGTCTTAGCACCGAACCTCTATAAAAACTGTGTTTGATCTTCTTCCCTACTCTTTTCATTTAAATTTGTTTAAATTATTTTTGTGTGAATTAACTTCTGATTTTATTGTAGAATTTCAAAATGATTTAAAGATCTATTCAAACCCCCCCCCCTTTTAGATCGCTAACAACCCTAAATCATCATTCCTACTTCATTTCTAAACTCATTTCAACACAAAAATCATCCACAAATAACATAATCATTAACCCTAAAACCAAACATATTCTTTAACCCATTCGACGACTTCTAACACATAATCCCCTCTTAACTAACATCAAAACATGTTTCATTCATCTAATCAAGGAGAAAGATGCTTATACTTACTTGATTTGGCTTCAATTTCTTCAAAATCGTCAAACCCTAGCTTTCTCCTCTTCTCTTCTTCTTCCACGGCTTCCTCTCTTCTTTTTCCTTCTCATTTCTCATTTCCTTCTTCTAATTCATACTCTTATTAGTGAGCAATGTCCATTTGCCCTCCTATATAAGTCTTGCAACTCTTAGACTTAAGTGTCATGCCCAAATTGCCCTTATATATTCTTATTACTTTAATACCTCAATTCAGAAATTGAAAATCTTAGGAACTGAATTAAAAATTCGATTCCTTTAGATAACTTGTAGTCCCATGTCTCTAATTTATTTAGAAACAAGAATCAACTTAATTGGATCTCCACAGCTCAAGATATCATCAAAAATACCGAACCATGCTCAGAAAATATCTAACTCACTTTGATTCAATCAATCTCTTTCAATTTAATCTCAGAACAATCATAATTTTTCATCATGATGTAGGTCATTGTCTTAGGAATCCAACACTTCGAAAACTAAATCAATCGGATGTCAGACAGAGAAATTATAAGCAAATGATCGAAAAAGGGGTCGGATTGGGAATGAAATAACAAAAACAGAAGGAGTCAAAATGGCATACAAATAATCGAAATTTCTAAAATTCATAACTCTGGGTCCCGAACTCCAAATTTGACAAATTTGGTATCAAAATAAAGCTCAAAGGAAGCTCTACAACTTCCCTGAAGAACTCACAAATCAATCCCATCTCAAATGGAATCACAAACCAATCAAACTTTCTGTCTATATGAATATCTTTGTAAACAATCACATAACTTCCAAAATTTCTATCTTTCAAATTCCACAACCAGAAATAACATATTATACATCATTTAAAAGCTAGGATGATCCTCTATGACTTTCATGTAGATCACTGAACTTAATTCAGACCACATCGGTACGTGATTTGCCTCAAATTATATTACACCTAAATGTGCACTTATGGACATTTTCACAAAACAAAGCAAATTAATACTTAACTTTGAATTATCATAACTTTCACTCCCGATATCGAAAAATATCAAACTTTATAGAGACAGAAAGCTCTCAACAGAAACTACAAGTTTCATGAAGATCAATATCTCAAATTCTGCTTAAATCAAAAAGTCAACTCTCTACTCCAAAAAATCAAACTTTCTCAATTCTTCATATTCTCACACTTTTTCTCTTTATTTCTTGATTTTTAACTTCCATTTAAAACAATTTATTCACTATCAATTTCATTTAAACTCAAAACCACACTTTCGACCATAATTAATCATAGACATCAATAACAAAAACATATACACGCCTATACTCTCTCATCCTCAACTTACTAAATTCACCTATCTTAATCTCATATAGCAATTCACATTCTTGAATTGTCTTTTTCTTTGCACATGACTAATTCACCACCAATTTCTCATTTCATGTCAAATTTTAACTCAAAATGCTAAGAAAAGTTCGGGGTCCAACATTTCTCCCCCTTTTAAAAGAATTTCGTCCTCGAAATTATTACATGAGTAATCATCAAGTAACTTATTCTCTCAAATAATTTCTTTTAAAAGGTCATAGTCACTTACTTTCTTATCTAAGTCCTCATCATACATGTTTCTCAATTTATTCACAATCTTTCACTTCTTGTATCTAATACCACCAATACCATGTCAAAATCACTATCCACAAACCAATATTTCTTAACATATTTGACACAAGTCAATGGTCCAATTCTTAAGGAACCTTACCATGGACCAATCATCATTCAAAATCAACCTTTTTGAACTTCTATACATATATCTCTATCATTAATCTCATCTTTCAAGCATTTCTTATTTCATCTCACAAATGTATATTCGAAATCAAATCAACAAAGTGATCGAAGAAGCCTAATCATCGTGATATTCTAACCTCAATATCATACACATTCTTATGATCGATCATATAACTCATCATCTCAATCAAACAATCAATTAAGTTCTTCAAATAATTCATGACAAAGACAATCACATCATGTTCACATTCTCACAAAATCAATCTTATCCTTACGAACTCTTATCAATTTCTCATGAAAATCACTCATACACATACGCCCAAGTAAGATCCTATTACTGGGCTCTGATACCACCTATGTTGGATCTCGTTTCTGGAATCCAACTGCTGAAACTTAAAACTTTCACTCTTGCTCTTATACCGCCTATATTGGGACCCGATTTGGGAACCGGACCCCAACCGGAACAACGGAAACACATGACAAAAACGGATCAGATTCTTAATGAGCACAATAAAAATCGAAAAGCTCGGAGTTACAAAATTTTCGAAACAAATAAACAAAACCGATCAATTATACACAAATGTTGGATTCTGTTTCTAGAACCCAACCTCAGAATCATAACTCGAACACATATTCAAAACGTGAGCAAACTTATACTTGGAGAAAGCGAAAGAAATTGGCTTGGAATCAAAACAAACAAACGGTTCAATCGAACTGATACAAATTTCCGACATCCGAGAACGTGTAACTTAGAAAAACTAGCATTGGGTACCTTAAGACTAAACCAATCCAAAACTAGTAATAAATTTTTTTTCTTCTTTATTCAATCTTATACAAATCAAAACAATATAGTTTCCCTTTTTGGAAATTCATCCACAATCAAAACTTAATTCATAATATACACGCCTATACTCTCTCATCCTCAACTTGCTAAATTCACCTATCTTAATCTCATATAGCAATTCACATTCTTGAATTGTCTTTTTCTTTGCACATGACTAATTCACCACCAATTTCTCATTTCATTTCAAATTTTAACTCGAAATGCTAAGAAAAGTTCGAGGTCCAACATTTATAAGCAATGATTTCAAGGTGGGTTACAGTTTTATAATTAAGTAATAGGCCATTAATTTTTTTCTTTCAAATGATAGAAATAAATGATTTCAACTATTTTATAAATGTACATTATAACTCTTGAATGCTTTGAAAAAGTGTTATGTGTTTGGTATGAGCATATTGTGTTGATGAATTATGAAAAAAAAATGTGAAAATGATTTTTGAAGAGATACTACGGTTGTAAAATCAAGTTTTGAAAATGTGCCTTTTTCGGCAACAAGTTTACAAGATATGAAATACATGTTATCTGAGTTTGTGGTGGTCCCCTAAGTTAAGTCAAGTGCACTTTCATAAAAGGCTTCTCTCGCCTGCTTGTTAGTGATATGGAACTCCTTCACAGACTCCCATAAGTTCACGACTACGCAAGACCATTAAGTGGGATTGCGATAGTACATTCTGTTCACGGCTACACAGGACCATTGTATGGAAATGTGTAGTACATTCTGTTTTGGATCCACCCAAACCATTTTGATGTACTTTGTATTGATAAATTTGTTGAATGCATGAATTATATTGCTTACAAATTGCTTGATAAATGAGAATTTGGAAAATATGTGCTTTATGATTGTATGTGAATTTTTACAATAGTTTTGCTTGTTACTGGTTATAAAATTATTACCCATGAGCTTTAAGCTCACCCCCTCCCATTCCGTCCCATCTCTAGGTGAGGTTTAAGAGATCGAGTAGTCAAGAGTCAAGACATAACTCCGACTAGGCTTATTTTGCTTTTGAAGTTAGTTTTTTGTAAAAGAAGGCTTTAATTGCATTTCGAGAAATTCTACTTTTGCAAACGATGTATTTTTTTGGGTTTATGTTGTAATGTGGCTTGAAATGCCCATTAAAGCTTTGTAAACTCTTCCTTTCGTTATCAATGAAATATGGTTGATGTTGCTTTTAGCTTTCAAATGTTTCTCATTACAATCGATTTGCAATGAGAATAAGATTTTGGAAGGTTGCTTGTGTTTATGTTCAAGTTTATTTTTGTCTTTGGGTGGAATTGTTGAAGATGGTTGAAAGAATTTATGTTTGCATGTAGTATGATAGGTAGTTTTAGGTTATGGGTTCTACTACAGGGGTTTTCACCGCGGCGAAGCTAAGAGTTTGCCACGGCATAATTAACCCGAAGCTTTTTATTTTTGTTAGCGTGGTGAGTTCGCCACAGAGAGATCAAATGGTCCCCGCAGCGAAAGTTCAATTGTTCGTCCCGACGAAAGTTCAATCGTTCGTCGCAACGTAAGATTTCCAAAGGGTCAAGGGATTTTTCCAATATGTGGTTTCGCCACGGCGACGCCCGCCTTTTTTTCCCAATGATTTTTCTTTTAATTTTTCCAAACTTTAAGTGTTCCTCCACGCTTAAGTTACATGATCTTATGTCTGATGTTAGGCTTTGAAAACGGGGCCTAACACTTGAAGTAATCATCGATCACTATCAAGAAATAGTGATTTCCCGATAAATCAAATTGAGAATAAGGACACCATAACCCCATATG
Organism: Erythroxylum novogranatense; assembly: GCA_029891385.1. Classification (NCBI taxonomy): domain Eukaryota; kingdom Viridiplantae; phylum Streptophyta; class Magnoliopsida; order Malpighiales; family Erythroxylaceae; genus Erythroxylum; species Erythroxylum novogranatense. The sequence continues at coordinate 24,510,632 of CM057230.1, read as the reverse complement.
TATGTTCAAATGGCAATGAAGTTGATAGAACATATGAAGGAAAAGGCAATCTCTTTTGCTTTGCTTTCGGACAAGTGTTAAAAGGACCATTATTCACTATTTGTATATCAAGAATTGAAACTAACAAAGATTTGATACATGAATTGGAATGTGACATAATCTATGGTGCCAAATGTCAGAGTTAACACTACATATGACACTATTATTGATGGAATTAGAAACACTGGACTTATTAAGAGACGCTTGAGAGTTTTGTTGCAGATAGTAAAACCAATCCACCATGTTAGCTAATCCAATCCTCATCCATGCTAACATGACCTAGATAAAATAGCAATGAGATAAGAATATGAGACAGATTTGATTAACGGTAATGATGTTACTAACTGAAAGTAAATTGAAAGTAAAGGAAGGTATGACAATCACATTATGCATAATAATGTTGGAGTTAATTACAACAATTCATATATGAGAAACTCTAATGGTTGTTCCATTTAGTAATTTGACAAAGAGGTTTGAGACTGGAATGCACTATGCAATATATTCAATGAAGCATGTTATATGGTCTGTACACTAGTATCTATAATCCAAAGAGTTATGTCAAATTTGGTGTTCAATAATTAATGATAGTAGCAACATTCACAGCTGAAAACACTGAATTTTCCATACCTTCCATATTGGACAATGATACATTGTTACTGATATTGGAGAAATTTACACTCCCAGAGGTAGGAACTTGTTCATTTAACAATAAGAAAAGCTTCTAAAATGTAGTCTTTCGATAGGTTCAGTGAGATTCCACTGTCTTTGATGTTCAAATTTGTTGGTATTGACTTCTTTCTACTGGCCTGATGAGCTAAATTCTAAATGTTGCCTTGAGGCTTTGCTTTAAACTTGAAATTTGGAGGATAGCCAATTAACTTAAAACATTTATCCTTGGAATGTCTTGATTTTCCACAATATTCATATACCAGTCCATTATCCCTCCTAACAGCCATAACAATAGATTCATCAAAATTTTGACACTGAATTAGGATTTCTCTGGTAAGGAAATGGCTTTATAGCTATAATCTGTGACCTTATGGCCTGAAACGATTCATTCAAGCCATTAAGAAATTTAAAGATTTGATCCTTCTGCTCTTTATCAACATATACTTAAAAACATTCATTATTTCATCCTCTACATATACAATGTAATAGAGGCCTAAAATTCCTAAACTCTTCCCAAATTCTATTCAACACAGTAAAATAAACATCCACATATTTGTTTCCTTATGCAATTATGCAGAGAAGTTACTGCAAGTGACAGATTCTTGAGTCATTTAGTTGAGAAAACCTCTAACTTAATGTCTGGCAAATATCGCTCACATCTTCCATATAGAACACTGTAAAAGCAATAGGAGAAGAAATAGATCTCAATAACCATGCTATAATCAAGTTATTACACCTTATCTAAGGGAGATACAATGTGTTGTCTGTACTTGGCGTTGGAATAGATCCATCAAGAAAACCTTACTTGTTTTGAATAGAAACAACAAGCAAGAATGATCTTCTCCATGCTGCATAATTTGTGGGAATCAATTGTGGAGTAACCATCAGTAAGCTATGGTTTTCTAAAAAATGTAGAAAATATGTTGACGATGAATCCTCAGCAGGATTGGTTGAAGCTGCCATTGTTGATGTCTTTGAATCAAAAAACTTAAAATATCTGGTTATGAAAGGAATAACTACCTTAGATCAAGAAAAATGAGAAGGATCTAAAATCTTCTCTGATAATATGAAACAATTTTAAAACAAAATTTGGAGAATGAAAAATCTATCTGTATTGAGTTGACAGTGTTCTATTTATATGCAATTGGTCAAAGTTAGTTACAACTAATTAACTGATTACGTAACTAATATAATTCATAAATATATTTACGATTAACCAGCTCTTCCACTATCATTTGCCTTCCTCATTCAGCTTATTTCATTCACAAGAAACAAATCTAAAAGCATTAGTTAAAGCCTTCCATTCATTATAAATAGACTTTATTTTAATAACAAAAGGGAAAACATCTTCAGAGAAAGATGAAAGAATCCAAGAAAAGAGCATTTTATCCTTTTAAAACCAAGATAAGTAATCATAAATTAGAAATTGTTTGATTGGGATTAGAAGAGGAGGGAATAAGTTTTGGAGGTGCAGGGTTTATTCCATCAAATTTAGAAGAGGAAAAAATTGAGTTTTCCAGGGGAGTTAATTTCTAGATGTTAATTTAATGGCAAAGGTATGGTGAGAAGAAGTTGAAGTAAAAGAAGTGGGAGCTACCATGATTACTTAAGAACTAAAGTTTTCACACAATCTAAAGCTTTAATACTATGTTAATATCAAGATAAAGGATTAATTTTTTAATTGAATGATTTAAGTGTTACAACGACATATTTATAAACAAGATTTACACACGATGAGAATAAAATTAAATCTAAGATACATGAATATTTTGTGATACAATTTGAAGGATAAAAAATAAGTGGCTAAAATCATAGATCATACTCATTGACATTTCTAAACAAATGGTTAGTCTTCACAACATCTTAATGAAGAAAGATACTAAGGATATATTCTTTGGAAGTGAAAAGATGATTAGAGAAATTTATACAATTAAAAAACATGATTTTGATAACATCTCGTGATATTAACCACCATATATTATCTAATTTGTCATTATTTTCACATGTATATGTAAATTTTGTTGCATCTTTATTTAGTCTTATCATTTATTTTATTTCTCCTTATCCAGTTATCATCAGGTTTTATATTAAGAGATGTTACTCAGTTAATAATGCATAACATACAATATCATTTTTTTTCATATTGCTTTGTTCTTTCATGGTATCAAAGCCTATGCCCAATTTTCCTTAAATAACTCCTTTTTTTTTTGTCAAACCACAATACCCCAATTTAGAACACTCAGCACAAACACCAATTTAGAATCAGCCTAATACGACCATAGAAACCAACTTATTCCTACATATTCAGAAGCACTTCGGTATCCAAAAACACACCAGTAGTTTTCACCAAGACACCAACAAAATCAACACAACACAAGAAGAATTTCGCAGTTATAAACATGTTAGAAAAAAAATCTACCTTCATTGTCATTCAACCAAGTCATAAATTTCTTGGCTGCACTGCTAGATTGTAGAAACTACTTGATATTGAGAAACCAAATTGAGCTATACTCATTACCTCAGACCTTATTGGATATGTTGATGGGACCATTTCTTCTCTAGGAGAACATGTGAACCCTCAATCCACTGATTACATTAAATGGAAGAAGATTGGTTGGCTGACTTACTGCTTTCTCACCAGATCACTCTTTAGCTCAACTGCTAGACTTGCACTAGGACGCAACACAGCTTATGACCTCTGAGTAGGACTTGAATATCACTTCATGTTATAATCTACATCACAACGTTCCCTCCTTCGCTGGAAACTTCACACTCTTAAAAAAGGTTCCAACATTGATCGTGTCGTTCAAGCTTTAAAATTTACAAACTCTCAAATATTGCAAGCGCACAGGTTGTTGCTACAATATAAAAGGTGTCAATCCTATGAGGAGGGGGATTAAGCTAATCCTAAAAATCTAAGGCTAAAAAGATATGAAACTAAAAATAAATAAAGCAACGAGAAGTAAATACGAGAATTGACTTCAATCAATTAAATCATAAATTAAATATGATGGAATTAACAATTGAGCAATAAGCACGTACGATGGAAATCAACCAAGAATTTACCAAGTTATGAGAAAAGGGATTTTACCTATGATTAATGCTAACCTAGCTGATTATGTGTTAATGGGGTGTCGGTTCTCTATGATCCTAGCGCTAATTACTCTTTATAACAATTAACCCTAATTGGATTATGAAATTTGTAATATCTCAATTAACAAATTATCCAAAATCCTAATTAGATCTTAAGGACTCTAATAAACTATCGAAATAGCACACGAGATCTCTCTTCCTACAATTACCAATATGATTTGTCATGGTTTCTATTAAATCGCCTAGCTTTCATTAATCTGATTTGATGGTTTTTCATTCAGTTCTCCCTCTCAGTTTGTTACCGAATTATGCAAGGACGCAATCAAATCATGACATTGATTTAATAAATACAATTAATTAAATTATCATTAAATGAAAATAAAATCCTAAATAAGAGTTAGAACATCATTAACATTTTACCATTTATCATATACAATCCATCCCAAATTTATACATTAATAAAATTGAAATGAAAAGGAAATAGAAACTTAAAATGGACGATCTGAGAAGGCAGCAGTATCATGAAATCTCCTGATCCGGGAAGCACGTCGAGACCAATTCTTCTCTGTAACATCCTGTTACTTGAATTAAGTTTAATTGGTGTTTATTAGAGATTAATGAGAAATTAAGAAGCATAATTCCCGCTTATGCATGATTGTGATTTACACATTTATTTTGCACATTCATATGATTGTACATGCATTCATTGGCATTTCCGGGTAAATTGGTTTATAAATAAAAATTGTGGATTTATTTGGAATGTATTAAAGGTGATTTGGCAATTTTTGTACATTTCGGGTATTTTAGAAATTTTTGGTGAATTATTTTTTAGTTGAAATTTTATTTGGAGACTATTAGTATTATCTCAGAATTTTTGGTGAATTTAAAAAATTTTCCAATATTTAAGAGTATTTTAGACTAGGAAAAATATTAAAATAATGGACCAATTATATTGTGACATGTAGCAACTTATAGATGAGACAAATGGCTCACATGCATGATGACATGTGGAGAGGTGTTAGGCAAAAATAGAAATTATTGTTGTGTTCTCCACCTTTGTTCTTCACCATATACATCAACACCAAAATTCTTTTTGTTCATCCATCTCATCACTGAATCAGCTAATTGCTTCAAGTTGCATGTTTGGCTTTGGATTCTAATATCAAAGTAAGAACTTTAATCTGAAACTTGTGTTGTTGCTCTTTATTTTCGTTATTTCCATCCACCAAAAGTATTATGGGCTTTGTAAAGGATTTGTGTTGATGATGTTTTAGTGTGTGGAAATAGATACATGCATGAGTAGGGGTAGGAAGAAATAGTTTCAGTGATGATTAATGAGTTAGAAAAGAGGCTGAAAGTGTGAAAAAGAATGCAGAAAAAGAATGAAAGTGTAGAAACTTTGGTGAAATACGTGAATATAATTGTTGTTTTTGAAGTTGTGTGATCTTGAATTTTGAGAGGTCTTGATAGTGAGCTGAATGCAAATGGGACTGGAAAAGCACGATAAAGGTTCTATTTAGGATTTGTTGTTAAGCGTAAAAACAAAATTCACAGTAGAGAGAGAAAGGAAAAACAAAAAAAATGGTGATATCTTATATAATTTATGTTTTTTATGTTTGTGTTTACTTTTGAATTTTGAGTTGTTTTAGAGTAAATGGACTTGGAATGGGAGTAGAAATGTGAGAGTATAAATTAAAGTGAAAAAAATATGCAGTTTATGGTGAAGAAGATGAAGCCTGCGTTTGAGAGAGAAGAGAAGACTAGTTGCACCCAAAGGCTTTTCCAAAACTGAACTGTTTTGATTCTTTTAGCCATAACTTTTTTATCTGAACTCCAAATAACTTGAAACTTGGACCAATAGATTCCTAAGGCATTTTTCGTTCTATGAATAAAAATTTAGAGTTATCTGAATTGATTTGAAAGTGATTGATAGGATGAAAGTGTGGAAGTTTACTGGAATGTTATGACCTGGAAATTTCATGATCATGTTTCGGTTTTCTAATTATAACTTGAGCTGTAGACTTCTGAATGAGTTAATTTTTAATTCATATTAAGATATAGACATATTTCTACAAATTTTGAATTTTAATTTTGTCTCTAAGATTTTCAAAATTGACATGAAACTGAGTTTTAGCTTAGGTTGTAGCATTACCAGGGACAGAAATCATGTCATGTGGTTATTGAATAAACTGTATTGATGTGGGTCGAATTAGGCTGAGTTTTCTTCACCAAAATGATAGTTTATTCTCTTAACTTTAAATTGGTATAAAGTTTGTAATTTTTGGATGTCTGAGCTGAAAAATATGAGTTGTACAATTAGAGGGTATGATCATTTACTAACTAAAAGTTCAAATGTGCACAGTCTATGATATTTTACGCATAACTCGTTGAATACTAAATCAAATTGGATGATCTTAGAGTCATTAGAAACTTAAGACACTGCAGAATAATTTTCAAGTAGAAAGTTTTTCCTAATTTGTCATTTACTCTTTCAAATTAATTATTCAAAGTTGACCCAAAATCATGTGGGTAAAAATTTTGTAATGGTCAATTAAGTTATGTAATGGATGTCACATATGCTTTATTATGGTCCAATTATAAGTACTAATGTTATTAATGAACGATTTGATATCTGATCGATTTGATGATGAGAATTACAATAAGATACCTGGAATTGTCATTAAACATGCATTGTGCATACTTTCTATACATTGATGTGCATAAAAGAACACTTGTGCATTTGTGCAAAAATGTGATATTTGTGAATGTGTTGTGTATGTTTTATAGGAGCCAAGTGGACGCTAGACAGATATTGTCGGACCATCCAAACAATAGCATATTGGAGTGTTCTGTGAGTCAATCTAGATGATTTCCTAGGATTGATTTGATTTGAATTTAATTTAATTTCTTACACTTCCAATATTATTGAACTATTTATGAGTTGTTTCTGGATTTCGAACCTAAGGTTCGAGGAGTTTAATAGTTGGGCATGTATTGGGAGTGTTTTGATTTGATATGAATTTGACAAATTTAATTTGATTTATTAAACTTCTAATATTATTTACTGTTTGTGAGTTGTTTTTGGATTCTGGATCTGAGGTCCAAGGAGTTTAATAGTTTGACATGTATTGAGAGTGTTTTGATTTGATATGAATTTTTGACATTTGATTCTTAACGAAAATTGAATGTCGGACTTAGGTCCGATGATTGTAAAACCTTGCCTAAGCATTTGTATAAGATTGTGATATATAAGATTTTCTGAAATTGCTGCATTTCATAAAATGCATGCTCAGATAATGGCATTGTGACTTGAGTTGCCAGTATGAAGCACTTCCACGTAGAACTTTGCTCCGTTATTTCTGATTTTGCACGTGGAGCTATGCTTCGTGATTCTGTTTAACTGAGCCCTATAGGCCGGTATTTGTATAAATTTGTGATAGGCACTCGGTCACAATAATAAGAAAGAATGTTGAGTCTCATGCATATAATATTATAAGATTGAATTTCTTTTAATGATCTGCAAAGCTTAAACGAATGATAAATTGTTATGATCTATTTGTTATACTTGGCTATATGGATTGTGAGATTATAGGATATACCATGTTGTGCGAATATCTGGAGTGTATATATGATCTGAATGAATATGTGTGAAATATGTGGTATGTGTGTGTAATCCGGTGAAATCATCAATGATGGTTCACTCATTGAGTTTGCAAAACTCATAAATATTGCAACATAATTTTTCAGGTACAAGACAGGAGACTTAATGTTTATTTTGGATTAGAAGAACAGTTTGGACTAAGTTATGGCTCAGAGGTCTGTCAATTGACGTCATAGATTTATAGCTTTTATTTTGTAGATTTTGCTAGAACCTGTGTGAGATTTTGTATATATTCGTCTAATGAAGACAGTGTAAATATTTGTGAATGAATGCAATGAATGGTTTTAAAATTTGATGACTTTTGATTATGTTAGATGATGTCATGTGTAAGTCGGATCTATTTTGCTCTATCATGCCATTATCATAGGATATGTACTTGAATGTTCCTGAATGTTTAGGTATGTACCCTATGGTAGTGGGATGCTGCATTTTTGGTATCAGAGCATGGTTTGGTATCTTTAGGGACAAATATGAGTTAAGAATAATGAGATATTCCTATAGTGATCGCAGCTTTTGTTTGTTATAGGTCACCTTCCATAGGAGATCGCATTGAAGAGTCAGCTGACATGGAGTCCATAGGAGTCAATTTAGAGTCTCCTGTACCTGAGTTTGCTCATATGCCACCAAGAATTTCCGTGAGGCGAGAAAGAAGATATAATAAGCTGAGAAAACAATGGGTTGCGGACTTCTACGAAAGTACAGACCTGAATGAGGTAGAAGGGTGGCTTGAGCGAACTAAAAGAGTGTTCGATCAGATGGACTGTGAGGCAGATGAGAGATTCGACTATGCTGTCTCACTCTTGCAAGGTCCTGCATATCAGTGGTGGAAAACTGTTCTGGGTAGCACCACTAGACCTTATAGCTTGACCTGGGAGGATTTTCTGAGGGTGTTCCGAGAGAATTACATGCCAAAGATTTACATGAATCGAAAAATGAAGGAATTTCTAGTGTTAGACCCCGATCCCGGGAGCCCGACTGTCCGGGGATGTGAGCCCGAGTGGAGCCCATCCCCGAGACACTTGCCTTGCTGAGACCTTAAACTTGACACTCTTACTCTTACTATAGTACCATAGACGTCGGAACCCGTTTTCGGAGCCCAACTTTCGTTGTCCTGAAACCTTGCGCTTATAATCTTGCAGGATTCTTAATTGTAACTCCACTTTCGTGGCAAGCACACACCATGTATACACTAAAATCATGGGTTGACTTATTCATATAATTTGTAGCTTTATGTCTCAAGTTCTCCCTGAAACAAGAATCACCTTAATCGGAGTCATATACTCAAGATACACTCCAAAAACCTAAGAGAGTTCATACCCGAAACATGCCCTCTTAACTGACCTTTCACTTGTTTTAGAACAAACTTTCTCAATTTAACTCCAATTGATACCGGATTTTATGGAGTGAAAGATATTTGTCTTATAAATCCAATGGTTCAAGCTTCACCTCATTTGGTGGTCGTATGAGGGAAATATGCCCAAAACAACAGACCATGCTCACTTCCGAAATCGAATCAAAACTCTTTTGGCGCGATTGCTATAACTTTTAATTTATAGCTCCAAATGTTTTCGTTCCTTCACCATATGAAAGTAGACATATAGATCTACAACTCTTATGAAGACTACAAAGGCTGATTCTATCTCCTACATTCTGCAGCGTCCTATTTTTCCATCATCTCATTTCTATCATCTGGTTTTTTATCGTCTGATTTCTATCATCTGGTTTCTATCTTCTGCTTTCCTTCCTTCTGCTTTTCTATCTTCTGATTTCCTTCCTTCTGCTTTTCTATCTTCTGATTTCCTTCCTTCTGCTTTTCTATCTTCTGATTTCTATCTTCTGCTTTTCTATCTTCTGATTTCCTTCCTTCTGATTTCTATCTTCGATTTCCTTCCTTCGCTTTTATCTTCCGATTTCCTTCCTTCCGATTTCTATCTTCCGATTTCCTTCCTTCGCTTTTCTATCTTCCGATTTCCTTCCTTCGATTTCTATCTTCTGATTTCCTTCCTTCTGATTTCTATCTTCGATTTCCATCCTTACGCTTTTCTATCTTGATTTCCTTCCTTACGCTTTTCTATCTTCGCTTTCCTTCCTTACCTTTTCTATCTTCCGATTTCTATCTTACCTTTTCTATCTTGATTTCCTTCCTTCTGATTTCTATCTTCTGCTTTCCTTCCTTCTGCTTTTCTATCTTCTGATTTCCTTCCTTCTGCTTTCTATCTTCTGATTTCCTTCCTTCTGCTTTTCTATCTTCTGATTTCTATCTTCTGCTTTCTTTCCTTCTGCTTTTCTATCTTCTGATTTCCTTCCTTCTGCTTTTCTATCTTCTGATTTCCTAGTACGGATCATATCTTTTGACTCCGAACTCCAAATTTAGCAAACGATATAACCTTGGAAAACTCTAAACTCCTACTACAATCTTCATGAAGACTCATTGATCTAATTCATACCCAAAGAGGGTCTAATATTGAGGTAAATCTTGTCAAATTTTAGGAAAATTTGACAGACATCCCCTTAAAATGCAACTACCCAATTTTCAATTCTAAGACTTCCACCGCATAAAACTCATCATACAACCTCATATAACATGATTAAACCCTAAGGTATCTTCAAACACCATTCAAGCAACAGCCACACTCTTAATCATCTATCATATCCAAACTATAACAATGATTCAATTGTCTTAAACATACATGGATTTCTCAAAATACATTAAAACCGAACATTTTGCTTTCATATTTCATTCATTCCATCTTCATCAAATCATGTCATATTCATACAATGCTTTAGTGGGCATTTCAAGCCCAATTACAATGAAGTTTCAAAATACAATATCTTCTCAAAATGCAACTAAAGCATTGTTTTACAAAATCATTTCAAAAACAAAATCAAAAGAAAACTTGGAGTAAATGCCTTTAAGCTTGCTCCTCGGGATCCCGCTCATTTCTGGAAAATTTTTAGGGGTGAGTGTCGCTCCGTGGGTAACACATTTATATTTATATATCAAGCAGTCCTATTAGTTATTCATACTTTTAGCAATCTTTCAATACAATCATAATACATGCATCATGCAATGTTCATCAATACTCAAACATAATTTCTCACAATTCAAACATTCATCATTCTTGCATTTTCATGTTTTCACATATGAAACACATCAAATGGCTCGGTAAGTCCTTATTCTTGGCAATCATATAGTCTCATTTCATGAGTCTATATGGGCAAATCTTTAGGAGTCCAAATGTTGGATCATCCTATGCCACAATCAGGCAGTAGGCGAAGGCTTCATGGTCAACGCACGTGATTCTTAGGACAATACCTTACCCACATAACATAGCAATCATGAATCATACAAGGAAATTGGACTGTTCTTATCCAATTCATTGTTTCTTTGAAATCATCTTTTCATACATCGTTCATGCCTTTCATTATATTCATTCAACAAGTTTCTTCATGACAGTTTCAATCATCATCAAGCATTTAATACACTCACATTCATCATTCCATCACACACATTTAATACATCACACACATTTAATACAACAACCAAGTGATCAAAGCTCATTAATGTCATGCATTTATTTACATTTGTAGCTTATATACATAAAGATAAATATGAAACCCACCTTTTATCCTTGCTTAAACTTGCCTAAGGAAGTTCCTCTCCTTTTTCTTCTCCTCTTTCTTGTCCTCCTTCAAACATAACAAGAAAATAACCCCATATCAACATAGGGTTTAGAAATTGAAATACCTAAAATCTAAATCATGAAATTCATAAGAGAATCACTAGACCCATCTTATTCTTCATCTTTCTAACCAAAACCCAAATAAAACTTAACCTTAAACCAAGAACTTACCTTAAATCCTTAACCAACCAAGTGGTTTCTTGGTTCAAAGTGAAGCTTAGACTCTCCTCCACACTTTTCTTCTTGGACTTTCTTCAAAACCCACTCACTTTCATGGAAATGCCAAACCCTAACAAGCCTCTTCTTTCTCCTTTTCTCCCTCCTTTCACGACACTCTTCTTTCCTCTCCTCCAAATTTCGTTTCTATCTTCTTTTCCTACAAAATCACTTATCTCCTTCCTTATATACTCCTTTCTAAATTACTTAAGCCCAATAAGCCTAAGCCCAACTTACTTCCTTCTTCTTTCTTCTTCTTCTTTTTCATTTCTCCTCCTTACTTACTCAAGCCCACTAACTCTTTTCCTTCAAGCCCATTGCATTAAATTCCTCCCTTCTTTCTCACTTCATTTGGACCCAAAGCCTAATTAATACATTAATTACACCTAACTCACCTAAGTCCAACTAACATATTTAACTTCATAAATTCTTCACCTAACTCATTAATGTTATCATATATTAATTTATGACACCTTAATTAATGCTAATCTAACTTAATCAATTTAATCAAATCATGATTAATCCTAAAATATTTTGGGGCTAACATTTCTCCCCCCCCTTAAGAAATTTCTTCCTCGAAATTCTTACCTGAGTCATTGAAAAGGTGTGGATACTTCTCCTTCATTGCATCCAAAGGTTCCCACGTCGCCTCTTCAACTGCATGATTCCTCCACAGGACCTTGACTAGCTTGATTGTCTTGTTCCTGAGGATCTTATCCTTGCTATCCAGAATTGTCACAGGTCTTTCTTCATAACTCAAATCATCGCTCATTTGAACTTCGAGGTCCGAATGATGTGAGAAGGATCGATCTGCACCTCCTCAAAGATCGAGACATGGAACACATAATGAATCTGCGACAATTCGACGGCAATGCTAACCTATAGGCCAACGCCCAATCCTCTCAATACTTCATACGGACCCACATACCGAGGGCTTAACTTCCCTTCTTATCAATCTCATAACTCCCTTCCATGGAGACGTCTTGAGGAACACCTTGTCACCCATTGATATTCCAATTCTTTTACGTTAGCATCGCATAGCTTTTCATTCATCGCCCCGGGCGGCCTTAAGTCATTGTTTGATTTCCTCCACTTTCTCAATCGTCATCTGGACCAACTCTGGTCCCACTAGCTTCCTCTCACCTTCCTCATCCCAGCATATCAGAGTCCTGCATCTTCTGCCATAAAGGGCTTCATAAGGAGCCATCTGTATGCTCGAATGGTACGAATTGTTGTAAGCAAATTCGACCAACGGCAAATGATCATCCCATGCTCCTCTGAAGTCCATGACACATGCTCTAAGCATCCCCTCTAGAGTCTGGATTGTCCTCTCAGACTGACCATCCGTCTGAGGATGAAACGCCGTACTGAAATTCAGCCTAGTTCCTAATGCCTCCTGCAGACTTCCCCAAAATCTCGATGTGAATCGTGGATCCCTGTCGGATATTATAGAATCCAGAACTCCATGCAACCTTACCACTTCATCAATATACTTCTGGCTAAGACTTGCAACGAATGCTTGCTTGGCGCCGAAAATGGGCTGACTTGGTTAACCGATCAACTATAACCCAAATGGCATCATGCTTCACGGGTCCTAGCAAACCCATTAGAAAATCCATCGTGATCCTTTGCCACTTCCATTCAGAATGGACAATGGCCTTAGCATGCTCGATCGGCGACTTATCGCTCAATTTAAGAATTGATCCTTGAAACCGGTCAAATAAAATTTATACCAAGGATTGCAATACAGATGCAACCTCGGTCGACTCTCGAGGAACCAATGCACCAATTGATTCTAAGACTAGCCTAATGTTTGAATTATGCATGCAATGAAAGCAATAAAAGGGGTCTTGATTGATTAATCTAAAATTAAACTAAACTAAAGCAAAGGTAAATATTTTTTGGATTTTGAAAAGATAAGGCAATTTAAATTAAATGAGACCGAAAACTATTAATTAAAACTCTCCGAAAATGTGGCTCGGGTCATCATCGCTCAAAATAATATCGGGTTTGAAATCCACTAAGTTTCAAAGCTAAACCTTAATAACTCGTTAAGTCTAAGATTTAATTAATCAACTCGATTAGCTAAATCTTGTTAAAACCATTAGTGTATGTATAGAATGATTAATGCAATAAATCAACCAAATAATAACACAATCAACTTAATCAAACATAACTAGGCAGATTAAATCAATTAATGCAATCATCCAACTGATATACATGAACTCCATGTATTTAAGAACAACATTCAACAATAATCAATCCATAACATAAATCAAAGTTTAACATCCGATTAAACTATAACCGGATTCAATCCATCATACAAAGGCATTCTCCAACTCGGAGTTGATACAAAATATAACGAAATCTAAAACTAAGATTGATTACCTGTTAAGCTCACGGAACTCGCACTTTACTCCATCTTCAAGAGTTCGGAGACTTAGCCACGCATCACGCAGAAGAGTCCATCTTCTTTGGGGCACCGACGACGCCATGACTCGAGACGGTGAAGGATGAATGAATGGTCGCGACGAAATAAAGGCAGATGAGAAGATGGTGAAAGTAGACGATATCTGTTGCCTCCGAAACAAGCTGCAAAAACCAGAGAAAACCAAAAACTATTAGACGAACGGAGAAAACAGAGAAGAAGAAATTCACCTCTGGAGTGCGGCTCGCTCGTTTTTGCCCTAAATGGCAAAATTTTATAGGAGGTTGTGCGGGCCGGGTCAGAACAGTGGATTAATTTCCATTTATAGTCCGGGTTACCCGACATTCGCTGCGGCGAATGGCTGTAATTCGCCATGGCGAATGAGTTTAGTCACCGTCGCGTGAATAAATTAAATACCATTAATTTGTCTGCGACGAATGGAGGCCTTGGTTCGCCTCAAATAATCTTGCGGCGTGTTGACTTCTTGAATGTTGACTCCTTTGGTCCTACAAAATACAACCCATTTGCAGATCAATTGTCCCAATAAAATTATGCGTAATTAATAACAATTGACAACAAAATACCGACAATGTGCAATTTATCAAAACTCAAATGCGGGACCAAAATAAGCATAAAATCATAGATCGAGTCAACAAATGCATAATTACTAAAGAAAACGGGCCTAATTTATAGTATAAATTTGGTCCAATCAAATTCCCACACTTAAACCTTTGTACTCTGAACAAAGCTTATAAGAGTCAAAAGGTACAAGAGTAAAAGAAAATTCTGCCCATGCTCAAACAACAACCAAAATTGACTCAATCCACTTTATCGTAATTCAACGCAGAAATTGAAAGAGTGCTAATAAAACAAACATTGAAAGAATTTAAGCACAAGAGATTGAACAACGGAGAATCACTCAGATATGGTGTTTACGCCAACTCACTTGTATAGTAGGGATATTTTCTCTCAATCTACTTAATACATCTCCTACCATAAGCTTGTATCAATTTTATTTCTCCACTACAAGGACTATCAATTTGAAGATTAAGAGGTCTTTAAGGGTTGTAATGAGCGGAAGGCTAAATGAATGAATGATGTGAGAAAAAGAAAAAAAATATGAGCATGGCATAAAATGAGGGATCGATGTCGATAATCTATACTAAAACTAGACCTCTACTCAACTTTTTTTTTTAATCTCATTTTGAGATACTAATCCCATTTTGGGATTCAATACACATTATTATCCCTTTTTTTTTGAATAAACAAGTCTAACTTTTTTTTCTTTTTTTTTTCAATTAAAAATAGAACAAACTGACTATTGACATCATCTGAAAATAATGCATGCAAATGCTCATAGCAAGAAGGCTCAAAGGGGCTAGCAAGGAAACGGTGTTTAGGGGTTGGTGTTTGGGGAAAGAAATTTGAAAGAACGCCTCTATCATATCCACAAAAATCTAGTCCATCAAGCTTTGAGTAAAAGCGACACAAGTTCTAGAGAAGTATGAACTAAGGATGCACACACAAAATATAGAAGAAAATCTTTGGCTCGAATATCCTTCCAACAAGGTTTTGTCTCAATGATCAATCTCAAAACTTAAAACTTAAAATGCTACCTTGTTAGCATGCTCCCATTTACTTTGTTTTGAAAACTTCAAAAGTTAAAATTTTGCCAAAACCAATTATCGTCAAGAATGGAGAGCATTTTCACAAAAACTCAAGTATCGGTTTGAAACTTATAAGGGCTTTGCATGCAAGGCACAAAAGAACGAAAGAAAATGTTTGATTGAGTCCAAATTTATCAAGAAAAGCAACGGGCCCACAAAATTATGCACAAGTTTTAATAGGTGTACAATGCAAAATATAAAGGAACGGCTCCCCACACTTAAACATGGCATTGTCCAATGACAAAAGTAGCGAACACAGAGGAAGCGAAACAAAATAGACAAAAAGAAATGTGGATATATCATTAAGCTTAAAATGTAATGTACAAAAAGAGGATCCGAAGAACGAACTAAAAAGTACAACGAAGAAAAGAAAATACAGAAAAAACAACAACAAAAGAAAATAAAAAGCCTAGACTATGTGGCAGGATCGTCAGCTGGCGGGGCAGCAGTAGAAGAGCTAGGAGCATCTGAAGAAGCCGGTGCCTGAGGCGGAATAGGCAGCCCGAGGTGGGTCGCAATCATAGTGAGCAGGGAATGCGTGGCGGCCACCTGAGTCTCGAAAGAAGTGAACCAGGCCTGAAGCTGAAGGACTTCCTCACGCAGCAGAGCCACCTCAGAAGGAGCGGGGGGAACAGAGGGCGGGGATGGAAGACGAGGCAGAGCCTCGGGGGAAATAGGAAGGACGGGAGGGTGGGAGAAGGGGCTCTAGGTGAGGGATGGCTAGGGGAAGGTGAGGGAGAGGAAGAAGATGCTGAAGCAGGTTGGGCAGGAGGTGGGGGTGGGATGGCACGTGGCTGACCTAAACGGACATAGACAAATTGAGAGGCAGGCGAAAAGGTGAGATCGGCCGGATGTTCCGGGACTCGATAGGCCCGGAACAGGTCAGAAATGAGATGGGGGAAAAGGAGTTTGTGTTTAGGGTTGGTAGAGAGAACACACTGGCGAAGGGCAGCAGAAATGGCGGGGGCTAGGTCTATGTGACGGCCAATCATCGCAAGTATATATATAGGCCTGCTCTTTGGGAATGTTGGAAAGATGGAGGGTCGGCATAATATTGTTACATATAAAATGTAACTAAGGACGAGCTTCAGGAAGGAGGGTGGTCCGACGGATGTATCGTTGAGAACCACGGGGTTGAAGCCACTGAGACCCTGCAGTGCAGAGAGTACCAATGACTTCCTCCCATGGGTAATTACGGAGAAGGTCAAAATATTGGCAATGAGGGACGACGGGAAGATGGTAATGCTCACGGATAATTACGGAAGTGAAAACATCGGGAATGGAAACACCCCGAAAATTAATTCGTTAGGTATGGGAGTAGCGAGCATATGAATAGTATTGGCAGACAAATGTGAGGTTGCCAATAGAATTAGGTTGAGCAAGGCCAGCTAAGTCTAATTCGAAAAGCTGACGGACAAAAGGGTTTGTTGCAGGGGTGAGAGGAAATGGTTTTTCCTTAAGTATATCTTGACTGGCAACACGAGTTGCCAGCTGATCGTACTCAGGATCTACCGGACGAGAGGGAAAACGGGAAGGTTGCGAGAAAGGGGAAATGGTGTGATCGGAGGAATCAGAGGTGGAATCTTTGCGGCTCGTGCGGACACATTCTTCATTCTAGTCATGATCCCGCACACGCAAAAGTTAGAAAGCGAGCAATTGAATAAGAAAACCACACGTAATCAAGTCCTCGGTCATTCGCCGCGAACGAACAGAGTGTTATTGCGGCGAGAGGAGTCTCCGCCATTCGCCGCAGCTAGCAGGATGTTTTGCGCAATAATCGGGTATCTTTGTTCGCTGCGGCTAACACGAACAGTCGCCGCATCAAACTGAAACCCCTAAGTTCGTCGCGACGAGCTATGATTTTCGCCGCGGCGAATGGCGATTCTGCGAACAATCGCAGCGAACAGCGTTCGCTGTTTGCTTAAATCTAACGAATAACGACGAAAATGGAAAAGAGGAAGGAATAGGAACACTTACAGAAGGGTGAAAACGCAGTTGGAAGAAGATTGGAGGAGATTTGGAGCTTCAAACAGCAGAGGGCACAAAGAGGAGCGACGGCGAAGTAGCGAAGAAGGCGGCGAAATGAGGAGGGAAGGCGAAAGAAGAAGAAGAAAAAGGAAGACGCGGGAGACGAAGGGACGCGAGAGAGGAAAAAACCAAAAAGGGTCTCGGACAAAAGAGAAATCCAACGGTCCAGATGGGAAAAAATGGAATTATTCGCCGCGACGAGGCAAGCGTTAGTCGCAGCGAACAAAACAAAAAAAAAAAAAAACTACATGAGCACAAGTGACAAATGAGATTCACTGCGACGAATCACCAAAACAAAACACAAATTCTATGGATCCTACACAAATTGCACAAACATTCAATTTATCATCCACATATCAACAATTCTCTTCAATCTAATCATGCTTTATTAGGAAGAACACAGAGCTAACAAAGGGAATCAAATTATTCAAGCGAAAGGAAATCCTACCTACTACTCTAATTCTCTCTGGTTAAATCCTCCCCACACTTAAACAATATAATCATGCTCAACAATACACACGTTGGTATAAAACATAGCACAATTATATAGTAAATGAAGGAAAGAGAAAACCTGGCACTCAAGGTGGGTCTTGTAGCTCGGTATGGACTAATTGTTTGATATCCAAGCTCCATCTCACAGCTTGTTGTTAGAGTAGTGCCCTAAAGGCAATCCCTTTAGCGCTTTTTGTTCAATAGTCATGTACAGACTTTATGAATAAATAAAGAAATGCATGTTTCATTTATTTGATATTCTTTATGAATTGATATTGATCTTTAATCAAATTAATGAAGTCCATGATATATGACATAGCATAAAGGAAATTATGATGTGATCATAATCCTGAGATTCCTATCATGTGCAATTATGTCAAGATTCTAAATTTTCCTAGTCATAGGATTAATGAGACCGACATCATTAATCCGGATAGACTAGCATATGTCATACTCCTTGATTGGATCAAGCGGTGGATCTCGTAAACGTAAATATGAGATATTTAGAGTTGACATATGGATGCTTACTAGTGGTAGTAAGGTCATTGGATGATTCGCCATGAGATCATCACATGGATTTAATGTCGGTGATAATCTCATCATAGAATGGTGCAAGTATCCTTAGACTTGAGGTACTCAAGGATATCTTGATACCGATCTGCATGCTGACTCCATTCCTTGTGGCCTTCCGAGGTTACTCATAGGGTGGTGCTTGGGTACAGTTTGAGGTATTCAAGGTAATTGAGTAGCCAATAAAGGTTCATCACTACGTGAGAATGTAAGAGATACCCTAACCTCTTGTCGGGATCATTACTTTAAGTCTCGGCAGAGATGACTATGTCATGAAGAGTGTCTTCATGGACATATAAAGTAATGAGTCCTCAAACAGGAACTGTTTTCACTTGGGCTAGACTTAGTCTAGTAAGAGTTGACATATTAGCCATACTCATAACCAAGTGAGGTATAGGATGATGAAAGGACGAATTGCACAAGAATTGTACATGGAAGGGTTCGTGATCCGTTCGTGATGAATTCATCAAACCAATTACTTTCCGGTCAATTGGGGTCATGATGTGTTGCTAGATACCGCTCATGACTTGCTCAGATTAATTGTTAATCTAAGTAGCCAACATAACCGAAACCTAAAGGGTCACACGATAAGAGTGACTCGGAGAATCAGTAAAATAGTAATTGGACAGAGTTTCAATTATGGAGAGCATTAGATTAAATGGATCCCAATGGGATTGGGATATGTCCGATGAGATCGCGACATCAATATTGCTAAGAAAGGTTTTGAGAATTGTTTGAAGCCGGGGCCCGATGGCCGTGGGACCAAACCCAGATTTGATTGGACTTAAGCAATTATATATGTAGCACCCTTACCATAGGATATGTACCGGGATGCCGTAGGTCATTCCGATACACACTCGACGATAAGGGTGCGCTTCTGAACAAACTAACACTCCACATGGCATCCAAGTATCGTAAAGCATTAATATGAAATCCACTAATTTTGAAACCATAAATTTCTCGATTCATAACCTCAAGCGAAGAATTTTACACAACTGGTATTTTCAGACATTACCCGTAAGAAAATCAAGCAGAAAGCTAACTAGGTCATCCCTCCAAAAGTGCCGGTGACCGACACATGTGCCATGACTTCTCTTGCCAACTCAATCTACACGGCAGAAAAGTCCCTCCGAGCGATAAGTCTACTCTCTCGGTCTGAAAAATAATTTGCAATTTTGGGTGAGTTTGCGAACTCGGTGAGGAACCATCATCGATGGTTCACCCAATTCATGCATATTCACAGATTCACATAGCTATATCACTCAAACACATTCGTAAGTACCACATGATTATCACGTTATCACCAAAAGAACCTAATTCAAATGCACATGAAATGTGTATGAGACGCTTTCAATTTAATTTATTGTTGTGATTTGGCGCTCAAATCGTCCCTTTAAGGCGATTAATCGGTGAGCCATAGGCTCTAAATCACTATGGACTCAAGGCCCAATCACGTTGAGCTTAAAGCTCGCTATCGCTTCCGTCACAACCGCCAATTACCGATCATGCAATTATGTATGAATGCAAATGTCCAAATCCACACCATAACCGATTCCCATTTAACAAATTCTATAAGTCATTTCCACGTAATCACATGAAGATCACATATAACACTTCGATATCTCATACCAAATATTTCGGACACCCATGGTCCAAATCAATCAAAATCAATCACACATATTCCCATCCATTATCTCCACAGTTGTATAAGTGCAAAATATAACCAAATAATAATTGAGGAACCATCTAGGTTACTCACCTAATAACTTCCGCTAATGCCGGAAGTCTCTCGCCACGTCCGTGGATCTACGGTCCAACCGAGCCTCTATAGCAAACACAATAGGTTCACATTACTAATCAGATAGTTGAATGACCAAATAATGCACATGGAATAATTAAACGTGTATAATGCATGTTCATGGCATTCCGGCCCTAATCTAAATTTCCCATCATAAAATCCGTCTAAAAATTAGAAAACTATAGGCGCCGACGGCAATGCAATTGGGACCTCTATGGGTCCCCAATTAAACAAAGCAGTGTTTGCATGTTTCATCGATAGGGCTACGTCAAATTCCGTCTAAAAATTCCCGTTTTCTCAGAAAATGAAATTAAATATTCAACGAATCCGATGCCTCTGGAATCAGGTCAATCGGACGTCGGACGGAAAGAAATTGACAAAAAATAAACGGACCATTTAATGCCAAATAAGAATAAAAATAATAAAATAAATATATATATATATATTGATCGCTGCCTCATGGGCGAGACGCCGTCGCGAGGCTTAATTCGCCTCACATCGTCATGAGGCGAGGCGTCGCCTCGCGACCAGCCTCCTAAATCTATGAGGCTTAAACGTCGCCCTCATGAGACGGCGAAGTTTCCACCGCCGCTTTCTTTTTTTCCAGATTTCAATCTTAATTTCTAATTACTCTAACTTTTAGCACACAAATCAGAAAATACCCACTATACCTCATTGGAAAGCTTATGAAAAGCTCTACAACTCTCAAGAAGACCATAAAATCAATTCAATCTCTAAGGGTGTCAAAAATCCCATCCAAGATACTGCTTACTCAAAACTCATAAATATAGGACAGTAACTCACAAATGCAAGGACTCACTGATTAGTCAGCTAAAAATTACCACATAAATATGCTCAATCAGTTCACAATGTCCTCTACAACTTTCATGAACAACCCAAAATCAAATTCCATTGCTAAACAAGTCAATTAATTCACTCAATGTTACTGTCCCTGAAACCATGCAATTTGAGCAGTAAATTTATAACCAACATAACTCCCTGTAGACAAGTCATTAAAATCAGAGCTTTATATCCATGAAAAGATAAAATCCCAAACTTCAATTCTTCCTGAAATAACCAAACTCCAATTCAGCCTCTAACATTTTCAAATCTGTCATGCAAGTTTCTGACCTAAACAACACTTAACATCACAATGTAGGTCCAGATTTTGAAATTCCATATTTCCCACATCTGACCTCCAAAATTAGAAGCCATATACCATGTTCAAGATCAGTCTGATATCTAAAACTCTTCAGTACAATGCAAACCCCAAATCAAATCACAAAATTCCTAAAATTCCTCCAAACCCGAAAGTGCACTAAATGTGCCAATCCAGCTAGGTTTCAGCCAATGCATGAAAACAGTCATCAGTAATCAGGTAATATCTCCTAACATACAACTCGAAAATAGCAAGATCAGTGGCAATGGAAAGCTAATTCAATAGGCTACAACTTTCATGAAGACCATTTTCCTAATTCCATACCAATTAATTTAGAAAATCAGAAAATTTCATTGAACACATTTGCGGATACTGTTCACAGCCAACAAAACAGAAACTTTCCATGCCAATTTTCGACCTTCTCACATTATAATTTAATAACACCTATTTCACACTAAAATGAAGCCAACATCCCAAAGTTTACTTGGGCACAAACCTCACCTCATTTTCTCACCTATACAATTTATTATGATCAAAACAGTACCATAGGTTCAAAACTCAAGTTCCAGCTTTCACCATCAACCAACCTCCTATCACTTCTAACATCTATAACACTTCACTAAGCATCAAATTCTACCTCTAATTCAACCACAAACTAATCATAACATTCATTTATATAATTCACCCAACTTTGGCAGCACATATATCCACAATTGTCATACTTTATTTCCATGTATTAAACATTATAACATCATTCATAACATCACTTATCACATACTTTAACTACCCTAACCAATTCCCTCACACAAACATACTTGAAACCCATTCAAACTTACCACTTCCACAATCAAGTAAATGCTTAAAAGCTTACCATGAATGCATCTAACTACTTAAAGAATGAAACAAACATAAGTACTTACCAAATCAAGTTCCAACTCTCAAATCTCCAACTCTTTACAACCCTCCAAAACTTCACAACTCACTTCCTCACCCACGGCTATCTCCACTATACAAGCAACTCATCAACTTCTCAAGGGTCTAACTTACTCTTAGGTGTGCAAGGAAGAAGCAAGCAAGGCACCAAAGCAACCTTCCATGTATGGAAAAGAAGAAGAGACTTCAAAGGTGGAGAACAAAACCAACACACCAAAGAAGAAGCAACCTTCGATGAGAGGAAGAAGATTATACTTTCAAAGCTTTTAAAATGAGTTTTAAGTAGAATAAGGAGGAAAGTCGATGATGAAGCTTAATATAAGACAAAATGACTTAAATACATGGACACTTGGCCTTTTAACATAGGAAAAGACAAAAATGAGTTAATTAACTTACTTTAATCCTAATCTCTTCTTAATCTCACTTAAACACTAATCATGACTCTAAAATAATTCTTAACATTAATTATCCACTAATCTTATGCCATTAGTCAATCCTGTTCAGTACAAAAATTTCACCCAATATCCGTTGAATTTTCCTATCCGCAACAACCCCAAAAATTCCGTAAAATTCCTATAAATCCTTAAAATGTAAAACGCTTTATGGCTAACTCCAAATAATTTCTCAAATACAATTATCCCATAAATTTAACAAAGATCACAATTTAAAACCTAAGCCGGAAATATCATGAATGCATATATACTACGTGCATGTGCAACCAAATCAATACTCATAAAGCTATATATTGCATGTTCATGCCGAGACCTAAGTCAATACTCCTAACCCGTCCCAAATTACCAATAAACCCTTCCTATGGGAGATGGATGTTATATTTCTCCCTCCTAATAAAAATTTCGTCCCCAAATTCTTACCGATCGATCGAATAGATGAGGATATTGTCTCCTCATATGCTCCTCGGTCTCCCTGTAGCCTCCTCAATGAAAGTGGTTCCTCCAAAGAACCTTCACCAAAGGAATACTCTTATTCCTCAATCGTTTCACCTGTGACCCGGCTAATCTGAATCGGCCTCTACATAACTCAAATTACTAGACACCTCAATCTCCCGAGCCGGAATCACATGAGTCGGATCGACCGATATCTCCGGAGCATACCACGTGGAAGACGCTACGTAATCGAGACATCTCACTCGGCAATGCTAATCTATACGCCAATGGTCCTATCCTCTCGACAATTTCATACGGACCAATGTACCTAGGGCTCAACTTGCCCTTCTTGTCAATCTCAAGACACCACGCCACGGTGACACCCTTAAGAATACCTTGTCTCCACATTATACTCCATCTCCTCCCGCCGATCCACATAACTCTTCGCTTATCCCGAGCGCGCCTTGATGCGACTCAATCGATTTCACCTTATCAACAAGATCTGAATCACCAGACCTCAATCATCGACACCTCTTCATCCCAATACAAAGGCGATCTACACGGCCGCCCATACAAAGGCCTCATATGGTGCCATTCCAATGCTCTTGTGATAATGGTTGTTGTATGCAAACTCAATCAAGGCTGACATCGATCCCATGCTCCTCTGAACTCCAATACACATGCCCAAGCATATCCTCAACAGCCTTAATAGTCCTCTCACTCGCCCATCTGCTCGAGGATGAAACGCAGACTAAAGTTCACTTAGTACCCATGTGCATCGCAAACTCGCCAAAATCTCAAGTAAATCTGGGATCCCGTCTGACACTATGGACACTTTGGGACCCCATGCAGCCTCACTATCTCCGCCACATACTTCGGGCCAATCGATCCATGGTATTGTTCTCCTCATGGCAAGAAATGGGCCGATTTAGTCAACCGATCCACTATGACCCAGATAACATCATCGCCTCAAGGCCCTAGGCAAACCCATAATGAAATCCATAGTAATTGTTCCCATTTCCACTGAATGGGCAACGAATGAAGCTTCCTCATCGAGCTCGGTGCTCAATTTTAACTTCGGGCACGCCAAACATCCGGATACAAACTCCGCTACCGCTTCTTCAAGCCAGCCACCGAAATGTTGCTTAAGAGTGTTATACATCTGGTAGTACCAGATGCATAGCATAAGTGGCCATATGAGCCTCCTCCAATATCTCTCGCCTCAAGTTATCCACATCAGCACACAAAGTCTCCGCCTATCCATAGAGTCTCATCTCTCACATCAAACTCAGATCTCGAATCGGTCTTCGCTTTCAATCGCCTCACCATAACAGATCCTTATCCCGAACCCTCCCGATCTGCCCAAGTAGCATCGGTCTCAGCCTCAGTAGCCAATAATACTCCATCCCGCCTCCAGATTCATCTCGCACATTCAAAGCTCTCAATCAATCAAATTAGGCAACCTCATTGCTCAATAAAGCTGCATCAGATGTGACTTTCGCGTCGAGCATCCGCCACCACATTGGCTTTCCCGGGTGATACTCGATGGTGCAATCATAATCCTTCAAGAACTCCAACCATCTCCTCTGCCTCAAATTTAACTCTCTCGCTCAACAGTACCTCAAACTCTTATGGTCTGTGAAGATCCGAAAGGTCTCACCATATGTAATGCCTCCAAATCTTCAAAGGCAAACACAACCGCAGCCTAATTCCAAATCATGAACAGATAGTTTACCTCATGAGACCTCAACTGCCTCGAGGCATAGGCAATGACTCTACCATGCCGCATCGTAACACACCCCAATCCTCGATGTGATGCATCGCTATACACCTCAAATCCTCGGTCCAGATGGAATAGCCAACACCGCAAAGAGTCAACCGATGTTTCACTCCTCAAAGCTCTTCCGACACTCCTCGGTCCATCCGAATGGCACATTCTTCCTCGAAGCTTTGTCGAGGGTGAGATCAATGAGAACCCTCGACAAACCTCCGTAATAACCAGCCAATCCGAGGAAACTCCAATCTCGTGCACATTCCTAGAGCCTCCCACCTCAAAGACCGCCTCAACCTTGCTTGAATCCACCAATACCCTCTCCGTCACTATATGTCCCAAAAGATCACCGATCCAACCAAAATTCACATTTATTGATTTGGCGCATAACTATCTCTCCTCATCGTCTGTAACACAATCCTCAAATGCTCACTATGCTCCTCGCTCATTCCTCGAATACACCAAAATGTCATCAATAAAACAATAACAAACCGATCCAGTAGGGCTGAAATACCTTATTCATCAAGGCCATGAAGGTCGCCGGGGCATTTGTCAACCCAAACAGCATCACTAGAAACTCGAAATGCCCATACCACTCTCCTCAAGGCACTCTTAGGCACATCGGCCTCGCAATCTTCAATCGATAGTAACCAGATCGCAGATCTAATTTGGTGAATACCGAGCCCCTCTGAATCGATCAAACAAGTCATCAATCCTAGGCGGTGGTACTTGTTTTTCAACACCCGATTCATTTGCCTATAATCGATGCACACCTCAAAGTCCCATCCTTTTCTTTACAAACAAAACGGAGCTCCCATGGTGAGACACTAGGTCCGATAAAGCCCTTCTCCAATAACTCCTGAATCGAGCCTTCACTCCCTGGGCCCATTCCACGGTGCCATCCTATATGGAGGTATAGATATAGAGCAGACTGAACGAGGTCAATGGCAAACTCGTCTCCCGATCCCGGCAAACCCAGAACTCATCAAGAAACACATCCGAAATTCCCAACCACGGAATATCCTCAAGCCTCGCTCAACTCGTGTCAACCACATGAGCCGATATGCCTCACTGACCTCCTGCATCAATCTCGTGGCACTAAGGAAAGAGATCATCCGGCCGGTATCGCTCGACTAACTCCTCGAACATCGCCTAGTCGACCAGAGACTCCAAAACAACCTCCTTGGTATAGCAGTCCATAATAGCCCTATGGGCCGTCAACCATCCATCCCCGTAATCACATCGATCTCTCGAGGTAATACTATAAGGTTCGCCTCAACACCGCTGATCAATCTGGATCAAGCATCCTCGCACCTCTCCCAATGCAAGAGTAGTACCTAGAGGTGTACTCACCTCTAGCCCATACAAGAGCCTTTTCCTATCCCCATGCAACCTAGATGCCATATGAGGTGCGATATAAAGAATCGTGGATCCAGGATCCAAGAATGCAAACGCCTCAATATCGTAAATAAGTAACATACCAGCCCACAACATCGGGGAATCTGGGCCTCCTTTCGTCATGGCGTAGACTGCTCAGGATCGTGGTCGGCCGCCTGACCCTCACCCTCACAAAGGATCCTCTACTCTACCACGGCCTCTACCTCGGCCTCTACGCACCGATCCACGTCCGGATCCACCCACTCTACTCACAGCGGTGGTGCTACTCCCACTCGGCCACTACCAAGCAGACCGAGCTCCCAATGTGGTTGGGCAATCCCGAATCGATGATCCATGGAGCCAGATTTAAGGCAAGCTCCAATAATCGCCAAAGACTTCCAAAATGTCTCTTCTCACGGTGTTTCACAGAATGGGGCATCCGCCTAAAACCTCTCGCCACTACCATCGCCACCGCCACTACCACCAGACAAATCTACTCTCCGCCTAAAACCAGTATCGTCTGACCTCCCGAAGATCTAAAGGTCCCGCTCTGGCGCCGCTAAAACTCCTACCAGAGCTACCCCGATCATCACTAACTCTCTTCCTCCGACCCGTAACCCATCTCTACGCCTCGCCTCACTAATCGCTCTACTCACAAAGAAGCTCTCAACTCTATAAAGAGCCCATATCGAACGAGCCGGTCCGCACGGATCTCCAAATTCAACCCCATCTCAAACCTCCGACACCTATCGCCTCGGTGGAAACTACAGAGCAAAGATACCCCATCAACTCATTAAACCTCACCTCGTATCGCCATCGCTATCCTACCACCGCCTCAATTCTAAGAATTCCTGATCTTCATTTCCAGATACACCTGGGCATATAGTTATCTCCGAAAGTCCTCAAAAGTCCGCCCATGTCGAGAAGCAAGGCACGTGGTGGTCGCCTTAACAGCCTTCCACCATGTATAAGTCGGGCCCGCAGAAGAGATATCGCATAATCGAACCTCTCATCAGTTCGCAATCCATCCGGTCGAGAACTCTCTCATTCCTCTCCACCAACTCTCGGCCTCACGGGTCTCAGATCGCCATAGAAGTCGATGACCTCGCCACGCAAAGAAATCATATCTCCTCTCCCGCCTCACGGGACTCTAGAGGTAACTCCTCGATCGAGGCACCGAGGACTCTCTCGCTAGCTCCAACAGATCCTCGTCATTTGGTTGATCTATCTCGATCACCAAATACTGGATGACCTATAACAAACAAGAACTCGATCGCTTTATACGCTTTCACAATAATTCAAGCCTAATTATATACTAGTCCCAACAGATGCCAAACCCGGCTCGATACCACTATGTAGCACCCCTTACCATAGGATATGTACCAGATGCCCGTAGGTCATTCCGATACACACTCGACGATAAGGGTGCGCCATTTAACAAACTAACACTCCACATGGCATCCAAGTATCGTAAAGCATTAATATGAAATCCACTAATTTTGAAACCATAAATTTCTCACCATAACCTCAAGCAAGAATTTTACACAACTGGTATTTTCTCAGACATTACTCGTAAGAAAATCAAATGAAAGCTAACTAGGTCATCCCTCCAAAAGTGCCGGTGACCGACACATGTGTCATGACTTCTCTTGCCAACTCAATCTACACGGCAGAAAAGTCCTCCGAGCGATAAGTCTACTCTCCGGTCCTAAAAATAATTTGCAATTTTGGGTGAGTTTGCGAACTCAGTGAGGAACCATCATCGATGGTTCACCCAATTCATGCATATTCACAGATTCACATAGCTATATCACTCAAACACATTCAGAAGTACCACATGATTATCACGTTATCAGCCAAAAGAACCCAATTCAAATGCACATGAAATGTGTATGAGACGCTTTTCCAATTTAATTTATTGTTGTGGATCGCGCTCAAATCGCCCTTTAAGGCGATTAATCGGTGAGCCATAGGCTCTAAATCACTGTGGACTCAAGGCCCAATCACGTTGAGCTTAAAGCTCGCTTCGCCCGTCACAACCGCCAATTACCGATCATGCAATTATGTATGAATGCAAATGTCCAAATCCACACCATAACCGATTCCCATTTAACAAATTCCATAAGTCATTTCCACGTAATCACATGAAGATCACATATAACACTTCGATATCTCATACCAAATATTTCAGACACCCATGGTCCGAAATCAATCAAAATCAATCACACATATTCCCATCCATTATCTCCACAGTTGTATAAGTGCAAAATATAACCAAATAATAATTGAGGAACCATCTAGGTTACTCACCTAATAACTTCCGCGCTAATGCCGGGAAGTCTCTGCCACGTCCGTGGATCTACGGTCCAACTGAGCCTCTATAGCAAACACAATAGGTTCACATTACTAACTGTATAGTTCGAATGACCAAATAATGCACATGGAATAATTAAAGCGTGTATAATGCATGTTCATGGCATTCCGCCCTAATCTAAATTTCCCATCATAAAATCCGTCTAAAAATTAGAAAACTATAGGCGCCGACGACGGTGCATGCAATTCGGACCTCTATAGGTCCCCAATTAAACAAAGCAGTGTTTGCATGTTCATCAATAGGGGCTACGCCAAATTCCGCCTAAAATTCCCGTTTTCTCAGAAAATGAAATTAAATATTCAACGAATCCGATGCCTCTGGAATCAGGTCAATCGGACGTCGGACGGAAAGAAATTGACAAAAGAATAAACGGACCATTTAATGTCAAATAAGAATAAAAATAATAAAATAAATATATATATATATCTTCGATGCGCCTCATGGGCGAGACGCCGCCCTCGAGGCTAATTAAATCTCACATCGTCATGAGGAGAGGCGTCGCCTCGCGACCAGCCTCCTAAATCTCGCCCATGAGAGTAAACGTCGCCTCATGAGACGGCGAAGTTTCACTTCCGTCCTTTTTTTTCCAGATTTCAATCTTAATTTCTAATTACTCTAACTTTTAGCACACAAATCAGAAAAATACCCACTATACCTCATTGGAAAGCTTATGAAAAGCTCTACAACTCTCAAGAAGACCATAAAAATCAATTCAACCTCTAAGGGTGTCAAAAATCCCATCCAAGATACTGCTTACTCAAAACTCATAAATATAGGACAGTAACTCACAAATGCAAGGACTCACTGATTAGTCAGCTAAAAATTACCACATAAATATGCTCAATCAGTTCACAATGTCCTCTACAACTTTCATGAACAACCCAAAATCAAATTCCATTGCTAAACAAGTCAATTAATTCACTCAATGTTACTGTCCCTGAAACCATGCAATTTGAGCAGTAAATTTATAACCAACATAACTCCCTGTGGACAAGTCATTAAAATCAGAGCTTTATATCCCTGAAAGATAAAATCCCAAACTTCAATTCTTCCTGAAATAACCAAACTCCAATTCAGCCTCTAACATTTTCAAATCTGTCATGCAAGTTTCTGACCTAAACAACACTTAACATCACAATGTAGGTCCAGATTTTGAAATTCCATATTTCCCACATCTGACCTCCAAAAATTAGAAGCCATATACCATGTTCAAGATCAGTCTGATATCTAAAACTCTTCAGTACAATGCAAACCCCAAATCAAATCACAAAAATTCCTAAAATTCCTCCAAACCCGAAAGTGCACTAAATGTGCCAATCCAGCTAGGTTTCAGCCAATGCATGAAAATAGTCATCAGTAATCAGGTCATATCTCCTAACATACAACTCGAAAAATAGCAATATCAGTGGCAATGGAAATCTAATTCAATAGGCTACAACTTTCATGAAGACCATTTTCCCTAATTCCATACCAATTAATTTAGAAAAATCAGAAAAATTCATTGAACACATTTGCGGATACTGTTCACAGCCAACAAAACAGAAACTTTCCATGCCAATTTTCGACCTTCTCACATTATAATTTAATAACACCTATTTCACACTAAAATGAAGCCAACATCCCAAAGTTTACTTGGGCACAAACCTCACCTCATTTTCTCACCTATACAATTTATTATGATCAAAACAGTACCATAGGTTCAAAACTCAAGTTCCAGCTTTCACCATCAACCAACCTCCTATCACTTCTAACATCTATAACACTTCACTAAGCATCAAATTCTACCTCTAATTCAACCACAAACTAATCATAACATTCATTTATATAATTCACCCAACTTTGGCAGCACATATATCCACAATTGTCATACTTTATTTCCATGTATTAAACATTATAACATCATTCATAACATCACTTATCACATACTTTAACTACCCTAACCAATTCCCTCACACAAACATACTTGAAACCCATTCAAACTTACCACTTCCACAATCAAGTAAATGCTTAAAAGCTTACCATGAATGCATCTAACTACTTAAAGAATGAAACAAACATAAGTACTTACCAAATCAAGTTCCAACTCTCAAATCTCCAACTCTTTTACAACCCTCCAAAACTTCACAACTCACTTCCTCACCCACGGCTATCTCCACTATACAAGCAACTCATCAACTTCTCAAGGGTCTAACTTACTCTTAGGTGTGCAAGGAAGAAGCAAGCAAGGCACCAAAGCAACCTTCCATGTATGGAAAAGAAGAAGAGACTTCAAAGGTGGAGAACAAAACCAACACACCAAAGAAGAAGCAACCAACCGGATGAGAGGAAGAAGATTATACTTTCAAAGCTTTTAAAATGAGTTTTTAAGTAGAATAAGGAGGAAAGTCGATGATGAAGCTTAATATAAGACAAAATGACTTAAATACATGGACACTTGGCCTTTTAACATAGGAAAAGACAAAAAATGAGTTAATTAACTTACTTTAATCCTAATCTCTTCTTAATCTCACTTAAACACTAATCATGACTCTAAAATAATTCTTAACATTAATTATCCACTAATCTTATGCCATTAGTCAATCCTGTTCAGTACAAAAATTTCACCCAATAATCAGTTGAATTTTCCTATCCGCAACAACCCCAAAAATTCCTAAAAATTCATATAAATCCTTAAAATGTAAAACGCTTTATGGCTTAACTCCAAATAATTTCTCAAATACAATTATCCCATAAATTTAACAAAAGATCACAATTTAAAACCTAAGCGGAAATATCATGAATGCATATATACTCGTGCATGTGCAACCAAATCAATACTCATAAAAGCTATATATTGCATGTTCATGCCGAGACCTAAGTCAATACTCCTAACCCGTCCCAAATTACCAATAAACCCTTCCTATGGGAGATGGGATGTTACAATATATATTAATTAATTAAGTAAATAATTAATTAATATATATAAATATGTAGCCTTGCACGTTGGAATGGGAGAAGAGATGAGAAGCTTTGACTTTTCAAAGCTTATTACTTTATTCATTAAAGAAATGAATGGCCATTAATCATCCATATGTAAGCTTCTTAAGGAAGCATCTTTAATTGTTAAAGAAATACATAAGATGGCTTTTGGAAGGTGATAGCAGTAGGTTCTTGCGTGGAAGAGAAAGGAGAAAGCTTAAGAGTTAAGCTTAAGGTGATTTTGGAATTCATTTCTTCTTTTCTCAAGCAACCATCGATCTCTCTTCTCCAAAGCAAAGTTCCAACGTGATCTCAAGCTCTCCAGGACAGAGGTAGGGTCTAGCAGCTCTTATTCTGTTCTAGCTATTCCCGGGTCAAAAGTGTTTGATCCGGTTAGGTTTTCTGATCTCTGCGTGGATACCTTTAGAGATAGTCTCTATTGGCTATTCAGGTTTGAGGTTTTCATACCGACACCGGGATCCTGGGTTTTCGGGAAGGTCCCGGGAATAAAAATTTTTGTTTCCGCTGCTGGAACATGTGATGTTCCTCCCGGATTTTCCTACAGTGGTATCAGAGCATCCGGTGTCGTATGAAGCTTTAATCAAGCTAGATCATAAACCTTAATTGCTTGTGATGTTGTAGCATGTATTCTGTTCAGATTTCGAATTGCTATAGAGATAGGGTTTTCGAAATTTTTCTGCCCAGGAATGTTCATAACATGTTAGAGAATATGTCTATGAATTTTCAGAATTTATCGATTTGATTAGATAAAGTTTTGCTAATTATTTCCCTAAGCTTACAGATGCTGTTTTTGAAACGATTCTGTGAACAGGCAGTAGTATAAAATCAAGAATAAATTCTAGAAAAATATTTTTCTGGATTTTCCTTCACCTACATGTCTATAAGATGTTTTTGAATGTCTGTGAGCATGGAAATTGGATTTCAAGGTGATTGGATATTTATTTTCGATTTTATTCTATGCTGTTGGGAATTGCTGTGCTGATGAACACAGTTTTGGAATCGGTTTTGTTATTTTGGTTGACTGAGTTTTTGATGGCCTAAAATCCTGAAAAACTTCAGGTAGCATGTTCAGAACATTTAGTAACCTATATAATTTTCTCATGATTTATTGAAATTGTTTAATTGATCATTTCAAGCAATGTACAGAACTGGACAGTTTTGGTGAAAATTGTTGGGACTGTTTTGCTTGGCTTGATTGAGTTTGCTTTTTCAATTCCAATGCCTTGCAGCATTTTTAATGTGATTAAAAATGTTTTAAATTGATGTAGTATGATTTCCAAATTGAATTGCTTGAATTTGCTTTTCCAAGAATTTTTGAATGCCGAATTGGTCACATTTGTGTCTCGTTAGTATATTTCATTTTCTTGCTTGTTTTGGCCATCACAATTTTTGTGACAAGTGCCGGAGTAGTTTTGAGAGTGTATACACTAGCTTGAGATGCTTAGGGTGAGAATTTGGGTGTTCCTAAATTATTTGGATATTTATGAGTTTTGACTCATTTCAAGCTTTTCATATAGTTTAACTATTTAAGGCATTCATGAATCAATGAAGTGTTCATTGAGGCATCAATGTACAGATATTACCCTAGGTATGATGGTGTTGAGAATTGGAATTGCATGGATTGAAGAATTAGCCGATTAGAGATTATAGCATTTCTCCCTGGATAAGGCGACTTGTGCATGGCATAAGTCGACTTGTTCAAGGTCTTAGTATAAGTCGACTTGTAGCACCTTACAAGGCGACTTGTACATGGGCAGGTGCCATAAGGCGACTTGTTTCCTACAAGTCGACTTGTGCGTGGGCAGGAGCATAAGTCGACTTATATCAGACAAGTCGACTTGTGTGTGGGCAGAAGCATAAGGTGACTTGCATTTGATGAAAGTCGACTTGTGACATGCTCAGGTTGGATGACGGATGATGGATGATTATAAGGATTGATTCAATTTGATTGATGAAACCTAAATCATGCCATATAGTCCTAGCAACTATGATCCTTCAGCTTGGAGTCTAGAGTTTCTAAATCCTCCTCAGATATGAAAACTAACGCCTTCCATTAATATGGTAAGAACCGAGTTCTTATAGGATGGGTTGTTGGGTAAACCCAAGCTCACTCTATACGGATATGTTCGAACCATGAAAATATGATTTTCTGATTAATGGGTTGGTTTTCACTAGAAGCGTTGGTTTGTTGAGTAAACTCAAGGTCAACGTGGAAAGAGGCGAAATTGGGTAGCATACATCGGATGTATGCGCATCAAAGAGTTGATACCCAATGTAAGTGCATACATCAACAAGTTGATAAGATCGATCGATAGTTGTGTCTAAGATGTAATTGGTATATCTAATACCTCCCGAGACATAAGGTGGCTTGTTGGGTAAACCCAAGGTCATTCTCAATGTCGGTTATCGATGATGCAATTGGTATGTTCAATACCTACCGATTGACCTAAGTTATGGCATTGGTAAACCCAAGGTCATTCTTAGCAATATCGGATATCGACCCACTAGACATTATGTCACTTTGTTTCTTTGGATTCAGAATGAGGGTTATGGATTCTATGAAACTAGTGGGAGCTTTTTGCATATCATTCAAGTCCTTATGATTATGCAGCTATTCCTATTCTAACATTCTTCCTCTCTATCCGTGTAGGTTGTTTGAAAATGTTGTCAAGTGTGAATCTTCGCCGCTTATGGATTCCAACAAGTTAATCGGACCAAATTTTTCGATCGTTAAGGAATCGAGAATAGTTCTCGATCTGAAAGTCGGGATATATCCTAGATTTTTCGCTTCCAGATGCACTCGTCTTGTCGATGCTTCCGATGATGATCGAAGGCATATAGTAAGCATCTAAAGGATGTGACATGGCGACTTGCATTATGCTTGCGTCGATGTCACCGAAATGATAAAGACGAGTCCATGGATGCTCATACTATAGTTTTCATCTTGGGGAGTGTTTGACGAGCAAGCCCGGTCCGAAAGGTTCGAGACCTCAAGGCTTCTCTTCACTACTAAGATGGCTCCAGGACATCTCGCATGCAAGACGCATCGAAGATGAATGGCTATATTGAGAGATTGGCCGCCTTAGGTTTTGAATGGATCATGAATTAAGTATAGACTTAATTCGGTTGGATTGTCCGACGCTTATGCACAGTTAGTGCTAAACTATCGGATGAACCAAATATCCACTACAATACCGAAATGATCAATCTTTCAACAACAGTGATGAGACTATCAAGAGTGATAGTAAGCAAGTGTTGGTAGTAGCTTCTTCTTCTTCAGTTCCAAGAAGAAAAGAACCCAAAGAAGAAGAAGGCAAAGAAACCAAAGGGAGGCGCCATCAAGAAGAAGACCAAAGAAGCGCCCTAAAAGGAAATTGCTTCCATTGCGGTAAAGATGGCCATTGAGGCTTAATTGCAAAGTCTATTCGAGTCATTGAAGGTAAGAAGGCATCGATGCCTCGACTACTTCAGTTTGTATGTCATTGAAGTTAATCACATTCGATCACAACATCCGGGTATTTGATACTAGTTGTGGCTCACACATATGCAATGATATGCGGGGCCTTCGTGACGATGAGGCAACTCATGAAGGAGAAGTAGACCTACGTGTTGGAAATGGAGCAAGTTCTTTGCATTAGCCGTAGGAACCTATGTTTTGTCTCTCCCACCGGGCTTGTCTTTGGAATTGGATGATTGTTATTTTGTACCCGTTTGACAAAGAATATATTATGCATTTCTTGTCGAATAGATTTGGATTCCATATGAATTTTAATAGCAATGGTTGTTCTATTAATTCTAATGGAATGCTTTATGGAACCGGTAGATTGTGCAATGGTATTTACATATTAGATATGTCTAATCCAATTTTAAATGTCAATGACACCAAACGGCATAAAAGAGATAATCTAAAGTCAACTTACTTATGGCATTGTCGACTTGGCCATATAAATGAGACACGATCGCTAAGCTCCACAAGAGTGGCAGTTTAGGGTCATTTGATTATGAATCATATGACACATGCGAATCTTGTTTATTAGGCAAGATGACTAAGTTACCCTTCAAGGGAAAGGGTGAACGAGCGATTGGAGTATTAGACCTAATACATTCGGATGTATGCGGTCCGATGTCCATCCATGCCGTAAGTGGTTGTCGTTACTTCATTACCTTTATCGATGATTATTCACGATATGGGTACTTATATCTGATGAGATACAAATCTGAAGCGTTTGAAAGGTTCAAACAATTCAGAAATGAAGTAGAAAACCAGCTTGGTAAAAGTATCAAGGCATTACGATCCGATCGTGGTGGAGAATACTTAGACCAACAGTTTCTGGATTATCTCAGAGATAATGGCATTTTATCTCAGTGGACTCCTCCTTACACACCGCAGCACAACGGTGTGGCTGAAAGGAGAAATCGAATCTTGTTGGACATGGTACGATCAATGATGGGTTTCGCAGTTACCAAAATCGTTTTGGGGTATGCGTTAGAGACAAATTGCTTACTTGCTAAACAGAGTTCCCTCTAAGACAGCTTGATGTTACTCCATATGAGATGTGGACTAACAGAAAACCTTATCTTTCTCATTTGAAAGTATGGGGTTGTCACCTTCGTGAAGCGGATTCATCGAGATAAGCTTGAAGCAAAGTCGACAAGTGCTTGTTTGTAGGATATCCTAAAGAGACCATGGGATATCAATTCTACCTCTTTGAGGAACAAAAGGTGTTTGTTTCAAGCATGTTGTCTTTTTAGAGAAAGAGTTTCTTCCGCAAGAAGACAAGGGGAGCAAAGTCGAACTTGAAGAAGTTCAAGATGCTCAAACAAAGCGCAGATCAATCGCTCGAACTCGAGACTGTCACTCATTCGGATGAAGTACATTCAACCTTCATTGCACACGGTTCAGAGGTCAAGAGGATCGCGACTTCCCGAGAGATATGGATTTCTTGTGTTTAATGTAATGACGATTGCTCATAGAAAATGATGAGTCTGCTACCTATGAAGAGGTTCGAAAAGTTCAGAGTCGAAAAATGGCTTGTGCCATGAAAGTTTAAATGGATTCCATGTACATAAACCAAGTATGGACTTTGGTTGATGCACTGAAGGATAAAACCTATAGGTGCAAATGGGTTTTCAAGAAGAAAACCGACATGGATGGTAATGTGATTACCTACAAAGCAAGGCTTGTGGCCAAAGGATTTCGCCAAAGACAAGGAGTTGACTATGACGAGACCTTGACCCGTAGCAATGCTTAAATCCATTCGGATACTCCTAGCCATTCTTTGCTCATTATGATTATGAGATATGGCAATGGATGTGAAGACAGCTTTCCTTAACGGAAATCGGCCGAGGATGTGTACATGACACAACCAGAGGGCTTCACTTCCGATGATGGCGAAAAGGTATGCAAGCTTCGTAAATCCATTTATGGATTGAAGCAAGCATCCAGGAGTTGGAACATCCGTTTTGATGAGTCAATCAAAGAGTTTGGTTTCTCACAAAATTCGGATGAACACTGTGTGTACAAAAAGGTTAATGGGAATGCAATCGTTTTCCTTGTGTTGTATGTAGATGACATACTGTTACTCGGAAACGATGTCTCATTGATGCAATCAGTTAAAATTTGGTTGTCAAAGAAATTTGCGATGAAAGACCTTGGTGAAGCAACTTATATCCTTGGGATAAAGATCTATAGAGATAGATCAAAGAGGTTGCTTGGTCTTTCACAATCATCGTACATAGACAAGATGCTAAAGAGGTTTAGCATGGAGCAATCCAAGAGAGGGTTTCTTCCCATTACTCTGGATAACACTCTCGAAATCTATGTGTCCTAAGACACAAGATGAGAGGATTCGCATGGATCAGATCCCGTATGCATCTGCAGTAGGATCGATCATGTATGCTATGTTATGTACGAGGCCCGATGTATCGTATGCTCGACGAGTGTCACGGCGATACCAATCGGATCTGGTGAGGGTCTTTGGGTGGTGTCAAGAATATCCTCAAGTACTGCGAAGGACTAAGGATGTTTTCTTGATATATGGAGATGGAAATCTCAAGTGAGCGGGCATACGGATGTCGGTTTCCAATCGACAAGGATGACTCGAGATCGATCAAAGTTATGTTTTCACGCTAAACGGCGGAGCGGTCAGTTGGAAGAGTTCCAAACAAGAGACGATCACGATTCGACGACCGAGGCGAGTACATTCTTCGCATCGAGGCGCAAAGGAAGTTGTTTGGATCGAAGTTCATTTCGAACTTGGTGTGGTTCCTAGTCGTGATGGACCCATACTGTTGTATTGTGACAACAATGGGGCTATTGCTCGAAGCAAAGAACCGAGGTCTCACCAACGATCTACACGCTCGCAGATATCATCGATTCGAGAGATCATTGCTAGAGGTGATGTCGCGATTGAGAGGATTCCCACAGAGCAGAACATTGCTGATCCGTTGACGAAGCCATTGTCACAGAAGAATTTTGATTCTCATGTACTCGCTATGGTATTAGATACCAAGGCGATTGGCTTTAGGTCAAGTGGGAGATTGTTAGAGTAGTGCCTAAAGGCAATCCCTTTAGCGCTTTTTGTTCATAGTCATATATGCACTTTATGAATAAATAAAGAAAGGCATGTTTCATTTATTTGATATTCTTTATGAATTGATATTGATCTTTAATCAAATTAATGAAGTCCATGATATATGACATAGCATGAAGGAAATTATGATGTGATCATAATCACGAGATTCCTATCATGTGCAATTATGTCAAGATCTAAATTTTCCTAGTCATAGGATTAATGAGCTGGACATCATTAATCCGGATAGACTAACATATGTCATACTCCTTGATTGGATCAGCGGTGGATCTCGTAAGCCGTAAATATGAGATATTTAGAGTTGACATATGGATGCTTACTAGTGGTAGTAAGTTTATTGGATGACTCGCCATGAGATCATCACATGGATTTAATGTCGGTGATAATCTCATCATAAGAATGGTGCAAGTATCCTTAGACTTGAGGTACTCAAGGATATCTTGATATCTTGATCCGCATTTTGACTCCATTCCTCGTGGCCTTCCAGAGGTTACTCATAGGGTGGTGCTTGGAGTACAGTTTGAGGTATTCAAGGTAATTGAGTAGCCAATAAAGGATTCATCACTACGTGAGAATGAAGAGATACCTGACCTCTTGTCAGATCATTACTTTAAGTCTCGACAGAGCATGACTATGTCATGAAGAGTGTCTTCATGGACATATAAAGTAATGAGTCCTCGACAGAACTGCTGTTTTCACTGGGCTAGACTTAGTCTAGTAAGAGTTGACATATTAGCCATACTCATAACCAAGTGGGGTATAGGATGATGAAAGGACGAATTGCACAAGAATTGTATACATGGAAGGGTTCGTGATCCGGTTCGTGATGAATTCATCAAACCAATTACTTTCCGGTCAATTGGGGGTCATGATGTGTTGCTAGATACCGCTCATGACTTGCTCAGATTAATTGTTAATCTAAGTGGCCAACATAACCGAAACCTAAAGGGTCACACGATAAGACCGACTCGGAGAATCAGAAAATAGTAATTGGACGAGTTTCAATTATGGAGAGCATTAGATTAAATGGATCCCGATAGGATTGGGATATGTCCCGATGAGATCGCGACATCAATATTGCTAAGAAAGGTTTTGAGCTATTTCAAAGATTTGAGCCCTAAGAGAGCCGGTAGAATGACCCATTTGATTGGATCGCAATAATTATAAATATTAATTAATTAAGTAAATAATTAATTAATATATATAAATATATAGCCTTTCACGTTGGAATGGGAGAAGAGATGAGAAGCTTTGACTTTTCAAAGCTTATTACTTTATTCGTTAAAGAAATGAATGGCCATTAATCATCCATATGTAAGCTTCTTAAGGAAGCATCTTTAATTGTTAAAGAAATACATAAGATGGCTTTTGGAAGGTGATAGCCGAGGTTCTGCGTGGAAGAGAAAGGAGAAAGCTTAAGAGTTGCTTAAGGTGATTTTGGAATTCATTTCTTCTTTTCTCAAGCAACCATCGATCTCTCTTCTCCAAAGCAAAGTTCCAACGTGATCTCAAGCTCTCCGTGACGGTAGGGGTCTAGCGGCTCTTATTACGTTTCTAGCTATTCCCGGGTCAAAAGTGTTTGATCGGTTAGGTTTTTCGATCTCTGCGTGGATACCTTTAGAGATAGTCTCTATTGGCTATTCAGGTTTGAGGTTTTCATACCGACACCGGGATCCTGGGTTTTCGGGAAGGTCCCGTGTAACATCCCACCCCCTTCTGGAAGGGTAAAATAGGAAATTTATCGTAGGATGGGATTGATAGGAATAATTAATCTTGTTCATGATAATAGGATTGATACAGTGATCAATCGTGTACATGGAATTTCGGTTTATGCATTCATGATAATTCTTGAATTGGGCCTAAAGCAATTTTATTGGGATTGACGTGGTAAATGGGTTTGAAAAATTATTCGAGTGCGCTTATTAGCGTTTTAGATTTTAAGGATTTTCAGAATTTTTCTGGAATTTTCTGGAGAAAATTCCCGGACCGACAAAATCGCCGGTAACTGGCCTAAACATGTTTTGGGGTAGAAAAGGTGATTTTCGTGATTGAAAAATTATTTGGAGTGCACTGTTACATGTTTTATAATTTTAGGGAATTTCAATAATTTTCAAAAAAATGATTTGTGGAAAATTTCCGGAAATTCCCGGACCGGATAAAATCGTCAATAAACGAACCGGTCGATTTTCGGTAGCAAAAATTGCTACCCAATGGCACAGTAATATTGGGAATATTATTTTGGGACTGAAAGTAGGGTCATTTGAATTAATTGGAATAAAATTTTGATCTGGATTAATAAATTGATATTTTGACTTTTCTAAGAAAAAGGGACCAATGAGAAATTGCCATTACAAAAGCATCATTTAATGCTTCCTCTCCATTCTTTCGGATGTGCTTGCTTTAAAACTAAGGAAAGGATGAATTTTTATGCTTTGTTCTTAGTCATCCGAAACACACATCTCCTTACAAAAATCCATCGAAAAATTTGCTCTCTTCTTTCAACTTTCTCCATAAATTCCATACCTCTTATCCCATATTCCATCTAAGTTAGATGATGAGGAGATGCATGCTTGGTCTTGGTGGGATTAGTTTGAAAGCATAGGAAAGAATTGAAGAGAAGAAGTGAGGATTGGAAGCTAATAGGTAAGTAAAGGAATTTAAGTTTCATATGATGTTTGGTGATGTTTTTACATGGAATTAAATGCCATGATAGTGAGGGGTGGTTAATAAAAGGGTTTAAAGCATGTATTAGGTTTATGTAGGCATTTAAAGTGATGATTATTATGATTTGAAGGAAAGGGTATGAGGTTAGGTGAAGATGCATTGAAATTAATGATATGGTTTGATTTTGAATTGAATAGGATAATTATTTGAGTCTTTGAATTGAGGAAGTTAATGCTGCCAATTTTTCAGTGTTAACCCTAGTATATGTATGACTGTAGTAATAGTTAATTTGTATTTATTTTGATGTCTAGTGATGTGAAAAGGCATTGGAAGTGATTGAACTAAGGTTAACATTGAATCTGGAAAATTGGAATCATAATTGATGTTACTGTTTTGTTCATAATTTATAGTGTAGAAATGCAAATGAGGTAAGGTTAGTGGCTACTGAAACTTTGGAATGTTGGCTTCAATTTAGTGTGAAATAGGTGTTGTTGAATTTCAATGATAGAAGGATGAATTTTTGAATGGGAAAGTTCCTGTTCCATTGCCTGAGAACAGTAACTGCAACCAGGACATCTGAGTTTTGTTGATTTTTATGAATTAATTGAGATGGAATTAGGGAGAATGGTCTTCATGAAAGTTGTAGAATATTGAATTATCTTTCCATTGCTACTGATCTTGCTATTTTTAGAATTGTATATTGGGAGATACGAATTGATTACTAATGACTGGTTTTGAGCATTTTGGATGAAACCTAACTTAAGTGTGATTTTGTGAGTTTACTGATT
Organism: Erythroxylum novogranatense; assembly: GCA_029891385.1. Taxonomy (NCBI): domain Eukaryota; kingdom Viridiplantae; phylum Streptophyta; class Magnoliopsida; order Malpighiales; family Erythroxylaceae; genus Erythroxylum; species Erythroxylum novogranatense. Next base: position 24,468,766 of record CM057230.1, on the reverse strand, counting down.
GGAGGCAATTTTAACATTTTATGTGGACTGAATTAGTGTAAGTGATCTTCTGAAAAGTTGTAGAGGAAGAAATTACCTTGAAAATTAGATATGGTGTGTAATTTTTAGAAGTCAGAATTGGGAGTTATGATTTTGTAAAAATGAACCCTACATTAGGTTATGAATGGCTGATCATAACAGTAGCTTCCATAACAGTTTTGAAATTGTTAGAGATCGAATTGGATGATGAGTGCTTCATGAAAATTGAAGTTTGAGATGTTATCTTCACAGGGATATAAAGTTCTGATTTTACTGACTTGTGTACAGGGAGATATGCTTGTTTTAATGTTACTGCCCAAATTGAAGGATTGCAGGGACAGTAACATTAAATGAATTAATTGACTTGCTTAGAAATAGAATCTGATTGTGGATTGTTCATGAAAGTTGTTGAGGACAATGTGAACTTATTGACCATATTTTTGTGGTAATTTATTACTGAAGAATTAGTGAGTTATGAAATTGCCAATGTACTGCCCTGTGTTAACAGGAATTGAGTAGGCAGAAGGTTTGATGGGATATTTGACACCCTTAGGGTTGGAATTGATTTTTATGGTCTTCTTGAGTAGTGTAGAGGGTTTCGTGATCTTTCTAATGAGATATAGTTGGTAATTTTCTGAATTGTGTGCAATGAGTTATTGGTGTTGAAAGTTGGCTTGAAATCAAGAAACTAAAGAAGGGAATAAGGGTTAGATATTAATTGTTTAATTTGACTTTTGGTTTCTTTTGTCAATTTCTTTTCCGTCCAACGTCCGATTGACCTGATTCTTGAGGCATCGGATTCATAGAGTATTGAATTTCATTTTATGAGAAATTGGGAATTTTTAGACGGGAAATTGACGTGGCCCTGGGTAACGGAACGGTGAATCACTGTTTTATTTAATTGGGGACCTATAGAGGTCCGAATTGCGCACCGTCAGCGCCAATAGGTTTCTAAATTTTTGATGAATTTTTATAATGGGAAAAAAGGGGATTAGGGTCGGGAATTCATGAACATGCATATCTCCTCAACATGAGCACAAATTTCATATTTAGTGACTCGTATTTTTCTCGATTCATATAGAGGCCCAATTGAGCGCCGATTGACCGACGTCACAGAGGTTTTCGGCATTAGCTCGGAAGTAATAGGTGAGTAACCTAGTTGGTTTCTCAAATTTCTGGTTGTTTACATGCTCAACGTGAATTACGTGCAAAGATGAATTGAATGATCACCGTATGATTACCGCGTGTATGGGATTGTAATGTATGATTTTCTTGTCTTGAATGACACCGACATCGATATATCGGGCTTTATAGCCATCATATCAACATCGCTATACTTTGGGCTTTATAGCCATATCATTGACTTATCGCTACACCGGGCTTTATAGCCAAACACCGTACATTCATCGAATATCGCATCGCATGCATAATTGCATGATCGATAATGGACGTGCCCTAAGTTGCTATTTTTACCGATAAGAGCTTCGAGCTCTCATATCTTGATCGACCGCCTCGAGTCCGAGGGGAGAAATCTCGACGCGTCCCCATCGAACACCGATCGAGCACTTGGGCACAACATTGAATAATCGGAAAGAGTCACATATGCATTGTATTCGCATAAATGACCGCTCGTGACATGTACCGCTTTTGTAATGGCATGAATTATCGTGAATGGTTTTCACATCGACATTGTTATTGATCGCCATCGTAATTGATTATTATTGATTTGTCAGACGCCACGGGCGAATGCATGATTCGAGTGAACCATCGATGATAGTTTTCACCGAGTTCGCAAAACTCACCCAAAATTTGCATCTATTTTCAGGTCTCAAGAATACCCCGGTTGACACGGAGTATGTTTACTGTAGACGAGTAAAGGTTAGAGATCGGGATCAGTTCGAGTCTGCATTAGTGTCTTAGTAAATTGTGTTCCGCAATCACTGTATAACAAGGCATTGTATTTTTACTTAGCCCATTGTGGTATTAATGTTTTACTGCATTGAGTGATTGTAAATTATTCTTGGATGACTGTAATAACTGAAACTGGCTTATTGTGAACACGGGTTTTAATTACTTACTGTGTTTGCCGTGTTAACGTGGAAGCAATGGCTTCAAAAAAATGTGTATACTGAGTTTTAAATCAATCGATGTAGTACGCCACTCGCATGGGCACGGACTCGGATATCACCAACGATATCGGGTTCGAGTCTTCGGGAGTGGGTGTTACATTTAGGTGGTATCGAGCCCAGAGATGCGTAATGTATCCGGGCACGATTTGGAACATAAGTTTCATGCATTTGAGTCGCGTCGCATCGCGGGTAATCGATCCCTAGTCAGAGTCGCACGAGGATAAATCCTACGGGTGCATAAGTGTCAAGTGACTAAGTGAGAGAAGAGTGAGACGGGATTAGAGTGTAAATCCCTAAAAGGGGATAATCAATTAGGAAAGGATAAAGGAAAAATGGATAAGAAGGATGATATTGTACTGGGTTAGAAACCCTCATATGTGATAGCAGAATGACTGTGTTGGCCTAGACTCATTAAGAATTCTGACTTAAATTGACAATATTATGGTGACAGAAAAATGAAGATGTTGAGAATTTGGAGAGGTCCATTAGAGATATGGGAAGCATATTGGTTATAGTAGATCTAAGTGAAATTAAAAGCCCGGGATGGTTAGGTAATTACAGTTCTGACTGTATATGTCATGAAAGGGGAAATATTGGAATTGAGTAAAATGTAGATGGTCCAATCGGGCATATTTTGATTCACTATATTCGAGTTAGAGATCAGTAGATATTATAAGCAGAGGATAATAGCGAGATGGTAAGAAGCTCAATAGAGTACTGTAACGATCTATCGAGAACTGAAAGAATCGAAAAAGTAAGATGTCCAATGCCTATGAAAGTGAGGTAAAAGTGTATGATAGATCAAATGAATTAGGAAATGGTTATGATCTAGACCGCATAAGTTTGAGACCTGAATCGATATGTGATTATTGTGTTACGAGTTTGGAAATTGTGTGATAAAATCATAAAGGAAAAAAGATGATGATGATTTCTCTTGATGGTGTATCGAAATACTTGAATTAGGTGTATATGGACACGAAAATGGTAAATGGATAGGTACTTTATCGGATTGGGGACCGTGAACACCGATCATAGATCGTTTGAGGAAAATAGAAGATAAGTAGCGAAAAATGTAATGAAAAAAATAGGAATAATGATCATAAGTTGATAAGTTAAATTAATATGACCTTATAAGGTCAAGTTGCACGTAATGGATAGGGAAAGAGACATACGGTTTAATGATATGGTGAGAATGAAATAAAGATCTTGAAGGAATGAAACCACAATAGTGGTGTATGAAAAGAGTTGTCGCATTTAAGTCGACTTACTGTTAGGGATCTCTATTGGATAGTAATGTTGATTGTGACTAATGAAATGTATGTTACAGATATATGGAAACCACAGAGTAAATGAGCGGTAAATGTTTAGAGTGATTTTAAGTGTGAAGTTCTTAATGGGTTAAAGAAAGACAAAAGTGAACTGAGTGTGCCTGTATGAGAGGAACTGGAATGTGATTCTGGTATCAGTCATTTAATTGAGGATGGGTATAAACAGAAAGGATTCTTAAAGAAGTCTGAATTGTATGGGTTACAAATTGGTTTCCGGAGTGAATGCTATGGTATAGATTACTGAATAAGTGGTAAAGAAAGTGTTTACGTGACTGTCACAAGGAACCTTCGCGAAAGGAATGTTCTGATCTGTGAAATGATGGCATAAAAGTGTCCTGATTGAGATTGTATGTATAGTGAAGAAGGATTGAAAAGCAATTAGGAATAATAATTGGTTGATGAGACTTTCGTGGACAAAATTAAAAGTGAAATTAGGTCATAGCTCATACTGCTGAGGTTATCTGCACTGTATGTACAGAAATGTAAAGAATCCAACATGAGTGAGATTTTAATTTGAGGTGATCCTATTGCAATGTGAAGTGAATCGATCCCCATTTATGATGTAAAACTGTTGAGGAATCTAGATTTGAAACGAAGAATAAAAGAGTCCTGAACTGAGAAGTGAGATATTAAAATAAAATGGAAATTTTGGAGGTCCAAGTACGAATGACAAGGTATTAACATATGTTGATATGAATCATATAAAAATAATTGAGAAGAGAAAATGAAAAAGAGTAACTGAATAGAGACAAGAGGGTCAAAAGGGAAACTGACAATGAGGTGATGTAGTGACACCTTCATAAAGACATTGCGAGATACACTCATTGTAAACTTAATGAAAAGGGTAAAAGATGTACAGAAAGTCAATAAGACCACGATAGGAATTATACGAGGTAAGCAAATGGTAGTAAGCGTGATTAGAGATGAATGTGTTTGGAAGTGTTGAATAAGTGAAAAGTGAAAAGAACGATAGACTAATTGAGGAATCGACATCGATTATATACATACTTTGGAAGAGTGGGCGTGAGTATTGAACTACGACAATATGTTGAACGAGTATGAAATAAATTGAATCGACCGTGATAAATGGTGCTGGTGTCATGCTCACGATTGAAAGCCTTGGAGACTATGAGATTCCTATAAGGATACTTTGGGTTAATTTGAGGAAAGAGACCGGTGTAAATACGACAATGCTTTGAAATGAACGAACAATTCTACCTACTAAACTCAACTAGTGAATGATAATGCTGCAATGAATGATCAATTCTGAGATATTGGGATTTTCAATGAGTGTCAAGCGATTATGGGTAATAGTGAAGTGTTTTCGAAAATTGAAGTTGTAAATCTAGTGATAAGAATGGTTAAGAGTGCAGAAAGTAAAGTGATAAATTTTATGATGAGTTTGAATATACGAATGGAATTGGAAAAACAATAGTGAAAAATTCAAAGAAGTAAGTGTACCGATAAAAGGTATTAGAACAAGAAAGTGAGCAATAAAGTTAGACATTCTAGTAAGCATATTTGAAAAGTGAAATTGAGTAATTGTAGGTATAGAATGAAGTGATTATTGGCTCAAGTGTTTATAGGTTAAATGTCCAATAGGAAAAAGGTTTGATTATGGTCGTAGTATAGAGTTACGATTTATTGGAGGAATATCTTGTTACAATCAGATAAGGCCTAACGAGAGTCAAAGATTGGTCGTGATAAGTGAAACAAAGGGAAGTGGTGAGGAAGACCGCATGGTTAGCTAAAGTGGAACCGGATTGGATAAATGAGACAACGTAAAATGTATACCCGAATAAAGTGTGTGAACACTATAGAGCGATGAATTGTCTTACGAGATTCAATTTGAATATAGAGTAAATGGCATATAACAAATGACCTGCATTAGGTACATTGTTCTTGATTATAGTGAAGTGGAGTTAAATGTCACAAGATTGGTACCAAAGGAATGTAAATCGTCCCTGACGTGATAAAGAGAGGTATCAAAGAAATGGAGATGTACTCGAGGAATACGAATTGGACTTTATGGCACCGGGGACAAAGGTATTAGAGGATAAAATGTGATCGGTGAATAGATTCGAAAATACCGAATCGAAGTTATATATCGAACCAAAGGTAGTGACTATTCTAGAAATGGCAAAAGAGATAGGTGAGAAAATGAGATCGCCAACTAATAGTCTTGTTGAATCCGCTCATCTCTTTTCTAAGTGATAATGAGTGAGCCAAATTAGTAATCGAACCACGGAATGAGAGTGGTTACCGTGATCACTTGAAAAGTGAATCATTAAGTGGAAAGGTGTATGGGATATGTAGAATCATGTGATAACGGTCATAGTGAATCGTTGATCGAGAATTTCGAGGACGAAATTTTATAAGGAGGAGAATCAGAATATCCCACCCCTCCGGAAGCGGTAAAATAGGAAATTTGTCGAGGATGGGATTGATAGGGAATAATTAGTACTGTTCATGATAATAGGATTGATACAGTATCAATCGTACATGGAATTTCGGTTTATGCATTCATGATAATTCCCTTAATTGGGCCTAAAGCAATTTTATTGGGATTGACGTGGTAAATGGGTTTGAAAAATTATTCGAAAGCGCTTATTAAGCGTTTTAGATTTTAAGGATTTTCAGAATTTTTCTGGAATTTTCGGAGAAAATTTTGACCCACAAAATCGCTTGAATCGCCTAAACATGTTTTGAGGTAGAAAAGGTGATTTTCGTGATTGAAAATTATTTGGAGTGCATTGTTACATGTTTTATAATTTTAGGAATTTCAATAATTTTCAAAAATGATTTGGGAAAATTCGAAATTCCCGGACCGGATAAAATCGTCAATAAACTAACAATTCGATTTTGATAGCAAAAATCGCTACCCAATGGCACGATGATATTGGGCATATTATTTTGGGACTGAAAGTAGGGTCATTTGAATTAATTGGAATAAAATTTTGATCTGGATTAATAAATTGATATTTTGACTTTTCTAAGAAAAGGGACCAATGAGAAATTGCCATTACAAAGCATCATTTAATGCTTCCTCTCCATTCTTTCGGATGTGCTTGCTTTAAAACTAAGGAAAGGATGAATTTTTATGCTTTGTTCTTAGTCATCCGAAACACACATCTCCTTACAAAAATCCATCGAAAAATTTGCTCTCTTCTTTCAACTTTCTCCATAAATTCCATACCTCTTATCCCATATTCCATCTAAGTTAGATGATGAGGAGATGCATGCTTGGTCTTGGTGGGATTAGTTTGAAAGCATAGGAAAGAATTGAAGAGAAGAAGTGAGGATTGGAAGCTAATAGGTAAGTAAAGGAATTTAAGTTTCATATGATGTTTGGTGATGTTTTACATGGAATTAAATGCCATGATAGTGAGGGTGGTTAATAAAAGGGTTTAAAGCATGTATTAGGTTTATGTAGGCATTTAAAGTGATGATTATTATGATTTGAAGGAAAGGGTATGAGGTTAGTGAAGATGCATTGAAATTAATGATATGGTTTGATTTTGAATTGAATAGGATAATTATTTGAGTCTTTGAATTGAGGAAGTTAATGCTGCCAATTTTTCAGTGTTAACCCTAGTATATGTATGACTGTAGTAATAGTTAATTTGTATTTATTTTGATGTCTAGTGATGTGAAAAAGGCATTGGAAGTGATTGAACTAAGGTTAACATTGAATCTGGAAAATTGGAATCATAATTGATGTTACTGTTTTGTTCATAATTTATAGTGTAGAAATGCAAATGAGGTAAGGTTAGTGGCTACTGAAACTTTGGAATGTTGGCTTCAATTTAGTGTGAAATAGGTGTTGTTGAATTTCAATGATAGAAGGATGAATTTTTGAATGGGAAAGTTCCTGTTCCATTGCCTGAGAACAGTAACCGCAACCAGGACATCTGAGTTTTGTTGATTTTTATGAATTAATTGAGATGGAATTAGGGAGAATGGTCTTCATGAAAGTTGTAGCATATTGAATTATCTTTCCATTGCTACTGATCTTGCTATTTTTAGAATTGTATATTGGGAGATAAGAATTGATTACTAATGACTGGTTTTGAGCATTTTGGATGAAACCTAGCTTAAGTGTGATTTTGTGAGTTTACTGATTGGAGGCAATTTTAACATTTTATGTGGACTGAATTAGTGTAAGTGATCTTCTGAAAAGTTGTAGAGGAAGAAATTACCTTGAAAATTAGATATGGTGTGTAATTTTTAGAAGTCAGAATTGGGAGTTATGATTTTGTAAAAATGAACCCTACATTAGGTTATGAATGGCTGATCATAACAGTAGCTTCCATAACAGTTTTGAAATTGTTAGAGATCGAATTGGATGATGAGTGCTTCATGAAAATTGAAGTTTGAGATGTTATCTTCACAGGGATATAAAGTTCTGATTTTACTGACTTGTGTACAGGGAGATATGCTTGTTGTAAGGTTACTGCCCAAATTGAAGGATTGCAGGGACAGTAACATTAAATGAATTAATTGACTTGCTTAGAAATAGAATCTGATTGTGGATTGTTCATGAAAGTTGTTGAGGACAATGTGAACTTATTGACCATATTTTTGTGGTAATTTATTACTGAAGAATTAGTGAGTTATGAAATTGCCAATGTACTGCCCTGTGTTAACAGGAATTGAGTAGGCAGAAGGTTTGATGGGATATTTGACACTCTTAGGGTTGGAATTGATTTTTATGGTCTTCTTGAGTAGTGTAGAGGGTTTCGTGATCTTTCCAATGAGATATAGTTGATAATTTTCTGAATTGTGTGCAATGAGTTATTGGTGTTGAAAGTTGGCTTGAAATCAAGAAACTAAAGAAGGGAATAAGGGTTAGATATTAATTGTTTAATTTGACTTTTGGTTTCTTTTGTCAATTTCTTTTCCGTCCAACGTCCGATTGACCTGATTCTTGAGGCATCGGATTCATAGAGTATTGAATTTCATTTTATGAGAAATTGGGAATTTTTAGACAGGAAATTGACGTGGCCCCGGGTAACGGAACGGTGAATCACTGTTTTATTTAATTGGGGACCTATAGAGGTCCGAATTACGCACCGTCAGCGCCAATAGGTTTCTAAATTTTTGATGAATTTTTATAATGGGAAAAAAGGGGATTAGGGCCGGGAATTCATGAACATGCATATCTCCTCATCATGAGCACAAATTTCATATTTAGTGACTCGTACTTTTTCTGATTCATATAGAGGCCCAATTGGAGCGTCGATTGACCGACGTCACAGAGGTTTTCCGGCATTAGCTCGGAAGTAATAGGTGAGTAACCTAGTTGGTTTCTCAAATTTCTGGTTGTTTACATGCTCAACGTGAATTACGTGCAAAGATGAATTGAATGATCCTTTGTATGATTCTTGGCGTGTATGGGATTGTAATGTATGATTTTCTTGCATCAATGACACCGACATCGATATATCGGGCTTTATAGCCATCATATCAACATCGCTATAATGGGCTTTATAGCCATATCATTGACTTATCGCTACACCGGGCTTTATAGCCAAACACCGTACATTCATCGAATATCGCATCGCATGCATAATTGCATGATCGATAATGGGCGTGCCCTAAGTTGTTATTTTACCGATAAGAGCTTGAGCTCTCATATCAGATCGACCGCCTCGAGCCCGAGGGGAGAAAATCGACGCGCCCCACCGAACACCGATCGAGCACTTGGGCACAACATCTTGAATAATCTGGAAAGAGTCACATATGCATTGCATTCGCATAAATGACCGCTCTGTGATATGTACTGCTTTTGTAATGGTATGAATTACTGTGAATGGTTTTTCATTCATCGACATTGTTATTGATCGCCATCGTAATTGATTATTACTCGTAATTGATTATTCTCCAAGGCACTAAAGCGGCAGCATTCTTAGCGAGTCTGTTGGATGAGGTTCGCGATGGCGTTGAATTGATTCTTTGTGGAAGTTCGTTCCTCTTTCATCAACGCCATCATACCATGCGAAGTTGATTAGTGTCCTCTTTTGGTGGTCGTGGTTGCACCGTCAACGCTTTGATCGGGAAACTGGTTTGTAGATGGTCGGCTCCACTCCCTTGTTGAAAACGGTTGGGTGCTCTTCCTTCATTATTCCTCCAATGAAGTTAGGATGAGATCTCCATCCTTCGTTATATGTGTTGGAGCACGGTCCCACTTTAGAATTTTGTGCGCTTGGGTAGACCGCAGACACTTCTTCATACCTTCCGGGACAGACGCTGGAAATGTGCATCACCGATCCACAAGATTCGCAACTAGGTGCGACCAGTTCAGTGGAAGGTGACGGGTGATGCACATTCAAATTCTTAAGCTCCGCCGTGATTGAGGATAACTGGGAGGTTATCCGATGTTCCAAGGAATCTACTTTCGATTCCAGGCTCTCCATTCTCTTAGTTTGAGCCGTCATGGCTCCTACTTCATTCACTTTCCTGGAATCGCGGACACTATACTGTTGATGATTCAGGGCCATCCTCTTTATCAGGGCCCAAGCTTCGGCGCGGTCAGTCAATCAACTAACCTCCACGCAAAGATCCAACATTCCTTTTCTTGATTTTTACCCCATCATAAAAATATTGAACCAATTGTTCATCAGGGATTTGATGATGGGGGCACCGAGATAACAGATCTTGGAATTTGTTCCAAAAATCATACAGGGACTCGTCATAATCTTGTTTGGCAGAATATATCTCCTTTCTCATCGACGACGTCTAGAAGTCGGAAAATACTTTTCCGTAAAAGCTTTCGCAAGTTGGCCCAACTGTGATAGGCATTCGCGACATGCCTTGGGAGGCTCATATACCACTCCGGGCCTTTCCTTCTAACGACAAGTGGAATACCTTCCACAAAGACTGGTCCAGATGTGCTCCTACAGCTTCATACTTTGACGAGATCATTGTGAGGGCCTCAAGATGCATGTAGGGTCCTCTCCGCCAAACCGTGAAATTTGGGTAGGAGTTAATCAATAAACCTTTAACTTCAAATTTACGTCGAAGTTAGGGCAAAGACGATGAAAGGATCGTAGTTTACGCCCAAGGTTGTAGCTTCTCGGATGGTTCTACGCCCGATGTTCGCATTGTTGTCATCTCGCGTTCTCGTCACCGTTAAGACCGTGATCTCCATTTCGGGTGGTTGACGGGATATTCTTGGTGTTCACCATCTCGATTCTAGTCGATCTAGTGTGCTAAGTCTTTCTTGCTCTCTTGTTTTTCCTAAGTTGTCTAAGGTGTCGCCAATTTCAGTTGAAAATGAACTAGCCTAAGTCTACGGGCATGCACAAGAGAAGTTTACCTAAGAAAACTCACTAAAACGACGGCGGATAGCAAGGCTTAAATTCACTCAGTTTATTGCGACGATAGAACTCACGAACGAATCGAATAAATTATAAGTTTCATTGCGGCGAATATATGAACTCGTCATTGGCGAAGATATGAACTCATTGTGACGAGTTAGAAGCCTGAGCAAAGAAAGCAAACGAAATTAACTTAAAATTAAGCACAAATAACAAAAACAATCGAATAAACACTTAAAAGAAAGCGTAATGAAATCACAAACAGAATAACACTAAAACACTTAAGGTAATGTAAATTAAATAAAATTATGCAATGCAAACAAAATGCAACGACAAAAATTAAAATCAAAACAAACATCGCTAACCTAGAGAACCAATTAATTTGATTAAGAACGGCGCTAAATTTGATCGGCTTATCGCTCAATTTAAGAATTGATCCTTGAAATCGGTCAAATAAAATTTATACCAAGGATTGCAATACAGATGCAACCTCGGGTCGACTCTCAAGGAACCAATGCATCAATTGATTCTAAGACTAGCCTAATGTTTGAATTATGCATGCAATGAAAGCAATAAAAGGGGGTCTTGATTGATTAATCTAAAATTAAACTAAACTAAAGCAAAGGTAAATATTTTTTAGATTTTGAAAAGATAAGGCAATTTAAATTAAATGAGACTGAAAACTATTAATTAAAACTCTCCGAAAATGTGGCTCGGGTCATCATCGCTCAAAATAATATCGGGTTTGAAATCCACTAAGTTTCAAAGCTAAACCTTAATAACTCGTTAAGTCCAAGATTTAATTAATCAACTCGATTAGCTAAATCTTGTTAAAACCATTAGTGTATGTATAGAATGATTAATGCAATAAATCAACCAAATAATAACACAATCAACTTAATCAAACATAACTAGGCGATTAAATCAATTAATGCAATCATCCAACCGATATACATGAACTCCATGTATTTAAGAACAAAGATTCAACAATAATCAATCCATAACATAAATCAAAGTTTAACATCCGATTAAACTATAATCGGATTCAATCCATCATACAAAGGCATTCTCCAACTCGGAGTTGATACAAAATATAACGAAAATCTAAAACTAAGATCGACACCCGTTAAGCTCATTTAACTCGCACTTTACTCCATCTTCAAGAGTTCGGAGACTTAGCCACGCATCACGGCAGAAGAGTCCATCATCTTTGGGCACCCGTACGCTTTCATGACTCGAGCGGTGAAGGATGAATGAATGGTCGCGACGAAATAAAGGCAGAGGAGAAGATGGTGAAAGTAGGCGATATCTGTTGCCTCGAAACAATTTGCAAAACCAGAGAAAACCAAAACTATTAGGCGAACAAAGAAAACAGAGAAGAAGAAATTCACCCGAGTGCGGCTCGCTTCGCTTTTTGCCCTAAATGGCAAAATTTTATAGGAGGTGTGCGGGTCCGTCGTAATAAAGGATTAATTTTCATTTATAGTCAGGGTTACCCGACATTCGCCATGGCGAATGGCTGTAATTCGCCAGCGCAAATGAGTTTGGTCACTCGTCGCAAATGAATAAATTAAATACCATTAATTTGTCGGCGAATGGAGTCTTGGTTAAGCCAAATAATCTTCGGCGTATTGACTTCTTAAATGTTGACTTTTCGTCCTACAAAATACAACCCATTTGCAGATCAATTGTCCCAATAAAATTATGCGAATTAATGACAATTGACAACAAAATACCGACAATGTGCAATTAATCAAAACTCGAATGCGGGACCAAAATAAGCATAAAATCATAGATCGAGTCAACAAATGCATAATTACTAAAGAAAACGGCCTAATTTATAGTATAAATTTGGTCCAATCAATGCCTCAAGGTGCCCGGTGTTCGCCTTGACCACGACACACTAGACATCCGCTCACATATTCACCACGTCCCTCTTCATGCCTTTCCACCGAAATGTTCCTTCAAATCTCTGTACATTCGGTGTTGCTCGGTGCATGGAATAAGGCGATCAGTGCCTCATCCATGATTTCATCCTTAATCGCTTTATCATTAGGAATACACAACCTGCTTCCGACTACCATTAGCCCATCATCCCTTACTTGCACTTCGATCGCTACCATGTTGAATTTCATCTCTCAATTTACTTAATTTCAGATCCTGCGCCTCGCAACTCCTCGACCTTCTCCCTAAGGATAGTCTCACTCAATCGAGCAATAACACCATCCGATTCATTCGCTTTAAATTGATCTTCAACTTGGCCATCTGCTCCAACAGAGGCAAGTAAACCGATTACACATAAGCTATGGATGACTTCGCTCAAAGCATCGCCACTACATTCGCCTTGCTCGATGATACTCTATCATCGGTCATAGTCCTCGAGCAACTCCAACCATCGCCTCTCGCTTTAAGTTCAACTCTTTCGACTCATAATGTACTTAAGACTTTTGTGGTCCGTGAAGACCTTGTCTCAACCCCATACAAGTAGTGTTCCAAATCTTTAGGGCAAAATTACCATTGCTAACTCCAAGTCATGAGTCGGATAATTCAACTCATATGGCTTCAATCTAGTGAAGCATAAGCTATCACTTTGTCATTCTGCATCAAGACACATCCTAAACCCTTCCTCGAGCGCCATCAGATATCAGATACCCCGGTCTCCATTGGGCAAAACCAATCTTGGAGCACTTATCAATCGCTCTCGAGCTCCTCAAAGCTCTTTTGGCATTCCGCACTCCATATGAATTGCTGATTCTTTCTTAACAGTTTAGTCATAGGGCGCTATCATTGAAAATCCTTCTACAAATCTCCTATAATAACTCGCCAAGCCTAGGAAGCTTCTTACCTCTTTCACCGCCTTAGGCTCTTGCCAATTCACCACGACTTCTACTTTCCTCTGATCAACATGAAACCCTTTCTCGGAAATCACATGTCCAAGGAAAACTACTTCACGCACCAAAACTCACACTTCTTCAATTTGGCATACACTCCCCGCCTCTCAATCTCGCAATACAATCTCGAGATGCTTTTCATGCTCTCCTTCATCCTTAGAATAGACGAATGTCATCAATAAACACAATGACAAACCGATCTAAGAATTCATTAAACACCCTATTCATCGATCCATGAAGGCGGTGGGGCATTGGTCAATCCGAAGGGCATGACCCTAAATTCATAGTGTCTGAATTCGGGTCCCGAAGTTGTCTTACTTACATCGACTCGACGATTGGAGTTGATGATATCCCGATCTTAAGTCAATCTTCAAAAGACCCTTGCTCTGTGGTGATCAAATAAATCATCTATCCATGGCAACGGATACTTGCTCAATCGCCATCTTGTTAAGCCTTCTATAGTCTATGCAAATCCTCCACGCTCCATCCTTCTTCTTAACAAACAGACCGAGCTCCCCAAGGTGAAGAACTCGGCCCGATGAACCGCTTCTCCAACAATTCCTGCAATTGCTCCTCGAGTTCTCTCAATTCAACTGGAGCCATTCTATAAGGTGGTATGGAGATTGGCGCGATTTCGGGAATCAAGTCAATTTCGAACTCAATTTTCCTTACCGGCGGCAACCCCGTAATTCTTCCGGGAATACATCAGAAACTCCTCACAACTTGATAATCTTCTAATCGCCCACATTCACTCAATCCACTACATGCGCCAAAAGGCCTCACACCTGGCTCATCATATTGTCACTAACATAGCCGAAATGATCCTCAGACCGGCAGCCTTCCTCGTCCCCTTGAAAACCACTTTACGATCATTGCCGGATCAAACTCTACTTCTTTCAAACTACAATCTAGCCGCCTTATACTTCTCCATGACATCCATCCCCAAATGACATCCAACCTTTCAAGGTCTAGAGGTAGTAGATCTATCGCCACCTAGCACCGTCGACATCGAGCTCACAATTTTATAGATCATACTAATCACCACCTTACCCCTAAAGGAGTACTAACAACCGAAAATTGTCCATAACCTTAGACACACAACATGCATATTCATACTTGCAGATACAAATGAATGGGTGGAGCCAGATTCATCAACACATAAACAGGGAGAGTCGAATAGCATAGCCATACCGTCACTACTTTGAGCGCCGCAGACTTCTTCCCCGGTCATGGCAAAGACTCGAGCTGGTGCTCGACTGCCCTTCTAGGTCTCCCCGCCGGATATGCCTTCCTTGCAGCCTCGAATCGCCCACACCATGATCGCCGAGATGCCACTTTCGCTTCTTCTTGGGGCTCGAGATCGAGACCCTTCCCGCTCGACCGCTCGGGACAATCCTTGATTGGTGCCCTTTGGCCCTGACCAAAACATGCTCCTATCTTCAGCAGACATTCCTCTTGTGAAATCTCCCGGTGATCACACGGAGATTCCTCACCGTCCATCCTGGACTTGCCAGACCGAAGCTTGCAGACCGTAGTAGCCCTAGGTCGCTTACTCTTAGTGGGGCCATGCTACCACACCACTCAGATATCGAGTTCTAATGCTCCTAGCAGTCTTGGAGCACTCATGCCTTTTCGGAGAACCGCTCTGTTCTTCCTCTTCTTAGTCACTTCAAATTAATGTTCTCAAATTTCTCACTTAAGAGCAAAGATCCACCAAATACCGGTAATCACTAAGTTGTGGATCACCACTTTTCTCGGATCCCTAGGTGTAATCCACCTCAAATTTCTGGCATTTGTCTTCTTGATTGCCCACGATATTGGTCAGATACCGTGATAACCGAGTGAACTTCAATTCGTACTCGCCACACTCAACTCCCTCCGAGCGAGATTCAAAATTCCTAGCCTTATCCTCGCATGTAGACCATCGAGAAGTACTTCCTCCAAAGGCCTCTAGAATTCCCTCCATGTCAAGATCGAGGTACTTCCGACCGCAGGCACCGATTCCCACCAAAGGTCAAGTGCATCCCTCGCGAAGAAGTCGATCGCATAATCGAGCTTCTCATCATCATTGCACTTCATCGATTTAGACCTCTCGGTCCTCTTCAGCCATGCTTCACTTCCTGGATTAGTGGTCCCGCTGAAGTCAATCGCCCATACTTTCTGAGCTTATCATCGCCCGCTCTTCTCTCTGGCCGGTACTTGAGTCTGTCTTCCTTGGCCCATGGCATAAGTGAAAGCTTGGGCGAATGCTGGAAGAACTGGAGATCCATAGGTTCACTTGAGGAGGAGGAGGTGGAGGCGGCTCATGTTGCACACTTGGTGCATCGGAATCGGAAAGAGAATGGTCCCCGATCCTGCAAACATACGACTCATCCGCATTTCTACGCCGAGAGTCAAGAGATTGAGCTCCTCGAGTTCTCTTCGAGGCGACATTACTCCTTCAATTTTAAAAAATCAATGAAAATCTTTAGTTCACATAAAACAAATACTTCACATAATTCATGTAGGAAAATGCATGCTGACTTGACCTTAGACATCCCACTAAGGTTCCTAGAAACCCTAAACCCCGCTTTCGCTCGATACCACAGATGTCGACCCGATCCGGAAGTTCGATCGTCCCGGATGTGAGCCCGAGTGGAGCCCATCCCGAGACACTTGCCTTGCTGAGACCTTAAACTTGACACTCTTACTCTTACTATAGTACCATAGACGCCGGAACCTGCTGAGCCCAACTTTCGTTGTCCTCAAACCTTGCGCTTATAATCTTGCAGATTCTTAATTGTAACTCCACCTTCGTGGCAAGCACACACCATGTATACACTAAAATCATGGGTTGACTTATTCATATAATTTGTAGCTTTATGTCTTAAGTTCTCCCTGAAACAAGAATCACCTTAATCGGAGTCATATACTCAAGATACACTCCAAAAACCTAAGAGAGTTCATACCCGAAACATGCCCTCTTAACTGACCTTTCACTTGTTTTAGAACAAACTTTCTCAATTTAACTCTAATTGATACCGGATTTTATGGAGTGAAAGATATGTGTCTTATAAATCCAATGGTTCAAGCTTCACCTCATTTGGAGGTCGTATGAGGGAAATATGCCCAAAACAACGGACCATGCTCACTTCCGAAATCGAATCAAAACTCTTTTGGCGGGATTGCTATAACTTTTAATCTATAGCTCCAAATGTTTTCTTTCTTTCACCATATGAAAGTAGACATCTAGATCTACAACTCTTATGAAGACTACAAAGGCTGATTCTATCTCCTACATTCTGCAGCGTCCTATTTTTCCATCGTCTCATTTCTATCATCTGGTTTTCTATCGTCTGATTTCTATCATCTGGTTTTCTATCGTCTGATTTCTATCATCTGGTTTCTATCTTTTGCTTTCCTTCCTTCTGCTTTTCTATCTTCTGATTTCCTTCCTTCTCCTTTCTATCTTCTGATTTCCTTCCTTCTGCTTTTTATCTTCTGATTTCCTTCCTTCTGATTTCCTTCCTTCTGATTTTTATCTTCTGATTTCCTTCCTTCTGCTTTTCTATCTTCTAATTTCTATCTTCTGCTTTTCTATCTTCTGATTTCCTTCCTTCCGATTTCTATCTTGATTTCCTTCCTTCGCTTTTATCTTCTGATTTCCTTCCTTCTGATTTCTATCTTCCGATTTCCTTCCTTCTACTTTTCTATCTTCCGATTTCCTTCCTTCGATTTCTATCTTCCGATTTCCTTCCTTCCGATTTCTATCTTCCGATTTCCTTCCTTCGCTTTCTATCTTCCGATTTCCTTCCTTACCTTTTCTATCTTTGATTTCTATCTTCCGCTTTTCTATCTTTGATTTCCTTCCTTCGATTTCTATCTTTCGCTTCCTTCCTACGCTTTTTATCTTCTCGATTTCTATCTTACGCTTTTCTATCTTCCGATTTCCTTCCTTCGATTTCTATCTTCCGCTTTCCTTCCTTACCTTTTCTATCTTATGATTTCCTTCCTTCGCTTTCTATCTTCTGATTTCCTTCCTTCGCTTTTCTATCTTTCGATTTCTATCTTCGCTTTCTTTCTACCTTTTCTATCTTGATTTCCTTCCTTTTCTTATCTTCCGATTTCCTAGTAAGGATCATATCTTTTGACTCCGAACTCCAAATTTAGCAAACGATATACCCTTGGAAAACTCTAAACTCCTACTACAATCTTCATGAAGACTCATTGATCTAATTCATACCCGAAGAGGGTCTAATATTGAGGCAAAGTCTTGTCAAATTTTAGGAAAATTTGACAAGACATCCCCTTAAAATGCAACTACCCAATTTTCAATTCTAAGACTTCCACCGCATAAAACTCATCATACAACCTCATATAACATGATTAAACCCTAAGGTATCTTCAAACACCATTCGAAGCAACAGCCACACTCTTAATCATCTATCATATCCAAACTATAACAATGATTCAATTGTCTTAAACATACATGGATTTCTCAAAATACATTAAAACTGAACATTTTTGCTTTCATATTTCATTCATTCCATCTTCATCAAATCATGTCATATTCATACAATGCTTTAGTGGGCATTTCAAGCCCAATTACAATGAAGTTTCAAAATACAATATCTTCTCAAAATGCAACTAAAGCATTGTTTTACAAAATCATTTCAAAACAAAATCAAAAGAAAACTTGGAGTAAATGCCTTTAAGCTTGCTCCTCGGGATCCCGCCATTTCTGGAAAATTTTAGGGGTGAGTGTCGCTCGTCGGTAATACATTTATATTTATATATCCAGCAGTCCTATTAGTTATTCATACTTTTAGCAATCTTTCAATACAATCATAATACATGCATCATGCAATGTTCATCAATACTCAAATATAATTTCTCACAATTCAAACATTCATCATTCTTGCATTTTCATGTTTTCACATATGAAACACATCAAATGGCTCAGAAGTCCTTATTCTTGGCAACCATATAGTCTCATTTCATGAGTCTATATGGGCAAATCTTTAGAGTCCAAATGTTGGATCATCCTATGCCACAATCGGGCAAGGGCGAAGGCTTCATGGTCAACGTGCACGTGATGCTTAGGACAATACCTTACCCACATAACATAGCAATCATGAATCATACAAGGAAATTGGACTGTTCTTATCCAATTCATTGTTTCTTTGAAATCATCTTTTCATACATCATTCATGCCTTTCATTATATTCATTCAACAAGTTTCTTCATGACAGTTTCAATCATCATCAAGCATTTAATACACTCACATTCATCATTCCATCACACACATTTAATACAACAACCAAGTGATCAAAGCTCATTAATGTCATGCATTTATTTACATTTGTAGCTTATATACATAAAGATAAATATGAAACCCACCTTTTATCCTTGCTTAAACTTGCCTAAGGAAGTTCCTCTCCTTGTTCTTCTCCTCTTTCTTGTCCTCCTTCAAGCATAACAAGAAAATAACCCCATATCAACATAGGGTTTAGAAATTGAAATACCTAAAATCTAAATCATGAAATTCATAAAAGAATCACTAGACCCATCTTATTCTTCATCTTTCTAACCAAAACCCAAACAAAACTTAACCTTAAACCAAGAACTTACCTTAAATCCTTAACCAACCAAGTGGTTTCTTGGTTCAAAGTGAAGCTTAGACTCTCCTCCACACTTTTCTTCTTCGACTTTCTTCAAAACCCACTCACTTTCATGGAAATGCCAAACCCTAACAAGCCTCTTCTTTCTCCTTTTCCTCCCTCCTTTCACGACACTCTTCTTTCCTCTCCTCCAAATTTCGTTTCTATCTTCTTTTCCTACAAAATCACTTATCTCCTTCCTTATATACTCCTTTCTAAATTACTTAAGCCCAATAAGCCTAAGCCCAACTTACTTCCTTCTTCTTTCTTCTTCTTCTTTTCATTTCTCCTCCTTACTTACTCAAGCCCACTAACTCTTTTCCTTCAAGCCCATTGCATTAAATTCCTCTCTTCTTTCTCACTTCATTTGGACCCAAAGCCCAATTAATACATTAATTACACCTAACTCACCTAAGTCCAACTAACATATTTAACTTCATAAATTCTTCACCTAACTCATTAATGCTATCATATATTAATTTATGACACCTTAATTAATGCTAATCTAACTTAATCAATTTAATCTAATCATGATTAATCCTAAAAATTTTTGGGGCTAACATCTAGACCTGAAGCAAGGCAGACTCACAGTGGCAGAGTATGAGATAAAATTCAATGAGCTAATGAGATATGCAACTGCATCGATCCAAACCGAAAAAGAAAAATGTAGACGATTTGAGGATGGTTTGAATATGGAGTTCAGAACGAGAATAAACATTTTTGAATTGAACAATTTTACAGAACTTCGAGTGGCATCGATCAGAATTGAACAATTGTTGAAAGATGGTCAGGTAGAGAACAAACTGGAGGTTAGAGGTAAGAGGCAGGATGAGTCTCAGGCTGATTCTGACATAAGCTTCAGAAAACGTCAAAACAGATCATCTCGATTTCAGTCTAGATCAAGATAATCTGGATCTCGAGGAAGAGGTAGATTTGTTCAGTCTGGGGGAGGTAGAGGACAGATGCCTACCAGTCAGTCGCACCAATTGCCTAAATGTGAGCACTGTGGTAAAAAGCATGGTGGTGAGTGTTAGCGGATATCGGGAGCATGTTTTCGATGTGGCTCATATGAGCATCAAATCAAAGATTGCCCTGAGATGTTGGAAACACAGTCTGGAGTTAGAGGAGGCACTATGACTGAGACTACAGTTCAGCAGAGTAGAGCTGGCAGACCTGCACAGAGAGGCAGAGATAGAGGTATGACTCAGTCAACAGGGCACAATGTCAGGACAAAGGTGCGAAGCAACCAGTTGCAATCTCAGGCCAAGGTCTACGTCATTATCAGACAGGAGGCACAGAACTCCCCAGATGTGATAGTAGGGGTGTTGAATGTTTTTAATTTTGAAGCATATGCACTGGTAGATCCAAGATCTACTCATTCATTCATCACCCCGCATCTGACATTTAGATTGCATTGTGAGCGAGAGATATTGAAATATGGGTTGGTAGTGAGCACTCCAGTAGGTAGTACAACAGTGATCGGTGAGGTATGTAAAAAGTGTATAGTTCGAATTGATCAAGCAGAACTAGAAGCTGATTTGATCATTTTGCAGCTGAGAGAGATAGACCTCATCTTAGGCATGGACTAGGTCACTGCTCATAGGGCAGTGATAAATTGCTATACTAAGGAGGTAGTGCTTGAATCCCCTAATCAGCCGAGAGTGGTGTTTCGAGGAGTTAGTCAGGCAATGCCAGCCCGACTAATTTCATTTATGAGGGCTTTGAGATTGATCCGAGATAGATGTGAGGCTTATGTGGCCCACGTAATGGATACTCAGAATGAACAAACCATTCAAGACATTCCAGTTGTTAGAGAATTTTTGGATGTGTTTTCGGTTGAACTATCAGGATTACCCCCAGATAGGGAGACGGAGTTCACTATTGATATTGTCCCATGTGCCGCTCCTATATCAATTCCTCCTATAGGATGGTGCCTGATGAACTAAAGGAACTAAAAACCCAATTATAGGAGTTGTTAGATAAGGGTTTCATCAGGCCTAGTGTTTCACTTTGGGGAGTTTCGGTATTGTTTGTAAAGAAGAAGGATGGCACTCTGAGATTGTGCATTGATTACCAACAGTTGAATCGAATAACAGTTAAAAATAAATATCCACTACTGAGGATTGATGATTTGTTTAACCAGTTACAGGGAGCTCAGGTGTTCACAAACTTAGACTTGAGATCGGGATATTACCAACTGAGGCAGATGTTCCCAAGAGTGCATTTAGAACCAGATATGGGCACTTTGAGTTTTTGGTAATGCCATTTGGATTGATTAATGCTCCGGCAGCTTTTATGACATTGATGAATAAGGTATTTCAACCTTATTTAGATCAATTTGTAAATGCTTTTATTGATGACATTTTGGTTTCCTCGAGGTGTAGAGAAGATCATGTGGCACATCTGAGATTGGTTCTTCAGACAATAAGGGAGAAACAATTATATGCCAAGTTCAACAAATGCGAATTTTGGCTTAATCGAGTAATTTTTTAGGTCACATTGTGTCTGGACAGGGCATTCAGGTGAACCCAAAGAAAATAGAAGCAGTAATGAAGTGGGAGGCTCCGAAGAATGTGTATGAGATTCAAAATTTCCTTGGATTAGTTAGGTATTACAGAGGGTTTATCAAGGGGTTTTCACTGATTTCAGCCCCTTTGACAAAACTTCTGAGAAAGAATGTGCCTTTCAGATGGAGTGATGATTGCCAGAGGTGTTTTGAGAAGCTAAAACATTGGTTAACTTCAGCACCTATGTTAGCTATCCCATCGGGTTCTGGAGGTTATGTTGTGTACAGTGATGTATCGCATCAAGGTTTAGGATGTCTACTAATGCAAAATAGTAAAGTAATAGCATATGCATCGAAAAAATTGAGGCCCCATGAATTTAATTATCTAGTTCATGATCTGGAACTTGCTGCAGTAGTATTTGCTTTAAAAATTTAGAGACACTACTCGTATGGAGAAACGTTTCAGGTGTTCACTGATCACAAAAGTTTGAAATATCTATTGAGCCAGAAAGAGTTGAATGTGAGGTAGAGAAGATGGATTGAACTATTAAAAGATTATGATTGTACAATTGAGTACCATCCTAGCAAAGCTAACGTGGTAGTTGATGCATTAAGTCAGAAGTCTAATAGCAGTGTAGCACAAGTACAGTTATCAAGGTTACCGAGCCTAGTTCAATTGAGAGAATTGAATGTTGAATTAACTTTGGAGAAAAATAATACATTGATAGCTACCTTAAAGTTGAGACCTGTTTTGGTTGAAAGAATCAAAGAGGCTCAGAGCAGAGATCCAGATTTAG
This sequence comes from Erythroxylum novogranatense, assembly GCA_029891385.1. NCBI lineage: Eukaryota > Viridiplantae > Streptophyta > Magnoliopsida > Malpighiales > Erythroxylaceae > Erythroxylum > Erythroxylum novogranatense. The sequence continues at coordinate 24,446,139 of CM057230.1, read as the reverse complement.
TGAATTTAATTGAAAAGTTGAAAGTGAATCCAGATTCTGAGTTTGAAGTGAGAGATAATACTTTGAGGTTAAAGCAAAGACTATGTGTGCCTAATGTTGATAATTTGAGGAAAGAGATTTTAGAGAAAGTATATTTAGCAGCTTATGCTAGGCATCCTGGTACTACCAAGATGTATAACACGCTGAAACAACATTACTGGTAGCCTGGCATAAAAAAGCAAATAGCAGAGTTTGTTTTTAAATGTATAACTTGCCAACAGGTTAAGGCTGAGCATCAGGCTCTAGCTGGAAAATTGCATTCGTTACCTATTTCGGAGTAGAAATGGGAACAAATCACGATGGATTTCATTATAAGTTTGCTGAGGACTTCGAGGCAACATGATTCTATTTGGGTAATTATGGATAGACTGACCAAATCGACTCATTTCTTACCAGTGAGAGAAAATCTTTCACTAGATCAGTTAGATCAGCGATATGTGAATAAGGTTGTGAGATTACATGGGATTCCAATGTCCATAGTTTTGAATAGGGATCCTAGATTTACCTCGAGATTTTGGGGTAGTTTATAGACAGCTTTGGGTACCAAGTTGAATTTAAGTACAACCTTTCATCCTCAGACAGATGGTCAGAGTGAGAGAACGATCAAGACTATCGAGGACATGCTCAGAGCTTATGTTTTGGAGTTTCAGGGAGCATGGGATAAATATATAGCTTTGATTGAATTTGCTTACAATAATCAATATCACAGTAATATTGATATGGCTCTATATGAGGTGTTGTACGGTAGGAAGTATCGTTCGCCTTTATGCTGAGATGAAAAGGGTCTAAGAATTGTCAAAGGCCTAGAGTTGATTCAGGACACTGTTGATAAGGTGAAATTGATCTGTAGTAGAATTAAAATGGCACAAGATAGACCAAAAAAACTATGTGGATCAGCACAGGAGAGATATGGAGTATCAGGTTGGTGACAGAGTATTCCTGAGAGTATCACCCTGGCGAGATGTACTAAGATTTGGCAAGAAGGGTAAGTTAAGTCCGAGGTATCTTGGTCCATATGAGATAATCGAAAGAATCGGACCATTGGCTTATAAGTTGGCCTTACCTTCAAAAATGAATCAGATACATATTGTGTTTCATGTAAGCATGCTTAGGCGATATCAGTCGGATTGAACTCATGTGATATCAACTCAGATATTGAAGTCTCTAGTAATCTGAGCAATGTAGAAGAATCAGTTAAGATAATTGGCTATCAGAATAAACAATTGAGGAACCGGGTGATTCCGATGGTAAAAGCCCTTTGGAAGAATCATTCGAGTAAGGAAGTCACATAGGAAACTGAGGATCATATGAGGCGACAGTATCCCTACCTATTTGACCATACGGATAGGAATTTCGATGACAAATTTTTTGTTAAGAGGAGAGAATTGTAACATCCTGTTACTTGAATTAAGTTTAAATGGTCTTTATTAGAGATTAATGAGAAATTAGGAAGCATAATTCACGCTTATGCATGGTTGTGATTTACACATTTATTTTGCACATTCATATGATTGTACATGCATTCATTGGCATTTTTGGGTAAATTGGTAAATAAATATTGTGGATTTATTTGGAATGTATTAAAGGTGATTTGGCAATTTTTGTACATTTTGGGTATTTTAGAAATTTCTGGTGAATTATTTTTTAGTTGAAAATTTATTTGGAGAATATTAGTATTATTTTGAAATTTTTTATGAATTTTAGAAAGTTTTTCAAAATTTTAGGATATTTTAGACTACGAAAAATATTAAAATAATAAACCAATTACATTGTGACATGTGGCAGCTTATAGATGAGACAAATGGCTCATATGCATGGTGACATGTGGAGAGGTGTTAGGCTAAAATAGAAATTATTGTTGTTTTCTCCACCTTTGTTCTTCACCGTATACATCAACACCAAAATTCTTTTTGTTCATCCATCTCATCACTGAATCAACTAATTGCTTCAAGTTGCATGTTTGGCTTTGGATTCTAATATCAAAGTAAGAACTTCAATCTGAAACTTGTGTTATTGCTCTTTATTTTCGTTATTTCCATCCACCATAAATATTATGGGCGTTGTAAAGGATTTGTGTTGATGATGTTTTAGTGTATGGAAATAGATACATGCATGAGTGGGGGTAGGAAGAAGTAGTTTCAGTGATGATTAATGAGTTAGAAAAGAGGTCAAAAGTGTGAAAAAGAATGCAAAAAAAGAATGAAAGTGCAGAAACTTTGGTGAAACACGTGAATATAATTGTTGTTTTTGAAGTTGTGTGATCTTGAATTTTGAGAGGTCTTTATAGTGAGCTGAATGCAAATGGGAGTGAAAAAGCATGATATAGGTTCTGTTTAGGATTTGTTGTTAAGCGTAAAAACATAATTCACAATAGAGAGAGAAAGGAAAAACAAAAAAAAGGTGATATCTTATATAATTTATGTTTTTGATGTTTGTGTTTACTTTTGAATTTTGAGTTGTTTTAGAGTAAGTGGAATTGGAATGGGAGTAGAAATGTGAGTATAAATTAGAGATGATGGGGTAAGTGGAAGAGAAGAAGAAGAGTGAAAAAAATCTGCAGTTTATGGTGAAGAAGATGAAGCCTGCATTTGAGAGAGAGAATAGAAGACTAGTTGCACCCAAAGGCTTTTTCAAAACTGAACTGTGTTGATTCTTTTAGCCATAACTTTTTCATCCAAACTCCAAATAACTTGAAACTTGAACCAATGGATTCTTACGACATTTTTTTTTCTCTCCATAAAAATTTTGAGTTATCTGAATTGATTTGAAAGTGATTGATAGAATGAAAGTGTGGAAGTTTGTTGGAATGTTATGAACTGAAAATTTTCATGATCATGTTTCGATTTTCTAATCATAACTTAAGTTGTAGACTTCTGAATGAGTTAATTTTTTATTCATATTAATATAGAGACATATTTATACAAATTTTGTGAAGAAGTCGAATTTTAATTATGTCTCTAAGATTTTTCAAAATTGACATGAAACTGAGTTTTAGCTTAGGCTGTAGCATTACCAGGGACAGAAATAATGTCTTATGGTTATTGAATAAACTGTATTGATGTGGGCCGAATTAGGCTGAATTGTCTTCACCAAAATTGTAGTTTATTCTATTAGGTTTAAATTGGTATAAAGTTGTAATTTTTGGATGCCTGAGCTGAAAGATATGGGTTGTAAAATTAGAGGGTATGATCATGTACTAGCTAAAAGTTTGAATGTGCACAGTCTGTGGTATTTTGAGCATAAATCATCTAATATTGAATCAAATTGGATGATATTGGACTCATTAGAAACTTAAGACACTTTAGAACAACTTTCTAGTAGAAAGTTTTGCCTCATTTTGTCATTTACCCTATCATATTAATTATGCAAAGTTAACCCAAAATCATATGGGTAGAAATTCTGTAATGGTCAATTAAGTTATGTAATGGATTTCACATATGCTTTATTATGGTCCAATTATAAGTATTAATGTTATTAATGAGGGTTTTGATATCTTATCGATTTGATGATGAGAATTACAATAAGATAGCTGGAATTGTCATTGAACATGCATTGTGCATATTTTCTATACATTGATGTGCATAAAAGAACACTTGTGCATTTGTGCAAAATGTGATATTTGTGAATGTGTTGTGTATGTTTTAGAGGAGTCAAGTGGATGCCAGACAGACATTGTCGGATCATCCAGGCAATAGCATATTGGAACGTTCTGTGAGTCAACCTAGATGATTTTCTAGGATTGATTTGATTTGAATTTAATTTAATTTATTACACTTCCAATATTATTGAATTGTTTGTGAGTTGTTTCTGGATTCTGGACCTGAGGTCCAAAGAGTTTAATAGTTGGGCATGTATTGGGAGTATTTTGATTTGATATGAATTTGATGAATTTAATTTAATTTGTTAAACTTCCAATATTATTGACCGTTTATGAGTTGTTTCTAGATTCTGGACCTAAGATCCGAGGAGTTTAATAGTTGGGCATATATTAGGAGTGTTTTGATTTGATATGAATTTTTGACATTTGATTCTTAACGAAAGTTGAACGTCGGACTTAGGTCTGATGACTGTGAAATCTTGCCTGAGCATTTGTATAAGATTGTGATATATGAGATTTTCTGAAATTGCTGCATTTTATAAAATGCATAATCAGATAAATACGTTGTGTCTTGAGTTGCTAGTATAAAGCACTTCCACGTAGAGCTTTGCTCCGTGATTTCTGATTTTGCGTGTGGAGCTATGCTTCGTGATTCGATTTGGCTGAGCCCTATAAGTCGGTATTTGTATAAGTTTGTAATAGCCACTCGGTCACAACAATAAGAAAGAATGTTGAGTCTCATGCATATAATATTATAAGATTGAATTTCTTTTAATGATCTGCAAAGCTGAAACGAATGATAAATTGTTATGATCTATTTGTTATACTTGGCTATGTGGATTGTGAGATTATATTATATACCATATTGTGCAAATATTTGGAGGGTATATGATCTGAATGAAGATATGTGAAATATGTGGTATGTGTGTGTAATCTGGTGAAATCATCAATGATAGTTCACCCATTGAGTCTGCAAAACTCATAAATATTGCAATATGATTTTTTAGGTACAATACAGGAGACTTAGTGTTTATTCTGGATTAGAAGAACGTTTTGGACTAAGTTATGGCTCAGAGGTCTGTCAGCTGACGTCAGAGAGTTATAGCTTTTATTTTGTAGATTTTGCTAAAACCTGTGTGAGGTTTTATATATATTCATCTAATGAAGACAGTGCAAATAGTTGTGAATGAATGCTTTTAAAATTTGATGACTTTTGATTATGTTAGATGATGTCATGTGTAAGTCGGATATGTTTTGCTCTATCATGCCATTATCATAGGATATGTATTTGAATATTCCTAAATGTTTGGGTATGTACCGTATGGTAGTGGGATGCTACATTCTCCCTCTTTCTCCTCTCTTTCTCTTCCTCTTTCTCTCTTAGAGTTTCCAAAATTGGCTACACCAAAAAGGCCCTTTATTTCCTTTCTTGTTATTCTTTAAATAGTCTCTTATGTTTTAGGTAACCCTAGGGCTTTTTTGAGGTCTGAAAGGTTCAAAATGTCCCTCAAAATGTGAAGTTCGTAAGCGTCTGTGTAACACCCCACTCCCGCAAGACCTAAACCCGACATCGATGGTGATATCCGAGTCCGAGCCCCACGAAGGTGGTGTGCTAAAGCCCTCATTCATTCAAAATTTGGTATTTTTTTTCTTTTTTTCACAGACACACATAAAGTGAATCACACGTTAGTACAATGCTTATAATATGATAGTGAATACATGAGAAGGGGGGTTGAATTGTGTATTCCCCTTTTTAAAAACTCTTCCAAAACTGTTTCGTTAAAAACAAGTTCTTTTACAAAAAATTTAGTAATCTCGAATCAATCAAAACTTTGAAAACTTGTTTCGAAATTTAAGTAGTAACAAAACTTTGAACTTTAAAAGATATAGGGTAGAGAGAAGTTGACACAGCGATTTTATCCTGGTTCACCCCAAACCGTGGGCTACGTCCAGTCCTCAAAGTTCTTTCTGAGATTTCACTATCCCTTCAACATTTACAAGTATTCTTTCCGAGCCTTTTTAGGTTTCTACACTCAGTATTCTTTCACTCTTAGCCACTACAGGCTATCTGTACTACTTTCTTACAAAAGTATTTGAAACTTGTTACAGTAAAACTAGCTCTCAGCTAATTTTTCACAGTAATCTCACAAAAGCTTTTCGTTCGCGTAATGTTCAATAATAATCTCTTTTTCGCTCTTGCTCACTTTGCAATCTTCGACTTCTTTTTATATTTATAGTATTAGTCTGTAACTGCTTCTTGATTCTTGAATCTTGAATCTTAAATCTTGAATCTTGAAAGAAACAGTTAATCAGTTGAGTTCTGTAACTAACTCGAACTGACTCTTGCGTCTTCTTTTTAATTCTGCGTCTGCTTTTTTTCGTCTATATTTTTGCGTCTCGGCTCGCTTTTCTCCGCCTATATTTTTTTCTGCGTCTGCTCAAGGCTCAGATCGCTTTTCACTTACGCTCACGCTTTTCACTTTCACTCTGCGTTTACGTCACGCCTGTTTTGCTTTGCGTCTGCGTCTGTGTTTTACTTTGCATCTGCGTCTCTTCTTCTCCGTCTGTTTTTCAATCTACGTCTGTATTTCTTCGTCTGCCTTTTAACTTCGTCTGCATCTGTGTTTTATTCTCCGTCTTTCTGTTTTCTATTTTGCTTCTACTTTAACTACTTCTTTGTTATTCATCAAAATCATATATATGTAAAGTTTTTTTGACTTAACAATCTCCCCCTTTTTGATGATAACAAATTATACAAAAAAACAAAATACAATGTTTAAAACAAAAAAAACTTATCTTCAAAAATCTTCTTCCTTTTATTCCTTTCTTTTCTTCGTCTCCTTCAATCACACCCTTTGAGATTCTTTTCTGCTCATTCTCTTCTCCTCTGCTCATTCTCTTCTCCCCCTATTTGTTATAATAAAAAATGATTAATGACGACAACTCTTCATCAGTTTTGTCATCATCTTCTTCAAATCATTCATCGTCTCCTTTATCTCGTTGACTTCTCCGCATAATTTGCTGAATTCAGCTTGTGAATCAAACGGTGAGGAGGATTGATCATTATCTGCTGAGGGTGGAGTGAACGCAATTGTTGTAGCATATGCGTCCAAGGATGGAATGTAATCTTCTTTAATCGTAAATGTGGGTAGATGAACGAATAGAGTTGACTCTGAACGGTCTAAATCAAAAGGAGTAAGTAGCATTAACAATTGTCTTCCTTGCAGGGGTATGGCTTCAGCTTCAATAGACAATGTATTAGATAAAGGCCTAATACGCAAAACTGTCTGGACAAGGTATTCAATAAACGACTTCGTAATTAGTCAGCCCCCATCTTGGGACAAGATTCATACTTATCTGTATAGCTACAACTAGCTCCGTCAGTATTCTCCTTTGAAGCGCATGCTTATCAATTCGAAGCACTTCATCTTCAATTTGATCTGCGGACAGATCATCACTGATTTCTTCAGGATATAGCTTCGACTTCCCCTTATTCAAATCCAAATGATATCTTGGCTGAATATCTGGTACAACCTTTATTTACGTCTTCTCTGTGATTGGATAAATAGTACACGATTTGCTGGACATTTTTGTTGGGTATGGCTTTGTAGCAGCATCCCTCAAGACATCATAGAAAGTCTTTTCATCTTCATTCAATAAATGTCATGTGTTACTATTTATCGAAATAGGTTGTACGACAGCCATTACCTTTCTCCTTGGTTGATTACAGATGGTGATTGCGGTCCTCCTCTTAGTAACAACTTCAACCATTCTGATCTTCAACTTGTATCTTCTCAAAAATTTAGAATAGTTGAATACAATCAGACCAGGTTCATCATTTTTCTCCTGTGGTACCTGAACCAAGTTTGGTTCTGTTGTTGCCTCTGGTTGAGCTTCAATAGGATTCTCCTGAGCCAGGCTTAGCTCCTCTGGTTCCTCCTGTTGAGCAGTGGGAATATCCTGAACTCTGCTATACTCAATTTCCTTTTCCTTTTGAGCAGCATTGAAAGTATCTTTCTTTTGACTAACTTCCCCAGCAGTGGACACACTTTTCTTCTGACTAATCTTCTTAGTCTTTTCTTACCTTGATCGGTCTCAAGTTTTCAGACTTGAGATTTTTCCTTCTCAGACTCTGACTTTCTCTTCTTCTCAGTCTCTTTAGCCTGTTTGGCTGAATCTTCTTCTAAAATTGAGACTATACATCTTGTTCACTTCGGTACGCGAGATCCAAATACTTCTGTTTGACTATGCTCTCTGGATCTCTTGTCTTCCTGTTGTCGCAGAGTGCGAATCCTAGGTGATCTCCTCGCCTTTTTAGAAATCTCACCCAAAAGATTCTCTCCTTTTCTTTTCTGCGCTCCTTCTTCTGTCCTCCGAACTGGGCTCACTTCTTTTTGAGGACTTGCCTGTTTTATCAACGGTCTACCTGATAATTTTCTTCTTTCATCTATCGGTAATCTCATACTTACTTGAGATTTAGAACTTGTGGCGGGAGACTTCTTCAATAACCGCTCCCCCTCAGTTCTAGTTTTCTTTGTAGACTCTGCTTCTACTTTCACCACAGTCTTCAAGCTCATTCTTCTTATTGTATCTGAGTTGATGGTACTCTTGACAGATACCATCCTTCTAATTCCTCTATGAAGAAGGACTCTGAATTCCCTAAAAATCCTGGTGAGTAGCATGTCGTAAGGATAACTGTTGGTATCCTTCATCCCTTTAACCATATAATGAAAAATCAAAAATGGTAGGTCTATTGGTCGGCGATTTAGCAGATAGAACAGACATTGCTCATCCAAGGTAGTCACTAGATGTCTTGACCCGGCTCTTGGTAAGATTCAATTAAACAAAATCGCATGAAGAACCCTAGCCTTTAGGACCAGGCTTGAAGTCTTCCTCTCCCATGGGTCATTAGCTCCATATAACTGTTTTCTGACATTTTCTTCCTTCATACTAACCTTGGACATCCATCCGGCTTTGGTTGATAGGGTTTCTCCAACCGAAGAGCATTCATTCACCTTCTCCACTAACTCCTTTGTCACAATAACAGTTATTCCATCTACTGTGGAGACGATGGTGTTATCAACCAGTTGCGCATGCTTCCAAAAGTCATATACCTCATCTCAGATACTTTGGTTCCCTTTTGGAAAAATTTCTCCACCCAGCTTCTACAATTTCCAGTTCAACATCCATAGCATCTCTCTTCAGAGATTCGAAGTCCACATGCCTTCCGAACATCATAGTTGGCTCCATTGATTCTGATTAGAAACTGGCTCTGGTAGTGTTCTTCAAAAGTAAAGTTGATTTCAAGAGTTTTCGAGAGAGATGAACCGTTTGTGTTTGAGAGTAACTGTAATTATTTTAATTTCAGACTAATCATAGGGGTCTTATCAGGTGTGCTCTAGAATCATTGGGATCCTCAAGATCATTAGATTTTCCCTCCACAACTTCCTTGTGAGAGAAGTTACCAACTGTAAACAACTGTTTCTGACGCCGTTAATTTTGACGATCTTTTAGCTTGACTAGTCATTTAACATAACCATGTTAAGGTTCCGTCTGATTTCCTTGAACCGTTCTTCACTCAATGGTTTAGTGAAGATATCTGCCCATTGATACTCTGTTTCAATGAACTGTAGTAGCACCACCTTCCTCTGGACGTAGTCTCTCAAGAAATGATGTCTGACTTCGATATGCTTTACTCTCAAATGCTGGATTCTTTGATAGATTGATGGCACTGGTGTTGTCACAATAGATTGGGATCTCCTCTTTTTGAACTGAATAATCTTCCAGTTGATATTTGATCCACAAAGTTTGTGAACAATAGCTTGCGGTAGACATATACTCGGCTTCAGTAGTTGATAGAGCAATTGAGCTTTGTCTTTTGCTTGACCAGGAAACTAGGTTTGCGCCAAGAAAGTGACATCCTCCACTAGTGCTCTTCCTCTCAATTCTATCTCCAAGACGATCCGCATCGCAATATCCGATTAACTGAAATCTTTACCTTTCTCAAACATTAAGCAAAGATCGGTAGTACTGCTAAATATCTCATAATCCTTTTAACAACAATAAATGAGACTCTTTAGATCGGCTGAAACCTTGCACACAAGCATACATCAATGTAATATCGTCCGCTTGTCAGAAGATACAATAAAGAACCGATCATCCCTCTATACAGGGTTTGATCCACCTTCTTACCAAGTTCATCTTTCAACAAAAGATTCGAAGGATGCATCGGAGTTGCCATAGGCTTCACATTATTCATATCAAATTTACACAGCAATTCTTTCACATACTTTTGTTGATGAATAAAGATTTTCTCTTTGGTTTGCTTAACTTGCAACCCAAGAAAGAACTTTAACTCACCCATCATACTCATTTCAAACTCATTTTTCATCAGACTCTTAAAACTCATACACAACTTCTTTAAAGTAGCACCAAATATGATATCATCAACATAAATTTGCACTAAGATAAAATCATTCTCATAATTCTTTCTGAAAAGCGTTTTATCCACTTGACCTCTAGTAAACCCACTCTCCAAGATAAAATTACTTAAACGATCATACCAAGCTCTAGGAGCTTGCTTCAGGCTGTATAAAGCTTTATGAAGTCTATAGACATGATCTGGATTTTTAACATCCTCGAAGCCAGGAGGTTGCTTCACATACACTTCTTCGTCTATAAAACCATTCAGAAAAGCACTTTTCACATCCATCTGAAAAACCTTTATATCATGACAAATAGCATATGCCAGTAATATCCGAATAGCTTCAAGTCTTGCTACTGGAGCATACGTCTCATTGTAGTTTATCCGTTCTTGCTAATTATAGTCTTGTGCTACTAATCTAGCTTTATTCCGACTTACTCTACCTGATTCTTCTAACTTGTTCTTAAAGACCCATCTGGTTCCTATAATGGATTTCTTTGAAGGTTTTGGAACTAAGGACCAAACGTTATTCCTAGTAAACTGATTCAACTCCTCTTGCATGGCTAAAATCCAAGCTTCGTCCTGAAGAGCTTCCTCAATCTTCTTAGGCTCTATTTCAGATATGAAAACCACATTAGCTTCTCTTCTGAATTTGGACCTTGCCCTTACTCCTTCTGAGGTCTCTCCGATAATTAGCTCTTCTGGATGAGAACTCCTATATTTCCAATCTCTCTTTAATCCTATAGTTTCTGGAATATCCTCGATCTTATCTACTTGAGTTCCTGATAATGGAGTTTTTGTTGTATCATCTAAGTTCTTTGAAGGATCTTCACTCTCCAAGTCATTTTCCTTGTGGGGTTAGGAACGATCATCAAACTTGACATGGATGGTTTCCTCAACTGTCTTTGAGATAGAGTTATATACCCGAAAGGCCTTAGATGATGATGAGTAGCCTAGAAAAATTCCTGAATAGGTCCTTGAGTCGAACTTATCCAACAACTCCTTTGTATTCAGAATAGAACACTTGCACCCGAATGGATGAAAGTAAGATATATCAGGTCTTCTTCCATTCCATAACTCATAGGGAGTCTTCTTCAAGTGGTCGCGGTATAGATTCTGCGAATATAACATGTTGTATTCACGACTTGACCCGAAGTACTTAGGAAGATTCTTTTCACACAGCATAGTCCTTGCCATCTTTTGAATCGTCATATTCTTCCTTTCAACAACTCCATTCTGTTGTGGGGTTCTAGGGGCTGAGAAATTGTGGAAAATTCCATTCTCCTCACAAAATAACCTAAACTTCTCATTCTCGAATTCTCCACCATGATCACTCCTGATACTAGCTATAGATACTCCTTTTTCAATCTGTAACTTTCTGGAAAGGGTCTTAAAACACTTAAAAGATTCTTCTTTGTGTGGCAGAAATAATATCCAACAAAATCTAGTAAAGTCATCAACAATAACAAGTCCATATTTCTTTCTGCCAAGACTTATTGTCCTAGTTGGACCAAATAAATCCATATGTAACAACTCCAAAGGTCTAGAAGATGTTACAAAATTTTTAAAAGAAAACGATGTTTTAACTTGTTTTCCTTTCAAACAACTTTCACAGAAAAATTCTTTGTCAAAACTCATTTTTGGTAAGCTCTTACCAAATCAAATTTTGCCAACTTTGAAATGTATTTAAAAGAGACATGACCTAGCTTTTTATGCCAGATTAGTCTTTCTTCTTCAGAAGATAGAAAACATGAAACATTTTGATCTTGAAAATCTTCTAAGTCAATTTTATAAAGATTATTTCTTCTCTTAGCAGAAAAGAATATAGATCCATCTTTGTTTCTGACTTCACAAAGACTTTGATTGAATGTGACTATGAAACCAGAATCACACAATTGACTAACATTAATCAAATTGTGCTTTAGACCATCAACAAGCAGTACATTATCTATGTATGCAAAGGAATCTTTACCTATCTTACCGATTCCAATTATCTTGCCCTATTGGTTGTCTCCGAAAGTCACCGATCCTCCCTTCCTATACTGAAGATCTAGGAACAAAGACCTTCTTCCCGTCATATGTCGCGAAAGTACCATCGCCTAAATACCAACGGTGCTTGTCGATTTTCCAAGGAAGGATATCTGCAGGAGAAACTATTTTACTCTTTGGTACCCATATTTTCTTGGGTCCTTTCTGGTTAGTAGTATGCATATAATGAGTTCTCTGATGCCTTTTCTTAAACTGTTGATGAAAACGTGTTTAGTAATTCCCTTTATTTTGAGAAAGAGGCTTCTTATTATAATGATACTTATTATCCGAAAACCCTAATCCAGTTTTATCGCTCGGATGTCTACATTTTCCTAGCATCTCATTCATTCTCTTTGTACTCTCAGTGAATGTAGCTAAATCAGATGAAAGACTTTTAACTCTAAACTTTATTTGATTTATCTCATCGGATCTGTCTACAACTTTCTTTTTATCCTCTAGTTGTTTCTTTAAACAAGCATTTTCTCTCTCTATTTCTTCTGTATGTTTAAGATTTTTTACATACTTCTTCTTTAACAGTTTGTACTGTTTCAGAATAGCATGAGAATCTTCTAGTAATTCTGAATAAGCTTCATACAAGTTATCGTATTCAGAAGTTACCTCCTCATCACTTTCTTCCTTGACTACTAGGCAGATATTACCATGTTCAGATGACTCAGAATTTGTATCTGACTCTGATGAATCTAGATCTTCCCAAGTTGCCATCATGCTTTTCTTGCCTTCTCTACTCTTTTTTGGTTTCTTCTTTAGAGTAGGACATTCGAACTTGTAATGTCCAGGTTGATTACACTCGTAGCATATGATAGTAGTCTTTTCAACTTTACCATCATCTTTGCTATTTTTCTTGAAGGGTTGGCTTCCTTTGGACTTCTTCTTCCACATCCGTCTTATCTTTCGAGAAATGAATGATAATTCGTCATCTTCATCACTTGACTCCTGTTCTGATTCGCTTGAGTCATCATTCTTCGATTCTTCTATCTTTAATTCTTTTGATGATTTTCTCCTTCTTTGAGTCTTATGGTTCTTCTGTTCGGCTTTTAGCGCTATTGACTTGTCCCATTTGGGCTTGTCTTCAGCATCGAGCTCTACTTCATGAATCTTCAGTGATCCAAGCAACTCGTCAAGCTTTAGCACGCTCAAGTCCTTTACTTCCTGCACCGCTGTAACTTTTGGTCTCCACCTCTTCGGAAGACTTCTTAAGATCTTTTGTACGTGATCTTGATTATTGTACGTTCTTCCAAGGGCTTTCAATCCATTGAAAATTGTTTGAAATCCTCCAAACATTTGATCAATATATTCTTCATCTTTCATCTTGAAAAGCTCGTACTGGTGCACAAGAATGCTTATCTTGGATTCTTTGACTTGGTTTGTGCCTTCATGAGTAATGGACAGTGTATCCCACATCTCCTTCGCAGTGTCGCATCCGTGAACTTTGTCATATTCACTCCTGCTTAGGGCATATGTCAGAAAAAACTTCGCTTTAGAGTTGAGCTGAATTCTCGCCTTTTGATCAGTCGTCCATCTGGTCCGTGGAATAAGATTTCCATCTTCGTCTGCTGATGTATATGGTCCATTTTCTATTACATCCCAAAGGTCGACATGAGTAGATCTATGAACAACCGCATTCTATCTTTCTAGTAGTGATAATCTTCACCGTTGAATGTTGAAGGTCTAGTGACTGAGGCACCTTCTGCAATGTATATATACGATTCTGTCGTTATCTTTAATCCACACTTTGCTATAGTGATCCTTAGATACCGAGCTCTGATACCAATTGAAGTGAATCACACGTTAGTACAATGCTTATAATACGATAGTGAATACACGAGAAGGGGGGTTGAATTGTGTATTCCCCTTTTTAAAAACTCTTCCAAAACTGTTTCGTTAAAAACAAGTTCTTTTACAGAAACTTTAGTAATCTCGAATCAATCAAAACTTTGAAAACTTGTTTCGAAATTTAAGTAGTGACAAAACTTTGAACTTTAAAAGATATAAGGTAGAGAGAAGTTGACACTGCGATTTTATCCTGGTTCACCCCAAACCGTGTGCTACGTCTAGTCCTCAAAGTTCTTTTTGAGATTTCACTATCTCTTTAACGTTTACAAGTATTCTTTCCGAGCCTCTTCAGGTCTCTACACTCAGTATTCTTTCACTCTTAGCCTCTGCAGGATATCTGTACTACTTTTTTACAAAAGTATTTGAAACTTGTTATAATAAAACTAGCTCTCAGCTAATTTTGCACAGTAATCTCACAAAAGCTTTTCGTTCGTGTAATGTTCAATAATAATCTCTTTTTCGCTCTTGCTAACATTGCAATCTTCGACATCTTCTTATATTTATAGTCTTCGTCTGTAATTGCTTCTTGATTCTTGAATCTTGAATCTTGAATCTTGAAAGAAACGGTTAATCAGTTGAGTTCTGTAACTAATTCGAACTGACTCTTGCGTCTTCTTTTTAATTCTGCGTCTGCTTTTCTCCGTCTATATTTTTTGCATCTGCGTCTGCTTTTCACTTTGCGTCTGCGTCTGCTTTTCACTTTGCGTATGCGTTTTACTTTGTGTCTGCGTCTGCTTTTCACTTTGCGTCTGCGTCAGAATCTGTGTTTTGCTTTGCGTCTGCGTCTTTGTTTTATTTTGCGTCTGCGTCTTTTCTTCTCCGTCTGTTTTTCAATCTGCGTCTGTATTTGTTCGTCTGCCTTTTAACTTCGTCTGCGTCTGTGTTTTATTCTCCATCTGTCTGTTTTTTATTTTGCTTCTGGTTTAACTACTTCTTTGTTATTCATCAAAATCATATATATGTAAAGTCATTTTGACTTAACAACACATGCGGAAGTCAATAATCAAATAGGGCATAAGCCCTTTCCCGTCTTACAATGCCATTTACAAAATTCCCATATGGCCATTTGGCCCTTTCACAAATACAAACACTTGAGTCATTTCAAAATACAATTTATACGAAAGTTGCGGAATATAATTTAATACAAAAATAATGACATGCAATGCAGACGCGAACTGATCCCGACCTCTATCCTTCACTTGAATGTTGTAGGTATACTCCCGTTGGCCTAACGGGGTATTCTTCTAAATCCTGAAAAATATTTGCAAATTTTGGGTGAGTTTTGCGAACTCAGTGAGTGACCATCATCGATGACTCACTCATCATATAACACACAAATCATATTCACATCATTTTCATTTCACATTCAATAGAATTTAATCATTCATATCATGCATATGCAATGCACATGAGACTCACTTTCCATTTGATACTTTTTTGTGATCGAGTGCCTAAACTGTCCCGTATCCATTAGATACCGGGCTCATTAATAATTGTCCCATATAGGGCTCATTAAACGTTGAGCCTGAGGCTCTGAATCACTTTTGAGCTCGAGGCTCTTTTTCACACGTTTAGCTTGAAGCTCTGATCGGTGGCTACTCTGGTCACAACCGCCATTATGTTGCATGCATTCATGCGATGGAATGCATCACTCACACTTACATATCCCATTCGATCACTTTCTCATATCATCGGACCTTAGTCCGGCATTCTACATTGAAGTGGAGAATTCCACAATTTCATTCATATCCAAATACAAATGCACATTTAAACACTTCAATATCTCATTCATATAGCACCTTCATCGGACCTTCATTGTCCGAATTTCAACAATCAAGACACATTCATAATTAGTCATAATCACTCAGTTTATAACATAAACAAAACAAACAATAAAGTAAGACCATCTAGGTCTACTCACAGTACGCTCCAAAATAGCATTTGCTTCCCAATTCTGGAACGTTAGAATGTGGATACTGGACCTGCACAGCCCATATATGCAAAAACCCATTTCACACCCATCAATAAGTACACAAAGATAATAAATGGACTATGTAAAATGCATGCTTAATGACAATCCCGGGTATGTTTTAGAACACATATTATGCTCATTCCCATTTCAAAATTCATACATGTCTCATTGAACTTAGACTTACACTTCATTTGTATATGATCAATCTAAATGCTCCTTTCAATCTTTACCCCTTTTTTTTATATACGTCTAGCTTATTCATAAGCTACACTTCAAGAACACTTGGTTATTCTATATCATAACTCAATTTTTCATCATCTCTTTTCTAACCTCACATGATCTCATAATATCAAATCCTCATTCATAACTTAGCAATTTAAACATATGTACACATTTAGGCATATTGCCCATTGACACAAAAACCATAAATATATATTACCCACCTAGTTGTCTTGCCAAACTTCGAGTCAAATTTTTCTCTCCCCTTGTTCTTGGGTAGGATTCTTTTGGTTTCCTAAAACAAACCAAATCTCTTTCAATAGAAATCCACTTAAAAATCCCACAATGCAAAATCTCCAAAAATTGATTCTAGAACATTTAAACCCAACCAATTTCTAAACTCCATAAGTTAGAATCCTTCCAAAAATCCAAAAGAGTCAAAAAGATCTTACCTTGATTCTTCACCAAAAAGAGATATTTAGCTCAAATGGAAGCTCTTTTCTTCCTCTTACATTTTCTCTTCTTGAACAACTTTAAAATCTCTCTTGAAGGCTAAGGAAATTAAAACCCTAGCTTGTTCTCTCTTCTTTCTCTCTCTTTCATTCTTCTTCTCTTCGTATTTCTCTTTCTTCTTATGATATTTCTCTCTTTTCTTGTCCATTTTCGTTCTCCCCTTTATTTATAAGGCAGACAATACTTCTTTTCCAATTTTTCCATTAATGAGTCCAAAATGTCCATTTTATCCTTCCTTATAAATTTATGCTCTTTAAAACTTAAGTTTCTTGCCAAAAATAACCTTGAACATTCTAACATAACACTTTCTTTCAGAAAAATGTCCCTCGCTGTCTTAAGTTTCTAATGCCTCCAAACTCATTTGATTCGGTTCAATGATTCAAAAGATATACTTCAAATATGTTTGGACTGCTCTTGTCCATAACAGTATACTATATACAACTTCCATCTGAAATTTAAACATCTTAGTGACTGAATTAAATTACAATTTCTTCATACCATTTGTAGCTCCATGTCTCTAGTTTATCAAAAATCAAAAATCATCTCATTTGTATCAGTATAGCTCCATAAATCATCAAAATACCAAAGTATGTTCAATGGAATAACAACAGTTCATATCCTTTAAAAACACACTCACTGTACCTGTCCCACTCTTTTCATTCAATATATCCCCCTTCATTTTAGATAGCTATGATTCTTGGTGGAGATGTATAGAAAAGTCTTACGAATCCAATGGTTCAAGAATCAAGTCATTCGGAGGTCTAGAGAAGAAGTTATGGTCAAAAGAAGCAACCATGTTTATGAACTCAATTATACTGAACCTGTTTCGGGCAAATAGCCATAACTTTCTGTAAAAATTTCGGATTGAGGTGTTCTTTCAATGGTTTGAAAGAGGACATGAAGAGCTAAAACTTTTATGAAGACCTCAAAGGCCAATTCTTTCATCCGAGGGGTTAAAAAAAACGCAGACGATGATGACGTCATCAGACAATACAGATTGTGAAACTTTTTACAACTTTCCCTATAGATATCGCATTAAGGTGTTCTTTATATGGCTAGAAAGAGAATTTCAAGAGCTACAACTCTTATGAAGACCTCAAAGGCCAATTTCAACATTTTAAGGGTAGAAAGTGGATTAGAAGGTAACAATGTATAATGGCGAGACGGTCAAACCGAGGGCGCAAAAAGTCAAAGCGAGGCGATGAGCGATGGCGAGGCGATAAAAAACAGACGATGAATAGTAACTAAGACAATGAACAGTACTTCATCTCATTTCTATCGTCTCTTTTTTTTTTAACAGTAACTAAGACGATCAAACTGAGACGCAAAAGTCAAGCGAGGCGATGAGCGATGGCGAGGCGATGACGAGATTGTCTCATTTCTATCATCTCATTTTTTTAACGATGGCGAGGCGGTCAAACTAAGATGCAAAAGTCAAAGCGGGGCGATGAGCGATGGCGGGGCGATAAAAGCGAGCGATGAAAAGCAGGCGATGAATAGTATTTGAGGCGATGACGAAGATGCCGTCTCATTTTTTGAAAACGATGGCGAGGCGGTCAAACTAAGACACAAAAGTCAAACCGAGATGATGAGCGATGGCGAGGCGATGAGCGATTGCCGTCTCATTTCGTCCAGAATGTATCTACTTATAAAAATCATAACTTTTGACTCCGATGCCCAAATTTTTCATATAATATATCTTTAGAAAGATAAAAGAAAGATCTACAACCTTTATGAAAGACTTATAAACAATTTCTTCCTCTATAAGGGTCAAAATTCCAAATTAAAGTGACTATCCCGAAAGTTCCATCCTAAACAGCATCACAACTTCTAATGATCATATCTTCCAACTCCATTGTCCGAAAATTTTGTACTTCATATCAATGGAAATCTAGAAAGATAAGTTACAAATTTATAGAAGGGAACTTTGCCAAAATCTATTTATATCAATCCCAAAAAAAATTTCCGAAATCAGAACATTACTTTTACGATTAACTTTCAATGCCCTGCACCATATTCTCAACTTCATGACAACTTTTGAAACTCTTAGAGACAGAATTGAAATTTGATGTCTTTATACGAAATATAGCCATTTATCTCTAGATTAATCCAAATCAATAATCATCTTGTTTGGACAACTATAGAAAACGTTATGACTAAAAGACTGAAGCATATTCAGTGAATATTTTCCAGATCACTACCAATTTTATTTCCAACCATTTCCTTATCTCAACTCATACCTAGATCACTCTTTCCAACCATTTTCAATAAAATCACATTTAATATTAATTATACCCGGAGGTTGTCAATGAGTGCACGTACCACTTTTATGTAAAAACATTCCGTATTTATATGCTTATATGCTAACATGATGCATGAGCAATAAAATGCATTGTCTTAATTTTCTCTTTGAGCTCATATGTACTGAAATTTTGAGTCCTAACCGTTACTATAGGGACGGGATGTTACATTTCTCCCCCTCTTAATAAATTTCGTCCTTGAAATTTTCAGTCGATTGATTAATACGGTAGAGGTGATAATTCCTCACATGTTCCTCCATTCCCCATATACTTCATCACTCAAATACGCTCTTTCCAATGACCACAGTTGATAACTCAATATGTCCTTCAATCACTAATTCAACTATTACACTATCTTGACTATTTCATCAGTATATTTCAGATTACTCACTAACTTTTACTTCGTGTGCTGTCAATCTATCTCTGTCGATCATGTCATTATTTCAGAACTTATTCACATATCACATAGTGTGAATTTAAAACATCTTTCACCAATAACACTAACTCATAATAATTTTCATACATACCAATTCATATAGCTTAAATTATCTTTTCTCCAAATATGAGCACACCTTGCCAAGGTGGTACTTACAAAAACACTCCATCTCTCCTTTGACAATCCACTTCTTTTCCGTATGAATACATTAAATTCTTATGTCTGTTTCACTATATTCCATCTGTCCGGTGTTGATGCACCTAACCCATTTATCTTTCATAAATCACTTTACTCGATGTCGATTCATCTCACTCACTCTTGATATCTCACATTTACTATAGCCTTATACCATTTTAGGCCCTCTTCAATTCAATCTCATCTTCTTATGAACTCAAAAATATATGCTTCAAGCATATTCCCAACAGTTAAAAATGTGGGTAGCTCAAACATTGAACCACTTGTTTCTACATCCTTAGTAGCAAAAATACAATCTCAGTGTATTACTATCAGGATGTCAAGCTTAGGTTATTACTTAAGCTTCTCTAACACTTTCTTTGCTCAAACATCTTTATCGGGTACACCTACTTCTTATTTGATCACCAAAAATCATTCTCTCGATTCCCCTCGAAAGTTCATATTCGTTTTCAATTCCACTATGGAACTCACAATTCTAAATCTTTAGTTTTTAGGCTTTCTTACTTCTTTCAAATAAATTGGTCTAAAATACACTTAATTTTGCCCCATATTCCACTCAACATTTTACACTCTTCATTACACTAGATTTGGTAACCTCAATATCTAAAATTGCACTAGTTCATTATAGAATTGTCTGTTCAATATGTCAGATTACACACTACCTTTACCAGTATAGCACTCATTTGTACATTCTTCAAACTCGATAATTTTCCCCAACCTTACATAATTTGTACATTCCAGAAATGACTTGGCACATCTAATGTCTCCAAGACATCAAAGCGATTTCTATCATAACACTTCTACCACGTATCAAAATCAACTCGTAAGACTTTAATTGTCTTTATGCATACAAAACCACTTTATACTATTACAATAGATTGTATCTTCTTCTCTGATATGAAACTTCATCATATATTGCACAATCTCCAAATCCAAATGATATGCTTATCATCAATGTCATATTCCTCAAAGATTTAAAATATCCCTTTTTACCCTTCAAACACACTCAAAATATCATCTATGATCACAGTCACTAAGTGATACAATTTTACTTGGATCACTTAAATCTTCAATATCATAATGCTATTGAGGTATGATTGACTCCCACAGATATCACTCAATTTTTTTTTTGGTCTTTCACTTGACTTCTCTAATGATTTTCTCTTTTCATTCGATTTCCTTACATTCACATCGACTTATTTGGATGCCTATTCAATCGTACTAGTTCCTCCACACATTTTCAATTCATTGAATTCATCACTTTGCGTGTTGGTCTCACTTCCTCATATTCAATTTGGATCTCTCGAACATATTTACATCAAATATAATGTAGACCTATATTCTCCTCACATTTGCAATAGTGTCACCTCGAATTTAAAATCCACTTATAAAGTTGGCTACTTTACATCAAACAAACTGTATACATTCTCAGTATTCCACCTCTTATGCCTAAATCTCGGTTTGGGAAAAGACTCCATTATCCACTTTTGATTTATTACATATTCATTTCTGATTTATTTCTTCAATGATCACTCTTAAACTGAATTGTCTAATCAACTAGACTCACTTTAGGGAAATTCTTCTTTGAAAGAAGATTTCTTGATACAATCGTCAATATTGTTCATGAAATCCTTATCAACCATTTATTTTCCATAATTACTTATCAGTCATTCTTAGTATCTCAAGAAAATCAATTTCAACTATATATAATATCCTAAATAGGATCAAGTTGTGCCATAGCTTACAAGATGTTCCGATCTTGTAAGCTCTTGTAATGAGGCTCTGTAAGGCACTAAACAATTTCATTTACTCTAATACTTTGGCATAAATCATCAAGATCATTCCATCTCTTTTCCAGAGATGTCTTTTAAGGCAATTCATCAATTAATAACTTATATTCAAGATGCCTTAATTTCATTTGATTCAGGACAACAATTTTCCTTTTATATCTGTTTTCGATCGTGAAGACTGCACCACGATCGGGCCCTTTTCTTTTCATAAAAATTCATCACCCGTAGTAACATCATTAACAATGTCAATCTATCCTCTATGAATCACTATTAGCACTCTCATGTATTTCTCCAATTCATATCAGGCTTTGGGCTATACGAACTACGACTAATAATATTCAATAAGCCTTAGATTGGTTCCTATATTATTCCACACACATATGTGCCCAATATTCTCAATTGATATAATAACCCCATTATTAATTTTGTACTCACGGTAACAAATTAACTTAACCTTGGGGGCTTTTGCTTATCTCTTTCTCATTCTCACCTAAAATCCTATCTTTTATGCATTGATAGCTTTCTCCTTACTACCTATCATCCACCTCATATTAAGTCGTTCATTTCTATTTCTTTCCCCTATTATTCCTTTCTTTCCTCATCTTTGTCTCCTCTTTCTATTGTCACTCATTTTATTTCATCTCGCACATATTTATTTTCAATCAATTTATAATTGTAGGGGCATAATCCATATGAAGCTTAAATCTCCATTCCACAAATATATTCTCATACTGAATCATAAACTCTTATATCGATAATCACACAACCATTCTAAGTCCAAGTTCAACCTTTCGAGGTCATAACAGCTTGGCTTGTACACCTTAATCTCATCATTCATTTTTTTTTCATATCCCTTTTTTTTCAAACAAACCATGACAGTGCATTCACATTTATATCTCACCTTCGAGGACATATCTATCTCCTTATACTGAATTATAAACTCTTATCACAATATTCACATAACCATTTTGTTTTCAAAGTCATCCTTTTATGATCATAACAATTTTATGATTACATTTCATTCTACCTGTACACTTTAGTCTCCTCGTATTTACTCATATCCGGGTTTTTCCTCAATCAATCTGTAACAATATACCTATTCCCACCTATATCACCTTTAAGGGTACATACCCCTATTGGGGTGAATCTTTATCTATCATACAAAACCATATGCTATTTCTCATTTCCAAGATGTCCATAAACCTTCATTTTCGCACATTCTATCAAATCATCAATTTTCTCAATGCATTTAAACGCTCAAACTATTAAGGAAATGCTCATGCATGTGACTCATACTAGGGGATCAGTTGTCGCAGTCTGTTATGACATGACTACTATGCATATGCATATAACTTGACACAAATTTCAGAATGCCCATATAAGATAGTACTTCTGGGCTCTGATACCATAAAAATGTAACACCCCACTCCCGTAAGACCTAAACCCGACATCGATGGTGATATCCGAGTCCGAGCCCCACGACGGTGGTGTGCTAAAGCCCTCATTCATTCAAAATTCGGTATATTTTTTTTCTTTTTTTCACAGACACACATGCAGAAGTCAATAATCAAATAGGGCATAAGCCCTTTTCCCATCATACAATGCCATTTACAAAATTCCCATTTGGCCATTTGGCCCTTTCACAAATACAAACACTTGAGTCAATTCAAAATACAATTTATACGGAAGTTGCGGAATATAATTTAATACAAAAATAAAGACATGCAATGCAGATGCGAACTAATCCCGACCTCTATCCTTCACTTGAATGTTGTAGGTATACTCCCTTTGGCCTAACGGGGTATTCTTCTGAATCCTGAAAAATATTTGCAAATTTTGGGTGAGTTTTGCGAACTCTGTGAGTGACCATCATCGATGACTCACTCATCATATAACACACAAATCATATTCACATCATTTTTATTTCACATTCAATAGAATTTAATCATTCATATCATGCATATGCAATGCACATGAGACTCACTTTTCATTTGATACTTTGTTGTGATCGAGTGCCTAAACTGTCCCGTATCTATTAGATACCGGGCTCATTAATAACTGTCCCATATAGGGCTCATTAAACGTTGAGCCTAAGGCTCTGAATCACTTTTGAGCTCGAGGCTCTTTTTCACACGTTGAGCTTGAAGCTCTGATCGGTGGCTACTCTGGTCACAACCGCCATTATGTTGCATGCATTCATGCGATGGAATGCATCACTCACACTTGCATATCCCATTCGATCACTTTCTCATATCATCAGACCTTAGTCCGGCAATCTACATTAAAGTGGAGAATTCCACAATTTCATTCATATCCAAATACAAATGCACATTTAAACACTTCAATATCTCATTCATATAGAACCTTCATCGGACCTTCATTGTTCGAATTTCAACAATCAAGACACATTCATAATTAGTCATAATCACTCAATTTATAACATAAACAAAACAAATAATAAAGTAAGACCATCTAGGTCTACTCACAGTACGCTCCAAAATAGCATTTGCTTCCCAATTCTGGAACGTTAGAATGTGGATACTGGACCTGCACAGCCTATATATGCAAAAACCCATTTCACACCCATCAATAAGTACACAAAGATAATAAATGGACTATGTAAAATGCATGCTTAATGACAATCCTAGGTATGTTTTAGAACACATATTATGCTCATTCCCATTTCAAAATTCATACATGTCTCATTGAACTTAGACTTACACTTCATTTGTATATGATCAATCTAAATGCTCCTTTCAATCTTTACCCCTTTTTTTTTATATACGTCTAGCTTATTCATAAGCTACACTTCAAGAACACTTGGTTATTCTATATCATAACTCAATTTTTCATCTTCTCTTTTCTAACCTCACATGATCTCATAATATCAAATCCCCATTCATAACTTAGCAATTTAAACATATGTGCACATTTAGGCATATTGCCCATTGACACAAAAACCATAAATATATATTACCCACCTAGTTGTCTTGCCAAACTTCGAGTCAAATTTTTCTCTCCCCTTGTTCTTGGGTAGGATTCTTTTGGTTTCCTAAAACAAACCAAATCTCTTTCAATAGAAATCCACTTAAAAATCCCACAATGCAAAATCTCCAAAAATTGATTCTAGAACATTTAAACCCAACCAATTTCTAAACTTCATAAGTTAGAATCCTTCCAAAAATCCAAAAGAGTCAAAAAGATCTTACCTTGATTCTTCACCAAAAAGAGATATTTAGCTCAAATGGAAGCTCTTTTCTTCCTCTTACATTTTCTCTTCTTGAATAACTTTAAAATCTCTCTTGAAGGCTAAGGAAATTAAAACCCTAGCTTGTTCTCTCTTCTTTCTCTCTCTTTCATTCTTCTTCTCTTCGTATTTCTCTTTCTTCTTATGATATTTCTCTCTTTTCTTGTACATTTTCGTTCTCGCCTTTATTTATAAGCCAGAGAATACTTCTTTTTCCAATTTTGCCATTAATGAGTCCAAAATGTCCATTTTATCCTTCCTTATAAGCTTATGCTTTTTAAAACTTAAGTGTCTTGCCAAAAATAACCTTGAACATTCTAACATAACACTTTCTTTCAAAAAAATGTCCCTCACTGTCTTAAGTTTCTAATGCCTCCAAACTCATTTGATTCAGTTCAATGATTCAAAAGATATACTTCAAATATGTTTGGACTCCTCTTGTCCATAACAGTATACTATATACAACTTCCATCTGAAATTTAAACATCTTAGTGACTGAATTAGATTACAATTTCTTCATACCATTTGTAGCTCCATGTCTCTAGTTTATCAAAAATCAAAAATCATCTCATTTTTATCAGTATAGCTCCATAAATCATCAAAATACCGAAGTATGTTCAATGGAATAACAACAGTTCATATCCTTTAAAACCACACTCCCTGTACCCGTCCCACTCTTTTCATTCAATATATCCCCCTTCATTTCAGATATCCATTATTCTTGGTGGAGATGTATATAAAAGTCTTACGAATCCAATGGTTCAAGAATCAAGTCATTCGGAGGTCTAGAGAAGAAGTTATGGTCAAAAGAAGCAACCATGTTTATGAACTCAATTATATTGAACCTATTTAGGGGAAACAGCCATAACTTTCTGTAGAAATTTCGGATTGAGGTGTTCTTTGAATGGTTCGAAAGAGCACATGAAGAGATACAACTTTTATGAAGACCTAAAAGGCCAATTCTTTCATCTTAGGGGTCAAAAACAAACACAGACGATGATGACGTCATTTTGAGACGATGATGACGTCATCAGACAATACAGATTGGGAAACTCTTCACAACTTTCCCTACAGATATCGGATTAAGGTTTTCTTTATATGGCTGGAAAGAAAATTTCAGGAGCTACAACTCGTACGAAGACCTCAGAGGCCAATTCCAACGTTTTAAGGGTAGAAAATGGATAAGAAGGTAACAATGTATAGTAACTGAGACGGTCAAATTGAGACGCAAAAAGTCAAAGCGAGGCGATGAGCGATGAATCGAGACGATAAAAGCGGGCGATGAAAAACAAACAATGAGCAAAGAATGGCGAGACAATGAATAGTACCGTCTCATTTCTATCGTCTCTTTTTCTTTTAACAAGAATCGAGACGGCAAACCGAGACGCAAAAAGTCAAACCGAGACGATGAGCGATGGTGAGGCGATAAAAGCGAGGCGATGAGCGATGGTGAGACGATGAACAAGATTGCCGCCTCATTTTATCATCTCATTTTTTGAGCAATGAATCGAGACGGTCAAACTAAGACGCAAAAGTCAGCGGGGCGATGACGATGAACAAGAATCGAGACGATAAAAGCGGGACGATGAGCGATTGCCCTCATTTCTATCGTCTCATTTTTTGAATAACGAATCGATACGGTCAAACTAAGACACAAAATTCAAACCGAGACGATGAACGAATCGAGGCGATGAGCGAAGACTTCATCTCATTTCGTCGTAATGTATCTACTTATAAGAATCATAACTTTTGACTCCGATGCCCAAATTTTTCATATAATATATCTTTGGAAAGATAAAAGAAAGATCTACAACCTTTATGAAAAACTTATAAACAATTTTTTCCTCTATAAAAAAATTCCAAATTAAAGTGACTATCCCGAAAGTTCCATCCTAAACAACATCACAACTTCTAATGATCATATCTTCCAACTCCATTGTCCGAAAATTTCGTACTTCATATCAATGGAAATCTAGAAAGATAAGTTACAAATTTATAGAAGGGAACTATGCCAAAATCTATTTATATCAATCCCAAAAAAAAATTCCAAAATCAGAACACGAATTTTACGATTAACTTTCAACACCCTGCACCCTATTCTCAACTTCATGACAACTTTTGAAACTCTTAGAGACAGAACTGAAATTTGATGTCTTTATACAAAATATAGTCATTTATCTCTAGATTAATTCAAATCAAGAATCATCTCGTTTGGAAAACTATAGAAAATGTTATGACTAAAAGACTGAAGCATGTTCAGTGAATATTTTCCAGATCACTACCAATTTTATTTCCAATCCTTATCTCAACTCATACCTAGATCACCCTTTCCACTCCTTCTACTCCTTATTTTCAATAAAATCATATTTAATATCAATTATACCCAGAAGTTGTCAATGAGTGCACGTACCACTTTTATGTAAAAACATTCCGTATTTATATTCTTATATGCTAACATGATGCATGAGTAAGAAAATGCATTGTCTTAATTTTCTCTTTGAGCTCACATGTACTGAAATTTCGAGTCCTAACCGTTACTATAGGGACGGGATGTTACATTCTATGTGTCTACCTAATGCAGTCCATGATCGTGGCTCACATCTGAGACGTCTGTCATGATCGTGGCATGCAAGTCATGATCGTAGGCCATTCCTAAAGCTTCTATCACAATCATGTAAACTCCTTCGTTCTTTGATATTGACCCTGAAACACTAGTGAACACTTCAAGGTACCTCAAAAATATATCATTTAAGCTCAAAATCTTGTATTAACCCTTAAAATACTTAAAACGCAAATAATTAACAAACTAATACAATTTAAACCTAAACACATACTAAAGGATTGAAGTAATAGCTAAACACATATCAAATTATGCCCTAAAATGCAATTTACACTTATCAAAAACTATCATTAAATACCTGAATAGTGTGTCCAACATTGTCGAAGAACTTGCCGCTATTGGAGACTCTATCTTGAATGATTATCTTATTCTCTTCATCTTAAACCGACTACCTACATACTTCAATTTTTTCATCACGACAATAGAAAATTGCACCACCAACATCACCTTTACATAACTTAAAACTAAGCTTTCGCTCTATGAACAATGACTATTTTCCTTCTATGAGTCACCTTTATCAGAAGCCATCTTCGCTGCCTTCTCCAACACAAACCTCTCCTCCTATGGCTCGCATGACAGAGGCGACGATAGGGCATGACATGGGAGACACCCAATGTCTCACCCTAATGCATCTAGATTTATTTCAAATCGTGCGAGTTGACCAATTTAGTGGCTCGATTAATGGGCCCTTTAATACACCATCTTTTGGGTCCATACAGTTTAGTGAAAACCTAAATAACCCTTATATGCATACTCAAGCTGAATTCCAAACCCAATATAACCCTTCTTATCCTAAGCCCAATTTTCATAATAATAAGTCAACTACCCAATGTCAAATTTGCTGAAAATGGGGACATATTGTTGCTCATCGTTGTTTTTGAGATTCCAAATCTTGTAACTACTCTACTAGATTCTGCCGCACTACAAATAATGTCACCATAGCCTTTTTTGGCATGAATATCTAACCATATCATGAAACAACTCCCTTTAATACCAATACTGTTATTAAATGGTTACCTAATATTAGCACCACTACTCATATGACTCCACAATCCCGTATCGTAGAATATGTCACAACATATGAAGGAACCAACCAAGTCATTATTGTTAATTAACACATTATTCCTATTTCATCCACTGGTACCTTAACCTTTCCCACTTTTTCTTATAGTCTTTATCTTTGTAATATATTGATTGTTCCTCACATTACTACTAATCTTTTACCTGTTGCCAAATTTGTCATTGAATTTAGTCCATCTGGTTATATTGTAAAGGATCTCAAATCCAAGATATCACTTCTTGCTGGCTACATTCATAACAATCTCTACCCATAGAAAATTGCAATGCACTTCACAAATCTAATTGCTCTCACAATTGCATCCTCTTTAATAAACTTGTGACATCAACCTCTTTTTCATCCACTTCACTCTACATTATCTAGATTAGGTCATGTTTTGCAATTTAAAAATGTTCTCCATCCATGTACTTCTTGTCTTCAAAACAAAAGTGTTCGCCTTTCCTTTCCTTTGTCTTCTCGATCAAACCTTTATCACTAATTCATTTTAATATTTGAGGTCCTTTCTCATCTCTTTCTCACTTTAGTTATCGGTACTTCATTATCTGTGGATGATTTTAGTCGATTTACTTGAATTTTTCCCCTAACCTATAAAAATCATGTCTAGCTTTGTTTTCAATCCTTTAAAACCACCACTGAAAATGTTGGGACCCGATCCGGAGATCGGCGCCCCAACCTAAAAACGGAAGACGGAACACAAAGAGGCGGGACGAATAAACGATTGATCACAAAGCGAAACAAATCATTAACGAATCGAAAGCCAACTTGGAAGCGAAGCATACAAACAAAGTCAAATCGAATTGGCTCAGAGACAAACCAAACAAACGATCACGAATCACAAATCGAATCGAAACATTCGAACTGAAACACAAGTACCGACATCCGATAATATACTTTTAGGAGAAAGCGTCGCGTTGGAAACCTTGGACTAACCTTAATCCGAAATCGGTATAAATTTTTCTTTTCTCATTCCTTAATCCAAATACATTCACATACAATGGCACTATCCATGTGCAACACCATAACTCAATAGCCTTATCCAAATCTCAAACCACAATACCTTATCATACTCATAATCATATACACAACCCATACATAACTTAAATCAATAAATAATTCCAGAATTCATACACCTTATGCTCATTACATACACAATTTCATAAATCAAAGCTTTATACAACTCATAGTGGCATTTTCAAGCTTTATACATTACCCATAACCCTAAATCAAAGTACACAATACACAACAATTCTAGACTTCTCAGCAACCATTTAACTTACCAATAATACATTATAAACACATGCAAATAGAAATCTTCATTTTCTTTCACCCGATCTTCTTCTCATCACCTGTGGATGGGAATAAAGGGGGGTGAGCTTATAGCTCGTGGGTAATAGTTTATAACAAATATATAAGCAAAATCCTTGAAATTCTTTTTCTTTTTTGTTCTTAGAAAACATTTCTTTGAAATCCGTAAAGCACATTTTCAAAAGGTTCTTTTCCTTGCTGTAGCCAAAATCTCCATTTGCAAAACATATGATTTTTAGGCTTTCAGCCATAAACCCATAAGTTTATAAAACATGAATGCATCAACTTGACAATTCATAAATGCAATGGCAATCACATAAGCAATGCACAACAACACATGGCTCGAGAATTCCGTAAATACAACAGATAAACCGAAGTTTATACCGTAAACTATCCGAGTCCGATTTCTCAAGGATCTCGTTGCCTCAAGCGGGCAGCTGGGAGAAGGCTATAACTATACGTCGACGTGCACGTGACTATCCATCCGTAACTCTCTCGCCCACACAAAAGCATATAAGCAATGCTCAAGATCATTTATCAAAATGATATGCTTCCATTTTCTTTTCTTCTTTCCATTCAAATCAAAATGCCATGGCACACTCCAATGGCATAACATTATCACATCAATAAATATATTCAATCTCAATTCAACAATGTAATCATGTATGGATCAACATCAGAACAATGAATGCAAGTGATTTCTTTAAGACATAAATCAACGTATGCAGGTTCATAAAGCACATTATTCAATTTTATTTTATTATTTTTGTTTTCATAAATCTTGTATTTTCTTAAAAACATTCCGAAAACATTTTCATAACTTATCAAATTCGTCGAAAATAACGAATTTAACATTTTACGCAATTTCTTATATCCAAATCACGAAAATAAATTTCAAAATCCTTCTTCATTTCTCAATTCATTTTAAAACTCGTAACCCTTTTTTCAAAAATATTCGGGAACAATAAAATTCAATACTTTCTCAATTTTTCAATCAATCTCCCAAATCATTTAAAGACAAGAAATTGGGCCTTTGTGTCATTTTTTGAAACTTCAGAAATTTTCTTAATTTATCAAACATTTAAAACTTGTATAAATTCTTAAAACAGTTTCTAAAACCATTTCAAACGCCTTTCAAAAATCGTACTTTTCAACATTTAAATAAACCTTATTTTCTAAACAATTTCAAATGCATTTCGAAAATCACACTTTGTCAAACATTTTTATAAACAAGTTTGGAAATCGTAAATTTTTCAAACACTTTTATAAACAATGTGGGAAATCATAAATTTTTAAATACTTTTTTATAAACATTAGACATTCGAAAATCGAAATCTTTCAACCACTTTTATAAACAACATTTTCTAACTAATTTCGAAAGTATTCAGAAATCATAAATTTTTAAACATTTGCATAAACCATTTTCTAGGCAATTTCAAAGCATTTTAAGAATCAAAACTTTCAAATATTTCCATAAATAATATTTTCTATACACTTAGAATTTATGCGAAATCACAAGTTTTAAACTTTTACATAAAACCATATTTTATAAAAGCTCTTAAAACTAATCGAAATCATAATTTTCAAACCTTTATCATATTCAAGCTCAATATCATTTATTGAATGCTCTTTCTTTCGAATATACGAAATGCCATGGAATCTTTCGAGGCATAACACAAATGTATTTTGCAATTCATCAAAAGCTTATGTATGGAATCAATGATGATTTTCAAATCATTCACACAATGATGCAACACTTATGATGCAATTGAAATCAGAAAATCCCTTTATTTAAAGAAAGCAGTAGTGGCTTATAAATTCTATTATAAACAGGTACCCACCTCGATTCGATGCTAGAAAGTTGTTCCTAGCTCCAATTTGTCCATTGCTTCCTTCTTTCTTCCAATTTAACTTCACCTAAAGCAATTTCACCCAAATTCAACATCATAAATAACTTAATCCTCAAATTGAACTTAGAAAACATAAATCCTTCATATATTCAAGCTTTCTAAATTACAAATTTCTAAAAGCCCCAAATTCCAAATTTGGGCATAAACCCTAATTCTCAAAATCTCAAATTAAACCCATCATACTTAGCAATCATCATAATTGACTTCATACTCCACAAACCCATACCATTTTCCATATTTCTAAACCATAAATCGAAGAAAAGCTCAAAGCTCAACTTTTCTCTTACCTCAAACTTTTCACCATTTTCGGATTTATTAGGCTTGGAAGGAAGCTCTCTTCTCCTTCCATCTTTTCCTTCATGAATCAACAAAAAACTGAGCTTGAACCCCCAAAAATCCGAAACCCTAAGCTCTCCCTTCTTTCTTCTCCGAAGTTTGCTCTCCCTTCTCTCTTCTCTCTTATTTTCTTAAGTCTTTCATTTCTGTGCTTCCTTATGCCTTATACGACAGCCACTATCTTTTATATTGCCATGTCATTTAATGAATGGGGAATGACCCATATGCCCCTCCATTTAAGCCTATAAACTTAACCCCTTTAAGTAAACTTCCAAAATTGCCCCTTCCTTTTTGCCTTAAAAACTTTAGAGAAATGTCTCTCTATGTCTTACGAATCCATCGCTTCAAGAATCAGATCGATCGGAGCTCTATAGCTCAAGATATCTCAAAAATACTGAAGTCTGTTCTTCAGACTCGAGGCTGAACATTACACCTGACTTCCGACCCATATTTGAAAAGCTTAGAGGCTCCGTTGTCATTTGGCTCCTTCATAACATTTGTAGCCCCATCTCTCTAGTTTAATTCTCAAAAAGAATCAGCTCAATCCGAGCTCTAGCGATCGATATATCTCCAAAATACTGAACACTATTCAGTCATTACAACACCAAGACTGAACACTACCTCGAACTTCCGACCCGTATTTGAAAGTCTTGGAGGCTACCTTATAGCTCGGATTCTTCATAAAATTTGTAGCCCCATGTCTCTATTTTAATTTTCAAAATGAATCAACTCAATCCGAGCTCTATAGCTCAAGATATCTCCAAAATACCGAAGTCGGTTTAGCCATTACAAAACTGAGACTGAACTCTACACTTAACTTCCGACCCGAATTTGGAAGTCTTAGAGGCTCAATAGTCGATCGGCTCCTCAATAACATTTATAGATCTATGTCTCTAGTTTAATTTACAAAAATAATCAGATCGATCGAAGCTCTAGCGACCGATATAACTCCAAAATACTGAACACTGCTCATACCATTACAAAGCTGAGACTGAACTCTATATCTAACTTCCGACCCGTATTTGAAAGTCTTAGAGACTACATTGTCGATCGGCTCCTCCTTCATAAAATTTGTAGCCCTATGTCTCTAGTTTAATTAGAAATAAGAATGAACTCAATTCGAGCTCTAAAGATCGAGATATATCCAAAATACTGAACACTGTTTAAACTTTTACAACTGACCAGCTCACTTTGTTTCAATGCACCTTTTTCAATTTAATTCCAAAACTGATCAATCTAGCATGAAAAGATAGAAAAATGTCTTAGGAATCCAACGCTTTAAAAATCAGGTCGATCGGATGTCGGACGAAGAAGTTATGGCCAAAACAAGGAAGAGAGGTCGGTCGGCTGAAATTCTACCCCGCTGGTCGATCGACCAACTGCCGAGCGATCGACCACGCGATCCGACCTCTAAACTTCAAACTTTCATATCTTTTGACTCCGAGCTCCAAATGACACGCGGTTTGTTTCGTTGGAAAGCTAAGAGACAGCTCTACCATTTTCAAGAAGGATTCAAAGGCAAGCTTGGACACTAAAGAAATCAAAAGTTCGCTACAAGGTGGCCGATCGATAAACTCCTCAACAGTACCAAAACTTGTAAACATCATAACTTTAGATCCAGAACTCCAAATTTGACAAACTTGGTGTCTATGGAAAGGTAAAAGAACCCTCTACAACTTTTATGAAGGCCTTAAGAATCAGATCGACCTCTAAATGGGTCAAAAACTCCACACAAAGCTGACTGGTAGATCACCTTCACACTAAACAGCATCAAAACTTCTAAAAATCATAACTTTCTACTCCCTTGTCCAATATTTAAGTGCTTTATATCAATAGAAAGATAAAAACAAGCTCTACAATGTTCATGAAGAACTCCAAAACAACTTCAACCTCTATCTAAGTTAATTTTTCAATCGAAGTTTTTGCCCTGATATCCATCACCTACGCAATATCCAAATTTCACATTATCATATCTTTCAACCTCCACAACCAAAAATCACATATCATACATCATTTTAAAGCTATTCAAATTCTCTATAACTTTCACGTAACTATTTACTCCAATTCAAACCACATCAGTACGGAAATCGCCTCAAAACACAACATATACCATCCTACACTTAGAGCATTTTCCAAAACTAAAGCAAAATACACTTAACTTTCAAAGATCATAACTTTCAATCCCGATATCGAAAAATAGCATACTTTATGGCTACGAAAAGCTCTCAACATAAGCTACAATTTCATGAAGATCATTTCCTCAAATTTTGCCTAAACCAAAAGTCAACTTTTTACTCCAAAAGTCAAACTTTCTAATTTTCTTCAAAATATAACACTTTCACTAATTATTTCTTACTTTCAACTTCCATTTCAATCATCTCATCCACCTAAACTTTCATAACCAAGACTAATATTCAAAGTCATCAAGACCAATAAATTCCTTTTCTCATCAATTTCCTCAAGGCGTAAAAACTTCTATAACATAATTCATATCCGAAAATACTCATTGAATTCATTTCATATCTCTAATTTGCCACTTAAGGATCGGGGTCCAACAGAAAATATGCTCTCTACTACCATACAAACCTTGTGATGCAATGGAGCTCCTGAACTCACAAAAGATGCCTTTTCTCACTATCTTCTTTCCAATGAAATCACTCTTTGCGTCTTTTTGTCCCTATACAACTGATAAAATGGTCTTGCTGAACAAAAAATTTATCACATAATTGAAACTGATCTCACCCTTCTTCTTGTTACCTCTTTCCCCAAGTTTCTCCAGTCTGAAGCACTCACCACTGTTTTTTATCTTATCAATCTCTTATCCACTCATATTCTTCATCACAAATCTCCTTATGAAGTCCTCTACTACACTCAACCTGACCTTACTCATCTTCGAGTCTTTAGTTGTGCCTGTTTTCCTTATTTGAGCTCCACACCTATAGATAAACTTATACCAAAGTCTATACAATGTTTTTTTTCTTAGTTATATCTCACAATATAAAGGATATAGGTGCTTTGATCCCAACATCTCTAAGGTTTATATTTCCCGTTATGTCTATTTTCATTAACATATCTTTCCTTATAAAATTTTGCCTGTGCCATCCTCCACCTTGCCTTCCTTCTCTCATATTTCTTTACCTTTACCTATTCCCCCTCTGCCCTTTACTTCTTCCTCCCCCTACCACAACCCCATCATCCCATCCTCCTCATCCCATGATCACATGTACTTTAGTACCCATCATCACTTTTTTTTATTACATCACTTACAATGTTACCACCTCAAATACTCTTTTTGATCCCACATCATTTACTTAGGTTAACAATTTTCTGCACTGGTGCCAAGCTATGTTTAAAGAGTTGAATGCTCTCCATCGCAATGACAAATGGACTCATTCTTCCCCCACTTAATAAAAAATTTATGGGTTGTAAATGGGTTTTTGCACCAAACAGAATCCTAATGGTTCTCTTGAGCGTTACAAAACTCGTCTTATAGCCAAAGGTTATCATTAAACCTCAGGAGTTGATTATATTGCCACTTTCGGTCCTATTGTTTGTGAACTTTGTAACACTAGCAAACATAATCTAGTACATGCTCATGTCTAACACTATGGATCTCTATGTGACTTTATGAAGTTAGATACAGTCTAGGACATGCCCATGCTTGAGATTGTGCATCCTTCTATAAATTTTGTAAAATTGAATATAGTATAGGACATGCTCGTATGTAAGACATGATCTCGATTGGGTCGGTGAATGCATTCAAATTCAAGTTTTCAACATTAACTTGAATTTAGCTAAATAATACTCATTCTTCAATTTGGTTCGATTCCATATATGTAACCAATTCTTTTATAGCACCCGATGCTTGAGAGATTGTAAAATATCTTTATTGTTCATATGAATTCTTTGGAGATTATTGTACTATCTTTTTCCTATAATAAAAGATTGATTGGTTACACATCCTTTGTGATTTTTCCTTTAGGCCATGAGTTTTTCCCACAAATTTAGTGTATCTTTAATTATTATTTTTACTCTTTAGTTTTCTTAATTTGAAAAATTGAATTGATCAAGGTGTTTTTACAGCGTGCAAAATTTTAATAAGAAATTTTGGAGTTTTCATCTAAAAATTCGTATTATTATATATTCTTAATAGATATATTACTATAAGATGTATGTGGGTCGTAGAGGCTATTGGACAGATATAAGAAATCTTAGGTGATACTTATTACATCCTTCTAAATGACACGAACTCTAACAACTGTCCAATTCAGAACCTTAACGTTAGCCAGTCAAAGGGACTCCTTAAAGATTTCCGTCTTTCAAGTTAAGAGTTTAAATCATGAATTAATCATATATTTTGGAAACTCTGATTTCTAAAAGTGCACTTTCGAAACCCTGTTAAATCTCGAATTGATTGTGATACCTTACCTACTAAATTATCTAAAATTATTGTCGATAGTACCACAGTAACGTGATGTCTCCGCTAAAACTTCTGACAACGATTTTTTTTGTTTGATTTGCTCTACAGGATACAGGTACAATTTGGAGGACCTAAGCAAAACCTTTTCCCGCCAATTCTGTGTTTTTGACATTTTGTTGATGAGCGAGTGGGCATGCGATCTATGGTACTGGCATGGACTTCATCGAAACATGTGTTCTCCAGCTAAGCATTTCAGTGTTCCGTGATTGGTGAGGTCATCACTAGTTGTAGTTCATCCAAGAAGCGTTGATGTTCATGAAGGAAAATCTCTATTTTCAAAATATGTACGTTATGTTTTCTTCTAATTATGTTTCAGATTTCAAATCATATTTTATATTAAAAATTTTAAAGATACCTATTTATTATCTAATTGTACATAACATGAACATAAATAATTTAATATATCATCATAAATCTTGTCATAAATACTAATGAGAACTGATATCGTTACTTAAATTTTTTACTATTTAATGGCCAAAAAAACTATAACAATGCCTTAAAATGTAAGATAATATCTTAAACATTGAAAACGTTAAATAGCACGAGGCTTGAAGCATTTAACTTTTTTCAATGGCCTTGGCCTTATACACGTAGATTACTCGAGATAACTGTGTAAGAACATACTGTATATAGTAAGAATTTGAGAATTAATAATAATTAAAAACTTAATTGATTTGCATTGTTTAATTATAAAATATTGATTCTTTTTATCTATTTATTGTAATAATTATTATTATTGTTAAAACCGATTAATCTATAATTTTATAAATTAATAAGTTTATAAAAGTAAAATAAATAAATAAATTTTATTTAATAATATTTTAATTAACTTTAAATTTTTATAAAATAATTTATTTTAATTAAATTTTACTTAATCTTTAACCGGTTTTATAACAGTCTAATATCACTCAAAATTTTAAACCTTATTCCTTTTTAAGTCATTTTTAAAATATTGGAATTTAAAGCTTATAGAATTAATCTTAATTAAAAAGCATTTTCTCAAAAAAAGATAACCTTAAAAAACATTTTTAAAAATGCCACGTCAAAATTGGACCGTTACCTTTGAGAACAGTAGTTGGCTAAGATATCTAGAAGCCTCGCACCACGTGTCGGCGCAGGTTCATATTGGTTCTGAATTTTATTGGCAACAGAAACTTGGGTCCCACAAGAAGCTCACTTGTAAGAAAGCTATTGGTTTTACAAAATCCACGTCATTGCTTACCTTGGGTAGGGAATATGGCCGCCAGCTCACAGCAACGTCTAGTGGGGGAATATTTCGATATTCAATAATATTAATCTGCCTGGTTCATGGTCTACCGGCTTATGTTGGCATCTTACAACTG
The DNA here is from genome assembly GCA_029891385.1 of Erythroxylum novogranatense. NCBI lineage: Eukaryota > Viridiplantae > Streptophyta > Magnoliopsida > Malpighiales > Erythroxylaceae > Erythroxylum > Erythroxylum novogranatense. The sequence continues at coordinate 24,408,452 of CM057230.1, read as the reverse complement.
GTCCAAGAACAACTTCTCTTTAGATGCCCCAGATAGAGCCACGTGTCAGAGCAACTCTCCCGCGTCGTACATCTATCCGTTAACCCTAATCTGTCTCCCTCTCTCTCTCTCTCTCTCCCTCCTCTGCAACTCTCTTCTACTGAAGCAGAAAGAAAACTCCATTTTCTGTAGAAGTGTAAAGACAGGGAAGAAATTACAAAATAGAAATTTGAATGGGGAAAGTGTTTGTTGATTCGGCAGTGGCGACGACATTTCAAGCACCGTCGTCGCCGGCCGTTCACTGGAGAGAGACGGAGCCGGCTTCAATCGAGGTCGTTGGTCTCACGGACCAGAGTACAATACAGACCGCCACGTGGGAGGATGTGATTGGCTTAGAAGACCAACAGCGACGCCACCTCATACGACTCCACGATAAGGGCGTCCTTTGGAAACATCCAGCCGACAGTAACGGCTCAGTGACCAACAGATCGGTCGTGTTCCGGCTGTCGCACGGGGGCGAGGTGTCGGCTGACGGGAACTGCCTCTTCACGGCATCGCAGAGAGCGATGATGGCGCGTGAAATCGACGCGCGGGAGCTGAGACGGCGAACGGTGCGAAGGTTCTCGGAAGATTTTGGATCGGCGAGTAGCGAAGAGAAACAGGCCATAAACGACATGATTAGGCACTTGTACTCTCCAGATCTGAAGAACGGTTGGGGAATACATGTTGTTCAGGAGTTGAAGCTTTTAGCGAAGAAGGAGGATCGCTTAGCTTTGGATTCCGCCATTGATGAGCTTGTTCAGCTCGGTATGCAAAGGTATTTCATTTCACAGCACGTGAATAATCGGAACTATTTTCTAGTAATTGTTCACGTTGATTTCATTACGATTCTTTTTGGTTACTGACAAAAAAAGAAAGAAAAGAAACTGAAGATCCGTTCTTTTGATGACAATACATTCTCTGTTGTTAATGTTGTTTATTGTTGTGGTTGTTTGGGATTTTGGTGTGTATTCTTTGATTTTTAGGAGTAGTAGTTGTTAAAGCTGTGTTGGTTTATTGGTTACTTCTTGTGATTTGAAGAGAGATGGCGGCGGAGTCTATTTACAAAGAGAGATGTATTCCGGTGAATGATGGCCCCAGTTGGGCCAAGTACATGTCCATCTCTGGTTCACGTGATGATGACTATGATATCATCTCTTTGCAATATACTGAGGAAGGTTTGTTATCTGTAGATGAGAATAGACAAGGCCATGCTGCAGCGTTCGGAGACGATATTGCCATCGAATGCCTTGCCACAGAGTTCAAGCGTGAGATATATGTGGTAAGGGCACAGTTCTGTTAGCTACTTGCATTTGAGAATTTGCTATGTTTGATTCGTTTGGTGGGTCAAAGTGTGTGCTTGTTCTCAGAAATTATATCCATGCAAATGGATGCTGTCATTCTGGTCTAATCATTTCCATGTCCTTGTTATTTGATTATCATTTTCTTTCCCATCTTTTCTTTTTTTTTTCCTTTCCGATGAATGATTCTAAATTGGATCGAGATAACTGTTTTATAGGGCTTGCTTCAACTTTTCAAGCCATTATAGTCTATCAAATGTCAATTTCATTATACTAGAACTAGATGTGCATTTGATTTGATTTTGTAACGGGGAACTTAAGTGCACAAAGAAGAAATTTGTAGTTGTTCTCTGGCTTCCATGGTAGGTTATTGTCAGCTATTCTTCAGACTATTAGATTGCGTGTTGTGTCACTCAGTTTCTTCATAGTTTGTTCAATGATTATATAAATTTTCTTCTCTTCTGAAGCTCTTGCATATTCATTCTGTTTGGTTGTTCTGCTCAAATATTCACAGGTACAAGCACATGGATCTGATGCCATGGTTGATGAAGAAAATTGTGTTTTCTTTCTCCCACATCGTCCCAGATGTGAAATTTGTGAGCTTCCTTTCTTTCTGTTTATGAAAGGAACAGGTAATCGAGCTTTGCAACTTTATAAGAAACACATCGTGTCATCTTATCCCTATAATGCAGCTACATTCTTTTTATTTCTTTTTAACAATCCAGCTAAATTCTTGATTTGCTAACAAATTGCGTGTATACTTGTGCTATGTGACAGGATGGTGTGGTGCCGGAGCTGACCATTATGAACCTTTGCTTGCCTACCCGTCTTCAGTCGTCTCCCATGAGAAAGTTGCTTTAGTACTGTGAAAAGAAATAGTTTTGGGGCTTATGAGTTTGACCAGAAGTAGTAATTTTTTGTTTTTTACCCCCTGCCTACAGTTTTGTGGTGCACTGATTCTCTCCTATGAGGAGGCTTTGATTGCATTGAACCCAATTTTTTGTTCTTTAGATCGTCTAGACTTGGAACCTTATTCTTCTTTAGTCCGCAGGTTTACTGCCTGCTTTAACAACCACAGTTTTTGTAGTAGCTTTGCCGGCATCTCTTTATTGTTCTTGAGTGTTCTGAGTTCTGACTGTTTAAGCTGGATAAAAACCATTTTGTTGTATTTTAGTCCCTTCAATGATAGATTGAGAGGTGAAGTTTTTTGGTTAGCCATCTTTCCATAAATTATGGCATAGTTTCTCTGTTCATTTTTTTGCTTGAGATGACCACTGTTGACCAATAACTTCTCAGCTTCCAGGTCAATTCTTTTGGCTGTTTAGCATTGTAAAGTTGCCGTTCATAAGTTTTGTGGGTTAGGAAATAGATGAAGTTGTGATTAACTGTCCAACCCAGTTAATAATTGTGGAACATTATCCACACATAAAGCATATTGATCAAAATTTACTTCTCGTGAAAAGGAATTTGCAAATTTGATTGCGGAATCGTTTTGGAGGTGGTTCAAATCATTTGATGTGCACATTACCTCATTAAAGGCAAAAATGAACTTTGGAGTCTTCTGTTGTAGTTTTGGAGAGGTACTCGTCTTTAGGCTTATATCTCCAGGCTTCACAAAACTGTACCTCGACGAAACTACATCCTTTTACAAGCCCACTAAACACCCTTCCATGAATGAACCTTCATCCATCTCCAAGGACCAAGTATCTACAAGGAATCTAAAGTTTCAATCTTGCAAAAGCATTATCATGGTTATTTCTTAAACTATATTTTAAATGAAAGTTATTATTTGTGTATATTATTTATCAATTATATAATTAAAATAAATTATTAATTCAAAATTCAATGACATTTATTTGTGTCTTTAAGGAGTCTTGCCTACTAGTTAAGCATTACATCACGGAAAATAGCGAACAATAGCAAGAAGCTGCAACAACACAGGCAACGTAGCCTGAAGTATTTGTACAACCAACCCAAATCAAGTAGTAGCCACGCATGCTTGACTTGATTAGCTTATCCTTGCAGTTTCTCTTTACACATTTATCTCTTTCCCTCACGAATGGCTCCAAACTTCTCAAACTTACAATTACAAGCTTCGATTTCCCTTTAAGAAGTGATTGTTATGAAATAAAATGAAGAACTTAAGAGAGGTGGAGAAGAGAAGAGTCCAGAAGAAGAACAGAGAGCGAGAGAGAGAGAGAGAGACACACACACATACACATAAAACACATTCATATCATGCTCGTGAGAGAAACGGTTACAATTTTTATACTCCTTACAGCTGTGTACAGCTATCATTATTTTTTATACGTAACATTTCCTTCTCCTTTAGAAAATCTTATCCTCAAAGTTATGGAGGTTTATAGATTAGACAAAAAATAAACAACCATATGTGAGAAAAGAAAGATGGACTCCATAGTTAAGAAGCTCCAGACTCAACAACTTCTATTGTACCATTATAAAAGACACTCTGGTAGGGATGTTGGTCTATCTCATAAATAATGACTCTGTTGAGACTCGTTACGGACAACAATATAGTAGGAAGAGAAGGGGTAGGCAGATAGGTAATTTGGAGAGTGTGTAGGGGTGGGAGAGATATGAGGCTGAGTTGGTTAGTTAGTTAGAGAAGAGGGAATAAAAGGTGTAGTGTGGGACAGATAAGAATCATATCTACGAATTGGTTATAGTGATTTTGTATTGAGGAGGTTAGCTAGCCCTCGAAGTCTAGCATATCAATACACTGAATACCTTTATATTCTCTTCATTCTTTCTTCTTTTCCTGTTTTCCTTATTGGTATTCTGCTAAAGTTCTTTTGTTGTTGTGGAGTATGGTGATTAGAACTTGTTAGGATTTTGGATCCTAACAACTCCCACGAGGTCAAACGTTCCAAGCTGCAAGTACTTGCTTACAGCAAAGTAATATGGAAAAGTGGATTGAGCATGACCTGGAATTGTTGCATTATTGAAGGACTGAGCGGTGAGGTTCTGAACCAGCATCCGATGATCAAAAGGGAGATGAACACTGGCCTTAATTGCAATAACATTAATTTCTTCTACTCCAAGATTTATTATTCCAACAAGTAACAAAGTTTCTTCTCCAGCAGGCACCAATCGGGCACTGTTTTTGTAGAAAACAATGGAAGTTTCATCATCCGGTGCTGGACTGAAACTAGCATCACCAAAATCCTGAGCATCCTCTCCAACAATCCCCAGATCAGTTGCTTCATTGACACTCTCTGAAACATCGACATCTGAATTCGACTGATCTCCTCCTATTTTCTGTAGCGTTTGTATCATCATGTTTCTCAATGCCGCCATTTCTTTTTCTACCTTTTCCACTTTGTTATTCATTTCTGAAAACATTCTTTCCATGGAAGTTCTTAAGCTTTCCTCCATCCTTCGAAGGTCTACGCTCTTAGTGTTATCTGCCATGGTTGGTGTTCACAGAATCGTATTCTTTGATACCAAATGTTATGAAATAAAATGAAGAACTGAAGAGAGAGGGAGAGGTGGATAAGAGAAGAGTCCAGAAGAAGAACAGAGAGAGAGAGAGAGAGAGAGACATAAAACACATTCATATCATGCTCGTGAGGGAAACGGTTACAATTTTTATACTCCTTACAGCTGTGTACAGTTGTCATTATTTTTTATACGTAACAGTGATGATATACAGATTTGTTTCGTTTTCCCTTTAAGAGGTGATATACAGATTTGTTATTTTAAATTTAGTGATAGCATTGGAATGGGTCGGGATTCCTTTTTTTTTTTAAGAAAAAGTATTTATTTATTGAGAAGAAACAGCATCACAATTTAGAGTATGTAACAAAAAATAGGTAGCATATCCCAACTAAGCCTATTGGGATATCTAGTAGCTGATTTAGATAACAAGTACATTTACATGCCTTGAAATCCATTTAAACATAAAGGATTGAAAAACACATGTTGTTAATTTGCATTCTTCCAGTGTCACTTTCAACTCATTGATGTCAGTTCTTGATTCATGAAACCTTTGCACTAATCGAAGACAATCTGTTTCCACCCCAATTGACGTGAAGCCAGATTGTATCAACTAAGATAAAACTTATTTGAATACAATAGCTTCAGCAATAAGAGGATTATAATTTGATATAGAAAAACTTTAGCGACATTTAACAAACTGATCTCTCTCTCCTCTTATTACTAAGCCATATGACATAGTCCCCTTATTATAGTGAATTACATCATCAAAATTGCACTTCACAAAACCTAACCAACAGACATTAAGTCCATCAACACTTGTTGATGGACCAGAATTTCTAGTCTTAGATTGGGCATGTTGCCACTCTTCAAGAAATCTAGTTGAAGAGGCAACAATAACTTTGGGATCTAATCTTCTATTATGTCATATTAAGAAATTTCAAGCATTCCACAAATGTCACACAAGTACACAAGCCCAACTCACCACATCTATCTGGTCAGTCAAGAGATCCTACAAAAAGGTATTAAAATTTGGAACAACAGGATACAAATTGAATAAAACCCAACATGCACGAGTTTGATCACATTCTAGCAATGCATGAGAACTTGTTTCAGCCTTATCACAATAAGGACAGTTTTCCTCAATTGTCATTCCTCTTCTTTTTAAAGCCTCTCTTATCGGAATAATCCCTCTACATGCTCTCCAAAGAAATTCTTTCATTTTAGGAGGAACTGGTATATGCCACAACTTCTTTCGAGGGTCGACAATCTCTTCAAAAATTGTGATACTTAAAAATTTAAGGGTTGCTCTATAACCATACCGAACGGAGTAAAAGTCATCTTTAGTAAAATGCCAAATCAATTGATCTTGACAGTTTATCGTATGCAAAGGAATTAACATTATTTTCTCCACATCCATATTACAAAAAGGCCTTGTTTTAATTGTAGATCCCATTGTCTTTCATCTTCTAGCATTAAAGTCATTCACTTGCAAATATTCAAAACCTTCTACAACGGGTGACTATACAAAAAAAATCAATATCTCCCGATAACAAGGATCATTCCATTGTTTTTTTAAAATAACATTATTTATATTTGACCCGAGCTTTGAGTTAGATCGAATTGAGTCATCAATCCAAATTCAAACAAGGCTTGAAGTTAACTTGAAGTTCATTTAACTCAGCCAAATCCATTAATTTTAAACCATATCGAATTGAGTTTAAACACAAATATTATCTTTAATTTTGATTCGAACTTATATCGACTCGAAATAAATAAATAAAATTTGAATGAATAGAAATTTAAATTTGATTTAAATTTTAATTAAAGAAAATTCAATTTTAAAATTTAAATAGCTAATTTTAATTAAGGACAACAAATTTGACCCAGGTTGGGCAAGCCAAGGGCCAAAAGTGGTCAACCCGACTAGGTTACAGGCTGAAGTCAGGCTGAGCACTGGGCAGCTCGACTTGTGGCTCGACCATTATTTAAAAAACGACATCATTTTTAAGTTTTTAAAAAATACATATATGATGAGCCGTGTTGGCCTGGACTGACCTATCCTAGTTGGTTGAGCCACAAGCCAGCCTAGCTCGTGGTTGGGCCAAGCGGGGCTCATTAACATTCCTAATTCTAATCATAATAATTGAAATTAATATAAAATTCAAAATTCGAACAAATTTTAAGTTTTGTTGATCTACCTTGAATTTAATCACACTTCATTTAAAAAAATTTGGAAACATACTTATTCGTTGCCAACCTTAATTATATTATTATAATCATTACTCAGTCTCATTTTTTCATAAAATTAATAATCTCAATAAGCCTATTGTATAAATTAAAAGATCTCCTAAACTCCAAAGCAATGTCCGTTTTTTTATAATCTAAGTATAAATGAGGAGTTAAAAGTATGAAATCATAATTAGGTAGACATCTGAAATAAAAGTAATAATTACGAATGGTCGGGTCGACCGTGCTGGGCCCGGATCCAGTCAAGACGACCCATGGGCCGACCAGTCCAATCATCGAAGATCAGTCCTGCGCCTAATGCCCATACCCCCTTTTCGGCCCATCGGTTGAAAAGAGTCTCCCATGCAAACACGTAAAGACCTAAACCTAGCTGCATAATCGTATATAAGGTATTATTCTCCCATAATCGAGGTACGAGATCATAACCTATTTTGCTTTTCTCTGCATCGATTCCCATCTTCACCAGAAAACTTACTTGAGCGTCGGAGGGGCTAATCGGGACATCACCCCCGACGAGCCTTCCTTGTTTTGCAGGTATATTTACGTCGAAGAACAACGCAGAAGGTTGCCAACTCATGGATCCAAACGGCAACGCACTGTTCAACCTGAATCCGGCAGAACCAATTGGCACCCACCGTGGGGCCCGACTTCCGGGAACCACGTCCAGAACCACACAAATCGGCCAAAGGCGGCGACGAATCGATGTAGTCGCCGTCATCGCTGACCTTCGGCGATGCGTCTAGGTTTCAATTGCCTACAATTATGCCGCCTGCACCGCATGCCTCTCGCACGGAATCCTCTGATCCTAACGATCAACAGCAACCTCAAACCTTGGAACAGGAAGAGTAGAGCGTGGCTGTGGAGGATAACGTCGCACCCAGTACACACCCGAATCTTCAACACCGATAAGGTACAGAACCTATTCCGGCTGTGCACTCCGTCCTGACCAGAAAACAGATCGAGGAAGCAGCCGATCTGTTGATTCGCCAGATCCTGCAGTCCCAACCGACGCAACAACAGCGACAGGCTGCGCGACAAACCAGCATGATGACCGATCGCCACCAGAAACAAAACCTAGAAAAAATCGTGGACGATCGGATTAACGCGGCTATGAAGCTTCGTCAGACGATCGACGGCGCAAAGATAGCCTCTCCTTTACTCCGGAGATCTTGATAGCCTCCCAGATCTTGCACAAAAATACCGACCACCGAGAAATACACCGGAAGACCAATTTCGAACTACTACGCAAGACTTCCAGTCCATGATGAACCTACATTGTATCCCGGACGCTATCCAATGTAAGGCTTTCTGCACGGCCTTCCAAGAGGGAGCTCGGCGATGGTTTAACAGCTTGCCCTCGAGCTGTATCACTTGTTTCGAAGATTTCAAGGAGTTATTCCTGAATCAGTTCGCCACGAGTAAGCAACCGCAGAAAACAGCTTTGGAGGTGATGCAACTCACCCAAGGGAGGAATGAGAGTTTGCGGGAGTTCATCACCCGGTTCAACAATGAAGCGGTCGAGGTTCCCGACCTCACTTGCTCATCCATGCTGGCCGCGCTCATGAACAATACGAGGGACGAGGAGTTCAAGAAATCACTAGCCCTCGACCAGCCCCGATCTGTTCAGGAAATAAGAAGCAGTATGACAGTACATTCGACGAAGAAGTGCTGAAAATACGAGGCGTCGAATGATGATCGCCGCCAAATGATAGGGCGGCAATTCGCACAAGCAAAAAAAACCGGTCAAGCCGAGAAGGCCACCGATCGACAGGATATCGGCGGAGTTCACTCCACTAAACAAGACATATCGTAAAATCTCGCAAGCGTGAGAGCGGATGGGAAACTATTCGAGAGCCGGAAAAATGAAGACCCTTATAAGGACAGAACCCCAACTTGTATTGCCGTTTCCAGAGAGATCGGTCACGATACGTAAAACTCGCGGCGATTGAAAAAGAGATCGAACTCCTCATTCAAAAGGGAAGGTTAGGCCGGTTCGTAAAACACGAACAAAATGCCAATCGCAGAACGGGTCGGACAAACAATAGACGACCTCCCTGGAATCGAAATGACAGAAATGAAGGGCGACAGAACACAAATACAGATGACCGACGAGAAGAGAGAGGGCGATCAAGGGAAAGGAACGACGGAAATCTTTCAAAGAAGAAGACCGACCGGCTGGGGTCATCAATACGATATTTGGCGGAAATGCAGCAGGGGGATCCACCACTAAAGGAAGAAAAAGATATGTCAAACAGGTCGACAAAGACTCATACACCAAAAAGTCAAGGAGAGCGACGGGTGATATCATTTGATGAGTCCGACCTCAATGGAGTAAGTTGCCCTCATGACGATGCCCTCGTAGTAAATCTGAACATGGACGGATACGAGGTGAAACGGGTAATGATTGACACGGGCAGCTCGGTCGATTTGCTGTACTATGAGGCCTTCAAGCAAATGAAGGTACCCAAGGAGCGACTATTACCTACAAACGACCCCATTAAAGGAGTAACCGGGGCGTCAGCCTACCCGTTCGCCCGGGTGTATTTGAAGGTGAAGTTTGGGCAGAAACCATGTCAGATAGAAAGGGACGTTGAGTTCCTGGTCGTCAAGTTCTAAAGGGCATATAATGCAATAATCGGGCGAGCTACTCAAAATGCCCTCAGGTCGGTCGTCTCCACTTACTACTAAGTTATGAAGTTCCTGACACCCCACGGGGTAGGCACTGTCAGGGGTCAACAGAGAATCGTCAGGGAATGTTATTTAGCGGAGACTAAAACATTAGATGGGGCGGTAGTCTTGTGAGTTCTCTTGATGTAAGAACCGACGAAGAGACGAGAGATTGAACCCAGAGAAGAAACGCGGCGGGTCGATGGATGAAGCCGATCCTTCTAAGTTCACAAACCTAGGTTCCGAAATGCAGAGGGACTGGTTAAAGGAATCACAGATCGTTTGGTGGAAAACAAGTCGGTTTTGGGTACCGTAAAGCGACATGCCCGAATTTTTCGATCGGTCGATCGCACTCCCAGATTCAAAGATGACCGCAGTTCGATCGATAAAAGAAGCGATGGCACGAGAAGGAGCGAGTGAAGTGATCGAGAAGGAAGTAGCGAAGTTGCTGGAGGCCGGTTTCATCCGAGAGGTCAAATATCTAGAGTGGCTTGCCAATGTTGTGTTGGTGAAAAAGAAGAACGGCAGGTGGAGAATGTGCATAAATTTCACCGACTTGAACAAAGCATGTCCAAAAGATAGCTTCCCCTTGCCTAAGATCGACCAGCTAGTAGACTCCACCTCGGGCCATGAACTACTCAGCTTCCTGGATGCTTTCTCGGGCTATCATCAGATCCAAATGAGCCTGGAGGACGAAGAAAAAACCGCCTTCATAACCGACAGAGGCACATATTGCTACCAAGTAATGCCTTTCGGTTTGAAAAACGTCGGGACGACCTATCAACGGCTCGTCACAGAAGTCTTCAAAAAACAGATTGGCCGAACTGTGGAAGTTTATGTAGACGATATGGTGGTCAAAAGTAAGACGTCCGCGGAGCATGTACAAGATCTCCAAGAAGTCTTCCAGACCTTGAATAAATTCCAGATGAAGCTAAACCCGAAAAAATGCGTGTTTGGGGTGGCATCCAAAATTTCGGGTTTATGATCACTCGGTGGGAATCGAAGCTAATCCGAGAAGATTGAGGTCGCCATACAGATGCCTTGGCGGAATGCCCGAAGATGTTCGATATTGACCGGTCGGATAGTTTCACGAAAGGTGTTCATCTCGGACTAGGAGACAAGTGTCTTCCGTTTTTCAAAGTCCTGAGGAAAGCGAACATGACCCAGTTCCAATGGTTGGATGAGTGCGAAAAAGCTTTCTAACACTTAAAGCAATACTTGTCCAGCCTGCCTATTCTGCAAAGCCCGGTAGAAGGGGAGAATCTGATCTTATACTTGGCGGTTACGGAGGGGTCGATCAGCGCGGTACTTATCCGATCGGAAGGAAGCGAGCAGAGACCCCTCTACTATGTCAGCAAAGTGTTGACCGGGCCAGAAACGCGATATACGCCCATAGAGAAGCTCGCCCTCTCCTTGATAATGGCAGCCAGAAAGCTGAGGCCTTACTTCCAAAGTCATACTATTGAGGTATGGACCGACCAACCCCTCAGACAGTGCCTTCAAAAGCCCGAAACTTCGGGTTGGCTGATAAAATGAGCGGTAGAACTGGGAGAGTTTGATATACAATACAAGCCCCGCACGACCATTAAAGCGCAGGTGTTGGCAGACTTCATCGCAGAGATGAGCCAACCGAGCTCGAAGGACGAGCAGTTCCCCGCCTGGAGCTTGTTTGTTGATGGATCATCCAATGCCGAGGGATGCGGAGCGGAGTAGTCTTTGGTCGACCGCATTTGGAAGAAAAGGTGGAGTACGCCGCTTCGGCTAGAATTCAAAGCCTCCAATAACGAGGCAGAATATGAGGCTCTGATAGCCGGCCTCCAACTCGCCAAGGAGATGGAGGTGAAGCGCTTGAAGATATATAGTGATAGCCAAGTGGTAGTCGGCCAAGTCACCGGACAGTATGAGGCCAAGGGGAACAACATGATCAAGTATCTGAAGCTAGTAAAACAGGAGTTGAGCAATTTCGAGCAAGACTAATCAAGAGAATAGAACGAGCTCAAAACGCTAAAGCGGATGCGCTCTCGAAAATGGCTTCCGACCGTGATGCCATAAATAACGTTCTGGTCGAACGACTTGATCAGCCTAGCATTCAGAAAACTGAGGAAGCTCTCAACGTAAATACTGGTCGGTCGAGTTGGACAGAACCAATTATACAATACCTTTTAGAAGGAAAACAACCAAAAGATGCATCGGAAGCCAAGAAACTAAGAATAAAGGCCACCGAGTACACAGTAGTTAACGACACTCTGTATAAAGGTCCCACGATCGTCATTGCTTCGATGCTTGAATGAGGAAGAAGTCGAGCGGTGCAATGGTCAAGTCCATGAAAGGATGTGCGGAAATCACATAGGGGGCGAATGTTGGCTCACCGATTGATCGACGAGGTACTCTTGGTGAAAATGAGAAGAGATTGTCAGGAAAAGGTCGACCGATGTGAGGCTCGCCAGAGAAACAAAGACTGTCCCACCAAATTTAATCGAGCGAATACAAATCGTGAGCCATCCTATCCCTTTCGCTTAGTGGGGAATGGATATACTGGGGCCTTTCCCTCTCGGTCCCGGGCAAAAGAAATTCCTGATAGTGGCAGTGGAGTATTTCACCAAGTGGGTAGAAGCGGAGTCTGTCGCTACAATCACTGAGGGGAAGGTGGAAAGTTTCATTAAGAAAAATATACTATGCCGCTTCGGGATGCCTATGGTGTTGGTCACAGATAATGATCGACAGTTCGACAACTGCAAGTTTAGAGATTTCTGCGACCGACTAAAGATCAAGCTACGGTTGACTTCGGTAGCCCATCCCCAAAGCAACGGTCTCGCGGAGAACATCAACAAAAAAATAATGAGCGCCCTCAAGAAGCGCCTGGACGGCCGAAAGACCTGGATGGAAGAAATAGACGAAGTATTGTGGGCATATAGAACCACACCGAACGGAGCTGTGGGAGACCCTGCTCAGATGACCTTCAAGCGAAGCCCGGTTCCAGAGAAGCGGCATTGCACAATCACAGGTGTCGGGCTATGAAGAAGAGCGGAATGATGAAGCCCGCAGAGCAGAGCTCGTTCTCCTTAGCGAGGATAGAGAAAGGGCAGCCGCTCGCTCAGAAGCCATCAGGCAAAAGGCGACCAAGTTCTATAACAGAAGGGTCAAGCCGAGCGATGTAAAGGTAGGTGGGTACGTCCTACGAAAAGCCGAGACGGCTGGAAAGCATCCAGGAAAGCTCGGGCAGACGTGGGAAGGACCCTATCGAGTGATTAAGCAAGTCGAGCATGGTTCTTACATCCTCAATGATGAGAAAGGGAAGATTCTACCGAGGCCTTGGAACTCACAGAATTTGAAGGCTTTCTACCAATAGATAAGTTTTATTTTAGTTAATCTTCCCTCATTAGCATTTTTGTATGCAACGCGTGGGAACCTTTTTCCTGTCCCTGCCAGACAGGTTTTTTAACGGCCCATGCCTTTGTTATCATCAATAAAGCGATTTTCAGATTTCTCGGCAATGTAAAGCTCCATTATGCGTGACAAAGAATAAAAATTCAATCAACCATCGCCATTGCCCGGCATTCTCCATAGGCCGACTTCGGTCGATCGGGTCGCCAGGACGAGATCCCCGGGTCCCTCGCCATCGCCATTGCTCGACATGCTTCATAGGCCGACTTGCCGATCGGTCGCCAGACGAGATCCCTGGGTCCCTCGCCATCGCCATTGCCCGATTCTCCATAGGCCGACTTCGGTCGGTCGGGTCGCCAGGACGAGATCCCTGGGTCCCTCGCCATCGCCATTGCCCGGCATTCTCCATAGGCCGACTTCGGTCGGTCGGGTCGCCAGGACGAGATCCCTGGGTCCCTCGCCATCGCCATTGCCCGGCATTCTCCATAGGCCGACTTCGGTCGGTCGGGTAGCTGTGACGAGATCCTGGGTCCTCGCCATCGCCATTGCCCGGCATTCTCCATAGGTCGACTTCGGTCGGTCGGGTCGCCAGGACGAGATCCCTGGGTCCCTCGCCATCGCCATTGCCCGGCATTTTCCATAGGCCGACTTCGGTTGGTCGGGTCGCCAGGACGAGATCCTTGGGTCCCTCGCCATCGCCATTGCCCTAAGATTCTCCATAGCCGACTTGATTGGTCGGTCGCCAAGACGAGATCCTTGGGACCCCGAATCGAACTCTACTATACGCCGACTTTGAAATCGGCCGACTATGAGCAATTTCATCGTAACTCAACATACATTGAAAGTAAAGAGTATGAATACGGAAAGAGACATCAGAAAGAAATGAAGCAAAGGTAAAGATTGTATTGATAAAGTGACCCTGGTCACAAGCCCGACCAGGTGAGCTTCAAAACTCCGTAGAGGGAGAATACCCGGGGGAGTATACAGGAGAAGCCCCTAATCGGAGGGAAAGTCAAGCGGGATGAAGCATCATCGAGGAAGCTCATCCTCCCTACCGAGCTAAGGTCCGGCTCTTCATTCGGGACCGGGCCCGCTCCTCCAGAGCTCTCTCCGTCACTTCCTCTAGAGAAAGGCCAAGAGCGGTAGGAAGCAACGGCTCGGCAAAGTTCTCGAATGAAGGACCATCCGACCCCTCAAGAATGTAGGCGTTATAACAATTCTTCAGGATCATGAGGGCCAGGTCGCAGGAGTACTCCAAGCACTCGTCCTGCAAGAATCGTCTCTGCCACCGCAGGATCGCCTCAATCCTTTGTTCCTTCATGGAGGCTTGCACCCTCCTCAACATGTCCTCAGTTTGGGCATTGTCTCGAGAGCTTTCTCCTCAAGACCTCTCCGACTCCCACCGCCTCTTGAACATCAGATACCTCTGATAGCTTGCTCCTCGCTGCCATCGCCTTAACCCTCTCGATCTCCTCCTTCGTGAGCTGAGCTCGCAAGGCGCACATCTCTTCCTCCCCCGTGTCAACTTGGGCCTTCAAAACACCGGCCGCCTCCTCCGAATCTTCTTTCTTCCTCTATAGAAGAATTCGAGCTTTGAAGGTCTCTCTCTTCTACCTTCGAAGCTCGTCCTTGAGCTCAGATCCGCTCTTGAAGGTCCCGAACCTCACGGTCCGTAACATCCAAACGCTGCACCGCCTCGAACGACATCATTGAGCTCCTTAGGCAAGTACGCAATAGTAGAGACCCCATGTCCTTATTGCTCTTCTGGTCAAGTTTCTCCCCGACCACGGGAGGAGTAATCCTTTCCATGATATGACGGACAACGCCGACGTCAGTAGTTGAGGAGTCCCCGGCGCTTGATCGAGACTCCTGTGCCCGACGCCACCCACTTTCCCTTTTCCTCGAGTTGGCCCAAGGGCGGGAGATTGGTCGACCACGTATGACAAGCAACCACCAAAGAGCAAGGAGATCGGCCGGCACGGGAACGGGAGATCGGTCGTCCACGGGGAAGGCGGCCGATTACTGGGCCCTCTCCTCCTTTTAAGAGGTCATTCACTCCTTAGACCCCATGTCCTTATTGCTCTTCCGTCAAGTTTCTCCCGACCACGGAGGAGTAATCCTTTCCATGATATGACGGACAACGCCGACGCGATGAGTTGAGAGTCCCTGGCGGCTGATCGAGACTCCCACGCCCGACGCCACCCGCTTCCCTTTTCCTCGAGTTGGCCCAAGGGCGGGAGATTGGTCGACCATCAAGGACAAGCAACCACCAAAGAGCAAGGAGATCGGCCGGCACGGGAACTGGAGATCGGTCGTCCATGTGGGAAGGCGGTCGCCATTCGGGCCCTCTCCTCCTTTTAAGAGGTCGTTTCCTCCTCCTCTTCCTCGACATAACCATGCTCGGACCAGGCGGGGCGACTACACAAGAAGCGCGCCAATGGTTCGGGACGGTAGGAGGAACATCTGTGCCGGAAGCAATGGGTCGAGCAACCCGAACTAGCCTCTCCCTCTCCTCCGTCCTCTAGCCCCCAAGGAACCGGCAACCTTACGCTTACCCTTGACGGACTTGGGGGGCCGGGAAATGTATTAACTTTGACCATAGCTGCACAAACAAAGGAAACAGGTTAGAAATCGAAGCAAAACCTACGAATAAAGAAGATAAATCAATCATGAGGGGTCAACCAAAGTAGGCGCTTCCTCTCCTAGCCGGCCCGGTGGCGGGGTCAATCAGTAGAGAGTTGGCCGAGGCCCCCCCGCCATACCCCGAGATGAGCCGAGCGAAGTTATACTAGCCAAGCTCCTTTATACGGTTAACTACCTCCCGCTCCTCCCTGGAAAGGAATAGACTCGATGAGTCATTCCATCGCTCGGCTTGGAGATACCTCCACGGCTGGGACTCGGAAGAAGCCCCCGGAGGCTTCACGAAGAAGTATTTTGTTCTCCAGCTGGAAATTTTACCAGACGTCCCGGCTGGGCGATACCGGGCATCCTTATACATTAGAGAAGGGATGCCACCCCGTAACTCTGACTCGCTCATCCTCGAAGTGGCGCAAGATGTTAACCGAGGAGGGTACCAATTGGTGGCACAACAAGACAAGTCCATTAATGAAACGCCACCCATTCGGAGGATCTCGACTCGGCCTCAACTGATAGTTAGCGACACTTCGCTCACGATCAAGACGTCACGGTAATCTCAAGCCTCCGACCGAAAAAGAAATACTCGAGACGACAATCCACCCATCTCTGCTGCCGACTCCCTCATTCTCGAGGCCAACCTAGGCTCCCGGTCCCGAGAGATCTGCTCAAGGATCGACCGATTTAACTCCACCGCAGACATCTTGGATTTACCTTGGGCAACTCCTTTACTATCGGCCCGCTTTCCGCTCCTTGTTGTAATCTCTTCAACATACCCTAACCTCGACACCGTCGTCACCTCAGCCATAACCTCCGACGACCTCCTGCTAATGTAATCACTGGAGAAACCCCACCGAGAACCGCTAGATGACATGCTTTGTAAGAGGAATTTAGAAGAGGAGAATGAAGGAAGGGGACGTACCTATTTAATGGTAGAGAATCGGAAATTTGAGCGATGCCGAAGACAATTTCCGAGAATGAGAATAGGGAAAAAACAGAGGAAAGCAAGAAGACGGCAAGAACGAAATGAGTGCGAAGAAAAACAAATCGTCCGCCTACTCCAAACGTTTATAAGGAAAACTCTCGAATTAGGATCCAACCAAAGCTCGACACGTGGAGAGAATCCGAGCTACTCTTGGACACGTGGCACGATCTGGACGGAGACAAATTAGGGTTAATCGAAATCCGGACGGGCGCGAACAGTTGAAAGGACGTGAGGACAAGCTGGTAACGGCCATAAAGATGATCGTTTGATTCGAAAGTCATCGACGGCGTGCGTCGTCAAATAATAAATGCCTCAAATGCCTTTACGCGCCCGCTAATGGAGACAACTAGTCGGCACCCGACCAATTGAAACTACCCGGCCGTCCCATGGTCAAGCTATAACAAGATTGCTTTCAATCGACCGATCATTCCATTTAGTCGACCAGCAGACGAGCTATGCCCCGAGCTCAATCGATCGTCCCAACCCCGAGTCGCCCCTATGACCAAGCTATAAAACCTCTCAGATACTCCTCCGACCCTTCTCTTCGCTCGGCACTCGAGGAGTAGGGGGCTTATGGTTCGTCGACCGTCTTTGGGCGAATCCGATCAAAATGACCCATGGGCCGATCGGTCTAATCATCGAAGATCAGTTCTGCGCCTAATGCCCATACCCCCTTTTCGGCCCATCGGTTGAAAAGAGTCTCCCATGCAAACACGTAAAGACCTAAACCTAGCTGCATAATCGTATATAAGATATTATTCTCCCATAATCGAGGTACGAGATCATAACCTATTTTGCTTTTCTCTGCATCGATTCCCACCTTCACCAGAAAACTTTTTTGAGCGTCGGAGGGGCTAATCGGGACATCACCCCCGACGAGCCTTCCTTGTTTTGCAGGTATATTTACGTCGAAGAACAACGCAGAAGGTTGCCAACTCATGGATCCAAACGGCAACGCACCGTTCAGCCTGAATCCGGCAGAACCAACGAAGAATACAATTGAGAGTGATTAGCCACATGAAAACGAGTTTTTTTTTTTTTTTGCATTAAGCACCCAAATCACAAGTCCTTTAACTTTCACTTCAATTATGGAACGAAAAGTATTGTGAAAAAGCTTTGAAATCAATGCCAATTGGCACATGAACTCCTCCTTTCAAGCCATGAGAAACAGGAAGAATAAATTCCTTCCTTTCTATTGCAAACTTTTTAATTTTTGTTTGTTTCTTTTTCTATTTCCTTACTAAATAACTTAAAAAAGTAAAACCTGTCATGTACGCAAGTCACCCAAAACTATATATCAAAATAACGTAACTGATATGATATTTTCATTCAACTATATATGTTAAGACGCGAACTTGCTACAATATGCACGTAACTTCTTCTCCCGTTCTAGAATGCGAGATTTGTTGTATATAGAAAATTGATTTTGCAGACAGATGTTGAATTGTTGCTGACTTTTTATGTACGTATGTTACTTTATTTTTTTAATGGAAGAAAACTGAAAACAATTATCATGCACTGTGGAAAGCTAATGAAGGCTTAAGAAACACATTTTAACTTGCCATGGCTTTTCAAAAGCAACTGCTCTTACAAAGACATGAATAAAGTAGCATCTCTGGAATCCCACCAAACTATCCTCCATTAGTTCCTCCTTTTCACTCTCTATATAACTCCTCCATTTCACTGCTCTATTTTCTGTCACATGAGAATCCTCACTTCATGCAACCGAAGGTTTCTCCTAAAGATCAACTATTCTATTATCCATCTTGACCACTCTCAAGATCTTTGCAGTTCCATCAACCATGGATGCGATGACCAATTTTGGAAAGCATCAAACCATCGACCGTTACAAGACTCATCAGTTTGTTCACAGCCTACTTCTCTCACTCGCTCACTGCACTGACATGCACTTTACTATGTTCCTACCCTTACTGGGTGCCCTCTTTACGTTCTTCCCTGAAGCAACTTCTATTCCTATCTCTCCCAAAAATGTTATCTTCCTTCTTCTGCCCCAAATGGTTGTTTATAGTAGTTAATGTTATTGTTGTTTATCTTGTCGGAGAATCAAAGCTCCTGGGGTCACCCACCTATTCTTGTTCGTCGTCAGCTGAAATTTACGAGGAGTATGTTGAGCGAAGTAAAAGTTTCAGAAGATCATCAGTGTCCAGCCGTCCACAAACCACAGAACAGAGTAAGTTAGAATTGAATTTGGTTGAGAATAGACCCGTGTTCGTCGATGAAAAAGAAGAAGGAATATTGCTGCCAGCGGAAGACAAACATCAAGTTCCAGAAGAGGAACAAGAAGAAGAGGAAAAGGAAAAGGACAGGGAAGTTGAAGAAGATTGTGAAGAACAAGAGGAAAAGGTTGGAGAAGAAGAGATTGGATTGCCAGCTGATGAACTAAACAAAAGAGTTGAGGAGTTCATTGCTAGGATTAACAAACAAAGATGGCTTGAAGAGAAGTTGCTAGTTAGTTGCATGGCATGATTGATCTGACAGAGTCCAAAATTATCAAACGCGCACTATGTAGCTTTCGTGCTAGTTATTGATTTTGGCAGAAACTAGCCATGTTGATATCGTTTGTGCTTGGTAGAAATTGGTGTATCTAGGCATAGTTTCAATGCAAATCGTTCGTGTCTTCAGTTTGTTTCATCGTACACCATCAAATTTTTAATGAAAAATGAATCAACATGAACATCGAACAACTTTCGCATTCAATTTAGACCGTGACTATTCATATGCGTCAGGTATATCCTTCACATTTCTGACGTAAATAGTCTTTCTATCATATAATAGGGCATCAACAAAATTGTCATATGAATTTGGTAAGGAGCATAAAAAGGTTATGACTTGATTCTTGTCTTCAATTTTAACTCCAATACTTTGTAGATCTCAAATGATATAATTACAATTATCAATGTGTTGTGTAAACATCATAAACATTACTTTTGAAATAAATGATTTGTAAGTCTTGTTTTCAGGTTGTTTCCACAAGGCCACAAAACTAGTTTCATCAATCATCTTAAGTACGGGACGTGATCCTCTGTTCTATTACTCCTGTTCTATTTCATCTCAACCATTTATTTATGCGATAAAGAGCTCTAGCGAAATCTCCTAAACTCAATAGTATTGAGTTATGTGCTCTCGACAAATTATCTTCCTTCTTGATGCTCCTAAATTCTTTAACAAATTTTTTTCTCCTTTTAATGTTGCTTCACAGCCTTATTAAACAAAAACAACTCTTGTGTTCACCTTCCAACAAGTGAAGTCATTTGATTCATTCGCTCTCTTGATATCGAACTTATACAGAGACATTATGGTAGCAAATTAACCTTCCCTTTGATATTAGTTGTTGCATAAATGGAAGCAATATATATATAAACAATAAAGAAGCAAAGAACACAAATTTTAAAATATTTGCAAACATTAATCATATTGAGTATGATATTTAATTTTAAAATAATTTGCTTACTCAAAAGTTATAAATCCGGTTTATATATACATATAAAAGATAGTCCAAACTCAAAGGTTTGTTTAAAAGTAGATATATTTTATTCCATTATGATGTCCTACAAAATGCTAGAGGATTCTCTAAACTGCCTCCAAATACTGCTCAGAATAGAAGTGATGGTTCATTTTATATTATAATTAATTTATTATCAATTATTGGATTAGAATTTACAAATTAATTGAATAACTTATCTAAAATACATAATTAGCATACTAAATATGTAAAGAGACAAGAAATTACACATGGGACGATTCTACATGCGATGAAAAAATATGTACATAAAGTTGGGGTGGGCCAATAGTTCCTAATTTAGACACGAGATGAGGATGAGCCCTGTATTTTCTGGGTTCCATCCATCCACTTTTGTGACCTTGACCTCTCTGATTCAACAATTCCTTCCTTAGTACCTAAGGGATTCGTACTAGTATAATTTTACACTTGGGCAGGTGCTCTTTTGTGTGCGCATGCCTAACTTGCCTGCGGCTTTTGTCTTCCAAATTTTGTATTGTTATTGTTCTAAAGGGTTCTTGGTCTCGGGCTCCTTTATGTTGCAGGAAGGATGGTAGAATAGGAAAGAAAACAATTGCCATGTGAAGGTGCTGTGTTTCTTGTATATTTGTGATATCTAAAAAATAATGAAATTTAATTGAGATATTCAAGATAAAATGAGATGAGATAAATGCATATTTAAAAAAATCAAATCTGTATAAGTGGGATTACATGAAGATTTGTATATATTGCATATATTTATCAGCCCTCTTAAGTTCACGATGGATAATCATAGAAAGTTTGTCACGAAATTTTTAAAAAATTGATGACAATAAAGCCTTAGTTATGAAATGAATATCAATTTTAATATACTTTATACGAGTATTAATGATGAGATTGACAGCAAAAAAAATGTGATGCCAAAATTATTACACCAATAAATCAGTAGAAGGTGAGAGGAGCCAATTTCTCAAAAAAAAAAAAAGAAGAAATTTATGCTAACAAACTTCAGCAATAGCAATATTTGAATGAAATATTAGATTTGCTGCGTATATTTGTCAAATGACAAGAGTTCTGAGCTTTGGAAGGCCTCAAATGGATGAGTACTTAGTTGGGTACATGTCTTCAGTTCAAACCCATTATAATGTAATTGGGTTTGAAACCTTCAACGAGAGAATAAAGCCGAGGCCTACCTTACGCTAAGTGGAAGTATATGGTAATTGACCACCCGAAAGTTGGAATCAGCGGACTTCCAAACAAAAAAGAACCCTATATTCTTTGCAGCCCCACGTCCTTTTCCTCTCAACTCAAGTCTAAAATTTTAGTATTCATCATTCAACCGATAAAATACTTTTTATTATTAAAAATTTTATTTACTTTTGGTGCTGAATAAATCCTTATAGATAAGCAATAGTCTAGTAATTACATCTTTTTTTTATTTACTTCCGTTTAAACCAACCCGCAAGAAGCATTAATTATTTATATCATACCAATCAATGAGAATACAATTAATTGACGTTATATTTTATTGGATTACAAATGAAAAGTCTTGAATAATTAGTTAAATAGTAAGTAGAGTTGGAACATTTAATGACGAGGGGTTGTTGGTGGCTCTGACCTTCTCACAAGAGAAAAGAAAAAAAAGTCATGTTGGTCCAGAAAGTACAGCAGCGTTACGCACAAGCGACTTTCCATGCAATTCCTGACTTCTTAATTTATAAATTTGCCCTCTCATGGTCATATTAAGCTCACTTTGGCTTCTTGCCCTGGTAAGGTTCGTTATTGTTCAAAGGTAGGGCGCTGCACAACTTTTACCTATACCAGAACTTTGAAAATTTATGTGCATTACTGACTTATTTATTTCGGCGGCTTATTTTCATAGTCAATCATTAGATGAGACTCGCCCTTCAGATGGTCTAAGTGGCTGGACCAAGTTCTTTTAAAAAGATTTATAAGTTATTGCATGTATTTTAAAATTTTAAATTATTTTATTGAAATTATATATTCCAATTATTTTATATATATATATGATTGATTATTCTTTACAGGGCTAGTTATCCATCGTAAAAGAAAAAAAAAAGAGATAATCTAACAGCAACGGTATACACGTTTGAACGGTAGTCTTCAACTTCTTTTGCATGTTTCCCACATTGAGCATATTCTTGGCGTTGAGCATGGGCATAGGTTATTCAAGTGAAAGGGACTGATTTTTGAAAGAGTTTTAATTTTTAAACGGAGAAGCTAATAGGGATGCTTTTTATTGAATTTTTTAATACGGATAAAGTGTAGAGTCTATTAATAAGAATTGAGCTTAGATCAATCATTGTTCAAATAATTAGAACTAGTTGATTAGATAACTGATCCTTACTATTTATAAACCCTTTAATATTTTCATATTTAGTCAATATGAAATATTCTAACACTTTTACTTAAGATAATCATCTCAAATAATTGAGTAACTCTAGAAAATTACAACGAGAGTCTCAGTTGATTTTACGTAACCTTATTTTTAATTAATAAAAAAGTAATTTTTAAATGACTCGTGGAAAAAAAACTACTTCCTGCTAATTTTAATTTTAAAAAAACATTATTTTTCTTTGGTCTTCATATTTTGTTAGAAAGAAACAAGAAAGCCAAAGTGGAATCCACCCAAGTGTCAAAGAAGGCGTACAAGCAAACGTAGTCACCACCCTCACATAAAACATTGTTTAATTAACCCTAATCAACGTCATTAAGCCCAATTCCAAGTGTTTTTCTAAAATCAACTTCTTAATCATACAATAGAAAAGAGAGGGGAAAGTGTTATTCTTCTTCTTGTAGGCAAAAGACAGCAACCCTTCGGAGATCTCAAGGGCCCAATACCTTGGGTGTCTCCGAACACATTTCTCAACTTTTTAACTCTGCTCTTCTCAAGTTCTTTTACTTGATATATTGTCTTCTTTGTTTTCTGGTTACATACAGATAGGTGCCTAGAGACATTAGTTGATAAGAAATGGCGAACCTTTCTTCAACGCATTGTCGTTCTTATTCGTCTTCCTATTGCCTGTTCTCTTCATCAATTAACGAACAACACCATCGCGCCAACTTTTCGATTCCTACAAGGAGGGTCTTTGCTGCGAAGACGTCTCTTCATTCTCAGAGAATTTCCCATCCTGATGCTGTTCTGATGCAAGACGGTTAGACGTTGTTCGCTTTTGATGTTGTTTTCTCTATTTTCAACGAAATGATTGCTGTTTTAAATTTTAGATCCTTTTTATTACTGAGTTTAATTGAATCGCCTGATGGGTCCGTTGTCTGGCTGTTAATCATGCCGGAAACTGACGGGAGTTGGTAAATGTAATTGGGAATTGTTTTGTTTAGGTGTTAAAAGTTAGCGACTTGAATTGTCCGCCAAGTCAATGTTGCGTTACTTATTCCTGAGTCAGTTAGATTCTTTTGAGACTTGTCTTTTCTTAAAATGATTATTGAATGTGTAGGTGCGGTGGCCAGTCCAGCGACCCCAGCTGAAAATGAGATTCCTTTCAAAACTTTGAAAAAAAGTTTGTTGTCTTCAGTGACTTCTTCGGAAGAATTCATTGAAACTGCTGGTTTTGATGTCAATAAGAATGAATCAACTGTCAGCATCACTGTGGTTGGTGCCTCCGGTGACCTTGCCAAGAAGAAGATATTTCCTGCCCTTTTTGCTCTTTATTACGAGGGTTGTCTTCCCAAGGTTTGATTTCCATTACGCTTTTGGTTTCTTCTTCAATTGAAGTTTGGTTTAATTATTCTCTTAGTTTGGAAAATATGCAGCGTTTTCATGATACATTCAGATTGGTATGTTGAGTCGTGATCATTTTTGTAGCATTTTACTGTGTTTGGCTATGCACGGAGTAAGATGACAGATGCTGAGCTTAGAAACATGGTTAGCAAGACCCTTACTTGCAGGATTGATAAGAGGTTATTCCATCTCTATACTTTAGCTCTGCCATGAAATTTGAATTCTGAATGCATTTCTTACTGCAACTTTTGAAGACATCTAAAATGATGCAGGAGCATTCTGAAAACGAATCAATCTTATTAGGTTTGGACCTTGCCTTACATCATAGAATCTTATATGCATTGCTGATTGTAATTTCAGGGAGAACTGTGGTGAAAAGATGGATCAGTTTCTGAAGAGATGCTTCTACCACTCTGGTCAGTACGATTGTGGGGACAATTTTGCAGAGCTGGACAAGAAACTCAAAGAACATGAGGTGATCATAACTTGGCCTAGACATTTTGACATAGCCAGCAATTTCTTTAGATGCAAGAGAGGTTAGGGGTGGTTTCAGATAAGCAACTAAATCTTATCATTGTTAGTCAACATTAAGCCAAGTTTTGTTCCAAAAAAAAACATTAAGCCAAATTTTGGCTCTTGTTTTTGACTCGTGTTGGATCTTGTGTTGATCATGCTTGATCTACAAAATAGAAAGCTCGGTCATTATATTATGTTACTGCATTGTTTTACTATAAGATGCTGAGGTTGATCTCTTTGGTTTGATGGACAGACACTTGTTCTATTTAACATGTTCTTATTCTTTAAGTGACGCCTTCTACTTTTCTAGGTATCTTTTACATCCTTTCCTAGGTTGTTGGGATTTCAGGCTGATCCTTGGTTCCTGAGTTCGTTTTTAGGGTTATTGTGAGCTTGAGGTTTTCTCTTTGCAATTCCGTAGATGATCCAATAACTCAAATGCTATTTAATTGAATGACATTCTTATGTACAGGGTGGGAGAGTTTCCAATCGCCTCTTTTACCTGTCAATTCCACCCAACATATTCATAGATGCAGTAAGATGTGCAAGCTCAACTGCTTCATCTAGTGATGGCTGGACCAGGGTCATTGTTGAGAAACCCTTTGGCCGGGATTCAGAGTCATCTGCTGCTTTGACAAAATCCCTCAAACAGTACCTAGGGGAAGATCAAATATTCAGGTGAAGATTTTAGAAATTCAAGAATCTATTCGGAGAAAGGTTCATATTCTGATCTGATGTTCTATTTTCAGGATAGACCACTATTTGGGTAAGGAGCTGGTGGAAAACTTATCCGTGCTCCGCTTCTCAAATCTTATTTTTGAACCTTTGTGGTCAAGGCAGTATATCAGAAATGTCCAATTTTTATTCTCTGAAGATTTTGGGACTGAAGGACGTGGAGGGTACTTTTTTTATCCAATGACCTTATTGTTCTAAATCAGAAATAGTACGCTGTGACTTATTTTCTTCAATTCGTTAAACCAGGTACTTTGACAATTATGGAATAATAAGGGATATAATGCAGAATCATCTTCTTCAGATACTAGCACTTTTTGCCATGGAAACTCCTGTTAGTTTGGATGCAGAAGACATCAGAAATGAGAAGGTTTCTATCTACATTTTGAATAACGGGCTTTCCAAGATTCAATGTTATATTCTGTGTTCGTAACCTGAATGTGTAGCACTCTGATATTTCATTTTTTGGATTTAATTTCTTTGCTTGTTGGTCACAGGTCAAAGTCTTACGATCAATGAGACCAATACGACTTGAAGATGTGGTCATTGGACAGTACAAGAGTCACACTAGAGGAGGAGTTATTTATCCAGCCTACACAGATGATAAGACTGTGCCAAAAGACAGCCTAACCCCTACTTTTGCGGCAGCTGCTCTTTTCATAGATAATGCAAGATGGGATGGAGTGCCCTTTCTGATGAAAGCTGGCAAAGCATTGCATACAAAGAGGTAGGCAGCATTATGCATCTTGCAGCCTGTATAATAATATGAAACTGATTTTGTTGTTTAATATCTGCAATTTACCTGTTTCCCTCAGAGCTGAGATCAGGGTACAGTTCAGACATGTGCCTGGCAACTTGTACAATCGGAATTTCGGAACAGATCTTGATCGGGCTACAAATGAGCTTGTTATCCGAGTGCAGCCAGATGAAGCTATATATTTGAAGATAAATAACAAAGTCCCTGGATTGGGAATGAGATTGGACCGTAGCAACCTGAATCTTCACTACGCAGCAAGGTATTTCATTTTTTGAATTTTATGTATAAGAAATTTGCATCATGTAAGCATTCCATCTTCATATTTTAGTTTAAGCTCTCAAATCCCTGACTACTATAATATGTTCTTTAGCTGGTAAAACATGTGAAACCTTAAGATTAGTTCGCCTTTTCTTTCCCATGTAAACTGAAGCATAACTTACAACTACCTTATGGGCCAAAGTGAACAAATTGCAATAAAGACGATCTCCCCTTCTGATCATTATTACTTGATAAGTCTTGCTCAAAATTCATTTTATTGATTGCTGTAATACTCAATCAAACATCCAGATACTCAAAGGAGATTCCTGATGCATATGAGAGGCTTCTGCTTGATGCGATTGAAGGTGAAAGAAGATTATTTATCAGGAGTGATGAGCTGGATGCTGCTTGGGCACTCTTCACTCCAGTTCTGAAGGAGTTAGAAGAGAAAAAGATTAACCCTGAGTACTACCCTTATGGTAGTAGGGGCCCTGTTGGGGCTCACTATCTTGCAGCAAGATACAATGTGAGATGGGGTGATCTTGGTATAGAGCCATAACCCTTACATTTTCTTTTGACATTTTTATTATAACGAGAAGAGCAGACTGCTTGTAACTTGAATATATTTATTGGCTACGTGAATCACCTTGGAGTTAAGACAGCTATTGTAAATGAACTCTATGGAAGATAAAAAGCATTGAGCTTACTTCTGTATAACTTTAATGTAAGAGAAGGATTAGTTCATTAGTTCCAAAGGCATATTTCCTACATTTTCTCCCTTGAGAATGCATACACTGATGCCCTGTCTGTTCTAGCTTCTGAAGCCAAATAATTTGTCTCCCGCAAGATACAACATGCTTCTCAGAATCTATCATTTCACATCAAAATCGAACATTTATGAGATATGTCAGTAACAACCTTTTAAATTTTTCATCCTCGTAAGAATTCTGGTTCCTTAAAGAAGAGTTTTTAAGTTTTCTGATTAAAAAAGAGAAGTACGTTTAACTTACGCCTTTGGGTCCGTCTCATTTACTTCCTGTTCAATAGTACGATCTTCATGAGTTCTTTTATTATGGTCTAGTGGTTGGGAAAGCCATACCACAGGGTTATAGTTTATAGTTTTCGAGGCGTACAGCTACTATTTGTATATTAGCTTCGACTCATCGTCATCTGTTATACATCAGAAAAGCTTGGAATAATTTGAACGGTAAAATTTGCATGATGTTACTGTTTTTCACAAGCAAAATACTTCCTAGAAAATATTTTAAAAAAAATTGGCAGGGTCAGCCCACGGCTATCCCCACGAAAGTCGAGGTAATGCGTTCTCTTAACTCTTGACTATAAAAGGGTTTACTTTTAACGTGCAGTGAGTAGGAAACTGCAAAAACAGTGTAGAGAATCGGGTTTCTTTTCCGAGAACGTTTTAGTTGCCAATTTTAACTTTGTTCAATGGAGCAGAAAGCTAGTGTGATGAAATAGCTGAGCTTTCATGGCAACCAGTCCAAGCAAAGTTGGAGGAGTGGATGGGATCTTGATGGATCCATGTGTACTGTCCAAGTGCGTAGATGCTTGCAAGAACCTCCCCAAATCTCAGTACCAGAGCGCTTCTTGATACAAAGGTCACGTTTGTGTCTGCTTTGGTGGGGCTGAACATGGGGATGCAAAACCTGTACAAACTATTAGATATCTGAAGTAAACATTGTAACTGAATAATACTTTTCTTATTCAGCTTGTAAAGTACTCCAAAACAATATATACAAATGTCAAGTACCGTATACTTTCAGACCACTACTAACAGAGTACTAACTACTACCGTCTATTAATATTTACAGAGAACTAACCACTAACGTCTATTAACAGTAATCGTTACACTAGCCATAAATAATTACAACAAATAAACATCTTTCACACACCCCCTCAAGTTGGAGATGGATGAAAAATCAAGCCCAACTTAACAATAAAAGAATGAAACTGAGAAGCTGCCAATGATTTAGTGAAAACATCAGCCACCTGAACATGTGTAGGAACATAGCGAGGATTAAGAAAACCTTCCTTAAACTTCTGACGCACAATGTGGCAATCAATCTCAAGATGCTTTGTTCGCTCATGAAAAACTGGATTAGCAGTGATATGAAGAACCGATTGATTGTCACACCAAAGATCAATGGGTAAAGAAACAGTAACTCGGAAATCCTGGAGCAAATACACAAGCCACTGAATCTAAAAAACAACAGCACCCATACTTCGATATTCTGCCTCACAACTTGAGCGAGAAACAGTGTTTTGTTTCTTACTCTTCCAACTAACCAAGGAATCCCCAAAAAATATACAATAACCACTGATAGACTTTCTAGAAATTGGACAAGACGCCCAATCACTATCACAATAAGCAGTCAACTTCACATCGCAATTAGTTTTATAAAACAAACCTTTATCCTTAGTCCCAGCAAGATATCTCAGCACATGTAAAGCTCCTTCCCAATGAGCAAGTATTGGGGATGCCACAAATTGACTAAGTTGCTGCACACTAAAAGAAATATCAGGTCTAGTCATGTTCAAGTATAATAATCGCCCAACCAATCTCCTATACTTAGCAACATCCTGAAACAAATCACTTTTGTCATCAAATTTGTGATTGCGAGGCAATGGAGTTGGAGCAGTAACAGATTCAAGAAAACCACAATCAACTAGGATATCCAGTAAGTATTTCCGTTGAGAAATGAAAGTACTTGTAGGAAATCTTGTAATCTCAATACCCAAAAAATATTTAGCATTGCCTAGATCTTTAATGGTAAAAAAAGAATGTAAAAATTGTTTAATGGCAATAATATCTGCTTCACAATTACCACCAATCAACACATCATCAACATAAACCAAGAGAGCCATAAAGGCACCTTTAGTATCTTTAGTAAACAAGCAATGATCATTTACCGACTGAACAAACCCATACTGCAAAAGTTGAGCAGTAAATTTTGAATTCCACTCCCTAGAAGCTTGCTTCAAACCATACAAAGACTTTTTCAATTTACATACCTCTCCTGGACCAGCCTTGGTATAACCTTCCGGTGGGATCAAATAGACCTCCTCCTTAAGATATTCATGCAAGAAAGCATTGTTAATGTCTAATTGGTGCACAAACCAGTTCATCGTAGTTGCTATAGCTAAAAAAACTCTCACTGTGACTAATTTGGCCACTGGAGAAAAACTATCAAAGAAATCAACTCAAGCAGTTTGGTTATACCCCTTTGCTACTAAACGAGCTCTATACCTTTCTACAGTACTATCAAGATTAAACTTAACCTTGTAGACCCATTTGGACCTAATAGCCTTCTTGCCAGGTGGAAGTTTAGTGACATCCCAGGTCTGATTCTGTTCAAGAGCCAGCAATTCTTTATCCATAGCTGCTACCCATTCAGGATGTTGAACCGCTTGACTAAAAGACTGTGGTTCCACACATCTACTGACATTAGTCATAAAAGCTGCATAACTCGGAGCAATCTTAACAATGTCACCAGAAAGACTAAGACTTACATAATCTTTCATCCAAGTAGGCAATCTCCTTTTCCTGGAACTCAACCGAAGTTGTTGAGCAGGAATAATATCATCAAGAGCACCTTCTACCATATTGTCAACTGATTCAAGTTCACCATGATCATCAGCCAAATCAGAAGAAATAACAGGAAACACATTACCCGGATCAGCCACTGCAGGATCAACAGGAGCAGCAAAAGGATGGGCATCCAAGACAACAGGAATAGAGCCAAAACTCGAAACTGAAAGATTAGAAGATTCAGCAAAAGGAAATACCTTTTCATAAAACTTCACATCCCTGGAAGTAAATAACAAATGAGTATCTAAAGCATAAACCTTATATGCTTTCTGTCCAGAAGCATAACCAAGCATAACACACTTCTGTGCTCTGGCCTCAAACTTGCTCTTCTTCGGAGTAGTATCTGTAGCATAACAAAGACAACCAAATGTCTTCAAATACTGATAATCTGGAAATCTTCAAATACTTCAAACGGAGTCTTCCATCCAAGAACTGAAGAAGGTAAGCGATTGATGATATAAGCAACAGTCAATATGGCTTCTCCCCAAAACTTCTTAGGCATCTTTGCTTGAAACATTAGGGCCCTAGCAATCTCCAACAAATGCTTATGCTTCCGCTCCACCACTCCATTCTGTTGAGGAGTATAAGTGCATGTCCGTTGATGAAGAATCCCTTTTTCAGCAAAGAAATCTTTACAAGAGTCATTAACAAATTCAGCTCCATTATTTGACCTTACTCTCTTGACTTTACTGTCAAGCTGATTCTCCACCATAGTAATAAAACCATGCAAGGCAGCAGGTGCTTGTGACTTGTATTTTAATAAGATAACCCAAGTAGCTCTGCTAAAGTCATCAACCACAGTTAAAAAATAATGACAAGAAGTAAGACTTGCTTGTTTGTATGGTCCCCAGAGATCAATGTGTAAAAGCTCTAGTGATTGTGCAGTACATCCATCAACTATAGGAAAAGGCAACCGATGCTATTTTTCCAGATGACATACATCACAAGGATCATTCAAGTTTTTAATATCAAGGCAACCTATGTAAGTGGTAAGTCGACTTGTACCATGTGTAAGTCGACTTATGCTTGCTCGGTACCGATAAGTCGACTTATACATTGGATAAGTCGACTTATTCAAGGACGGTACTGTTTATTTGTGCCCTAAAGGCAATCCCCTTTAGCGCGTTTTATTCACAAATCGTATGCGCGGTGAATGAATAAATAAAGAAAAGGCATAATTCATTAATTTGATGTTCATAAACATAGTTTATGAATTGATTGGATCTTTAATCAGATTAATGAAGTCCATGATATATGACATAGCATGAAGGAAATTATGATGTGATCATACTCACGAGATTCCTATCATGTGCAATTATGTCGTATCTAAATGCTCCTAGTCATAGGATTAATGAGGCTGGACATCATTAATCCGGATAGACTAACACATGTCATATTCCTTGATTGGATCAGCGGTGGATCTCGAAGCTGTAAATATGAGATATTTAGAATTGACATGTGGATGCTTACTAAGCGGTAGTAAGTTCATTGGATGACTGCCATGAGATCATCACATGGATATCTTATCTAAGTGTCGTTGATAATCTCATCATAGAATGGTGCAAGTATCCTTAGACTTGAGGTACTCGAGGCTATCTTGAATCTTGATCACGTGCTTTGACTCCATTCCTTGTTGCCTTCAGAGGTAACTCATAGGGTGGTGCTTGGAGTGCGACTTGAGGTATTGAAGGTAATTGAGTAGCCAATATAGGATTCACCACTACGGATTAGCGAAGAGATACCCATGGCCTCTTCGTCGGGATCATTACTCGAAATCTCGGCGAGTGAATATGTCATGAAGAGTGTCTTCGTGGACATATAGAGTAATGAGTCTAGGGCGAGAGCTATTATCACTAAATTTGGACTTGGTCTAGTAAGAGTTGACACTTTGACCATACTCATAACCAAGTGGGGTATAGGATGGTGAAAGGACGAATTGCACAAGAATTGTACATGGAAGGGTTCGTGATACGGTTCGTGATGAATACATCAAACCGATTACTTTCCGGTCAATTGGGGTCGTGATGTGTTGCTAGATACCGCTCATGACTTGCTCAGATTAATTGTTAATCTAAGTGGCCAACATAACCGGAACTAAAGGGTCACACGATAAGAGTGTTTGAGAGAATCAGTAAAATAGTAATTGGACGAGTTCCAATTATGGAGAGCATTCGGATTAAATGGATCCCGATGGGATTGGGATATGTCCCGATGAGATCGCGACATCGATATTGCTAAGAAAGGTTTCCGGAGCTGTTTCAATACCGGGGCCCGGTAGGCCGGTAGGATCGACCCCAGTTTGACTGGACCTCTTAGTAATCATATATATGTTAATTAATTAAGTAATTAATTAATTAATATTATATATATATATGCATGGCACGTGGAATGAAGGAGAAGAGGTAGGAAGCTTCCAAAAGAAGCTTAGTCATCATCTTTATTAAATGGCTAAAAGACAAATTAAGCTTTAAAAAAGGAAGATGACTTCGTGCCTTTGAATGAAGTAGAAGAAAAATGGTTTTTCTTGCTTCTGAAGAGAGAAGTTCGTAGGCTTTCAAAGGAAAGAAAGGTTTTTTGTGAAAAACCTAAGAGAAAAATTGTTTTCTCTCTTCTTCATCTTCGTCCAAGGCTCTCTCCTCCAAGCTTCTTCTTCATCTCCTCAACGTGATCCAAGCTCTCCAGGACAGAGGTAGGCTCTAGCAGGCTTTATTTTGTTCTAGCTATTCTCGGGTCAAAGGTGTTTGATCCGGTTAGGTTTTCTGATCTCTGCGTGGATACCTTTAGAGATAGTCTCTATTGGCTATTCAGGTTTGAGTTTTCATACCGACACCGGGATCCTGGGTTTGGGAAGGTCCCGGAATAAAAATTTTTTCCGCTGCTGGAACATGTGATGTTCCTCCCAGGATTTTCCTACAGTGGTATCGAGGCGTGCGGTGTCGTGTATGAAGCTAAAACCAAGCTAGATCGAAACCCTAATTGCTGTTGATGTTGATGCATGCATACTGTCTGATTTTCAATTTATATTGTAATATATTTTCAAAATTTTCTGCCCAGGATTGTTCATAACATGTTAGAGAATATGTCTATGAATTTTCAGAATTTATTGATTTGATTTGATATAGTTTTGCTAATTAATTCCCTAAGGTTACAGATACTGTTTTGTGAAACGATTCTGGAACAGGCATGAGTATAAAATCGAGAATAAATTCTAGAAAAATGGTTTTTCAGATTTTCCTTCACCTACATGTCTCTAAGATGTTGGTGAATGTCTATGAGCATGGAAATTGGATTTCAAGGTGATTGGATATTTATTCACGAATTTATTCTATGCTGTTGGGAATTGCTGTGCTGATGAACACAGATTTTGAATCGGTTTTGTTATTTAGGTTGACTGAGTTTTTGATGGCTTAAAATCCTAAAAAACATTCATGTAGTAGGTTCTGAACATTTAGCAACCTATTTAATTTCCTCAGAATTTATTGAAATTGTTTCATTGATCATTTTGAGCAATGTACAGAACTGGACAGTTTTGTGAAAATTGTTGGGACTGTTTTGCTTGGCTTGATTGAGTGTGCTTTTTCAGTTCCAATGCCTTGCACCATTTTTAATGTGATTAAAAATGTGTTATCTTGATGTATTATGATTGCCAAACTGAATTGCTTGAAGTTGCATTTCCAAGAATTTTCGGATGCCTAAGTGATCACATTAGCGTCTCGTTAGTATATTGCATTATCTTGTTTGTTTTGACCGTCATATTTTTTATGGCATGTGCTGAAGTAAATTTGATAATGTATGTGCTAGCTAGAGATGCTTAGGATGATAATTTGGGTGTTCCTAAATTGTTTGGAAATTAATGAGTTTTGACTCATTTCAAGCTTTTCATATAGTTTGACTATTTAAGGCTTTCATGGTTCAATGAATTGTTCATTGATACATCAAATTTATCAGATATTACCTTAGGTATGTAGGTGTTGTGAATTGGAATTGCATGGATTGAGGAATTAGCCGATTAGAAATTATAGCAAATTCTGTTGGACAAGTCGACATATTTGGAGTGTAAGGCGACTTGTTCAGCGTCTGGACATAAGGCGACTTGCAGTGTACAAGGCGACTTGTGCGCGGGTAGGAGCATAAGGTGACTTATATCAGATAAGTCGACTTGTGCGAGGGCAGAAAATAAGGCGACTTGTATTATGATACAAGGCGACTTGTCTATGGGCAGGAGCATGAGGCGACTTGCATTCGTTGTAAGTCGACTTGTGGCATGCTCAGGTTGGATGATGGATGATTATAAGGATTGATTCAATGTGATTGATGACACCTAAATCATTCCATATAGTCCCGTGACTATAATCCTTGACTTGGAGTTTAGAGTTTTGAAATCCCTCCTCGGTATATGAAAACTAACGCCTTCCATTAATATGGTAAGAACCAGAGTTCTTATAGGGATGGGTTGTTGGGTAAACCCAAGCTCGCTCTATACGAATATGTTCGAACAATGAAAATAAGATTTTCGGATTAATGGGTCGGTTTTTACTAGAAGCGTTGGTTTGTTGAGTAAACTCAAGGTCAACGTGGACAGAGGCGAAATTGGGTAGCATACATCGGATGTATGCGCATCAAAGAGTTGATAACCCAATGAAGTGCACACATCAACAAGTTGATAGCACTGATCGATAGTTGTGTCTAAGATGTAATTGGTATATCTGATACCTCTCGAGACTTAAGGTGGCTTGTTGGGCAAACCCAAGGTCATTCTCAAAGTCGGTTATCGATGATGCAATTGGTATGACCGATACCTACCGATTGACCTAAGTTGTGGCTTGTTGGGTAAACCCAAGGTCACTCTTAGCAATGTCGGATATCGACCCACTAGGACATTATGTCACTTTGTTTCTCTGGATTCGTAAAGAGGCTTATGGATTTTAGGAAACTAGTGGGAGCCATATGCATATCATGCAAGTCCTTATGATCATGCAGGCATATCTATTCTAACATTCCTTCTCTCTATCGCGCTAGGTTGATTGAAGAAGTCTTTCGGTGTAATTTATGCTCTCCTTTCGGACCGATTTTCTTGATTGGTGAGGATTACGAGTTGTTCTCGGATCGAGGAACTGGATCGTCTAGATATTCCACTTCCAGATGCACTCTTTGTCGATGCTTCTGATAAGGATCAGAAAGCATATCGTAAGCATCTAAAGGACAGTGATATGGATACTTGCATTATGCTTGTCTTGATGTCACCAGAGCTGCAGCAGCAGCACGAGTCCATGGATGCTCACTCTATAGTATTTCATCTTAGGGAGCTGTTTGTTGAGCAAGCTCGGTCTGAAAGGTTCGAGACCTCAAGGCTTCTCTTCATCACAAAGATGGCTCCAGGGATATCTGCTGTGCAGTATGCCCTGAAGATGAATGGCTATATTGAGAGATTGGCCGTCTTAGGATTTGTAATGGATTATGAGTTAAGTAGAGACTTAATTCTGGTTGGATTGTCTGATGGTTATTCACAGTTTGTGATAAACTATCGGATAAACCAAATATCCACAACAATTCTGGTGATCAATCTGCTTTCATGACAATGAAAGGTGCTATCAAGAGAGATAGCAAGTGCTAGTGGTGGATGCTCCTTCTTACGGTTCTAGAAGAAAACCAAAGGAGGTGCCATCAAGGAAAAACCAAAGATTACGCCCCAAAAGGATTTTGCTTTCATTGTGGCAAGTCTAGCATACTAGAGGCTAAACTGTAAAATCTATCTGGAGTCCCTGAAGCAGTAAAAGGCATCAGATGCCTCTACTCCTTCAATTATGTTTGTCATTGAGGTTGATACTATTCCTGATCAAAACATATCGGTCTTTGATACCGGTTGTGGCTCACACATATGAAATGATATGCACGACCTCGAGGGACGATGAAAGCTCATTCAAGGAGAACTAGACCTTCGTGTAGGTAATGCGCAAGAGTTGCTACATTAGCCGTGAACACTTATGTCTTGTTACTCCCTAGTGGGCTTATATTCAAATTGGATGATTGTCATTTTGTACCCGTTTTAAACAAAGAACATATTGTATGTTTTATGTTTAATTAGAGCTGATTTCCATTTGACTTTTAGAAGCAATGGTTGTTCTATTAGTTCGAATGGAATGCTCTATGGTACATCCTGGTACATTATGCAATAGAATTGACATATTAGATATGTCATATCCAGTTATGAATGTCAATGACGCGGAAAGACATAATCGAGATAATTTAAAATCAACTTACTTATGGCATTGTCGGCTTGGCCATATAAATGAGACACGCATCGCTAAGCTCCATAAGAGTGGATGTTTAGGGTCATTTGATTATGAATCATATGACACATGCGAATCTTGTTTATTAGGCAAGATGACTAAGTTATCCTTTAAAGGAAAGGGTGAACGAGTGAATGGAATATTAGACTTAATACATTCGAATGTATGTAGTCCGATGTCCATCCATGCCAGAAGTGGTTGTTTCTACTTCAGATACTTTTATCGGTGATTAGTCACGATATGGGTACATGTATCTGATGAGATACAAATCTGAAGCATTTGAATAGTTCAAATAATTCAGAAATGAAGTAGAAAACTAACTTGGTAAAAGTACGAAGACATTACGATCTGATCGTGGTGGAAAATACTTAGACCAACAGTTTTGGATTATCTCAGAGATAATGGGATTTTATCTCAGTTCACTCCACCTTGCACGTCGCGCAGACAATGGTGTGGTTGAAAGGAGAAATCGAACCTTGTTAGACATGGTGCGATTGATGATAGGTTTTACTGATTTTAGGGGTATGCGCTTTCGAGACAATTTGTTTACTTGTTAAGCGAGTTCCATTAAAGAGCAGTTGATGTTACTCCATATGAGATGTGGACTAGCTGAAAGCCCTATCTTTCTCACTGAAAGTTTGGGGTTGTCACTGCTTATGTGAAGCGGACACGGTCAGATTAACGATGCAAAGTCGACAAGTGTTTGTTTCGTGGAATATTAATTCTACCTTGCTTAGGAACAAAAGTGTTTGTTTCAAAGCATGCTGTTTTCTTAGAAAGAGTTTCTTACGTAAGAGGACGGTGGGAGCAAAGTTGAACTTGGAGAAGTTCAAGATGCTCGAACAAACATAGATCAATTGCTGAACACAAAGCGCCACTCATATAGATGAGATAATAGTTCAACCTTACGCTACACACGAAGTTCGAGGTCAAGTAGGATACGCCTTGTTCGAGAGATGTGAATTTCGTAAGTGAGCAGAATGACGTATTGCTCATAGAAGGTGATGAGCCTGCTACCTATGAAGAGGTTCTGAAGAGTTCAGAGTCTGGAAAATGGCTTCGTGCCATGAAATCTGAAATGGATTCCATGTATGTAAACCAAGTATGGACTTTGGTTGTTGCACCTAAAGGGATAAAACCTATAGGGTGCAAAGAGGTTTTAGAAGAAAACCAACATGGATGGTAATCTGATTACCTATGAAGCGAGACTAATGGTCAAAGGATTTCGTCAAAGACAAGGAGTTGACTACGACGAGACCTTCAGCTTAGTAGCAATGCTTAAATCCATTAGGATACTCCTAGCCATAGCCACTCATTATGATTATGAGATATGGCAAATGGATGTGAAGACAGCTTTCCGAGAGGAAATCACCGAGAATGTGTATATGACACAACGAGGCTTCACCTCTATGATGGCGAAATCGTATGCAAGCTTCAGAAATCCATGTATGGATTGACGCAGCATCCAGGAGTTGAAATGTCCGTTTTGACGAGTTAATCAAAGAGTTTGGTTTCTCATAAAATCCGGATGATTGTTGTGTGTATAAGAAGGTTAGTGGGACTGCAATCGTATTCCTTGTGTTGTATGTAGATGATATACTGTTACTCGGAAACGATGTCTCTATGCTGCAATCAGTTAAAATTTGGTTGTCCAAACAATTTGCCTTGAAAGACCTTGGTAAAGCAACTTATATCCTTGGGATATAGATTTATAGAGATAGATCAAAGGTTGCTTGGTCTTTCACAAGCATCGTACATAGTTGAGATGCTAAAGAGGTTTAGCATGAAACGATGCTATGTACGAAGCCCGATGTATCGTATACTCTAAGTATTCTGAGCGGATACCAATCGGTTCCTAGTGAGGGTCCTTTGGGTGGTTGTCAAGAATATCCTCAAGTACTTGTGAAGCACTAAGGATGTTTTCTTGATGTTTGGAGATGGAAATCTCCACGTGAGCGGGCATTCAGATGCCAGTATCTAATCTGATAAGGATGATTTTGAATCATGATCAGGTTATATACATTCACACTGAATAGCGTGGTGGTCAGTTGGAAAGAGTTCCAAACAAGAGAGGACTGCTGATTCAACAACCGAGGCAGAGTACCTGCCGCATGAGATGCGCAAAGGAAGCAGTTTGGATCAAGAATTTTATTACTGAACTTGATCTAGTCCCTAGCTGTGATGGGCCCAATGGATTGTATTGTGATACAATGGGGCTAGTGCGCAGGCAAAGGAACCAAGGTCTCATCGACGATCCGAACATGTACTCCGCCGATTCGGGAGATCATTAGTCGAGATGATATCCTAATAGAGAGAATTCCCACAGAGCAAAGTGTTGCTGATCCGTTGACAAAGCCATTGTCACAGGAGAATTGTGATTCTCATGGACGCGCTTATGGTATTAGATACCAAGGCGATTGGCTTTAGGTCAAGTGGGAGATTTGTAAGTGGTAAGTCGACTTGTACCATGTGTAAGTCGACTTATGCTTGCTCGGTACCGATAAGTCGACTTGTACATTGGATAAGTCGACTTATTCAAAGACGGTACTATTTATTTGTGCCCTAAAGGCAATCCCCTTTAGCGCGTTTTATTCACAGTCGTATGCAGACTGAATGAATAAATAAAGAAAAGGCATAATTCATTAATTTGATGTTCATGAACATAGTTTATGAATTGATTGGATCTTTAATCAGATTAATGAAGTCCATGATATATGACATAGCATGAAGGAAATTATGATGTGATCATACTCCTGAGATTCCTATCATGTGCAATTATGTCAAGATATCTAAATGCTCCTAGTCATAGGATTAATGAGGCTGGACATCATTAATCCGGATAGACTAACACATGTCATATTCCTTGATTGGATCAGCGGTGGATCTCGAAGCTGTAAATATGAGATATTTAGAATTGACATGTGGATGCTTACTAGCGGTAGTAAGTTCATTGGATGACTGCCATGAGATCATCACATGGATATCTTATCTAAGTGTCGATGATAATCTCATCATAGCAATGGTGCAAGTATCCTTAGACTTGAGGTACTCAAGGCTATCTTGAATCTTGATCCGTGCTTTGACTCCATTCCTTGTTGCCTTCAGAGGTAACTCATAGGGTGGTGCTTGGGTGCGACTTGAGGTATTGAAGGTAATTGAGTAGCCAATATAGGATTCACCACTTACGGATTAGCGAAGAGATACCCGTGGCCTCTTCGTCGGGATCATTACTCGAAATCTCGGCGAGTGAATATGTCATGAAGAGTGTCTTCATGGACATATAGAGTAATGAGTCCTAGGGCGAGAAGCTATTATCACTTGGGCTGGACTTGGTCTAGTAAGAGTTGACACTTTGACCATACTCATAACCAAGTGGGGTATAGGATGGTGAAAGGACGAATTGCACGATAATTGTACATGGAAGGGTTCGTGATCCGGTTCGTGATGAATACATCAAACCGATTACTTTCCGGTCAATTGGGGGTCATGATGTGTTGCTAGATACCGCTCATGACTTGCTCAGATTAATTGTTAATCTAAGTGGCCAACATAACCGGAACTAAAGGGTTACAGCGATAAGAGTGTTTGAGAGAATCTGTAAAATAGTAATTGGACATAGTTCCAATTATGGAGAGCATTCGGATTAAATGGATCCCGATGGGATTGGGATATGTCCCGATGAGATCGCGACATCGATATTGCTAAGAAAGGTTTAGGAGAATGTTTGATCAAGGGGCCGATGGCCGTGGGGATGACCCAGTTTATTTGGACCTCTTAGTAATCATATATATGTTAATTAATTAAGTAATTAATTAATTACTATTATATATATATATGCATGGCACGTGGAATGAAGGAGAAGAGGTAGGAAGCTTCCAAAAGAAGCTTAGTCATCATCTTTATTAAATGGCTAAAAGACAAATTAAGCTTTAAAAAAGGAAGATGACTTCGTGCCTTTGAATGAAGTAGAAGAAAAATGGTTTTTCTTGCTTTTGAAGAGAGAAGTTCGTAGGCTTTCAAAGGAAAGAAAGGTTTTTTGTGAAAAACCTAAGAGAAAAATTGTTTTCTCTCTTCTTCATCTTCATCCAAGGCTCTCTCCTCCAAACTTCTTCTTCATCTCCTCAGCGTGATCCAAGCTCTCCGGGGAGAGGTAGGCTCAGCGGGCTTTATTACATTCTAGCTATTCCGGGTCAAAGGTGTTT
The DNA here is from genome assembly GCA_029891385.1 of Erythroxylum novogranatense. Taxonomy (NCBI): domain Eukaryota; kingdom Viridiplantae; phylum Streptophyta; class Magnoliopsida; order Malpighiales; family Erythroxylaceae; genus Erythroxylum; species Erythroxylum novogranatense. Next base: position 24,368,133 of record CM057230.1, on the reverse strand, counting down.
GATCCGGTTAGGTTTTCGATCTCTGCGTGGATACCTTTAGAGATAGTCTCTATTGGCTATTCAGGTTTGAGTTTTCATACCGACACCGGATCTGGGTTTGGAAAGGTCCGGGAATAAAAATTTTTGTTTCATTCTTGGAACATGTGATGTTCCTCCCGATATTTTCCTACAACCTATACGTTGTAACACCTTGAAAGAAGCATGCCCAAGTCGTGAATGCCACAAATTGTTATTGATATTTATTGAAGAATCGGTCATACAAGAATTAGAAAATACAAGGTTTGAGAAAAAAGAACAATCAATCCTATATTTGGTATCATGGTCTACACAAGTGTTCAGATAACTATGGATTACAAAAGAATCAAAGGATTTTGATGTGAGAACATACAAGGTACCCACTACAGCTCCCATAGCAATGATTTTATTACTCTTCAGGTCCTGTATGAGACAATGGGAAGGAAAGAAAGTAAAATAAGCATTAGCACTATCAGCAAGTTTTTGGACTGACAGTAAGTTGAACTGAAATGAAGGAAGATACAAGACATAGTCGAGAACAAGGTTAGGATGTAGCAAAACACGACTTGCATGAGTAACTTTTTGTGTACTAGAATCGGGCAATTGGACTGACATAGTATGTCTAAGTGGCCGTTTGTGTTGCATAAGCACATCATCACAACACATATGATTCGATGCTCCAGTGTCAATAATCCAAACATTATTATCAGAAATGCTCAATGCATGTAGTGCTGAGTGTGTAACACCAGCATTACCTGCAAAAAAAAAATTAGAGAATTCCTTTCCTGCACATCCAGCTATCGGCATCTTCCCATTCACAAGCTTAGCCAATTCCTGTTGCATAACCTGCATTTGCATCATCAGATTTCCAAGATCTATACCTTCAGAAGATGGTTGTGGATCAAGAGGTGTCTCAACAGTTCCAGCCACCATATTAGCATTGGCTTTCTTAAAACCATTTCCTTTCTTTTTCTTAAACTCGTCATACCATTCAGGATACCTATGAATCTTAAAACAAGTCTCTCTGGTATGTCCTACACCATGACAATGATCACATTGCTTATCAGATTTTCTTCCAAAATCTTTCTTCCTGTTGCCAACTTTATCATCCCCTTTGAAACCCGAAGTTTTAACAACCAAAGCAACATCTGGAGTTTCATTAAGAAAAAGTCAAGTTCACTGCTCTTTGACTTTCTACCCTCAAGACCATACTATATCCCCGATCAATATCAGGTGCAGGATCCAAGTTTAGGATTTGACTTCGAACACCATCGAACGTCCTATTCAACCCCATCAGAAATTGTAGTAACCTAGACGCATCATCTCTCTCCTTCAGTTTTTCAGTTATTTTTGCACAGCAAGAACAACCAGTACACTCACATTCGGGTAAAGGCATAAGCCTGGCTAACTCATCCCAGCACTGATTAAGTTTGCTAAAATAATGAGTAACCGAATTGTTACCTTGCTCAGTAGATAACATTTCACGCTGCACTTGATACATCTGAGGTGTATTACTCACCCCAAAACGTTTTTCCAATACCTCCCATAGATGTTTGGTGCTCGGTGAGTAAACAAAGCTATCCCCTAAATCCTTAGAGATAGAATTCCGAAGCCACGATTTAATCATCGAATCAACCTTCTTCCACTTTCTGTACCGAATCAGATCTGTAGGGGTTTCGAGCGTACCATCGATAAAGCACAACTTATCTTTGGCTTCAAGAGAAGTCTTGATGGTTGTGCTCCAGCTGAAATAATTTGATCCAGTCAATAGTGTAAGCACTAACGCGATACCTGGATGATCAAACAGTTGAAGCAAAAACGGATCATCATCTACAAAAACACCATGTCGAGAACGAGTTTCCACGCGATCTGCCATAGATGAACCAGACAACCGTTGAAATAGTCGAAATCGCCTTCCCCTTCGTTGAAATCAAGAAATCGCCACTTTCGTCGCTTTCACCCTCTCGGAATCAAGAAATCCCTATTTCTTTCTTTGTGAAATCAAGAACCCTAATTTCGTCTCTGATACCATGTACAAACTATTAGATATCTGAAGTAAACATTGTAACTGAATAATACTTTTCTTATTCAGCTTGTAAAGTACTCCAAAACAATATATACAAATGTCAAGTACCGTATACTTTCAGACCACTACTAACAGAGTACTAACTACTACCGTCTATTAATATTTACAGAGTACTAACCACTAACGTCTATTAACAGTAATCGTTACACTAGCCATAAATAATTACAACAAATAAACATCTTTCACAAAACCTCCTTTCTTATATATGTGAATATGTTCTCTTATTCCATTTTCTTCAAGCTTAACCTGAAAGAGAAGGAGGATCGTTAATTATCGACCCTTTATTCTAAGAGTGGTCGTACTCAGCCGCCAGGTGTAGTGGTAATACATTATCGATAATTCATTTTCTGACCTTGTATAGTGCAACATCTCAAGTGATTCTCTTTTAGACTGTAATAACAAGGCTAATCTTCTAAAACGTCAGTTCATGCACTATTTTCAGACGAACTTAAACATCAATCATTTTCACCGATTCGAGGCACATCAAGATAAAACAATATCTCATGTTTTATTACTAATTTATCATTTTTGAAAATCGAGAAATATTATTTGTTTAGACCAAAGTTATGAATACCCTACCGGACTCGGTATCGGATTGAACTCTGGAATAGAATTGTCTTTGGTACCAAATTAGATGCAAGATGCCGTTCGGGAATTTTTAAAAATTACAAAATAGTCCCTAAAATTTTTAAAAATTGCAAAATAGTCCATATTGGTATATTATCCAGTTGTACTGTACACTTTACTAGTTTACTGTTTACATCAACCATATTCAATCTCAAATGCAATTACACAAACTCAAATTCAATCTCATTCATCAATAATTCAACAATTCAATATTAATACCTTAAAATCTACTAAATCACAATCATAATCACCATTCCAATTTTCAAATTTAATTTTCAATCAGATTCGAACCAAATGACCAATCTATTTCCAAAATGCAAAATGCCAACCGAAAACATCTTCAAGACTTCAACATTCACACTTCACTTTGTTCTACCGAAATCAATTTCACAATTTCCCCCAAATCCAACACCGAAATCAACTTCAAAATTTTCTCCAAATCCAACACAACAATATCAAATTTTAACCCCAAATCTATCATCATCCAACAACCAACACAATCAAACAATCATAAATTTCAAAATGCCATGAAAAATTAAACAAAAATAAAAAATCAATCAGTCTTCACCAAATCTGGGTCGACGTCGGGTCGCGATGTGTTGTGTGTAATGTCGCACGATGTGCGATGTGCGAGCCCGAGGAGGACGGCGGAGAAGGCCGGACGGTGTGCGGTGGACGTCGGACGGTGGACCTCAGCAGGTGGCGACGTCTTCGGGAGTGCGGTGTGCGGTGTGCGGTGAGCTGAAGACGGTGTGTGGTGGACATCTTCGGGGGTGGACGACGGTTGAAGGCCGGAGGCGAGGTGAGGCAGACGGCAAGGCAAGTCGGAGGCGCGACAGGCGAGAGTTGGGACGGCGAAAGGGAGAGAAGAAGATGAAGAGAGAGGGAGAGTCGGGGACGGAGGGTAGATAAATTTAGGTTAAAATTTTCTTTATTTGCAAAATAGTCCCTGGAGCTTTTTTTACGGAATGGCCCCGAAAAAATCCGGTATTGACGGTACCCGTCGGTACCAACCGAAATCGGCCGATACCAACTGGAATTCATGCCCGGTACCCTCCATGGCCGTTCCGGTACTGTTTTTTGGCCGATATGACCGGAACGGTACGATATCCACATCATTGGTTTAGACAAATGCATTTACATAATCAATGCACAATATATAATTTTTAATAAATGTATTTTTAAAACTGAAGCTAAATTAAATAGATACTAAATTAATGTTTGAAAAAATCAAGACAAAATAATATGCGCTAAATAAATACATTTTAAAATTAAAGATACAATATCTGATTTCTAAATAAATATATTTTAAATTGAATATAATCAAGCAGATATTAAATTAAAGGCGACTATATAATTTTATTCCAAAATTAACATAAAATAAATATATTAAAAAGATTTATAATAAAATCCATTGTATTTTTCGACTTTACATTTAATAAAAATGTGTTAATGTCCAATGACATTCAAAAGGAAGATAATTGAAAATTTATAAAATTTAATGAAATTTTCTATTAAATATACTCAATTAATAACAAGTATAAATCAATCAAACAATTAGATAATAATTCAGAGTGAATAAAGAAGAAAGAATAAAATTTGATTTACAGTAGCTCAACAAACAACCTTTGCATATGTTTACTCGCAAGACTCTTATTAGAATTCTACTATAATTCTTCTTTCAAGACGAATAATAACTTTTGCACAATCTTTATCAGTAAAGAGAAACCCTTTTATAGTATTCTTCTAAGGTGAAAAGGAACCTTAATCTTACTCGGATCACCTCCAAATAAAATAATATAATACACCAAACAAATTTTATAACTTAAAATACGTCACTTTATTATTTGCTAACTTTAAAGAGGTTCATTGTAGCGCCCCCTTACCGTAGAGCATACACCGATACGCCCGTAGGTCGTACCGATACACACCTTACGATGAGGGTGCACTACCAAACAATCGATTCTATTAAAACCTCATGGCATCAATATAATTGTAACATCCCCTCTCCTTTAGGAAGGGTATTTTGGTAATTAGGATGGGTTCGGGATATTTAATTATATCTCGGCATGCGCATACAACATATAGTCTCTATAATTACTGACGGGTTGCACATGCACATAGTATACATGCATTCATGACATTTTCCGGCTTAGGGTTGAAATTGAACTCTTGTGTGTAGAAATGCAAATGAGGTAAGGTTAGTGGCCACTGAAACTTTGGGATGTTGGCTTTAATTTAGTGTGAAATAGGTGTTGTTGAATTTCAATGATAGAAGGGTGAAATTTTGCATGGAAAGTTCTTGTTCCATTGCTCGTGAACGAGAATCGCAACCATGACATCTGAGTTTTGTTGATTTGTATGAATTAATTGAGATGGAATTAGGAGAATGGTCTTCATGGAAGTTGTAGTATATTTGATTATCTTTCCATTGCTACTGATCTTGCTATTTTTGGAATTGTGTGTTGGGAGATATGAATTGATTACTAATGGCTGGTTTTGAGCATTTTGGATGAAACCTAGTTTAAGTGTGATTTTGTGAGTTTACTGATTTGAGGCAATTTTAACATTTTATGTGGACTGAAGTGGTGTGAGTGAGCTTCTGAAAAGTTGTAGAGGAAGAGATTATCTTGAACTTGATATTTGGTATGTAATTTTTAGAAGTCAGAATTGGGAGATATGATTTTTCAAAAACTGATCCTACATTAGGTTATGAATGGCTGATGACAACAAAAACTTCCATAACAGTTTTCAAATTGTTAGAGATCGAATTGGATGTTGAGTGCTTCATGAAAATTGAAGTTTGAGATGTTATCTTTTCAGGGATATAAAGTTCTGAATTTATTGACTTGTATAATGGAAGTTATGCTTCTTGTAATATTACTACCCAAAGTGAAGGAGTTCAGGGAAAGTAACATTAGATGAATTAATTGACTTGGTTTGCAATAGAATTTGATTTTGGGTTGTTCATGAAAGTTGTAGAAGACATTGTGAACTTGTTGAACATATTTTTGTGGTAATTTATTACTGAAGAATCAGTGAGTTATGACATTGTAAATGTACTGCCCTGTGTTGATGAAAAGTTAGTAGGCAGAAGGTTTGATGGGTTATTTGATACCCTTAGGGTTGGATTTGATTTTTTTGGTCTTCTTGAGAGTTGTAGAGCTTTGCATAAGCTTTCCAATGAGGTATAGTGGGTATTTTCTGAATTGTGTGCTAAAAGTTAGAGTGGATGGAAATTAAGATTGAAATCTGGAAAAAAAAGGCGAGTAGCAGTGAAACTTCGCCGCCTCGAGGGCGACGTTTCGCCTGAGGGCGAGATTTAGTGGCTGGTCGCGAGGCGACGCCTCGCCCTCATGATTTAAGTGAGGCGATTTCGCCTCATGAGGGCGTCTCGCCCATGAGGCGAGCGTTCAATATATATGTATATATAATTATTTTATTTTATTTTATTTGTTATTAAAAGGTACAATTGTTCTTTTGTCAATTTCTTTCCGTCCGACGTCCGATTGACCTGATTCCAGAGGCATCGGACTCGTTGAATATTTAATTTCATTTTCTGAGAAATCGGAATTTTAGGCGGAATTTGGCGTAGCCCTATTGACGGAACTTGCAAACTTTGTTTTATTTAATTGGGGACCTATAGAGGTCCGAATTACTTGCACCGTCGGCGCTTATGGATTTCTAATTTTCATAGAATTTTATTATGGGAAAATATTGGATTAGGGCCGGATTGCCATGAACATGCATTATATACATTTCTGATTTCATGTGCATTGTTTAATCATTTACACCAATGGTAATAGTTATTCATTTAATTTGTTATAGAGGCTCCAGTGGACCATCGTTCCACGAATTGGCGAGACTTCCGGCGTTAGCGTGGAAGTTATTAGGTGAGTAACCTAGTTGGTTATTCCAATCTATGTGTTAGCGTGAATTGATTGCCTACGGGAATACATGAATTATTGTTGTGACCTGACTGCCCTACGGGGATTACGTGAATTATAACTGTGATTGATTGCCCTACGGGGATTATGTGGTATTACTGACTGTGAAATTACATGAGGTAGCTGTTTAATTGAATTGAATATTGACCGTGAAATACCATGTTTCTTGTTGTGAAACATGTGCATTCATGCACAAATACATCCTGTTAAAAGGAAAATTGTGAACCGAGGCGCCATCAGATGAACCGAGCCTAGAGCTCGATATCTTGAACAGAGCCTCGAGCTCGACGGAGATAATTCTCCCACGCCGTCTATCTTGATCCATTATGCGCTCGGTCACAATCTTGAAATGAGCTGGGAAAAGAGTCACATGTGCATTGCATCTTGGATTCTATATCGACAATATTTTTAGCGGGTGTATATTCTTGATCTTTGATCGTAATTATTACGTGATTGTATTCATGTTGTGTTTTGTATAATTCTGCGTGTATCTTTGTTTCATGCTTATATGATGCATGAATTGGGAGAACCATCGATGATGGTTTCTCATTGAGTTCGCAAACTCATGACATTGCAACTTATTTTTCGGCCTAGCATGACAGATAGCTCCTCGGATTTGTAGAGTAGTATCTGATGGATTGGCGAGAAAAGCAATGGCTCAAAGGTCGGTCATTTGGGCTTTCTTTTGAGACCGATAGTTAGATCTGGTTATTATGCGAAGACATTATGTGAAACATGTGTAACTTAAAAATCTTGATAGTTGTGAATTATTAAGTTTTGAATGAATGAAATGGAATCTAGTTTGGTTTTAAAAGTAGCAGTTTCTTATTCTTGTCTTATGATTGTGATGCCATGAGGAGTGTAGTGGTTGTTGTCGGTAGTGGTCTCTTGTCGTAGGATATGTATCGGAATGACCTACGGCGTTACGGTGGATACCCTATGGTAAGGGTATTCTGATAATCAAGCGAGAAGATCACAATCACTAAATTTCAAAACCAAAGAGTACTTCTCATTGCATTCATAAATCCTAAATACAATATCTGGTCATAATTTACAACTACATATGTCTAAAATAAACAAGAAGCTCTATCTAGGTCATCCCCAAAATATCCCAAAGGATCCCCACCGACCGACTGTGGGCCATGCTCCTCTTCACGCACACACGGCGCAGAAAAGTCTCAAAATCCGAGCTAGAGTCACACTACCGCCGTCACGAAAAATAGTCGCAATTTGGGTGAGTTTGCGAAACTCAATGAGTAACCATCATCGATGGTTTACCCAATTCATGCATTACGCACAATGATGCGTACAAAGCAACACATATCATAACTCGAAATTCACAACATCAAAATCACACATTGGCGGTTAGTCCATAGCACATTCATAGCATGAACACGCATCGTATGCACAATGATTTCGATTCATTATTAGTGTTGGATTGGGCGTCGAGTTATCCATTTACGGGCACATCACACAGAATCGCATTTTCGGGGGTAGGAGAGCCCTCTGGGTATACACTATAGCCCACGCGCACTAGGGATAGGAGAGCCCTCTGGGTATTCACTAATCCCTTTTCACTTATTACAATTGATGAGCTTGTAGCTCCACTCAGATTAGAATGTGCTCCAGTCACAACTGTCAATTACTGATTTCTAATCATGCCTAGCATGCTTTCACAATTTATACCGATATATCTCATGCAAATCATTTAATCAGAATCACAAATAATTCACATACAAGGCACATAGCACATTAGAGATTGAGAAACCAACTAGGTTACTCACCTCAGAACTTCCGAGCTACTGCCGGGAAGTCTCGCCTATGTCAGACGATCGGCGATCCGCTTGAGCCGCTATATCAATCAAAATATACATAACATTATTACTGGTACCAATTCCGATGCTTAATTATGCATATGAATCAAATCATGTACATACTATGCAAATTATGACATTTCCACCTAATTTGAATTTCCGATCTCAATCCTTAATTCCGAACTAAATTTCTAATTTCCAAATTCAAAATCTCAAATTGAATTTAATCCATAGCCAATAGATCCTCAATTGCCTAAACTCCAAATATTAAAACCCTAATTTCATTATCGGGCGAAATAACGATGCCGCGGCGAATCGGGCATCCCACGTCGCGACGTACGCACGCGTTCGTTGCGACGTATGCCTTGTCCTCCTCATGGCAAGCGCCGCATTACGTCGCGGCGTACGAAGAAATTCTGTTCGTCGCGGCGTGTTATTCGCACGTCGCGCACGTCGTAGCGAGCAATTGCAGACACGCCCAGAAAACCCAGATTTTCGACGATTTGGTTCAAATCCGATTTTCTTCTCACAAACCACTCCTAAATAAATCCATACATATCATACAACAAGTCTTTAGTTTCTATTTCATCAAACAATCAAATTCCTAAAATTCAACCTAAAACCACCGAAAACCAACTTTCGGAAATCTTAAACCCAAATCCTTAGATTTTCATGTTTAATCCTCTAATAAACTCTATAAATCAACCAATCAAACTATATAAAACAAGTTAGAAGTAACTTACTTGATGAAGAACCTCAAATCTCCAAGAGAAATTGGTCAAGAAGAGGAAGAAGAGAACGAAGAAGAAGAAACAAATGTCGTGGGAGAAGAAATTCAAAGGTAGGGCATATATATATATATATATATAAAGACAAGGGCTTGTTTGGCTAGAATGCTTACCACCAGTCCGGATCCAAACCACCTCAAATCAATTTCAAATTCTAATTTCTTCCGAATTCTAATGGCTAAACCATAATTCCTCAAATCAAATTTCTAACCTGTCCGTGCCATAGGATAATCAATTTCGGAACCGGATATTCAATCAACCAGTCATTTATCAAATTTTTCATCAAGCCTATTGTTAGAAAATTCCAGAAAAATTCCTATAAATCGACAAAAATAGAAAACTCATTAGCATATACTCCAATTTCACAATTCAACTTCCCAAATCTCATTTCTAACTCAAATCAAATTCTCGAACCTAATTTGACCTAATTATCATACTTGCCCTAATCATTTCCAGATTTCATTTTACAATCTCCAATTTCTCATTTCTTATACCAATTAAATTTCTCACAGATCAATTAACAAATAAATTTCCAAATCAAATCGAAATATATCATACATGCATGTACGCATAAAGGCCAATTATATAATATACTATAATGCATGCACATGTACAAATACGAATGTAATGAACTGTACACATCCCATCGGTGATGGGATGTTACATTCATTCATATAAATACGAGACATAGATATTCAAATGATTAAAAATACTAAGAAATATGTGTAAAATATACCTAAATACTTCTTAATGTTAAAACTAATGAGAAAAAGAGGTATTTATAGGTTTTAAGATCTCTAATAGCTGTTAGAGCCAAAAAATAGTCATTATAAGGGCTACTTATTGTGCGTTAATGTAACATCTCACTCTCACAGGACCCATACTTGACATCTTGAATGATATCTGAGTACGAACCCTATAAGAGAGGCATGCTAGAGCAGTCATATCACTAACTTAACCTTGGCAATATCACTCAAAGCGTAAATATCACAATATTTTAAAACCGAATTCCTCATTTCATTTCATAAAAATCGAACGTATATACATTGTAGCTTTCAAAACATTCATACATGTACATCATTGAAACCTAATACAAAACACGCTACATGAAAGAGGAATTATACAAAAAGTTCTAACTAATCCTTCAGTCTCAGCTGACTGACCTTTGAGCCATTTCTTTGATCAAAAAGTACAAGAACTAGGTTTCTTGTAGAGTCTTTCTCTGTCACTAGTATCCTCTCTCGGTCCTGAAAAGTTAACATTACAATTTTGGTGAGTTTTGCGAACTCAATGAGGTAACTATTCTTGATGGTTTACTCAATTCATACAACATGTCATCATATACAAACATATAATTTACATTCAGAATACATTATCATTTAGCATTACCTATCACATTCAGAGTAATCATACTAATCTATTCAATCATTTATATTACACATATCAATTATAAATGCAATGCTTACGAGACTCACTTTTATTTATTATTTTTTTGTGACCGAGTGCCTTTCACTAACCCATATCCCTCGTGGATATCGAGCCTATATCAAATATTGTCCCATTTCTCTTAGTGGATACCGAGAACAATGGCAACTGAGCCAGAGGCTCTTATCACATGCCGAGTTTTAAGTTCTTTTTACTGGCGATTCTGATCACAACAATCTTTATTTTTTATGCATTCATGTAATAAAATGCATCATATTCACCTTCACATTTATCTTCGAACTTTGGTCCAGCATTCAACAAAATTGTTGATTAACACTTATTTCTTCACATTCACATACAAGGAACACTTCAATTATCACATTCATGCATCAAAACCTCGGACCTTCAATGTCCAGAATCAAACAATCAAATCACATTCATAAGATAATTCAAAACAGAGTTTAAGCAAACAAATAATTAAGTGAGACCATCTAGGTTTCTCACCGTTTGCTCCCGAAGCTATTGCCTCGAATTCTCGTTAAAGTCTAGACGTTGGTGTTCCAAAAGTTCCTCTATATCATGCAATTTACATATATCACAATTTTGTACAACTGTATAGATATTCATTTATGCACATTTATGTATATAAAAAATGTACAATGTATGTTCAATGACATTCCAGGTAACTTTCCATTATTCACGTCACAACATCATTCAAATATCAAAACTCACTTAAGTATTATTTGAACTTAAGGTTTATCCCTCAATAAAACGCTAAATCTAATTTCATAACCCAATTGATCATTTCAGATTTTCCAAAAATAGACTTTCAGATCAACTTTTCATGACCAATTTGACTAGGAAAATGAAGTAATTTGGCAACACTTTCTTCTGGAAAATTTATTCCCTATGTCTTAAGTTTCTAATGACACTAAGATCATACAATTTGATTCAGTATTACGAAAGTTATACTCAAAATACTTCAGACTGAGTACGTTTGAAATTTTGGCCAGTGCATGATCATACACTCCAAGTTGTACAACTTATATCTCTCAATTTCAATATCTAAAAATTACAAAATTTATACCAATTGAAAGCTAAGAGAATAATCTACAAATTTTGTGTAGACAACTTTGTCTGATTCGGCTTACATCAATACAGTTTATTTGATAACTATAGAACATGATTTTTGTTACGGATAGTGCTACATTCTAAGCCAAAACTAAACTTCAAGATAAATTTCAAGGATAGAATCAAATTCAATTTCTTTTTAACAATTGTATCCATATGTCTCTAATTTAATATAAATTAAAAATCATTCCATTTAGAAATCTGCATATTAAAATATACTCAAAATACCGAAGCATTTTCAGTGAAAATATTTCATTTATCAATATTCCAGTAATCCTCATCATTTTCATCCAAATTCATAACTCAATCTCTTCATGAATGGATTCATAAGGCTATAATTTTTGATAGAGATGAGGAACAGTTTGTTACGAGTCTGTTGGTTTAGATCCCATGTCATTTATAGGTCGGGAGAAGAAGTTATAACAAAATGAATGAAGGATGTTTAAAACAGTCTCCCTTTCCAGGCGGGTGTGCAGAGTCACGATCGTGTTCGTGCACAATCATGCTTTTGCTAGATGCATGATCGTGCACTCCCTCTTTTATCACCTTGTGCATGATCATGCACTATCTCTTTTTTTCTCCATATCTTGCTACTGCAGCTTCTTCCTTTTTTCTTCTTTTCTCTTTTTTTTTTTAATCTACCATCTCTTACTTACATCTATCATTTCCTCTTCATTTCAACTCTCATTCAACTCAACTCATTCACTAACAAAATCACAATCTACGAAAAACACCAAAATAAAAAATTATATACGTATGTTCATCCCAACTTCTGCACTTCTTTATTTTTCTGCTTTTTCTTCCTCTCCTTTGTTAAAAGCAACATTTCTGACTTATTTCCTTTCCCATTACAGCTCAGATCACTCACAAACAAATCAAAATCCATGATTTTTCATAAACATTAAAACAAAACATTATTCACGCATATCCTTCACGTTTTTTTGCATTTTTTCTTTCATTTTTCTACACTTCTCATTTTTCTCTGCACTTTCTCATCTTCTTTCAACACTTTCACTTCATATTAATTCATCATTTTAATTCTTCTTAAAGCACGACATCATCTCTTCCTTAACTCTAAACTCATTTTTAGCTCACTTCTAAAACACCCAAAAATTCAAGTGAACAGTAAAAAAAATAGAGCATATATATATATATATAATCAGCTTTCATGAATTTTTTGCACTCTTCTCATACACATTTTCATTGATCTTTCTAACTCAAAGATCATTTCAACACTATCTTATGACACATTGATTATCAAATACGTAAAAACAACACATCTGTAATTTCAAAAGATCATTTCAACACTATCTTATGACATATTGATTATCAAATACGTAAAAACAACACATCTGTAATTTCATCTTATATTCACAGAGTTCATGAAAAATGCCCACTATTTTTATGATCATGTAATGTCAAATAAATCACTAAATTTATTTCATATTCATACTTGCCATAAGGATTAGCATAATAATTCCTTGCTAAAACTCCAAATTCTTTAAAACATTATGAAGCCCTAATTTCTCCTGTCACCCACGTATATCATCTTGAAGGTGGATAGTGTTAGGTTTTCTTGTAGCAAATGTAAGAAAATAGCAAGATGGGAGTAGCAAGTGAGAAATAAGGAAGCTAGATTTAACGTGGACGGATGTTGATGAGTAAATCTGTGAAGAAGATGAAGCTTAGAGAAGAAAGCCACGAAGAAGAAATTAAGACAAGAACAACAATAACTTGGTCTTTCAAGTTTAAAAGAATCGTGGCTTTTAAGACTTGGTTGGGCCACTTGTCTAATTTCTAAGGCTCTAACTAAGTTCTCATTTAACTAGTTCAATCATCTCCAAATTTTACTCCAATTTTCTGTAAAATTTCAATATCATTTTCTCACAAATTCTTAAGTCATCTATAAAATTCTTCAATATCCTTTGACTCTTATTTCTACAGTCATTCATTGTTTGACTTGCCACTTGACATTTTTTTTCCTAATCCAATAATACCCAACATTTTGAGAAATTTTCCTAAAATTTACAAAAAAATCCAAATCAATACATATACTCTCCAAATCAATTTTCAGCCTTTAAATAAACCACAATTTTCAACATATAAATAAACCACAATTTTCAATACAATCACATTTATAAATCAATTATATCCAAAAAATGTCAATGAATGCATGTACAATTATTTTAATGTGTAAAATTTCAATAATCACGCATATGTGTATGTCATACTATACATGAGCATGAAATGTACTTTCTAATATCTCAGTAATTTCTCATATATACTATTCTAGCCTCAACATGAGTAACAAGATGTTACAGTTAATCTATTAGTTTACCAGTTTATATCGAATGTATAGATTCACTAACCATTGAGACCCTGATGGATAACTAGGCTTATTGATCTCCTAGTGTGGATTGAATACACAAGTTCATTAATTGTTGAGACATTGGTCTATTAGGAGGTATATCAATCGACTAGTATACACATTGGTCAACCATTAGACATATTGGTTAACTAGTATGATAAATTAACTAATATTACAACAAATTCTTGATAATATCAAATTAACTTATATTGGTTAACCACTAACCTATATAAGTTGATCAATCACCATAAAATGATTTTAACAACTTTAAATACTCTAATTTAATTTTGTAATGTAATTATGATTTAATCGCTTCCCAAAATATTCCCTAAAGAGTTTTTGAAATATTTAAGATATTTTTTAAAAATAAAAGCCTTAACACCTTTAAATAAATGAAAAGGCTTATGCGATAAAGTAAGATGAAATGTTTATGCTTGATGAATCTTTAAGATTATCAAATTAACAAAGTGACATTATAATTAATAATGCAAATTGTAAAATAACCTTTATTAGTCTTGTAACATCCCACCCCCTGACAGGAAGGGTAAAAGAGTAAATTATTATAGGATGAGATTGATCGGGATTAATTAGTATTATTCATACCTTATGTGACATATTTGTATTGTGAAAAATGACATTGTTGCACATGAAAATATTGTACATGCATACATTGACATTCCCGGTTTATTTTGGTTATAACTGTAATTGGTTGAGAATCTCAAGAATTATGGGTTCTTAATCTTAAAAAAATATTTGGAGAGTGTCAATAATGATTTTTCAATTTTGGAGAATTTTAAGAAATTTTCTAGAATTTTTTGGGGTTAAATCCCAGACTAGGAAAAATACCGGGTGACAGACCAATGGGTCAAGGGTAGTAGAAATTATGGATATGTGGCTATATGGGTATTGGACAAGTGTAAAATTGTTGGAATTTGGGTTTAATTTATTAATTGATGAAGATGGAATGAAGGCCTGACACATGGCATGACACGTGGCATGATATTGGCCATGTATTTACTTAGGTAACTTAATGTTTGTCTTATACACACACACACCCACGACACTCTCTCTTCTTGGAATTTTTTGGTGATTTTTTTCTTCTTTTTTGTGGTTCTCTTCTTCCCTTCTTGGTGAGCTTAGATCATTCTAGTTCCTTTGTTTTTTTGAACATCCTACACCTCTCCACTTTGCTCTTCTTTCCATCAAAGAAATGGTTCACTTTCCAACCCTAGAGATGGTGAATTACGTGGGTGGTGGAGCAAGCTAGGTCTTGGGGTTTTCCTTGAAGATTTTGGAGATTTAGTGACTTAATTAGGTAAGTTTCATGTTTCATGTTATATGTATGGTGATTTGAAGCTAGTTTGATGAGAAGGTGAAGATTGAGTGTGAATGGAGTATGTGTTTAACTTGTTGTGTGTTGAGTGTGTATGTTGAGCCTAAGTGAATGTATGAATGGTCTAGTAACTTATTTCTTTTTCCTTAGGATGCTTATGCATGTGGAATTGGTATTAGAAGTGATAGGAGTTAAGTTGAAGATGAAAGATGGAAAATGGATATTGAACCTATTGCAATGTTTTGATCATAATTCATTGTGTAGGTGAGCAAATGGGGTGCGGTTTGTGCCTAATTAAACTTGAGCTTGTTGGCTACAATTTTGTGTGAAATAGGTGTTGTTAAATTGTAACTCTAAAAGGTTGAAAAGTTGCATGGAAAGTTCCTGTTTTAGTGTCTGTGAACAGTAACCGAAACTATGACCAAAGTGTTTTACTGATTTTTCTAAATTAATTGATATGGAATTTGGGAAAATGGTCTTCATGAAAGTTGAATCATATTAAGTTAGCTTTCCATTCCAACTGATATTGCTATTTTTCGAGATGTATATTGGGAGATATGAACTGTTTACTCTTGACTGGTTTTGAGCATTTTGTGGAAACCTAGACTAAGTGTGGATTTGGTGCACATTTTGATTAGTAGCAATTTTAGCGATTTTTGTGGATTGAATTAGCTTGAGTAGTCTTCTGAAGAGTTGTAGAGAAAACATTTATCTTGAAAAGGGCATATAGAACGTAATTTTTAGAGATCAGATTAGGGAGTTATGAATTTTCAAATCCTGAACCTGCATAAAGGTGTTAACTGCTGATCATGGAAGAAACTTGTATAAGATTTTTGAATTGGTTACAGATGGAATTG
Organism: Erythroxylum novogranatense; assembly: GCA_029891385.1. Classification (NCBI taxonomy): domain Eukaryota; kingdom Viridiplantae; phylum Streptophyta; class Magnoliopsida; order Malpighiales; family Erythroxylaceae; genus Erythroxylum; species Erythroxylum novogranatense. The sequence continues at coordinate 24,351,742 of CM057230.1, read as the reverse complement.
GCTCTTAAGCTCTTCATGAAACTTGAAGTAGGTGGTTTTATCTTTCCAATGATATAAGGTAGTGTTTTTTTTGACTTTTGTACAGGGAGTTATGCATTACTGTCCAGATTTGGTTATTTCTGGGGCAGCATCATTAATTGAATTATTTGACCTAGTTAACAATTGAATTTGATTTTGGGTTGTTCATGAAAGTTGTTGATAACATTGGGATATTTCTGAGCGTAATTATTGTGTAATTTTTAGACTAAGGAATTGAAAGTTACGGATTTTATAAACTGTTGCACTGTTTGGCATGCTGGAGAAAGTTTTCCAGATCTGTTATGGGAGTAAGATAAGTCGACTTGTATCTTTAGTAAGTCGACTTATGCATGCACAGTAGAGTAAGTCGACTTGTATTCTCAGATAAGTCGACTTGTACTGACCTGTTTCCATTCTTTTGCTTATAACTTATTCGTCCGACGTCCGATTGACCTGATTCTTGAGGCATCGGATTCGTGAGACATTGAATTTTATTTCATGAGAAATTAGGAATTTTTGGACTGGAAATTGACGTGGGACCGGGTAATAGTTATGTGGCCACTGTTTTATTTATGTTTGGACCGATTGAGGCCCGAATTGAGTAATTTCGATGCCGTTAGATTTCTAATCTTTAGGTGGAATTGTTATGATGGGAAAATTTTGGATTAGGGCCGGGAATGCCATAAACATGCATTGTATACGTTTTAATGGTTTTATGTGCATTGTTTGATATTTCTAACTATACAGTTGGTAATATGTACTCATTTTAATTGTTATAGAGACACAGTTGGAACGTCATCCCACGGACGTTGCAGAGACTTCCCGGCATTAGCTCGGAAGTGATTAGGTGAGTAACCTAGATGATTCCTCGGTTAGTAAGTGTTTATAATTCTGCACTTATAACTCTGTGGAGAATAATGGTGGGACGATTGTGTTTGTTTGTACCTGGATTGCGGACCGGAGGTCCGATGGATTGGGAGATTATGACATAGAAGTGCTATATGTGATTTTCATGTGAGTGATTTGTGTGAATATATTGAATTGGGATCAGTTATGATGTTGACTCTGTTTTATTTGGACATATGCATTTCATGCATAATTGCATGATCAGTAATTGCAGTTGTGACCAGAGCAACCAACGAGAGCTTATAGCTCAACGTGATTGGGCCTTGAGCCCACAGTGATTCAGAGCCTAAGGCTCACCGTTTAATGCGCCCTTAATGGGACAGTTTTAGGCGCTCGGTCACAACAACGTAATAAATTGGAAAAGCGTCACATACGCATTTCATGTGCATTTGAATTGGTTCCTTTGACTGATGTAGCAATCATGTGGTACTTTTGAATGTGTTTTGGTGAAATAACTGTATGTATCTGTGTTATACCTGTGTATATGCATGAATTAGGTGAACCATCGATGATGGTTCCTCACTGAGTTCGCAAACTCACCCAAAATTGCAAATTATTTTTCAGGACCGAGAGAGTAGACTCATAGCTCCAGAGAGACTTTTCCTGCCATGTAGATTGAGTTGGCAAGAGAAGTCATGGCACACAGGTCGGTCAGCTGGCAATTTTTGAGGGATGACCTAGCTAGGTTTATGTTTGATTTTCTGTTGGACTAATGTACAGAAAATAACAGTTGTGTAATTTACTGCTTTGAGGTTATGAAATGAGAAATTTATGGTTTCAACAATTAGTGAATTTCATATTAATGCTTTATGATTTTTGATGCCATGTGGAGTGTTAGAGATGGTTCGTAGCGCAATCTTATCATAGGGTGTGTATCGGAATTGACCCACGGGCGTCCCGGCACATATCCTATGGTAAGGGGGTGCTACATTAGGTGGTATCAGAGCATGGTTTGGCATCTGTTGGGACTAGTACATAATTAGGCTTGAATTATTGTGAGAAATGCAGAAACTGATCAGAATTCTTGTTTTATTATAGGTCGTCCGTTTTTGGTGATCAGATAGATCAACCAGCTGACCAGGGATCAGTCGGAGCTAGTAGAGAGTCCTCGGTTCCTCGATCTGAGGAGTTACCTCCTAGAGTCCCCGTGAGACGGGAGAGGAGATATGATTTGCTGCGTAAGCAGGGGGCTTTAGACTTATGGAAGTACAGACCCCGCTGAGGCTGAGGGATGGCTGGAGAGGACTGAGAGAGTTCTCGACTAGATGGATTGCGAACCTGATGAGAGGTTCGATTATGGGGTGTCACTTCATAGGCCCAAAGATACAAGTGGTGGAAGGCGTGCGTGCGGTACCACCAAACCTTGCTTACTGTCATGGGCTGATTTTCTGAGGGCCTTCAGGGACAACTATATGCCCAAGGTCTATCTTGACATAAAGATGCAGGAGTTTCTGGAACTGAAGCAGGGTCGGATGTCGGTAGCAGAATATGAGGTGAAATTTAATGAGCTGATGGATTATGCCACTGTGATGATCCCAACTGAAGCTGATAAGTGTCGGAGGTTCGAGAATGGCCTTAATACTGAGATCCATACCAGGTTGGCCCGATCAGACATGGGCACATTCATTGAGTTGAAATTCTTTGTCGTGAGAGGAAGCGGTGATGAGGCGAAGATAAGGTGAGATAGGGTCCCGGTAAGAGGCTAAGTGACGATCGAGGCGGCTCTGGCGCAGAGCTTCAGATGGCCTTGAGCGGGAGTTTTCGATCATCAGGAGGATCCAGACAGTTTGAATTTGGACAGAGAGGAGAGTTATACAGGTGGCGATGGCGATAGCGATGGCGAAGGTTTTGGCGATTCCCCATTTTGTGAGCACTGCGAGAAGAGGCACAGTGGGGAGTGTTGGCGGTTGACTGGAGCTTGTCTTAAATGCGGCTCCATGGATCATCAGATTCGGGATTGCCCCGCTACATTGGGAGCTCAGTCTGCTGGTAGTGGACGAGCAGGGAGTAGTACTACTGTATAGCAGAGTAGAGTGGGTGGATCCGGACAGAGGGGCCGACATAGAGGCCGAGGTAGAGCTGAGGGATCCTTTGTGAGGACTGAGGGTCGGGCGGCCGACCACGCCCCGATCGAGCCGAGTCTATGCCATGACGAGGCAGGAGGCCCAGGATTCCCCCGATGTTGTAGCTGGTATGCTTCTTATTTCTGATATTGAGGCATTTGCTTTGCTGGATCCTGGATCCACACATTCTTTTATTGCACCTCATATGGCATGTAGATTGCATGGGGATAGGGAGATGTTACTGTATGGGCTAGAGGTGAGTACACCTCTAGGTAGTACTACTGCATTGGGAGAGGTCTGCAAGGGATGCTCGATCCAGATTGATCAAGCAGTGTTGAGGGCAGACCTTATAGTGTTGCCTCTGAGAGAGATCGATGTGATTCTGGGGATGGACTGGCTTGCTGCCCATAGGGCTATCATGGACTGCTATACCAAGGAGGTTGTCTTAGAGTCTCTGGTCGACTAGAAGCGATTCGAGAGGAGTTAGTCAGGCAGTACCAGCCCGGATGATCTCTTTCCTTAGTGCTTTGAGATTGATGCAGGGAGGTTGTGAGGCCTATCTGGCTCATGTGATTGACACCAGAGTTGAGCAGAGATTTCAGGATATTCCCGTGGTTAGGGAATTTCCAGATGTGTTTCCTGATGAGTTACTGGGTTTGTCGCCGGATCGGGAGACAGAATTTACTATTGACCTCGTCCCAGGTACTGCTCCTATATCTATTCCTCCTTATAGGATGGCACCTGTGGAACTGAGGGAGCTTAAGGCTCAGCTGCAGGAGTTATTGGAGAAGGGTTTTATCAGGCCTAGTGTTTCATCATGGGGAGCTCCAGTTTTATTTGTGAAGAAGAAGGATGGGACTTTGAGGCTGTGTATTGATTCTGAGCAATTGAATCGGGTGTGATGAAGAATAAGTATCCACTGCCTAGGATCGATGACTTATTTGATCAGTTGCAGGGAGCTCAGGTGTTCACTAAACTGGATCTGAGGTCAGGGTACTATCAGCTGAAGATAGCAGAGGCTGATGTACCTAAGAGTGCATTTAGGAGCAGGTATGTGCATTTCGAGTTTCTAGTGATGCCGTTTGGGTTGACTAATGCATCGGCAACTTTTATGACCCTGATGAATAAGGTATTTCAGCCCTATCTGGATCAGTTTGTAATTGTCTTTATTGACGACATTTTGGTGTATTCGAGAAACAGACAGGAGCATAGTGAGCACTTGAGGATTGTTTTGCAGACTATGAGGGAGAGACAGTTGTATGCCACATTCAGTAAGTGTAAATTTTGGCTAGATCAGGTGATTTTTTTGGGGCATATAGTGACTGGAGAGGGTATTCAGGTGGATCCGAGTAAGGTTGAGGCAGTGCTGAAGTGGGAGGCTCCTAAAAATGTGTCGGAGATTCGGAGTTTTCTCGGATTGGATGGTTATTACCGGAGGTTTGTCGAGGGGTTTTCCCTGATCTCAGCCCCTCTGACAAAGCTTCTGAGGAAGCATGTGGCATTTAGATGGACTGAGGAGTGCCAGAAGAGTTTTGAGGAGCTGAAACATCGGTTGACTACTGCACCGGTGTTAGCTATTCCATCAGGGACTGGAGGGTTTGAGGTGTACAGTGATGCATCGCATCAGGGATTGGGGTATGTTCTGATGCAGCATGGTAGAGTGATTGCCTATGCCTCGAGACAGTTGAGAGCTCATGAGGTAAACTACCCAGTGCATGATTTGGAGTTTGCTGCAATTTTTTTCTCTCTGAAGATTTGGAGGCATTACCTGTATGGTGAGACTTTTCAGATCTTCACTGACCATAAGAGTTTGAGATATTTACTGAGCCAGAGAGAGTTGAATTTGAGACATAGGAGATGGCTTGAGTTACTGAAGGATTATGACTGTACTATTGAGTATCACCCTGGGAAAGCAAATGTAGTGGCAGATGCTCTGAGTAGGAAGTCGCATACTAGTACAGCTCAGATTCAGGTATCGAGATTACCTAATTTGATTCAGTTGAGGGCTTTGAATGTTCATATGAATCTGGAGCAGGATGGAGCTTTAGTAGCCACTCTGAAGCTCAGACCGATGCTACAGGACAGGATCAGAAGAGTTCAGGACAAGGATCCTATTTTGGTGAAACTGATTGAGAAAGTGAAATCTGATACGGGTTCGGAATTTGAGTTGAGAGATGAGACTTTATGGTTAGAGCAAAGATTATGTGTGCCGGATGTGGATGATTTGAGGCGAGAGATTCTGGAGGAAGCACATATGACTGCCTATGCTATGCATCCTGGTACGATCAAGATGTATAACACTCTTAAGCCACATTTCTGGTGGCCTGGTATGAAGAAGCAGGTGGCAGAATATGTCTCCAGATGTATGACGTGCCAGCAGGTTAAGGCTGAGCACCAGGCTCCAGTAGGGAAGCTTCATTCGTTGCCTATTCCTGAGTGAAAATGGGAACGAATTACGATGGATTTTGTTATGGGGTTGCCTAGGACGCCGAGGCAGCATGATGCTATCTGGGTCATAGTGGACCGGTTGACTAAATCGGCCCATTTTTTGCCAGTGAGGGAGAACAATTCTCTTGATCAGTTGGCCCAGAAGTATGTGGCTGAGATAGTGAGACTGCACGGAGTCCCAGTGTCGATAGTGTCAGACAGGGATCCCAGATTCACGTCGAGATTCTGGCAGAGCTTACAGTCTGTTTTGGGTACTAGGCTGAATTTCAGTACAACTTTTCATCCTCAGACAGATGGACAGAGTGAGAGGACTATTAAGACTGTTGAGGATATGTTTCGGGCATGTGTATTGGAGTTCAGAGGAGCATGGGACTAGTATTTAGCTCTGATTGAGTTTGCCTACAACAATCACTATCATAGTAGCATTGGGATGGCACCATATGAGGCACTGTATGGGCGACCGTATAGATCGCCTTTGTATTGGGATGAAGAGGGTGTCAGAATGATTGAGGGCCCCGAGCTGATTCAGGATACTGTAAATAAGGTGAAATTGATTCGGAGTCGCATCAAGGCGGCTCAGGATAGACAGAAGGGTTATGTGGATCAGCATCGGAGAGAGATGGAGTATGATGTGGGTGACAGAGTTTTCCTCCGAGTGTCACCTTGGAGAGGAGTTCTGAGATTCGGCAAGAAGAGTAAGTTAAGCCCTAGGTACATTGGTCCATATGAGATTGTTGAGAGGATTGGACCGTTGGCTTATAGATTGGCATTGCCGAGTGAGATGTCTCAGCTGCATAATGTCTTTCATGTGAGTATACTCCGGAGATATCGGTCAGATCCGACTCATGTGATACCGGCTCAGGAGATTGAGGTAGCTAGCAATTTGAGCTATGTTGAGGAGTCGATCCAGATTGTGGGATCACGGGTAAAACAGTTGAGGAACAAGGTTATCCCATTGGTGAAAGTCCTATGGAGGAACCACTCAACTGAGGAGGTAACTTGGGAGACCGAGGAGCATATGAGGAGACAATATCCTCACCTGTTCAACCAAGCAGGTAAGAATTTCGAGGACGAAATTTTTTATAAGGAGGGGAGAATTGTAACATCCCACCCCCTGACAGGAAGGGTAAAAGAGTAAATTGTCATAGGATGAGATTGAACGGGATTAATTAGTATTATTCATACCTTATGTGACATATTTGTATTGTGAAAAATGACATTGTTGCATATGAAAATATTGTACATGCATACATTGACATTCCCGGTTTATTTTGGTTATAACTGTAATTGGTTGAGAATCTCGAGAATTATGGGTTCTTAATCTTAAAAAAAATATTTGGAGTGTCAATAATGATTTTTCAATTTTGGAGAATTTTAGGAAATTTTCTAGAATTTTTTGGGGTTAAATCCCGGACTAGGAAAAATACCGGGTGACAGACCAATGGGTCAAGGGTAGTAGAAATTATGGATATGTGGCTATATGGGTATTGGACAAGTGTAAAATTGTTGGAATTTGGGTTTAATTTATTAATTGATGAAGATGGAATGAAGGCTTGACACATGGCATGATATTGGCCATGTATTTACTTAGGTAACTTAATGTTTGTCTTATACACACACACACCCACGACACTCTCTCTTCTTGGAAGTTTTTGGTGATTTTTTCTCTTCTTTTTCGTGGTTCTCTTCTTCCCTTCTTGGTGAGCTTAGATCATTCTAGTTTCTTTGTTTTTTTGAACATCCTACACCTCTCCACTTTTCTCTTCTTTCCATCAAAGAAATGGTTCACTTTCCAACCCTAGAGATGGTGAATTACGTGGGTGGTGGAGCAAGCTAGGTCTTGGGGTTTTCCTTGAAGATTTTGGAGATTTAGTGACTTAATTAGGTAAGTTTCATGTTTCATGTTATATGTATGGTGATTTGAAGCTAGTTTGATGAGAAGGTGAAGATTGAGTGTGAATGGAGTATGTGTTTAACTTGTTGTGTGTTGAGTGTGTATGTTGAGCCTAAGTGAATGTATGAATGGTCTAGTAACTTATTTCTTTTTCCTTAGGATGCTTATGCATGTGGAATTGGTATTAGAAGTGATAGGAGTTAAGTTGAAGATGAAAGCTGGAAAATGAAAATTGAACCTATTGCAATATTTTGATCATAATTCATTGTGTAGGTGAGTAAATGGGGTGCAGTTTATGCCCAATTAAACTTGAGCTTGTTGGCTACAATTTTGTGTGAAATAGGTGTTGTTAAATTGTAACTCTAAAAGGTTGAAAAGTTGCATGGAAATTTCCTGTTTTAGTGTCTATAAACAGTAACCGAAACTATGACCAAAGTGTTTTACTGATTTTTCTAAATTAATTGATATGGAATTTGGGAAAATGGTCTTCATGAAAGTTGAAGCATATTAAGTTAGCTTTTCATTCCAACTGATCTTGCTATTTTTAGAGATGTATATTGGGAGATATTAACTGTTTACTCTTGACTGGTTTTGAGCATTTTGTGGAAACCTAGACTAAGTGTGGATTTGGTGCACATTTTGATTAGTAGCAATTTTAGCGATTTTTGTGGATTGAATTAGCTTGAGTGGTCTTCTGAAGAGTTGTAGAGGAAACATTTATCTTGAAAATGGTATATAGAAAGTAATTTTTAGAGATCATATTAGGGAGTTATGAATTTTCAAATCCTGAACCTGCATAAAGGTGTTAACTGCTGATCATGGCAGAAACTTGTATAAGAGTTTTGAATTTGTTACAGATGGAATTAGCTCTTAAGCTCTTCATGAAACTTGAAGTAGGTGGTTTTATCTTTCCAATGATATAAGGTAGTGATTTTTTTGATTTTTTTACAGGGAGTTATGCTTGATAGAACATTACTGTCCAGATTTGGTGATTTCTGGGGCAGCATCATTGATTGAATTATTTGGCCTAGTTAACAATTGAATTTGATTTTGGATTGTTCATGAAAGTTGTTGATAACATTGGGATATTTCTGAGCATAATTATTGTGTAATTTTTAGACTAAGGAATTGAAAGTTACGGATTTTATAAACTGTTTTACTGTTTGGCATGCTGGAGAAAGTTTTCCAGATTTGTGATGGGAGTAAGATAAGTCGACTTGTATCTTGATGAAGTCGACTTACGCATCTGTGATAAGTAAGTCGACTTGTATTCTCGAGATAAGTCGAAACATCATCGACTGCTTTCATTCTTTTGCTTATAACTTATTCGTCCGACGTCCGATTGACCTGATTCTTAAGGCATCGGATTCGTGAGACATTGAATTTTATTTCATGGGAAATTGGGAATTTTTGGACGGGAAATTGACGTGGGACCGGGTAATAGTTATGTGGCCACTGTTTTATTTATGTTTGGACCGATTGAGGCCCGAATTGAGTAATTTCGATGCCGTTAGATTTCTAATCTTTAGGTGGAATTGTTATGATGGGAAAATTTTGGATTAGGGCCGGGAATGCCATAAACATGCATTGTATACGTTTTAATGGTTTCATGTGCATTGTTTGATATTTCTAACTATACAGTTGGTAATGTGTACTCATTTTAATTATTATCGAGGCACAGTTGGAATGTCATCCCACGGACGTTGCAGAGACTTCCCGGCATTAGCTCGGAAGTGATTAGGTGAGTAACCTAGATGGTTCCTCGGTTAGTAAGTGTTTATAATTCTGCACTTATAACTCGTGGAGAATAATGGTGGGGACGATTGTGTTTGTTTGTGCTGGATTGCGGACGGAGGTCCGATGGATTGGGAGATTATGACATAGAAGTGCTATATGTGATTTTCATGTGAGTGATTTGTGTGAATATATTGAATTGAGATCGATTATGATGTTGACTCATTTTATTTGGACATATGCATTTCATGCATAATTGCATGATCGATAATTGGCGATTGTGACCGAGCAACCAACGAGTTTATAGCTCAACGTGATTGGGCCTTGAGCCCTGATGATTGAGCCTAAGGCTCACCGTTTAATCGCCTTAATGGGACGATTTTAGCGCTTCGGTCACAACAACGTAATAAATTGGAAAAGCGTCACATCGCATTTCATGTGCATTTGAATTGGTTCCTTTGATGATGTAGCAATCATGTGGTACTTCGAATGTGTTTTGGTGAAATAACTGTATGTATCATGTTATACTGTGTATATGCATGAATTGGGTGAACCATCGATGATGGTTCTCACCGAGTTCATAAACTCACCCAAAATTGCAAATTATTTTTCGGGACCGAGAGAGTAGACTCATAGCTCAGGAGAGACTTTTCTGCCGTGTAGATTGAGTTGGCAAGAGAAGTCATGGCATGTGCAGTCGGTCGGTGGCAATTTTGAGGATGACCTAGCTAGGTTTATGTTTGATTTTCTGTTGGACTAATGTACAGAAAATAACAGTTGTGTAATTTACTGCTTTGAGGTTATGAAATGAGAAATTTATGGTTTCAACAATTAGTGAATTTCATATTAATGCTTTATGATTTTTGATTCCATGTGGAGTGTTAGAGATGGTTCGTAGCGCAACCTTATCATAGGGTGTGTATCGGAATTGACTCATGGACGTCCCGGCACATATCCTATGGTAAGGGGGTGCTACAAGTCTTGTTCTTCATTTCAACAGTTACAAACTTTAATTTTTGTTTATCAATTTTATAAACTATCTTTTGAATTATAGTTTCATTTTGTTCTCATATTACTTTATATAAATATTATCAACAATTAATTGGTATTAATTTATTTCGTTATAATTTTTAAGATGAGTAATACGGTGAAAATTGATAAAAAATTGAAGTGAGATAAGTATAACTTATTAGTCATATTATTGTTAAATAAGTAAAGGGATAAAAAATATTTTTAATTTGAAAATTTATATTTTAAAAATAAATTACTATATTTATTATTATCTAGTTATAATTTTATAACAAACTAAGATTAACTACCAAAATAATTTGTATTCCCATTGCAAAATTATTTTAAGCTTAACTAAATTCATGTGATTCAAATTCTTTTACAGAGTATAATTATCTCATATAGAATTAATCTCTTCCAATATGCATTATAAAGCTACAAAATATTATTTAATATTGTATAAAATATTATACATGATATAAATTACTTATGAATAAATTATAATAACTACTTTAAACGAATTACAAGTAAATGCACATAAATTAAGGAAATAATAATTACACATATAACTAAATTATATTAATTTAAATAAATAAAGTTTAAATGAAATTAAAATAAAACAAAGTATTGAGTTTAATTCTAGTGTATGCTAATCTTAAGTTAGCCTTTTTTTTTGGAAAAGTAATCGGTAGTATTATACTAGATCAAAAGTCATTACATTGGAAATGAAATCAGGGTGAACAGAACCCCAACAGTGAGAGCCAGAAATAGAACCAGATGCTGATGCTAACATATGGGCAACTTGATTCGCTGATCTCTTAACATGAGAAACAACTATAGATCTAAATTGATCTAATAAACTTTTAATATCGGAAACCAAACTACCAAGATAAGAGTCCTTTTGTTTTCCTCAAATAGCTGCACTCAATTCCAGGCAATCTGATTCAACTACAATCCGTCTGTCAGCAGCAGCACCCTTTAACCAACTAAACACCTCTCGCAAACCAACTGCCTCTGCAATAACTAGGTTTTCAACCACACAGCTATTGCACATACCACCACCAAAGCAACAGCCTAGATGATCGCGAAGGATCCATCCTGCACCTGCTGCACTGGAGTCATGTTGAAACATGGAATCAACATTTAATTTCAGAGTACCTTCAGTAGGCAGCTACCATTTCAAAGGGGACGACTTTGCAGTAGAGAATACACCAACTTTCCTTGCCGTCATTGCTGCCATCCACTTTGAAACAAGACGGTCAGCTATGGTACAGATTGTGCCAGCTGAGGGAAGTCGTTAGTGCTAGATAAATTTGTTTCTGGATCGTCAAATCTCCCACATAATCGCCACACCTCGCTGTTGTTGTTCCATTGTCCAAAGCGACATAACGTCTTGCAACCACTGTTAGAGAGACTGCATATTAAAACTAACCGGTAGTCTGCTCCAATACCATATGGCCCTGGCAGAGACACTATAAAATAATTTATGGCAAATTGTTTCGACTTGCTAATGACATAAAGGACAAACCTCATCCATGTTAACACGCTGATATCGCAACCGTTCTTTCATCGACAAAAAACCACGAAGGCAACGCCATAACAAGTTTAGAATCTTCTTTGGTAAATCTAACTTCCATAACCAGCACCATGGTAGAGTCAATAAGGAATGATTAATATGAATTCTTCGCATCAGCAACCTATAGCCACTTTTAACAGTATAAAGCCCACTTTTATCGTTCACGTAAGTCCAAACGTCATCGCAATCATGTCTTAAACAAGGGATTTTCTTAACAGGAGCCACCTCCTCACTGGCCAGTAACAAATCAAGCTTCACTGCGTCCCATTGCCATCCATTCTCACTGCGAAGGTCAGCAATAATGAGTTTCTCCCTTCCTACAGTGTTTGTCGAGTGAATTCGAAAAATAGGGAGAGAGGGAATCCATGGGTCATCGAAAATTGAGATCGCATTTCCACGTTTAACTTTGTATAAGCTACCTTCTCTGAGGATGTCTTGTGCTTTAACGAAACTCCGTCACATACAGCTAGGGTTCGATCCACCTGTTGCTTCTAGGAAATTACATTTAGGAAAGTAGCAAGCCTTACAAATTCTTGTCACCAATGAAGAAGGTCTAGTAAGTAGCCTCCACCCCTGTTTCACCACCAGTGCTAAATTGAAGTCTCGCAGCTGCCGAAATCCTAAGCCACCCTGTTGCTTCAGTTAGGACATATTTTTCCAAGAGGACCAATGAATAGCTGGTCCTTTTGAATCTGAATATTGCCACCAAAACCTATTCATTAGTTTCTCTATTTTATCAATCGTACCGATGGGCAGAAGAAACAGTTGAATTAAGTAATTCAGAATAGCTTGTATGACAGTTTTTAGCAAGATTTCTTTTCCTGCTCAGCTTAAAAGCTTGAATCGCCATCCCTGTAATCGTCTCCAAACCTTATCAACGACAAATTGAAACACCTCCTTTTTTTATTTGTCAATGACAGTCGGAAGTCCCAAGTATTTGGAGAAACCTAAAACTTCCCAGATCTGTAGCAGCAGTTGAATTTCATCTTTCATTACATGGGGAGTATTTCGGGTAAAAACCATCTTCGACTTGGCTAGGTTCACAAGCTGGCCCGAAGCCATCTGACATATGTCCAGGCAAGACTTAATCACTTCTGCTTCCCTGAAAGATGCTTTGAAGAAATATAAACCATCATCTGCAAAATACAAATGACTTATGGGAGGAGCGCTTTTTGCAAATTTTCAGTCATGCAGCTGACCTGTATCCTGAAAAAAATTGAGCATTGCCGTTAGAGCCTCAAAACACAATATAAAGAGATACGGCAACAAAGGGTCACCTTGGCGTAACCCCTGCTGAGGAACAATAGGCCCAAAAAGTCTGCCATCGTGGTAGAAATTGTAAGTAACTGTTATGACTGTTCACATGATTTTCTCCACCCACTTTGTACAGTAGCCCAGTTTAAGCATCATATTCTCCAAAAAAACTCCACTCAATACAGTCATACGCCTTACTCATGTCTGTTTTCAGAGCAACAAAACAATCATTCCCCTATTTCAACCCTTGAGCCAATGCATTGTTTGAAACCCCAGCATCGCATTGTCTGTGATTAATCTGTCAGACACAAAGGTCTTTTGATTTTTATACACAGTCAGCATCAAAGAGTCTTTCATTCTATTTGCCAAAGCCTTACAAACTATCTTGTCAATGACATTACATAAGGAGATTGTCCGTAAATCAGAAACATTCTCTGGAGCGGAGTGTTTAAAGATGAGCACAACATTAGTTTTATTCAAACCAGGCAATGTCGTGCTACCATTCAGAACATCTAAACAAGCAGTAGTAATATCGTGACCAACTATACCCCCAAAATTTTGATAAAAGGTTGGGTTAAAACCATCAGGTCCTGGTGCCTTATCAGGGTGCATACTAAAAAGAGTTGTTTTAACATCCTCCTTTATAAAAGGCAGTTTTAGGAATTGATTATGCTCATCAATTAATTTCAGATGTACACAACTTAATACAAAATCCATATCCATCTGGTCGGAAGCAAATAGCTGATGAAAATAAGAACAGATTAACTCCTCGAGTCCTGCTTCCCATGTATTCCATTCACCATCAACATCCTTCAACTGCTTAAACAGATTCTTTCTTCTCCTTGCCGAGGCAGACAGGTGGAAAAATTTGGCGTTTTGATCACCAAATTGTAGCCATAACTGTTTCGACCGTTGATGCCAATACTGCTCTTGCTGTAAAAACACAATTTGATACTCATCTCTTGCCTCGTTAAAAGATGCCCGTGAGGCAGGATCCAACCCTACTCGAAATCTCCTCATTTGCTTTTTTGCCAATCGTAACTTAGTTCTGAAAGCGTTTCGTTTTTGTTCCCCCCAACCGGCTAGCACGACAACAACATTTTCCATCTTCTCTAAAATACTCTCCCCCTTCCCCTTATGCCATGAGTGTTGAATAGTATCAAAGACATCCGTCCCAAATTGTTGGACCTCGATTCCGGAGCCTAACTACGGAGTCATAAAACGTGAGCGTAATCTAATGAAATCTCCTTAACCATCATCGGTTCATCTTTATGCTCTGATATCACAAATGTTGGGCACCGTTTCTGGAATCCAACTCTTTCTCTGATACCATAACTGTTAGACCCCATTTTTGAAGCTCAACTATCGTTCTAGAGTCATAAAGCGTGAGCGGGTTTCTTTGTAAGGTTATTTCGCAGAACCCTTATTAGCCATCATCCCACAAGAGTAGTGTGCCCACATAGTCAATGACCAAAATCACAATTGAATTCTTCAAAACAATTGTAGCTCAAAATCTCTAGTTTAAATTTGAAGAAAAAATTATCTCAATTGGAATTCTATAGAAGAAGTTATGCTTAAGGAGCCAAAGTATGTTCACACCCTAGTTACGCTCTCTCAACTGACCCCTCACTATCTTTCCATCAATCTTTTTCATATCAGAACCAAAAGCTACCAATTTTTATCAAGGGATAGAAGAATGTGTTGGGAACCCATTGCTTTAATAATCACTTCATTTGGAGGTCAGATGATGAAGTTATGGCCAAAAGATTCAAACATGTTTATATCCTCAATCATATTGTACCTATCTTGGGAGAATTAACATAACTTTCTCTAGAAACCTTGTATTGAAGCTATTCTTAGACCATTTGAAAGAAGACTTCTAGAAATACAACTTCCATGAAGGCCACAAAGCTAGATTTTGCCATTTAGAGGGTAAAAAATGCAAATTTCCTGTAGTTGTCCCGTGTATGTCCATGTCCGCCTAACGGACATAAAAGGGCTTGGAAACCATTTTTTCACCCGAGAAGGTCCGTTTAATGGACCTAATGTCCACTCAATGGACATGGGTGAGGTTGGGGGTCCTCATAGGCCTGAGAAGGTCCATCTAATGGACCTGAAGTCTGTCTAACGGACATTGGTGATCCAAAACCCTTTCTAAAGCCTCTCCAAAGGTTCCTACATACATTCTAACATCATATTCACTCATAATCTTCCCAAATTCACTTCTTCTAATGCAATAACACTCCTCAAACATTCAATTACCAATTTGAGTGCATTAAACTCCCAAACCTCAACTTAATTGACTCATAACATACACAAACTCTCACCATTCACCATAGCTGTCATGTTCATACCTCTTATGTAGCATCATCACTTATAATGCTCATATCTCTCAACTCCGATACCCAAAATTTACATACTTTATAGTGTTGGAAAGATAAGAGGATAAGCTACAACTTTCCATAAGATAACTTTGTCTAATTCGACCTACATTAATGCAGTTTTTCCCCTGAATTCAGAACACAATTCCTATCTTTCTTTTCCATAATATATCTCGCTTATATGTAACAACAATTTGTATTCAAAATTTATCATCTCAATTTGATAAATTCTCCAAGTGTACCTAATTCCAACTTAACTTCATCCTTAATTAATTCATATTTCAACTCCACCTCATTCATACCCAAATTTACATTTCAATTTAACAATCATCCATACACAAATTCCTATTTCATTAACATCATAAAACAAGAGTTTACAAAGCTTTATTGGCATTTCAAGCAACAATACATTAATGTTCCAAAATCCCCAAATTAAATAATATAATTGAATAATAATTGGTCACAATGCAATTACAGCCTTGTTTTACATAACTACTCTAAAACAAAACAAAATATGCAAATCCGGAGTAATGTCTTGACTTTTTTTCATTCGGTCTCTTGCTCATCACCTGAATAGGGGAAGGAGAGTGGGGGCAAGCTTAAAAGCTCATAGATAACAAGTTTATAACGATAAACAAGTGAAAATCATTGAAAAAGTTCATTGTCATATAAAATACTTGTTGAATCACAACACATGTTTCTCAACATTCTCGTCATGTAATCAAATTCACAACCAACACAATTTATGCATTCTTCAACTTGTTCACAAATCATAAACACTTAAGTACATCAGAATGGTATGGGTAGATCCATAAACTTGACGAACTACACATTCCCATATAATGGTCCTGTGTAGTCGTGAACAGAACGAGCTAACACAATCTCACATAGTGGTTTTGTGTAGTCGTAAACTTGAGGGAGTCCTTGAAGGAATTTCATGCCACTAGCGGGCAAGCGGAAAAGCCTTTAACTTGGTCAACATGTATGTGACATTCTTGAATAGACTACACCAAACCTACATAATATGTAATTCATGAACTGAAAATATTTTGCCCATATGACACATTTTGAAAACTTGTCTTTCATGAGCATGAAGTATTTCAATGCATTTCCAAAACTTAATTTCATAAACATAAAGTATTTTCAAAATCATTTCCATATCACAATTTATCATCAAAATTCATACACCAAAACATATAGCAATTTCGCAAATCATTCAAAAGCAACAAATGCCATTATTATAAAGCAATGAGAAATCATTTTATTCCCTTGACTAAAAAGAAAACATAATGGCTCATTATCCAATTATAAACATAAAACTCACCTTGAATTTCCTTGCTTAATATTTGCTCAAAGAGACCTCTCCCTTTACTCCTCTTGCCTTCCTTGATTTCCTTGAACATAAGCTAAAAATTTCATTCAATAGGAATTCCAATTGAGAACCTACAATACATATATTCATAAAATTGATCCTAGAAAGCTTAAAACTATACATTTCTTAAACTATTTGAACCAAAACCCTTTCAAAATTCCAAAAGATTAAGATCAATCTTACCTTGAATCTTCACCAAATAGAGAGATTGTTGGCTCACATGGAAGCTCTAATCCTCCTCTTCCTTTTTCCCTTCTTGCATAACTTCAAAATCACTCCTTAGGACTAAGAAAAATCAAAACTTAGATTTGCTTTCTTCTCTCCCTCCTTTTCTCCTTACACGACACACTCTCTCTCTTCTCTTTACTTCTTCTCTCTCAATTTCGTTCGTGTTTCTTCCTTAAAAGCAAGCCATCACTTCTTATTTCAATTTTGTCATTAATGACTGAGAAATGTATCATTTGCCCTTCCTTCAAAGCCTTATAATTTTAATGTTTAAGTGATCTTCCCAAAATGCCCTCCTACATATATACTCTTACAAGACTACTTTATTTCGATTGAACTATATGATAAAATCCTACAATCATTTACATACTACTAGCTCCAAAAATAATCCATCAAAACCTCAAAATTAACTAGTCTTTTCATATTTACCCTTCTTTTATCTTTATAACTAATACCTTAAACTTCTATCTCCTTAACTAAAGATTATGGAAAAATTGAAGGAATTTGATAACACTTCCTTATAAAAAAATGTTCCTCATTGTCTTAATTTCCTAAGACACTAAAATCATTCAATTTAGTTTGGAAATCAGAAAGTTATCTCCCAAATATTTTTGAATTGTTCTTATGCTGAAACAATATTCTATGTTCAACTTCCATCCAAAAATTGACATTCTTAAAGACTGAATTGAAACCCAATTTCATCAAACTATTTGTATCCTTATGTCTCTAGTTTACTCCAAATTAAAAATCATCTCATTTGGATAACTAGAAAAAAAGTTATGGCTAAAACACTGAAGCATACTCAACAAACATGTTTCAACTACATTTTCTAGCTTATGACTTGCAACATTTCACATACAATTGTTCTAACTTCCAAGAAATGTTTGGGGTCCAACAATTCTCCCCCTCTTAAAGAATTTTGTCCTCAAAATTCTTAGTTGAGTGATCAGACAAATGGAGGTAATGTTGTCTTATGTTTTCCTCAGTCTCCCAAATAACTTCTTCACTCAAATAATTTCTTCCAATTGACTATAGTCCATAAACTTGCTTGGTCTTTCAATCACTCATTTGGTCATTCACTTTCTTAACTAATTCCTCAATATATATATGTATCTCAGATTACTCACACTTTTTCACTTCTTGCATCGATAACACCCATATCAGATCATATCGATATTTCTTAGCATATTGACATATAACACAACATGAATATGAGACATCTCTATTAGTAATACTAACTCGTAAGTCACTGGTCTGGTTCTTAATAATTTTATATGGACCAATACAATTTAAACTTAGTTGTTTTTTTATCCACTTAAGCACATCTTACAATCAATCTAAGCACACCTTAGGAACGAGATATTCTTAGAAGCATTTCATCCTTTGCTTTATAGTTCACATCTCTATTGTGTCCGTACACTTAATTCTCATGTCTATCTCATGGATTCCCTAACTTTGGTATTAATCCACCTAATTCATTCATTTTTCTATTGTCATCATTTTTTTTCATCTTCCATATGCATATCCTCAATCAATTCAAAACTATTGATGCATAATCATTATGAAATTCTGGTCTCAATTCCCATAATATCTTCTTACGGTGGATCGTAACTCTTATCATATTAATCAAACAGCCACTCCGGTTCCAATTTCATCTTCTTAAGATCACAACAATTTCTATTTTCAATACATTCTACTTGTACACTTTAATCTCATAATTTCTAGTTGTCTCCCTATTTTCCTCAAACAATCCATGATAATACATTCATATCTTCATCACATTCGGGGTTTATCCATAATACAATATTGGTGTCATATTTAATTCCACCAATACAACTGCATTGACTCATTATTTGCCGTATTTAACCATGTACTATTTCCCATTACTAATTCCCCATAACTTTCAATTATCTCAAATCCTGAAAAAGCATCATTCTTCTCATTAATTCTATTAGCTTGAATTCTTAATAAATGCTCATGCGTGTGATATACACTTGTGACTCAGACTAAGGATCAGTCATTGCGACATGTTAAGACATGTCAAAAATGAATGTAACCTGATACATATTTCTAAAAATGCTCATGTAAGATCTCAATTCTGGGCTTGTTTTATGATGTTAATGAAATAGGAATTTGTGTATGGATGATTGTCAAATTGAAATGTGAATTTGGGTATGGATGAGGTGGAGTTGGAATATGAATTAATTAAGGATGAGGTTAAGTTAGAATTAGGTACACTTAGAGAATTTATCAAATTGAGATGATAAATTTTGAATACAAATTGTTGTTACATATAAGTGAGATATATCATGGAAAAGAAAGATAGGAATTGTATTCTAAATTCAAGACAAGAACTGCATTAATCTAGGCCTAATTAGACAAAGTTATCTTCTGGAAAGTTGTAGCTTATCCTCTTATCTTTCCAACGCTATAAATTATGTAAATTTTGGGTATCGGAGTTGAGAGATATGATTATAAGTGATGATGCCACATAAGAGGTATGAACATGAAAACTATGGTGAATGGTGATAGTTTGTGTATGTTATGAGTCATTTGAGTTTAGGTTTGGGAGTTTAATACACTCAAATTGGCAATTAAATGTTTGAGGAGTGTTATTGCATTAGAAGAAGTGAATTTGGGAAGATTATGAGTGAATATGATATTAGAATGGATGTAGGAACCTTTGGAGAGGCTTTGGAAGGAGTTTTGGATCATCAATGTCCGTTAGACAGATTTCAAGTTCGTTAAATGGATTTTCTCAAGTCTGTGAGGACCCCTAGCCTCGCCTATGTCCATTTAACAAACCTTCTCGGGTGAAAAAATGGTTTCCAAGCCTGTCTATATCCGTTAGGCGGACATGTATGTCCGTTAAACAAACATACACGGGACAGCTACAGGAAATTTGCATTTTTGATCCTTTAAATGGCAAAATCTCTCTTTGTGGTATTTATGGAAGTTGTATTTCTAGAAATCTTCTTTCAAATGGCCTCAATCTAAGGCTTCTAGAGAAAGTTATGCCAATTCTCCCAAGATAGGTACAATATGATTGAGGATATAAACATGTTTGAATCTTTTGGTCATAACTTCATCATCCGACCTCAAAATGAGGTGATTATTGAAGAAATGGATTCCCAACACATTCTTCTATCCCTCAATAAAAATTGGTAGCTTTTGGTTCTGATATGAAAAATATTGATGGAAAGATAGTGAGGGGTCAGTTAAGAGAGCGTAATTGGGGTATGAACATACTTTGGCTTCTTAAGCATAACTTCTTTTATAGAGTTCCAATTGAGATAATTTTTGCTTCAAATTTAAACTAGAGATTTGGAGCTACAATTGTTTTGAAGAAATCAATTGTGATTTTGGCCATTGACTGGTGTGGGCACACTACTCTTGTGGGATGATGGCCAATAAGGGTTCTGTGAAATAACCCTATAAGGAAACCCACTCACGCTTTATGACTTCATAACGATAGTTGAGCTCCAAAAATAAGGTCCAACAGCTATGGTATCAAAGCAATAGTTGGGTTCCGAAAACGGTGCTTAACATTTGTGATATCAGAGCATAAAGATGAACCGATGATGGTTAAGGAGATTTCATTAGATTACGCTCACGTTTTATGACTTCGTAGTTGGGCTCCGAAATTGGGGTCCAACACAAACAACCATGCGTTTTCAAACCGAAAGGTCTTTGGGCGAAAACTTATGAGCTCCACATTTAGTTTAATATAAATTGTAGAGTGATCACTATGGTAGTCTCAACATTAGAACACACACAATTCGAAAAAAGATCAAACCAATTCAATGTTCCCAAAGCTCGATCTAGCCTTTCAGTAACCCATTCACTTGTATTTCTACCATTTTCCCAAGTGAACTTATTTCTAGTAAAACTAGCATCCACCAACCTGCAATCCTCCACCGCGTTGCGAAACCCTTCAACCATCCAATTCGGCTGGCCATAAGGACCTTTTTATTCATCAAAACTCAATAGAACATTAAAATCTCCTTGTACTGTCCAGGGAAGCCTCGATTTGGTAGCCAGCAGGCGTAAAAGGTTCCAAAAAGCATCCTTTTACTACGTTCACGGTAGCCATAAAAACCAATGAAGCGGAATTCTGGCAGTCCTTGCATATGGAGTTTTACATTGATGTAAGTTGTATCATAACCCAAGAGCGAGCACATATTCTTCTCCCGCCATAATAACACTAAGCCATTGCTTAAGCCTCTGGGTTGCACAACAAACAAACCTTTAAAACCTAAGCTCCGTTTAATTCAATTCAACCTATTCCATTGGGATTTTGTTTCCATTAAGAAAACAAAGTTGGGCTTCTTAGATAAAATAACATGTTTTAGCTCAGTTACTGTCGGTTGGTTCCTAAGCCCCTGACAGTTCCAGACTAAAGAACTCATATGGCTTGGCGGGCCTGGGGACCAGGACTCACCTCCGACAAGTTTTTTGAACTTTCGAAACCAATCTGGGGAGTATGTGAATTTTCCTCAGCTGAAGTTTGGGGAACCATCATATCCATCCTTCTACGTTTGTGATCATCATCTTCGACAAGTTTTTTGAACTTTCGAAACCAATTTGGGGAGCATGTGAATTGTCCTCAGCTGAAGTTTGGGGAACCATCATATCCGTCCTTCTATGTTTGTGATCATCAACAACCAATCCAATCATGTCCTCCTCCTCAATCACCCTATGATGTGGAGTAGCGTCATTGGCTACAACCGTTTTACCCTTATCTATCGTTTGAGCCTGCACAACCCGAGAGTTTTTCAGATCCTCAATGGTCTCAGTACATGGTTGAATCCCAGGCTCCTGCGTATCCCAATGCTGATTGGCTTTGTCAACTTGCCGGCCATCATTATGAATTTCTTCCTCTATTAATAACCATTTTTTGCCAGCATTGGAGCTTCGATGAGTCTCAACTCTTAGTACTGGACTGTTGGACCCCGAACTTTTCTTGAAAATTAGAAATTATTAAATGGAATTAAATGAGAAATTGGGTAGTGAATGCAGTAAGTTAATGATGAGTGAGTAATATGTTTAGGTTATTATGTGTTGGGCAATGCCCTATTTGTGTGTAGGATTGCTTTAAATTGCATAAATGTTGAATTGGGGTGAATATTTGAAAATGCATGAGGAAATATGATATGTTTCCTTGTAATGAATGAAAAGTATGAATATATGAGAAGTTGATGAAATGAACGAAGCATGAGAATTCAAGGATTTTCCATTGTGTATAATTGTGTTACTTTGTGGGTTGTGTATGAAAATTGTGGAAGAGTGAAAAGAATTGATTTTGGTTTTGATGACTTTGAGATTTTGAGTAAATTTGTATATATTATGAAATTTATAGTGAATGAGTTGATTTGAATGGAATTGAAAAGCAAGAGAATAAACAATGAAAATGTTAGATTTTGGAGTTTTGAAAGTTTGAAATTGTGTGATGAATAGTAACAGTGTTGAGTTTGGATCTGAAACTTTTGTGAATTTTTCTAGGTTAATTTAGAGAGATTTTGGTCAAATGATCTTCATGAAAGTTGTAGCTTGTCTTGATAGCTTTCTATCGTTATAAAGTATGATATTTTTTGATATCGGGGTTGAAAGTTATGATCATTTGAATTTTTGGACGTTGTTCCAAAGATTATTGTGCTTTGTTTTTGAAAATGCCCATAAGGGTAGGTTTTGTGGATGCTGGATTTGAGACAAATTCTGTACTGATATGGTTTGAATTGGATCAAGTATCCTTCTTGAAAGTTATAGATAAATTTTATAGCTTTTCAATGATGTATAATATGTTATTTTTGAATGTGGGAAGTGAAAGATATGAATTTTTGAAGTTTGGATGTGGTTTAGGGTGAATTTATGGGGCAGAAATTTTGATTAAAATTTTGACCCATTTATAGGTTGAAATTACTTTTAAGTTCTTCATGAAAGTTGTAGATTGTGTTTTTATCTTTCCATGGATATAAAGTATGACATTTTTAGACTATGGAGCTGAAAGTTATGACTTTTAGAAGTTGTATTACTGTTTAGGGCAACATTAATTAGACAGTAACTTTGATTGGGATTTTGAATCCTTATAGGTCGATTTGGTTTTTGAGTTCTACATGGAAGTTGTAGAGCTTTCTTTCAGCTTTCTATTGATACCAATTTTGAAAAATTTGGAGCTCTGGATCAAAAGTTATGAATTTTAGAATTTTGGTAGTAAAAAAAAGAGAGGAAAGTGGTAGTTCGAGATCGCGACCAGCTCGCGATTGCGAACCGGTCGCAGGGCGACGCCCTCGCTAAGGCAAGCGTAATCTCTCACCTCGTGATCGCGAGCGCGCGCCCAGCGCACACCCCTCGCAAGTGCGACACCATTTTGATTTTGTTATTTTCCTCCCCTAATCTGACCCTCTTCCACTCTTTTGCTTATATCTTTTTCGTCCGACATCCGATTGACCTGATTTTTAAAGCGTTGGATTCCTAAGACATTTCTCTACCTATCCATGAAAATTTTATAGGTTTTGATATTATTTTTGAAAAAGATTGATTTAATCCAAGTGAGAGGATGGGTTAAAAAATTCTGAACATGCTTAAGTATTTTGGCGCTATCTCGATCTGTGGAGATCCAATTGGATTGAAACTTATTGAAAAATAAACTAGAGACATGAATCTACAAGTTATAAGAAGGAATCGAAGTTCAATTTAGTCTTTAAGACTTTCAATTTCTGGAGTGAAATTGGTTGTAGTGTGTAGTCTTGGTTTTACAATAGTCTGAAAAACCTCGGGCTATAATTTCTAGATTATGGAACCAAATTTAATGATTTTGGTGTCATTGAAAAATTGAGACAATGAGGAACATTTCTCTAGAAGGAAGTGTTAGCAAACTCATTCAATTTGATGATTAGAAAAATTTCTTAAGTTAAGCATGATTTTGAGGTTTTGTAATATTATATGATTTTAGAGAATTAATTAGCATGTTAATGTGAGTAATTAGCATGTTAATGTAAGTAAGCTCATAGGACATGGATTAAATTGAAGTAAAGTGGGAAGATATGTATGAGGGCAAAATGGGAAGAACACTTAAGCTTTTAAGTTATATGGCTTATATGTAAAGGTAAAGTGGTCATTTCTCTTTCATTAATGACATTTTTGCAATAAGACATGTGGGTCTTGTTCTTAAAGGAAGGGAAGCACGAAATTGTAAAGAGATGAACAAAAGAAAAGAAAAGAAAGAAGAGAAGAGAAGAGTGTGTTCGGTGGTGGAAGAAGAGAAAGAAGAAAAAGGTTAGGGTTTGATTTTTCTTGGATTTCAAGAAGGATTTTTAAGTTGATTCAAGAGGGAAAAAGAAAGAGGAGCATGAGAGCTTCCATTTGAGCCAAGAAATTTCTCTTTTGGTGAAAGATTAAGGTTAGAATAGGTTTGTGATTTGTTGAATTTATGAAAAGATTTTAGTTTAGATAGCTTAAGAGAAGTATGGGTTTAAGTTTTCTAAGATGAATTTTGGTGATTATATGTTATGAATTGCTCAATTTTGGAATTCTTATTGATTAGAGATTTTGTCTTAAATGAAGGAAATTAAGAGAGGCAATGGGAGCAAGGAAAGAGGAGTGTGAACAAGTTTCAAGCATGGAAATAAGGTGATTACCATGTTTATAATTTGAATTATGAGCCACTAATATGTTTTCGAAAAATCAAAAAGATAAAATGTTTTCTAATTCATTGTTTTCAAATGATTTAATAAATTGCTACAATGGTTAAATTCATTGTTTTTGAATGATTTGATAAATGTCTACAATTGTTGCATTACATTGATTGAATGATTTGAGAACTTTTGATGTGAATTTTGATTGATGATTTGAAAAAGAATGTGAACATGATTTTTGAAAGAATGCAATGGCTATAAATTGCCTTCGAAAAGTGGTCTTTTGGCCAATATGTTTAAACAATGTGAATTGTATGTTTATATGAGTTTGTGGTGGTCCTTTAAGACAGTCAAGTGCACTTGTCTGTATATAGGCTTTTCCCACCTGCCCGTTAGTGACATTGGAGCTCCTCATGGACTCCCATAAGTTCACAGCTACACATGACCGTTATGCAGAAATGTGTAATACGTTCTATTTTGGACCCACCCGAACCAATTCTGATGTGTTATGTGTTTTTGATTTGTGATCATTTTGATGCATCTGTTATGTTTAATGTGATGATGCTTTGAATTATGATTTATGACGTTTATAAATCGTTTAATAAGTTTTCAATTTTGGAAAACTTAAGTTGCACATATTTCAATGTGATTTTTGCAAAGGAAATAAATATTTCAATGTTTTTGCTTATTCTGGGTTATATGCATGTTACCCACGAGCTATAAGCTCACCCCCTTCATTCCCATCCACAGGTGATGAGAAGAAGATCGGGTGAAGGAAACTGAAGGTTTTTGTTTGTATGTGTACATATTGTATTGTTTTTAAGTTAGATTGTTGTTGAAAATTTTGGGAGTTGTGTATTTTTGTATTTTCGAATTTTGATATTGATGTTATATCATGGCTTGGAATGTCATTAAAGTTCGTAACAATTATTTCATGATGGTAATGAGTTATGGATTTATGTATGGATGTGAAATATGAATTTGTGTATGGATATGTCATGTGAATTCATATATGGATGAGATGATATGAATGCATTTGAATGTGTTTAGATTCCGGACAGGAGGTCCGATGAATGTGATGATTGATCTGAATTATTGAAGTGCTCTTTGTATATGAATTGATGGTATATAGACAAGTATGTGATATTTGATGGCAAGAAAGAAAAATAAGATTGTTAAATGATGAGATATGAGTGCATATGAAGAAGAAAATAAATTGAGGTTGAGGGATTGATGAATCTCACATTTGAAATTGAAATTGCTTTGAATAATATTGAAAAAAAAATTTATACCATTTTGGATTGGTTTAGACCAAGTGTGTCTTTACAGTTTTCAACGTTTTTCTAAAGTATGTGTTTTTGGATGTCGAATTTAAGAGTTTTGTCCTTAAACGTTTTGTTTTCTTTGATTCCGAGCCTTTCGATTTTTTTGGTTCCTTAAGCTTTCGATTCCTTTGGTTTCTGCACGCGCTTTCGATTCCTTTGGTTTTCGATCCGAAGTTGGCCCACTTTCGGTTTTTGATTTTTTTCGTTTTCTTCCTCACCCGCTTTATTTGATTCCCCTTTTGATTTCTTTCGTTTTTGCCCACTTTGTTTTTCGATTTATGATTTCGAGATTGGGTTCCGGAAACGGGTCCCAACATGGATCATAAGCAAACAGACTTCTATCAAAATTTGGATAATCTATTAACTTGGAGCAGAACTTATCAGAGTGGCTAATTAATCCATAGAAGAAACAAAAGATGCCCAACCGTTCATACTTAAAACGAACCCACTCCCAAACACCCTTCGAATTCTACATCTGAATTCTTCTTTTAAGAGGGTGAGTAACATCCAGCAGAACCTTGATTTGCATGTACTCCTTCCAGACTAATGTAAAATTTTAGTTATCGGATTGCACAAAAGTACCAATGTAGTTGCCCATCTCCTGGAATGCACGTTCCGATCGGGACCCAATCGGGTAATCATGCAACTGGACCCAATATGTAGCCTTGATCAGCGGTACTTGCTTAGGGTTTGTGCCCAGAGGAACCTTTGCTAAAATGATCAAGTTCTGCATAAAATTCCAAGGTCCACTGTCCACAATCCGCTCCATGTCCATCCGATGCATAAACTAGATTAAAAAAGTATTATTACCCAAATCTTTCATCAACATACCTTTCACCGATCTCCACACCGCTACCCTAGTCTGTTGAAAGGCAATGAAATTCAATGGTTTATCTGTTACCAGCTAACCAACCACACAAAACTGCAATATCACCTCCTCTGCAGCACCCTCTGTATCGTCTCTGCATGAAATCAACCTTACCCTGCTCTTTATCAAGGGTTAAGCTCTTGTAAACTTCATCCGCTAAAGCATTAGCCGCAGAAGCATTGGAGCTCTCCGCCATAATGGGTAAAGGTGGGTTTACTGTAATAAGATCACAAAGAGGGGAGGAGAAAAACAAATGAAAAAGGGGCGGAAGAAGAAGAAAAGGAAGGATCGAGAAAGGGCTTATGAAATATGAAGAAGAAAACCTTGCATTGAAACAAGAGAGAAGTTGAACATCATATGAGACTAATTTCTTAGCGAATTTGTCTAATTAGATGGTTAAAGGATATTTTCATATTAACTCGAGCATTAATGCAAAATAATCTCTTAATGAATTATGTCATTTTGAATGCATCTAATGTTTTTTTTTTTAATGTATTGAACTCATGAAGTGACCATGGTTAATGTACCCCTTTAATCACATTTCACTAGGCTAACTCTAGTGAGTTTAAGAGGTTTTTAACTTATATTGTTATTGGTGAAATACAGATTCTCTGTCTAATTTTACTCTTCCCAATTTTGTTCAATGCTCAAAATGAGTGAAGATAATCTGTCAAGTTTTATTCTGTCTAGTTTTATCTAATGTTCAAACGATGTTATTTTGCCTATTAACAGAGTTGGACAAACTCATATCTAATAATCAAAACCACATCGTTTTAGATATTAGACATAATTGAACAAACTAAATTGGACAGAAGATTTGAAGTCGCTTAGGTAACAAGGAGAAACAAAGGTTTCACATTATTCAAGCTAAACAATCAAGCTTTTTAGGAAGGTTGTTGAGCGTCAAGAGCCTCAAGGCACTGGGTCGCCTTTCTGAGGAGCTAAGTGAGATTAAACCATGATTTATCCCTCCCCTCTTCCTTCGTCAGGCCGAGGTGTAGGGGCGCCTGGGATGGGTGATTCGCCTTTTGAGTGTCAACAATCAAGCTTCAACTATGGACTTTTGGAGCAGACCTGGGGGCGGTTGATTTGTACGAGAGAATGGTAAGAGGAATGAGAATGAATATAGTGAGGAATGAGAATGGATATTATCATTATAATTATGATGGTTGGTTAAGAGGAAGGAATGATTACCATTACCATTGATAGTGGTTGGTTTGTAAAAAATAATATAATTAATTAATTACAATATATTAATTAATTAGAATATTATAATTAATTAATTAGAGTATTTTAATTAATCAATGAATTATATTTCAATTAATTATATTGTAACTAATTAATTATTTATTTTAATTAATTATAATGTAATTAATTATAATATTTTAATTAATTATATTATAAATAATTAATTAATTATAATATTTTAATTAATTAATAACAATATTTTAATTAATTAGTAACAATATTTTAATTAATTAATAATTATATTTTAATTAATTATAATGTAATAAATAATAATAATTTTAATTTATTATATTGTCATTAATTATATTTTAATTAAATAATTAATTAAAATATTTTAATTAATGAATAATCATATTTTAATTAGTTATATTTTAATAAATGATCATATTTTAATTAATTAATTACAATATTTTAATTAATTAATGAATTATATTTTAATTAATTATAGTAATTAATTAATTAATTTTATTTTAATTGATTATATTTTAAATAAATAATTAATTACTATATTTTAATTAATGAATGAATTATATTTTAACTAATTATATTTTAATTAATAATAATGTACTTAATTAATATTATTATTTTAATTAATTATGTTGTAAATTAATTATATTTTAATTAATTAGTAAAATGAGTCTCTACTGAGGAATGATTTTCATTCTTCTACTAAATGGGGAGTATGGAGGATTCCTTCAAAGTGGGATATCAAACCATTACCCCTATAATCATAATCAATAACTAATCACTCACTTTTCATTCCATACCCATTAACTCCATCCGAAACTTATCAACCAAGCGCCTCCTAAATTTTAGTTATTGAACCAAACTCCACCAAGTCATCACCAAACCTACGTAGTTCGGGCCTATGAAACAACCCTACAATCTCAGTCTGGTAAAATCAGACCCCTGCCTCTTCTCCATTATAACAGAAGAGGAAGGAAACAAGAATTGGTGGACTATTGTAACAAACTTCTGCGAGAGAAAGCAGGACAAAAGCCATCTGTTTTGGGCATCGAATTAGTTACAGTGTTTTTGTCTCTTTACATGATGAGCTCACACTTCAGAGAGTTAATGATGGTAGCTTGGTGTCGAGACTTGGAACCAGTAACAGAAACATATGCAGGTTCTTACGTTTTTGAAAAGTCTTTATACTTGTATGTCATATCAATATCGCTAAACTCAAAGAGAGACCATTTCCTACCGTTGTAAGCGCATAACACGACATGTTAGTTCTCTGTGCTCAAGGCTTCTATATGGGCTTCCTTCGTTTCTGAACGATTTGGAACGTTTTCCTTAGTTTGGAACCATTAGAGCTATAGTTTTTAAGTTAATCATAACACGAAAGTTGCCCATCAAGGGGTGGTAAACTGGTAGAAGAGAACTCCCTGAACCGTCTCTAATTATAAAATTTGGAGTTCGAATTTCCGAATTTGAGCATTGCTTTTAGGGTATTCACCCCCCAAAAAAAATCATTTTAATTCTCGAAATAAGTTGCTCGAGTCTACTGTTATTCTATTGGATAGAGTTCATGATTTGGTTCTAAATTGGGTATGTTCTTGGCCAATTACTATCATCACTATGCAGTTGGATCTCGTTTGAAATCAAGGTAAAACCAAGTAAATGATTCCCCAAATAATTGAGAATTAAAGTTATTTGTGCTTGGAAAAACCCCTGAAATGAATCCAATATGTCAAAAGATAAGAAGTGGTAGATTCAAGTACTTGATCATTACTCCACGTAGTTAGGGTCTAGACCATGTTTTTCGTTGCTTATGGGCTATAGCTTATTATATATATATATATATATATAAAGAGAAAAGGAATACACCGGTTATAAAACAAGTACGAGAAAACAGATCCTTGATATATTCTCTAAAAAGATACTATAGCACTTGATGAGTGTAAAATCAAAATAAGTGACATCAATATTAGATTAGTTTGTCTGGATGACGAGTCAGTTCGCACATCTGTTACTTTCTTAGTATACGTGTTGATGAACAACAGACTAATTCTGATTGAAGAGTTCAAGAATACCCATAAGTAGTGAGTTGCGTGTCTGAGAATGGGTGTCCGAGAAAGAGAGGATCTTATGTGCCGTAAATAAATTTACTTCCAGGTCAATCCAACAGAAGCCTAACTTCTAAGCGAGCGAGAGTTCGGTGTAAATTCCTCATAGTTTCGCTGACAGCTTTAGCCAATATTCGGAGTGAAACCGTAACGCCAGTTGCCGTCAAAGACTTCGAGTATACGAACCTACCTGTACATGGCATTGGTGTAAAAGTGGCGTTTGACTTCAAGGACTTAGAGTTTGAACAGAACGACCAATATCTACTTGGAGATATGCAATAACAACTTTATTAAATGCCATCAAGACCTGTTTTCTAAAGAGGCGGCGGAGAAATGGCCTAAATTATCGGGGGTTGATTTGGTTTATTGTAGCTCTAGCGGTCTACTGCTACTCTTAGAATAAAAATGGAACATGAATAATTAAATTTCATAACATTTATTTATGGCGAATTACAACTTAAATAAAAATTATATTAAAAATAAATTTGTTGTTCTTAAGCTAAAGGCATAGTTTAAAATAAATTAAGGGGAGAAAAAAGGAAGGAACGATTAATCCTAATAACTTTAAAGATGTGAAAACGGTTTTGAGATAAAAGAATTTGGAGGGTCTCTTAAGCATGGAAACATCATGATAAGTAGTAAAGTAACAATCTTTGTTTTTCAAAAACAATCTTCAAAATGAAGGGAATTTGGTGATACGTCAATGGCTATACTTTGCATGGGTCCCCCCTTTGTCCCCAAGATGGGCAGCATATATAGAAAACAAGGTAAAGCACTAAAACAATAATCATACCTACCCATAATTACCACCCACCCAAGTTGCTTTTTTCCTTGAGAAAAGTCCATTCTTCCAATGCTGTGTTGAAAATTCTACGTATAGCTATGGAAGTTGAAGGCACAAGAAGAAGGCTAGTTGAGTGCAGCCGACTGCAGAGCGTTCAAAAGAAAAAAGAAAAGGCGTTTCTTTATTATAAAATGCCTAACAAATACCAAATGAGCGTTAGCTGGTGAAAAGACGCTTGCTTCAAGATTATTGTGCAACTCTCTTCAGGTCTTAAAAGTAAACAAATACGTGCTAAAACAATACTGTCACTGTTGGCTTCCGCAATCTAGTGCTAGATCTGCTGTTGAGCAATGTGGTCACCAGCCCTGGAATATGTATTGAATAAAACCCTCTAGATGTTGAACCAAATATCATTCTGCTATGCTTTGAGTCTGCACATCCTGATTCCTGAACAAGGGAAATGTTGTTGAAAACATCAAAGGTCCAGCTCTAAAGCCTCTAATAAACCCTTACTTTTTATGTATATCCAATTTCATCGCTAGACAATTTACCCTTGCCTCCTAATTTTCAGTTGCTTTTGTAAGCATTCAATCAACGTGGAGTGCAGAAACGTAATGAAGCCCTGTCGTTTAGAGCTTTACGATTATCCGGAGAGAAGAACAACCACCTGTCATCTTTTTTTCTTCTGTAACCCAAATCCAATCATATAAGCTTTATCAACATGGAACAGTCTGAATAACCCATATTTCATGATTGCGTTTATGTACATATATATATATACTTCTAGCTTCGAGGAGGGCCCGATGATCCTAGAAGTTGAAGTAACATAACTCCCAACATCCATTGGCCCCACTTGTTACTATCTGCAATAAAACCTTGTGAAGGACCATTATCTGTATTTTCATTTTCCTATGACGAAACAGTAGAAACTCACTGGTTCGCTTCTGTACAAGGCATAAAATCTACTACCGAGCCATGCTGACCACAATGGACGCGTGATTGCCATTATTTTCAACTGTCTTTCGGGAGATATTAACATGGATGTCGGAGCATTGAAACCTATCTTTGTCGGAGTTTGGAACATAGTGAAAATTGCAGATTTGAGTGAAACAAGCGTAGGTTTCTGTCAGTAGAAATCTAGTCCTCCATTTCCAATGGCTTCTATGTTTCTATCTTCAAAAAATATCGCTAAATTGTGGTCAAGTTTGATACGAGTCGTACGAATACTAGTTTAGTTTTAGTAGAGTTACTTAACCAAATGAACAAGAGAGAGTTTTTAACTCGAATGAAAGCGATGGCCGTATAAGTTAAATCATGTAGGGGTAACTTTAAGTTGAAACTTTGCGATTCCAAGTTTTGAACTTAAAGCCAAATTTGATGACCCTTATATTCAAAGGACAAGAAAGTATATGCCTTTTGAGGTCATCTTCTTTAATCAAAGAGGAACCTGTTTTTTTCACCTGTTCTCATGGAACCCAAGGGCCCAAATCATCGTCAACAAGAGGTGCCCACCTTCATGAATCCCCCACAGAAACCAAATATGGCAGACAACACCACCACAACCACCACCAAAAGGCCTGCAGATATCCAAGAATTTCAGATTAAAATTGCAAACAAAGATGACAACAAGAAGCAACTGGCTCCAAAGAGATCCTCAAACAAGGATAGGCACAAGAAAGTGGATGGCAGAGGAAGAAGAATAAGGATGCCAGCTCTATGTGCGGCGAGGATTTTTCAGTTGACAAGAGAATTGGGTCACAAATCTGATGGTGAGACAATTCAGTGGCTATTGCAACAAGCTGAACAATCAATTATTGCTGCAACAGGTACTGGGACAATTCCTGCTTCTGCTCTTGCAGCTGCTGGATCCTCTGTTTCAGACCAGGGGAACTCTGTTCTCTCGGGTTTGCATACGAAAATTGAAGGTCTTGCACCGAGTATTGGGGCCAGAGATAGAACCAGTTGGCCAATGATATCAGGTAGTTTGGGAAGAACTAACGTTCCAAGCGGAGTTTGGCCCTCTGTTGGTGGAATTGGGTCAGGTTTTGTTCCTAATTCAGGCCAGTCAACATCGACTTTTGGAAATGATAACTCAAACAATCTCCCAAAGTTTGGGTTCCATGGAGTTGAATTCCCAAATATTAACATGGGATTAATGGGTTTTTACTCTATGTTCAGTGGTACTAATCAACAAGTTCCAGGCTTGGAGCTTGGACTCTCACAGGAAGGGCATAGCGGTGTGTTGAGTTCTCAAGCTTTGAGCCAATTTTACCCGCAGATAGGTCAGGGTCGTGGAGGTGTAAACTCATTGAATCAGCAACAACAGCATCAAACTCCTGATAAGGACGACTCTCAAGGATCAAGACAGGGAGGGAATTGAGATAGAGGAGTTTGTTAGCAGGGTAAAAAAGCTTGGTAGTGTATTAGTGTCATATAGTTTCTCGTTTCCACGGACAAGAAGTGAGAACCAAGGCTTGAAAATTTTCTATAGGTCCCCAGCACTGGAATTGGCTTCTAGCATAAGCCCTTATTTCGCAGTTCCATCCAACGTCTTTAAAACAGGTGCTTTAGCCGTCTCCACTTCTGTCTCTAATTGATGAGTGGAATTTCTGGTTCAAAACCGTTTGATGATAATATGATTCCTTCTTGTTTCACATATGCAGGGTGATATACAAAGAGAACTTGGCTTGAAGATTGCATGCGAGTTAGTTTGAGTATAAACATTTGAGGGTCTTTTGTTTTTGACGCAAACATTTGTGTGCTGGCCGTCAGGCGTGTTTTGCGAGTTTCTTGCTTGTTTGATTAAAGTAATAATCTTTCTCCTTCGAGAAAAGAAAACCCAAATCCAAATTCAAGTTCTTTGTGCTTATATGGTCCTTGAATTTCTTCTGGTAAAAGGCAAAACATTGATCTTAATTTCTTGAGTTTCCACCGCCTGAAGGAACTTGTTCATTCAAGTTATGGCTACTCTACTCTTTAGGAAGCCTACTAGTGGACAGGTGAAGATTCTTTGTTAATAAGACTTTTACCACTCGACAAATATTCTTTCATCAATGTGAAGGAATTCTTGGTACGCAAGTGTTTGGTTAACCAGATACACAACTTCCTAAAAAGCTTGCTTGCTTTATCATCAATTGTGTCCTTTCAAGTCAGCGTGGCCTCTCTTCTATAAGAACACGTAGAAATAGCTACCACGCGACCTGCTCCACTTTGAGCGAAAGCATCGATCACCCTTCAAGTATAAAACTATGCTTGCGGTGTTTCTTCAGTGACCCTTTTGGGTACATGCATATATTTTTCAGGTTCGCATGCATGAGCTCTTCATCTTAGTAATCTGCCATTGTTTGCTGCAATAGCTTCGAACAAATTCCTGCAAGTCAGGGACTCGAATTTGGTGCGCGAATGGTTATTTGGTGATTAAAACTTCAGCTATTAGCTGCCTAATTTGGATACTTTACTACATGCTCTTTACGTTACATGTCAGAATTTCAGCAATTAGTTTGTGGTAATGAGAGTAAAATTCGATCAATAGAATGCTTAAACATCTTAAAACAAGAAAAATTTTCCAAGCAGGCAACTATATTCATATTTCTGGCACTGCACTTGTCCGTACCACATTTTTAAGTCTCTAGTTTTACTTCTCTCTCCCGTTATCAACATACATATCACGCTTACACAAATGGCAAGAGCTGCATTTTCAGGAGAAGGCTAAACAACTAAACTTCGCAGCTCGTTTAGATCCCACTTGATAAGTTCTTTCCTTAATTGAAATCGTAGTTATAATGAAGTAGCCACAACATCATTAATGCAGCCATCCAGAAGCCGACCAGGAACAAGAGTTTGTAAGATGTTTCGTCTTTGGAGATCCATCAGTATGATCCACATATGAAGGGTAGATCATGTCCACTTATGAAGGGTAGATCTTGTTATCACGAAGTTCTACTGAGCTGATGAGGCGTTGTCCATGCCAATTTGAGGTTACTCTCTTTCCTTAAATTCTTGAGCCTATTTGCAATTGTAAGGATTGGCTACCGACATCAATAATTTTTTTTTTAATCGAACAACACAAACATTATAAGTAGAAAGTGTAGGTTTGAGAGATGAAAAAACAGTGAATCAAAATTGAAATAAGAAGAAAAATACCAAGTTTAGAGAGAAGAAAGGTAAGGAATATAGTAAAAGAATCATACACCTTTATTTATTAGCTATTCTTTACATTTATAATACTCCCAATAAATAGAAAATTAGTAAATCTCCAAAATTCTAATAATTCAAATTATGATGCACAAAGTCACAATTAGCCTAATTATTTCTTAAAAATATAATTTATTTATTTGACAGATTTATTTAAATTTATGAAGCATTGCATTCTTAAAACAAATATTTAACATTTTCTGTACTTTAAGAACTGAAAATTCCAATTGTCTACTTTAAAAGTCGAATTTGTTAACTATATGTGGTTTTGTGAATAAGTCTATGGATTGATATTTAAACTTGTAATAAATTAAAGTTACTTTTATATTATATTACACCTCCCTGAAATGTTGAAATGTTGAAAAGTTTTGTCTTCTCATGAGATATTAAATTGTTTGAAATTGTTATTGTTGCCTAATTTTTGACAAAATTTATGTGTTTTCTTTCTTCTTTATATATAAATCATATAAAACCTTCCTTTAACCATAAAACTTGATTTATTATTATTGTCGTTGTTATAAATTATGCCTTTACAACTAATTGTGTTTTAATCTCTTACTTCTTTATGCACCATGAGAGAACTCTTGTACTGAAGTTCTCCTTAATTCATCAATGAATCTAATTTAGTCACCGTCTAAGGATTCATACAACTTGAAATTTCAATCCTTTTTATCAATACTTTTGATATACCTTAACATTCTTTTTGCTACTCTTAAATGAATTCCACTAGTACAGTGTAATAATCAAGACAAGAGACTTATACTAAATAGAATGCCTAACTTTGATATAGTAAAATACATCAGGCATCCAATCAAGCTTTTATAATGACCTTCATCAATTCTACCAAGATCATCTTCCTATCTTAACTTCTCTTGTTAAGTCATTAGTGTGCTTATTATTTTGCACTCCTCCGTATAAAATTTTTAAAGTAGTTTTTGTGTTATTATTTTGGCAAATGAATACTTTATTATATTTTTATTTCAAAAGATAGATCATAAGACAAAGATTTGCCAATTAAAAAATCTGCATCATTTCTTCGTTTAAATCCTTAACTAGCTTTGTATTATTTTTTGTCACCAAAAGATCATCATCAACATAAGTGCTTATTATGAGAAAGTCATTGCTCTTGTGTTTCACACCAAAAGGGTACTCAAATAAACTTTTTACAAAGCTTAGGCTTTATTCATTAAAAAAGAGGCTTAGGTTTTAACAAATATTCATTTATCTTATTATACTAGGTTATTAGCGCTTGTTTTAGGCTATAGAGAGTCTTTTTTTAGGTAAACTTTATCTTCTTTACCTTGCCTCACAAATCTCTTTGGCTGATCCATATATATTATTTCTTGTAATACATCATTTAAAAAGGCTAATTTGACAGTTAACTGAAATACTTCTCAAGCTTTTATGTTGTCATTTCTATTTGTAATCTAATTATGTCTAATCTAACAACATAAGCAAAAGTGTTATAATATTTGTGCATACCCTTTAACTACAAGCCTATCCTTGTATTTATTGGTGGAATAATTCGCATTAGGCCTTATTTTGAGCACATTTTTCACTTTAATGACTTTTCTATCTTTAGGTTAGTCAACCAAATCTCTGATTTTATTTTTTCAAACCATGAACATCTCCTTCTTTATTTCTTTCTTCTGTTTTAAGTATTTAAATTCTTCTGTATGGATAGTAAGTTTGTATATTGCCATATTACATTTCTAATAGATATATAAAAGTAGCTTTGTAACTTTAATTAAAGGGTCATCTTCTTAACTTTTTTTGCCATTGATATGTTATTTACTCTTAAGGAAAACTGTCTTTTAGATCTTGTGAGGATTCACTTGTCTTATTGCTCGTCCTTGTTAAATTGTATAACTTTAGTAATGGTCATTTTTTTTCTATTTATGGATGATACACTTTGTAGCCTCTTGAAACTAAACTACAAACTATAGAGATAATTAGAATGCCTTCTTATCAAGTTTTTCACTCTTACTTATGAAAATTTTTAAAAATCTATAGTGAAATACTTTAAGAAAGTTTAGTGAAGGTTTACACCCATTTCAAGTCTCAAATGAAGTTTTATCTTCTAAAGGCTTAGGTGGAAGTTAATCTAACATAAACAATTTTATGTTAGTTGCCTCTATTCAAGATCTTTAGGCATCTCCTAATGCAACATTTATATGGCCATCTTCATTACCGATTTATTTTTTTCTCCAAATTTATTTTATTTCAAGCTATGAGCTAATGTTTAATGTCAAATTCTTTGCAAATTAAATTAAACTATTAAGGTATACTCCTTTTTGTTATCAGGCCTTAGAAATTGAATCTTGCATCCACTTAGATTTTTCATTATTTCTTGCATCCACTTAGATTTTTCATTATTTTCTTGAAATTTTAAAAATACTATATCCACTTCTAACTTGAATCTTAAGAAAAGTCCATAACATTCTTATAAAATACCCAACAAATATATAGTATAGACTACCTTATAATGATGGGATTTTTTGAGGTCGTATCACAACTTTGTGATTTAGTTGCAACTTTCAAACGGCTTTCAAAGTTGATTTCGGAAATAACATCCTATTTTGTTTATCAAATCGAAAAGCATTACAATTTAGGAAATAATTAACAAGCATTAGTAAACCTCTTTTCATGATCTTCTCTATTTTCATCATTTCTTGAAGATGGAAATGCCCAAGTCTCTTATGCCAAATTTTTATGGTGCTAAAGCCAAAAATTTTAATGCTAACTTCATTGTAATAAATTGTTTAGTCTTCCTTTGTTGAATCAAATGAGAAGCTTTTATCTCATTTTAACCGTTAAAATCTCCTAATCAATAATAATATAGATAATGTAATGTTAATCTTTAAAGGACGCTTTGAATACTTATTCTATTAGTTAATCCATACTCAACAAGTTTTGGTCAAAATTAAGTACATTATAAAGAATTTATGAAATTTTTTAAACTTATCTTAGTCATGATGATTCCTTTCCTTTTGCAAGAATATAGTCGTCATTCCAACCTTTATGATTCTACTTTTAATATTGGAAGACAATTTAGTTAATTTTGTCTTAAGTTATGTAGTTTCTACAACCATTATCAATAAGGTAACATTGTAAAAAATTCCTGGTTGAAAAACATGTCTCCTTAAAAGTTCAGTCTTCTTTATCTTGATTGATAACTTGGGCATCTACTTTATGCATTTGAAAATTGCTTTTACAAATCATAACTTCATATCCAAGCTAATAGCATTTACTACACTTTGCATTTTGTTTCTTTTAGCATTTGAATGGTGAATGACTTAGTTTATTGTAGTATTGAGAAGGTGGGTAATTTCTCTTTGAGTTCCTTGTTGGACCAATGGTGGTTGACAAATTAAATCCCTTTATGTTTTGGTAATAATAAAATATCTAGAAATAGTTAAGAAATTATTTCAGGTATTATTCAATGAAAGGATTGAGCAAATCAAGATTAACAAATGTCTAATCAATGAGGAATCAAGTTGGGAGTTATCTTCTAAGTAAAAATGGCATAAAGCTTAAGGATTATAAAGGATTTGGTAATACAAGTCGACTTACATCAAGGTCTAATATAACAAGTTAACTAGAGCAAGACAAGTCGACTTATATATGAAGATGATTAAGACAAGTCGCTTTATAGCACACAAGTCGACTTATCGAAGACAACAAGTCGACTTATACAACACAAGTCGACTTATTGGAGAGCGGATTTACAATTTTTACGTAAATGGTTGAAACAAGTCGACTTATTCATTTGACAAGTCGACTTATGGATGCACAGATTCAGCTCCAACGGTCCAATTTGCTAAAAATGGAATGAAGATTATCAAGGAACGACTATATCCAATTAAGCAACGGCTAGAAGAGCTCCAACAGCTATATTTCTTCAAGTATAAATAGAGGATGATGGAAGAAGAGTTTACATAAGTTCTACAAGTCTAAATACTCTTATATTGCTTCAAATTGCTCACTATTGCTCTTATTTTGTTACAAATTGTATTGAGCATTTGTTCTTCAATCTTTGTATTGTTTTGTTACAATTTGAGTGACGAGTGAAAAGGTCACGTGAGGTAGGATTTGTGTCGGAAGACAAATCGAGTGTAAAAGGTTACTTGAGTCGAAATTCAAGTGGCATTGTAAAAAGTTCACACTCAACTACAAAGTGTGCAATAAAGTGGTTGACAAAATCCTAAGTGGGAGCTTAGGTAGAGGACGTAGGTCTTAACACCGAACCTCTATAAAAACAAGTGTTTGATCTTCTTCCCTACACTTTTCAATTAAGTTTATCTAAATTGTTTTTGTGTGTTTTAACTTCTGATTTTCTTGAAGAAATTTTCAAAGAATTTTTAAGATCTATTCAACCCCCCCTTCTAGATCACTTACAATTGGTATCGAGCGTATATCGGGATGGCACACAACAACCTAGTGGAAGAAGGTAACACTAATAACCGCCCTCCCTTGTTTAATGGCTCTAACTATTCATCATGGAAAAATCCTATGAAGTATCATATTATAAGCGAGGAGTTGAATACCGAAGATCATTATCTTGGACTTCAAGCCCTCTAAAAGAAAATGGTGAGTTGAAAACAAAGTCGAGTATGATGATAACGATTGAGGCAAGCGACATCAACGCTAAAGCTATGAAGTCGATATATTATGCATTAACGGTTGAGGAAAGAAACCGGTAAATTCTCGCACCAACGCCAAGGAAATGTGGGAGAGACTTCGAGTTACTCATGAAGGGACAAATCAAGTCGGAGACAAAATCAACACGCTTCTTCACGACTACGAGATGTTCGTCATGAAGGAAGGTGAGTCAATTTCTACAATGCTTAACCGTTTTATAGATATCATAAATGGATTAGGCAACCTGGGAAAGCACATGACGGATAGCGAGAAAGTGAAGAAGATTCTTCGTTCACTGCCGAAGGAATGAGATTCTCAAGTCACCGCAATTATGGAGTCAAAGGATCTCAACCATCTGGAATTCAACGCTTTGGTGGGATCACTCATCAACTATGAGATTATTCTCAAATCCAGAGGAGGTAGAGGTAAGCCTAAAAAATCTATTGCTTTTAAAGCTAACACTTCTTTTGTTGATGAAAGTGATGAGGAATTAGATGAAGACGAGGAAGACGAAGAAATTGCTATGTACGCTAGAAATTTAAGAAAGTTCAAGGGACTTCTCAAAAATCGAAGGAAAGAATTAAATGGCGGAAAACAGGTAGAAAGGAAGAGGTTTGGCGCGGAAAGAAAATCAAAAGGCTATGATGAAAAGAAAGGCAACGAAGAATGTTGGAGATGTGGAAAACGGGGACATCTCGCAAGAGAATGCAAAAGCTCATCATCAACATCAAACTTTCAGAAAAATGACAAATACGACAAAGGTAAAAGGAAAACTAGCCTGGTGGCAACTTGGAGTGATGAAGATGATACATATCAAAGTGATGATGAAAACAACCTGACACTTATGGCAAAAAGTGATGATGAAAATGAGGTAAATTTCAATGACCAAGATTTAAGAGATTCTTTTGATGCTTTGCAAGCTGATTTTGAAGAAGCCATTGAGATTAACAAAAAATTAAGAAAGAAAATACGTGAATTGGTTGCTGAAAATAGTGCCTTACATGAAACGATTGATGATTTAGATAGTTCGAAAGAAGATCATTCTGCATGTTTTATTGAAAAAGAAAATCTTATTTGTGAGCTTAATAGACTTAGAAAGAATTTTCATATGTGGTTGGAAAATTCGCAAATGGAAACGTAACAGCTTGAAAATTGTTATCGCTACAAAGATATTCCATTTCTAAACATGGATTAGGTTATGATCCTTTTGATAGAGATTGCTCTTTAATTTCCAAATTTACTAAGGATGGAAAAATCGCTCAATGTGCTAGATGTTTGAAAGATGGTCACATAGAAATTACTGCAAGAGTACTAGAAGATGTGTTAAGATTAAGAAAATTTGGGTTATTAAAGGCACAACACCACCTAATGTGGTTTATATGGCTAACCAATATGGACCCAAAATGGCTTGGGTACCTATAAGAAGAAAGAACGTTGATATCAGAGGTACAAAGAGGATGAAAGGCCGTCAAGCACTTGGTACATCGACAATGGATGTTCGAGACACATGAGTGGGGACAAGAACCTTTATGAAATCAAACCAAAAATCAAGGTTATGTCACCTTCGGAGACAACAACAAAGGTAAGGTCATTGAAATTGGTAAAGTGGGTAAGGAACCTTGCCAACCATTGACAATATTTTGCTAGTTGATGGGTTGAAACATAACCGCTAAGTGTGTCTCAACTTTGTGATATGAATTATATTGTATCATTTGAATCATCACATTGCCTAGTTAAGAAGGATGATCATGTTGCCTTTATTGGTTTGAGACATGGGAACACATACATTGTTGATTTGCATGATGATAGTTCATTCAATGAAAATGCTGGTGACACTAGAAGAAAATGCATTTTATGGCATAGAAAATTAGGACATGCACCATTGCCTTTAATTTCTAAGCTCTCAAAGAATGACATTGTAAGAGGTTTGCCTAAGATTAAATTTGTTAAAGATCATTTGTGTGAGTCCTGTTTGAAAGGCAAACATGTTAGAGAATCTTTCAAACCAAAGAAAGAAATTTGCACATCTAGAATTCTTGAACTGTGCATATGGATTTGATTGGACCTTCTAGGCATGCTAGTCTTAGTGGAAAATTATATGTACTTGTGATTGTAGATGATTTCTCTAGATTTACTTGGGTAAGATTTCTTGCGAATAAAAATGATGCCGTTAATGA
Organism: Erythroxylum novogranatense; assembly: GCA_029891385.1. Lineage (NCBI taxonomy): Eukaryota > Viridiplantae > Streptophyta > Magnoliopsida > Malpighiales > Erythroxylaceae > Erythroxylum > Erythroxylum novogranatense. Next base: position 24,309,923 of record CM057230.1, on the reverse strand, counting down.
ATTTACCAAGTGGTGTAGATTGGTTCAAAATGAGAAAAATTTGTCTATCGTTGCAATTAGAACCAATCATGGAGGAGAATTCGAATGTGAACCTTTCGAAAGTCTTTGCGACAAATACATAATGGAACATAATTTCTCGACACCAAGGAATCCACAACAAAATGATGTAGTAGAAAGGAAAAATCGCTCACTTGAAGAAATGAGCAGGACTATGCTAAATGAGTACAATCTTCCTAAATCATTTTGGGCAGAGGAGGCCAACACCGCCGCTACGTCATCAACCGGTGCACTTACGAAGAGAAAAATAAGACACCTTACGAGCTATGGAAAGGTAAGAAACCTAATATCTCTTATTTTCATCCTTTTGGTTGTAAAGTTTTATTCATAATAATGGAAAGAGCAATTTAGGAAAATTCACTCTAAATCCGATATTGGTGTGTTTATTGGTTATTCTCAAACTAGTAAGGCTTTTAGAGTTTATAATAATAGACTAAATGTGTTGAAGAAAGTATTCATGTCAAATTTGATGAAATAATTTCACCCCGAGAAAGGTTTGTTTTGATGATGATGCAGAAGTTCGTAATAAAGTTGAAGAAATTGAATCCAAGATTGAGGAATTGAAGCTAAACGAAGAAAAACATGTACCGACATTAAATCATGGGCAAAAGCAAAGAATCATCCTATGGAGCAAGTCATTGGAGATTTAAATGTTGGTGTAAGAACTAGGAGAAATATCTATGAGAATATGAATAATTCAGCTTTCATTTCGTTGGTAGAACCCAAGAATATGAAGAAGCACTTAAAGATAAAACCGGCTTTTAGCTATGCAAGAGGAGCTTAATCGGTTCAAGCAAAATGATGTTTGGGATTTGGTAGCTCCACCAGAGAACAAGACCATCATTGAGTCAAATGGGTAAATCGGATAAAGTATGATGAGAATGGTGAAGCGGTTAAAATAAATCAAGGCTAGTGGCTCAAGGATTTTATCAAGAAGAAGGCCTTGATTACAATGAGACATATGCTCCTGTGGCTCGTTTGGAGGCAATTAGGCTACTATGTGCATTCGCGTCTCATAAAAGGATCAAATTAAATCAAATGGACGTCAAGAGCGCATTTCTAAATGGGTATATTCAAAAGGAAGTCTATGTCAAACAACCGCCGGGATTTGAAGATCATGAGCATCCGGATTACGTCTACAAACTCAAGAAGGCACTTTATGGACTAAAGCAAGCACCTAGAGCATGGTATGAGAGGTTAAGTGCTTTTCTAACTCAACATGGATATGTTCTTGGTAAGATAGATAATACTTTGTTTATTAAATATGTTGGTAATGATATGCTTATTTGTCAAATTTATGTTGATGACATTGTGTTTGGTGCCACTAATGAATTTTTGTGCAAAGAATTTAGTGATTTAATGCAAGGTGAGTTTGAAATGAGTATGATGGGAGAACTCAAGTTCTTTCTTGGATTGCAAATCAAGCAACACAAAAATGGCAATTTCATCCACCAATCAAAGTATACCAAGGAACTTCTTAAGAAGTTTAAAATGGATGGATGCAAAGTGGCAGCAACACCAATGACGACAAATCTGGTCTTGGAAAAACATGAAAATGAAGAAGACGTTGATCAAAAACTCTATAGAGGTATGATCGGCTCTCTTTTGTATTTAACTGCTTCTAGACCTGATATAATGTTTGTCACATGTCTTTGTGCTAGATTTCAATCTTGTCCTAAGATTTCTCATTTGAGTGCTTGTAAAAGAATTTTTAGATATTTGAGTAGAACTATTAATCATGGTTTATGATATCCTAGTTGTGATTCATTTGATTTGTTTGCTTATAGTGATGCTGATCATGGTGGCTGTAGAATTGATAGAAAAAGTACTAGTGGATTATGTCATTTCAGATCATCTTTGATATCTTGGGCTAGTAAAAGCAAGTTAGTGTAGCCATTTCACCGCTGAATCAATACGTAGCAATTTGGGAGTGCTTGTGCCCAAGTTCTTTGGATTAAACATCAATTGCTTGATTATGGTATTGTAGTTAAAACATTCCTATCTATTGTGATAATACCAGTGCTATTTGTTTGAGTAAAATCCTATATTGCATAGTAGAACAAAGCACATTGAAATTAGACATCATTTTATTCGTGATCATTGTTTGAAAGGTGACATTGTTTTGAAACATGTTTCGTCTAGTGATCAATTGGCTGACATTTTTACTAAACCTCTTAAGGAAGATGTGTTTGTGAATATTAAATTAAGGTTAGGCATGTGTGATTTAAATTCCTTTGGTTGAATTTGATTTTGCTACATTAAATGGTCAAAATTTGAGGCAAAAGTGCAATCACATCCGAAGATACATTCATCGTGTTGGTTACTTGGGCTAAATAAGTGACTTATTTGGAGTTTTGGACATACCTTCTATGACTTGACCATTAGCAAGTCGACTTATGTTTGGTTTTTAATCTTCATTAATCTTCATTTCTCTATTGATTTTTGATTATGACAAAAAGGGGGAGTAAGATTGAAATTGATATTTGATTAAGGGGGAGTAAAAATTTCAATGATTTGTGCTTTTATTAATTTCTATTTTAATCATTGTTTTATAAATTAAGGGGGAGACAACCTAACCATCAAGACAAGGGAAACCTTGATCAAATTTTATGTCTTTCAATTTTCTTGTCAATTTCTAAATATTTTGTCATTATCAAAAAGGGGGAGATTGTTGGACCAATGGTGGTTGACAAATTAAATCCCTTTATGTTTTGATAATAATAAAATATCTAGAAATAGTTAAGAAATTATTTCAGGTATTATTCAATGAAAGGATTGAGCAAATCAAGATGAGCAAGTGTCTAATCAATGAGGAATCAAGTTGGGAGTTATATTCTAAGTAAAAATGGCATAAAGCTTAAGGATTATAAAGGATTTGGTAATACAAGTCGACTTACATCAAGGTCTGAATATAACAAGTTAACTAGAGCAGTACAACTCGACTTATATATGAAGATGTATTAAGACAAGTCGTCTTATAGCACACAAGTCAACTTATCGAAGACAACAAGTCGACTTATACAGCACAAGTTGACTTATTGGAGAGCGGAGTTACAATTTTTACGTAAATGGTTGAAACAAGTTGACTTATTCATTCGACAAGTCGACTTATGGATGCATGATTCAACTCCAATGGTCCAATTTGCTAAAATGGAATGGAGATTATCAAGAACCACTATATCCAATTAAACGGCTAGAAGAGCTCCAACAGCTATATTTCTTCAAGTATAAATAGAGGATGATGGAAGAAGAGTTTACATAAGTTCTACAAGTCTAAATACTCTTATATTGCTTCAAATTGCTCACTATTGCTCTTATTTTGCTACAAATTGTATTGAGCATTTGTTCTTCAATCTTTGTATTGTTTTGTTACAATTTGAGTGACGAGTGAAAAGGTCACGTGAGGTAGGATGGCGTTGTAAAAGTTCACACTCAACTACAAAGTGTGCAATAAAGTGGAAGACAAATCAAGTCTTCTTCCTACACTTTTCAATTAAGTTTATCTAAAGGTTACAAAGAATTTTGAGTCGACTTAATTATGAGAGCGGAGTTACAATTTTACGTAAATGGTTGAAACAAGTTGACTTATTCATTCGACAAGCGATTCAACTCCAATGTAAAATGGAAAGTTCACTATATCAACTACAAAGTATGCTAATAAAGTGGAAGAAGAGTATAAGTTCTACAAGTCTAAATACTCTTATATTGCTTCAAATTGCTCACTATTGCTCTTATTTTGCTACAAAAATGTTCTCAATCTTTGTATTGTTTTGGAGCTTAGGTCACGAGGATTGTGTTGGGAAGACAAATCGAGTGTAAAAGGTGAGTTTAATTTTGTAAAAGTTCACACTCAATCTCTATGACAAAACAAGTGTTTGGTCTTCTTCCTACACTTTTCAATTAAGTTTATCTAAATTGTTTTGTGTGCTTTAACTTCTGATTTTTTTGTAGAAATTTTCAAAGAATTTTTAAGATCTATTCAACCCCCTTCTAGATCACTTACATTCCTAACCTTTCTTTGGATCTATTTATTTGCAAAGTTTGTTCTTTATAACTCCTAATTTTTCCTGTAATGTTTTTTCTTGTTCTTTCAAACTTTCTAATGGTTGGCTAGTAAGATTACTTTAACCATACTATCTTAACTCGTAACTTTCTATTGTTCTTAGATTTATAAGTAATTAATAGCTTTGCCAAGGTGGTTTTAGACATATCCTTTGTGTTCTTTAAGGTGCTTATAGCTGCTTCATATCTTGCAGACGTCATTACTAGAATTTTCTTTATAATTATAGAATCCTTAAGTTTAATCCAAGTAACCTTACATTTTGACAATGCCAAACATTTTATCTATATATTCTTTGATTATCTCAAACTCTTTCATCTTTTCTAACTTCAATTTCCTTATTAAAATTAGCATCTACATGCTTTGTATGCTTTCACCTCCTTTATATTTTCCTTTAGATAATCCCAAACTTTTTTCTAATTTTGAGAGACAAGATTTTTATGAAAATGGTTATTGAAATAGCAACAAATAGACATGCTTTGACCTTTTAATTATTAGTTCTTCTTTACTTGTAACTTTTGATTTGGGCATTGTAGGATTTTTGGACATAAGAGGAACTTTGTATTCCTCTTTTATTGGCTTCTCAAAGATCTAAAGCCTTTAGGTAGGTTTTGATTCTATTGCCCAAAGTTGATATTTTTCTCCATTAAAGCTGGGAGGAGGAATTTGTGAAATTTTGACTTTAATTTATATTTAACATATTCCTTAAAAAGAGGGTTGTAATACCACATTGTAGGTTTGAGAGATGAAAAGCATAATCAAATTGAAAGAAGAAGAAGAAAATACCAAGTTTAAAATGAAAAAGATAAATAATGCAATAAAATAATTTTACATCTTTTTATCAATCATCCTTTGCATTTATAACACTTGGAATAATTAATAGAAAATTAATAAAATTTGAAATTCTATAAAATTTAAGTCATGCTCCACAAAATCATAAATATACTAACTATTTGTAAAGAATATGTATAACTTATCAACTAAAAGTATCAATATTTTAAAATGGGACCGAACATCAAATTTTATGAGATAAAATATTTAAGTTTAAAGGTTCTATTAGTACTAGATTGTTACAAAACTTATATATAGTAAATAAAAGGAGATTAAAGACTTTTAGGTTAAAATCTAAAGAAGAAAGAGAAGGAAACATTACAACTCTCCCATGTAGTTTGGTTGAACTTTTAAAAGTTTGCTATAACTTGGAAGTGGAGATAAGTGTTAAGAAACCAGACAATATTATCCTACAAATTCATTATTTCATCTATCAGAAGGGCCATAACAATGCCACCTATATGATGAAGAGTAATAAATACCAAAATATAATTTTATTTCTTAATGCTTCAAAAGTTTCCTTAACTGAAAAAAAAAACCTAACTGAAATGTAAAATGGTGAATATCCTTTCAAATGTCTAACTATAGTTAAAGCTCGCAAAGGGTGTCCACAAGTGCACTATCTACTTTTTATTAATTATAAGGCTAGCTCTAATCATTTCCTCATACAAAAGTAAGTGCTCCTAATGATCTTCTTTTTGTAGACAATCCCAATATCATTGTTGTGTAAATGACTATATTCATTACAAGAATCTTCTTACTGTTAGTTTATATCTTTACAACCACTCAATTGGTTGCAATTTAAAGTATGACATTATTATTTTAATTAACAAAGGCACATTAATTTTATCTTTACGTATTTTGTTAATCATATTTGATGTTTTAATGTTAAAAGTAAAAAAACTCTAGAATAATTATTATGTCATTGAAATTATAATAAGTTTATAATTGTGATATTTAATTTATATTTATGTTTTATTTCTAAATTGTTTTAATTATAACTTTATCAAGGCCAAATATTAGTGAAATGGTAAAATTAACATACGTTATATTTCTTTCTTATGATGAAAGTAATTAATTTCAAAGTAGAGATAATTGAATAAATATATAGGTACTTCTTAGAAAATAAGTTCACCGAATCGACTTGATTACGAGGATTCAAAATGGAATATTATTTGTGAGTTATAGATTTGCTCTTTATAAAAGTTTTATAATTGATCCTTAAACTTAAAATTACTTGAGATCTCTCGATAAGAATTATTATATTTTGATCCTACTTATGACCTATTCTCTTTAAGATAGGTAAGTAAGTAGTATTTGAATATAGTATCAATTATATAGAGATAACTTAGTAAGTCAATAAAGAATTTATCAATGTAAAGTAATTACGAAGAATTTTCTATTATTCTTGATTAGTAATGATTTAAGAAATTCTCTAGCTATAGTGAATTGAGATTTGAAAAATATTTTTAAATATCAATCAATTACTAATTAACAACAATGAATATGGTTAGATTTAAATAGAGTGAACGTTAATTTCATACATTATGTCCAATTGGAATATTTAATGATTAAATTATATATTATAACTATGGATATATAAGTTGAATGAAACTACTTTTGACATTTAGGCCGGCTTGATACATCCATGGGATTGATGGAGTCGATATTCTTTCTAATTTAATGTGGGCATCTCAACGAACATACCATATATGGATAGATGAGCCCACATATGAAAGATTGAACAAAAGATCGAAGATAAGGCTTTCTATATAGATATATTCTAACACCGACGACTTGTGTCCTGCGCTTCAATAATAATTTAGGAGTAAGCGCTATAGCTTGTTTCAAATATTCAGCGGCTTAGTTAAATATTTCGAGTGGTCTATTCTCCTCGATCAAAATAAAAATAGGTGCGTAATTTCCTTTCCTTAAAATCATACTTGAGGGTTTCCTACCCTTTATGACTATTGTCAACATAATAAAAACATAATGATTTACACAAAAAGAGCAATTTAAAAGAAAAATTATTTTGAATTAAGTTGGACTTAATTATTATATTTAATAAATTTCAAAAACAAATATGAGATATTTGATTTTATTATAATTAAAATTAAAAGTTGGAAAGAAATGATCTTATACTATTTTTATAAATAAGAAAAAGACATTATAGATCTAACACTCCTATTTTTCCTCTTAAATTATTTGGGTTCCTTTTTCTAAGTGAAACACATGAATAAGGTACATTTGATAGTCTAAGAAGAAAACTTCTATAAAAATTCGAATAAGGAGCATTTCAACTTTTATTTACAATTTGTATTTTCAAATTATTTAATTAAAGAGATTATATTGGGAAATTTTTAAAAATTATTTTTTGCTCCCCTCATGATTTGACCATGGTTAATTTCCCGTTCCGGCCTTGTAAATATCATCAATCAAAGCTCCATAGGTGTGAACATTAGTAGCAATACCTCTTTTTAATCATTTCATCAAATAACATAAATTCCAACAAATAGTTAAAGTATAAACATGAATATCTAATTCTACTTTCCTTTGAAACACCTCAATTAAATACTTTCAAGAGCTTGCAGGGATGGCTTTATCCAATAATCTTAAGAGTTTTGAATTGGACATTCAAGAAACTGCTATGAATTTTTTAGGCTGAGAAATTGAGACTATTTCTTCCTTTGCTCTATCTAGCAATTATCTTTACAGTCCTTTCTCTATATAACTAGTTAGGGTAACTGCATTAATAAAAAGAAATCTACCACACAATAGGTTTTTAACAAATTAAAACAAATGGTTAAGTGGTTAGTTCCCATTATTTTAATATGGTTAAACTGGTTGATATTTAGCACAAGGATATTGAAACTTTTGTTTAACACGCACTCTTAAGCCAGATCATCTCAGCAGAAAGAAACATACCCAAATGTTTAGATACTAGTCGAGGACATATAAATCACGGTGTAAATTAAAGAAATCATCTGTCAGGTAAAGTAAACAATAAAGTAAAAAATGCAGCGTCGTTTTGTAGTTGACGTAAATGGCAAGTCATTATTCTCATTAGTCTCATTGACAGTGAACATATTATTTAATGGAGGGCAAGGCGTAAGTGAACATATCTCCCTGTAAAGGGATGATTCGCGCGCACACATCTATTTAACAAGTTTCACACAGCTGTAAGGCTCACTTTAATTCCTTCTTAACAAAGTCTTGATTTGAAGCTCTAGCTAGTTACGACTTTAATATCAGTTGAATACCGGCGCAAGGCAACAGCAACAAGTGCCAAGCCCCGAGGGAAATGAATAGACTACTTGTGTCTGCGTATGCATCAAACCCTCATCTGCGTATGGGCTTAAGCCGATGTATATGTTTGGTTTATATAGTTTCACATGTTTCATCTTCACCATCATCATATCACCTAGTCTAAAATTTCGCAATGAAGCAGGATCTGGAGAGGTTCGATAGTACGCAGCCTTACCCCTACATAATAGAGAGGTTGTTTCCGGTGGACTCGCATACAAATAAGACAATATAAGAATGATGTGGTATACAGGAAAATAAATAAATAAAAATAAAATACCTGAAAGAGAATAGATCTGCGAGAACCTAGTAGTATACAAATTTCATCCCTCTTTGCCACTCATTGAGTAAGGGGATTGGGTCACTAGAACAGTTAATCCTTTACCCTTATCCGATCACGTCAAGCTATTCTATTATGAGCAACGACCTTATTAAGGGCTAACTTTGACATATCCGCCTTGATCACTTCCCGCCAATTCTTGTACGGCCTCCCTCTCCTCCTCTTATAGTCACTAAGTGTTATGCCCTCACAACTCCGTACTGGAGCATCGGAGGACCTCCTCCGCACATGCCCATACCACCTAAGCCTAGTCTCTCTCAACTTGTCTGCAAGGTTGGCTACCCGAAGTCTCTCTCTCACTACCCAATTTCTAACTTTATCTCTCCTGGAAAAACCACACATCCACCTAAGCATACGCATTTCAGCTACCAATGTAGCGCCCCCTCACCGTAGGGTACACATCGGGAAACCTAAAGGTCGCTCCGATACGTATCCCACGATAAAGGTGCACCACCAGAACATTTTCCTTAATAATCCACATGACATCGCAATAATTTAAAACCATAACACAACACGATATCAGAAACCACTAAATTTTAAAATCATAATATCAATCACATACAGTCATCCAATAACAGAATAGACAAGTCTATCGGTCCCCGAACAAAACCAAAAGGAAGCGACACAAGCATCTATCCTAAGTCATCCTCAAAATCCAACCCGGTGACCGACACTGTGTGCTATCGCGCTTCCCGCCAAAGACGTCAAGACATAAGGAAAAAGGCTATCTCCTGAGCTAGGGTCTACTCTATCGATCTGAAAAATTAGATGCAATTTTGGGTGAGTTTATGAACTCGGTGAGAAACCATCATCGATGGTTCACTCAAATCATGCATTACGCAAATTCAAGACAAAGACAAAGACAAGAATATTCAATTAATAAATTATATAACTATTTACGATGAGTCATAACGATTTGTGATGCTCGCGAATAATTTACGATAGCATAGAACGCTTTACGTGATCACATCACAATTTACAAGAAATCATGGCATCACACGATTCAAGAATCATCACACAATGTGGCAATTCAATCAATCATGTATATAATGCATATGAGACTCTTTCCGCTTATTCAAGACAGCCCAAGTGCTCATCGGTGTTCGATGGGGGCGCTGTGATTTCTCCCGGGCTAGGCCCGCCAAGATAAAGATTCGAGCTCGAGGCTCTTTTCAAAGTGATAATAGCAACTGGGTCACATTCCATTATCCGATCATGCATTTATACATGCAATGCAAATGTTTAGTAATTCAGTATTCAGTGATTCGGTGTATGGCTATAAAAGCCCAGTATTGTATTTCCCAATGTCATACAGTAATCCAGTCCAATACATAGTTCATTCCAAAGATCAAGAGAAACATGTCATTCGATCATGTACATTTCGACATTTCAGTAATCATGCAATTTCACATTCTAATACAGTAGAGGCATACCATCCGATCATGTATATTTCAGAAATCATACAGTTTCACATTTGGCAAGTAATTCACGTTGAGCATTTAAACAGTCAAGAATTTGAGAAACCAACTAGGTTACTCACCTGTAACTTCCGAGCTACTGCCTGGAAGTTCCAGCAATGTTCGTGAAACGACGATCCAACGGTGCCTCTATAACAGTAAAAATACAGTCTCATTACTAGATGCTCAATTAAATAGTTCAGTAATGCATATGTCTCTAGTGAAATGATGTACAATGCATGTTCACGATTTTCCCGGCGCTAAAACCCAATTTATAACTCTTATATCCCAATCTAACTCTTCGCTCAATTGAATAATTGATCCAATCCTATAATTCGGTTCAATTTCCTCAATTCATAATCCCCATAGTAATTTCCTATTCATCGGGTCAAAACCTCTATTGAAAATCCCAATTAAACTCCAATTGTCTCTATTCAGTATTTAGGTCACACTATGAACCATAATCGACCTTATTTTCTATAAATCAATGTCACTTAAATCAATTCTAATTCCTATAATTATCCTCAATTGTAGACCTCTTTCTCTAGTTCATAACGAATCAGGAATCACCTCAATCGGAGGTCTATACCATAAATTATGCCCAATATACTAACAATCATCCCTTTAGAATCGCCATCTTCGTCGCGACCTACGTCCATTGTCATGACGATATAAGTGGCCTTCAAGGCGTCGTCCTCTTCGCTTCGTCCCGACGAAGTTGAAGGCTCGTCGCGACGATCTCCAGCGCTTCGCCGCACCGCCTCTGCACTAGTCGCGGCGAACACTAAATTTATTCGCCGCGGCGAGGCACGTCAGACGTCGCGACGTGCGACCGCGCCACCTTCTTCTTCGATCGATTTTCCACCATTAATGCTATTTAAAACCTCCATTAACACTCTAACCACTCAATCTAACCCAATAAATGCCATAAATACTTGAAACAACTACTAATAACAACTTTAAAGCCTTAAACACTTACCAATCACGCTCAAATCCACAAATCTCTAAGAATCGCCGTAAGCCCTAAATCTTTCAAACTCCACGATAACTCACTCCAATCCTTCTCAACCTTCATCAATCACAATAAATCAGTTAGGCTAGCACAATGAGAAGAAACCATAAGGAAGAATCGATGAAACTCACCAATAGGGAAGAAATCGAAATCACCGTGGAGAAGGGAGAAGAAGAAAAACGTTAATGCCTTAGGTAACTTTCCCAAATCTCAAACCTAGGCTATATATAGACCTAAGTCTTCAAATCAGTCCAAATTTCAGTCTCTAAATTTCAATGGCTCACATTTTAATTCCCTAACAGTATAACCCTAATATTTCCTTTGCCATTGGACAATTATTTCAAGATTTATCAAATAATCGATCATCACTCCAAAATTTCCTATCCGAGCATTTCTCCCGAATTTCCCGAATATTTCTCATAGACCACTATCAGTTGCCAATCACTCTTAGACTATTCTAAATCAGTCATTCGAGCTCACTTACTCTTAATTCTTCAATCAATTACAATCCAATACCCAAATACCACAATCCAATCGATTCTTATTCACAATTAAGTCGGAAAATCATGAATGCATGTACCTATGTATAAATGCATATGCAATAAACTGTTCCTCTATAATCGAGGCCAAGAATATGCTCAATCGGTGAATGCAATGAAACCTATCGCCTAACCTGTAATTACCAAAATACCCTTGCTATCAGTAACGGGATGTTACAACCAACAACTGTCTTATATGCATACGCTTAGTAGGCCAACACTCCGCCCCATATAACATGGTTGGACGAATCACCGTTTTATAAAACTTCCTCTTAAGTTTTAAAGGAATCTTCTTGTCACATAAAATTCCTGATGCACTTCGCCATTTGTTCCAGCCTGATCTAATACGATGTACAATATCAACATCGATCTTACCATCACTCTGAATGACAGACCGATAACCTGTATATAGTACTATAGCCAATTTTAAGGTATTCCTTTTTTTTTACATAAAAGGAAAAGGAAACAACGAAGCTAAATGAGTCGGGGAAAATAGATTCCCGACAGATCCTCAATGAGGAATCTATGGCACCCTAAAGATGGTACATCAAAATAAATGACTTCAATGTCGTCCAGATCGGCTGAGGCATGAGCCACCCACACATCTGCTCTCTCTAAGATATGGCGATGAACAATGCACCGATTCGTGGAGGAGCTCCCGTATACCCCTAACGAGAGGGATGTTTGATTGAGAACGGGAGGACACAGAGGACAAGAGCTAGTGCACCTCCAACGAGTCCACTTCCAGCTCGATCCGATGGAAGCCCAAACGCCAAGCGAAGGAGAGACCTGTGTAGACTGCCCAGAGTTCCGTTGCCTGATGCTGAGCACCAACCAATGAGCTGGGAGAACCCACCTCGCCAACTGCCATCACTATCGCGTAGAAGACCGCCTGCCGAAGTCGTGAGATGAGTAGTATTACAGGCCCCATCCGTGTTGAGCTTGACCCAGCCAGCCTGTGGACGACTCCAACCAACCAGTTGAACCTGACGTGGACAAGAGCCAGTGGGGTTTAGTCTGTGTCGGTCGTCTGCCTGCTGAACCTGAGCTGCAAAAGACAAGATAAGAAACAAGGGTGAGGCGGGACGAACAAAAGTAGAATCAAAAATAGTTTTGTTCCTCCAGGTCCAAAGGAACCAACAGGTTAACCTAAAAAGCAGGGCCCACTCCTGGCCATGCACGCGCTGACACTGGAGAAGGTTGGTATGCAACCAGTCACAAGTGGGGCGAGTAAAGGCCGAGGAAGTAACGATGTCCGACGGAAAAATGGCCCACATATCCCGAGCGAGCGAACAGTCACGAATAATATGAAGAGAGGATTCTTCGCCGAAGCAAAGGGGACAGCAACTGTCGGCGGTAAGATGACGGTGCATCCGTTGTTGATTACTAAGTAAGCGATCTTTCGCCAATAACCATAAAAAGGAGCGCACCCGCTGGGGACCCCGTCATTGCCAAATGGCCCGCCATACCCCATGTGGAGTGTCCGTCATTGGGCCCGTCAGTAGGGAGTATGCAGAAGCAACGATAAAGTGTCCATGATTAGTGGCACCCCAGACAAGCCTGTCGTCACCCTGAAGAGGGGAAGGAGGAAACATGCCGCTATAGAGCGGCAAATGAAAGGGGGAAGGAACCTCCTTAAGACAGCCAAGTTCCACTGTCCCGTGGGCGAGACATAGTGGTGAACGCTGTGGTGAAGCAGGTGATCCGGGACGACCTGAATATAATGGGAAAGGAGAGGGCCAACTCCTGTGACCCAAGGGTCGAGTCAGAAACGCGTCGTCATGCCATTGCCAAGAAGCCATTGCCGACCTTGAGTAACGAGATGCCAAGTCGCTGCAATGCTCCTCCACACCATCGAACCCCCTGAGGCAGTGAGGGAGGAGGGAATGCAGTGGACATCAAAACTATATTTAGCAGAGAGTACCTGCACCCATAAGGCATGAGGGTTGGCAATCAAGGTCCAACCGAGTTTAGCCAGGAAGGCGTCATTCATCTCCCGAATCCTCCGGATGCCTAAGCCCCCTTGAGCTCTGGGCTTACAAACCTCTTCCCAGCTCACCAGAGGTATCTTGGAGTCGTCGTGCGACGAGCCCCACAAAAATTTCTGCATAGCTTGTTCCAGAGCATCACACAAGCTGCGTGGTAACCGGACCGTCTGCATCGTATAACTCGGGATGGCCGAGATGACAGATTTGTAGGAAAATCCCGGTGTGTACATCACATGCACACGGTGCGGAAAACAAAAATTTTTGTTCCGGGACCTTCCCAAAAACCAGGATCCATGTGTCTATATAACAATGTCAAACCATAACGACCAAAAGAGACCGTCTCTAACGGTAATCCACGCAGAGATCGGAGAATGTAACCGGGGCAAACCCTTTGACCCGGGAATAGCTAGAATAAAGTAAAGACTGCTAGATCTTACCTTTATTCTTGGAGAGCTAGGAGAAGACGATGAAGAGAAGGATGAAGCTTGATGAAGAAGAGAATGAAGACTTGATGATCGATGATGATGAAGAGAAAAACCCTTTTTTTCCTTCAAAACCTATCTTCATTTTTACAAAGCCAACGATCATCACTCTTCTATCTTTCATTTTTTGTCTTCTAGCCATTAAATGCAATTAATGACAAAGCATAAAAGAGAAGCTTCTCCTCCTTTCCACGTTGACACACACACACACACACACACACACATATATATATATATATATATATATATATATATTCTTTAATTAATTAATAAGATATATATATGTATATAAATGCTGAAGTGGTCCAGTCACACTGGGGTCGGTCCTACCGGGTCCCGGTATAAAAAAACACCGAAAACCTGTTTCAGCAATATCGATATCGCGATCTCATCGAGACATATCTCGATCTCATCGGGATCCATTTAATCCTATTGCTTCCATTTATCGATCTCTGTCCAAAACTATTTTACAAATTCTCCGAATCACTCTTATCGTGTGACCCATTAGGTTCCTAGTTATGTTGGCCACTTAGATTAACACTTAATCGAGCAAGTCATGAGCGGTATCTAGCAACACATCATGACCTCCAATTGACCGGAAAGTAATTGGTTTGACGAATGAACCTATATTCATCACGGACCATATCACTAACCTTTCCATGACAATTCTGGTGCAATTCGTCCTTTCACCATGCTATACCCCACTTGGTTATGAGTATGGGCAAAGTGTCAACTCTTACTAGATCGACCACGCCAAATCTAGTCCAGTGATATCGTTCTTGTCCTGGGACTCATTACTTTATATGTCACTGAAGACACTCTTCATGACATATGAACTCCGGTTAGCGATTTTCAAGTAATGACCCTGACAAGAGGCTATGGGTATCATCTTCTGCTATCACAGAAGTGGTGAATCCTCTATTGGCTACTCAATTACCTTCGAATACCTCAAGCTGTACCCAAGCACCACCCTATGAGCGACCTCTGTAAGGCAACAAGGAATGGAGTCAAAGCACAGAATCAGTATCCAAGATATCCTTGAGTACCTCAAGTCTAAGAATATTTACACTATTGCTATGATGAGATTATCACTGACATTAGAATAGGACATTCATGTGATGATCTCATAGTAGGTCATCCAATGTACTTACTACCTCTAGTAAGCATTCACATCTCAACCCTAAACATCTCATATTTACAGTTTCTGAGATCTACTGCTTGATCAAATCAAGGAGCTTGAGATGTGCTAGTCTCTCTGGATTAACGATGTCCAGTTTCAGTAATCCTATGACTAGGGATAATTTAGATACTGACATAATTGCACATGATAGGAATCTCAGTAGTATGATCACGTCATAATTTCCTTCATGCTATGTCATGTATCATGGACTTCATTAATTTGGTTATAGATCAATATCCATTCATCAATAATGAACATCATATTAATGAAATATGCCTTTCTTTAATTATTCATAAAGTATGTACACAACTTTGTACAAAACTCGCTAAAGGCGATTGCCTTTAGGGCACTAATCTAACACGATTGCACCAAGGTGACACGGCCAGCAAAAGACAAAGTGGAGGGGGCTCATCCAGATAACCGGCGGTGGACCGTATTCAAAATGTGCTGATAAGTGCGCTTACTGATCTGCTGGTGTAGGAGGGGAACCCCCAGATACCGTCCAAGGTTGGTAGTCCGAGGGAACGTGAGCGCGCAACTTAAGGCCCGGCCGGTCGAAAGGGGGACGTTCTTGGAGAAGTAGCACCGAGACTTCTCAGTGTGCACACGTTGTCCCGAAGCGGAACAGAACGAGTCCAAAACGTCCTGGACCACGTGAACTTGGTCAATAGAAGCCTCCGAAAAGAGGATGAGATCGTCGGCAAAGAATAAGTGTAAAAGAGAGGGCCCATGCCTACTCAAACGAACCGGACGCCAACGCCCCGAGGACACCGCATGACTAATCGAGTGGCCGAGCCGTTCCATACAGAGCACAAACAGATACGGGGAGAGAGGGTTCCCTTGGCAAAGACCGCGAGAAGGCTGAAAGGCCTCACTGAGCTCGCCGTGCCAGTTCACTTGTAAGGACACCGTAGAAATGCATTTCATGATGAGCGACAGGAACGAGGCTGGAAGACCAATATCTTGGAGAGTATCGTGAATGAAGTTCCAATCGAGGCGATCATAAGCCTTTTCGAGGTCCACTTTGATCGCCATCAACCCCGTCCTACCAGTTTTGCGTTTCATGGAGTGAATAACTTCCTAGGTTATGATAATGTTATCAAGAATCGTCGAAGCGTGCACAAAGTCGCACTGGTCGGGCTAACTAAGCGCGCCCATGTACTATCAAGACGAAGAGATAAAATCTTAGTGAGGGCTTTATAAAGCACATTGCAAAGCGCAATCGGACGGAACTGAGTGATGGAAGTAGGGGAGGGGATCTTAGGAATAAGGACAAGGACAGTGCGGTTAAGCTTCGATTCCCAAACTTCATGTCGAAAAATACGTTGAAGGAAAGTAATAAGGGAGGGGCCAACTGTTTCCCACTGAGACTGGTAGAAGAGAGCGGTGAAACCATCGAAACCGGGGGCCTTATTGGGAGCCATAGAGAAGAACGTCGACTTAATTTCGTCGGAGCTAAGCGGACGGGAAAGGTCCGCATGCAGTTGGGGCGGGGTAGGGGGAAACTTACCAGGAAGAGCCCTAGTGACAGGGGTCGGACCTTAAGGGTCTGTATAAGCTCTCCAGGTAACGCTGAGCCATATTACGGAGAATAGCGGGATCGGTAATCATATGCCCATGAGCGTCGGGAAGAGCAATGTTCTGAGCTAGACGATGTCGGGAACGAGTGATGGCGTGGTAAAACTGAGTATTCCGATCTCCCGGAGCGAGCCACTGACTCCTAGACTGTTGATGCTAGAAGAGTTCTTCCTGATAAAGCACATATTCTAGTTCGTTCTGCAGGGAGGGGAATCAGAGTTCTCCTCCGATTTCTGAATGCCCTCCAGCCGGGCCATGAGTCGCTTCTTCCTATGGAATATGTTACCAAACTCGGTGGAATTCCAGTGGTGGAGTTTTGTTGCAAAGCGTTGGATCGCACTACTGAAATCCGAAGTGGTTGGAATCCAGTTATCAGCGACCACCTGGGAGAAAGACTCGTGAGTAAGCCAAGCAGATTGAAAACGGAACGGCCGGCGCGAAGGGTAGTGGGTGTTAGGATCATGGAACCTAATAAGGAGAGGCCTGTGGTCTGACTTGAGAAAAGGCAAATGGGAAATCTGGGTATTGGGAAACTCCGCAAACCACTCGGGAGAACCGAAAGCCCGATCAAGTGGGGCTCGGATCGTACCCCGCTTCCAAGTAAAACGAGGACCGGAAAATCCGAGGTCCTGAAGGTTGCACTGAGACATACAGTCACGGAATTTCTGATTAATAATGGGTTGGGTGGGGGAACCCTGCGTTTATCGGCACTTTCTAGCTTAGCATTAAAATCCCCACCCATAAGCCATGGGACGGTGATATGCGGAGCAAGGTTGGCCAGATAATACCAAAGATACTTTTGAAGCGCGTACGTGGGGCTCGCGTAGATGGTAGTTAATTCAAAGATCTGGTGGTCCCACACAACTCGAGCATGAATAAATTGATGGTGCGCTAACCGGACACTAACGCCGACATTCTCCCGCCAGAGCAGCCATATGCCGCCTGAGTAACCCGTAGACTCGACCCGAAAGGAATGGTGAAAGCCCAAAGACCGAATAACCCGCCCAGCACGATCTCCGCTAATACGAGGCTCAACCAAGACCACCAAACGGGGCTTATGAAGACAAAGATAATTCCACAAAATGAGCTTAAAGGTCCGACCTCCAGCCCCTTGGCAATTCCAGATAAAAATCATCATAAACACGATCGGAGGAAAGGGAGCTAACTCGACTCGGTCGAAGCCGGGACAACGGACCCAATGGGATCTTGACTAGGAAGGAGCACCGGAAGGGGAACGGGCTCCTCTATTGTGGTATCAGGAGGGGTGGTAGCAGCCTCGGTGCTCTGCGGTACGGAACCCAGGTCGGGGGGTTGGGGTGGAGGAACATCGTAAATAGGATGGGGGAGAGGCAACGTGTCCACGGGACCGGGGGGATCGGAAGGGCCACGTCCATGGCCTCCGTGACCAGGGCCACGGGGATAGGCAGTGACGAAGTCGGATCCGAGGAGACCAAGGCCCTGTGGGACGATAAGGAAATTGCCATATGGGACATGAGGGGCTCGGAAGGGCGATGGGTCGGGGCTGGATTTGCGGTAAGGGAGGGTGGGTTGGTAGTGGGTCTGCCGAGGAGGGGGGCCTGGGGGAGGGAAGGGGAGGTTGGGCCAGAGGAGACTATGCGGCCCAAGGAGGGAAGCAGCTGACATGGATCAGAGCAGACTGGGCTTGAGGAGGAAGCCTGGCCCGCAGAGGAGCCCAACAGGCTGGGGAACGACGTCATCCCCGTTAGCATCGAGTGGCTTCCAGACTCTTCTTTTCTCGAACTCCTTGTGGATCTAACGTCCCTTCTGGACGAATTACGCGAAACTTGCGGAGGTCTCTGGTCAGGAGAGGACGAGAAGGGATTAGCTTGGGAACGAGAAGCGTCGACCGTTGGAGGGACACCCGTTGGTGTGTCAGACTGCTCTGCGTGGGAGAGGGTGGCGTACCTCGAACCTCAAGGACCATCGGGCCTCCCTTGAGACGGGCTTTCTCGGCGAGAGCCGGACGTAGGTGGAGGGGGTCGGTGAGTCCGACGTGTCACCTGCATCCAGGGGTCGTAACCGTCGGCCGGTGGAGGACTGGTGGAGGGAGCACCTGCGAAGTCAGCGGCAGCTGGAGGTGGGGTTACGTCGAAGGAGGGCCCAGCATCGGGCGTGGTCGCTGAGCTCCTTGGGCATTGTTCGGACCCATGTCCAACCCGGCCATTGCTGAAGCAAATTTGTGGGAGACCCTCATACGCAGCCTGTATGAGTTCCCCGTCCAACTCCACAACCGAACAAAGAGGGACATTGAGATCCAGGGTGACTGCCACCCCCGCGAATCGTCCCCAGGAAGTGAGGAGTGTGGTCTCATCAATCTTCACTGTTTTTCCCACCAGATTACCGAGCGCTTGAAGAATGGAAGGATGGTAGCGGGCGATAGGGAGACCGGGGAAGCGAACCCAGGCTACTACATAGGTAATGCGTTCGGAGGAAGGGCGAAACGCAGGTGACCATGGTTGGACTAACAACACATTGCCAGCGACAATTCGTGGACCCTGCGTCAAGGTATGTATATAGTCCCTTTCAGCTTTGAAATTCACCAAGTAAAAATCGTTGTCCAAATCCACAAACTTTAGGAGACCAGTCGGATGCCATAGGGAGAGGAGGCGATCCCTGAGTAAGCTGAACCCCATCTTCCTTCCCAGCAGCTTGATCACAATCGCCTATGCCCAGATTGTGTCCAATTTATTACGGAAGGTAGAGGAAAGATCAATCCCCAAATCATGAGGACCCTGCACCAGGTTATTATCGCCATCCTCTAGTTCAATTGGGGGGTCTTCGGACCAATTGAGGTTACTGATTTGTGTAGTTTGGTTGGATGGATCCGAAATGGCAGCACTATAACTTGGAGGAGCCTGAGACTCTGATTGTGCGACAGGAGGAGGGTCCTCTTCCTGCTCTCGCAAGCGGAACTTTTTGACGGAGTGGGTGGTAGATTGCATGGCAGGGGAGGAGGGGTAGTGGCCGAAAACGGCACAAGGAACTGTTCTTTTTGTTAACAAGTAAAGGAAGAGATTAAGGTATTCCTTGAGAAAAAGGGTATAGGGATATGAACAGTTGAACCGCTTGGAATATGTCGGCTATGGACTACAGCAAAGACATTTTGGCAGCATCCCATTAAGGATGATGACTCCCACTTTCAATATTCCCGTACATATATAACCCTTTGACGTAAGAGTCCGGCTGATTCTGATAACAGGAAGTTGCTTTCAGTTTTCCAAACAAGTTGTAAGCCCAATTTATTACGTTATATCCTGTTAACATAATTCTAAGACAATATTCAACGCCCTATATCAAAAGAATATCAACTTCAATGGAAAAACATGTGATGAAGCAGCTATATATGTAACGGGCCCTAATCTACCTGGACTACTTGTTCAGAACATGATTGGAGTCCATCTGAGTCATTTCGGTCGTCCAGTTTCTCCTTTCTTGTTTAGAAACGTATATTGTAACCATTTTCACGTAGAGGCTAAAAGCACAGCTTCTGCTTATCCAAACTCCTTAACTTGAACTGTTTACAGAAAATGTGAATCATCCGTGACCTTGAAAAGTCACTTACTAGGTCAATGTTGGACAATAGGCAAATCATTTAGACATCTGTAATCAAACTATATAGCTTGGTTGCTGATTTTAATACCATCATGCTGCTAAATTAAAACAAAGACAATTTACTTACTGATAATTTTACTGTTGGAGAATGAAAATATAAGCAACCTATTGCAAGAAGGGGCCAAAAAAAAAAAAAAAGGGTGTCACCAACAACCAATAGACCATGGAATTTTGCATGTGAAGAAGGGTGTCCCGTGCTCTTTTAAATCATGTGTTTTAAAAGAAGCCCAAATCACATGTCTTCACTTGCCAAAACAGGTGGGCCTTTGATGCTTTCTTCAGGTACGGTCTTCCTGTCCCCTCTTGGTGCTGTTGAGATAGAAAAAATATGTGCAAATGTAATTGTTTGGCATTTGAGGCTCATCCTCTCAATAGTGAAATCTAAATTCATTTGTTTTAAATTAATGCAATGTCATGCCTGTTTCATTGGAAAACAATGGAGGAAATCTGAGTGACTCCACCTACTTTACCAAGGAAACTAACGACCAAGCCTAAGTCACCACCACAGGCACTTAATTAATCTGAGCAAATATGCATCTCCCCAAAGATAAACAAGAACTATGCATATATGGAAGGAAAGGAAATTAGCAATAACTCCTAACTTATTTAGTTCATTCAAGTTGCATGTGGTACTGCCCGAAATGCCTAGACAACCGAACCACACAAAACCGAAACTCTTTTATCTCTACAGCTCTCCATGTGGCCATCATGTGCCTGTGGCAAGTGGCATTTATTGTATTTGGTAACTCTTCCATGCTTTGCTCCACTTGCTTTTTCCTCTTCTTCTTCTTTTTTCTGTCCTACGCCTATCCTACGTCACATTGTATTCATGTCCATGGTCATGTTCTCAAGCTTGACTAGCACCAACAACATTGTGCACTCACAGGGATGTGGGAAGGTTAGTTAGGATCATCTGATTAAGTCAGGCTCTGAGTAAACTAAAATATAACCAACCACCAATCCAACTCCAACTACTGTAAGAATAGATCACTCCAGATTGTATCACAGCAAATTACTTCTCACTACAAAGTGTTCCCTTGTTTATCTCCTACGCCAGACTTACGTATGCTCTTCTCTATCTTACTTCCCGCAAAATATTTTGTAGATAGTCTATTTATGAAATTGCAACTTAAAAAGAAATGAGACAAGTGGGTTGTAACTTTATAATGATAATCTGGAAGCAGCCAAATAAGATTGTGATAGATATTTTAGAGAGTGAAAATGGAGAGACGAAGGGTTCCTACATCATAGCCAAATCTTGCTAGATAAGGAAAGTAAGTGACAGATATAAAGACAATTCCTTTTTACTCTGGAAATTGAAGAGAGTGCAGAAAAGCCCCAACAAAATCCAACTAAGATATCAAAATGATAAAATTGGATTCTCTACGCCTAGAAAAAGCACAACAAAGTCTCTGCAACATTTTCGCTTGTATTATTTTAGGGAGGAAGATTTGTAGTCAAGACTCAAGACTTTGCCTGCTATCTTAGCCTATCTTTATAGGTTTCAGCTACTTTAATTAGCTTTTGAGCTATTTAAAGTTGCATTTATCAAAGGAAAAGAAACATTAAAAAAAGAACATATTTCAAATGTTTATATTGAATGTCTGCTTGAATCAACACAAAATAATTATAAATAATAAAAATACAAGCATGAGGCTTTATGATAAGAAATTTCACCACCATAAGTATAGTAGTGTCATAACTATAAGTGTGAA
Organism: Erythroxylum novogranatense; assembly: GCA_029891385.1. Taxonomy (NCBI): domain Eukaryota; kingdom Viridiplantae; phylum Streptophyta; class Magnoliopsida; order Malpighiales; family Erythroxylaceae; genus Erythroxylum; species Erythroxylum novogranatense. The sequence continues at coordinate 24,287,748 of CM057230.1, read as the reverse complement.
CCACAATTTAGAACTTTGGATGACAAATAAAAGAGTTTTGTTTGATTCACAGGTGACTGACCTAGCAGAAATGAAGAGAGGATACCAAAAGACAAGACAAGGAAAATAAGAGAGGCCCTGTGTCCTGCTAGCGCCTGTAAAGGGTTGTGAAAAGCAGGCTAAAAAGTTGTTATAAACACATACGGAGAAGGGAAAAACACACGAAAGAGCCGCCCGCCTAGCCTGCATGATGTTGCTGTGAGGTACAAAATAATAATTCAAAAAAAAACACACTAAATGCTTGGAGAGGAGAATCGTGGGTCCATGTCAGTAGGATGAGAGAGAGAGAGAGAGCCCCGTCCGATGCTCTCTCCTTTTCTATTTCTCTTTTCTCCAGTATATATCAGATTTATAATAATTGTCTTTTCGATATTTGGCGAGTGCAATCCTTAATTTTAATGTGGTGTCCCTCCAAAACTCTTCGTCCAGCTCAAGAGCCACCACCACTGGTTACCACCAACCAACAAAGACACACATAACCACAGCCCCAACTCAGTCTCTAAAGTTTGTTTACACAGAAAGTGCCATAAAGTTCATATTTTTATACCAAAGAAACCATTTTCGTTGAAGATAAACAGAGTCTAGCTGCGCCTGAACAGCTTTGGCCCCGTAATTTCTTGTTCCTTTCTACAAATGGATTGCTGGTCCTCTTCTTTCTCAGTGGAAGATGAATTTGAGAAGCTCGTGACTCGAATGAACCCTCCAAGGTATCATTCATGTTTGTAGGTTCTTGCTCCCTTTTTCCTTACCCCCCTTAATTGGGATTTTGTTTAATGTTGCTCTTTGGTAGTTTTTCCTGTTGAATTTTAAGTGGGGTACTTTCACTTTCTTGAAATTTCGATTCTTTAACTGAAAACAGTGGAACTTGATGTTTGTTATTATTGACGTTGATTATGCAGGGTTACTGTTGATAACGCTTCGAGCAGGACAGCCACTTTGATTAAGGTGTTTCATATTTGAAATCATTTAGACGTTTAGGATCATTTCGAAAAGAGTTCACGAGTTTCGTGATTAACTGGTTTGATCCTGACGCAAATTTTCAGGTTGACAGTGCTAATAAGCATGGTAGTTTACTAGAGGTGGTCCAAGTTTTGACAGATATGGATCTTATAATTAGACGAGCTTACATTTCTTCTGATGGGGAGTGGTTCATGGATGGTTAGCTTTTGGTTTCTTTGTCTTGGATTTCAATTTAAGGTTCTTCAATTCTCTGCTTTAAGGTTGACGTTCCTGTTCTCAATTGGTCTCCGCAGTGTTTCACGTTACAGATCCGAACGGGAATAAGCTATCTGAGGACGATGTCTCTGAAAGAATTCAGCAGGTAGGTCTGCGACTTTCTTCTCCTCTAAATAGTTAAGCATGAAACGTGTAGAAAATGCCAAGGGCCACAGAAAACAAACTTAAAATGTGAAAATCTCTTTTCCTCTAATAGTTCTGGGCTGTTGAGTACTTTTCTGGCTCTTAAAGATTTGTCCTTCCTTTTGCGTTTGTCTTTGCACGTAGAGAAGAATTTCAGGCTTAAGACGAGCTTCTGGACACAGATTATGGACTAAAATTACACATTTTCATCTTTAAGAAAGATTTAGAAAGGAAAAAAGAAAGTTGTTCGAAGTGAAAATGTTTCAGAATGCCAGTTAATTAACACGAAAATAGTGGTGGAAAATGTCCATATAAGGGTATTACTCCACATCTCAATATGACACAAGAAATGAGTAGATAAAGTAATAACAAGATAGGCGAGACGCAGAGTAGATAAAGTAATGACAAGATAGGCGAGACGCAGCCCTTGATTTTTTGTCTTTGTTATAGAAAGTAGTAGCAATCAGTTGAAACAATTATTCTTCAACTCTTGCTGATGAGACAATTTATTTGTTGCAGTCTCTGGGACCAAGAGCACTTAGCTTCCGGTCTTTGAGACGGTCTGTTGGTGTCCAAGCTGATGCTGAAAACACAACAATTGAATTGACTGGAAGAGATCGACCAGGCTTGCTTTCTGAAGTATTTGCTGTTCTTGCTGACCTCAAGTGTAATGTAGTGGCTGCAGAAGTCTGGACCCACAATTCAAGAATGGCATCTGTGGTTTACATTACAGATGAGTCGACTGGATTGCCGATAGATGATCCAGATCGGCTTGGTAAGATCAAACAGCTTCTCCTGTATGTTCTGAAGGGAGACAGAGATAAACGAAGTGCCAATACAGCTGTTTCTGTGGTTTCAACTCATAAGGATAGGAGGTTGCACCAGATGATGTATGCTGATCGCGACTATGACGTGGAATGGGAGGGTTTTGGGTCAGCAAGTGATCGGCAAACACCTCTTGTCACGGTGGAAAGATGTTTGGATAAAGGTTATACTGTTGTGAACTTGAGGTGCCCAGATCGCCCTAAGCTACTCTTTGATACAGTTTGTACCTTAACAGATATGAAATACGTTGTGTATCATGCAACAGTCATAGCTGAAGGGCCAGAGGCTTATCAGGTTGTCTCTTCAAACTAGTATTTTCTTTGAAGATCCTTTTTTTTAATCTTTGATTTGAGAAAAGAAATGTATTTTAACTATTCTTGACTAGGATCGTGCTTCTTGGTTGGTCAATAGGAATATTATATCAGGCATATTGACGGATCACCGATTAGTTCTGAAGCCGAGAGACAGAGGGTAATCAACTGCTTGGAGGCTGCCGTCAGAAGGAGAAGTTCAGAGGTAGAAGCGAGAGCATAGTTTCATTTCAACCCTATTCTTTGATCTAGTTCAGGAATGGCTAATTGTAAACTGCTTTATTCCAGGGTATAAAGCTGGAACTTTGTAGCGAGGACAGGGTTGGGCTTCTATCTGATGTGACTCGCATATTCAGGGAAAATGGTCTTTCAGTCACTCGAGCTGAAGTAACCACCAAAGGTTCTCAAGCTGTGAATGTTTTCTATGTGACTGATGCATCAGGATGTCCTGTGAAAACTGAAACAATCGAAGCAGTTAGGAAAGAAATTGGCATCACGGTGTTGCGAGTGAAAGATGAGTGTTCAAAGTTTCCACCTCAGGAACGTGGGAGGTTCTCTTTGGGTGATCTCTTTCGGTCTAGATCAGAGAAGTTTCTTTATAACTTAGGGCTAATAAAGTCATGTTCCTGAGCAGCATTCCAAATACTTCTCAAGTCTAAGTTAGGCCCCGCAAGAATCTGTAAATGTTGGTTTACTTTTGTCACAGTTGCTCACTAAGTTCCTGATAACTTCAGGTCAATCCATTTGTTGATCTTTGTTCAGGCCTCAAAATCGCAATGGAACTTAATGTTTGTAAGTGTCTCTTTCCCGCAATTTTCACTGTACGTGCACTGTACATAAAGTTTAACACAGTAGCATTTTTCTACAGCAGAATTCCAAATTCATTGTCGCTGCAAGAACAGAACATAATAGGCCAAAACTTAGGCCAGGACATAACGAACTTGACCTGTGCTCACTTGCAAAAGCATGGACATGGATGACACCTATTTACATATTGAATATTCTTCTAGACGAAGAACCGAGACATAGATCCTAGATCCTTGTTCTTAAACCTTAATAATGATTAATGAATACAGTGTAGAAGTCCTCCTAGGAATGATGTTTAGTTGTACTTCCTCACCAACCGGGAATAAGTAAATAGAAATGGACATGGACAAAGCAGATTCATAAAGTGGACCACTCCCCCTTTGTGTACTACTGTATTTAATAACGCAGTTGGCCGTCGAAATTGACTTTTCGCTGTAGTTTTAAATAAAGAAGTTGCTTAGCTATAGTGGGTTGTGACTCGTTTGCTCCGTTTTCCCTGTATACATATTAAAAATAAAATAAAAAACCTCCTGAAGTAGAAGGAGCAAGCTGCAAATTTGCTGTGCCTAGTCTCTGTCTTACAGCACAGTGACAGTTAGTGCTCTGAGTAGGTAGAAGCACTTGCAGAAACAGTAATCCTCCAAAAACTCGTGTTTGTCTGTAGCAAATGGGACGTGGAACAAACTGCTGCTATTGAAGAATATAAATATATATTCATATTATACTTACCTTCTTTCAGATTGAGTTTGTTGTTTTTTGCCTTGGGGATTTCAGTATCCAAGAACACACTTAAGTTGGCATTCGTCCATTTGGTAAGATCATCTGCAGTGGGTCGGGTGGACTGTGGAGGGTTATTTAATCTGAAATTTCCCTTTGTTCGTTATTACCATTTGGTCAGCTTTTATCAGAGCATGAGGAATAGCACCAAAAATGTTACTGTAAAAATGTCAAAACTTTTTGTCTTCTATCCTATTTCAAAGACAGCCTGTTTGATTATTATTTGAACATTTCATGAGATTAATTGGAAACGAAGATTTGAGAGAAATTGCAATTTGAGTGAAAAAGAATTAAAAAGAGGACGTGGGAAGATATTTTCACACCAAAGACCACATGATTAGGACAAGATCTTCCCATCAATCACACAATTAATGCCAAATGATAGTGACCATTATTGCTATTATAAAAGTATATTATTATTTCTATTTTATTGAAAACGAAGTGGTCACCGACAGAATCTCAACGGCGTTGAAAAGAGAACGCCACGCAACTCCACGTCCATATGATGTGTCACTTTCACTTTTCTCATTTGTCGTGTGATGGCTACATCACTGTACACGTGTCCTGATATGGATCACGCAGACACTCAGCCGCCAGTACGGGTGGGGTCCACTCATGTATTACACGAGCAGATCCTCACAATCTCTTGCGTCGTTTGAACATTGAACAAGTTGGGGTGTTTATGTGAGGAGAACATGGTCCCACCACATGGGCTCACGTGACAAAGGATCTTTTTAGGATCTTCCTCGATGCACGTGAGGCGTAGAATTTTTTAGGGACCAAAGCAAAAAGGGTCTAATTCTAATCAATCTTGGATTTATATTATTTGGATTAGATAAATAATAAAATTCAATCTAGATCACTGCTTACCTCCAGAAAAAAAAAAAATTCTAGATCACTGCTAGTGCTAGCACGTATTTCATTCCGTTATGAAATTATCCCACTAATCCACTAATATATTGTCGCGTACTTAAACTGGCTTGTGAATTTGGGTTTTTTTCTTTGATTGAGGACGCATTCTTATACAACAATCATTAAGTGCTATTTAATAAATCTTGTTTATTTAATTTATTCCTATTTTATTTAATGAGAAGTAGCTTCTTAGAATTTCGTAAATGTGAGAATTAGAATGACAAACTCTAATACAATCTAATATATTTTTTAAAAGTATTATTAATTTATTAATGTATATCATATTTCAGTACCTGGTACTCTACTTCACTTAACAAAAAATGAGTATTGGATTCTCATTTGAACAAATTTAGAACAACTGAATTCACGTCAAACCACAATTCTAACTCTTTTCCTTAAAACTAGGCCAACAAGCTCAAGAATCTACGTCAGAGAGATAATTATGCAAGCATAATAAAGATTAAGCCGCTAGCTGAAGTAAAATAAAGGTAACAAATTTTAAAGCGTCCAATTTTTTTATATTTTACTATTCAAGTTTTTACAATTTTAATTGAGTGATCAACTTTTATAACTTTAATAATTTAGTTTAAAATTTAATTTTGTTTAGTATTTTTAATTTGGTTAACAAAATCTTTTTATCTATAAAATATAAGCATCCATGTAAAATATTAATTATCAACTAATCATTTACGTGGACTAAAATACCCATCTAATTTGCGAAAGAAGTTATAGGATGGGTGTTTTAGTTCATGTAAATAATTAGTTGGTAATTAATTTTTCACATAAATGCCTACATATTATGCACAAAAAAGATTAAGTTAGCCAAATCTATAAAATAATAACAAAACTAACACTTTGAACTAAGTTGTTAAGGTAATGCGAGGCTAGTCGCTTAATTGAAAATTTTAAAAGCTTGAATACTAAATTGAAAAAATCTAAAAAAGTTTGACACTTTAGAATATGTTATCCCAACATAATAACAATGGAAATCACCTACCGTTTTGGTAATAATATTGCCTTAATCCCTTCAGATCAAGTTGCATATGTTGAGCTTTGTTTCAATTCTGAAATCCAACCTAATTAAACATAGAGATCTAATTAAAACATGTCAAAAGGGTTAAGAAGGGCCTTAGTGTTCACATCAAAATTTAAATTAAAGTATATCATTTCAACTCATTCAAAAAGAACATAAGGTTTTTTAGATATACCAAAATAACCTTATCGTTTTAGATACATTTAGAAAGAAATCGAAGATAATAGCTCCATCAAGCTCCTATTAAAAAAATGATATATTATATTGATTTTGTGTAGGCCTTAGTCCATAAGTACATCCAATGAGGCAGGGGCAAAAATTGAAAATTTCTTGGCTGGACGACAACATTTGGCATTTAGTTTGTTGACCAAACATTGTCTTCAGACAATTAAGTAAGAGGAGAAAATTAATGTGTACATATAACAATTTTTGGCAATAACCTAGATGTTGTTGTCTAAAATTGGGTAAGGGTTCAGAGAAAATCCTTAATTGCCCTAATTGATATGCTTGTATCCTTTCCAATCACTAATTGTTGTTTATGTGCTTCTTAGTATGTTGCAGTTATTGTAGTATGCTTGTTTTGTTACGGTTCACTTTTTGTGTTACAGTTACTTGGTTTGTTGCGATAGCTTGGCGGGTGTGATATGATTCTCTTTCTTTCTACTGTGGTCCCACGATAACCCATTTTTTCTTGTCTATTTTTTCTCATGGTCACCCCACAATCCATTGTCTATTGTTTGTTATGTTGAAGTGGAGGCAACATTTGGTCCCCATTATTTTCGTTCTTTGTCGTTAATTGTCTATCAATATTTACATTTATTGTCTTAAAAGGAAAAAAAGAACTGTTGAATGAAGGGAGATTCCAATTGATGTTTTGACGATAATAAAGCATAATTACTATTAATGTACTTAATATTTTGGTGAAAAGCAATATTAGTATACAATGAAGTCATAGACTTAAGAAGATAGTATATAAAGTTGATAAAGAGAAGTTGAAGTTTGTAACTAATGAAATGAAGATCGAAACAAGAATAGAAGGAGATCAATGCTTATCAAGATCATTTTAAATATTGTATTATTATTTATAAGTTCATTTGTTAATTTGATGATACAAAAGGCTCACCATGCATAATCATTTCATCTTACTTCATTGCATGAGTCTTCACATTCATCAACAAGGATTTAAACTTTTGATTTTAATATAATACCCTCTTGATCTTTCAAATAATCTTTAGGGAAACATTTTAGAAAGTGTTTTAATCATACTTAGATTAAACAAATTGGTTTTAAACATTTGAAGTTATTAAAATAATATTTTTTGGGTGATTGGTCGACTATATCAGTAGCACCCACTCTTGCTGCATCTCAACCCGATATCGATGGTGATATCCGAGCTCGTGACCATGAGGGTGGTATGCTAGAGCAGACCATGCAGTTTTAAAACTCATTATGACATCTTTTTTTTTAAAACACTCGAGTGCGCAGAAATCAATAGACAATTTAGGGCCCGCGATATGGAAACATTTTAAATCAAACACTATTTCAATAATCAATTCACAATACAATATTAATCAGTTGAGGCCCTCTAAAATAACAGTACAATTCATAAATCAGAAAGAATCAAATGCAGACGTGAGACTGATCCCGACCTGAACTCTGACTTGCTTGCTGAAATCATACTCCCGTTTGTCTAACGGGATACTAGCCAAATCCTGAAAAATAATTGCAATGTTGGGTGAGTTTGCGAACTCAGTGAGAAACCATTATCGATGGTTTACTCAAATCATGCATTACGCAAATTGCGTAAAGACGCAACACGATAATATTCAATTAACATCATTATATAACAATTTATGATAGTATATAACGATTTCTGATGTCGGTAACAATTTACAATAGCCTGAAGATCTCACATCACAATTTGAGAAATCATGGCATCAAGCGATTCAAGAATCGTCGCACAATTGGAAATTCAATCATCATGTATATAATGCATATGAGACTCTTTCCGGTTATTCAAGATATTGTGCCCAAGTGTTGATCGGTGTTCATCGGGGACACGTAGAGGATTTCTCCCCGGGCTCGTGGCTTGGTCGATCGATGTTCGAGCTCGAGGCTCTTTTCAGTGATAATAGCAACTTGAGTCACATTCCATTATCTGAGCATGCATTTATGCATGCAATGCAGTGTTCAGTAATTCAGTATTCAGTGTATGGCTATAGAAGCCCAGATTGTATTTCTCAAGAACATACTGATAATTCAAAGATAAGAATCCAATCCAAAGACAAGAGAAAGTGATCATGCAATTTCATAGTCTAATACAGTAGAGGCATACCATCCAATCATGTATATTTCAGTAATCATACAGTTTCACATTTGGCAAGTAATTCACGTTGAGCATTTGAGCGATCAAGAATTTGAGAAACCAACTAGGTTACTCACTGTTACTTAAGCTCTTCGCTGGAAGTTCCAAAGAATGTCCGTGGAATGACGATCCAACGGCGCCTATATGAAGAAATTACGGTCCATTACTAGATGCTCAATTAAACAATTCGATGACGATACGTCTCTATGAAATTATGTACAATGCATGTTCACGATTTTAGGTGCTAAAATCCAATTTTGGACTCTTAGGCCCAATTCTAACTCTTATTCATTGATCGACAATAATTGATCCATCCTAAAATTCAGTCAATTTCCTCAATGCAATGTCCCTATAGCAATTTCCTATTAATCGGTCAAATCATCCATTGAAAATCTCAATTATAACTCCAGTTGTCTCAATTCAGTACTTAGGTCACACTATGAACCTTAATTGACCTTAGTCTCTATGAATCAGTACCATCATAATTACATTCCAATTCTCCTAATTATTCTCAATTGTAGACCTCTTTCTCTAGTTCACAATGAATCTGGAATCACCTCAATCGGAGGTCTATACCATGAATTAAGCCCAATAAGCCATAATTAAACCAATGAAACAGTTCCCTTCGCCGCGATCCTGCGCCCTTCGCCGTGGTGTGAAACGCTCATTCGTCGCGACGTGGGAAACCACTCGTCGCGACGTACCAAACCGCGCTCGTCGTGACGTCTACCCAAGCTCGTTGCGACGAATAAATTTAATTACTCGTCGCGACGAAGCCCACACGCCTCTGCGCTCGTCGTGACGTCGCGAAGTCCGATCGTCTTCTCCGATTGATTTCACCTCTCTCTCTAAAATCGGTATTAAACACTCCCCACTACCCATTCAAATACAATAAATGCCATAAATGTGACAACTAATCATTAATAACAACATTAATGACATTAAAACTTACCAATCAAGCTCAAATCCACGATTCCACCGTAACCCTAAATCCTCCAAATCAACGATCCACCAACCTCAGAACCTCTAACCTTCACCAATCACTATAAACATGTTAGACTAACCATAAGGAAGAAATCATAAGAAGAAATCGAAGGATCTCTCACCGTTGAGAGGAATCGCAAGATCACCATGGGAGAGAAGAAGAAATGCCTTAGGTAATTCCCACATTCCAAACTTAGCTATTTATAGACAAGGGTCTCCGATTCATCCAATTTTCGGTCTCGAAATCTCAATAGCTCAACATGTTTATTTCTATCAAGTATCACTCTAATTTTCCATTGCCCTTGGATAATTCTTTCGGTACCATCTGATCGATCGGTCGATCTCTCAAATATTTCCGGTCCGGGCATTTCCTCCCGAATTCCCCAAAAATTTCCTATAAGCCATTATTACTTTCCAATTACACTTAAACTATTTTCAATCAGTCAATTGGACCCAGTAACTCCTAATTTCTCAATCAGTCACAATCCAATCGGTGCGATCGATTCGAAGAATTCCAATTCATAATTCTCTACCGGAAAATCATGAATGCATGTACCTATGAATAAATACATATGTAATAAACCTGTTCCTCTTTAATTTAGAGGCCAGTAACATGCTCAGTCAATGAATGCAGTGAAATCCAATCAGTTCAACCCAATGACCAAAATACCCTTGCTAATAGTAACGAAATGTTACAATTCACCCCTCCTAATTAAAATTTCGTCCTCAAAATTTCACATACAGTTGATCAGGAGGACAGGAGAATTGATCCGTCCCTTTCCATTACGATTCACACTCTTTTCCTTATATGACCAGGTTCTGTCAATTTACGGAAATCAATACAATCAGTTACTCTTTTTCCTTTCTCAGTTTCTACACTGCCTTACCTGTTTCCTCATAATTACTCGCAAATCTTCACGTTCGGTACCATTAATGTTGGGACCCGATCCGGGAATCGGATCCCAACTGAAAAACGAAGAGAATCGGAAACAAAAAGCGGAAGCCAATAGCAAGCACTAACTCGAATCACAACGCAAGCGGAAGCAAAGCAAATGCGAAGCGAAGACAGAAGCGAAACGGAAGCAAATGAAAGCGGAAGCAATAACTAATCGAATCAAGCGAACACATCCGACATTCGGAAACAATAATCAAAGAAAACTTATCGAAGGAACATAATGCGTTGGAAACCCTAAGACGTTCCAAAATCCGGTATGATTTTTTTCTTTTCTTATATTCACATATTACATCTTCAGGCAATCTCATTCAAAACCACACAACCAAAATCCACTTTTGGAAAATCATTCTCATGCAAATCTCTAGATCTGATCACGTTCTTATTTATCCATACAAATCTCAAATTCCATTCTTATCCCAATTATATCAAAAATTGACAAAGATAACGGTGCCTTTATCCTAACAAACGCAAAGTGTTCAAAATACACTTCTAAAAGCCTAAACAATCATACACATCAAAATCAACCGGACCTCCGTCCGGATCTCAACAGATAAACACAAACCTATTCTAAACTGCTTTAAATTGTAATTCAATCCACTAGTCTCATCAATCAAACTCATTCCCAGAATCAAACATAAATATATATTCCAAAAATCATACACAAATTCATATACAAATTCCAAAATACTCGAAATCTAACTTATACAAATGTCGAAACTAATGTCTTCACATTCTTTCATCCGATCTCCTGCTCGAAACCTGGAGATGGGGATGAAAGGGGGGTGAGCTCGGAAGCTCGTGGATAATACATTTATAAAGTGACAAATAAGCCGAAATTATTTTTCATAATCTTTCGCCAAAAGGCTAATTTGAATCTCAAACAATTTCCTCAAACCCTTTTTTTTTCATATTTTTCAAACTTTTCATAGTCATCTCACTTTTTCTTATTTTTTCAAAAATTCTCGAATTTTCATAAATATGAATGCAACATACAGAAACAAAATTGAAAACACATAACATATCGAATGGTGCAGTTCGATCCAAATAGAGCGTCTTGCACATTCGCATAGCGGTCCTCTGATCGTGAAGAGAACGTACTACACTTTCCGCATAGCGGTCCAGTTATAGCCGTGAGGAGTCCGAATCGACTCCGTGCCACTAGCGAGCGTGGGAGAAGACTATACACATAAAAACAGCGCTGACTCACCAAAGAACCTAACCGAACCCACATAACACGTAAACGAAAACAAAGATTCGAATTGCCCGAAGGCACTTTTCAAAATCTTACTTTTCACACATTCACATAGTGCATAATATTCAATCACTTCAATCAATCAGTTCACATATAAATCAAAGTCATAACAATGAATGCCATAATTTCCTTCAATATAATTTAGATTTATTCAAAATTTCATTATCACATCATTCAAATAATCTAAACACAACAGATTTCATAGACTTTGCATTTTCGTAAAATTTATTCCGAAAGCCAATTTTTCAAACATTTATAAAAACAATAATTTATCAAAATCCAATTCTTGCTTTCTTTAATTTTGAAACTTTATATATAACTTACAATTCAAAATGTAAATATGCTACCCACCTCGAATTAATGCGGAAGCTTGTCCAAATCGTCAATTCTCCAAATTCCTCCTTCTTTCTTTAACTTAAAAATTCCCTAAGCCATAAATATCCAAATTCATCATCATAATTTGCATAATTTTCAAACTTAACTATAGGAAATTCATAAGCACCATATTTTCAAGCTTTCTAAAACCAGAATTTCTAAAAGCCCCAAAGTCCAAATTTGACCTAAACCGAACTAGTCAAATTCAATATCATAAATCACTTACTCAAATTAAACTTAGAAAACACCAATTCCATATAAATTCAAGCTATTTCAATCTCCAATTTTGAAAATCCCCAATTTTTAAATTTGGCCTAAACCAATACACTCAAATTCAATCTCATAAAACATAATTTCTTCAAAATTGATTCCATATTTCATCAATTCATGCTATTATTGATGATTCTACACATTTAATTTACAAAATTTGAGAAAATCCCCAAATCTTAAAATTGGTCTAAACCAATTTATCCAAATTCAATACCATAAAATACAATTTCTTCAAAATTAACCTCATATTCCACAAACCCATATCATTATCTATCAATCTACACCAAAATTTTACAAAATTCTTAATCACAAGATTAAGCCTAAACCTTAATCAAATTTTCATCCAAAATTAAACACAACCTAAGGCATATATATCAAAATCAACTTCATATATCAAATACCCAAGTCCTTTTCCACAGTTCTAAACCAAAAATTTATCAAAAACTCAAAGTTCAAATTTTTCTCTTATCTTTTCTTCTCCAAATTCGAATTTTTTTGGTCTGGAAGGAAGCTCTTATGCTCCTCTACCTTTTTCCCTCTTGGAACCGTCCCAAAATCCTTAAGAATTAGTAGAAGAATCGAAACTTTGTCTTCTCTCTCTTTTCTTTCACCATATACGAGCTTCTCCTTTCTCTTCTTCTTATTTCTTTCTTCTCTTCTTTTAAAATCGATTTTCACTCTTCCTTTTAACACTCCAGACTCTTCCATACACGACAACTCATCACATTAAGTCATGTCATTTAAAATTTTATAAAAAGACCATAATGCCCCTCACATGTTACTTTATGCTATTTTCACTTGCGGTTTTGATCGCACTATCGAGTTGAAGGAATTTGTTAAAACTTTTTTCTCGAGAAGTGTTCCTCTCAATCATAAGAATCCAACGCCACTGACCGCGCTCAATTCGGATCACTACATCAAAAGTTATGCGTAAAACAGTTCGGGTATATCCATATTCTAACACATTTTCCATGTATGATTATTTCCATCCAAAAGTTCACATTCTTAATCCCAGAATTGAAACTCGATGTCTTCATAACAATTGTAGCCTTATGTCTCTAGTTTAATTCAAAATAAGAATCACCTCATTTCAATTCCCAGATCAAAAGTTATGCTCAAAATACTCTCAGGTGTTCCCAATCCGAAAATTACACCCTAATCCGAACTTAAATTCAAAAATTAAAAGTCTTAGGGGCAAAATTGACATTTCATTTCTTCATATGATTTGTAGCCCCTTGTCTTATATTTATTTCTCCTTAAGAATCGCTTCAATCAGATCTCTACAGATCCCGAATTTCACAAACTACTGAACTATGTTCGGAACATTTCTCGACTCACTTTGATTAAATTAATCACCATTAATTAAATCTCAAAAATTCACAAATTTCCCATGAGAATGTAGGGAATTGTCTTACAAATCCAACGCCGTAAGAATCAACTCAATCGGATGTCGGACGGAAAAGATATGAGCAAAACAGTGAACAAAGGTCGGATTGGAGGAAGAATCAAGAAAACTAAAGGAGCAAGCAGCGTCGTATTAGGCAAGGATAGGCGCGGTCGCTACGGCGATGCGGACATCGCCCTAGCGACGCGAGCCGAATGCTCGCCATCGCTACGGCGATGTGAACATCGCCCTAGCGACGCGAGCCGAACGCTCGCCATCGCTACGGCGATGCGGACGTCACCCTAGCGACGGGGTACTTCATTTTCCATTTTTTTTTCCACATAAAACTTCCAAAATTCATAACTCTTAATCCCGAACTCCAATTTTGACAAAATTAGTCTCTATAGAAAGCTTGAGGGAAGCTCTAAATCTTCCACGAAGGACATAAAAATCAATTTGACTCCTACGGGAGTCCATTTTCCGGTCAAAGGTGCTATCTTCTAATAATCTTGCTAAAACCACAATATAGACTTGTAAAAATCATAACTTATTATTCCGAGATCGAAAAATTGCATACTTTATATCGAAATAAAGATCAAAACAAATCCTTCAACTTTTATGAGGAGCATCAAAGCTCAATTTAACCTCTAATTAGGTTAATTTCTCAGTCAAAGTTCCAACCATAATAAAAGTCAAACCCTATCAAACATAAACTTTGACTGATCATAACTTTCACTCCCTATATCGAAAAATTGCAAACTTTATGTCTACAGAAAGCTCGTAACATAATCTACAAGTTTCATGTAGATCATTTTATCAAATTTTGCCTCAAACAAAAGTCCACCTTCCAAGGCCAAAAAGTCAACTATTACACAATTTTTCATATTTCACTCTTTCTCTTTTTAGTCATGATTTTCAACTCAATTTCAATCAACTCATCCACTTTATCACTCATATTACTAAGTCAAATTGTCACTCAAAGTTCGGGGTCCAACAATTAACACATTTATCAGATCTTGACAATGTTTCTTATTCCAGTCCATAAAACACTTTATGAATCAGAATCATCTTTTTGGTTATAAACCACTTTACCAATCTATTCATACCACAGTCGTATAGAGGCCATTTAATAACGAATTTAGTTTCCCGTTTAAATCACTACTCGAGTAATTTCTGCCAATGAACTGAAATCAATGCGATCAATAACCATTCACTTTTTCCATACTCAACACTGTCTCACTATTTCATTAAAATTACTCATAATTCGTCACTTTCAATATCAATAACACATATATCGGATCCCAACAATATTTCCTAATCCTGTCTATGTAACAATTTGGATCCGAAACCTCTTTTACTGAATTACCAATCCATAGCTTAATTCACATCACAGTCACATAGAGATTACTTATAACAAATTCAGTTTCTCCCTTTTACGCTCTTATCCTCATCTAAGTGCATCTATACCGTAGTGATACACTTGGAAACATTTCATTTGTCATTTATCAGATCACATCCCCTTAGAATTAAAACACTAATCTCATAGGATTCTAATAGCCTCGATCTACTCAAATCATTACTCTTTTACTTGGATTTTCGTAATCCCCATTACAAATTCATTTTACTCATCAACACTGTTCCATTGGTATTACCCATATAACAATTGTTATGTTCTCAATCAGTCTGAACTATACATCAATTTCATGTCCCTAAAAACTTCACAATACCAGTTTGACTTAGGTTCCAACAGTCAAGTCTGTTGACTATTCACACATGTAATCAGTCACATATACAATCTTTCAGATTTTCTCTCTAAATTACCAATTTCTCTTTCTTTGAACTCTTACTATAGCATAAAACTTCGATAGGATATCACGCCTACCTCTTAATTGACTATACATATCACTTTCCTCAACAAAGGAGTTATTTTCGATTCCTAGATACGGTTTACAATTTCTACATCCTCATTTCGGGTTTTGCCAATCCGATTTGATGCACAAATAATACTTTCTTTTTCCCCTTTTTGACAACTCAACTATTAACACTCAATAATACACTAGATTTGATAACCTTATTGCCCAAATTTTGATCTTCTGCTATTGAAATTTTTTTTCATTCAATCCATTAAATTGCACCATTAACTTAGTTTGAAGAATCACCGCTTAATCCTTTTAAATCATTCAAATATCTGAAATAACTCAATCGTTATCGATTTGCATATTCATAGACATCTCAAACTATTTACATACGATTAATGTCTCCAAGCTTTTTAAGCCACACTCGAAGATAATGTAATTCAAATCATCAATCATAATATTGCCCATAGAACTATATTTGTCCCAAGGTGCATAAAATAACTTTATAAAATTTTCAATAGATCACATCATAACCTTTATTGGGACACTTCAGTAAATATTGCAAAATTTCCAATTTAAAGTGACACGATCAATACTTGGGCTGAACATTTCTCCAAATGTCTCTTTTATGATCATCAGCCATACTATTCACACATTTTTCCTCAAACGTTTTTTTTTGAAACTAAAGCCAGAAGATCTTTGACACTTTTTTGGACGTATCCAACATTCAGTCAGTTCTAAATAACTCCAATTCCCGAATACAATATTCCTTGTAATTTCACATTTCATCAACATCTCTATCATCATTTAGTCTCCCTATGCCCTACTCGTACTAATTCATCCGCTATTCATTCAATCAGATTTAGATTCACTCTTATGAAATTTACATAATAACCAATTTCCTCAACTGTGCCAACTTATCTTATTCACTTTTCAAATGCATTTAATCAATCATCGATGCTCATAGTCGCTTTCCAATTTAAATACAATTGAGACACTTTACTTTTCAGTAGTACACTAAATTCCTTATACCCATAATCAATTCATATATTTCTCTCAATGTCGATTATCTCTAATGAGGAGAAATTTTCTTATAACTTTCTCAGTTGCACCGTAACACATTTTGACACATGTTCCTTTACCCTAATTTCTCCACATAATCTGATTTATTTCCATCATTACCAACGGGGTTGGCAACACATTCATCATATCAAGTTTTGTACTTTTAGAACATAATTTCACAAAATATACTCGAACATATACTCTCCTCATATTCGCAATTAATATTTATTTGATATTCAGTAATTCTCTTACATAATCAGAATCATCCCATTGACGTAATGTACACTTTTCAAGAATACAATTTATCTCAGATTTCATTTCGAATTTATCTCTTCGACGGTTACTCTCAAATCAATTCATCAGATCAACTAAACCTCATCAATCATTAATACTGTTCATAGAACTTTATCAGTCAACTATTTTTCATCACTATATAAATATCAATCACTCATAATACCTCGAGAAAAATCAATTTCAACTATGCATAATATCCCAATAAGAGCAGTTCATGCCATACCTTACAAAATCAGAACATCCCTTATAATGAGGCTCTGCAGGGCACTTAGACAATTTCATTTACTTTAATATCTTGACATACATCGCTATAATCATCACATCTTATCTGGCAATGTATTCACATCAATTTACCCATTCATAGCACATACTACTAAAGACACCTTAATCTCATTTAATTCTAGATAATCTTTCTCTTTTTGGTACCAGTTCTAGATCATGGGGGCTTTGTTGACTTCATGACCCTCTTTTATTCTTGCAAGCTCAATACCGATGCTAACATCATTAATAGTCTCACTTCTTTCTCAATTGATCATTACAAGCATTCTCATGCCTTACTCTAACTCATCTTGAACTTAGGGCTACCAGAACTATGATCGAAACTTATTTCATAGGCCCCTGATTACCTCCTATATCATATTCACGTATATAATTCATTTATGCTTAATCATTTCACCCATGATGGTGATTCCACCATCAAATCTACACTTACTGATGACAATCTAATCTAAACTCAAAGAACCTTCCCGTCTACACCGTCCTCGCTCATGAGGATCATATACAATGTCCATTCATTCACAATTGATCATTATAAGTACTTTCATTTCTTATTCCAACCCATACAAAATTTTAAACAATACGATCATCTCTTAACTCACTAACTTCGCTTCCATGCCATCTCCACAATTATGAGACAATTAAGCTTAATATTTCCACTTGCCATGGGGCTCCATAATCGGTGTGCATTTACTTAGGCAAATCAATTAAACCGAACACCTTTTCATCTACCAATTTCATTGTCTTACATTTCAATCTTTTCATTATTGCATCATACCCATATATTTCCTTTTCAAATCAATATCACAGATATGAAATCATTCTTGATTTCTCACTAACATAATCGATTCACAAATATAAATCATTATTCATAACTCTTGTCACGACAATCGGTCTCAATTGTAACTCTCTATATCATGAAACACTTTATCTTCATCCACTTTATACACTTGAACTCTTTCCATTTCTACCATATTTCTATTTTCCTCTATCAATGCATAACTATCACTTCATTCCAATCCGCTATACCCATATAACTCTAATATTGTATCTCACAATAAATCCCGCATCAAAGACACTAATCTTCCTTTTATCGCATTCTCACATTATCATTTTCTTCACTATTTTAACCGCTTGAACGACTAAGACACACTCATGCATGTGACTCATATACTAGGCGGGGATCGGTTGTCCATCTGCCGTGACATGACTTAAATGCATGTACTTGACACATTTTCTCGTAATGCCCATGTAAGATTGTATTTACGGGCTCGATACCACAAATGTAGCACCCACTCCGCTGAGACCGAACCCGATATCGATGGTGATATCCGAGCCGTGACCATGAGGGTGGTATGCTAGAAGCGCACCATGCGGTTTAAAACTCATTATGACATCTTTTTTTAAAACACTCGAAAGCGCGAAATCAATAGACAATTTGGGGCCCGCGATATGGAAACATTTTAAATCAAACACTATTTCAATAATCAATTCACAATACAATATTAATCAGTTGAGGCCCTCTAAAATAACAGTACAATTCATAAATCAGAAAGAATCAAATGCAGACGTGAGACTGATCCCGACCTGAACTCTGACTTGCTTGCTGAAATCATACTCACGTTTGTCTGACGGGATACTAGCCAAATCCTGAAAAATAATTCAATGTTGGGTGAGTTTGCGAACTCAGTGAGAAACCATCATCGATGGTTTACTCAAATCATGCATTACGCAAATTGCGTATAGCACGGCACAGTAATATTCAATTAACATCATTATATAACAATTTCTGATGATACATAACATTTCTGATATCGGTAACAATTTACAATAGCCTAGAACAGTTCACATCACAATTTACAGTAAATTATGGCATCACGCAGTTCAGTAATCGTCGCACAATTGGAAATTCAATCAGTCATGTATATAATGCATATGAGACTCTTTCCAGTTATTCAGTATTGTGCCCAAGTGCTCAGTCAGTGTTCAGTGGGGGACGCGTCAGGGATTTCTCCCCTCGGGCTCGTGGCCCGGTCAGTACAGTGTTCGAGCTCGAGACTCTTTTCAGTGATAATAGCAACTTGGGTCACATTCCATTATCTGAGCATGCATTTATGCATGCAATGCAGTGTTCAGTAATTCAGTATTCAGTGTATGGCTATAGAAGCCCAGTATTGTATTTCTCAGTAACATACAGTAATTGATGCGATAATCCAATCCGATCAAGAGAAAGTGATCATGCAATTTCACGATCTAATCTGATGAGAGGCATACCATCCAATCATGTATATTTCGGTAATCATATAGTTTCACATTTGGCAAGTAATTCACGTTGAGCATTTGAGCGATCGAAATTTGAGAAACCAACTAGGTTACTCACTGTTACTTAGAACTCTTGCTGGAAGTTCCAAAGAATGTCCGTAGAATGACGATCCAACGGCGCTTCTATAATGATAGAAATTACGGTCCATTACTAGATGCTCAATTAAACAATTCGATGACGATACATCTCTATGAAATTATGTACAATGCATGTTCACGATTTTTCAGTGCTAAAACCCAATTTTGGACTCTTAGGCCCAATTCTAACTCTTCGCTCAGTTGATCGACAATAATTGATCCAGTCTTAAAATTCAGTCAATTTCCTCAATGCAATGTCCCTATAGCAATTTCCTATTAATCGGTCAAATCATCCATTGAAAATCCCAATTATAACTCCAGTTGTCTCAATGCAGTACTTAGGTCACACTATGAACCTTAATTGACCTTAGTCTCTATGAATCAGTACCATCATAATTACATTCCAATTCTCCTAATTATTATCAATTGTAGACCTCTTTCTCTAGTTCACAATGAATTTGGAATCACCTCAATCGGAGGTTTATACCATGAATTAAGCCCAATAAGCCATAATTAAACCAATGAAACAGTTCCCTTCGCCGCGATCCTGCGCCCTTCGCCGCGGTGTGAAACGCTCATTCGTCGCGACGTGGGAAACCACTCGTCGCGACGTACCAAACCGCGCTCGTCGCGACGTCTACCCGAGCTCGTTGCGACGAATAAATTTAATTACTCGTCGCGACGAAGCCCACAAGCCCTCTGGCTAAATCGCGACATGGCGTCCGATCGTCTTCTCCGATTGATTTCCGACCTCTCTCTCTCTAAAACCAGTATTAAACACTTCCCACTACCCATTCAAATACAATAAATGCCATAAATGTGACAACTAACTATTAATAACAACATTAATGACATTAAAACTTACCAATCAAGTTCAAATCCACGATTCCACCGTAACCCTAAATCCTCCAAATCAACGATCCACCAACCTCAGAACCTCTAACCTTCACCAATCACTATAAACATGTTAGACTAACCATAAGGAAGAAACCATAAGAAGAAATCGAAGGATCTCTCACCGTTGGGAGGAATCGCAAGATCACCGTGGGAGAGAAGAAAAAATGCCTTAGGTAATTCCCACATTCCAAACTTAGCTATTTATAGACAAGGGTCTCGATTCATCCAATTTTAGGTCTCGAAATCTCAATAGCTCAACATGTTTATTTCCTATCAAGTATCACTCTAATTTTCCATTGCCCTTGGATAATTCTTTCATACCATCGATCGATCAATCGGTCTCTCAAATATTTCCGGTCCGGGCATTTCCTCCCGAATTTCCGAAAATTTCCTATAAGCCATTATTACTTTCCAATTACACTTAAACTATTTTCAATCAGTCAATTGGACCCAGTAACTCCTAATTTCTCAATCAGTCACAATCCAGTCAGTGCAGTCAGTTCAGTAAATTCCAATTCACAATTCTCTACCGGAAAATCATGAATGCATGTACCTATGAATAAATACATATGCAATAAACTTGTTCATCTTTAATTTAGAGGCCAGTAACATGCCCAGTCAATGAATGCAGTGAAATCCAATCAGTTCAACCCAATGACCAAAATACCCTTGCTAACAGCAACGGGATGTTACATATATGTAGGATAGTGGTCGATTAATATATGTTAAAGTTGTTAAATTTGATGTATAGAGAGTATGTTACAACATTGGTTGATTTGGTCAATTTATATAGTGTACTAGTTGATCAATGTTCCAACGACTAGTGCATCTGATGTTACAAAAGCATACTGGTCAATTAGTATGCTATAGTGGTCAACTGTTGCATTGTATATAGCCATTATAACGGCTAGTTCTAAGCTCCAACTACTATTGGGTCTCAAAATACAACAAATAGGTGTTTTTTTATTAGTTTTAGCATAAAAAATATTTTGGGTATTGTATAGACACATTTTAGAGAGTTTTTCAATCATTTGAACATCATTATGTCACATTGTATGAGTGAGGCATTATAGAGTTATCAAGTGAATACGTGAAATATTTTTTTGTTAGGGTGTTGAATATTGTACTAGGGGGCGATCCAAGTTGTATTGAGGTTCATCTTCACCTTAGAAAAAGATTGTAAAAAAGGTTCCTCATTATTGTGAAAGATTTTAGAAAAGTTGTTCTTTGCCTTGAAAGAAGAATTATAGTGGAACTATAAGAAAAATCTTAGGAGTGGACGTAGGCAAAAGTTATTTTTCGAATCGTTGTAAATTGATTTAAGCTCTCTCTTTCCTATTTTCTTTAATTTATTTTTCAATTGTTAGATTAATTTATATTAAGTAATTTTTCATCCTTGTTTATATTGATTATTATTAATTAAGTACATTGGTTAGAAAATTTGCTAAATTTTATAAACATCCAATTCTCCTCCCCTCTTGGGTGTCATTAGGGACTAACAAGAACATATAAAGTCACAAGAGTAGAATGTTTGGTTTAACTTCTCCCAATGATTGGATCGTCATTCGTCTCTAGGCCTCTAACTTTTTATATATATATATATATATATATATATATATATATATATATATATATATATATATATATATATATATTGGTACTATAGGTAAAAATATGAACAATATATTAAGCTTATTAGTGGAGAATAATTATTACTTAAAGATAATTAGTAGATCAAAATCACTTAATATATATCAAATAAACTGAACAAAATATGCCCACTTATGTTGTATGTGGACTCACATTTACGTGTCCTCCAACTAACTATCCCCCATCATTTTTTGTTTCGGTTAAAACTAAAATTTAGGTCGTGCCAATTTAAAAGTGAAAAGCACCAAAGAGAGTATCTTATGGAAATACATGTGAAATAACTTCCATATAATTTTTTGTTTGTTGAGTTATTTTCTTCTCAATTAACCTTACACAAACTAGTTTATATATGGGTTTGTATGCGATTGTCAAATTCTTATTTACTTGTATTTGGCAGTGTTATTTCCTTGATATTTACAGGGTTATAATGACTCAATAGGGGACTCTGAAGTTATATTATGGTCATACTTTTAGAAAGATCTCAAGCTTAGTTATAAGGGTGGGTTGTCAAGTTATTTTGATAAGGTGGATATTAATTTTGTTAGTTATAGACAAATTTATGAGATGGTGAAGGAACTTGGATACTTACAAGTTGACAAGGAATAATATAGAGTTCAAGGTTTTAAATTCAATGAGTCTCTAAGGCTTATTGAATCTAATGAAAGTTGCATTAGGTTAATCAACCTTTTAAAAATACATGGGACAATAAGATGTATCTCACATATAAACTTGATGAACTGATTATAGGTCCAGAAGTTTTAGCTATAGTAGGTAATGATGAGAAAATTGCGAATGATAAAGTTGATATATATATATATCAATGAAGAAGAGAAAAATAATGTTGGGGATGTGGGAATTTGTGGCAATGAAGTTGAAGGTGTACACAATACATGTAATGTTTCAATTCCAGATAGAGACCAACTAATGGAGATTGGTTCTAGTGATTATGTAAGTTTCATTGATAATTATAAGTACCTTAGTAGATAGGAGTCTAGGGAGCTAATTAAAAGACTTCGAGTTATGTTGATAAGGTGGATCTTAATTTTGTTAACTGTAGACAAATTTATGAGATGGGGAAGGAACTTGGATACTTACAGGTTGACAAGGAATAATATAGAGTTCAAGGTTTTGAATTCAATGAGTCTTTAAGGCTTATTGAATCTAATGAAAGTTGCATTAGGTTAACAAACCTTTTAAAAATACATGGGACAGTAAGGTGTATCTCACATATAAACTTGACGAATTGATTATAGATTCAGAAGTTTTAGCTATAGTAGGTAATGATGAAAAAATTGCGCATGATAAAGTTGATATAGATATCAATGAAGAAGAGAATAATAATATTAAGGACGTGGGAATTTGTGGCAATGAAGTTGAAGGTGTTAACGAAGCTGAAGGTGTCAATGAAGCTGAAGGACAATACATTTGATGTTTCAATTCCAGATGGAGACCAACCAATGGAGACTGGTTCTAGTGATTATGTAAGTTTCATTGATAATGATGAGTACCCTAGTAGGTAGGAGTTTAGGGAGCCAATTAAAAGACCTAGCACAAGTATTAGACATAAAGCAGGTAGTATTTCATTAACTTGGACACTGGGAATGGAGTTCACCAATGGTAAGGAGTTCAAAGATGTTGTTGTTGATTACTCAATAACAACAAGCTTTAATGTGCAAGAAAAAAAGGAATTCTTAGTAAGTTGGAGTTGGATGCATTGAAGGGTGCAGGTGACAGTTATATGTAGCCTATGATAGTAACAATATATGTCTCAAAATAAAAACATACAGGTTTAAGCATACAAATTTCACAACCAACAATCCTAAGATGGTATCAACAAAGTTTCTAGCTAGAATTTTTGGGAAATAATTCTAGAGAAGCCTAACATTACCATTATGAAGATGGTTAAAGAATGCAAAGAAAAATTGAACATATTTGTGAATTCTATGACGTGCGGGATTGCTAAGAGGAAGTTAATAAAGGAGTGAGCATTAGACTATGCTTGTGAATAGTTGAAGCTACAAGGTTATATCCAAGAGTTAAAACATAGCAACTCATAATTAATAATGGAATTGAAGTGGTCTAAAAATTAAGAAACGTCATTGTTACAGTTCAAGAAGTTATATATATGTTTTGGGGATATAAAGGAATGATGAAGGCATTTGAGATCCATACTTGGGATGTATGATTGTTTCTTGAAGAATGAATTTCAAAGGCAATCAATCAGTGCAGTTGGAAGAGATGAAGATGGAAGCATATAACTTGTAGCGTGGGTGGTTGTTGAAGTAAAAAATATTGATTCATAGAGTTGGTTTTTACTGCTCTTATTTATTGATTCAGAGTTAGAAAATTGAGATGGAGTGACAACAATTTCTCAAATTCAAAAGGTATTTAGTTTTTTTTACTTGTGTTATTTGTACGATATGTTATTATAATTTGTTATTTGACATTTATTTTATTACTTATGTTTTCAAGGTTTAATATGAGCTATTGAAGAGATGCTTCTAAATGCATCATAGAGTGTGTGCCAGAAACATTTATCATAATTAACATAGTAAATGAAGTGGTAAAGACTTAAGGAGACAATTTTGGGCTTTGACATGGTTAACTTACGTTGAATATATCAATGAGCAATCAAAAAATTGGGTAAAATTAGACTTGAACATGTTTTTTATTTACGTGATTATCTATACGAGAGTTGGGCTAGGTCATACCAATCACTTAAGTCAAAGTGTTTGATAGTTAACAATAACCTGAGCGAGATTTTCAATAGATGGATCCTCTTAATAAGAGACAAATCGGTGATTAGTAAGCTAGAAACTTAAAGGACAATGGGGATAAGGAGAGATGTTGAAAGGATAATATAAATATACATATGCACAGAAATTAGATATTGCACCTGTAGTTATTAAGAAGCTAGAAAAAATTAAGAAGGATGTAATGCAATAGAGAATTGTGTGGAATGGTGATATAGATTATAGTTGCAGAGCGTGAGATCTATATTGTTATCCATACAAACATTTCATCAATGTTATCAATCATTCTAAACAAAAGTTAGAGGTATTTGTAGTTGATTGCTGCAAAAGCATAACCTTTTTAAGAGTGTATGATCAAGTATTACAACCAATTAGAGGAGTGATCTTTTGGCCAATGAATGATTTAGAGGAAATGCATCACCAATAATGACGGTGATGCCAGGAAGGCCAAAATAAGAAAAGGGGGAAGACAAAAATGAGCTAAAGAAATATCAAGTGCAAGTAAGGTGTCACAAAAGGGCCAACTAAAAAAATGTAAGAAATATAGTGCAGTTAGACACAACAGTAGAACTTATAATATATCAAGACCTAATGAAAATCATAACAATGTAAGTGATTAATACTGTTCTTATTTTTAATTTTTGATCTAATTAACAATGTTAACATTATGCATATTATATTGTAGGTTAAAAGAGGTTTATCTGGAAGGTCTTTTGTTAGAGAATTGTCATAGGTAATTGTATAATTCTAACCTAAACCTAAGCTCAAATTCTTACAATTTACAAATTACAATGCTATTGCTTTCATCCAGTTTATGTTCATTAATCCCGATGCCAAAGTTTATGTCAGCTACTAATGAATGTCTTTTTAGTCAACAAAGCATCAATGTGAGTTATACTAATTTTAAACTCATATACATTCATTAAGAACTTGATCAATTTTAAACTCATATGAATGTTCACAAATAGGTTGGTTCACAATTTGCTAGTTCCACAAGTAATACTAAAATGAAATATAGACAAGTCAACCTAAGATCTTTTAAATTGTGATTTGAAATAAGAGGTCTTAGATTTAGGGTTAAATCTAGCTTTGCCTTTATATAATTACAAGCTACTACAAGTAAAAGGAGAGGGACAACTGGGACTAGCATCTAACAGGTTGACAAACTAGACACTTGATATATTTTAAATTTATGACAATTATTTTGGTGTATTTTGTAACTAAATTGTTAATTTTCTTATATGATGGTTGTATTTATGACAAATATATGATATATGTTTATATATGACATATTTTATATGCATGAAGATTTGATATTATTTGAATGCCAAGTAGGTTCTATTATATGGTTTATGACTGTACATATATCTTCTGCTCCATTTTTTATAGGTTCATCTGGTAAGCTAGTATGGAAACTTTTGCTTTGGAATAGAAGTAAATTCTAAGCTAGTAATCGAAATTTTGTAGATAGATATCAATTGAAATATTTTTTCAAAAGTAAGTTGATGTATTTAATGTCTTATAAAGTATATCTCCATTTAATAATAAAAAGCATAAGTACAATCATATTAGTCATACTAAAATTTAAAATTTAAAATTTAAAATTTAAAAAGCATAAGTACAATCATACTAGTCATACTAAAATTTAAAATTTACAACCACACATAAGATGAATAATGAAACGACAATTAATGTAACACCCACAAGACCCCAAATGTAACACCTCACACCCGCAAGACCCGAACCCGACATCCACAGTGATATCCGAGTCCGTGCCCCGCGAGGGTGGCGTGCTAACCACTCAATCAGAAATCGGTACATTATTCATTTAAAACATATATGCGGAATTCCATGCCCAAATTGGGTACTCATTCTATCACATCCAATTTGAATACACACAATTCCAAAAGTTCTTGAGGTCCATTTCACAAATACAAATAAACACTTTATTACAAAATAAAGACATGCAATGCAAACACGAACTGATCCCGACTGCTGACCTTCACTTGAATCCTGCAAACATACTCCCGTTTTACTAATGGGGTACTCTTCAATTCTTGAAAAATAGTTGCAATGTTGGGTGAGTTTGCGAACTCAGTGAGAAACCATCATCGATGGTTCACTCAACGCATGCATAAACCAATAATTCACATCTTATCACATATCATCGCATTCCAAATCAATTCAGGCATTGCTAACTTGTACATATATAAGGCGTATCGCCTTTCACACTATTCATATACACATCGACACTGCACACAAATCTCTTCCCATAATTTCCATTTTTTACTTTAAGTTGGATCAAGCGCTAATGAGCAGACTTGAGATACACTTAGGGAGTAGGAGAGCCCTTTAGGTATACATCGACTCCCTCGAGCTCAAAGCTCGGTTCGATATGATAATCACATTTTAAGCAAGTAGGAGAGCCCCCAGGTATGCACTACTTGCTCGCTCACATTAGGGATAGGAGAGCCCTCTGGTATGCACTATTCCCTTTTACAATTGATGAGCTTATAGCTCGATCGAATATGCTCCATCCACAACCATTATTTATTTACCAATTATGGATTTCACACGTTCATTCATATCTCTATAGACAATACACATGTATCAAAACATAATCCCAATCATTTCACAGCATCATTCACATGTAGTACACACATTTTGCACTTCAGTATCACATTCAAATACTTCGGACACCCGTGGTCCGAAATCAATCAAAACAAGCACATATATCCCTCCATTCTCTCCACATAGCATCATTGCAAATTATTAAACACATAAAGGCTGAGGAACCAACTAGGTTACTCACCTGAATTTTCTAGCCGTTGCCTGGAAGCTCCAGCACTGTCCGTAGATTATCGATCCATCGACTCTAAAACAATCAATTCATTTCATTCATTACAAAATGCACAGTCGAAATAATTAATGATGCACATGCCTTGAATAAAAGATGTACTATGCCTATTCATGATTTTCCCGGTACCTTCTCCCACTTTCCATTTTCTTTTACTCAGTATCGAACTTTCACTCACTTGATCAATATCAGCTCATTTCCAATTCAATAACATGATCTGTAACTCCCCAATTTCAATTCTAATATCCAGCAAATATCATGTCATACTCGCTAGGGTATGACCTCAAAAGCAATATCACTAATCTCTAGATCAAATTCAATCTTTATGCTCGGTTCCTAAAATTCCCGAGAGCAATGAATTTACTTTCAAAGTCTCACATTATACCCCAATTACTCAAAACAATTCTTAGGATGCAATACAATCATATTTCTTAGCTTTCTTTCACAAATCGGATTCTCATAATTTAATTTCAAACCTTCATTCTTTTCCTCATTTGTAGACCTCTTTTCTAGATCACAACGAATCAAACATCACCTCAATCGGAGGTCTACATCAAAAGTTATGCCCTAAACCAAATTATACTCATTCAAGAAATAGCCTCGCCATGACGTGAGGACGTTAAATCGTGGCGACAAGGCGCTTCGCCATGGCATGACGATTGAGGCTCGCCGAGGCGAGGCCTTCAAGCGTCTTGTGCTAGAACACAATTTTTCGCGCGTCGCGTCGTAGCGCAGCACGCGCCATGACGTGCGACCTTCTAGTCGTCTTCTCCGACGAGCTCTCCCTCTTTTCTCTCTCTAAAAATCCAGTACTAACTCATAAACACTCAAATCTTTAACAATTAACCCCTATACATGCTTTAAACACAATAATCACAACATTAAACCATTAACTTACCAAATCAAGCCAAAATCCACAAATCTCTAGAAACCCTAAAACCTTCAAACCAACGATCTCCACCTTCAAGCCTCAACCAACTCCATCTCCCACAATAAACAAGCTAGCCTCAGACAATAAAAGGGAAACCACAAGAAATGATCGAGAGCTCACAACAAAGGAAAGAAATCGAAGATCACGGTGGGAGAAGAGAAGAAGAAGATTGCTTTACCTTAGGATAAAAATCCTCAAATTGAAACCTAGATATATATATAGACATGGGTCCTCAATTCCTTTAGATTTGGTCTCTAAATTCCAATGGCTCAACATTTTAATTCTCCTAACAAAGTATAACTCTCATTTTCCATCACCATTGGACAATTCTTTCAGTACCATACGATCAATCAGTCGGTCCCTCGAAAATTTTCGGTCTGGGCATTTTCTCCCGAATTTCTAGAAAATTTTCTATAAGCCACTATCAATTGCCAATCACTCTTAAACTGTTCTAAATCAATTATATGAACCCAATTACTCCTAATTTTTCAATCAATCATAATCCAATCTAATTATCTCACACATTCACAATTCAAATCATTTACAAAAGCAAATGCCGGGAAAAGTCATGAATGCATGTACCTATATGTGCATGTGCCAAATAACTCATTCCTCTACAATCAGAGAATAAATAAACGTTCACATCAGAAATATGAAATGCAAATTACTAGCCTGACCAAAATGACTCATATACCCTTCCCATTAGGGTCGGGATGTTACAATTAAAATAAACGCTATAACCAAATTGAATAACATCAACTTTAACTCTTTTTTCTCACTAGTTAGCATCTCAATATCTTGCTTCATAATTTTCAATTGCACATTATCTTCATTTGGTCCAGGTATACTTCTCATTCTTTTAGCAGCCTTCTTTATTGTAGATGTTTTAGTCTTCAATTTTTTAATTACATATATTACTCTTTTTAAAAATTTCTTATTGTACCATCGAAAAAATTCATAATTACGAACAAAATAATTGGGACATCCTAAAAATCTTCTACCTGAAATCCTATCACTCCATGATATCCTCAAATAAGCAATTGGTCCACAATAGCAAGACATTTTGTTAACATTATTATAATTAGAGTTACTAGATGTTGAGAATTCCATCTGCAAAATTAAAGCAACAAACCACTTCGTTAACATTATTATATAGAGTTACTAGTTGTTGAGAATTCCATATGCAAAATTATAACAACAATTTTATAGTCATTAATTAATAACATACTTAATACATGTATTAGCATAGACATACATTATAACCATAAACAAACAATTCCTTTACGTTATGAAGTTTGTATACATGACTTGAGTTAAACATAGGCCTTGCAGATTTAGGACATCAAAAAGTGCTACCATAATAAAAAAAAACTCAGTTTTTGGCAAGGATCCATTATACAAAATGTATAAAGTATAGGTTCAAGTGTAACCTAGAATGGGACATTTATAAAGATATTAGCTTTGTGGTTTAGAGTTGGAGATTGCAAATTCACCAAAAAAGTCACCTAGAATTTGTTGCTTGAAAAAGATATTTCATGTCTTCCATAGCATAATCCAGTCATGACAATAGTTTGAGTTCATAGGAGACTTTACAAAATGAATATCAAGTCTTATTTAACTTCCTAAAATTTGTCAATTGGGCCACACCATGAATGCTTATCCTATTAACTCAGAAGATTGGAAGTTCCAGCAAAATGCTTAGGAAAGACAGTTAATTGGAGTATAAAAAACAATTAGATGTGATGGTCGGACAAGGCCTGAAAATCCTAAATCATACTCGTAAATTTAACAAATCATATTCATAAATTCAATTGAAAATCCCAAATCATAGCCATCCCCACACCAAAAACATATAATCAAAGACAACATTTAGGATATCCCGAAATATGAGACATGATCCTCTGTCCCCTCTACTCTGTCTCAACCCTGTTCCACTCCATCTCAACTATCCATTTATGTAGGGTAGAGGGAACGGAGGATCTGAGAGGCCCAAAATATTACCATTTTAATGATCTTTTTCCATGTTCTTAAGTCTTTCTGATGGAGGGCCATCCAAGTTTGCAATTGAAGATATGGAAACCATGGGGTTTGGAGAAAAACCACCAGGTAGAGATGAGGTCCAAAAAGAGTCAGTTGAAGTCTTGGAGGAAGAAGAAGTGGGGTTGCACTTATTTTTAAAGTTCCAGGTGATGTTGAGCCCATTTGGTGATTTCAAAGCTTGTGTTTTTTCACCTAATCATACTGAGTTGTTGGAAACCTAGGAGCAACAGATTTTCTCACATTTAAATTGGGCTTACTTTGGTCTAATTTAACTGGTCTTTGGTTTGATGTAAAGACTTGTTTTATTTCTTGTTTTATCTTAGCCCGTATTTGTTGTTTTGGCCCGATTTAATGACTTGTTTGGTTTGTTTTATTTTAGCTATTTTGTAAGACTTTTATTATAGGTTTTATTTATATTTTTATGAGCTAAAAAACTACAGAATAGGAAAGGTGAGGAGCTGACTTTGTGGCTACCCATTTGCGTCCTATTTCAGCTCATTGTTTCCTATTCAATATTATTCAGAAAAAAATATAAGGAAAAGTCAAGATTTTCTCTCAATCTTTTGGCAAGGAATTGTCTGGGTTTTGATTGTTTTTTCCAAAGAACAATCATTGGGTTTGATTATTTTCCGAAAATAATCAAAAGGACTTGTTTGTTTTCCGAAAACATTCAATCGTTTGTGTGTTGTGCGATTTCCAGAATTCTGTTCGACTTCCAATTTTGTTTTCTAGTTCCTGTTTCCTGTGTTCATCAAATCAAAATTTTTCCTTCTTCAAGTTTGTTCCTCACATCTTAAATTAAAAATCTTCAGAGACATCTTCACCCAATTCGAACCCCAACCTCCTCAAAATTCCCGTTTTCATCATCTGCCTGCATTTTATCGCCCAGATTAACATGTCACCACAAAATCCACCATAACTCAATCATTCCTTATCCGATTAATCTGATTCTTGTGTCTAAATTGTAATTCACAAAAAGTTCTACAACTTTTCTTCTTTCCTAAAAGCCAAATTCCCAGCCAATTAACCCAGAAACGTCTTCATATTTCCTGTTCCAGTTTTATCTGATAAAAACTAGATTGCCCAAAACTTTTCCAATAATCACCAAACCCTATTCCAATCACTTTCAGGCCATTCCCCCTTTTTTTGGTATCAGAGTCCGTATCTGGGATGTGTCTTTGATCATTAACCATGTCTGGATCAAGCCCACACGATCTGGAGAAACTCTTTGCAAAGTTGGATGAGATGAGTGTCAAAATCGACAAGTTTGATGTGTTCCGGAAGGAGATCCAGGCTGCTAAGGCTAAGGAGGCAGCATATGCAACTTGGGGGACGTTTAATGCACTTGGTGAGACATCTCAAGCTAACCCATCCGTAGAAGAAGAGTTTGGTGATGAGGTAAATGATTTTTGTGCTCTTGAACGTGATGATAGCATTATAATTAGTGGTTTGGCCCCAAAAGGAAGAGGGAGAGGCCCTCATTTTTCTGTTGGTCGTATGGTCCCTATTAGGAATGTGTGTCCACCTAGAAATGATAGGAATGATGATCTAAACATTAAGATAGACATTCCTGAATTTTTAGGTAAACTTGATGCTGATGTGTTTAGTGAATGGTTGTACACCGTTGAACGCATTTTTGAATTGAAAGAGGTTCCGGAGGAGAAGAAAGTCAGATTGGTGGCTATGAAATTCAAGGGGTATATTGCCCTTTGGTGGGATAACTTGCTAAAGAAAAGGCTTAGAGATGGGCTGCCTAGAATTACTACATGGGATAGGATGAACATTGAGTTAGAAGAGATATTTGTGCCTCCTCAACACAGGCAACAAATGTTAGAGAAGATGTTTGGGTTGAAGCAAAATAGAAGGCAAGTTGAAGACTATGTGATGGAGTTTGAACAATTCCTTTTGAAGTGTGGATTGAAAGAAAGTGAAGAAGTAGTTATCACATGGTTTGTCAGGGGACTTAACATTGACTTGCAAAACTTTGTGAAGACTTATCCTTTTGACACTTTGAGTGAAGCCAAAAGACTTGCTTTTAAGGGAGAGATTAACTTGAAATTTACCAAGCCAACACTACCTAAACCGAGCCATAACTTTCCCTAAAGAACCAACCCACTTACACCACCAATAAAGCCAAATTTTCCTGCACCACAAACAACTCCACAAAGAGCCTCACCTTCCCAACCAAAGTCACCATCCACCACTTCACTAACACAATTCACTCCTAAACTCTACACTCCAAAAACTCCTCAAACTCCACCAGTCCCTAAAACCAAGTTAAGATGCTTTAAGTGTCAAGGCTATGGTCATTTTAATGCCGAATGTCCCAATCGAGCTATTATGACCATTCGAGAGATGGAGGTCATCGATCAAGAGGTGAAATTGGAGATGGAAAATGAACTTTTGGAGAATTTCAAGAGGGGGCCGAGAGTCAACAGTTGGTGGCCGAATATGCAAACAATGAGGAGGTCTAGGTTGAAATGTTAGTGTTGTGTAGATTGTTGAATAGTGAGAATGGTGGAGAAGATTGGAGAAGAAATAACTGGTGGAAAGAAATGTAAAGTTGTATTTGATAGTGGAGCTTGTGAAAATGTAGTGTCAAATGAGATGGTTGATAAGTTGAAGCTCAAGACCGAGCCTATTCCAAACCCCTACAAGCTCACTTGGTTGGATAAAAGCATGAGATTCGGCTTAGTAGAAGATGCTTGGTACCGTTTGCAACTGGTGGCTACAAGGATGAAGCTTGGTGCCATGCAATTCCCATGAGTGCATGTCACTTGCTTTTGGGAAGGCATTGGCTATTTGACCATGATGTTAGCCATCAAGGTAGAGTAAATACATACACATTAGACTACATGGGCAGTCTAACTCCATTGAAACCGATTGCACCTACAAGGGTTGAAAATGAACAAGTTTTGTTGAGTGTTGAAGAAAGGGAAGCAATTAGGGATGAATTGCCAAGTTTTGATCCGATTGGGGTAGAAGATGACAAGAGGCCGAGAGCTCCCATTCCACAAATTGTCCAAAAGTTGATTGAGTTGTATCCAAATATGTTCCTAAAAAAACTTCCTAAGGGGCTGCCCCTTTTGATGACCATACAACATCAAATCAATTTTGTTCCGGGAGCTGTTATTCCACATAAACAATCCTACCGGACGCGTCCAAAAGAGGGTGAAGCATTGAGAGCTATTGTTGATGACTTGCTTCACCGAGAGTTTATAAGGCCATCTACATCTCCTTATATAGTTCCAGCCTTTTTTGTACCAAAGAAAAATGGGAAGTGGCGGATGGTTATTGACTCACGGGTAGTGAATAAGATTACGGTTAAGTAACTTGACAATATGTTAGATCATCTACATTGAGCAACAATCTTTACTAGACTTGACCTTGCCAATGGATTTCATCAAATCCATGTGAGAGAGGGAGATGAGTGGAAAATAGCTTTCAAAACAAAGGAGGGACTTTATGAATGGCTTGTCATGCCAATGGGGATGTCAAATTCTCCATCCACTTTCATGAGGCTTATGAATGAGGCACTTAAACCTTTTCTTCACAAATTTGTTGAAGTGTACTTTGATGATATTCTAATCTTTTCCAAATCTCTAGATGAACATGTGCTGCATTTGAAATATGTCTTTGATGTTTTAGCTAGACAGTCCTTGTATGCCAATGTTGAAAAGTGCCATTTTTTTGATCATTCTTTGACTTTCCTAGGATTTGTCATTAGCCAAGATGGTATTAGTATGGATTCCTCAAAGGTCCAAGCTATTCTAGATTGGCCGGTCCCAACTAGCCTTTTTCCAAGTTAGAAGCTTTCATGGTTTTTGTTCATTCTATAGGAGATTCATTAGGAATTTTAGTACAATCACTGCTCCTATAACTTAATGCATGAAAAAAGGTGATTTTAAGTGGACAAATCAGGTCACTATTGCATTCAACACTTTGAAAAATTTGATCACAAGGGCATCTGTTTTAAAGCTAGCTAATTTTAGTGCACCATTTGAACTTGAGTGTGATGCAAGTGGGGTAGGAATAGGGGATTTTTTAAGCTAAGAGGGTAAACCAATTGCATTCTTTAGTGAAAAACTCAATGAAGCAAGAAAAAGATACACAACTTATGATAAAGAGTTTATGCAATTGTTAGGGCCGTTCGACATTTCCGGCCTTACTTGTTGGCCAACTCTTTTATTCTTTTCATTGATTATGACTCACTAAAATATGTCCAAAGTCAAGCCAACCTAAGTCAAAAACATGCTACTTGGGTTGAATTCCTTCAATCTTTTGACTTTGTCATTAAGTATAAAAAAGGGACCACAAATGTTGTTGATGATTCTTTGTCAAGAAAATTCCTATTGTTGAGTTCAATGCATGCACATGTTGTAGGTTTTGATGATATTAGGGGGATGTATGAGAGTGATAAAGATTTTGGTGAGATTTTTGCTAGGACAAATCAGAATAATGGTGCATTTAGGGACTTTGTTTTGCATAATGGTTACTTGTTCAAAAATGGCTCTTGTTGTGTTCCAAATTGTTCTTTGAGGGAGGCAATTTTGAGAGAAGTCCATGGGGGTGGACTTGCTGGCCATCTTGGGAGAGAGAAAACCTATGAACTTGTCCATTCCAACTTCTATTGGCCGAGGATGTTTAGAGAGGTAACTAAGCTTGTGAGTGGTTGCAACACATATAGTAGATCAAAAATGACATCCCAAGCCCATGGCCCATACACACCTTTGCCTACACCAAACAAACGTTGGGAGGATGTGAGCATGGATTTTGTGTTATGTTTACCTAGGACTAGAAGAGGGTTTGATAGCATCATGGTTGTTATTGACTGGTTCTCTAAAATGGCACATTTCATTCCTTGTGCTAAATCTAATGATGCTCAATATGTGATGGATTTGTATTTCCATAATGTTGTTAATGGCATTCCAAGAAGTATTGTCAGTGATAGAGATGTGAAGTTTGTGAGCCACTTTTGGAGATTTATGAGCTAGATTAGGTACAAAACTTAAATTTAGCACCGCTTTTCACCCACAAACTGATGGCCAGACCGAAGTAGTAAATAGGTAACTTGGGGGGATTTTGAGAAGTTTGTTGAGGGAGAAAACTAAGAATTGGGATGTCATGTTGCCACAAGCAGAATTTGCTTATAATTGTTCCAAATCAAGGTCCACAGAATTCTCGCCATTTCAAATTATCTATGGAACTAATCCATTAACTCTTATTTCACTAATTCCGTTTGTGCAAGATAAGCCTTTTCAAAACATTATTGCGAAGAAAAGAGCCCAAGAAATTATTAAGTTACATGAGCAAGTCCAAGAGAACATAAGGAAGCATAATGAAGCTTACATGAGGCACGCAAAGAAGAAGAAGCCAGTGGAGTTCAAAGAAGGTGATCTAGTGTGGGTTTACTTGAGAAAAGAGAGGTTTGCAAAGTCAAAAAAGTCCAAGTTGAGTGACAGGACTGATGGTCCATTCAAAGTGCTCAAAAAGATCAACAACAATGCCTACAAGATTGAGTTACCAGATCATTACCCAATGTCTAACAGTTTCAATGTAAGTGATCTAAAACTTTATGTGGAGGACACTATGATTGACTCTAATTCAGGTAGTGAGGTTGGTTCTTAAGAGGGAGAGGATGATGGAGGCCATCCAAACTTGCAATTGAAGATATGGAAGCCATGGTGTAACATCCCATTGCTAGTGGAAAGGGGTATAACGGAAAATGTGAGTGACTAATGAGAGTTAAAGATTCACTTCCATGTTCATGCATGATATGCCTTATACTTACACATGAATAGTGAATTTATTTGCACATGAAAATAATTGTACATGCATTCATGAATAATTCCGGGTATAATTGGAATGATTTGAAAATCTTGAATGTTATTACATTGAAAATTTTATGGGTTAGTGAAATCTAGATATTTTGAATTTTGGTGGAATTATTGCATTTATATATGTTGGTGAAGTTATGGAGTGTTGAGAGAGATATATTTATAGTAGGGAACAAGAAAATAAATTAAATAAAGATTTGGAGATAGTTGGGTTGTAAAGATGATTGTTGTATTGGAAAGAGGGGAACTAAATGGAGTTAGTTTCCAAAGAAACTAAGTTAGAGTTTAATCATTAAGAAAGTGACATGTGTCACTTAGACCTTGTGCTCTAGCTAGGAGTAGGTCACTATTCCTTAAGAGTTGACAGGTTAAGTCTTGTCCAAGTCCCTTTTTTATTCTTAACTTTCTAAAACTTCTCTCTTCAAAACACAGAGTTTTCCATCAAAATATCTTCTAAGGGACTTCTGTGTTCTTCCTTTCTTTCACCAAACTTACTTTGTCACTTGTGTCATCTACTCTAAAGAAACCAGAAGCCGATCATTTCACTCAGTGAAGTACGAAAACGTGTGGAGTTTAGGGCTTGAAGATTTTGGAGTTTTCAGCATGTAAGTGTTAGAGAAATCCCTTGCTGTTAGGGATTTGTGAAATAAAGTTGATAGATTACTGTCATCTGCATGAAAAATGTACTTTATGTTTTTGTTTTTAAATACTGGGTAGTTGGGGAGAAATAAATTCAGTTATAGTGCTAAATTAGTTTTTGAGAAAACTTTTGGTGTTTGGTGACGTAAAGTGTTGAAAGTTTGAAAGTCTGGAAAATTTCTCACTGAGTATGTTTCAGTATTTTAGCCATAACATTTTCTGTGGTTGTCTAAACGAGATGATTCTTAATTCGGAGTAAACTAGGAATATATGGCTACAATTCGTATGAAGACATGGAATTTCAGTTCTGTCTCTAAGAGTCTCAAAAGTTGTCACGAAGTTGAGAACTGGGTGCAGGATGTTGAGAGTTGAGCAAAAATTCGTTTTCCAACTTCGGGAGGAAATTTGGACTTGATATAGATAGATTTGGGCAAAGTTTCCTTCTTGAAAGTTGTAGATCTTTCTTTTATCTTTCCAACGGTATATAGTATGGAAAATTTGGACATCAGAATAAAAAGTTATGACCTTTCCAAGTGGGAGTGTTCAGCAGAAAAAGTAAGACAAAATTTCTGCCCATCTTCATCTTCGTCTGTGATGACGTCACTTCGTCTGTGATGACGTTATTTAAATCAATGATAGCGTCATCGTCATCGACTTTGTTCGCTTCATTTTGACCCTCTTCCTTCTTTTGGCCATAACTTTTTGTGTGGACCTCCGATTGACCCGATTCTTGAAGCATTGGATTCCTAACACATTTCTTTATCTCTCCACAAAAAAATGTATGGTTTTCGGTATTAATTAAAAATGATTGACTGAATCAAAGTAAGGGTATCAGTGGAAGGAAAATGAATTGGATATTTTACTGAACATATTTCAGTAATTTGATGATATCTTGGTCTATAGGATTCCAATTGAAGTGATTCTTGATTTGTAGTAAACTAGAGTAATAGGGATATGGATCATATGAAGAAGCTGAAGCTTGATGAGGTCTCTAAGGTGTTCAATTTCTGGATGAAAGTTGGATATAGTACACTGTTTTGGAGAGGAACAGTCCGAAAATGTTTGAGACGTATCTTCCAAATCGCTAAACCAAATTGAGTGATTTTGGTGTCAATAGAAAGATAAAGGATAAAGGAACAATTTTCTAGAAGAGAGTGAGCTCAAATTTCACAAGTTTTGCCTCCTGGTTGAATGTGAACAGTAAACCCGAAAGGGTATTTCAGAAAGTCTGAAAGTAAGCCAGTGACAAATGAATTGTGACTTCAATGATTCTAGAGAGGCATAGACCTAAGTGTTAGTTATGCTTAAATTGATTTTGGTATGGGATAGTGTTGAGTAGATTCAAAGAGCGATACCCGAGATTCATCATGAACATGCATTGTACATAATACATCTCATGCATGTGCATTGTTGAACACTCTTAAAGGTGCAAATTTTGATATCATGTATGCTATTTATTATAGAGGAGCAACTGGAACGTCAACTTCCGGACATTGCTGGATCATCCAGGCGTTAGCTTCGGGAGCAACCTGTGAGTAACCTAGTCGGTTCCTCAATCTTTATGTGTTAAATGTTCTGTGAATGTGTGAATTGTTTGCCAATGTGAGTACTTGCAACTGTGAAATAAATGTGCTGAAATTATGAGTAAATGTTCTGAATGCGATAAATAGAATTGATTGATATATATGTTATTGATCGTGCAAGTGTGAGTGCATGCTAGACATGATTAAGATCGGTAATTAACAGTTGTAACTGAAGCAATTAGTGATCGGAGCTTTAAGCTCGATTATCGATGAAAGGCCTGGTAGAAAGGGAATAGTGCATACCAGAGGGCTCTCTTATCCCCAATGTGGCGCAAGAAGGCATACACGAGGGCTCTCCTACTTGCCTAAAATGCGATTACTGTGTAATGTGCCCGAATCGGGACAGTATTGACGCTCAGCCACAACACTGACATAAAATGAGAGTTGGCATGCATGATGCATCTGACTGTATTGTGAAAATTGAGAATGCGTGTATTATGTGACGATTGCGCAGTGACATGTCTGATTTATGTTACGGTGAAAAGGTGTAAATTGTCTTATAGTGTTCCGAATGTGTTATTGTGTGTATATGCATGAGTTGGGTGAACCATCGATGGTGGTTTCTCATTGAGTTCGCAAACTCACCCAACATTGCAAATTTTTTTTCAAGGCAGCGTTAGTAGATTCCTAGCTCCCGTGATAGTCTTTTCCTGCTGTATGAGTAAGTGGGCAAGAGAAGCGATGGCACACAGGTCGGTTAGCTGGGACGATTTTTGGGGATGACTTAATATAGACTTTTGTATCAGTTTCTTTTTTGGGATATTGTATTGAGATTGTAGGGGACTGATAGACTTGTCTATATTTTCGTTGGTAATGTGAAATGAAGGATTAACGTGGTTTTAAAATTTAGTGATTTGCATAATTCAGTTTAATTGTATTGATGCCATGCGAGTATTTAGTGATTGTTTTCGTTAGTAGCACTTCCTTGCTGCGGGATATGCGTCGGAACGACCCACGGACGTCCCGGTGCGTACTCTACAGTAAGGGGGCGCTACACATGAGGTTTGGAGAAAAACCACCAGGTGGAGATGAGGTCCAAAAAGAGTCAATTGAAGTCTTGGAGGAAGAAGAAGTTGGGTTGCACTTGTTCTTAAAGTTCTAGGTGATGTTGAGCCCATTTGGTGATTTCAAAGCTTGCGTTTTTTCATCTAATCATACTGAGTTGTTGGAAACCTAGGAGCAACATATTTTCTCACATTTAAATTGGGCTTACTTTGGTCGAATTTAACTAGTCTTTGGTTTGATGTAAAGACTTGTTTTATTTCTTGTTTTTATCTTAGCTCGGATTTGTTGTTTTAGCCCGATTTAATGACTTGTTTGGTTTGTTTTATTTTAGCTATTTTGTAAGACTTCTATTATAGGTTTTATTTATATTTTTATGAGCTAAAAAACTATATAATAAGAAAGGTGAGGAGCTGACTTTGTGGCTACCCATTTGCTTCCTATTTTAGCTTATTTGTTTCCTATTCAATATTATTCAGAAAAAAATAAGGAAAAGTCGAGATTTTCTCTCAATCTTTTGGCAAGAAATTGTCTGGGTTTTGATTGTTTTTTTCAAAGAACAATCATTGGGTTTGATTGATTATTTTTCGAAAATAATCAAAAGGGCTTGTTTGTTTGTCGAAAACATTCAATCGTTTGTGTGTTGTGCGATTTCCAGAATTCTGTCCGACTTCCAATTTCGTTTTCTAGTTTCTGTTTCCTGTGTTCATCAAATCAAAAATTTTCCTTCTTCAAGTTTGTTCCTCACATCTTAAATTAAAAATCTCCAGTAGACATCTTCACCCAATTCGAACCCCAGCCTCCTCAAAATTCCTGTTTTCATCATTTACCTTTATTCTATTGCCTAGATTAACATGTCACCACAAAATCCACCATAACTCAATCATTCCTTATCCAATTAATCCGATTCTTGTGTCTAAATTGTAATTCACAAAAGGTTCTACAACTTTGCTTCTTTCCTCTAAACCAAATTCCCAACCAATTAACCAAAAAACGTGTTCATATTTCCTGTTTCAGTTTTATCCGATAAAAATCAGATTGCCCAAAACTTTTTCAATAATCACCAGACCCTATTCCAATCACTTTTGGCCATTCCCCATCACTTTCACCGTGTAAGACAATTGTGTGGCATGAGCCCAAATAAAAATTAGTAAGGTATGCCAATCAAATTGTTTTTGACAAAGGGTTAACAAAAATAATTAACCAGAGTTATTTTGATATGTTTTTAAAATTTTAGAATTCTTTTAAATGAGTTAAAATAATCGTGTTTAATTTGAATTTTGATGTAAACATTAAGATCATTATTGACCCTTTTGCCATTATAATATTGAAATGTGCCATAGAATGGAAATTAAATATTTTTCTTGACATTTTCTCTCTTCTTGGTCAATTTGACTCGCTGGAAAAAGAAATAAGAAGAGAATGACCCATCCACGTCTAGTCCAAGTGACTAACTTTGAAACTGAGAGTAAACTACTTTTCTTTTGGCCAGAAAATCAACAACAAAAACAGAATCTTTTTATTAGAAATATTCCCATTCCATCAGGAACATGGCACAACACAAGCTCAAAGAAGTTGATGACGCTGAATGATGAGAAAAACTTATCATAAGCGAAGAAAATATCCATCTGCCCAACTGCTTTTCTGTCGGATACAAGTTACCAAGAGACTTGAAAACATTATGATTAAAACTATCAATTCAAGGCAAGGCCATCTAAGCAGCGCAAACTGCCTCAACTCTTTACGTTTCAAGTGTTAGAAGGGTAAGGATTGAGTTTTAAGTCATGCATCAGACATTGGTAGCTCACCACAATCACTAACAATCACCTTCTTTGTGGGACGGTCTCCCCTGTCTGTCTGCTGTGATTCGATCAACTTAACAATGTCCATGCCTTCTAAGACTTGCCCAAACACCACGTGTCTCTGATCTAGCCATGGGGTCTGTCATTTTTTCATGACATAAATAGCAAGATATCAGTGTCTCCAAGTCATAAAGCTCTAACGCAAAGTTTTTAAAGTCCTGAACACTCAAAAAATGAACCTCATTCCGGCTATACTTGGTCAACAAAATGCCTATAGGGAAGCAAAGACGAGAGGACATGGTGAAGATTGGCTTTTATTAGAAGCCAATCCCTGGCATATTTCCTTGTATTGATTATCAGAAAAGGTATGCAATTCACACAAGTAAATCATAGTCAATAAGCTGTAGTCTCAACATAAATTGTAAAATTCATGTCCATAATCATTGGCAGTTAAAGAAACAGGCTGCCGACATCACCTATAATGTTCAGTAAACATAAGACAACCAGTAATATACCAATTACACTTTTCTTTTTTCCCTCTCTCCATCCTGTTTCCTGTTGATTTTCAGCCAATTGATTACTACTACAACATTTCTTCTCCAAAATGTTCAGTATTTGGTGGGAATTGCACTAAATTCCAGAATCAATGTGATTTGGCCAGTTGCCAAACAAATCATAGGTA
Source organism: Erythroxylum novogranatense (assembly GCA_029891385.1). Classification (NCBI taxonomy): domain Eukaryota; kingdom Viridiplantae; phylum Streptophyta; class Magnoliopsida; order Malpighiales; family Erythroxylaceae; genus Erythroxylum; species Erythroxylum novogranatense. The sequence goes on along the minus strand of CM057230.1, from coordinate 24,245,539 downwards.
TCCCCAAACTTGGGACATGCAAATTTAAATATAAAAATAGGCAAATTATTAATATAAATAGACCAATTCTGCTCTCTAATCTCTTACAAGGTCCTGCCCCTGTTCAGTCGCAATTCTCATGGTAAATCCAGCTAATGATATTCAAAACTACACAGTATATGATATAGGAGCCCACAAGTGAGCAAGTAATACATTATCTACAAAGCATTCAGTTGTATACCTTGACAGTGCAAATGAAAAATTGGCTTCCGTTGGTGTTGGGGCCTGCATTTGCCATGCTAACAACTCCTGGCCCAATATGAGCCACTGCAAAAGATGACATACATAACAACTCAAAGTTTATATATAAAAATGAAATTAGAAACCATAGAGAAGACATTATAGGGATACTGTCGAACACAAAAAGAATCGCCAGCAAAACTAGAAGCAAGAAGATATTTGATGGCCTGACACGTAGCAACATAGAAAAGCTCAACTTTCTCTCCTTTAGTTCTTCACAACTGAACGAATGATGGAAAGAAAAAACAGAAGCCATTGGTAGCTGAAATCTTTTTTCAGAAACATAATTGATGGCTAAATGTAACTGTGGTCAGATATTCTTAGCATTTAAAATTCCACAAGCATGTCAAAGTTGCTAAGCATCTCTAAGCACATCTTCACATGCATAAACTAGAGGGAAATTAACAAAATCTTTCAATCAACCAAGGATCGACCTACATGAGAATAATCAAAGAGGGAATACCTCGCTTGAAAACTACATGCTAATAACTTACACTTGAAGTTTTCATCTCTAAACGTGCGACCATATATGCTTTTCCCTCCAGTTCCCTGCAATGGATTTTATATTCCAGGTATCAACATATGTGCAAGTGACACGGACACACATAGACAGACAAACACACGCGCACACACACACATTCGAAGTAACAGAATATGAAATCTCAAGTTCCATCTCTTCTGATCCATTTAATGCCATCTGAAATCCCATTGAAACTAACGTAATATACTACAAAAGAAAATGACTTATCATAGAATCCCCTCCTTGAATCATAAAATAATAAGCCTAAAGAGGTAACAAGGAACTCACATTTCCCTTGTCAAAATCCCCTCCTTGAATCATAAAATCCTTGATCACACGGTGGAATGCAGAACCTTTATAGCCAAACCCCTTTTCCCCTAATCAACATACAGAATTGGAAGATAAACCAAAACAAAAAAGCTTTATAAATAAAGCGAACAAAAGAAATTGTCAATGACATATAGAATAAAGTGCGTCCAAGCAAACCTGTGCATAAAGCACGGAAGTTCTCTGCCGTTTGAGGTACATCATCACCGTACAATCCAATGACAATCCTCCCAGCAAGCTTGCCTACTGGATTTCCTATGCTTATATCGAAAAAAACTTTGTTGGTCACTTTTGACTGCAACTCCGCGACCTGAATTAAACAAAAAAAGTTCAAAATTTTGCAACATTTTTTTTAATCAAACAGTTCTCCAACATCTTATTAAGCAAAATCCCAATGACCAAAACAGGACATCTCAATTATGATTAACACTAAATACTACATCTCAATTGACAAAAGTCCAACTAAAAGAAGCACCAACCTCGGCACTAGCTCGAACAGAGTTAGGACTACGAGCTTTTCTCTGATAAGAGTTAGAGAGAGGAGCAATACGCAGGGAGCCCGAGAAAAACACGCTCGAAGAAGACGACGACGAAACATTTGACGATAACGCATTACACCTGCGAAGTTTGACAGCATTGCAAGAGGGGCTTAGTGACTTAACCTGCGACATGCTTCGCGGAGCTGAAAAGGAACCAACATTTGACTGCAAAAAAGGAAGCACTTTTGTGGTCAGATAAAGAGAAAGACAAGTCGTGCTTGGATGCCCAGAAAACGTCAGAAACTACTGAAGAAAAAGAAGAAGAAGGAAAGGATATAAGGGAAGTACGAGGGTGGTGAAAGAGGCCGCCATGGATATTAGTTTAGCGAGAAAGGTATTGAGGCAAGATTGACAGCAAGAGAGATAGCGACGACAACCTCGAGAAGAGGGCAAATGGAAGAGAAATTTCAGGAAATGCTTCCGTTTCCTGGTCAAAATGACAATTTTATCCCATTGCAAGTTTTGTGATCTGTATAGGGATTTGGATATTTTCAGCATTAAAAAGCTGCTCCCAATTTTAGTTCCCATTAATTAATTAATCATTCGTCTTTTAACATTCTTAATCACTCCACGAATTGAAGTCCTGAGCAGATTGAAGTTTTGTCAAGCTAAACACACACATTAATCTTTAAGTAGGTCAAACGTATGCTGAATTGGTTTATAAAAATCAATACTAGTTTAACTTTAAATGTTGAATTTAGGGCTTGACGAACTTAAATTATGATTTAGGCCCCTAAAAATTTTTAAATCAATGTTATTCATTTTTAGAACCTTGACGTCTTATATTATTTCATTATTGATCACTTTTCTTTAATGTGAACAGAAAATAGTTTACTTGTAATTAAGTCAATCTAAAACATATCAAAGAGAATCATCTTTGGATTTAGATGTGAATAACCTTCATAATTGGCGACCAAATTGCATTGCTTTCTAATTAGGGAATGATGAAATGACTTTAAAATAAATTTGATTATCCTTCTTTTTCTCAAATATTATGAATTAGGAAAAATAAAAATACATCTAATGAAAAAAGTGTAGTCCAACACCTTTTCATAAAATAATTTAAAAAATTTGTAGAACATGTATTTTCAAAATCATAATGTCATCATATAAACGTAAAATGATTTAAATGTTAATAATATAAATTTTTTATTAAAATTATTTGGGTAATTAATAATAAAAGTATTAATTTGCAATAACTTAACCGAAATGGAGGGATTTTTGGTGAGGTGTGGCAGCAGCCAATACATGGATACAAAGTTTTCTAGCTGATTAGAAAACTATAGCTGGTTCGAGGGGTAATCAAGAGACTTACCAGAGGAAAATTGCAAAATCTTTGATACAAAAATCCCAAAAAAATAAGATTCTTGAAACCCTCTAATCCTATTGAATCAAAACTCTAATCTTTCTATTCTAAGAACATGCTAGATCAAACCTCAAATCATAAGTTTGAGACCTAATCCCAAAAAAATCAGAAATCAATTTACGTTGCGATTACTTACTTATTGATGCAAATCAATTTCTTGAAGTAGTCACGAAGACAATTACGCCTCATTTGAATAACTCAATTCCGAAAATTTATTAATCATCCAATCTAGGGTTACAAGGATATAATAAGGTATAAATACCTTGACCAAGTCTCAACCCTAATAAGAATGGTTTTACAAGCCTATTTAATGAAAACTAGGCTAATCCTAACAAATCTAGGTGCATCTAACCCATTGAACATAATCTGATCCAACTCCTTTTAGAAATGAGCTAAACACATTAAAACAAATAAGTCTCAAAGTAACCCAAACAAACAAAACACATGCTAATAACTAAAAGAATAGCCTATAAATAAGTCCTTGGGCCTAAAATAAGAGATAATAAATAATAAGCCCAAATTATAAAAATGGGTCTAAATGGCTTAGTGCTAGCCTTTTCCAATGCCTCCTCTAATAAAATCACAAGCTTGGGCATGCCTTGGTATTCCTCTGTGGATGTTTTCGCCTCTTCATGTATTTGACTTGTGATTTGGGCTTAAACAAAAGCTTGCATTGTTTGTTTAAGCCTTGAAGCTTGTTGCGTTGTAATTGAACCACTTAGCATGTGTAGTTTGTCAAGTTGATGTGTAAGACGTGGAACTCCATTGTGAAAGTTGATTGTATCATCCCCTCCCTCCTCAAAAGAAATCATCCTAGAATTAAGCCCTACATTAGTAAAGGGAGAGAGATCAACAACATTAAAAGTAGCATACACTTGATACTTACCTGGTAAATCAATCCTGTAGACATTATCATTAATTCTCTCAAGCACTTGGAATGGCCCATCGCCTCTAAGATTCAACTTGGATTTCCTTTGCTTAGGAAACCTCTCCTTTCTGAAATGCACCCAGAATCAATCTTTAAGCTCAAACCTCAACAACTTGTACCCTTGATTAGCCCTGTGCACATTTGCTTCATTCCGCTTCTCTATTTGCTGCCTTGCTTCTCATGAATGCTCTTCACTAATTTAGCCTTGTGTTGTCCATCCGTGCAAGATAACTCATGTAATGGCAAAGGACACAAATCCAAAGGCTTCAAAGGGTTAAATCCATAAACTATCTCAAATGGTGAATAACCAGTAGTAGAATGAATGCCCATATTATATGCAAATTTAACTAATGGCAAATATTATTCCCAATTTTTAAGATTTTTCCTTATAACAGCATGCAAAAGAGATCCTAAAGTTCTATTAACCACTTCAGTTTGGCCATCTATTTGATGATGACAAGTAGTAGAAAACAAAAGCTTAGTTCCTAACTTTCCACAAAGAACACGCCAAAAGTAACTCAAGAGCTTTACATTATGGTCTGAAACAATAGTTTTTGAAACACCATGTAAACGCACAACATCTCTACAGAACAAATCAGCTATATAAGTGGCATCATTAGTTTTATGACATGCAATAAAGTGTGTTATTTTACTAAACCTATCAACAACCACAAATATGTTATCCCTATCGTTTTTGTCTTAGGCAGCCCTAATACAAAGTCCATAGATATGTCAATCCAAGGATGCTTAGGCACAGGCAAAATAGTATACAAACCATGTGGATGTGTCTTTGATTTCGCTTGTCTACATGCAACACATCTAGAATAGATTTTTTCAACATCTTTTCTCATGATAGGCCAGTAAAAATGTTCACAAAGTATGTCATATGTCTTTTGCACCCCAAAGTGACCCATTAATCCTCTACAATGTGATTCACGCACAAGTATTTCACGTATAGAGCAAATAGGCATACAAAGTTTATTCTCCCTAAACAAGTACCCATCATGTCTATAAAACTTTTGAAATGCAGCATGCTCACACGCACCATAAACATTCCCAAAATCATAATCCGAAGCATACAAATCTCTAATAAACTTAAATCCAAGCATTTTAGAACTCAAAGTATTGATTAGAGTGTACCTTCTTGATAGTGCATCAACCACTACATTTTCCTTACCTTGCTTGTACTTGATCACATATGGAAAAGTTTCAATGAACTCTAGCCATTTCTCATGTCTCTTGTTCAACTTACCTTAGCCCTTCAAATGCTTGAGTGATTCATGGTCAAAATGAACCACAAACTCCTTTGGGCATAGATAGTGTTGTCACGTTTCTAATGCTCTCACCACGGCATATAGTTCCTTATCAAAAGTGAAATAATTCAATTGTGGGCCATGAAGCTTCTCATTGAAGTATGCAATAGGACACCTACCCTGCATCAAAGTAGCTCCAATACCTATCCCGGAGATATCACATTCAATCTCAAAAGTTTCATTAAAGTTAGGCAAACTTAAAACAGGTGCAAAACACAACTTATCTTTTAAAGCATTAAACCCAAGTTCTTGTGCCTCACTTCATTTAAAACCAACATCTTTTTAATGATTTCAGTTAATGGAGCAGCAATGGTGCTAAAATCTTTCACAAATCGCTTATAAAAACTAGCCAAACTTTGAAAACTACGCACATCACCAACAGACTTAAGAGTAGGCCAATCTTTGATAGCCTTAACCTTCTCCTCATCAACTTGAACACCATAGGTAGAGATAACAAAGCCAAGAAATACAACTTTATCCCTACAAAAAGAACACTTTTTAAGTTTAACATAAAACTTTTCAAACTTAAGTGCCTCCAGTACAAATTTCATATGTAAAACATGCTCATCAAGGTAAATCAGAATATCATCAAAATATACAACCACAAACTTGCCAATAAATTCACGCAAAACATGGTTCATCAATCTCATGAAAGTGTTAGGTACATTTGTCAAACTAAAAGGATTAACCAACCATTCATATAAACCATATTTAGTTTTAAGGGTTGTTTTCTATTCATCTCTTACTTTCATCATAATTTGATGATAGCCACTCATAAGGTCAATCTTTGTAAAGAAACAAGCACCATGTAATTCATCAAACATATCATCTAATCTAGGAATTGGGTGGTGATACTTTATGGTTATCTTATTCACTGTCATGCAATCCACACACATGTGCCAAGTTCCATCTTTCTTCGACACTAATAACACTAGAATTACCCATGGGCTTAACCTTTCTCTATGTGTCCCCTCTCTAAAAGTTCGTCCACTTACTTTTGAAGCTTCTTTGTCTCCTTAGGATTACTCCTATAAGCGGGGCGGTTTGGAATTTGAGCTCCTGGCACAAAATCTATCTGGTGTTCAATACCTCTCAGAGGTGGAAGTCCCTTGGGCATCTCATCTAGAAAGACATTTGAGTATTCCTGCAAAACATATTTAATAACACTAAGAACGGAAGAGTTAAGGTCAGCCTCATTATAAAGAATTTCCCTATAGTTAAGCAAAATTAAAGGCTTAGGTGTGTACAACACTTGTCTCAAATCTCTTGATTTTGTAAAGAAGGTACTCTTTTTCTTTCACTCTTCTTTTCACTCAACTCTCCTTTTTCCATTGCACTTCCCTCTATTTTTTTTCCTCACTAGTGCAATCTCTCTCAATTGAGCCTTTATTTTTTTTTGAATGATTTCTTTTCCTTTTCTTTTTTTCAAACTCTTGGCCTCCCTTTGTTTTTGTTCTTCCATGACTTTTACAAGCCTCATTTGATCTTCATGAACCTCCTTTGTTTTTAGAGGTGCCAAAACGAAGGTTTGATCTCCCATCTTGAATGAGTACCTATTCTTGTAGCCATCATATATCAAATACCTATCATATTGCCAAAGGTCTCCCCAACAATATGTGACCCGCTTGCATTGATACTACATCACACAAAACTTCATTAGAATACCTCCCAATGGAGAATGCAACCTTCACTTGCTTGTCTACCCTTACTTCTCCACATTCATTGAGCCATTGTAGCTTGTATAGGCTAGGATGTTTAATAATAGGCAACCTCAACTTCTCCACCAAGATTGTACTAGCTACATTTGTACAGCTCCCTCCATCAATTATCATACTACACATCTTACCATTGATTAAGCAACGTGTCTAGAAGATATTTTCCCTCTGCTCATCTACTTCTACCTTCTCCTGCATATTAAGAGCACGCCTAACCACAAGGGCTTCGTCTTGGACAGGTTCCTCTACCTCCACATCACTGTAATCCTCAAGCTCAGGAATTTCTTCCCCATCACTCTCCTAGTACTCAATTCCCCCATCATCTCTCAAAAACATAACCTTTCTATTTGGGCATTGTGAAGAAATATGACCAGATCCCAAACACTTAAAACATTTAATGCTAGAATGCTTACCAGAAGAAGCTTGGGTGTTAGGTGTACCTTTAGAGTCAAACCCTACATTCGGCCTTTTGGGTGTCTCCTTGAAGTCCAGTTCCTTGTCTTTTGACTTCTCTCTCTTGGGTCATTTTGAATTCCATAATTAGCTAGAATTTGTCCCACTCTTTGCTGCCACTCTAGCTTTGATTTGCTTTTCCACCTTCATAGCCATGTTCACCATATCCTCAATCTCTACATAGTGTTGCAATTATACTACATTAGCTATCTTCCTGTTCAAACCACTCAAGAACTGTGCCATGATTGCCTCCGAGTCCTCCTCTATATTGACTCATATCATAGCGATCTCCATTTTCTTGTGGTAGTTCTCCACTGATTTAGACCCCTGAGTGAGTCTCTGAAGTTTCTGATGCATCTCCCTATAATAATAAGAAGGCACAAACTTCTTTCTCATGCATGCCTTCATATCGTTCGAAGTAGTAATTGGCATCTCTCTATTTCTCCTCCTGGATGTCACCAATTAATCCCACCATACTAGTGCATAATCAGTAAATTCAATAAAAGCTAGCTTTACCTTTTTATCTTCAGAAAAATTGTGGCACTCAAAAACTAAATTCACCTTCCTTTCCCACTTTAGGTAAGCCTCTGCATCATTCCTTCCCTTGAAGGCTGGGATTTGCATCTTGATGGATTTAAGGTCTCCATCTCTCCTATTAAATAGCTCAACTCTCTGAGCTCTCCTAGTTCTGCGTACTGCAAACTTTTCCTCCTCCTCAAAGTCTTCCCCCTCTAATTCATACCGAGGTGGTGACCTACGAGGTGGTGGTTGCTACTGGTGTACACTTGCACAGCTCCCCTGAGGTTCCTCATGTCTCCCTTATCTGAGCTCATCCATCTGTCCCCTAATCTTAGTTAAGGCTAGATTGAACCTCTCAAATTGTTGCTGCATAGCTTTCAAGGTGAAAGCGATATTTGCATCTCTCACTTGGTTGTCATCATTACAACCTGTAACACCCCACTCTCACGTAACCCGAACCCGATATCATTGGTGATATCCGAGTCCGTGCCCCGCGAGGGTGGCGTACTACATCAGTTAGTAAAACTCGACATATAATTTTTTTTGAAATACATTCCACGTTAAAAGGAAGCAGTTTCAGTTATTACACACTCGCGCGAAACAAGCAGTAAACAGTAGTAAATCTTTGCAGTTATAGGTATTACTATCATTTAGCAATACTTTACAGATGTAACATCCCATCACCGATGGGAAGTGTATTTTAGTAAATTGGGATGGGTTAGAAGTATCGAATTATATCTCGGCATGCACGTACAGCATATAGCCTCTATGATTGATGATTTGTTGTACATGCACATGGTATACATGCATTCATGACATTTTAAACTTAGGTTTCAAATTGAGATCTTTTGTGAAATTTATGGGATAATTGTATTTGAAAAATTATTTGGAATGCGCCATTGAGTGTTTTACATTTTTAGGGATTTATAGAATTTTTCGGAATTTTTGGGATTGTTGCGGATCGGAGAATTTTCAATCGACCGGTCGAGTGAACCTTTTTGTACTGAAAAGGATTGCCTAATGGCAAGAGATTAGTGGATAAATGATGTTAGGATATTATTTTAGAGCCATGATTAGTGATAACTTGGGATTAGTGCTTAATTAATTAGGATTAGTAGATTTTTGTCTTTTCTCATTTTAAAGAGCCAAGTGTCCATTTAATTAAGCAATTTTGTCTCTTCCACTCAAGCACCTACGAATTTTCTCCTCTTTATACTTAAACAATTCATTTTGGAAGGCTTTAGAAGCTCATCCTTCATCCTTCATCCGTAACATAGCTTCTTTTCCTTGGTATGCTTTCTCCTCCATCGAAATTTCCTTATTCTCATCTCATACAAGACATTTCTTCTTGGTTCTTTGCTTACTCTTCTTCACATATAAACCAAGTTGAAGTTTTGAGTTGATAAAAAACCCTTGGTAAGCTTATGATAGCTGTAGGTGAGTTGTGAAAAAAGGAAGTTGGTGAGTGCTTGAAGAATTAAGGAGTATTGATAGCTTAAACTTGTTTAAGGTAAGAATTGTGTTTGCTTTCCTTCTTTTGGTAATTAGAAGCTTGTATGAGAATTCTTTGAGCATTTATTTGATTATGAAAGTGGTAGGTTTGAATGGGTTTAATGCATGCTTGAGTGAGGGAAGATGATAGAGTAGTGGAAGCTTGTGAATTTACATGTTGTTAATGATGTTATGATGTGAGATTGATGTAAATTAAGTGTGGAAGTGGTGTTGTGAGTGTGCTGCCACTTATGCTCTCTTCTATAAGTTGATGTTGTGCTGAAATTATGATTGAATTAGAGGTAGAAATGGATGCTTAGTGATGTGTTATTGATGTTAGAAGTGTTAGGAGTTAGGTTAATGTGGAAAGCTGGAAAATGAATCTTTGACCTATTGGAATGGTTTGATCATAACTAATTGTGTAGGTGTGCAAATGAGGCAGGGTTTGTGCCCAATGAAACTTTGGGATGTTGGCTTCAATTTAGTGTGAAATAGGTGTTGTTGAATTGTAATGTTAGAGGGTCGAAATTTTGCATGGGAAGTTACTGTTTTATTGCCTGTGAACAGTAACCGAAACCATAACCTATGAGTTTTGCTGATTTTTTGAAATTAATTGATATGGAATTTGGGAAATTGGTCTTCATGAAAGTTGTAGAATATTGAGTTAGCTTTCCATTGCCACTGATCTTGCTATTTTTCGAGTTGTATATTGGGAGATATGAACTGATTCCTATTGACTGGTTTTATGCTTTTTGGAGAAATCTAGTCAAAGTGTTGATTTTGTGAGCTTTCTGTTTGGGAGCAATTTTAACATTTTATGTGAACTGAATTGGTGTGAGTGAACTTCTGAAAAGTTGTAGAGGAAGAGATTACCTTGAAAATGATATATGGTGTGTAATTTTTAGAAGTCAGAATTGGGAGTTATGATTTTGCAAAGATTGACCCTACATTAGGTTATGAATGACTGATCATAACAGTATCTTCCATAACAGTTTTGAAATTGTTAGAGATCGAATTGGATGATGAGTGCTCATGAAAATTGAAGTTTGAGATGTTATCTTTACAGGGATATAAAGTTCTGATTTTTCCGACTTGTATATAGGGAGTTATGTTTGTTCAAAGTTTCTGCTCAATTTGACTGATTTCAGGAACAGCAGCATTGAGTGAATTAATTGACTTGTTTAGCAATGGAATTTGATTTTAGGTTGTTCATGAAATTTGTAGATGACATTGTGATCTTGATGAGCATCTTTATTGTGCAATTTTTGACTGAACAGAATGAGAGTTACTAAATTTACCATGTGCTGTTCTGTTTTAAGAGGTATGGACTAGGCAGCATCTTTGATAGGATTTTTGACACCCTTAGGGGTGGAATTGATTTTTATGGTCTTCTTGAGAATTGTAGAGGGTTTCATAAGCTTTCCAACAAGGTATATTTTGTATTTTTCTGGATTGTGTGCTAAGAATTATGGGTATTGAAAGTTGGATTAAAAATCAGGAAAAAGGGGAATGAGAATTTTGCCTGATCACTAGGGTGACGCCTCACCCTAGTGACGAGGCTTAATGAGGGGCAGCGTCACTAGGGTGACGCCTCACCCTAGTGACGAGGCTGGATAAAACAGCCTCGCTGGAGCGAGGCTGGTTTTTTTTATATTTATTTATTTAGTTATTATTATTTTGATTTGTTAAATGGGTATTTTAGGATTTCTTGCTTCCTTTGTCAATTTCTTTTCCGTCCGACGTCCGATTGACCTGATTCTTGAGGTATCGGATTCGTATTATATTTAATTTCATTTTGTGAGAATTTGGGAATTTTTGGACGGAAATTGGCGTGGCCCCGGATAATTGTTCGATAATCAGTTTTATTTAATTGGGGACCTATAGAGGTCAAGAATTGCGCGCCGTCGGCGCCAATAGTTTTCTAATTTTTAGACTGATTTTTTGAGGAAAAAAATGAGATTAGGGCCAGAATTCATGAACATGCATTATACACGTTTTAATTATTCCATGTGCATTAGTTGGTCACTCTAACTATCTGATTAGTAATGTTTGCCTATTTTAATTGCTATATAGGCTCGGTTGGACCGTAGATCCACGGACTTGGCGAGAGACTTCCGGCAATAGCTCGGAAGTTATTAGGTGAGTAACCTAGATGGTTTCTTAATTTTATGTGTTTAATATCTCATGATTATGCCATGTGGAGATAATGGATGGGAACATGTGTGTTTGATTTTGAATGATTTGGACCATGGGTGTATGCGAAATATTTGGAATGAGATATCGAAGTCTTGGAATTGATGTTCATGTGACTACTTGGGATGACATATGTGAATATGTTAAATAGGAATCGGTTATGGTGTGGATTTGGATATTTACATTCATACATAATTGCATGATCGATAATTGGCGGTTGTGACGGGAGCGACCAACGAGAGCTTTAAGCTCAGCGGATTGGGCCTTGAGTCTCTGATGATTTAGAGCCTATGACTCACCGATTAATCGCCCTTTAAGGGACGGTTTGAGCGTTCGATCACAACAACAAATTAAATTGGAAGCGTCTCATACACATTTCATGTGCATTTGAATTGGATTCTTTTGGTGATAACGTGATAATCATGTGGTACTTCGAATGTGTTTGAGTGATATAGCTATGTGAATCGTGAATATGCATGAATTGGGTGAACCATCGATGATGGTTTCTCATTTGAGTTCATAAACTCACCCAACATTGCAACTATTTTTCAGGAATTGAAGAGTACCCGTTAGTGAGCAAGGTGTATGGTTACTACAAGAGAGTCGATTGTCCGATGTCGGGATTAGTTCACGTCTGCATTCGTGTTATCTTGACTTATGTGTAAATTTATATTCCAAAAATTGTATTGAATTGATTGAGGGCCCTAATTGATAAATATTATTTGACATGTGATCTTTGATAAAGTGTATGACTAAAAGGGTTTTTGTATCACGGGCTGAATCGTTTATTTTAATTTCGCACTTTCATTGGTTTTCAAAAAAAAATCATAATGAGTTTTAACACTGCAGTGACTGCTCTAGCATACTACCCTCGCGGGTCACGGGCTCGGATATTACCGTCGATGTCGGGTTCGGGTCTTGCGGGAGTGGGGTGCTACAACAGAACCATGAAATACAAATGCAAATCAGTTTACAACAATCACGGAATACAATTATAAGATACTAATGCAGACGCGAACTGATCCCGACCTCTATCCTTCACTTGCCTCTGATGAGACCTATTCCGTGTCAAGCGGGTACTCTTCAAGTCTGAAAATAGTTTGCAATTTTGGATGAGTTTGCGAACTCAATGAGGAACCATCATCGATGGTTCTCCCAATTCATGCATCACATAATCAATTCACAGTAATAAGGCAGTTGCAGTAATACTACGGTCTCTGATCACGATAATAGACAATCACTGTCTGATAAAACCCATTTGGGTATTCAGTCCGATAATGATGCAATGCACATGTGACTCTTTTCCAGTTTAATTACGGTGTTGTGACCAAAGCGCGTAAAAGCGATATTGATGATCGAAGAGACGCGTGCTGGGAGAATTATCTCCCTTCGAGCTCTAGGCTCGTTTCAGTATCAGTGGCGACTCGGTTCACAACTTTCCTTTATCAGTTTATACATCTGTGTATGAATGCACATGCCCAATTGAACAGTCACTTAACAGTACTTAACAGTATATAATTCACAAATCACAGTCCATCATTTACAATCAATCACAGTAAATCCAGTAATGGCAAACAGGTCAATTCAACAGTCCAGAATGCTCAATTAACATTCCATAATAACAGTCCATAATACAGTATGGCACACAAGTCACGTTAACACATTCCTAATCCCACCATTATCCCCATATTAGACAAGTAATAATTGAGAAACCCATCTAGGTTACTCACCTATCACTTCCGAGCTAATGCCGGGAAGTCTTTGCCACGTCGGTCGATCGACGCTCCAGTTGTGCCTCTATAAAAAATCAGAGAACAAAACTATCACTAATGATCCAATCTGAATTCGTTAATGATACACATGTAGCTGTATAATGCATGTTCATGAATTCCCGGCCCTAATTCCATTTTTTTCCTTCAGAAAAATTCGTTTAAAAATTAGAAATTCAATGGCGCTGACGGCGCTCAATTTGGACCTCTATAGGTCCCCAATTAAATAAAACAGTGATGAAATCCCCATTTCCCGGACACCCGTCAATTTCCCGTCCAAAAATTTCCAATCTCTCAGGAAATGAAATTAAATATTCCATGAATCCGATGCCTCAAGAATCAGGTCAATCGGATGTCGGACGGAAAAGTTATAAGCAAAAGAAGAAAAATATATGATCCTAGTCGACTAGTCAGAGGTTATAATCGACTAGTGCAGGAAAAATACATGTCCTAGTCGACTAGTGCAGTTATAGTCGACTGGGTTAAGAATCCTAGTCGACTAGTGCAGGTTGTAGTCGACTAGTCTTATTAATCTGAAACCCTTTCCTCCGACATGCCAACTTGTTTAGGCCATAACTCCCTACTCCGAACTCCAATTTGGACAAATTTGGTGTCTGTTTCATAGAGAAAAGAGAGCTCTATAAGTTTTATGAAGGATACAAAAGCCAATTTCACCTCTAAGGGTGTCAAAAAAGCAATCAAAGTTACTACCCAGTCAATGGGTTCTAAAACAGTACAGTATCTTGTAAATTCAATAACTTCTCATTTCCTTTGTAAGAAATTACACAATAAATATTCTCAGAAAGATCCCAATGTTATATACAACTTTCATGAACAAACCAAAATCAAATTCAATTGTTAACTAGGTCAAATAATTCAATCAATGATGTTGTCCCAGAAATCACCCAATCTGGACAGTAATGTTCTATCAAGCATAACTCCCTATACACATGTAAACAAAATCACTACCTTATATCATTGAAAAGATAAAACCACATACTTCAAGTTTCATGAAGAGCTTAAGAGCCAATTCCATCTCTAACCAATTCAAAACTGTTATGCAAGTTTCTGCCATGATCAACAGTTAACACCTTTATGCAGGTTCAGGTTTTGAAAACTCATAACTCCCAAATCTGATCTCCAAAAAATACATGCTCTATACCATTTTCAAGATAAATGTTTCCTATACAACTCTTTAGAAGATCACTCAAGCTAATTCAACTTACAGAAATTGCTAAAATTACTTCCAATCAGAATGCTCACAAATCTAACACTTAGGCTAGGTTTCACCACAATGTACAAAATCAGTCAATAGTTAACAGTGGATATCTCCCAATATACATATCGAAAAATTGCAAAATCAGTGGCAATGGAAAGCTAAAAATATAGGCTTCAACTTTCATTTAGACCATTTTCCCTAATTCCATCTCAATTAATTTAGAAAAATCAGCAAAACACTTAGGTCATAGTTTTGGTTACTATTCACAGACACTAAAACAGTAACTTTTCAAGCCAAAATTCAACCTCTTAAGGATAAAATTGGACAACACCTATTTCACACAAAAATGTAGCCAACAACCCAAAGTTTAATTAGGCACAAACCTCGACTCATTTGCATAACCAAACAATGAGTTATGCTCAAAACAGTACAATAGGTCAAACTCACATTTTCCAGCTTTACTTCTGAAATCAATTCCTAACACTTCCAATACCAATTCTGTAGGAAAATTCCGGGGTGTCCATCACATGAACACAGTGCGGAAAACAAAAATTTTTTGTTCCGGGAAGTTCCCGAAAGCCAGGATCCATGTGTATATATAAACAGTCAAACCATAACGACCAAAGGAGACCGTCTCTAACGGTATCCACGCAGAGGTCGGAAAACCTAACCGGGACAAACTCTTTTGACCTGGAAATAGCTAGAACAAATTAAAGGCTGCTAGACCTTACCTTTGTCCTTGGAGAGCTATAGGAGACAATTCTGAAGCCTTGGAAGAGAAGAGACCATGTATCACGATTGTGAGAGAACTTGATAAACAATTTTTCAAGCAACTTAACCCTTAAGCTTTTCACTCTCTATAGCCTCCCGACCATCTACCACTCAAGTCTTCAAGTTATTTATCTCATAAACTAGTTGAAGACATTGAGGAGACCATGGAGGTGAGTTCGTGAGCTTCACCAACGTGTGTAAGATGAGAGAGGCTTAAAAACACTTTTTATATAAAACTTAACTCTTAAGCTTTGCCTTTTCTCTTAAACTCCCGCACGACCACTACTTACCTTCTTTTCATATATTCAACTTTTGAAGACATTAAATGGGCAAGAAATGAGAGCCATACACGTTAGTCACTAATGGCATTAAATGAATGGTGAGTCATTACTTTGACTAAGTCAAAGTCTTATCCTCCAAAGCTTATCAACGTCCATCTATATATATATATTAATCAATTAATTAATTCTTTAATTAATTAATCAATAAATATATATATATTAATGCTGAAGCGGTCCAATCATCTTTGAATTCGGTCCTACCAAACTCGCCGGCCCCGGTATCGAAAAATCGCCGGAGACCCTTTTCAGCAATATTGATGTCGCGATCTCATCGGGACATATCCCAATCTCATCGGGATCCATTTATTCCTATTGCTCTCCATTTATTGGATCACTATCCAAAACTATTTTACAGATCCTCCGAGCCACTCTTATGCGTGTGACCCATTAGGTTCCCGGTTATGTTGGCCACTTAGATTAACACTTAATCTGAGCAAGTCATGAGCGGCGTCTAGCAACACATCATGACCCCCAATTGACCGGAAAGTAATTGATTTGACTAATGAACCCTATGCTCATCAGGAACCATATCACGAACCTTTTCATAGACAATTACCGTGCAATTCGTCCTTTCCCCATCCTATACCCCACTTGGTTATGAGTATGGTCTAAGTGTCAACTCTCACTAGACTGAGTCTAGCCCAAGTGATATCAGTTCTCGTCTTAGGACTCATTACTTTATATGTCAATGAAGACACTCTTCATGACATATTACTCCGACGAGATTTCCAAGTAATGATCTGATAAGAGGCCATGGGTATCTCTTACGTTATAATGAAGTGGTGAATCCTTTATTGGCTACTCGATTACCTTGAATACCTCAATTTGCACCCAATCACCACCCTATGGCGACCTGCGAAGGCAACAAGGAATGGAGTCAAAGCACGTAATCAAGTATCAAGATATCCTTGAGTACCTCAAGTCTAAGGATACTTGCACCATTGCTATGATGAGATTATCACCGACATTTAAATAGGACATCCATGTGATGATCTCATGGCGGGTCATCAATGTACTTACTATGTTAGTAAGCATCTACATGTCAAATCTAAATATCTCAATATTTACGGTTTCGAGATCCTTTGCTTGATCCAATCAAGGAGTATGACATGAACTAGTCTATCCGGATTAACGATGTCCATTCTCGTTAATCCTATGACTAGGATAATTTGAATCTTGACATAATTGCACATGATAGGAATCTTAGTAGTATGATCACATCATAATTTCCTTCATGCTATGTCATATATCATGGACTTCATTAATTCGATTTAAAGATCAATATCAATTCATAAACAATGTTCATGAACATCAAATTAATGAAATATGCCTTTCTTTATTTATTCATAAAGTCCGCATAACGACTTTGAATAAAACAGCGCTAAAGGGATTGCCTTTAGGGCACAAAAATTAAGATCTGAGTCCTTGAATAAGTCGACTTACCCAATGTACAAGTCGACTTATTAGTCTTCGATATGTAAGTCGCCTTGCATAAGCACACAAGTCGACTTACACTTACATATCTCCCACTTGACCTAAAGCCAATCGCCTTAGTATCTAATACCATAAGCGAGTCTATGAGAATCACAATTCTTCTGTGACAATGGCTTTGTCAACGGATCAGCAACACTTGCTCTGTGGGAATTCTCTCTATCAGGATATCATCTCGACCAATGATCTCCGAATCATTTGGAATCGGTGAGTGCGTGTTTAGATGGTTGATGAGACCTAGGTTCCTTTGCCTGCGCACTAGCCCCATTGTATCACCATACAACCTTATGGGCCCATCACAACTAGGAACCACACTAAGTTTGCTGCATCTGATGCAGCAATGTACTCTGCCTCGGTTGTTGAATCGGCAGTCGTCTCCTGTTTGGAACTCTTTCCAACTGACCGCCTCGCCGTTCAGTGTGAATGCATAACCTGATTGTGATTCAGAATCATCCTTATCAGATTAAAATTAGCATCTGAATGCCCGCTCACATGGAGATTTCCATCTCCATATATCAAGAAAACATCCTTAGTGCTTTGCAAGTATTTGAGGATATTCTTAACAGCCACCCAGTGACCCTCACCAGGATCCGATTGATATCTGCTCGTAACATTTAGAGCATACGATACATCGGGCCACGTACATAGCATTGCGTACATGATAGATCCCACTGCGGATGCATTCGGGATCATTCTCATGCGCATCCTCTGGATTGCTCCATGCTAAACTTCTTTAGCATCTTGTCTATGTACGTTGATTGTGAAAGACCAAGCAACTGATGATTTATCTCTATAAATCTTTATCCCAAGGATATAAATTGCTTTACCAAGGTCTTTCATGGCAAATTGTCTGGACAACCAAATCTTAACAGATTGCAGCATAGAGACATCGTTTCCCAGTGACAATATGTCATCTACATATAACACAAGGAGTACGATTGCAGTCCCATTAACCTTCTTGTACACACAGTGTTCATCCGAATTTTGTGAGAAACCAAACTCTTTGATTGTCTCATCAAAACGGATATTCCAACTCCTGGATGCTTGCTTCAATCCATGGATGAATTTCTGAAGCTTACATACCTTTTCGCCACTATAGGAGGTGAAGCCCTCTGGTTGTGTCATGTACACATCCTCGGGTAGATTTCCTCTCAAAAAAGCTGTCTTCACATCCATTTGCCATATCATCATAATGAGTAGCAATGGCTAGGAGTATCCTAATGGATTTAAGCATTGCTACTGGACTGAAGGTCTCGTCATAGTCAACTCCTTGTCTTAGACGAAAGCCTTTAGCCACAAGCTTTGCTTTATAGGTAATTACATTACCATCCATGTCGGTTTTCTTTTTGAAAACCCATTTGCACCTACGGGTGCATCAACCAAAGTCCATACTTGGTTTTCATACATGGAATCCATTTCAGATTTCATGGCATGGAGCCATTTCTGAGACTCTGAACTCTTCAGAACCTCATAGGTAGTAGACTCATCTTCTTCTATGAGCAATACGTCATTCTGTTCACTTACGAGAAATCCATATCTCTCGGGAACAGAGCGTATCCTACTTGACCTACTAATTTCATGTGTTGTAGAAGGTTGAACTGTTACTTCATCTGTATGAGTCACAGTTTGAGTTGAGCGATTGATCTGCGTCATTCGAGCATCTTGAACTTCTCCAAGTTCAATTTTCTCCCACTTGTCTTCTTTTAAAAGAAACTCTTTCTCTAAGAAAACAACATGCTTTGAAACAAACAACTTTTGTTCCTCGTGAGTAGAATTGATATCCCATGATATCCTACGAACAAACACTTGTCGATTTTACATCAAATGTATCGATCGTGTCCGCTTCACATAAGCGTGACAACCCCAAACTTTCAAATGAGAAAGATAGGACTTTCTGTTAGTCCACATCTCATATGGAGTAACATCAACTGACTTTGATGGAACTCTGTTTAGCAAGTAAACAGCTGTCTCGAGCACATACCCCAAACTTTGCAAAATTTATCATCTATCTCACCATGTCTAACAAGGTTCGATTTATCCTTTCAGCCACACTATTATGCTGCGGCGTGGAGGTGGAGTCCATTGAGATAAAATCCCATTATCTCTGAGATAATCCAAAAACCGTTGGTTTAAGTATTCTCCACCACGATCGGATCGTAATGGCTTAATACTTTTACCAAGTTGGTTTTCTACTTCATTTCTGAATTGTTTGAACTTTTCAAACGCTTCAGATTTGTATCTCATTAGATACAGGTACCGATATCGAGAATAATCATCGATAAAGGTAATGAAGTAAAAACAACCACTTATGGCATAGATGGACATCAGACCATATACAACTGAATGTATTAGGTCTAATACTCCAGTCTCTCGTTCACCCTTTTCCTTAAAGGGTAACTAAGTCATCTTACGTAATAAACAAGATTCACATGTGTCATAAGATTCATAATCGAATGACCCTAAACATCCACTCTTATGGAGCTTAGCGATGCGTCTCTCATTTATATGGCCAAGGCGACAATGCCATAAGTAAGTTGATTTTAAATTATCTCATTTATGTCTTTTCGCGTCATTGACATTCATAACTGGATGTAACATATCTAATATGTAAATTCCATTGCATAATGTACCAGTACCATAGAGCATTCCATTCGAACTAATAGAACAACCATTGCTACTAAAAGTCAAATGGAAACCAGCTCTATTTAAACAAGAAACAGACAATATGTTCTTTGTTAAAACAGGTACAAAATAACAATCATCCAAATTGAGTACAAGCCCACTGGGGAGTGACAAAACATAAGTGCCTACGGCCAATGTAGCAACTCTTACTCCATTGCCTACACGAAGGTCTAGTTCTCCCTTTATGAGCTGTCTACTGTTCCTGAGGGCCTGCATATCATTGCATATATGTGAGCCACAACCGGTATCAAATACCCATATGTTTTGATCAGAAACAGTATTAACCTCAATGACAAACATATCTGAAGGAGTCGAGGCATCTGATGCCTTCTTCTGCTTCAGGGACTCCAGATAGACTTTACAGTTTCGCCTCCAGTGGCGGTTTTACCCAATGGGCGGGTTCCTTTTGGGCGTACCTTTGATTTTCTTTTGGCTGTTCTTCCTACTTTCTGATCTTCATCAGAAACATCAACAGCAAGTGGATCAGGAAGTGGAACATCCAGGACATAGTCCAGTTCCATAGATCTGAGAACAATTCTCAGATTTCTCAGCCAATCGAGAAAATTAAGTCCAGAAGAGTGAGCGTTAATTCACACTGAAAGACATCTTCAACTAACCTAAACGCGATAGAGAGAACGAATGCTAGAATAGAAATGTCTGCATGATCATAAGGACTTGAATGACATGCATATGGCTCCCACTAGTTTCTAAGAATCCATAACCCTCTTTACGAATCCAAAGAAAATTATGACAAAATGTCCTAGTGAGTCGATATCCGACATTGCTAAGAATGACCTTGGGTTTACCCAACAAGCCACTTCTTAGGTCAATCGGTAGGTATCAGTCATACCAATTGCATCATCGATAACCGACATTAAGAATGACCTTGGGTTTGCCCAACAAGCCACCTTATGTCTCAGGAGGTATCAGACATACCAATTACATCTTAGAAACAACTATCGCCCAGTGCTATCAACTTGTTGATGTATGCACAAACATTGGGTTATCAACACTTAATGCGCGTACATCTAATGTACACTACCCGACTTCGCCTCTGTCCACGTTGACCTTGAGTTTGCTCAACAAATCAACGCTTCCAGGAAAACCGACCCATTAATCAGAAAATTTTATTTTCATGGTTCGAACATATTCGTATAGAGTGAGCTTGAGGTTAGCTCAACAACCCAACCCTAGAAGAACTCTGGTTCTTACCATATTAATGGAAGGCGTTAGTTTTCATATTCCGAGGAGGGATTTGAAATTCAAGTCTCATCCAAGCTCTGGTATTATAGTCACCATGACTATATGGAATAATTTAGGGCATGGCATCAATCAAATTGAATTAATACCGAAAATCATCCATCATTGTATAAGTCGACTTATACAATGCAAGTCGACTTCTTCTTCTTTCAAGACACGCATAAGTCGCCTTGTATCAATATACAAGTTGACTTATCGACTCTTAGACATGTGTAAGTCGACTTATCCAACTGAACAAGTCGCCTTACACAAGGAAAATTGCTATCTAGTCGGCTAATTCTCAATCCAAGCATTCCCAATTCACAATACCAATATACCAAGTATATAATCCTTTATATGAATGTGCTAATGAAACATTTTCATTAAATTATGCATGCCATATAGTCAAACTATATAAGAAAAACTTGAAACCGATTAATCCACTATTAATCACTAGATTTTCATATAATTTTAAGAACATCAAATTATCATGTTAAGTATCTCTAGGTAGGCTACACGTTATCAAGATTACTCCGGCACTTGTCACAAAAATTGCGATGGCCAAAATAACCAAGATAACGGAATAATCTAACGAGATGCTAAAGTGACTTATTCGACATCCAAAAAATTATTGGAAACCCAATTTCAAGAATCTCATTTTGGCATGCATACCACATCAATATAACACATTTTTAATCACAATAAAAATGATTCAGGGCATTGGAACCGAAAATAACACAATCAATCATTCCAAACAAAACAGCCCCAGCAACTTTCTAAAAATTGCCAAGCACTGCCTTTTGCTCGAAATAATCATTGAAACACTTTCAATAAATTCTGAGAAAATTACAGAGGTTAGTACATGTTCCCAACATGCTTCATGAATTTTTCAGGATTTATGTCCAACAAAAAACTCATCCAACCTCAGCAATCTAGCCGATCTAGAATCTGTGTTTTTCAACACAGATATTCCCAGCAGCACACAAGAAATTCGGAAATAAATAGTAAATCACCTTGAAAACATTTTTCATCCACATAGACATTCATAAATATCTTAGGGACATGTCAGTGAAAGCCAATCCGAAAAACAATTTTTCTAAAATTTATTCTCGAATTTACAAGCATGACTGTTCTAGAAACGTTCACAAAAACAGCAACTAGAACCATAGGGAATAAAATAGCAAAACTATATCAAATCAAATTGATAAATTCTCATCTTTCACAAACATATTCTATAACATGTTATGAACAATTCTGAGCAAGAAATTTCGAAAACATGCATCTCTATACTGATTCGAAATTCACACAAATAACATGCATCAGCAGCTCATTCACTAAGGAACTCCGACCTAGTTATCATTTCAACTGTATATACAACACAAGTGGCTCTGATACCACTGTAGGAAAATCCCGGGGTGTCCATCACATGAACACAGTGCGGAAAACAAAACTTTTTTGTTCCGGAAAGTTCCCGAAAGCCAGGATCCATGTGTATATATAAACAGTCAAACCATAACGACCAAAGGAGACCGTCTCTAACGGTATCCATGCAGAGGTCGGAAAACCTAACCGGGACAAACTCTTTTGACCCGAAAATAGCTAGAACAAATTAAAGGCTGCTAGACCTTACCTTTGTCCTTGGAGAGCTATAGGAGACAATTCTGAAGCCTTGGAAGAGAAGAGACCATGTATCACGATTGTGAGAGAACTTGATAAACAATTTTTCAAGCAACTTAACCCTTAAGCTTTTTCACTCTCTATAGCCTCCCACGACCATCTACCACTCAAGTCTTCAAGTTATTTATCTCATAAACTAGTTGAAGACATTGAGGAGACCATGGAGGTGAGTTCGTGAGCTTCACCAACGTGTGTAAGATGAGAGAGGCTTAAAAACACTTTTTATATAAAACTTAACTCTTAAGCTTTGCCTTTTCTCTTAAACTCCCACACGGCCACTACTTACCTTCTTTTCATATCTTCAACTTTTGAAGACATTAAATGGGAAAGAAATGAGAGCCATACACGTTAGTCACTAATGACATTAAATGAATGGTGAGTCATTACTTTGACTAAGTCAAAGTCTTATCCTCCAAAGCTTATCAACGTCCATCTATATATATATATTAATCAATTAATTAATTCTTTAATTAATTAATCAATAAATATATATATATTAATGCTGAAGCGGTCCAGTCATACTGGGGTCGGTCCTACACTCTGCCGGGCCCCCCGATCGAAAAATCACGGAGACCCTTTTCAAGAATATCGATGTCGCGATCTCATGGGACGTATCCCAATCTCATCGGGATCCATTTATTCCTATTGCTCTCCATTTATTGGATCACTATCCAAAACTATTTTCAGATCCTCCGAGCCACTCTTATCGTGTGACCCATTAGGTTCCGGTTATGTTGGCCACTTAGATTAACACTTAATCTGAGCAAGTCATGATGGCGTCTAGCAACACATCATGACCCCAATTGACCGAAAAGTAATTGGTTTGACTAATGAACCCTATGCTCATCAGGAACCATATCACGAACCTTTCCATGACAATTCCGTGCAATTCGTCCTTTCCCCATCCTATACCCCACTTGGTTATGAGTATGGTCTAAGTGTCAACTCTCACGGTGAGTCTAGCCCAGTGATATCGGTTCTCGTCTTGGGACTCATTACTTTATATGTCAATGAAGACACTCTTCATGACATATTACTCCGACGAGATTTCCAAGTAATGATCGACAAGAGGCCATGGGTATCTCTTCTGCTATATGAATGGTGAATCCTTTATTGGCTACTCAATTACCTTGAATATCTCAAGTGCACCCAATCACCACCCTATGAGCGACCTCGGAAGGCAACAAGGAATGGAGTCAAAGCACGTAATCAAGTATCAAGATATCATTGAGTACCTCGAGTCTAAGGATACTTGCACCATTGCTATGATGAGATTATCAGCGACATTTAAATAGGACATCCATGTGATGATCTCATGGCGGGTCATCCAATGTACTTACTCTTGTTAGTAAGCATCTACATGTCAAATCTAAATATCTCAATATTTACAGTTTACGAGATCCACCGCTTGATCCAATCGAGGGTATGACATAAACTAGTCTATCCGGATTAACGATGTCCATTCTCGTTAATCCTATGACTAGGATAATTTGAATCTTGACATAATTGCACATGATAGGAATCTCGATGAGTATGATCACATCATAATTTCCTTCATGCTATGCCATATATCATGGACTTCATTAATTCGATTTAAAGATCAATATCAATTCATAAACAATGTTCATGAACATCAAATTAATGAAATATGCCTTTCTTTATTTATTCATAAAGTGCGCACACGACTTTGAATAAAAGCGCTAAAGGGATTGCCTTTAGGGCACAAATTAACAAGATCAAATCCTTGAATAAGTCGACTTACCCAATGTACAAGTCGACTTATTGGTACTGGACATGTGTAAGTCGCCTTGCATAAGCACACAAGTCGACTTACACTTACAAATTCCACATGCATAAGCATCATAATAACACAAGAATTGAGCCAATAGGTCATCAAGACCTTCACTTCAATATATATATCCATAAATTTCAGTACCTATCTTCAATCACTTTCTTATCATTTTCTTTTAAGTTTGAGTCATCTAATATCACTAAATTCACTTCATCATCTTTACCTTATGATTTCTTACACACAAATATACCCAACAAGGCAAGCCATATGTGTCATGACATTCAGCCATCATTAATCTTATTTAATGAACAATCACTTCCAATCCATGCAATTAACTATGAATTCATGCATTAAAACCATAATGAAAACATAAACATCATCTTACTTAAAGTTTCCAACTCCACCTCTTCAAGCCTTTAATTTTCCAACTACCCTACTTCTCCATCCCATGCATGGTTATCATCAAGATAAGAGGGTAGAAGGTGTAAGTTTGCAAGCTTGTAAGGAAGAAGAATGCTTAAGATGGGAGGAAGGAAACTTTAAAGAAAGAGAACAAAAAATCGATGGAGAGGAACAAATGAAGAGGGTTTCGGATGAAGGAGGAGCTTCCAAGTGATTCATTCTTTTAAAAAATCCATGGAGAAAGTCGTAGGTGATGAATACTATAAGACAAAACTAATAAATGAGTAGGACACTTGGCAATTAGGGAGAAAAGACAAAAACTCAATAAAAGACAAAAAAATTTATTAAGAAATCTTTGCTCCAATCCAATGGCTCCAATTAATCCAATCAATGGCTCTAAATAATCCCAAAATCACCTATTCAATAATCCCATACCATAAGGCAGTACTTTTTGGTACCGAAAATTCACTCAGTCAGCTAGTTGGAAAATTTTCCGGTACAGGAATTTTCTCTGGAAAATTTCAGAAAAATTCCTAAAAATCCCTTAAAATATAAAACATTCAATGACTCACTCAGAATAATTTTTCAAACCCAATAGCTACGTTAATCACAATAAAATTGCCTTAGGCACAAAAACCGGAAATGTCATGTATGCATGTACAGTAATTTCATGTGCACAAATGATACTGTGTACCAATCCTATTATGCATGAACAATCCTAAGTCATTCCGATCCATCTCATCCTATGCCAAATTTACTATTTTACCCTTCTAGTAGGGGGTGGGATGTTACACTACATCCCTGTGACATTGTAGATAAAATGATATACTTATAAATAAGATTAGTAATAAGTAACCTCACACACTCCCTCACGTGTTTCCCTCAAAATGATGTCACTCCTCTCGTGTTTAAGTCACGACAATGACTCCCTCAAATAAGCTTACACACTCTTACCTTTTACCACTCAAATGATGTCTTTAAAGTTACTTTTCGAAAATCAATTCAGCAAAACTAAGCAAATAACAAGCAACACAAATTAATTGGAAAGAACAAGTAAATCCTAACAAGAAACGAAATAAGAACAATTCTAGAAGCAAAGTAATGCACAGATAGAAATAAAACAGTATGCTAATACACAAATGGAAAAGATGTGTATGCAATGATTTTTGTTTATAATTGAACAATATGAATGCAAGATTGTCCAATTCAATGTCATGGAAGCAAAGAACGGCCCAAACAAGAAAGTAAACTAAGAATCAAAGAAAGACACTCAATATATTGTAAAACTCAACAATACCCGAGAGCTCAAAGAACAAATTTCAAATTTGCCCAAGGTTTAAAATAGGCAACTCAACGTGTTTGTCAATGGTTTTTTTGCTACTGTTAACTCTTTTTTTGGTACTATTCACTTTTTTTAGTATTGTTCACTTTCTTTTTTTTAGGTACTGTTCACTATTTTTGCTACTATTAACTCCTTTTTTTTGTACTGTTCAGTTTTTTTTTTTGCTATTCACGGATACTATTCATAGGTACGATACGAGTACGATCAACACTGTTCACTAGTATGGGGGTACTACTCATGGGTACGGGTAGGTACTGTTCATTTTTTAAAAGAAACAAATAAGAAAAACACATTGAAGATACGCATGAGTTCAATAGAATTAAGCCAAAGCTCTGATACCAAGATGATACGAAAATCCTAAGAAAACAAGGTTCTTGAAACCCCTAATCCTATTGAATCAAAACCTTAATCTTTCTATTATAAGAACATGCTAGATCAAACCCCAAATCATAAATTTGAGACCCAATCCCAAAGAAATAAAAAATCAATTTATGTTACAAGTACTTACTTATTAATGCAAATCAATTTCTTGAAGTAACCATGAAGACAATCACACCTCACTTGAAGAACTCAATTCTAAAAATTTATTAATCATCCAATCTAGGATTACAAGGATATAATAAGGTATAAATACCTTGAACAAGTCTCAACCCTAATAAGAATGGGTTTGTATGTAGCACCTCACTCCCGCAAGACCCGAACCCAATATCGATGGTGATATCCTAGATCGCGCCCCGCGATGATGGTGTGCTAAAGCACTCAATCAATCAAAATTTGGTATCTATTTTTCCTCTTTACAGACACACATGCGGAAGTCAATAATCAAATAGGCTATAAGCCCTTTTCCATCATACAATGCCATTTACAAAATTCCCATATGGCCATTTGGCCCTTTCACAAATACAAACACTTGAGTCATTTCAAAATACAATTCATACGGAAGTTGCGGAATATATAATTTAATACAAAAATATTGACATGCAATGCAGACGCGAACTGATCCCAACCTCTATCCTTCACTTGAATGCTGTAAGTATACTCCCGTTGGCCTAACGGAGTATTCTTCTTATCCTGAAAAATAGTTGCAAATTTTGGATGAGAGACCATCATTGATGGCTCACCCAAACACATAACACATATGTCACACATCATACAGAATTTTAATCTCACATTCGCCATTTAGTACACTTAAACATTTATCTTATGCATATGCCATTTAGATGGGACTCACATTCTTTCTTATTGATGTGACTGAGTGCCTCTCACTATACAGAGTGCTGGCCTGTAGGCTTAGTCGAATCGGAATACTGGTCCGTAGGCTTAGTCAAATCAAAATACTGACCCGTAGGCTCAGTCACATCACATAATCACGAAGCATAGCTCTACGTGGAAGTGCTTCATACGGGCGACTCAAGTCACAACGCCTTTATATTTCATGCATTCATGCCATGGAATGCATCACTTACATTGCATGCACTTATTCGATCACATTCACTTATCATCGGACCGTAGTCCGACATTCAACATATAGTTTAGCATTCACTCTTTCTCTTGCATGCAATGCACATTCTGAAAACACTTAGTTCATCTTATTCACATATAATGAGTACTTCAATAATTCAGATCATTTATCACAGTTATCGGACCTTCTGTCCAGGATTCAAACACAATCAATCACATTCAGAATTTAATTAATATCAAAAAGGCAAACAGAACAAACAATAGAATGAGACCATCTAGGTCTACTCTCAGTACGCTCCAGATTAGCATTTGATTTCAATTTATGGGAAAGCCTGAATGCAGGCACTTGACCTGCACAACATATTTATGCAAGACACATATTGTACACTCATCAATAATTGTACACATAACAACATTCATTTTTGTACAATTGTAATAATGGACTATGTACAATGCATGCTCAATGACAATCCTGGGCATATGTTTTAGAACACATTTTATGCTCATTCCCATTTCAAAATTCATGTGTCTCTAATTGAACTAAAAATTACACTTCATTTGTATATGATCAATCTAAATGCTCCTTTCAATCTTTACCCTTTTTATATGTCTAGCTTATTCATAAGCTTACACTTCAAGAACACTTGGTTACTTTATATCATAATTCAATTTCTCATCATCTCTTATCTATCCTCATATGATCTCATAATATCCAATTCCCATTCATGGTTTAACACTTCATACTAATAAACACACTTAGGTAGGATTCTCTTAATTTCCTAAGACAAACCAAATCTCATTCAATAGGAATCCACTTTAAGATCCCACAATGCATAATCACTGAAATTAGTTCTAGAACATTTAAACCCAAGCATTTTATAAACTCCATAAACTAGAATCTTTACAAAGATTCAAAGATTCAATTGATCATACCTTGATTCTTCACCAAATGAAGAGATCTTCAGCTCAAATGGAAGCTCTTTTCTTCCTCTTCCTTATTCTCTTCTTGAACACTTCAAAATCTCTCTTGAAGGCCAAGGAATTTAAAACCCTAGCTTGTTTTTCCCTTCCTTCTCTCTTTCATTTCTTTTTCATGTTCTCTCTCTTATCTCTTTTCTAATCCACTCATTTTGCTTCTCTATAATCTTATCATTCACGTTTCTACTTTATTTATAAGCAAGACATCACTTCTTCTTCCATTTATACCCTTAATGAGTCCAAAAAGTCCATTTTATCCTTCTTTATAGGCTTATGTTCTTTTAAACTTAAGTTTCTTGCCAAAAATATCCTTGACCATTCTTACATAACACTTTTATCCAAATACATCCTCCATTGTCTTAAGTTTCTAATGCCACCAAAACCATTCAATTTGGTTCAGTAATTCAAAAGATACACTTCAAACATTTTGGACTGTTCTTGTCCATAACAGTATACTATGCATAACTTCCATAAGAATTTTAGACATTCTAGAGACTGAATCAGATTCCAAGTCCTTCATACCATTTATAGCTCCATGTCTCTAGTTCACCACGAATTAGAAATCATCTCATTTTGATTTCTATAAATCAAGATATCATCAAAACACTGAAGTATGTTCAGTGGGATAACACCAGTTCATATCCTTTAAGAGCACCCTCACTGTATCCATCTCACTCTTTTTACTCAATCTCTCTCCATAAATTTCAGATAACTTCGATTTTTTGTGGAGATATGGAGAAAGTTCTTATGAATCCAACGGTTTAAGAATCAACTCATTTAGAGGTATAGAGAAGAAGTTATGGTCAAAAGACTCCAACACGTTTCTGCCCTTACATGGAATGTATATGCCTCAGTACGAATGCCATAACTCTTGCTAAAGATGTTTGATTGACTTCGTTTTTGGACCATTGAAAAGAGGACTTCGAGATCTACAACTTTTATAAAGACCTTAAAGGCCAATTCTATCTTCTACATTCTATATCGTCTCATTTTCTATCGTCTGCTTTCTTCCGTTTGCTTTTCTATCGTTTGCTTTCTATTGTCTGCTTTTTGCATCTGCTTTTTATCGTCTACTTTTTTTCGTCTGCTTTTCACGTCCAGAACGTATCTGCTTATAAAGATCATCAATTTTGACTCCGATATCCAAAATTTACAAACATTATACCGTTGGAAACATAAAAGAAAGATCTACAACTTTTCAGAAGGCAACTTTGCCAGAATCTATCTGAATTAGGTCCAGAATTCCTCCCGAAGTTGGAACACAAATTTTTGCTCAACTCTCACGTCCTGCACCCAGTTCTCAACTTCGTGACAACTTTTGAGACTCTTAGAGACAGAAATGAAATTCGATGTATTCATAAAAAATGTAGCCATATATCTCTAGTTTAATCCAAATTAAGAATCATCTCGTTTGGATAACTAGAGAAAACGTTGTGGCTAAAAGACTGAAGCATATTCAGTGAATATTTTTCCAGATCACTACCAATCTTGTTTCTAAATCTTTCCTTCTCACAACTCATACCAAAATAACTCTTTCTACTCCTTCTACTTCTTATTTTCAAAAAACTTACATTTAATACCATTTATACCCAGAAGTTGTCAATGAATGCATGTACCACTTTTTTTTTATGAGAAACATTTCGTATTTATGTGCATATATGTTAACATGATGCATAAGCAAGAAAATGTTTTGTCTTAATACCTCTTTGAGCTCGAATGTACTAAAATTTTGGGTTATAACCCTAAATATGGAGACGGGATGTTACATTGTAAGCCCATTTAATGAAAACTAGACTAATTCTAACAAATCTAGGAGCATCTAGCCCATTGAACATAATCTAATCCAAGTTTTTAAGGAATGGGCTAAACATATTAAAACAAATAAGTCTCAAAATAACCCAAACAAACAAAGCACATGCTACTAACTAAAAGAACAACCCATAAATAATTTCTTGGGCTTAAAATAAGAGATAATAAATAATAAGCCCAAATTATAAAAAATGGGCCTAAATGGCTAAGTGCTAGTCTCTTCCAATGCCTCCTCTAATAAAGTCACAAGCTTAGACGTGCCTTGGTGTTCCTCTATGGATGTTTCAGCCTTGTCATGTACTTGACTTGTGATTTGGGCTTAAACAAAAGCTTACATTGCTTGTTTAAGCCTTGAAGCTTGTTGCGTTGTAATTGGACCACTTAGCATGTGTAGCTTATCAGGTTGATGTGTAAGACGTGGAACTCCATTACGAACGCTAGTTGTATCAATCTTATAGCCCTTAAGGAGCTCCTAGTGAACATGCAGATGACTTACTACAATTGTCCAATGGACACATAATTGAGGGTGACTGAAATTAATTTATTGAAGGAGTATCAACAGGAGTTGCATCTCCAAAACTCGATACTGAAGCAAAAGGCCAAGCTTAATTGGTTGAGGGAGGGGGACTCCAACTCAAAATATTTCCACTCCACCTTATTAGCAGGAAGGAATTGCAAATCCATTACGGAATTAAGAGACAATAGGGGACACATAAAATCAGACCTAGATGCTCTTATGGAATTGGCTAGGAATTTTTTTGTACAATTAATGGGACCTGAATCATTTGAACAACCTACAGAAAGAATGAAAAGAATTATAGCTGGATCGATTCGAAGGGAACTAAAAGAAGCATTAGTTTAGCTTTTTTTGATACAAGAGATCAAAGATGTTTTCAACATGCACCCACCTAAGGCACCAAGTCCTGACGGGTTTACTGCCTAGCTTTTGCAATACACATGGACAATCACAAGGCCATTCTTCACGGAGACAATATTGGAGTATTTTGCATTAAAAAAAATGTTGTAAGAATTAGATAACACATACGTGTGTCTAGTCCTTAAAAAGAAATATCTGATAACTATGGTAGACTTTCGACCCATCTCATTTTGTAATACAATCTATAAAACCATAGTAAAGTTCCTTGCAAATAGACTAAAAACTGTGCTAGTGGAGATCATGGACAGGTCACAAGGTGCTTTCATTCCAGATATATGCATCGGGGATAATATACTCTTACTTTTAGAATTGCTAAAGATTACTCTTCAGACAAAAGACTTGGTAATTGCGCGAGAAAAATAGATTCTTACAAATCGTATGTTACAATCCATTAAGGATTTGTCTAGAGGTGATGGATTTTCCTATGGAATTTACCAATTGGATTCTGAATGCTATACAATCCTCTTCGATTAGTATTCTTGTCAACAGCTCCCTAACTAAGCCTTTCAAGAATGCTAAGGGGATACGACAAGGGGATCCTTTATCCCTTTATCTTTTTTCCATTGTAATGGAGGGTATATCTCGACTTTTTAAAGCTTTCACGGGTCGAAATGGCAATTTCAAATATCATCACAGATGCTCTGATCTTCCCCTCACACATCTCATATTTGTTGATGATCTCATTCTATTTAGTGGAGCTGATATGGGTTCACTCAACATCATGCATCACACCTTGAACTTATTCTCCAAGTGGTCAGGCCTCAAGATTAATGGCGAGAAATGTAGCACTTACATGTCCTTTGATGTAAGAAATGGTGATGTACTGAGCCGAATGATGGGAATGACCAGTAAACCTCCTTTGATATGATATCTTAGTGTGCTTATCACTTCCTCAAAACTCAAGTATGTAGATTATATTCCACTATTTGAAAAGATTAAATTAAAGGTGAACTCTTGGCAAAATCAAATCTATCTTATGCTGCCAGAATCACCAACTTTGGACTTCTCACGTTGTATTACCATTAAGAATCACCAAGGAGATTGATAGGATGACCAAAACCCTCATTTGGTCTGGCTACACATAATCGACCAAAGTAGCCAAGCTAAAATGGTATGAGATCACATGTCCAAAGAAACAAGGGGGACTGAGTATGACATCCATTTCTAATATGCAGAAAGTGTTAATGTCCAAGAAAATCTGACAACTGCTTATCGACAAAGATAGCCTGTGGACAAAATGGATACATGTTGTTCACCTCGTGATAAAAATTTCTGGCACCTAGAACTATCCAACCAATTCTCTTGGATGTTCAATAAACCACTGAAGATGAGGCTTTCGATATATCCTTTCATTAAACATCGAGTAAGGGACGGAAGAAATACTTAGATATGGTATGACAATTGGCTTGAGGTAAGCCCTCTTATAAACTATCTAGCTTTTGAGTGCCTTCGACTTAGACTCCCACTTAGCTATATAGGTACAATATTGATCCAAAATGGGGAATGGCATCGAAACTGTCAAGGTTACACTGTAGCGTACTGTATATCTAGAGAAATATAAAATGTTGTTTGAATTTTGAATAGGCTTCCTAACAATCTGTTTACAAAGATTTGATATATATACATGACTAAAGATAAAAAAAATAGATACAAGTTTGCATGAAATGAGGAAGACAACAAATATGGGAAGCTTGGAATGACAAGAAGTGATTGGAGACAAATATGAGAGGATTTTGAGATGTTAAGATGGAGATCTGCAAGGAGTGGAAATGTGGCAATGATATATTTCTATATTTCGGTTAACGCCTCCCTCAAACTAATGCTACGTGTCATGGAGCATAAGTTTGGATACTAAGAAATTATGACGGTTCCGTGACATAGCCTTGGTAAGGAGATCGACAAGTTGTTCGTGTGTAGAAATATAGGATAAGTGGATAATTTTGTCATCAACCTGTTCACGAATGTAGTGGTAATCAACCTCGATGTGTTTAGTATTTTCATGGTGCACGGGATTGGTGGTGATTTAAATGGTGCTTATGTTATCACCGTAAAGAATGGTGGGCTGTAAGAGAGGTTGATTTAATTCTCCTAATAAGTGACGAATCCACATAATTTCGGAACAAGCTGCAGACATTGCTCAGTATTCGACCTTAGTTAAAGATTTTGATATTTTTGTTTGTTTCTTACATTTCCAAGAAATGAGAGAAGCACCCAGAAGCATGCACCATCCTGTGGTAGATCGACAAATTGATGAATAACCGATCCAATCGGCATCAGCATAGCTGGATAAAATCATAGAAGAAGAGGACGAGAAGAAGAGTCCGTGAGTCTGCGATTGATGGTGGTTCATATGTAGCGAAAGATGCGGAGAGCGGCACTATAGCGATGTTGGCAAGGTTTATTGACGAAATGGCTAAGGACTTAGACCGGATATGCAATGTCGGGCCGAGTCATGGTCAAATATATAAGACTTCCAATAAGTCTTCGATATAAAGTGGCATCAAGCAGGGGTGTACCATCTTCTATATGGAACTTAATATTTTGCTACATTAGCGTATATGCCATCTTATCATCACTTATGGGGGTGAGTTTGATAAGTTCTTTAGCGAACTTCTTTTGAGATAGCTTGATTCCATCTTGCAAATAACATACTTCCAAACCCAAAAAATATGTTAGTAGTCCAAGGTATTTCATTTTGAAATATTTATTTAGTAAAGTTTTAAGATGAAAAATTCTATCTGTATCACTACCAGTTATAATAACGTCATTGACGTAAATAAGCAAAATAGTTATACCATATTTGGATGGTTTGAAGAACATGGAGTAGTCACATTTTCTTTGTTGGAATCCAACTTGAATAATAATTTTTTGAAGTGTTTCAAACCAGGCCCGTGGAGTCATTAGAGGTTTTGTTTGAAGGCTCTAAGTCATGTTTTCTTCAAGTGCAGCCATCTCATCTTTTATAGCTTTACACTAGCATTCATGTTTGTTTGCCTATTTAAAAGAAGTGGGAACAGTAACTGTTGGCAAAGTAATTACTAAGGCATAAGATTTACCATATTCTCCTGGGGAGTATCTGTAACGAGCTGGAGGATCAACATAACGTTGAGAGTGTCGAATCGGGATGGGATCTTGGATAGTTCCTGTTAAGTTAGTACTCCGTGCAATAATGGAAGAAATCATGCCATCACTAGTATTAATTGAAGGCGGAGACGGTGGTGGCGCAATGGGCGTAGTATTATCATGTTCAAAGAAGGTGGGTAGTAGACCAAAGCGAGTTTGCGAGTCATCTTTTGAAATCGGATAATAAAAATTTTGTTTAAAAAATATGACATGTCGAGATACACAAACAAAATGTTTAATAAGGTCATAGCAAAGGTAACCTTTTTTGCGTATCATTATAACCTTAAAAAAATACTTTTTATGGCTTTGACAGAAAGTTTATCTCGTTCATAACGTTGGAGATGGACAGAACAAATGCAACTGAAAACACGTAAATGATCATGCTTTGGTTTCTTTGAAAAAAGTTTTAAAAAAGGAGAATCATTATTATTAACGATTGTCACTTGTCTATTTATTAAGTAAATAGAGGATCGAAGTGATTCAACCCAAAAAATATGAGGCATATGTGTCGTGTTTAGCAAAGCAAGGGCAATTTCGAGGATATGTTGGTTCTTCCATTCAACCACCTCATTTGTTCTGGTGTGTACGGATAAGTAGTTTGAGAAATAGTTCTGTTTTATCGAAAAAATTGTTGAATGTCGTCACTTATATACTCACTACCATTGTCTGATCTAAAATTTTTATTTTTGTTTGAAATTGCATTGCGACATAGGCAAAAAATTTTTTATAAAACATCCTACCTCATATTTATGACGAAGAAAAAATATCCATGTGTATTGTGATGCATGGTCTATAAAAGGTAAAAAACATTTAAATCCAATGTGAGACAATATAGGGGATGGACCCCAAATGTCGCTATAAATTAAGTCAAACGGTTTAAAATATTCGATATTACTTACAGAAAATAGCAATTTATGACTTTTCAAAAGGGCACAATTTTCACAAGATATAGATTTAAATGTACTAAAATGTGGCGGAAAATGAAAGCAGGTTTTATGCATAAAAATAGCCTTTGGTGTGAAGGTGCCCAAGGCTTAAATGCCATAAATTTAATAAATCCTTTGAATGTTCAATGTCTCTATCAGAAGCAGCAAGAAAGCATTTAAAGGAATGAGGTGTTACACATTGTAATAAGAATAAGCGTTCGATTTTACGGCCTCTTGCCACCACTCTCCTTATCCTCAAATTCTACACAATGCAACCATCAAGAGAGAATGCTACAATGCAATTTTGTTCAACTAATTGCCCACCAGAAATTAAATTAGTTGTAAGTTTCGACACATATAAAACATTTGACAATAATTTTGCTGAACTGATTCCCATAGCGGGAAGACTATGTCCATTAGCCATAATAACCTGTTGTTGAGAAGTTATAGGAATCATATTGCTCATGGATTCAATATCCCCTATCATATGGTTAGAGCATGTTGAGTCTATAAACCAAGTAGAAGTATTATTATTAATTTTATTACCTGGGTATCGAGAGGTTAATGAATTTAGCGCAGCTGCTACTGACTCTTGAATCAATTTCATAAGCGAGGTGGGATAAAAATTGGCTATGGGAGTGTGTGCTCAAGAGGCCATATGTTGTTGGACTGTGGGTTGGACCTGTGTTTGAAGAAAAGAAGCAACAACGTATGGTTTATGCGTCATTCTGTTGATGTGGATCAAAAGTTGAAACAACGTGCGTGTATGATTGCTGTGCAAGAGTAGCAATTTGGTGCGGCTGAGGAGTGACAAAAAATACACCAAGACGGCCAAGTTGGGCAGGACAGCGGCGGTAGTCGGGAAGTATATGTCCTGGTTTTTTACAATACACACAAAAAATTTTCTTTCGACAATGTGAAGCTATACGCCCCTCATCATTACATTCATAACATCTTTTGATTTGAGAAGTGTTTCGAAAGTTACCTCAGCTAGAATATAGAGTTGTTTCAATAGAGGATCTGTCATTAATAGAAGCTTGAGTTTGTAGACGAGTTTCCTTTCGAATGAGTTCACTGAGAACCACCTCTATTTCAGGTAGGGATTCACGAATAAGGAGATTGACTCAAATGGATTTATATTCCGGGCGAAGCTTTATAAGCATTTGAACCACACGATTTTTTTTGTCATTTGCATAGGATTTCTTTGATAGTATTGGTTGACATGTTACCTCCTATGCTATGATCCTATTCAGACCATAAAGAAATTAATCCAGAATAAAAAGTGCGAACATCTTTGTCACCTTGTACATATTCAGATAGATCTCTTTCAATTTGAAAGTTGCGGGCATGGCTCCATTGTTGGTAGATCATCCGAAGGTGTTTCCACATGTCGGAGGTGAAAAGGAAAGGCCGAAGACTCAAAGTGATATCAGATGTGACACTATTGAGAAGCCACGAAATAACCCGAGCGTTGTTGGATTTCCAAATAGTAAGTTTTTTGGCATCAATAGGTGTTATTGTTGCACTTGTTAGGACTCCCGAATGAACTTTGCCTTCTATGAACATCCGAAAATGGAACTCCCATAAAGAGGACTTAGTTCCGTCGAAATGCGTAGCCAATACATCATGAGTCCTGTGACTATCAAGAGTATCCATTCTGATTTCGGATGTGATCAGAATCACTACAAAACAAATAACTAAGTAACACAGAAAATCCAGCTGTCTAATTAGCAAGGATTTGATACCATGTAAATCTAGAGAAATATAAAATGTTGTTTGAATTTTGAATAGGCTTCTTAACAATCTGTTTACAAAGAATTACTATATATACATAACTGAAGATAGCGAAATAGATACAAGTTTGCATGAAATGAGGAAGACAACAAATATGGGAAGCTTGGAATGGCAAGAAGCTGTTGGGGACAAATATGAGAAGATTTTGAGATGTTAAGATGGAGATTTACAAGGAGTGGAAATGTGAAAATGATATATTTCTATATTTTCGTTAATACGTACCTTCCACGATCGAGCGATAGTAGAAAGGCTAATGAGATCTTATGGACTCCTCATTCTTGTGGTCTGTTCACTAATTCTGCCTGCCATCAATTATTTAGAATTGAATAAGCCCTTGTAACATGGTACAACCTAGTGTGGAGTCAGTCCCTTAATCCTAAAGGTTCAGTTATTACTTGGCTAGCGATTAAGAATCGACGAAGGACTAAATGTCGATGGTTTTCACATACAGATAAAGACTCTTTCCTCTGTCATGCACCGGATGAGGACAAGAACCATTTGTTTTTTGTTTGTGACTACTCCAAAGCTTTCTAGAACACGATCTTATACATATTGGAAGCTATTGACTTTACCTATCAGTGGGAGTAGACACTGAGATGGGTCATCAACAAATGTCGCAACAATGTTATCCTCCCAAAAGTGGCATTTACCACTATTGTATACATGCCCTGGAAGGAAAGAAACAATAGACTGCATAAATTAGTTGAAGAAGATAAGCACCAATTGGTGGCTAAAATCATAAACTGGATTCGGGTAGCTCTTATTACTAAACAAGATGACGTCAAATTACCTCCCCACTTGAAAGTTAAATGGTATTTATGAATTGATGTAGAACAAATCCTATCTTGATTGTTTGTAAGGAATTCATATTGATATCCTAAGACAAACCAATGTTGTATGAAATAAACTAGATCTCGAAGTTCTCTGTATTCATTTCAATGTTGTAATCTTATTATAGCTTTTGCAATAGTTTAATATGTCTTTATTCATTTTATTAAAAAACTTAATCAACTATTTAACATATATAATAACAACATAATAAATTAAACTTTATATTTTATAATTATTATTCTTATTCTTCTTATATATTATTGTTTCATGTATGAGAAAAAATATTTGGTTTAATAACATCGAATCCCTATGGCTTGCATTTTTTTCATTTCAGTTCTTAATTTTTATAAAACTATTATAAACCACCTAAGGTTTGGTTTTTATTTTACTTGTACCCTTAACATTATTCTCTATTAGAAAACCTAATGAAGAATTGACAAATGACATTATAAAGCTTGATTCGGTGTTATGTGACACAACATTACACAACTTTAGTTGTTATCCTCTCTCAAAGTCACAAGTTGTGTATTATATGGTACAAATATGACTAGTATTGTACCATATAATACCTAATCAAGTTACACATTATTGTTTGCCTATTTTTTGTTATAAACCTAACAAATAATGACTGTAGGAGATATGAGGAAAACAAAAACTAAATTTTAATGGGTACATGATGGTTTTTAGACATCTAGGATTAAATTGAACAAGATCCAAACTACAAGAGGGTCCAGTGTATTTCAACCAAAAAATTTTATATCTTTTAATTATTTCCTATATTATTATCATTATTTCTTCTTAAGATGTGATAATTTCCATATTGAAAATTTAAAAGTTTAGATTAACATCTTTTTCTATGTGGCAAAATCTAGAAGGAAATTCTCGGCACATTCAAACTATTATATATTTTCAAAGTGTGTTAGTTATGAACTGATATATAAATAAAACATTTTCATTTAATTAAATATTGTTTAGAAATGAACTTAAGTCAAGGATTTTATTAGCTATTTTACTTTAAGAGCTTGTTTTCCATATTACCATCAACAAATCATAATGACTTTATCATTCACTCCATAATCGTTAGTATTAAAATATCATTACTCTTATATTATAGATAGACAATGCATTATGTTTATTTAGCTCCAATATAAAAATCACATAAAAAGAAAAATCATCACATAAATATTAAAGAGTATGTAAGATGTTGAAAAAATAAATATCAACACTAGAGAATAGTAAAAGGAAGAAAATGAGAACGCAATAATTTCTTAATAAGGTTCGACCAAGTAGGTATATGCCTATTGAGGGTTAAGAGGGGTTGATTCAATATTGAATAATTATTATGATGGTTACATCAAACTTGTTTTATAACATTATATTTATATGTAAAACCTATCTAGTACAATTTCACTCAAATATCACCTTTACCAAACTTAACCATGACTGTAGTGAGTCATAAAATCCTTTTAGAGTTTAGATTCACCAAAACAATGTTTCTAGGTAAGGCTAATTATTGCGGACATGGTTTAGAACACAACTGTGTTCAACCGTGGATCTCATTGTGTTTCATTAGAATACGAGAGGCTCTGGTACACTTGTATCTTATATTGTAAATCTTATTGTTTCTCTATACATTTAGACAAGACTGGGACACAAACTCTTTGTATAAGACACATTCTGCTGCACGATTGTATCTTGAACTTTGTCTTCCTTCGGAAACATCTTTACTGCAGTAAGATGTTTATGTCTTCAACTCATACCTTTACCTTTAATTTGAAAAGGAACACACCCTGAATATGCCGATGTCATAGTTTACCCAAAATTTTTCTAAGAAACTCTCCTTTCTATCTTAAAACTCTAAGAATGTATGCTCGTATATATTAGACACATACAATAATTTCCACCTTATGAACATAATCTTTAAAAGATGGGTTGTATTCATGTCTAACACTTTAAGAGATTAATCAATTCCAACAATATTTGAACTTCTCCATTGTAACTAACTTTGTCAATATATCAACTATATTATTTGAAGTGTGAACATTTTCTGACAACATTTTTCTAGATGCAATCAACTCTATGATTTTATGAAATATCAAATATATATGTTTAGTCATATATGGTACACTTGATTCTTTGCTACATTTTGATTATCACATCGTATTCGAACTATACCTTAATTGATCCCTACCTTCTTCACGAGCCTTATAGTCCATAATCTTTCTTTAGCATCCTCATCTATTGCTTTATACTCTAGTTTAATTGTAGACAGTGCAACTATAGACTGTAACATTTGTTTCTAACAAATTGGCCCTCTTATAAGAGTAAACATTAGCCAACATTAATGTCATCTTTGCTTACTTTAGTCTTAATTATAAACACTTTACTAAAATTAAACAATGACAATAAGGAACTAACATGAATGCCTTTTTAAGAATTTGGAATGTTTCTTCTACATTTGGACTTTATTGAAAAACATTCTTTCTCAATAAATTGGCAAGGGTCTATTAGCTTGTTCATATCCTTTTATGAACTTTCTATAGTATCCAGTTAAACCCAATGATCCTCTTAATTGCTCAATTGATGTTGAAATTGATCATTCGTTGCCTTATATCAATCCTATTATCATGTGTTGCTACTCTCTCCAAAGAGATAATATGACCTACATAATTCACCTTCTTAGCCCTAAAGGTACATTCTCTCCTTTGTAAATAGGGAATGGGTTCTTAATGTTTATAACAACTTTTAAATGTTATATGTGATTACCATAAGATTTACTGTAAATAAGTATATCATCAAAAAGTACTAGCACAAATATCCTTAAATAAGAATAGAAATGATTTTCATGAGACTTTGAAAGGATGATGTGACATTATATAAACAAAAATAATTATTAAAATTTATAGGGCCATTCATAAGTTATGAATGCTTTTTCAATTTGTAATTCTTATGCATTATAATTTGGTAGTAGCTAGCCCTTAAATTAAGCTTTGAGAACTAAACCTATTATAACTCATCCAGAAGTTCTTCTACAAAAGTATAGAAAAATTTTCCATAATGTTTTACTTACTAAGAGATCTATAATTAACATATAAACTCCAATTGTCATCTTTCTTCTTAATCAATACCATAAGATTGGAAAATAAGTACATTAAATGATTTCTCATTTTAACATTTCCTACACCAACTCATTTATAACATCCTTCTTAAGTCCTTTATACCTATAAGATCTCTAGTTAATGACTTTTAGTGCTTTTTCGTTAAAGAATTTGATGATTATATGACCTCTTTGAAGGTAATTAAGATGTTTCCATAAACAAATTTACATATTGACATAAAATATTTTTCATGTTGATTGCTTTCTCATTGCCCATTACTTCTTAATTATCCTTTTTTGTTTATTTTTGTCTTTACATATCTAGTTGAACAAGAATAATTGTGTTTTTTATTCAATGATATCATGTAAAGGTATTTTGATGTGGTTTTAAATTAGAACAACTTTGTCATTCTTTTATTAGATACCTCAATAAAATTTTGTTCCTTCACACTACCAATTAGTTTCACCTCTTTCCCTTTCACTCAATCTCCATTGTTCCTATCATAAATTTGTAAAACCATGTCACACTCACATATAGAACTTACAAATATTTATGTACAAAATTTTTGGCCTCTTATAAACCATTCAAAATTCTGACACATTGGGTGACTCAACTACTACATCCCTGCTCTAACCATATTTAATAGGATCAATCTTTACCAAGTCACATACTCCTTTAGTCATTATCCCAAAATCCAAAAAAATTATCTATTGCTCTCTAGAACTTATTAAAGATTTCCTACTTTATGACATTTATACACTTATGAATTTAGTCCTTGATTCTTCATAATCAACGTATCAATTTAAAAAAAATCTTATTTAGCTTTTTTGGTGAGATTTCAATCTTCTTTGTAAATTCTTTAAGTTTTATTTTTAGGTGGTTTTGCATTATATGGTAGACTAAAAGCCCAAATTGGGGCTTAACCTTTTTTAGTTTGATCATTTTGAGTTTGCATTATATGGTAGACTAAAAGCCCAAATTCACTAGTTCACTCAACTTAAGACTTTTGTGGACATAATTTAGGACGTGTTTACATGCACTGTTACATGCGACAACGTGGCATCGTTACCTTTTTTTAAAATGCCATGTATAAAATAGTAAAAGGTTTTAAGTTTTAACCCTAAAATTTTGTAAATTTCCTAAATTCTGTAAAACTTGTAAAGTAAAAAAACAGAAACCTAAAAGTTACAAAAAAACCTTAAAATCCTATTGTCGCTCCCTTTTTCTGACGCATCTTCATCGTCGACTATTTCGCTGCAATCTTCATGCGAGGGTTGTCTTGCCTAGTTCACGCACCAAAACCATTGCCAAATCTGTTCTTTATCCTTAGTTGAAGGGGTTGTGTTGCTTGATTGACACATCTTCACCATCCCTCGATCTGCGCTCCAGTCTTTATTGAAGGGGTTGATTTGCCTAGTTCACGCATCATCTATTGAAACTAAGGTAAGTCCTATAATTAAGTATTAGTCGTTAGACTTAAGAGCGGTAAAACATTTGATTATGAGAGGTCTGAGATTAGTGAAGTCTGAGGTTAAAGCGGTAAAAAGAAGAAAGTGCAAAAGTTAAAGTAGT
The DNA here is from genome assembly GCA_029891385.1 of Erythroxylum novogranatense. Lineage (NCBI taxonomy): Eukaryota > Viridiplantae > Streptophyta > Magnoliopsida > Malpighiales > Erythroxylaceae > Erythroxylum > Erythroxylum novogranatense. The sequence continues at coordinate 24,202,642 of CM057230.1, read as the reverse complement.
CTAAGGAAGATAGTATGAATAAGATGGGCAGTTGCAGAATAGGTAGCTGCTATGACCAACTGTTTTTCTATTGTGCTCTGATTGGTAGAAAAATTCATCTTTCCTACCAAAAGCATAAATCTTTGTCCCATTTTTCATCTAAGTCTTTATTAACTGATGCTTCGGTAAATTTAGAGTCTATAACTTGAGTTAATTACTTTACTTGAGTTATATGTGTATCCAAAATTCCATTATTAGTCTTTGTCACTAATGCATTAGATACTGCTCCTAAATCACTCATGTTTCTTGTCTTGTACTATTGACAAATTTAAAATACTATTTCCTATTTCCTTGCTAAGTAACACGTCCTGTTTAAAATCTTTATTGCATATTGAATCCCACTTTTTAGTGATTTCATAAACAAATGAACCAAAAACAACTCTATAATTAACAAACTATATGACAATTCATCAAACTTAGAACAATATTTCTTCATGGAAATAGTTTGTATCAAATCCTTCAATTCTCCAATTATGTCTAAAAATGTTGGATCTGTAAACTTTATTTTAGTTCCAAAATATACTCCCCCTAACTTGAAAGCTCATTGGTCAATCTGTTATTTATATGCAGCTAATGTCATAATAATATTTCCTAACTCAAATGTATCTCTACAATCTACACTTTCAATTTAGGAGGGATTCTATTAAGAGGAAATATTTGTTTGCATTTATAGATCCATTTCCTTACCCTTTTCCTTTCAAAATGTGAAAACTCCAATATACGAAACATCTTATATATGAAAGATTTAAAAATGTCACAGTCCTCAATTTTTTCCCCATTCCTTCCATAAATTACTATATCATTATTTTGGCTCTATTATAACCTTCTCATATCTTGTTTCAAAATCCTTCGTCTATGTTTTAATGGATTCCTTGAACCTCCTATGGTTTTGTGCTTTATACCTTTGGCCATTGTCACCTATAATACTATAAATGATAATTTGCTCTATTGTTAAATTGTTGTAGCTAAAAAGTATCTAGAGCTTATAAAATTATGAGATTATAATAATTAAAAAGAATTAGAAAGAGATTGAGGGAGAGAAAAAAGAGAAGAAGTTAATTATTTCTTTGACAACTAATAACGAACTTAACAACTCCTTAACTAGCTGTTAGGTTTAAGCAGTTTATCCAATGACAATATTATACATATCTTTCTAATTAGAATCCACAACCAATAATTCAACAATGTTTTATAAATCCCTATTAACATCTTAAACGACATTGCCTCATTTTCTTCTTTTCTCTCAATTATTCGTAAGTCTCTTTAAATGCATCACAACATCACAATTCCCTTTTGTTGTAATAAATATTGAATATTGATTATTGAAATGTGGATAATTTATGTTTGCCACTGCCTAACTATTATTTATAATACTATTTTTGATGTTAATACAAAATTGATAAATTTGGAGCTTTGACTTGAAGCTAGGTTTTTAATATATGATAAATCTACTTATATACTTAAATCTCAATCCCTATCCCTCCTTTTCCCGCTTAAAATCTTTTCTCCTTTCAATACCTAATGGTTCATCTAGCATTTAATGCTTCTGAACTCATTTAATACTTACACAGTGTCAATGTCAAACCTTTTCCAAGGCAACACAATTATATGATCTTTACTTCCATTCATGTGAAAACAAAATTTATTACGCACATCATTTAAGAAAATTTTCTCTTTTATTTCAACAAAGCTACGCTTTTCTTACACTGGATTGTGAACACTAGTTTGTAAAAACCTCGCTCGAGAGGGAGGGCGCGCGCCCTCGCGAGCAAGTCTATTTCATTAATAATAATAATGAATATCATAATAAAAATAACAGTAATAAAATAATAATCTTAAATATTTTTTGGAATTTAATAATAATAATAATGATATATTTTATAAATAGTGCACAATAAATTTTATAATAACATTTTACAAGATAATTACAATAATAGAAATAAAATTAGTTAGTAAATTTACGACTAATAATAACAAAAATACACTTTATAATAATAAGGAATTCATAATGTTATGAATAATAATAAATATTTTAAATTATAATATTTTATTTTTAATAATAACTAATATATAGTTAAATTTGCCAAAACCATAAACAATAATAATTAAATTAATAATGCTATTGTCATCATTTATATTATTATTAATTCTTATTATGCTTCTTTAATATTTTATATTAATTTAATAGTTTTAAATTATGATAATTCATTATTTTGTACTTTTACCAAGCATATGATTTATTTTATTTTTTGGTTGCTATTATTATCTATGGACTTATAAAATAATAATAAAAAAAATGTTATTATTATTATTATTATTATTATTATTATTATTATTATTATTATTATTATTATCATCATCATAATAAGAATTTATTAAATAATATTAATAATTATAAAGACCGTAGTAATAATAATAATAATAATAATAATAATAAAGATCATAATAATATTATTACACAAACTCATCCTTTCCCGCTTAAAATTGTTTCTCCTTTCAATGGCTAAGGTTCATAAAGCATTTAATGCTTCTGAACTCATTTAATGCTTAGACAAAACAAAATTTATTACGCACACCATTTAAGGAATTGTTCTCTTTTATTTAAACAAAGCCACACTTTTCTTACACTGGACTGTGTACACTGGTTGGTAAAAGCCTCGCTCGCGAGGGCGAGTGCTCGCCCTCGAGAGGAAGGCTTGGCAAAGCCTCACTCACGAGGGCTAGCATCGCCTCATAAGCAAGTCTATTTCATTAATAATAATAATGAATATTATAATAAAAATAACATAATAATAATAATAATCTTAAATATTTTAAGGAATTTAATAATAATAATAATGATATATTTTATAAATAGTGCTAATAAATTTTATAATAACATTTAACAATAATTAAAATAATAGAAATAAAATTAGTTAGTAAATTTACTAATAATAATTAAAAATACACTTTATAATAATAAGGAATTTCATAATGTTATGAATAATGATAAATATTTTAATTATAATATTATATTTTTAATAATAACTAATATACAGATTAAATTTGTCAAAATCATAAACAATAATAATTAAATTAATAATGCTATTTTCATCATTTATATTATTATTAATTCTTATTATGCTTCTTTAATATTTTATATTAATTTAATAGTTTTAAATTATGATAATTCATTATTTTGTACTTTTACCAAGCATATGATTTATTTTATTATTTTGGTTGCTATTATTATCTATGGACTTATAAAATAATAATTATAATAAATGTTATTATTATTATTATTATCATCATCATCATAATAAGAATTTATTAAATAATATTAATAATTATAAAGATCGTAGTAGTAGTAGTAATAATAATAATAATAATAATAATAATAATAATAATAATAATAATAATAATAATAATAATAATAATAATAATAATAATAATAATAATAATAATAAAGATCATAATAATATTATTACACAAACTCATCCTTTCCCGCTTAAAATTGTTTCTCCTTTCAATGGCTAAGGTTCATAAAGCATTTAATGCTTCTGAACTCATTTAATGCTTACACAGTGTCAATGTCAAACCTTTTCCAAAGCAACATAATTATTTGCTCTTTACTTCCATTCTTATTAAAACAAAACTTACGCACACCATTTAAGGAATTCTTCTCTTTTATTTAAACAAAGCCAAACAAAAAAAGAACGTTTTTCTTTTACTGGATTGTCTACAGTGTACACGGAGCTGTGGATACGATAAAGTTCCTGCCTTCTCGACGACGAACTTCCTGATTCACTGCAGTAGTTGTGGAGCTGATAAAGGGGTCAGTTTTCTGGAATAACATTTTGCTTTCAATACAGTATTTAATGCTTCTATATAGTAGAAATTATGCTTTTCTACTAAAATCATCGTAAAGCCACCATTTAATGTTTCTGGAATAACATTTTGCTTCCAATAGAGTTTTTAATGCTTCTTTGCAGTAAAAATTATGCTGTTATACTAAAATAACTGTAATGCCACCAATTAATGCTTCATGAATAACGTTTTGCATTAAACAGACCATTTAATGCATGCGTTTCTACTAAAATAATCCTAATGCCTTCTATTCCACCTCTTACACTTCCCACATCCGCCTATTGACTTTCCATGTGAAACTTCGCTTGCAAAATTGACTCTTTAACCACGGCAATTGATGGAGCTTGGATTTTATGACATATTATTTTCCATTGTTTCCTTCTTGGTTTTGTTGTTCCTCGTACTTTTGAAATAGATTGCACATAATTAATAGTCATTTTTGTTGTTCTGGGTCCATTTGAAATGGGTGGTATATAATTGTTGTCACTAGGCTTGAATCAGTCAAGATTAACATTCTCCTAAAATGTTATTCCTTTATTTTTGATGTGTTATTTCTTGGGTATTCTTTTACCTTCCTTATGGCTTCAGATAATCGCTTATATTTCTATTCTTGTGAAATTAACTACAATAATAATTTTGTAGGACAGTAGCCTCGACGTGAAAACCAGCAGCCGAAGTTGCAGAGTGGAGGTGATAGATATTTTTTTAATTGAAAATTGTAATCATATGTATCAATTATATGAAGCATAAAATTTGGTTTGCAAAAGCATGCATATATATGACAGGTCAATAGGTTACAACACTTTCTCTCACAAGTTGTTGAGCAAAACTAGCGGCATGGATATCAGGTTGTTATATATGTTCTTGCATTGGTTTAACTACTGAAACTGCCTTAGAAGACAATGGATCATGTGCAACCAATATAGAATTCACCGTATGGTTTCAATGACAAACCAATGTGGTATGAAGGGTGAAGTTATGAAGTCCAATGGTAGAAATTCTTTTCATCTTGAAGAAAATCAAGATCCACTATTCAATGAAATGCATCAGCTTGTCAACTAGATTGTGCAATTGCTATTGGTGTTTTAGGAGGTACAATGACAGTCTTTATGCTCATTTAATAGATATATATATGATGTGGTCTTTGCATTATTTTTTTAAACTTAAAGTACGTCCATTTTTGCTCACATTCATTTATTGTGTTATTATTGTTAGGAGTTCATGAAAATAATATGACAAATTGTTGTTTACAACCTTCCTCTTCAATTCTTCCAAATCCGTCTTTTTGGAAAAGAAGAATATCATCAGTTGAAACTCATCTACGACATAATGGTGTCATACCAATTTTTGAAGCAAATGGAACCCAAGCATCCAGTTCAGCCAAGAGTAGTTTAACATATTCGGATTCAAGCAAAGGCGTCCATTTACTGAGATCTTTCAAGCGTGCTAAGAACCTTTTCAAAGATTTTAACTCATTAATTGTTCGGGTTTGTCAATGTTTGATTGTATATAAAAATTTCCAATTTTTTGGTTACTTATCCAATCTCATATACTTTCTTTTATGTTTAGAGGAAGTTGGTTGTTCAAACAAACGGCTCAAATCAAGGAAATTTTTTGAAGTCAATAACGTTCCTCAGATTCAATCTTTTGCAAGTTCACCCATGTTTAATCTCCAAGAGATGTCAAATTGCAAATCCCTTAGCGATGAAGCCAGGAACACATATAATTAGAAGTATGGGCATTTGTAGTGTTATAACTTGCAATTGCAAAATTCATGACAACATTGAGGCTTCAAACATTGCATCTGAAATCGGATTGCCAGATCTAAATGTTCCACTGGAAGATTATACAACCTCAAACATTGCATCTGAAATTGGATTGCCAGATCTAAATATTCCACTGCAAGATTATACAAATAATGAAGCCAATGACATGACTGATCTTGCATCAGAAGATTTACAAACTGAACTATCAGATGAAATTGGCAGCACAATAGATAATAATGTGATTGGTATGGATATAATTGTAAATATGCTAAATTAACTGTCTTTCAATTTTTTATGTAATTCTTTCTTCTTCTTTGTTACAGCTATTGTCAATGAATTGAATGCTGCATCTATTGAACAAGGTACACTTCACATATTTTATTTTTCAATTTATATAATTTGATTGAGAGATTCTATTTTTTTATCCAATCTACTTATAGGATATTGCATATTTGAATTCATTTATTATTATTGCAATTCAAAGTGATGATGCAAACTATGCAACTGATGTTAATCAAGATGATAATATTGAAGAAAGTACTTACTTTGCACATAAAGGTTTAATATCTCTGAGGTTATTTAACATTTTTTGCATAACTTCTTATTGCCTTAGTTAAGATTAGAATTATTTATCTTTTACAGAATATATTGATCTTGGTGATCCTCAATGCGTCTACACTTACTGTGGAGCTCAAATGTGGTTCTGTGAGAGGATTCAAAAATGTAAGCACACTACTAACCCTATATTTGGTCTTTGCTGTGTTCAAGGCAAGATTCAACTACCACATTTGAAGCAACCTCCAGAGTATATCAGGAAGTTAGTATTCAGTAAACATTTGGCAATATCCAAACATTTCATGAAATATATCAGGATTTATAACATGATGTTCAGTTTCACTTCTATGGGAGGAAAGGTTGACAAGTCACTTAATGATGGTCAAAGTCCTTATTCTTTTGTTATGTCTGGTCAGAATTATCATCATATTGGCAGCTTACTTCCAGTTGAAGGCCAGCCACCAAAATTTTCCCAAATGTATATCTTTGATACATAACATGAAATTGATAATCGAATGACTGTAATAAGGTAAATTTTAAATTCTTGTCACGTGTTGCATATAAATTTTATCTCATTATTCATTTCCAATTATGAAACTATATGTTCCATTTGCAGATCAAAAGATGATGACAGTTTTCTTGATCGTAGTATTGTAATGAATTTGAAGGAGATGCTTGATAGTTATAATATATTGACTCAGGCTTTTAGAATGGCAAAAGATAGATTTCAAACTTCTAATAGCAAGGATTTGAAGCTCAGACTAATCCACAAAAGAGAAAGTGATGGCAGAACTTATAACTTGCCTACAGCATCACAAGTAGCAGTATTAGTGGTTGGTGATGTGGATACTTCAGTTATTGAGAAGGATATTATTGTTCAAACACAATGTGGGCTATTACAAAGAGTACATGATTTGCATCCAGCCTATCTTCCTTTGCAATATCCTTTGTTATTTCCTTATGGTATAGAAGGATATAGAGAAGATATCTCTCATAGTAATGCATCACTGTCAAGTACTAAAAAGAAGACTAAAGTCACAATACGGGAGTGTTTAGCCTTTAGAATGCAAGATAGAGATGATGAAAATTCTCTTCTATTACATGCTGGGAGACTGTTCCAACAATTTGTTGTTGATGGATACACAATGATGGAAAATCAAAGAATCAGTTATGTTAAAACTCATCAACAAGAACTTAGAGCCGATCTTTATAGCACTGTTTCAAACGCAGTATCGCAAGGGCATACATCAAGTGCGTCTATTGGTAAACGTATAATTTTGCTGTCAACTTTTGTTAGAGGGCCAAGATATATGATACAAAATTATCAAGATGCAATGGCCATTTGTAAATGGGCTGGCTATCCAGATATCTTTGTCACTTTCACTTGTAATCCGACTTGGCCAGAATTGACATGTCGATTAAAGGATTTGAATTTGAAAGCACAAGATAGACCAGATCTAATAGTTCGTGTTTTTAAGATGAAGTTAAATTGTTTGATGAAAGAGCTAATGCGAGGCAAAAAATTTTGGATTGTTCAAGCTGGTAATTTCTCTCTCAATTATTCTTCATTTTGTATCATGACTTTCTATTAGTTTGACCTGTTAACGTTGTTTTTTCCCTTTTAACGACATATTGCGAAGCACTTGTAATTGTTTGTCTTCCAATTGTTGCTTAATTGAACTGTTCTTATTTGTTAACCAGTACTTTTGTACATATTTCATAGTTCATACATTTGCTATGTATTTGTTACAAGCATATTTAACTAATCATTTAATGTCCATCCTTTATTAAAGATCCTCTCAAATGTTTATTCATAAACACAATGTCATCCAATATTCGTTGAATCATTAGCATTACTAAATGTCATTATCTTAAAATTGATTCATCAACATCTTTTTTCAAGTTTATCCTGATAGTTAACTGATTTTTTTATATATTGTATAATATATTATTTGATATTTTTTTGCATCCTTGTGTCAGTTGTTTACACAATTGAGTTCCAGAAATGTGGCTTACCTCATGCTCACATCCTTCTATTCTTAAATGATAAAGAGAGGTACCATAATCCTGAAGAACTTGACAAGATTATTTGTGCTGAGATTCCAGATCCTATTACTGACACAACTTTATATAATATTGTCTCAAAACATATGATGCATGGGCCTTGTGGAAGTCTAAATCCTAAATCTCCATGCATGAATGAAGGTAAATGTGGAAAGTATTATCCTAAATCTTTTGCAAGAATCACTTCTTTTGATGATGAAGGATTTCCTATAGGAGAAGAGATGATGGTAAGTTGATACACAAAAAAGGGGTTGACCTTGATAATCAATTTGTTGTTCCTTACAACTAGGAATAGCTTATGAAATATGCATCCCATATAAATGTTGAGTACTACAATCAAAGTTCATCAATCAAATTTCTTTTCAAGTATTTGAGCAAGGGAAATGATCGAGTTACTGCTGCCTTATATGATCATAGTCTGAGCAATAATGAAATTGATGAACCTAAAATGTTCTTAGATTGTCGATATATTTCTTCTCATGAAGCATGCTCTAGAATATTTGGTTTTGAAATTTATTATAGACAACCATCTGTTGAGAGGCTTTATTTTCACCTTCCTAATGGACAACAAGTATACTTTACAGAAGGGCAAACACTTGAATCAGTTGCTAAGAAGCCAAGGAACAAAGAGAGCATGTTTCTTGCTTGGATGGAGGCTAACAAGAAATTCCCAGAAGGTAAACATCTTACCTATGCAGAGTATCCCTCTAAGTTTGTCTACCAAAGTGATAATAAAAAATGGAAGAAAAGACTCAAAGGACTGAAAATTGGTAGAATGATTCATGTTTTGTAACATCCCGTTACTGATAGCAAGGGTATTATGGTAATATTGGGTCAGACTTATAGGTTTCATTGCATTTACTGATTGAGCATGTTACTGGCCTCTAATTATAGAGGAACGGGTTTATTGCATATGCATTTATTCATAGGTACATGCATTCATGATTTTTCGGCATTTTAATTGTGAGTATGAATTGATTGGATTATGAACTAGAAACTGATTGGATCGTGATTGATTGAGAAATTAAGAGTAAGTGGGCTCGAATGACTGATTTAGAATAGTCTAAGTGTAATTGGCTATTGATAGTGGCTTATAGGAAATTTTTGAGAAATTCGGGAGAAAATGCCCGGACCGGAAATTTTCGAGTGACAGACCGATTGACCGTATGGTACTGAAAGAATTGTCCAATGACAATAGAAAAATTAGAGTTATACTGTTAGGAAATAAAAATGTTAAGCCATTGAAATTTAGAGACTGAAATTTGAACTGATTTGGAGACTTATGTCTATAAATACCTAGGTTTGAAAGTTAGAAATTTTCCTAAGGCAAAATCGTTTTCTTCTCTTCTCCTCCCACAGTGATCTTCGATTTCCTCCCATTGGTGAGGATTTTTCGATCTTTCCTTATGGTTTTCTTCTCATTGTGCTAGGCTAACTTGTTTATGTGATTGATGAAGGTTGAGAAGCTTTGATAGTGGTTAATCTTGGATTTTGAAGGATTTTAGGGTTTACGGTGATTTTGAGAGATTTGTGGATTTGGGCTTGATTGGTAAGTTTTAATGGCTTTAATGTTGTTATTAATGTTAGTTGTTATATTTATGGCATTTATTATGGTTGATTTGGGTAGTTGGAGTGTTTAATGGAGGTTTTAGAGAGAGATTGGACGGAAAATCGATCGGAGAAGACGGAGGCGCGACCGCACGTCGCGACGTCTGGCGCAGCCTCGCCGCGATGAGTAATTAAGTGCTCGCCGCGACGAGCGCAACAAGATGCCGCGACGAGCACTTGGATTTACGTCACGACGAGCCTTTTGGCTTACGTCGCGACGAGCCGCATAAGAGTGTTCGCCGCGGCGAACGGGCTTCTTCATGTTGCGGTGAAGGGGGCTTTTCTGAATAGATGAGTGTTTGTTTATTGGACATAACTTATGGTATAGACCTCCGATTGAGGTGTTTCCTGATTCGTCACGGACTAGCGAAAGACGTCTACAATTGAGGATAATTATGGAAGTTAGAATTTAATTTAAATGGTATTGATTCATAGAGAATAAGGTCAATTATGGTTTATAGTGTGACCTAAGTATTGAATTGAGACAATTGGAGTTTTAATTGGGATTTTCAATAAAGGTTTTGATCCAATGAATAGGAAATTGTTATAGGAAGTATGAATTGAGGAAATTGAACTGAATTTTAGGATTGGATCAATTATTGTCGATCAATTGAGCGAAGAGTTAGAATTGGGCATAAGAGTTCAAATTGGGTTTTAGCGCCGGAAAAGTCGTGAACATGCATTGTACATAATTTTATTGAGACATATGCATCACCGAATTGTTTAATTGAGCATCTAGTGATGGGACTGTATTTTACTGTTATAGAGGCGTCGTTGGATCGTCAATCCATGGACATTGCTGGGACTTCCAGGCAGTAGCTCGGAAGTTACAGGTGAGTAACCTAGTTGGTTTTTCAAATTCCTGATTGTCTAAATGCTCTATGTGCATTACTTGCCAATGTGAATTGCATGATTGCTGAAATGTATATAATTGAATTTCATGCTTTTACTATATTGGATTGGACTACTGCATGACACTGAGAAATGCAATACTGGGCTTTTATAGCCATACACTTAATTACTGAACACTGCATTACATGCATAAATGCATGATCAGATAATAGATATGTGACCCAAGTTGCTATTATCACTGAAAAGAACCTCGAGCTCTAACACTGTACTGACCGAGCCTCGAGCCCGAGGGGAGAAATCACACGCGTCCCCCATCGAATCTTGGTGAGCACTTGGGCACAATACTGAATAACTGGAAAAGAGTCACATATGCATTGTATACACATGGATGATTGTTTTGTGACGATTACTGAATTACATGATGGCATGATTTACTGTAAATTGTGATATGATACTGTAAATTGTTATATGCTATTGTAAATTTTAATTGATCTCGCAAACCGCTATAGAGTTCTTTGCAAATTGTTATACACTAATTGTATCTTATTGTGTCGTGCTGTACGCAATCTGCGTAATGCATGATTTGAGTGAACCATCGATGATGGTTTCTCACTGAGTTCGCAAACTCACCCAAAATTGCAACCTATTTTTCAGGATTGATAGATTAGGCCCCTAGCTCCGGAGATAGTCTTTTCCTACCGTGCGAGCGTGCTGGCAAGAGAAGCGATGACACTCAGGTCGGTCAGCTGGGTTGGACTTTTGCGGATGACTTAGGATAGATGCTTGTATCAGTTTCTTTTTTGGTGTTGTTTAGGGGACTGATATACTTGTCTATTCTGACTGTATCAAGATTATTTTGGATTTTAAAATTTACTGATTTATGATATATTATGGTTTTAATTATTGCGATGCCATGTGGATTAACAGTCGGATTTTCTGGTAGTGCACCTTTATTGTGGGATACGTGTCGAAGCAACCTTCGGGCGTCCCGATGTGTACCCTACGGTGAGGGGGCACTACATGTTTCACCAACTGCTGGTGAACTTTTCTATCTCAGACTTCTATTGAGTCAAGTGAAAGGCTCAGAAAGCTATGATGATATAAGAACTGTCAATGGAATAATTTATCCAACTTTTAGGGATGCATGTTATCAACTTGGGTTACTAAGTGATGATAGAGAATAGATTGATTCGATTAATGAAGCATCTTTGTGGGGTACTGCTTTTATTTGAGATCTCTATTCATTACAATGCTCTTGTCCAATTCTATTTCACGTCCGGAATATGTATGGGACAAGACATGGAGACTTCTAGCAGAAGATATTGTTTATTCTCAACAAAAAAATATGGATGCAATGGTGAGCAACATAATCTTCGAAATCATTCCAAACTACTGTACTTTTATTTGTTCAAACATTGGATTATATGTCTCTTCATACTATTTCAGTTTCTGTTAGTCAAACCATAAATTATTTTATATCAAATATTCCTTTCAATATTCCATCTTTTTAATGTTTATACATTAGTATTGTTATATCTTAAGAGCTGCTTCACACATTTGGTCTTATTTTTTTGTGAAAACTTTTTCAATACTAACATTATTTTTTAACGACTTTAAGACTATGATTCTCAAGCGCAAAATTTTGCTCTAGCAGAGATAGACAATCTCCTCAAAGGCAATGGTAAAAGCTTGCAAGATTTTCCTCCAATGCCTATTCCTCAAGGCCATGTTGATATGGATTTCCACAATAGACTTATTGCAGATCAGTTAAACTTTAATGGGCAACTACTTTCAGAACAGCTAAGTACTCTTTTAAGCACAATGACTGCAGAATAAAGAGTTGTCTATAATACAATTATGGAATGTATAATTCAAAACAAGGGAGGAACTTTTTTTTTGTATGGCTATGGTGGAACAGGAAAACTTTCATATGGAACACTCTCACTTGTGCATTAAGATCAGAAGGGCATATTGTGCTCACTGTAGCATCTAGTTTCAGGGAAGTTTGTTCCTGTATGCGAGCATTGTGACAAGAGGCACAGTGGAGAGTGTCGGTGGCTGTCTAGAGCTTGTCTGAGGTGTGGCTCGATGGACCACCTGGTTAGAAACTGCCCAGAGACTTTGGGAGCCCAGTCTACTATGACTGGAAGATCAGGTAGCAATACCACAGTGCGAGAGAGTCGTGGAGGTGGATCAGATGGAGAGGCGAGGCGAGCAGAGGGTCATGAGGAGGTCGAGAGGACCGAGCAAAGAAACAGCGATCCTGAGCTAGGGTCCATGCCATGACTCGGCAGGAGGCCAGGATTCCCCGGATGTTGTTGCGGGTATGCTTTTGATTTCTGGTTTTGAAGCATATGCATTGTTGGATCCTGGATCCACTCATTCTTTCATTGCACCGCATTTAGCATGTAGACTGTATGGGGATAGGTAGAGGTTACAGTATGGGTTAGAGGTGAGTACACCTCTTGGTAGTCTGTTGTATTGGGAGAGGTCAGTATAGGTTGTCGGTTCGGATCGTAGAAGCGATTCTGATCTTGATCGATCATTTGCCTCTGAAGGAGATTGACGTGATATTGGGGATGGACTGGTTGACTGCGCATAGTGCTATCATGGACTGTTATACCAAGGAGGTTGTATTGGAATCTCCTGGTCAGCCCAGAGCTGTGTTTCGAGGAGTTAGTCAGGCAGTGCCAGCGAGGATGATATCCTTCTTGAGTGCCCTGAGATTGATGCAGGGAGGTTGTGAGGCTTATCTGGCTCACGTAGTGGATTCCAGAGTCGAGCCGAGATTGCAAGATGTTCCCATAGTCAGGGAATTCCCAGATGTGTTTCCCGAGGAGTTATCGGGATTGCCGCCAGAGTGGGAGACAGAGTTCTCGATTGATCTCGTTCTCGGTACCGCTCCTATATCGATACCTCCGTATAGGATGGCACCGGTGGAACTGAGAGAGCTTAAGGCTCAGTTGTAGGAGCTACTGGATAAGGGGTTCATCAGACCGAGTGTTTTGCCATGGGGAGCTCCGGTACTGTTTGTAAAGAAGAAGGGCGGACGCCGAGGCGTGTATTGATTATAGGCGGTTGAATCGGGTGTGATGAAGAACAAGTATCCACTGCCTAGGATTGACGATTTATTTGATCAGTTGCAGGGAGCTCAGGTGTTCACCAAATTGGATATGAGATCAGGTTATTACCAGTTGAGGATTGCAGAGGCCAATGTGCCTAAGAGTGCTTTCAGGAGCAGGTATGGGCATTTCGAGTTCTTAGTGATGCCGTTTGGGTTAACTAATGCCCCGGCAGCCTTCATGGCTTTGATGAATAGAGTTTTTCAGCCCTACTTGGATCGGTTTATGATTGTATTTATTGATGATATTCTGGTTTATTCAAGGAGTAGACAGGAGCACCCTGAGCATCTGAGGATTGTCCTTCAGGTCATGAGAGAGAGGCAGCTGTTCGCCAAATTCACAAAGTGTGAATTCTGGCTTGATGAGAATGTATTTCTGGGGCACGTGGTGTTCGGTGAGGGTATTTAGGTGGACCCTCATAAGATAAAGGCGGTTATGAGTTGGGAGATTTGACGAGTGTGCCAGAGTTGCGGAGTTTCCTAGGATTGGCCGGATATTACCGGAGGTTCATCGAGGGGTTTTCATTGATCGCTGCCCCTTTGACGAAATTGTTGAGGAAGAATGTGCCATTCAGATGGACTAAGAAGTGTCAGAAGAGCTTTGAGGAGCTGGAACATCGGTTGACGACTGCACCGGTGTTAGGCATTCCATCTGGGACTGGAGGTTTGTGGTTACAGTGATGCCTCGCATCAGGGATTGGGATGTGTATTGATGCAGCATGGGAGAGTTATAGCCTATGCCTCGCGATAGTTGAGGTCTCATGAGGTGAATTATCCGGTACATGACTTGGAGTTGGTCGCAGTTGTGTTTGCTCTGAAGATCTGGAGACATTATTTGTATGGGGAGACGTTCTAGATCTTCACTGACCATAGGAGTTTGAGGTATCTGTTGAGTCAGAGAGAGCTCAATCTGAGACAGAGGAGATGGATAGAGTTACTGAAGGATTATGACTGCACGATTGAGTATCATCCAGGGAAGGCCAATGTGGTGGCCGATGCACTGAGTAGGAGATTGCATGGTAGTGCGATTCGATTGAGTTTCGAGGTTACCGGTGCGATTGGTTGAGAGTTCTTAATGTACAGATGGATTTGGGTCAGGATGGAGCTCTGATTGCTACTCTGAGGCTGAGGCCGATGTTGCATGATAGGATCCGGAGAGTTCAGGATCAAGACCCAGTGTTAGTGAGACTGATTGAGAGAGCCCAGGCCGGTACTGATTCGGAGTTCGAGTTGAGAGATGGGACTTTATGGATGGGACAGAGACTGTGTGTGCCAGATGTAGATGATTTGAGATGTGAGATTCTGGAGGAGGCTCATGTAGCTGCCTATGCTATGCATCCTGGTACGACCAAGATGTATAATACTCTGAGACAACATTTCTGGTGGCCTGGTATGAAGAGGAAAATGGCAGAATATGTTTCCAGGTGTCTAATCTGTCAGCAGGTTAAAGCAGAGCACCAGGCTTCAGTGGGGAAGTTGTATTCGTTGCCCATTCCGGAGTGGAAATGGGAGCGAATTACCATAGATTTTGTGATGGGATTGCCTAGGACACCTAGGCAGCATGATGCTATCTGGGTCATAGTGGACCGATTGACTAAATCGGCTCACTTCTTGCCAGTAAGGGAGAGCAATACTCTCGATCAGTTGACCCAGAAGTATGTAGCAGAGATTGTATGGTTGCATGGGGCTCCGTTGTCGATAGTCTCGACAGGAATCCCAGGTTCACTTCGAGGTTCTGGAAGAGCCTACAGACTGCTATGGGTACTCGATTGAACTTCAGTACAACGTTTCATCCTCAGACAGATGGGCAGAGTGAGAGGACGATTAAGACTGTTGAGGATATGCTTCGAGCTTGTGTATTGGAGTTCGGAGGATCATGGGATCAGTATTTGGCACTGATCGAGTTTGCATATAGTAACCAGTATCATAGTAGTATTGGGAAGGCACCGTATGAGGCCTTGTATGGGCGACCGTGCCGATCGCCTTATATTAGGATGAAGAGGGTATGAGATCGATTGAGGGTCCCGAGGTGATTCGAGGATCTGATGGATAAGGTATAAGATTAATCCGAGTCGCATCAAGGCGACTCAGATGATGTAAGAGCTATGTGGATCAACATCGGCGAGAGATGGAGTACAATGTGGGTGATAGAGTGTTTCTCCGGGTGTCTCCTTGGAAAGGAGTACTGAGGTTTGGCCGTAAGGGCAAGTTGAGCCCTCTAGTACATTGGTCCGTATGAGATCCTTGAGAGGATAGGACCGTTGGCTTACAGATTGGCATTACCGAGTGAGATGTCCCAGATGCATGACGTGTTTCATGTTAGTATGCTCCGACGATACCGTTCAGACCCGACGCATGTGATTCCGGCTCAGGAGATTGAGGTAGCCAGTGATTTGAGTTATGTTGAGGAGCCGGTACAGATTATAGGATCACGGGTCAAGCAGCTGAGGAATAGGGTGATTCCATTGGTGAAAGTCCTTTGGAAGAACCACTCTTCTGAGGAAGCTACATGGGAGACTGAGGAGCTTATAAGGAGTCAGTATTCTCATTTATTCGATCGGACAGGTATTAAATTTTGAGGACGAAATTTTTTATTAGGAGGGGTGAATTGTAACATCCCGTTACTGATAGCAAGGGTATTATGGTAATATTGGGTCAGACTTATAGGTTTCATTGCATTTACTGATTGAGCATGTTACTGGCCTCTAATTATAGAGGAATAGGTTTATTGCATATGCATTTATTCATAGGTACATGCATTCATGATTTTTCTGGCATTTTAATTGTGAGTATGAATTGATTGGATTATGAACTAGAAACTGACTGGATCGTGATTGATTGAGAAATTAAGAGTAAGTGGGCTCGAATGACTGATTTAGAATAGTCTAAGTGTAATTGGCTATTGATAGTGGCTTATAGGAAATTTTCGGGAAATTCGGGAGAAAATGTCCGGACCGAAAATTTTCGAGTGACAGACCGATTGACCGTATGGTACTGAAAGAATTGTCCAATGGCAATAGAAAAATTAGAGTTATCTTGTTAGGAAATAAAATGTTAAGCCATTGAAATTTAGAGACCTGAAATTTGAACCGATTTGGAGACTTATGTCTATAAATACCTAGGTTTGAAAGTTAGAAATTTTCCTAAGGCAAAATCGTTTTCTTCTCTTCCCTCCATGGTGATCTTCGATTTCTTCCCATCGGTGAGGATTCTTCGATCTTTCCTTATGGTTTTCTTCTCATTGTGCTAGGCTAACTTGTTATTGTGATTGATGAAGGTTGAGAAGCTTTGAGAGTGGTTAATCGTGGATTTTGAAGGATTTTAGGGTTTACGGTGATTTTGAGAGATTTATGGATTTGGGCTTGATTGGTAAGTTTTAATGGCTTTAATGTTGTTATTAATGTTAGTTGTTACATTGATGGCATTTATTATGGTTGATTTGGGTAGTTGAAGTGTTTAATGGAGGTTTTAGAGAGAGATTGGACGGAAAATCGATCGGAGAAGACGGAGGCGCGACCGCACGTCGCGACGTCTGGCGCAGCCTCGCCGCGACGAGTAATTAAGTGCTCGCCGCGACAAGCGCAGCAAGACGTCGCGGCGAGCGCCTGGATTTACGTTGCGACGAGCCTTTTCGCTTACGTCGCGACGAGCTGCATAAGAGTGTTCGCCGCGGCGAATGTCTTTGATGTCGCGGTGAACGGGCTTCTTCACGTCGCGGCGTAGAGCCTCAGGTCGCGGCGAAGGGGCTTTTCTGAATGGATGAGTGTTTGTTTATTGGACATAACTTATGGTATAGACCTCAGATTGAGGTGTTTCCTGATTCGTCACGGACTAGGGAAAGAGGTCTACAATTGAGGATAATTATGGAAGTTAGAATTTAATTTAAATGGTATTGATTCATAGAGAATAAGGTCAATTATGGTTCATAGTGTGACCTAAGTATTGAATTGAGACAATTGGAGTTTTAATTGGGATTTTCAATAAAGGTTTTGATCCAATGAATAGGAAATTTTTATAGGAAGTATGAATTGAGGAAATTGAACTGAATTTTAGGATTGGATCAATTATTGTTGATCAATTGAGCGAAGAGTTAGAATTGGGCATAAGAGTTCAAATTGGGTTTTAGCGCCGGGAAAGTCGTGAACATGCATTGTACATAATTTTATTGAGACATATGCATCACTGAATTGTTTAATTGAGCATCTAGTGATGGGACTGTATTTTATTGTTATAGAGGCGCCGTTGGATCGTCATTCCACGGACATTGCTGGGACTTCCAGGCAGTAGCTCGAAAGTTATAGGTGAGTAACCTAGTTGGTTTCTCAAATTCCTGATTGTCTAAATGCTCTATGTGCATTACTTGCTAATGTGAATTGCATGATTACTGAAATGTATATAATTGAATTTCATGCTTTTACTGTATTGGATTGGACTACTGCATGACACTGAGAAATGCAATACTGGGCTTTTATAGCCATACACTTAATTACTGAACACTGCATTACATGCATAAATGCATGATCAGATAATGGATATATGACCTAAGTTGCTATTATCACTGAAAAGAACCTCGAGCTCTAACACTGTACTGACCGGGCCTCGAGCCCGAGGGGAGAAATCCCTGACGCGTCCCTCCCACTGAATACTGACTGAGCACTTGGGCATAATACTGAATAACTGGAAAAGAGTCACATATGCATTGTATACACATGGATGATTGTTTTGTGACGATTACTGAATTACGTGATGGCATGATTTACTGTAAATTGTGATATGATACTGTAAATTGTTATATGCTATTGTAAATTGTTAATTGATACTGCAAACTGCTATAGGTTACTGCAAATTGTTATACACTAATTGTATCTTACAGTGCCGTGCTGTACGCAATCTGCGTAATGCATGATTTGAGTGAACCATCGATGATGGTTTCTCACTGAGTTCGCAAACTCACTCAAAATTGCAACCTATTTTTTAGGACTGATAGATTAGGCCCCTAGCTCCAGAGATAGTCTTTTCCTGCCGTGCGAGCGTGCTGGCAAGAGAAGCGATGGCACTCAGGTCGGTCAACTGGGTTGGACTTTTGCGGATGACTTAGGATAGATGCTTGTATTAGTTTCCTTTTTGGTGTTGTTTAGGGAACTGATGGACTTGTCTATTCTGACTGTATCAAGATTATTTTGGATTTTAAAATTTACTGATTTCTGATATATTATGGTTTTAATTATTGTGATGTCATGTGGATTAACAGTCGGATTTTCTGGTAGTGCACCTTTATCGTGGGATACGTGTCGGAGCAACTTTCGGGCGTCCCGATGTGTACCCGACGGTGAGGGGGCACTACATGTTTCACCAACTGCTGGTGAACTTTTCTATCTCAGACTTCTATTGAGTCAAGTGAAAGGCTCAAAAAGCTATGATGATATAAGAACTGTCAATGGAATAATTTATCCAACTTTTAGGGATGCATGTTATCAACTTGGGTTACTAAGTGATGATAGAGAATATATTGATGCGATCAATGAAGCATCTTTGTGGGGTACTGCTTATTATTTGAAATCTCTATTCATTACAATGCTCTTGTCCAATTCTATTTCACGTCCGGAATATGTATGGGACAAGACATGGAGACTTCTAGCAGAAGATATTGTTTATTCTCAACAAAAAAATATGGATGCAATGGTGAGCAACATAATCTTCGAAATCATTCCAAACTACTGTACTTTTATTTGTTCAAGCATTGGATTATATGTCTCTTCATACTATTTAGGTTTACATTAGTCAAACCATAAATTATTTTATATCAAATATTCCTTTCAATATTCCATCTTTTTAATCTTTATACATTAGTATCGTTATATCTTAAGAGCTGCTTCACACATTTGGTCTTATTTTTTTGTGAAAACTTTTCAATACTAATGCTTATTTTTTAACAGATTTTAAGACTAACAGATTCTCAACTGCAAAATTTTGCTCTAGCAGAGATAGACAATCTCCTCAAAGGCAATGGTAAAAGCTTGCAAGATTTTCCTCCAATGCCTATTCCTCAAGGCTATGTTGATATGGATTTCCACAATAGACTTATTGCAGATCAGTTAAACTTTAATAGGCAACTACTTTCAGAACAGCTAAGTACTCTTTTAAGCACAATGACTGCAGAACAAAGAGTTGTCTATAATACAATTATGGAATGTATAATTCAAAACAAGGGAGGAACTTTTTTTTTGTATGGCTATGGTGGAACAGGAAAAACTTTCATATGGAACGCTCTCACTTGTGCATTAAGATCAGAAGGGCATATTGTGCTCACTGTAGCATCCAGTGGTATTGCATCAACCTTACTTCCTTTGGGCCTTGCTTGCTCATTCTAGGTTTGCTATTCCTATTCAATTGACTGATGAATCAACATGTAATATCAAACAAGGAAGTTTCAATGCAGAGTTATTGCAAAAAACTAAATTGATAATTTGGGATGAAGCTCCTATGGTTAAGAGGCAATGTTTTGAGTCTTTAGACCGCACACTTCGTGATATTCTCAGATTTGACGTTCCTGATAGTCTTCATAAACCCTTTGGTGGAAAGTCTGTAGTATTTGGTGGTGATTTCAGACAAATACTACCTGTAATTCGTGGAGGTTCAAGATCTGACATTGTTCATGCATCTATGA
Source organism: Erythroxylum novogranatense (assembly GCA_029891385.1). Lineage (NCBI taxonomy): Eukaryota > Viridiplantae > Streptophyta > Magnoliopsida > Malpighiales > Erythroxylaceae > Erythroxylum > Erythroxylum novogranatense. Next base: position 24,182,124 of record CM057230.1, on the reverse strand, counting down.
AGTCTTCTTACTTATGGTCGCTTTGTCAAGTTCTAACTCTAACAAAAAACATATTATTGCATGTAAATTCTCAAAACACTGATGCTGATGAATTGAAAGAGTTTTCAGATTGGGTGCTTAAGATTGGAGATGGAAAATTATCAGAACCTAATGATGGAGAAGCAGTAGTGGAACTACCTACTGAATTTCTACTAACTGAGTTTCATGATCCTATTGCAGCTATTGTTGAGTCAACTTATCCAGAGATGAAAGATAAATTTAATGATCCAAGCTACTTGAAGGGCAGAGCTATTTTAACTCCAACTTTGGATGTTGTTAATAAAGTTAATGATTATATTCTATCTCTTATTCCTAGTGAAGCTAAGGAATACCTAAGCTCTGATTCTATATTTGCAGCAAATGAACAATGTGAATTCTTGCAAGAATTGCATCCGGTTGAGTACTTAAACACATTGCAGTGCTCAGGCTTCGCTAATCACAAATTGATATTGAAAGTTGGAACTCCTATTATGCTCATTCAAAATATTAATTAATCGACTGGACTTTGCAATGGCACACGACTTATTATTACACAGCTTGGTATTAATGTTGTAGAAGCTAAACATATATCTGGAACTCACTTTGGTGAAAGAGTATACATCTCTAGAATGACAATGACACCTACAGAGTCAATTTGGCCCTTCCAACTTCAAAGGAGACAATTTCCATTCAATATCTCATATTGTATGACGATAAACAAAAGTCAAGGCCAATCTCTTGATTATGTTGGATTGTATCTGCCACGGCCCATTTTCACACATGGACAATTATATGTGGCAGTTTCAAGGGTGAAATCAAAGCATGGACTCAAAATCCTAGTTCATAATACAGAAAATGAAGCATTATCTCAGACACTCAATATTTTTTATAAAGAAATATTTCAAGATCTTTAGCATTATGCTTCATTTATTTTGAAACATTTATGAATTGTTTAATATTATATTTTTTGGACTATCAACCACATGCTAATATATTTGGTTCTTTCTTTATTAAATCTTTGATTTGATTCATTTATGTTGTAGGTTCTTTGCTTATATTTGTTATTTACATTTTATACATTGGAGCTTTAGTTTTGATTTGAGTGTTTTTTTCTCCATATTTTGTTTCATTCATATTTTGCTCACTTATTTGCCTTTTATAAATAAAAGGCATTTCGAATGCTTCACTAATTTATCTTTTCAGTTTTTTATTCGTTGAGATTTTATTTCCTAACACATCTTCCTTGAATTAAATAGCTTTTCAGGTAATGTGAAAATGTCTTCCATGAAAGTCAACTACATTGGTCAATTGCATACTGAGAAGGAGTCTTGGAAAATAGCTGTAAGAATTATTAGGCTGTGGAACGTTTGTTATCGAAACTCCCCTAATGTTGTCTCTAATCTACAAATATTGTTGCTTGATCAGAAGGTATATTCATTTTCCATTTCTTCTTATTGATATTGATAGTTGAGTATGTTAAAATGATTATAGTTTATAAACAAATATGTTGTATTTTGACAGAGAGATAAAATTCAGGCTACAATTGGAATAGAGAAGTTGGTGACCAAGCATCGTGATTCAGTTGGGGAAGGCAAATGTGTCATCATACATAAATTTGTTGTGGTTGACAATTCTGGAGATTATAGAGCAAGTCAACACAAATATAAGATTAATTTCCACTTTGGCACAACAGTCAATGCTATTGATTTGGATATTCCTCTATTCTCTTTCAATTTCGTGCCATTCATAGATATTCTAGAAGATAAGATTCCTAAGGGTTATTTGATTGGTAATCATATATATTTATTTCTTCAAAGGTCTCCATTTATATTTTTACCAAGTAAGTCATTTATGATATGATTTCTTTATTTAGCCTTTATTGATTTCTTTATTCTTGTCAAACAGATGTCCTTGGAGAGATGACTTCATATGAAACTTGTAAAGAATTCCAAAGGAATAATCTCAAATCAAAATTTCTTAATCTATATTTGACAAATAAAAGGTTATCTTTACTTTCAATAACTATTCTATTATACTCTTTGTATACAAAATAATATTTATGCATTAATGTTATTTTTTAGTAACAACAAGATCAAGTGCACATTGTTTGGTGAATATGCTGACTTTTTGCTGAATACAATGAGGGATACACAAGAAATATCAATCGTTATTGTTTTTCAGCTTGCTATGATATCAAGCTCTGCTGGTACATTATTTTTTTCAAAGCATTTTATGTAGTTCACTTTGTTCATTTGTTTGAAAAAAACTTAACATATCACACTTTTCCGTGCAGGAGAAATCAAGATTTCTAATGCTTGGAATGTTTCAAAATTTGATGGGTGTCGAATCCACCAAAAATAATTCCCAAACATCAAATAAAAATAAATTGCGCACAGTGGTAAATGGGGTCGATCCACAGAGAATGGGAGAAATTGATTCTATTCAAATGCCAAAGAACGAATGAAATTAATAAAAAGGGGGGTTGGAGTTTTCTGCTAAAACTACTAATTAAACTAACCACTAATAAATGATTAACATAATTAATAAAACAATAACCAACAAAGAAGCATAAATAAAATTGATAAACTCAATAAGCGACAACTTAGCCAGAAATTCCTAATTATTATGCATAGGCCTCGATCATCGACTCAAATATTTTCTTTGGTTTAATAATAGGTTAGCTATGGTTACCAACTACCTCTGGCTCCCTCGCTTCTTCTTAATTTTAGAACAATCAAAGAGACTCCTTTAAACTATTCCCTAATTAACTAATAACTCCTTCGAGACTCTCTCCGAGATTCAATTAATTAACAGCATTAAACTCCAAAGAAACACTAACCCTAACTGACTACACACTGACTCATGCTTCATCTAATTAGATCGCAAGTTTCTCCACACAAAATCAGACAAGTAATATGTCCTAGTGCCAATTGCCACAAACACTAATCACCCAGTTAACACCACCAAGTAAATCAGTTGGCGATATGTTAATTAACTAATTCTACAATCGGGCCCTAATCGCAGAATCAATTAATAAACAATGACAAGAAAAGTAAAAGCGATGCGAATATTATAAACCAAATAATCAGAACAATAGGTCTCACGAGTCAAAGCATAACAATTGGAATTCCCCGACTAAAACAGTTTAGCTACTCATAACGGAATTAAATAAAACAAGATTCTTAATTAACATTATCTAAATAATAAAGAAAAGAAGAAAAACTAAGAAAATCTCCTAAGTCACGCTGCTGTCGTTTTCTCCCTGCGTTTTCCAGCCCTCACGTACGACTCTTGATCTTCTCCTTTTCTCCTACCTGTTTCCAGCCGCCGCCCCCCTTTTGTGTTTTTTTCCTCTTCCTTGTATCACATGTTTATTGCTGATTTCCCATTTAATTTACCTCCATACGTCTGCGCATCTTTTGTCCAAGTCTCCACCTATTGTTGATTTAATTTTGTTTTCCTCTTAAATTCCCACGTTATGCAAAGATTGTAATTCCATACAAGGAAATATTAAATCAAATTAAGTCTCAACAATTGCATCAACAAGAGGAATAAAAAGGAATAATTAAAACATAAATATTAGACAAATATGCACTTATCAAATCTCCCCACACTTAGACGATGCTTGTCCTCAAGCATAAAAGAAGACCAAGACACAATGAAAAACCCGCTCCACTCAATGAGACATGCACAGAGGTAATGTAAACTAGGAATGAGAGCTTAATCTTGTCCCAATGTCAACGAAATATCAAACAAATGCAACAAATTTCCTACACGAGAAGACACAAGCCTGAACTCAAATTGAAGCGCATGCATGAATTACCGAATTTTAATTAAAAACCAATCAAGCCTAGAAAACACACTTCACTTATCAGGTGATTAGTATACATGAGGAATTTCGAATTTATGTGGTAGTTATGGGAAGATCGGGTTAATCTTAATTACTTAATTAGGTGTTTTTAGCAATAAATTGCTCGGAATTGTCATTGGCCTTTTTACACGAATGCAAACATTTGTGATGAATGTCATCCGGTTACTCGGTGAATCACAACGCCAAGTGGCTTTAGCCTTACTCGTACTTACTCAGTTGCTTGCAAAAAAATTTTCGAGTAATCAGAGGAGTAGTTGGTTGCCTCACACGTCATAGTTGTTCAAGACCTTTTTATGCGAGCGCAAACATTTGTGATGAATGTCGCCCGGTTACTCAGTCTTGTCCAACCTTTAGACGGATTTTTGGCTTCGCTCACAATCACCTGTGGCGATTGGCGGAACGAATCTAACACCTTTTTATTTTTATTCTCCATTCCCTTTCTCCACCATAATTTCCCACCATCAATCCATAGTTCAACACATATACCAACTCAACTTCTAAGCTTAACATGACTCTAAGCAAGAAAGGCACCGATTAATCACACAATTTTTTTTATCAATTAACTCAGGCTCGCAACTTCAACATATAGGACAAAATCATTAACATTTAATTAACATTAAGCAACAAGGACTCAACCATACTCTCGACCCCTTTAAAACAATCCACCATTACCTAAGGCACAGCAATTCATCGAGCAAAATGGAGCAAAAGAGGAATTTTTTTTAAGTCCGCCACGACATCAACAGTTAAAAATCCAAAAATACCAAAAGGCAACGGAGGGCACATCCCAATCCAAAGTAATGCATCAAACAAAAACAGCATGCATCTCAAAAGCTATAAATCACCCCTCCCCACACTTAAAGCATGCGTTGTCCTCAACGTAAAAGTAAATGAAAAGAGTGGCGAGGACTTCCCTAAACCGGGCGATGGTCTTTGGCTGATGCAGTGGTGAAGATAAGGGCTTATCGTGAACTCGTTTAACCATCCCCTTGAGAGGGTATAGTTAATGCAGATGAGGGGCGAGAGCCAACATATGATCATATAAAGGACTCCCTTGTTGTAATCCAAGAACTTGAATTGATCAAATGCGAACTTCCCGAAAGACACAGGAAGGAAAGGAAAATATCAAAACAAAGAAAGAAGGAAAAAAACGAGACAAAAAGAACACAAAATAAAGCAAAATAAAGGAAAGAAAAATAAAATAAAATAAAAATATGGGTTGCCTCCCATTAGCGCCCTTGTTTAACGTCCTAGGCTCGACGATCCTCGTCTCGATGTTAACCACCTAAATATGCGTATTTCAAATGCTCGGGAAGCTTTTGAGCTCCGACTTTGGGGCCTTATCAGTAACATCCATTATTGTCGTAAGGGTAAAATGGTAATATCGGAATTGATGATCGGTTTCTTGTATTCTTGTTGAGTATACTCTTGGCCTCTAATTATAGAGGGCGGTTTATGCATATGCATATATTCATAGGTACATGCATTCATGATTTTCCGGTATTTAATTGTGAATTGAAATTGGTGAAGTGGTGGTTTGTGGGCGATCAAATTGTGGTGATTGAATCGATTGGAATATGATTAATTGAGAAATTTGAGTTTTGGGTTCAAATGATTGATTTAATATTGATTCTGATGGTGGTATTTGATAGTAGATTATAGGAAATTTCGGAAAATTCGGAGAAATCGCCTGATAGGAAATATTTGGGCGATCGATCGATTGATTGTATAATCTTGAAAGAAGCGTCCAATGGTGATAGAAAAATTAGGATTTTACTGATAAGAAATAAATGTGTTGAGTCATTGAAATTTAGAGACTGAAATTTGGTGATATGGAGACTTAGGTCTATAAATATTAGGGTTGAATGAAATTGGGGATTTGACTAAGGCATATCGAGTTCCTCTTCCCCTCGGCGGTGATTCGATTTTCTTCCTTGGTGAGAGATCTTTCGATTTCTTCTCATGGTTTCTTCCTAGTATGCTAGGCTAACTTGTTTCTTGTCATTGATGAAGGTTAGAAGCTTTCTATTGGTTGATCAATTGGTTTGGAGGATTTTAGGGTTCTGATAGAATTGTGGATTGATCGTGTTTTGGTAAGTTTTATGGTATTAATGTTGTTATTTATGGTTTCTCTGTGTTTATGGTATTTGTTAGAGTTGATTTGAGTAGCTGAAGTGTATTAATGGGGGTTTTAGAGAGAATCGAATCGAGAAGGCGGCGGATGCCAAGCGCCATGATTTCTTGTAGCGCCTTGACGGCGACGAATATATATTAGATTCGCATGGCGGCGTGCATGGGACGCCATGGCGTGCTATCCTCGCCTTTGTGGCGTGCCAGGGCCGCGTCGTTCGCAGCGGCGATGCTCACGCCCATGACAGCGAGCTTTTCAAGGCCATGGCGAGAAGCGATCTTGTGGCGAGAGGGCTATTCCATTGGATTAAAATTGGTTTATTGGGCATAACTTTTGGTGTAGACCTCCGATTGAGGCGATTCAGATTTGTTATGAACTAGGAAAGAGGTCTACAATTGAGGATAATTATAGGAGTTCAAATTGATATAAATGGAATTGAATTATAAGGAATTGGGTCGATTATGGTGCATAGTATGACCTAAATGTCAAATTGAGACTATTGGAGTTTTAATTGGAATTTGCAATAGAAGTTTCGACCCGATAAATAGGGACTTGCTATAGGGTATTCAAATGGAGGTAAATTGACTGGATTTTAGGAATGGATCAAATAATTGTCGATCAATTGAACAAAGAGATAGAATTGGGCTTAATGTAGCGAAATTGGGATTTAGCTTAGAAAATCGTGAACATGCATCGTACATCATTTCTTTGAGACATATGCATTATTGAACTGTTTAATTGGGCATTTAGTAATGGTTTATATTTTCTTTGTTATAGAGGCACCATTGGACCGTCGTTCCACGGATATTCTTTGAGACTTCGAGCGTAGCTCGGAAGTTCTGGTGAGTAACCTAGTTGGTTTCTCAAATTCTCGATCGTTTAAATGCTCTACGTGAATTACTTGCCAAATGTGGCTGTATGATTCTTGAAATATACATGATCGGATGGTATGCCTCTCTTGTATTGGGCTGTGAAAATGTACATGATTAAATTACATGTTTCTCTTGTCTTTCGGTGAATTCTTGTGTAATCTTTGGGAGGCGATATCTTTGGGCTTTGTAGCCATACATCGTAAATTCTTGAATCTTGAATCTTGAATTATTGAACAACACCTTTGCATGCATAAATGCATGATCGAGATAATGGGCGTGTCCCAAGTTGCTATTATCTTTGAAAAGAGCCTCGAGCTCGAACTTTATCTTGACGGGCTTAGGCAGGGAGAAATCACGACGCGTCCCCATGAACACCGATCGAGCACTTGGGCACAACATTGAATAACTGAAAGAGTCACATCGCATTGCATCTACACGAATGAGCGTTACGTGACAATCTTGAATTACGTGATGGCATGATTGGTATGGCGATTACGTGATGACATGATTGATTGATCAGAAAGCGATTACGTGATGGCATGATTGATTTGTAAAGCGAATTACGTGATGACATGATTGACTATAAAGCGATTACGAGATGGCATGATTGATCGTAAACTGAATTACGTGATGGCATGATTGATTGTGGCGATTACGTGATGACATGATTGGTATGGCGATTACGTGATGGCATGACTTACTGTAAATTGTTATATTGTACTGATAATTGAATATTATTGTATTGTGTTGTACGCCATGTGCGTAATGCATGATTTGAGTGAACCATCGATGATGGTTTCTCACTGAGTTATAAACTCACCCAACATTGCAAATATTTTAAGGGATTGAAGAGTACCCCGTTAGACGAACGGGAGTATGTCTACTGCACTGGAGTCAGAGGTTAGGGTCGGGATCAGTTTACGTCTGCATTAGTGTCTTTTTGAGTTGTGTGTAAATGAGTCTTTCTGATTGATGTGTAAATTTGTGTTTCCGCAGGATATTATTATTATTATTATAGAGGGCCCCAACTGACTAATAGAGTATCATGAATTGATTATTGAAAAAGTTTTTTGATTAAAAATGTTTCCGCGTCGTGGGCCCAAATGGTTTATTGTTTTCTGCACACTTCAATGTTTTCAAAAGAAAAATGTTTTCTGGGTATTTGTTATTTTGATCGCTCTAGCATACCACCCTCGCGGGTCACGGGCTCGGATGTCACTGTAGATGTCGGGTTTGGGTCTGGCGGGAGTGGGGTGTTACACTTATAAACACAAGACACATCTTCAGCACATTTCATGGCATCATACACATTGAATTTCACCACTTCACCATCAAACTCCAAAGTCAATGAACCACTATGCACATCTATCTTTGCCTTAGCCGTACTGAGGAAAGGCCTACCCAACAAGATATCAGAAGATTTAGATAAACTATCATTTTCCATATCAAGAACAAAGAAATCAGCAGGAAAAATTAATCCATTAACTTGAACTAGCACATCCTCTAAAACTCCTTCAGGATAGACAATCGATCGATCTGCCAATTGAATTATAACTCCAGTACTAGTTAATGGACCAAGACCCAGAGAAGTATAAACAGATAAAGGCATCACATTAATAGAGGCTCCTAGGTCACACATAGCTTCACTTATACCAATATTCCCAATTTTGCAAGGAATGGAAAACATACCTTGGTCGCGACACTTAGGAGGTAATTTCCTTTGTAAGACAGCTGAAACATTCTCACCCACACTCACCCTTTCATTACCTGTTAACTTACGCTTGTTTGTGCATAATTCCTTAAGGAATTTGGCGTAGCGCAGAACCTATTTAATGGCCTCGAGGAGTGGGATGTTTACTTCAACTTTTTGGAATAACTCCATGATGCTTTTATCTTCCTTTTCCTTCTTGCTTTGAGCCAGTCTATGAGGGAATGGGGGCGGAACCACTAGAGGTTTGGGCTTCTGAGGATTTTCAGCTGGACCTGAATCCTGTATGTGATCACATGTAAGCTCCCTTTCGGCTTCCTGTTCTGTCTCTGCATGGGAACCTTGGACGTGGTCACGTTTAGGGTTCTTGTCGACTGGGGGCTGCAATTCCTTACCATTTCTTAAGACGATTGCGCTCACATTATGCCTCAGGTCGAGTGTCTGAGATGGCAGCTTGCCTTGAGTCTCCAATTTGCTAACTGAGGATGCTATCTGGCTCATTTGAGTCTCTAGAGTCATCATACTCTCTTCCATCTTTTGAAATCTGGTTGCAGTATCCTGTTGAAATTTCTCAGTATTAGTAGCTAATATACGGACAATTTCTTTAAGAGGCTCACCTGAGCCCGAAGGCTGTTGCGGTGGTGGTGATCCGTGATGGTAGTTCTGTTGGTTCGGTGGGTTGTTAGCATAACTAAAATTTGGGTGGCTTCTCCAACCGAGATTGTAGGTATTTGAATAGGGATCAAACTTCCTCTGTTGGAATCCGATAGAATTCACATTCTCCGGTGTTTCATTGTGAAGTGTTGGACACGCATCGGTTGGGTGAGCTAGGCTAGTGCAGATGCCACACGCCCTCGCAAGTGAAGGAGTACCTACATTCAAATTCTGGACCAAAGTTGTTAGCAAAGATTTGACCTCATTAAGAGAAGTAACATTTACCTCGTTCACTCTTCGCGGTATATCTGGTTGAGCACCAATTCTTTGGGAGTTTCTTGCCATGGTTGATATCAACTCCGTGCTTGGTGGGGTTTCTTGACGATGGCCCCGCCACTTGCGGCATCCATCATTCTACGCTCCATTGGAATTAGACCCTCGTAGAAATACTAGATGATCAATTGTTCGGATATGCCATGCTGCGGGCAGCTTGCTAAAATTCTCTTGTACCTCTCCCAGTACTCGTAGAGGTTCTCTGAATCCTTCTGCTTAATGCCACAGATTTCTCTCCTGATGTTGGCGGCTCGGGATGCTGGGAAATATTTTTCTAGAAACTGTCGAGACATCCCTTCCCAAGTGTTGATTGTCCCTGGAGGTAGGTAGTAGAGCCAATCTTTGGCTGTATCTTGCAGCGAGAATGGAAAAGCTCTCAGTTTGATTTGGTCCTCCGTGACATTGTGGAGTTTCATGGAAGTACAGACGAGGTGAAATTCCTTCAGATGCTTATTTGGATCCTCATTTTCCAATCCACAGAAGGTGGGCAACAAGTGGATGAGTCCGGATTTCAATTCGAAACCTTCTTGAAGTTCTGAAAAGTCTATGCATAGCGGATGCTGTGCTTCAGTGGGTCTACCCAAGTCCTGGAGGGTTTTGTTAAGAGCCATATCCTGCGCGTGGTCACGGTTAAGCTTCCCGTCAGGCTGCTGTTCAACTTCAATCTCTTGTTCGTATTCCGTTTCAGTGTCCGACTCAACCGGGGTCAATAGTCCACTAACTTCTCCTTGCTTCTTCCTTAGTTTGCTCAATTTCCTTAGCCTCTTAGCAGTCTTTTCGATCTCGGGGTCGTACAAGATGGAATCTCCCGTACGAATGTTCCTAGGTATAAAAAAACAAAATCAATTAGTTACCAATTCCCCAGCAACGGCGCCAAAATTTGATGGGTGTCGAATCCACCAAAAATAATTCTCAAACACTAAACAAAAATAAATTGCGCACAGTGGTAAATGGGGTCGATCCACAGAGAATGGGATAAATTGATTCTATTCAAATGCCAAAGAACGAATGAAATTAATAAAAAGGGGGGTTGGAGTTTTCTGTTAAAACTACTAATTAAACTAACCACTAATAAATGATTAACGCAATTAATAAAACAATAACCAACAAAGAACGCAAATAAAATTGATAAACTCAATAAACGACAACTTAGCCAGGAAATTCCTAATTATTATGCATAGGCCTCGATCATCGACTCAAATATTTTCTTTGGTTTAATAATAGGTTAGCTATGGTTACCAACTACCTCTGGCTCCCTCGCTTCTTCTTAATTTTAGAACAATCAAAAAGACTCCTTTAAACTATTCCCTAATTAACTAATAACTCCTTGAGACTCTCTCCGAGATTCAATTAATTAATGACATTAAACTCCAAAGAAACACTAACCCTAATCGACTACACGACCGACTCATGCTTCATCTAATTAGATCGCAAGTTTCTCCACACAAAATCAGACAAGTAATATGTCCTAGTGCCAATTGCCACAAACACTAATCACCCAGTTAACACCACCAAGTAAATCAGTTGGCGGTATGTTAATTAACTAATTCTACAATCGAGCCCTAATCGCAGAATCAATTAATAAACAATGACAGTAAAACGAAAACAGTACGAATATTATAAACCAAATAATCAGAACAATAGGTCTCACGAGTCAAAGCATAAAAATTGGAATTCTCCGACTAAAACAATTTAGCTACTCATAACGGAATTAAATAAAACAAGATTCTTAATTAACATTATCTAAATAATAAAGAAAAGAAGAAAAACTAAGAAAATCTCCTAAGTCACGCTGCTGTCGTTTTCTCCCTGCGTTTTCCAACCCTCACGTACGACTCTTGATCTTCTCCTTTTCTCCTCCCTGTCTCCAACCGCCGCCCCCCTTTTGTGTTTTTTTCCTCTTCCTTGTATCACATGTTTATTGCTGATTTCCCATTTAATTTGCCTCCATACGTTTGCGCATCTTTTGTCCAAGTCTCCACCTATTGTTGATTTAATTTCTGTTTTCCTCTTAAATTCCCACGTTATGCAAAGATTGTAATTCCCTACAAGGAAATATTAAATCAAATTAAGTCTCGACAATTGCATCAACAAGAGGAATAAAAAGGAATAATTAAAACATAAATATTAGACAAATATGCACTTATCAGAATGCTTCAAAACTACTAATTAACCCCGACATCCCTTCTGTTCAAGAATTTAAAATGAGATAATTATATTTTTATGATGACTTATTATCATGTTATCTGAAATTTGTATCATTGCATATATATGCACTACCTATTTATTTAATTCTTTTTTTACTTTAGCCTCAATTCGATAATGGTTGGGGAAACACCTTCCCAAAGATACTCTCAGCTTGATCATCCTTTCTTGAGTCAATCCGCTTTGAATGATTTCTTATCTCTTGAAACAAGAAAAAAGATTACAGAACTGAAACGGTGTGGGGTAAATTGAAAATACATAATTCTTCATTTTGAATTTATGCACCTACATTTTAAAAGCTGACCCATATTTTCATAACATTACAATAGAATGGCATTTATACTATTCTTGCAACCATTAGAAAGATCCAAACTGAGCAGAATTGGTACATTGATGCATGCTCCATTTATGGATGTAAAGTCAAAATTGAGAATGACCTACTCATGTGCTTTAAATGTCGGAACACTCCAAATAGAATTGTAACGAGGTATATCATGATTTTGAATTTTATGAAAAATTAATTTTCTATAACGATATGCACTAATCTTTGATATATTTATGTATTCTAGATATAAAGTACATGTTCAAGTAAAAGATGCTTATGATGGTCTGGAGTCATTTGTGTTATTTGATGATCTAGCTTTCCAATTGATTCAAGTTAGTGCAAATGATCTCAGAAATCATCTAATTAAGGTTTGTAAAAGATTATATTCTTTATTTTTTTAAATCAAAAATTGCCTACTCTTTCATGTGTTTATGTACAATTAATTTGTTCATTAGGAAGGAGATGAAGATGGGTTTTCTGATGAGTTAGAATGCTTGGTTAAGAAAACGTATCTTTTCAAGGTACAAGTCACATAATTTAATAAAATCAACAAATCTTCAAGTTTCACTGTGAAGAAAGTAAGTTGCAATGAGGAACTGATCAATAAATACCTGGATTCTCCACTCCAGTCTCAAGTATTACTCCACTTCACACATTTCTTATGATTTTTTGTTTTAATGTTGGTGGGGTTTTATTTTGCAGTCGATTGATACATTTAGAAGTAATGTGGTTGCTACAATGTTCTATTGACTCGATTCTCTTTTCTATCTGTTTTAATTATTGGTGGTGTTTGCATGATGCCTAACTTTAGTTATTTTTTGGGACAAAAATGCAAGTTTTAGGTTCGTATGTTTTGGAAACTTTATGGGTTTTGCTTTCGCCATAATTTGGTATAAAGGGTTTTTCATATTTTGCATTCTATTACCGAAATTATAGTTCTTTTCATAGCTTCATGATCAATGGCAGTTTGGTTGCTTTGTTGAGTTTATACATTTAGAGATTGTCTTTGTTAATCTTCTTCATGTTTTTGTTGTTGGATAAGTGCCAATTAGCTGGATATTTATTATATTAGGTCCAAAGAATAGTTTTTATTTCTTATAGTCGAAAAAAAACAATTGTTTTTATTTCCTTTTTTTTTTATAGTCTCCTTTTTTTCATTTAAATTTTTTTTTCTTGTACTTCTCTGATGGACAATGGTTTCAAGACTTTTGGGATTGCCTTAGAACCCGTATCGACCGGTTATTACGATTCTTTGGATACTTACATCGATTTGAGACTGTTTTCTCTTCATATGTAATGTTTCAAACAATGTATGATACAAACTTCGTTCTGTTTGGTTACTAACTTCATAAAGCAAGTACTTCCTAATTGCCCTATATGGGGGAAGAGTTTGTTAGAAGTTGGACTACTTTCTACATTTAGTGTATGAAAGGTGGAATCTTGATGATTTGCTATTGAGGGAAACTACAAATTAGATGTATTCAGATACCAGATACTAGAAACTCGAATTTAGATGTATTCAGACCTGTTTTTCTCTTCTTTTCATTAACACTATATTAAATAATTCAGATACATATTATCTCATTGTTAAACCATTCATTGTTAAATTAATTACATGGAAATAGGCATTCGGTAATCAATTATTAACTTCTACTTTACAGGATTCAATTCTGGATGAATCACTAAGTAACATTCCTATTGATATTGTGCCTCTGTCAGAATTACCTATTGTGAACAAACAAGTACGTACATACCATTAATATTATGTATAATGTGGATCACACATGAAAGATTAATTTAATTCATTTAAATTAATGCTAGGATTCTATTCAATCCAATGTACCACAATCAGTTTCTGCATATGAAATTGTAAGATAATCTCTTGCTTTACAAAGTTGAATTTTGTTGTTTGATGAAAAAAACAATAACATAGTAACCTATAGAAAGTGCCAACGTATCTGCTTCTCTTATAACATACTTTTCATTCTGCAGGACTCAAATCGCATTGATTCACTCAGTTACTTTTCAGAAAATATTCTGGATGAGTGTATTTCTGTTTCTATAGTTGATAACAAAGTATGTACATCTATTTTTTCAATATATTTATGTATTGTGCCTTCCACTTATTGAGTTTATTTAATTACAGGATGATAGAGCTGCAATTTGTAACACTGAAATAGACATTGTTTCTTCAGCTCAAGTGACACCCCAGATTTCCAAAATGAAGAGACCAATTGCAGAAACTTCTGAGACTGATATTCCTTTATGTGATTTAATATCACCACAAATGTCTTCAACCAAGTTCACCACAAAAATCAAAAGAGAAAAGTTAACTTAATAGTGAAATGTTCAAGAATGATCATTTTTTTGTCATCTACTTTTTGTTTAGTACACTATGTATCTATTTTGGGGCCTGCAAGTATTTTGTACTTAAATAATAAATGATCTATCTTTTGTACTTATCTAAATATGGCTCTCATATTTTGAGACTCATTTTGTTTATCATATTCCTATTTTATCATAATCTTATTTTATGCCATGCAATATGTTAATTTTTTACTTGTGTTTGCCTTTCAATTTTGAGTCCACATCCTCTGTCTACTGCTACCGTGTCCTATTGTCTCTAATGCCCAAACGCCATCGTGTTGGCATTAACAATTTATCATAACTTACAGAATTAGTCATTAAACCACATTTTTTACAGTTAAATTACTAAGAATAATTAAATAACCATAATAATTTTTAACGATAATATGCTTTATTTTTCCCAATCTTTTCTTCAAATGTAATTTTAGAGGATTTTCAGATTTTTATTACAAATTATATTATAATTAATAATTAAATTGTTATCTTTCTTTTATATTTCTTTTATTACAAATATATTATTTTAACATTTTATTATGGTTCTTTAATTATTCTAATTAACTTAATTGTTTAAAATGAGCTTTAATAATTAATTCTCCACTTACTATCATTCTTATTATTAATAAATTATGTATTTATTAATGCTATTAAATAATATGATTTAATTCTGGATTTTTATTAGTTTTATCCTTCATAATAGTAATGAATTCAATAAAGTTATGACAATAATAAGCAAATTCATTTCAAACAATTCATTTATTAATCATAAGTTATATTCTTATTAAAGTTCATTATTGAATGTTTAGCAGCAGTTATTAAAACAATTGAAATAACATTATTTTATAAACTATTACAATAATCATGAAATAATAATAATAATAATAATATTTAGCAGTTATTAAAACAATGGAAATAACATTATTTTATTACTATTACAATAATCATAAAATAATAATAATTATTATTATTATAACTACACACTATTATGATTATTATTATTTTTATAAGCCCATAGAGAATAATAGTTACAAAGATAAAATTAAAAATTATATTCAATCTTACCTCGCCCTCGCGAGGCTTGGAGCATGTCCAGCCTCGCGAGGTTTGGTAAAAGCCTCGCTCGCGAGGGCGAGCGGTCGCCCTCACGAGGAAGGCTTTTCCAAGACTTCATCGCGAGGGTGACTGCTCGGCCTCACGAGCGAGGCTTTTCCAAGCCTTCCTCGCGAGGGCAACCGCTCGCCCTCGTGAAGTTTGGAATATTTCCAAGTCGAGCGACGCTTTCTCCAAGCCTCCTCGACATTTTCTTTTTAATATTTATTGAATTTATCTTAATAATGATAATCATAATAAAAATAACAGTAATAATAATAATAATCTTAAATATTTTTAAGGAATTTAATAATAATAATAATGATATTTTATAAATAGTGTAATAAATTTAATAATAACATTTAATGATAATTATAATAATAGAAATAAAATTACATAGTAAATTTACGATTAATAATAACAAAAAATACACTTTATAATAATAAACAATTTTATAATGTTACGAATAATAATAAACATTTTAATAATAATATTATATTTTTAATAATAACTAATATACTGATTAAATTTGTCAAAATCATAAACAATAATAATTAATAATAAGAAATTATTAATTATATTGTTTACATTATAATTAATAATAAGAAATGTTATCTTTCTTTAATCATTCTTATTATTTTAATTGTTTCCACAATTAATAATTCTAATTTCGTTATAATTTGTTGTTTTACAAATTACGCCACAATTATTATAAGTTGTCTTTGAATTTATATTTGTTATTATTATTCACAATTATATTATTTTAAAATTTTATTATGGTTCTTTAATTATTCAATTTAATTTAATTGTTTAAAATGAGCTTTAATTATTAATTCTCCACTTACTATCATTCTTATTATTAATAAATAATGTTTTTATTAATGCTATTAAATAATATGATTTTATTCCTAATTTGTATTAGTTTTATCCTTCTAGCAGTAATAAAGCGATAAAAGTTTTTAATAATAATAAGCAAATTCATTTCAAACTATTCATTTATTAATCATAAGTTATATTCTTAATAAAGTTGATTACTAAATGTTTAAGACTTTGTATATGTGGCCCTCGCGAGTCTCACCATTGGGCCAAACTCGCGAGGGCCACGCCTCAACTCACCCTCGCCAGAATTGCCTGCTGTTTTTTTTTTAAATTTTAGAATTCCCTACTGTTGAGTCACTATTTGATTACGATTATTATAAATTTTCTTCTTCATGATAAATTGAAAAAAAAATTGTTTATGCTTATTTTTGTCATTCGTTATCAACATATTTAATTTTAGAGGATTTCAAGAATTTTTATTAGATATTATATTATAATTTATTATACAATTGTTATGTTTCTTTAATCATTCTTATTATTTTAATTGTTTTCACATATGATAATTCTAATTTAGTTATAATTTCTTATTTTACAAATTACTGCCACAATTATTATAAGTTGTAAATTTATATTTGTTATTATTTTCACAATTATATAATTTTAAAATTTATTATGGTTCTTTAATTATTATAATTAATATAAATTTTAAATTGAGCTTTAATTATTAATTCTCCACTTACTATCATTCTTCTTATTAATACATATGTTTTTATTAATGCTATTAAATAATATAATTTAATTCCAGATTTTTATTAGTTTTATCCTTCGTAACAATAACGATTTCATAAAGTTATGACTAATAATAACCAAATTCTTTTCAAATTATACATTTATTAATCAAAACTAATATTCTTATATAACAACCCGTGCAAAGCACGGGTTTAGAACTAGTTATATTTTAATTTAAAACCTTGTTCAATTTTTTAAAATAGCTATAACTGAAAATCATTATCAAATGTACAAAGTTCCAATTTATTACAAGTATAACCTAACATTAAGTCTACAATTAACGACACTGATACGGACTACCCTGTAATCTATCTCTAATGCAAAATTAGCTTCCACTTATATAATACAAAATAATTTTCTTATTTAATTAAATAATTAGATCGTTAAAATATAATTTTGAAATGTTAATCTGTTATACTTCATCATTGTAAGGTTTTCTTTATTATCATCTTCTTTTTTGTATTTCTTATTTGTAAGTTTTAAATCTTTGACACTTTTGAGTGAATTGCTTTGATTCCCTTGTACTACAGCTTTTAAGCAAAGCCAAATAGAGAAATTTGCAACAAATTCATTATTCCTACTTATATCTTTATATAACATTTTGAAGTATAACAATTTCTACATATGCCTAACTAAAACCATATAAAATCAAATAAATCAAAGTATGGGCCAAATCGAACATTTAATTGCATAAATTGGTTCTACTTAGCAACTGACATCTACTGGAACACTTATTTGAAAACAATGAAAGAAGAATCAACACATTTTCATTCATAGATTAGTTGAGTTTAGGGATACTAACTTCTCGACAAAAATGAAATCTTTGGTGAAGTCAAAGAAGGAAAAAAACTCAAGTGAAATAAAAAGATAGTAAAATTGACTGAAAACTCAGATTTTAAAATTTTCAAATAAGAATGACACAAATACATAAATGATGTAGATAAAACCTTGCAACAGAGATAAGTTATAATAAAATAATAATTTGGAAAATTTAATTATTTTAATTAAATAAAATTTATTATTATTATTATTAATTAAAAACATAAATGATGCAGAGGAAACCTTGCAACAAAGATAAGTTGATAAAATTAATCTTTGAAAATTTTAATTATTTTAATTAAATAAAATTATTATTTTTATTTTGAATTATCCAAATATCTACTAAATTAATATTAAAGGGTGATTATATGACAAAATAGTGGACTTAATATTAGATTATATTTATAATAAATTAAAATTTTGTATATTTAGTTAATATATTTTTAATTTTTGACTATTAGTATAAAATTAGATAAAATTTTAAATTCAAAATATAATTTAACATTTAATATGCCATTTTTAAATTATAGCAGATACGGGGAACATAGAGCAACACTAGTCAATTTGTTCCACTGCAACGTCGATTCATGCTCATTGTTATACTATATAGTAGACCTTATATTATCCAAATCTTGTACATAGTCTGAGTTCACATATCTTATAACTGAAGCATTATCTTACTGACTATTAAACACAATCTCATGGTTTGATATACCCCTAAAATACCTGAATATCCACCTGGTGGCCACCCAATATTGTCCTCTACGTTTTAACAAGTACTTACTAACCTCATTAACATTATGTATATAGTACCTTAGAGATAACATCAACCTACGCATATACTTTTAGGCACTATTTTATTGAAAACCTTAAGTGATTTGCCAATAGAGTACATACTTATTGAGCCTTACTCATTCTAAACATGTCCAATACCTTCTCATTGTAGTTTGATTAAGATAAATACAAATTTATAGAGATTATATCCTTTTGAATCTCCATTCTTAGTTTTTTTTACAGTATATACATCCTTAATTTGAAATTCACTCTCATTATCTTTAACTAATTCATATCATACATATTGTTTGTAGCAATTAACATATCATCCACATATAGTAAAAGAAAAATAAGCGATATGGCGTTAAGGCTTTTAACATATATATAACAGTCATACTCACAACTCTTATAACTAATTCAGATCATATAGGAGTCAAACTTTTTACACCATTTCTGTTAAGATTGTTTCATTCTATAAAATAATTTTTTTAATTTACATATCAAATGGTCCTTTCCATATTGACTAAACTCTTTGGTGTTTCCTTTAAGTCACCATAAAAAAATTATCTTTACATCCATTTGTTCTAAATGCATATAAACTTAATATTATCAAGATCCTATCGAAAGTATGATGCACTATAAGGAA
Organism: Erythroxylum novogranatense; assembly: GCA_029891385.1. Taxonomy (NCBI): domain Eukaryota; kingdom Viridiplantae; phylum Streptophyta; class Magnoliopsida; order Malpighiales; family Erythroxylaceae; genus Erythroxylum; species Erythroxylum novogranatense. The sequence goes on along the minus strand of CM057230.1, from coordinate 24,162,707 downwards.
ATCTTGACGAAAGTATGATGAACTACTAGGAAAAAGATTTCATCATAATTGATCCCTTTCTACTATACATACCCTTTAGCTACTAGCTAAGTCTTAAACTTTTTCCTTCTTTTTCTACTACTATTGGCTTCTTCTTCTATACCTACTTACACCATATAGGCCTATTCCCTTCAGGAAGCTACATTAGCTTCTCTCTATCTATCCTTCTCCTGACTATTCAGTCTCTTGAAAGTTAGTTAGATTTTACTGCTTATAAAGAGTGCAAAAGATACTAAATCTTCCAAACTATATCCATTTGGCATCTTAATGATATGTTTTGCTTTATTTGTGGCTATATTGTGTTGATTCTCTTCTCTTGATATTAGTCTATTTTTTAAACCATAATTTTTAATATCTTTCAAGTCTACTATAGATTGACCTAGTTCCACTCATACTTCTTTCGTATTACCCTCTATTGATCCTAGCATGTACTTTCCATATGTTTGCTTCATCATATATTATGTATCCCTATAATTGACCATCTTCTTTCACTATAAGAAAATTACATACCGATGGAAAAGTTCTCATAGTAAATTAGCAACATAAATTGATTTTTTTTGGATAAAATTGTCCAAAAAATGGTTTTTTTTTTGTGACGGCTAAAATATCTGTTGGTAAACATGGAGGGAAATTATCCACGAGATTTTCCCAACAAAATATAGTGATAGAATAGTAAAGTCTGTCGTAAAAATAGGCAACAATGGTTGACGGAAAGATAAGCATCTAAATTATTAATGAAATCATAGCTCCATCGGTAAATTACCAACGAATTTGTTTTAACAAAAAACCAAACGATGTCGTGTCTAAATCAACCTAAACCTACTAGAAAACCCCCTCCCTCCCCTGTTTCATTTTTTTCCTCTTTTTTTGTTCTTCAATGCTGTCTATCTCTCTTGGTTCCAAGCATCCAATTTCGATCATTCGTTGCTTCAGTGCATCATCTTCAAGTAACCATGTACCTTAGTCATCCATGGTTCTATGCTCTCGAGTTTATTTTGTCTCAAAAAATTCGTTTTTAAATGCTTGTATATATGAACGTGAGTTTTATTTTGATGGAATGTGGGTATTCTACTTTTTTACCTACTATGTTTGGTTTATTTGTTGTTTGAATATGTTTATGTTGGTAAATAATGGGAAAATGTAGTGATTTTGATATTAGTTAGAGATGAATTTAGGTTGCCTATGAATTATTCGATTAAATATCTCTTAGGGATATTGGTGAGACTTGGTTAATGCGTAGAATGAATATTAGCTTTTGAAATCTAAAGAAAATGCCTAGAGGAGTTCCATTAGTGTAATACCCGATATCTAGTTTACCCGGTACACCAAAATAAATCGGTATTTTAGACTGATGTCCTTAAAAACAGGACAGTGAATAATAACTTTTGGTTACATCAAATTAATGCTGTATGATATTTTTCGGTGGTCACAGGAAATTATTCAGGCAGATGTTTAAAAATCAGTACAAGAATGGCATTTTTGTAAATATTGGACAAGGAGGCTTATATAAGAAGCTAAGTTGGAGAATAAGACAAAACTTGTCTTCTTCTTCTCCCTCTCTCACGACAACCTCCATGGAAGCTCCCTCCAAGCTTTTTCAACCCTTGTAACAAGATTTGGAAGGTGAATCAAGCCATTTCATCAACATAAAAAGGTAATCCTCCATTCCAATGCTTAGTTCTACCCATTAAAGCTTAGTTTTTCTCTTCTTTTGTGAAACCCACTTGATGGAAGGTGATGGGTTTGATGTTTTGGTTGATGGGTTTATGTTCTTTTATGTCTAATGACACTTATTCTTGAAGAAATATCGTTTTTATGGTGATTTGGGGGGTTAAACCAAAACCTAGGGTTTTGAAGGTTAAGCTGTCATAGAGACAGATTCGTAACTCTCTTTGTTCTTTTTTTTTGAGCTGTTTACCGTGTGAATCTTGCGAAACCCAAAACATAGAAGTTGTAGATCCAGATGTCTGCTGTCTCATAGAAGTTTTCCACGATTTTAGGGTGAGCCAAATAAGTGAAAGAGGCCCCGAATTGAGACTGGTTCAGAATACTAGCGAGATTGAAACGAGAACTGAAAGTTAATTGTTTGAAGACCTTAGACTTAGAATTGGATGATTAGTTCTTCTTACGAAATGCTCAAAAATGTTTCATATAAGTTCTGTAAAAAGGAAATATTAATTTGATGAGTATTATGTTAGATATGGTTGAAAAAGGGAAGGGTGTTGCTAATGTTAGTGACACAGAAAAGAACATAAACAAAATAGGATTGTAAAAATCACAATACATCCAATTTACATCATTTTTTAGCCATCTTTGGATATGTGATAGCCATATGAGTCTATTGAAAATGAAACTTGGAATCACTTTAATTGGATGAGAAATGAATGAGTTATAAGGTTGTGAGTCGAGAAAGGTCCAACTAATGACTACATGTTAAAGCTGATTGTAAATGGGAGATTTGGATCTCCTTAATGACCGAATTAGAGCATGGTCATAAAAGAAGAAATGTGAATTTATGTGTTAACTAGAGGACTGGAAAGTTTGAAAAACATTGGACCTAGGTATAAGGAGTTATGCTATCGCGAATGGGACTTATGCAGTTTTGTAATGTTATATGTTAAGCAATGAGGTTTGTATGAGAATGACTAATGAGGGTATATGTATTTTCATGCATGTTATCCAGTAGCTTGTGAAAGCAGAAAAGGAATAGAACTAGACGTCGTGCTTAGTACATCTCAAGTTCAAGAAAGGTAGAAAGAAATCAGAAATTCGAGATAGTTGAGGTGAGTATAAGCATACTACTATACTTGTGTAGTAATCCTTTCTTTAATATCATGCTTGTTGAATTGTTCTTGAATCCTTATGACTTATTTGACATATAACTCCATTTAGTTGAGTCTAGCATATTGTATGCCAGATTGACCAGATGATTTCATATTCTTTGCATCTTCTGGTTCCCTTATTGTGTTGAACCTATTGATTGCGATTCTTTGATGAAGCATGTTTTCCATGTTAACCAAGATTGATGAGTTCTCAGAATACCCAGCTGATAAGGTTTATTATCAGACTATGTGCACATAGATGACCCGCCGGTGATGGGTTAGATCCGGGTCCTACCTGGAGAGGGCAGGCCTCCAGGGGCCAGGTTAGGCCGACCTTGTCTAGAATCAGAAAAGGGGAGATACGCCGTACTAGCATGCCTCTGTCTCTTCCTAAGTATTTCAGAAAGAATCAGAATTCAGAATCTAGAAAAGAAACCAGAAAAGAAAAGAACTTAGAAAGAAAAGAACCCAGAACCCAGAACCTAGAAGAGAATTCAGAAACCAGATTCTTGTTTTCTTTGAACAATTAACTTTGAGCTTTATTATTGATACTCATGTTATTGCCGCATTTGAGATTACTACCTGTGTATCTTTTGATGCTGTATATTGTTGCTTTGAATGCTACAGACCATTCTTGTGAAGCTAGCCTTGTATTACCTAGCCTCACAAGCATGGTAGTATGTTTATATCTCACTGAGTCGCGTTGTAGACTCACACCTCACTATCACCATTTCAGGAGATTAGCAGATCGGACAAGAGAGAAATCCAAGCCTTTTGAGACTCGCTTGGATAATCAATCAAGTAATGTTTTTGGCATGATGTAAAATTTGCAGATACTTCTAGACGCTCCATGGTTTGTCATAATTATATGTACATATAACCTGTATGGATTTGTTATGGTTTTGAGAATGATGTCGATGGATGATATAAGCTGATCATAGATTGGTTGATTATAAGTAGATAATGTATGTGAGAATTGCAGATTGGGATCCTTGCTTCTTACAACCTATTAAGCAGGTATAAGGATTAATCAGATAAATGAATGGGTCATGCCGAATTTTTGTAGAATATAGAAAAGTTAGGCTTACTACGGGTTTTGGTGGCATTAAGCCTACCCATTTCCTAGTGCCAACATGGTCCAAAAGGCGGGTTGTGTCAAATGGTATCAGAGCCAGGTTGTATAAAAGTAAGGATCTTGTGATCTACATGGTGGACAAAAAGTATTAAAGAAAGGTTTATGTTATGAAATATGCATATGATATCTTGCATAAGCATGACACCATGAAGCATAGGATCTGCATCATGTCTATAGCATGTTATCATTGTGTCTAAATGATTTTACTTTCTCTCTAGTATGCCTCCTAGAAGAAGAACACCTCCTCAACGAGGACGAGGATGAGGACGAGGACGAGGTCATCCTGAAGGGGAAATTTCATTGCTGCACGATGTAGAGTGCATGACAAGAACAACAAGAAGAAAGGTCTCCACCCAAAGTTAGGAGGAGATCAGAGATAGGAACTGAACTTGAGCCCCCAGCTGCTCAAGGGGAAGATGTTAGAACCTTACAACAAAGAATTGAAGCTTTAGAAGTAGAGAACCGAGCCTTAAGAGAAAGGCAGGAGGTTCTAGAATTGAGAGAAGAAGTAAGAATACTTAGACAAAGAGAGAGAGAAAGGACTCAGGGGGTACCAGAAGTTGCTCCTGCACCACCACCTCAGCCAGTGCAGATGCCTGGAGGATTGCCTAGGCGAGCTTTAGATGATGAAGGGGTAAGCATCAATGATTTCTTGAAATTACAAACCCCTGAGTTTGGTGGTGAGAGACATGAGTATCCCCAAGAGTTTATGAGTCATACTGAGAAAATGGTCCGGAGATTGACTTGCTCTGATGCACGGATCATAGAATTAGTGGGGGTTAAATTGACAAAGAATGCCTGGGAATGGTTCCAGAGGAATATTGAAGATCAATTATATGGTGGGAATCCTCCTACCTGGGAATTCTTTAAACAAGCATTAATCGATGAGTTCATTTCTCCATATGAAAGATAGAATCGAGCCCTGTAATTTGAAAGGCTCAGACAAATCTTTGGTGTGAGTGTGGATGATTATGCAAGTGAATTTCTACGCTTATGCAAATTTGCTACAACCATTGTACCTACTGAAGCTGCAAAAATGGAAAGATACAAGTTGGGACTCATACCTTCCTTGTATAATGCTGTTGCAGCTATTGACTTCCCCAACTTGTCAAGGTTGATTGATAAGACTCGGCAATTAGAAGCAAAGTTTAAAGAGGGGAGGGTAGAAAGAGAATGGAGAAGAAAAGGGAAAGGCCAGAGCAGTAGAGGCCGTAGAGAAAGGGATAGCTCTTAGATGAGACAAACAGAACAAACAATACAGTCTGTTCCGCCAGAACCACAAAGAGGGGGTCAAGGCAGGGTCAAAAATCCAGATGTACCAGCCTTGTCAACACCTAGTGGTACACAGAACCCAGCTAAGTCTAGATCACAGCAACCTCTAGCACAATCACAGGTTAAAACTGCTTGTAATGTCCGTGGAAAGAATCATCCAGGACCTTGTAGACTCGGGTTCAGAGGTTGTTATAGGTGCGGACAACAAGGGCATTTCATGAAAGACTGCCCAATGCCAGAAAACCAAGCAGCTCCACCCCCAGCTTCACAGACTATTGGACCCCATTCCCAGAGCCCAACTCTTTGAGTCTTGAAGCCTTGTACTTATAACCTTGCAGGGTCCTTAACTATAACTCCACATTCGTGGCGAGCGCACACTATTTAAACACCAAAAACATAAGTTGACTTATTCATATAAGTTGTGGCTTTATGCCTCAAGTTTGTTTTGAAATAAGAATCACCTCAAACGGAGTTGTATAACTCAAGTTATGCTCAAAAGGCCTAAAAGAGCTCATACTCCCAAGATGATCTCCAATCCGATCACTCACTTACTTTAATGCAAAATTTTTCAATTCAACTCCAAATGGTACTAATTTTTATGGAGAGGAAGATATATGTCTTAGGAATCTAATGGTTCAAGTCTCACTTCAATTGGAGGTCGGATGAGGGAGTTATGTACAAAAGAATAGATTATGCTCACATCCTAAATCAATTTGAACATCTTTTTGATAAACCACCATAACTTTTAATTTATAAATCGTATTTCTTTCATTTTGCACCATTAGAAAGTAAACATCAAGATCGACAACTTTCATGAAGACCACAAAACGTGATTCGGCCTTTAACATTTTCAAAATTGATCATCTTTCCCGAAGTTGTCCGTTAAACGGACAGCCATGTCCGTTTAAAGGACAGGTACGGGTGAAAATGGCCAAAATGCTTCGAGATTGTCCGTTAAACGGACGTTCAGGTCCGTTTAACGGACATGGGCAGGCTAAGGGGTGTTTTCGCACCCGAGGCTGTATGTCCGTTAAACGGACATTCGATTTTCCAAAACTCCAAAGCCTCATTCAAACTTCTCACCTTCAACCTAACTTCATAACCATTTATACACTTCCTAAATTTATTTATTCAAAAGCCTAAATACTTCAAACTCTAAGTTCAACTCACCATCTTCACAATTTCCAACTTAATTGGTTCATCAAAACCATGGTTTTCAATCATTTTTCATCAAAGTTACCATAAATTCATAAGCTATATGAACAACCAAAATGGACTTTCATTGTTATCTTTCAATTGTCATAACTTCTTACTCCAATTCCCAAAAATAACATATTATACCTCAATAGAAAGATAACAATATTCTCTACAACTCTCATGAAGGATGCAAATATTAATTACATTATTAAACAAGGTCAAAAGCCACTCAAAGGCACGACTTATAAAGGATCAATGACACAGTAACATAGCCACATGAACAGTAACTGGTATAGGTTTTACCCCTATAAGTTTTTACTCCTAACTCCAATTAAGGCAAATTATACACCATTTGAAAGATCTAATCTTATGCTACAATCTTCAAGAAGATATCCCAATCCAAATCAAACATTAAGAAGGTCTAAAATCACAAACAAAATTCTGTCAAATTTTGCATAAAATTTGACAGCACTTCCTTTAAAAAGTCACTAACCAATCTTCAATTCAAGTACCTGCATAAAAACTTAAATCTTCAAGCTCTTACAAAACACACCAATCCAAAAATTCCAAAAGATCCACTCCAATGGCAACAACACACTCCTAGCATTCTAATCAAATCCAAACTATAAAGCAATTCATTTCCCCCTTCTTGTCAAATTCAAACCATACAATGATGCATTGTTATAAAACATACATGAAGTGCACAAAATACATTAGAAATTAACATTCTTGAATTCATATGAAAATATGAGTTATTACAAGGCTTTAGAGGGCATTTTAAGCCACTTGCATCCAAAATCCAAAATACAACTTACAAAAGTAAACTTGCCCAAAATGCATCTAAAGCATTGATTTACAAAATTAACTTGAAATACAAAAATTATTCGTTTCTGGAGCAATGCCTTTAAGCTCGATGGTCGATCTCGTGCACCTCACCTGGAGATGGGACGGAATTTGAGGGGGGGGTGAGCTTACGCTCGTGGGTAACACGTTTATTTCCGGTAATAAGCAAAAACCATTTTAAACGTTCATAAACATATCAATTTCTCACAGTTGTCTACAAAATATAAATTTCTCACTTCATAGAATCACAATTCTCATAATTCAAACAGTTTTTCAAACTTGTCAATACATGTAAGCACAGAAACACATAAATGGCTTGGCAAGTCCATAAACATGACAAACTACACAATTCCATATAATGGCCTTGTGTAGTCGTAAACTTGAGGAGTCCCAAAGGGAGCTCCGCGCCACTAGCGGGCAGGTGGGAGAAGCCTTGACTTGGTCAACATGCACGTGACAATTTCTTGATGGACTATACCCAACCCACATAACATGTAATTCATGCATTGAAAGCATTTGCCCAAAATGGCAAAATCTTGAAAATTTGATTTCATGCACTTGATACCTTTGCCAATTTACACAATTCATCAACTCAATTTCATACAAATCAAAAGCAATCAATACCATACTTGCAAAGCAATGTAAGGCTATTTCCAAGGTTTACACACAACCACACATAAGCAATTTCTCAATCAATTTAAAGAAACATAAATACTCACTTAAAAGTAGTTGGAAAGCTCATTTATTGCATTTATGAAGGAAAATATTTAGTAGCCTATTATTCAAATATAAAAATGTCACCCATCTTGATTCCTTGCTTGTAGACTTTGCTCCAAATGCCTCTCCCTTAGCTCCACTTCCCTTCTTTGGTTCCCTTTAACAAAAGCCATAAAATTCCCATGAATAAGAGATCTCAAAATGGGCATTCTAAGGAGGTGTAAGCATGAAATCTAACCTATCTAACTTAACCCATAACTTTCCTAATCCATTCTAACCAAAACCCATCTAAAACTCCAAAAGATACCACATTTCCTTACCTTAGAGATGAAACCCACGAAAATCCTCCTTGGTTTCTAATGGAAGCTTGATCCTTTCCTCTTCCTTTTTCCTTTTCCTTTCTAAAACAAGATGGACCAAAGCTCTAACCTTTCTTCTTCTCTCTTCTTCTTCTTCTCTAGGTCAAAAACTCCCTCTATTCTCTTCTTTCCTTGCAAGTTTCGTAGCTTCCAAAAATGACTAAGCAAAGTGGATGTTTTAACTTAAAACCTAAGCTCTCCTCCCAAAACTACGTAGTTTTGGTAACTCCCATTTCAATTGCAATTTTTGTCTCTTCCTCCCTCACCAAACGACCACACCTTATGCTCCCTTCATTTTTTACTTTCCTTCTAGTTTTAATTTAATTCAATTGGACCCAAGTGGCCCTCCTTGAAAGCCTTGGACTTTAACAACACTTGTGATCTACCCAAAATACCCTTACTACAACTTATCCTTTCTACCCCCTTCAAATAAAATCACCTATGCCATTTAACCTTATAAACATTAATATGCCAATTAAGGTTCCCAATAAATTAATCTATCACCTCAAATTCAACAAATCATGCTTAATAATTAAAAAAAATTTCAGGGGCCAACATTTCTTCCCCCCTTAAAGAATTTCGTCCTCGAAATTCGTACCTGATTCATTGGAGAGGTGTGGATACTTCTCCTTCATAGCTTCCAAGGGCTCCTACGTAGCCTCTTCAACTGAATGATTTCTCCACAGGACTTTAACTAATTGAATTGTCTTGTTCCTGAGGACTTTCTCTTTAGTGTCCAAAATCTGTACTGGAAGCTCCTCATAACTTAAGTCATCACTTAACTGAATTTCACCAGCCTGAATGACATGAGAAGGATCCGATCGGTATCTTCTTAACATAGAGACATGACAGACATCATGAATCTGCGAGAGCTCTAGAGGCAAAGCTAACTTGTACGCCAATGAACCAATCCGTTCCAGAATCTCATAAGGCCCCACATACCTTGGACTTAGCTTACCCTTTCTCGCAAATCTCATAATCCCTTTCCAAGGAGAAGTCTTGAGAAAAACTTTCTCGCCGACCTCATACTCCATCTCCTTCCGATGAGCATCTTCATAACTTTTCATTCTGTCCTGAGCTGCTTTCAGTCTATGTTTAATCAAATTGACCTTATCAACAGTCATCTGAATCAACTCTGGACCCAAAAGCCTCCTGTCTCCCTCTTCATCCCAACACACCGGAGTCCTACATCTCCTCCCATACAGAGCCTCATACGGCGCCATCTGAATGCTCGAATGATACGAATTATTGTAGGCAAATTCGATCAGAGGCAAGTGCTTATCCCATGCTCCTCTAAAGTCCATCACACATGCCTTAAGCATTCCCTCAAGGGTCCGAATGGTCCTCTCAGATTGACCATCCGTCTGGGGATGAAAAGCTGTGCTGAAATTCAACTTGGTACCTAAAGCTTCCTGTAAACTGCCCCAAAATCTCGAAGTAAAGCGAGGGTCCCTATCAGATACAATCGAATCCGGGATCCCATGCAATCTTACAACTTCATCAATGTACTTCTTGGCTAGCACATGCAAGGAATCCATCTGTTTAATTGCCAAAAAATGTGTTGACTTCGTCAACCGATCAATAATGACCCATATGGCATCATGCTTCCTGCTAGTCTTGGGCAAATCCATCAGAAAATCCATAGTTATCCTTTGCCACTTCCATTCAGGGATGGATAATGGTCTCAACTGAGCTGAAGGTGCCTGGTATTCAGCCTTGACTTGCTGACACACTAAACACCTACTCACATAGTCTGCCACATCTCTTTTCATGCCCTTCCACCAAAAATGCTCCTTCAGATCTCTATACATCCTGGTGCTTCCTGGGTGCATGGCATAAGGCGCATTGTGTGCCTCATCCAGAATCTCATCTTTTACTTCTTTGGAATTCGGGATACAGAGTCTGCTTCTGACAACCAGAAGTCCATCATCCCTCACTATCATTTCCGATTTCTTGCCATTTTGAATTTCTTCTCGGAGCTTACTCAACTCTGCATCTTGAGCTTGCAACTCTCTCACTTTTTCCCTGAGGATAGGTCTCACCCTAAATGTAGCAATCATACAATCTGGTTCCCCCTGTTTCAAGCTTATCCTGAGCTTCGCAATTTCTTCCAATAACGGCAAATAAATCTTTTGAACATGAGCTATCGATGCTTTCCTACTCAAGGCATCTGCCACTACATTTGCCTTTCCTGGATGATATTCAATCATTAAATCATAATCTTTGAGCAATTCTATCCACCTTCTCTGTCTCAAATTTAGTTCTTTCTGACTTAACAAATATTTGAGGCTTTTGTGATCAGTATAAATCTTCGTCTGCACCCCAAACAAATAATGTTTCCAAATCTTCAGGGCAAAAACTACTGCTGCCAATTCCAGATCATGGGTTGGGTAATTCAATTCATAAGGCTTTAGCTGCCGTGAGGCATAAGCTATTACCTTGTCTCCTTGTATCAACACACAACCCAAACCCTTCCTTGAAGCATCACTATATACTGTATACCCCTCCTCTCCAGTAGGCAAGGTCAAAATTGGAGCACTTGTCAATCTATGTTTCAGCTCTTTAAAGCTCTTTTGATATTCATCAGTCCAGACAAACTTCTGATTCTTTCTCAACAACTTGGTCATAGGAGCAGTTATCATTGAGAACCCTTCAACAAATCTCCTGTAATACTCTGCTAGACCCAGAAAACTTGTTGGGACCCGATCCGAGACCGACGTCCCAACCCGAAAATGAAAAACGAATACGAATACGAACCAATATGAATCGAATTAAAGCAAAGAAAAGAAACATAAGGCGAAATCAAATCAGATACGAAGCAAACTTCGGATCACAAATTAATAACAAAAAATGCGGAAGAAACGAATCGAATACAAATAGAATCGAAACCGATTTCTGATACATAACAAAACGGAGTCAACATCCGTGAACAAGTATCAAAGAAAGCGTTTGCGTTGGAAACCTTAAGACTGTCAGTCAAAACTAATCCAATTCGTGTACATTTTTTTCTTTCTTTCTTTCATTTTCATTCCATCTCTTGCAAGTGACTTCAATATCCTCAATCCAATAACATTCACATATAATCGCACTATCCAACGCCCCCTCCTAATGAGGGAATTCGCTTTGGAAGTCTTCTAGAAAATTGTAGAGCATGTTAAGATCTTGAAAACGGTATAAAATAGGCCATTAGATGACTTCATAACATTTTTAGCCCCATGTCTCTATTTTCATTTGCAAAAAGAATCAAATCGATCAGAGTTCTACCGATCGAGATATCTCTAAAATACTGAACACTGTCCAAACTTTTATAACCGATCAGTTCACGAAAATCCGAGCTATCTTTCTCCATTTAATTCCAAAACTGATCTATATAGTATGAAAAGATAGAAAATGTCTTAGGAATCCAACGCTTCAAAATCGACTCAATCGAGGTCTACACAAAAGTTATGGCCAAAAGAAGGAAGAGGGTCAAAATACAAAAGGCGGACGATGATGTCGTAGAGACAAAAATTAAATGCGTGATGACGTCAGCACAGACGCATAGCATAAATGTTGGATCTCGAATCCGGAACCCAACTACTTAATCCAAACCCTTCATATTTATACATGATTCGGGTCTCAACCAGAAGATGTAACGAAAGAGCGAAAACAAAAGCAAATCAAAGGCTCGACACCGAAAGCGAAGCGAACCGAAACGAATCGAATCGGATAACAAGGTACGGAATCACAACGAATGCAGAAGCAAAAGCAGATCGAACCGAAAGGCATAAAACGGAAGCAAAGCGAACAAATGGTTCAAACGAACTTGAGGACAAATTTCCGACAATATTCAACTTAATCTGAAAACTTTACATTTTTGGGAGAGAGGGTAGAAAACTTGTTGAGAAATTCACTGGTTCGAATTTCGAGCAATTCAGAGGTCAAATGAGAAAGTTAGAAGCAAAAATGCAAAATGACCAAAGGAAAAGTGACTGACCAAATGAATAGTAAAAAGCCAATTTCCAACCCTCATAACTTTTTACTTCTAAGTCATCTAATGGCCTATTTTATACCGTTTTCAAGATCTTAACATGCTCTACAATTTTCTAGAAGACTTCCAAAGCGAATTCCCTCATTAGGAGGGGACGTTGGATAGTGCGATTGTATGTGAATGTTATTGGATTGAGGATATTGAAGTCACTTGCAAGAGATGGAATGAAAATGAAAGAAAGAAAGAAAAAAAATGTACACAGATTGGATTAGTTTTGACTGATAGTCTTAAGGTTTCCAACGCAAACGCTTTCTTTGATACTTGTTCACGGATGTCGGCTCCGTTTTGTTATGTATCAAAAATCGGTTTCGATTCTATTTGTATTCGATTCGTTTCTTCCGCATTTTTGTTATTGATTTGTGATCCGAAGTTTGCTTCGTATCTGATTTGATTTCGTCTTATGTTTCATTTCCTTGCTTTGATTCGATTCATATTGGTTCGTATTCGTATTCGTTTTTCGTTTTCGGGTTGGGGCGTCGGTCTCCGGATCGGGTCCCAACAAAACATCTTATTTCTACCACTGTCGTCGGGGTATGCCAATTCACTACTGCTTCAATTTTTCTTGGGTCAACATGTACCCCGTCTTTAGAAATCACATGCCCAAGAAAAATCACTTCATGGAGCCAAAATTCACATTTATTGAATTTGGCATAGAGCTCTTTCTCCCTTAATCTCTGCAACACTATCCTGAGGTGTCTCTCATGTTCCCCTTCACTCTTGGAATAAACCAGGATGTCATCGATAAACACTATGACAAACTGATCCAGAAATTCCTTGAAAACCCTATTCATGAGGTCCATAAATGCAGTCAGAGCATTGGTCAGTCCAAAGGGCATGACCAGAAACTCATAATGTCCGTAACGTGTCCTGAAGGCTGTCTTGCTTACATTAGACTCTCTGATTCTGAGCTGATGATAGCCTGACCTAAGATCAATCTTAGAAAAGACCTGTGCTCCCTGCAATTGATCAAACAAATCGTCGATCCGTGGCAGAGGGTACTTGTTCTTAACAGTTACCTTGTTGAGCCTCCGGTAATCGATACACATAAGCCATGTCCCATCCTTCTTCCTAACAAACAGAACCGGTGCTCCTCAGGGTGACAAGCTCGGTCTAATAAACCCTTTCTTTAACAAATCCTCCAACTGTTTCTTCAGCTCTCGCTGGAGCCATTCTATATGGTGGTATAGAAATTGGTGCGGTTCCGGGAATCAAGTCAATAGCAAACTTGATTTCCCTCACCGACGGCAAACCAGGTAACTCTTCCGGGAACACATCTGGAAACTCCTGTACTACTGGAAGATCCTCTAACCTTGCTTCATTCAACTCGGTGTCCACAACATGCACCAAGAAGGCTTCACACCCCTTTCCCATCATCTGTTCAGCTAGCAAGGCCGAAACAATTCTAGGCGGTACTATTTTCCTATCTCCTCAGAAAATCACCTTCTCACCATTTCCCAGGTCAAACTCTACCACCCTAAGACTACAGTCTAACTTTGCCTGATACTTCTCCATAGCATCCATTCCCAAAATAACATCTAAGCCCTTCAGCTCAAGAGGCAATAAGTCTACTATGAGTTTAGCACCCTCAACAACTAGTTCACAGTCTCTATACACTCGACTGATTATCACTTTCCTCCCTAGAGGTGTACTAACAATTAGGGGGCTACTCAAAGGCATTGAATTCACAGCATGTAAAGTCACACTTGCAGAAACAAAAGAATGCGTTGAACCAGAATCAATCAACACAAAAACTGCAGAATTGAATAACTGAGCTATACCCGTAACAACTTCAAGAGCGGCCGCAGCTTCCTCTCGGGTCATAGCAAACACCCTGGCTTGTGCCTGACCCTAGCCCCTTGGTCTCCCTGGAGGGTTAGCCTTCCTCACAGCTCCAAAACTACCCATTTCATTTATTGGCCTGGGTCTCACTGCTTCTGCTCTTCTTGGGGCTTGCGACTGTGACCCCTCCTACTTGACTACTTGGGGACAATCTTTGATCATGTGTCCCTTCTCACCACATCGAAAGCATGCTCCAAGAGGCTTAAGACACTCTCCTTGTAGCGCCCTCACCGTAGGGTACGCACCGGGACGTCCGTGGGTCGTTCCGACGCATATCCCACAACAAGGAAGTGCTACTATCGAAAACAATCATTATCCACTCGCATGCATCAATATAATTAAACCGCATTATGCAAAGCCCTAAAATTTAAAACCATAATAATCTTTCATTCATATCATCAATCAAAAATATAGACAAGTCTATCAGTCCTTTACAATCTCACTACAATAACCCAAAAAGGAAACTGATACAAAAGTCTATACTAAGTCATCCCCCAAAAATCGTCCCAGCTGACCGACCTGTGTGCCATCGCTTCACTTGTCCAAGCACTCGCACTACAGGAAAACTCTAACACGGGAGCTAAGAATCTAAAATATTAGCAATGTTTTGTGAGTTTGCGAACTCAATGAGAAACCATCATCGATGGTTCACCCAACTCATGCATATACACATAATATATCACAATATATCACACAGTCACAATACACAATCGGAACACTATTAGATACTTCACACATTTTCACTATAAGCATACATTAGATAGGTCACTGAGAAATCATCACATACTACACGCATTCTCACTTTTCACAACACAGTCAGATGCATAATGTATGCCAATTCTCATTTTATGTCAGTGTTGTGACTGAGCATCAATATTGTCCCGATTCGGGCACATTTCACAATAATCGCATTTTTGGCAAGTAGGAGAGCCCTCAGGGTATGCACTACTGCCCGCTCACATTAGGGATAGGAGAGACCTCTGGGTATGCGCTATTCCCTTTTTGGCCTTAGGCCCTTTTCACTGATAATTGAGCTTAAAGCTCTGATCACTAATTGCTCCAGTCACAACTGTTAATTTACCGCTTTTAATCATGCCTAGCATGCACTCACACTTGCACAATCAATAACACAATTCAATCGATTCAATTGATCGTATTCAGAACACTTACTCATAATTCTATACACTGATTCACAATCACAAGGACTCACATTGTCAAACAATTTACACAATCACAGCACATTTAACACACAAAGATTGAGGAACCAACTAGGTTACTCACCTGTAACTTCCGAGCTCACGCTGGAAGTCCCAAAGAATATCCGTGGATCGACGATCCAGCGGTGCCTCTATAACAATTCAAACGAATTCTCATCACTAGGTGCTCAATCAAAGGAATTTAATAATGCACATGTCTCAAATTCAAAATTGTACGATGCATGATCATGATTTTCCAGCGCTCTAATCCCATTCCGCTATCTCTCACTTCACAACCAAAATTCACTATTCGCTAGGTCAATAATATCCATTGATTTCATAAGTCTCCAATTTAAACTTCATTTAGTCAGAACATAGCTCTTAAGTTGCATTCGATACTGTAATTGCCTCTCTTTCGATAATTACAATTCTCTAACCAAAATTCAAACTCTTAGTCTTTACCACAATTATAGACCTCTTTCTCTAGTTCATAACAAATCAAGAATCACTTCAATTGGAGGTCTACGCTAAAAATTATGCCCAATAAACCAAATTGATCCCATTCAAAATTTTGTCCCTCGCCACGGCTTACTGTCTCTCGCCGCGGCGTGAAAAGGGACGCTCGTCGCTCGTCGCGACGTCTCACTCGTCACTCGTTGCGACGTACGCTCGTCGCGGCATAAGCTTATTTCTACGTCGCGACGTATAACTCGCTGCTCGTCACAACGTCTAATTATGTTTACGTCGCGACGTGCAAACCTTGGTTCGTCTTCTCCGATTGACTTTCATTCTTTCTCTCTCTAAAAACCATCATTAGCTCACTCCAACTACCCAAACTAACACCTTAAACACCATAAATGCAACAAACCATAATAAATAACAACATTAAACTCAATAAACTTACCAAATCAAAGCTCAATCGATAACCCTAAAATCTCCGAAAATCAACAACTCTTTCTCTTTTCTTCTACAACCACGATGAAGCTTTAAACTCCACCAATCTCCATTTTCTCAAGGATTAGCTAGGCTCGCACCAAAGGGAAGAAAACCAGCAACGATCTAAGCTCACACCCAAGGAAGAATCGAAATCACTAACGCAGATAAGAGAAATTTTGCCCAAGAGAGAGTCTTACGATTTCAAAACATAACATATATATATAAAGGGGGTTGATCTCAACTTAAAACTTATAAGACTAAGTCCTCAATTTCTTTTAATCTCAGTCTCTAATTCAATGACTCATCACAAAAATTCCTAAACTCACAGATCTAAATTTTTCAAGCCAATTGCCACTCAATTTCAGAACCGGAACCCAAAATCATCAGTCTCTAAGTCATTTTTTCGGTCCGGACACATAACTCTAAAAATTCCAGAAAAATTTTCATAATTTCTCAAAAATATAAAACACAAAGTCCTATACTCAAATTTTACTTTCCAATCCCAAAAGCTCAAATTCAAATTATTCCTTTATTCTCAAGGTTCAATTCTCACTCTAAGTCAACTACACAAACCCAATAATTCCAATATTCTTAATCAATCACAATTCACATAATTATCTCAAATTCACAATTCAAAACGTAATCACAATCAAATGCCGGAACAATCATGAATGCATGTCACTAAGCATATGCATGTGCAAAATGATCTATCTCTTTATAATCAGAGGCCACAAAGCACTCGATCACAATTTATGCAATAACAGAACTTCCCGTACCAATATGCTCATCACATCGGTAACGGGATGCTACACTCCTTTATGAAATTGCCCGCAAAGCTCACATTTGGGGTTTGTGTATTTGACTCTTCCCGTCCATCCTGTGCCTCCCACAATTGAGACTTGCTCTGAAACTGCCCTGGCCTGCTTGTTCTTGGCGGGATCACTACTGCCTACCTCACTCTGCATATGAAAACTCCTTGTACTCCTCTGAGGTACTGGAGCACTCATTCCCTTCCTTAAAGATTGCTCTCGGTTCTTCCTTTTTCTGTTCACTTCAGACTTGATGTTCTCCAGCTTCTCAGCCTGAAGTGCTACGTCTACCAATTTTGGTAGTCACAGAAATTTTGGATCATCAATTTCTCTTTGATCCCGAGGTGAAGTCCGCCCTCAAATTTGCGGCACTTATCCTCTTCATTCACCACCATATTGATCGCATACCGAGACAACTGGGTGAACTTCAACTCGTATTCACTCACACTCATCTCCCTCTGTGTGAGATTCAGAAATTCTCTGGCCTTCTCTTGCATATAAACCCTCGAAAAATACTTCCTTCGGAAAGCTTCTAAAAAGTCCCTCCATGAAAACACTGGAGGCACAACCTGACTGTGGGGCACTGACTCCCACTAGTGAAGTGCATTTCCCTGCAGTACTAGTTGCATAATCCAGTTTCTCTTCATCAGAACACTTCATCTGAATCAGGACTCTCTCGGTCCTCTTTAACCATGCTTCAGCCTCTTCAGGGTTAGTAGTCCCACTGAAGTCGATAGCCCCATACTTGCGGAGCTTATCGTATTGCCCACTCCTTTCCACTGGAGCTGGTACCTGAGCTTGTGATCCTTGGCCCATGGCATGGATAAAAGCCTGGGCAAAGGCTTGAAAGAATTGCGGATCCATTTGAGGCATCGAAGGAGGCGGTGGAGGCACCTCATGCTGCACACTAGGTGTCTCAGCATCTGGAGCAACATGAGTCCCCGCATCTTGTGGGACATACGATTCATCCGTACTCCCTTAGCGAGAGCCAGACCGAGTCAGAGTTCCTCGAGTTCTTCTTTGAGGCGGCATTTCACTCCTTCAATTTAAAAACATTTAAAATCTTTAGTTCATGCAAAATGGTTTCAAATCATGCAAAACAATTCAAAATAATGCAAGTTGTTCATTTAATACAATGCATGTAGTTCATGAAAAAAAATATGCATGTTCACCTCATCCTTGAGAACCACCCACTTATGTTCCTAGGAGATCACAAAACCTAGGGCTCTGATACCACAATTGTTGGACCCCGTTCCCAGAGCCCAACTCTTTGAGTCTTGAAGCCTTGTACTTATAACCTTGCAGGGTCCTTAATTGTAACTCCACATTCGTGGCAAGCGTACACTATTTAAACACCCAAAACATAAGTTTACTTATTCATATAAGTTGTGGCTTTATGCCTCAAGTTCGTTTTGAAATAAGAATCACCTCAAACGGAGTTGTATAACTCAAGTTATGCTCAAAAGGCCTAAAAGAGCTCATACTCCCAAGATGATCTCCAATCCGACCACTCACTTACTTTAATGTAAACTTTTTCAATTCAACTCCAAATGGTACCAATTTTTATTGAGAGGAATATATATGTCTTAGGAATCTAATGGTTCAAGTCTCACTTCAATTAGAGGTCGGATGAGGGAGTTATACACAAACGAATAGATTATGCTCACATCCTAAATCAATTTGAACATCTTTTGGAGCAACCACCATAAATTTTAATTTATAAATCGGATTTATTTCGTTTTGCACCATTAGAAAGTAGACATCGACATATACAACTTTTATGAAGACCACAAAACGTGATTCGGCCTCTAACATTTTCAAAATTGATCATCTTTCCCGAAGCTGTCCATTAAACGGACAGCCATGTCTGTTTAACGGACAGGTACGGGTGAAAATGGCCCAAATGCTCCGAGATTGTCCGTTAAACGGACATTCAAGTCCGTTTAACGGACATGGGCAGGCTAAGGGGTGTTTTCGCACCCGAGGCTGTCCGTTTAACGGACATACATGTCCGTTTAATGGACATTTGATTTTCCAAAACTCCAAAGCCTCATTCAAACTTCTCACCTTCAACCTAACTTCATAACCATTTATACACTTCCTAAATTTATTTATTCCAAAGCCTAAATACTTCAAACTCTAAGTTCAGCTCACCATCTTCACAATTTCCAACTTAATTGGTTCATCAAAACCATGGTTTTCAATCATTTGTCATCAAAGTTACCATAAATTCATAAGCTATATGAACAACCAAAATGGACTTTCATTGTTATCTTTCAATTGTCATAACTTCTTACTCCAATTCCTAAAAATTACATATTATATCTCAATAGAAAGATAACAATATTCTCTACAACTCTCATGAAGGATGCAAATATTAATTCCATCATTAAACAAGGTCAAAAGCCACTCAAAGGCACGGCTCATAAAGGATCAATGACACAGTAACATAGCCATATGAACAGTAACTGGTATAGGTTTTACCCATATAAGTTTTTACTCCTAACTCCAATTAAGGCAAATTATACACCTTTTGAAAGATCTAATTTTATGCTACAATCTTCAAGAAGATATCCCAATCCAAATCAAACACTAAGAAGGTCTAAAATCACAAACAAAATTACATCAAATTTTGCATAAAATTTGTGACACTTCACTAAAAGTCACTAACCAATCTTCAATTCAAGTACCTGCATAAAAACTTAAATCTTCAAGCTCTTACAACACACACCAATCCAAAAATTCCAAAAGATCCACTCCAATGACAACAACACACTCCTAGCATTCTAATCAAATCCAAACTATAAAGCAATTCATTTCCCCCTTCTTGTCAAATTCAAACCATACAATGATGCATTGTTATAAAACATACATGAAGTGCACAAAATACGTTAGAACTTAACATTCTTGAATTCATATGAAAATATGAGTTATTACAAGGCTTTAGAGGGCATTTTAAGCCACTTGCATCCAAAATCCAAAATACAACTTACAAAAGTAAACTTACCCAAAATGCATCTAAAGCATTGATTTACAAAAATTAACTTGAAATACAAAATTATCCATTTATGGAGCAATGCCTTTAAGCTCGATGGTCGATCTTGTGCTCCTCACCTGGAGATGGGACGGAATTTGAGGGGGGGTGAGCTTACGCTCGTGGGTAACACGTTTATTTCGGTAATAAGCAAAAACCATTTTAAACGTTCATAAACATATCAATTTCTCACAGTTGTCTACAAAACATAAATTTCTCACTTCATAGAATCACAATTCTCATAATTCAAACAGTTTTTCAAACTTGTCAATACATGTAAGCACAGAAACACATAAATGGCTTGGCAAGTCCATAAACATGACGAACTACACAATTCCATATAATGGCCTTGTGTAGTCGTAAACTTGAGGAGTCCTAAAGGGAGCTCCGTGCCACTAGCGGGCAGGTGGGAGAAGCCTTGACTTGGTCAACGTGCACGTGACAATTTCTTGATGGACTATACCCAACCCACATAACATGTAATTCATGCATTGAAAGCATTTGCCCAAAATGGCAAAATCTTGAAAATTTGATTTCATGCACTTGATACCTTTGCCAATTTACACAATTCATCAACTCAATTTCATACAAATCAAAAGCAATCAATACCATACTTGCAAAGCAATGTAAGGCTATTTCCAAGGTTTACACACAACCACACATAAGAAATTTCTCAATCAATTTAAAGAAACATAAATACTTACTTAAAAGTAGTTGGAAAGCTCATTTATTGCATTTATGAAGGAAAATATTTAGTAGCCTATTATTCAAATATAAAAATGTCACCCATCTTGATTCCTTGCTTGTAGACTTTGCTCCAAATGCCTCTCCCTTAGCTCCACTTCCCTTCTTTGGTTCCCTTTAACAAAAGCCATAAAATTCCCATGAATAAGAGATCTCAAAATGGGCATTTTAAGGAGGTGTAAGCATGAAATCTAACCTATCTAACTTAACTCATAACTTTCCTAAGCCATTCTAACCAAAACCCATCTAAAACTCCAAAAGATACCACATTTCCTTTCCTTAGAGATGAAACCCACGAAAATCCTCCTTGGTTTCTAATGGAAGCTTGATCATTTCCTCTTCCTTTTTCCTTTTCCTTTCTAAAACAAGATGGACCAAAGCTCTAACCTTTCTTCTTCTCTCTTCTTCTTCTTCTCTAGGTCGAAAACTCCCTCTATTCTCTTCTTTCCTTGCAAGTTTCGTAGCTTCCAAAAATGACTAAGCAAAGTGGATGTTTTAACTTAAAACCTAAGCTCTCCTCCCAAAACTACGTAGTTTTGGTAACTCCCATTTCACTTGCAATTTTTGTCTCTTCCTCCCTCACCAAACGACCACACCTTATGCTCCCTTCATTTTCTACTTTCCTTCTAGTTTTAATTTAATTCAATTGGACCCAAGTGGCCCTCCTTGAAAGCCTTGGACTTTAACAACACTTGTGATCTACCCAAAATACCCTTACTACAACTTATCCTTTCTACCCCCTTCAAATAAAATCACCTATGCCATTTAACCTTATAAACATTAATATGCCAGTTAAGGTTCCCAACAAATTAATCTATCACCTCAAATTCAACAAATCATGCTTAATAATTAAAAAAAAATTCAGGGGCCAACACAGACTACTTTGTAGATAGAAAGATCTATTACTAGAGGCCCAGCTGGTAGAGGTAGACCTCAGGGCCAAGCTCTCACTCAGAATATGGGGCAAATGTCAGCACCAGCCCCAGCAAATAGAGGTCAGGGGAGAGTGTTTGCTGTGAATCCCCAAGAAGCACAGGCCTCTAATATAGCTATAACAGGTAAGCCTATGCAAACCTGTTGATATTTAGTTAAATTGTTATTATGAATAGAATGTCTATGCTCTGTTATGATAAAGGATATGATTGTTCTTTCTTTATGATGAATGTTGATATAGGTATAGTCCTTATCCAGAATGAGAATGCTAAAGTGCTTTTTGACTCAGGTGCCACTCATTAATTCATAGCGCCAAATTTTGGCAAAAAGCTAGATAAAAGGAGAGAAGTAATGAAAGACCCACTGTTCATAGTTACACCCTTAGGGGAAACTGTTGAAGTGACATATGTTTACCCCTCATGTGTAGTGGAAATAGAGGGCAGAAAATTTATGGCAAATTTGATCGAGTTGGCTGTTATCTTGGGTATGGACTGGTTATCAAATTACCATGCTACAATGGATTGTTATGCTAAAAGAATTATACTTATGCCTGAACCAGAAACAGAAGTGTTATATCAGGGTGACCGAATTGGGTTTCCTGTTAACAAAATATCAGCTCTGCAAGCCCAAAGACTTCTAAGAAAGGGATGTCAGGGGTATATTGCTCATGTAAGGGATATCAGAAGTGAGATCAATGAGTTGCAGCAGATCCCTATAGTAAGGGATTTTCCAGATGTGTTTCCAGAAGATTTACCTGGATTACCACCAAAAAGAGAAATCGAGTTTAATATAGAACTCCTTCCTGGTACAAACCCTATCTCAATTATTCCATACGAATGGCTTTATGGGCGAGAGAGTTAAAGGTGCGATTCTTGAGGATTTGCTTGATTAGGGGTTCATTAAACCCAGTAGTTCACCGTGGGGTATACCAGTGTTATTTATTAAGAAGAAAGATGGATCCCTACGGTTATGCATAGATTATAGGCAGCTGAATAAAGTGACTTTTAAGAATAAATACCCTCTTCCTCGGATTGATGATTTGTTTGATCAATTACAGGGAGCAAGTCATTTCTCTAAGATTGATCTCAAATCTGAGTATCATCAGTTGAGGATCCGAAAGGAGGATGTGCCGAAAACTACTTTTAGAACCAGATACGGGCACTATGAGTTCTTGGTGCTTCCTTTTGGTTTAACGAATGCACCAGCGGCCTTTATGGATTTGATGAATATAGTCTTCAGGCCGTATTTGGATAAATTCGTTGTGGTTTTCATTGATGACATATTGGTATATTCCAGGAGCCAAGAAGAACATGAAAGACATTTGGCAATATTGTTACAAATCCTTAAAGATAATCAGTTATATGCCAAGTTGGCAAAGTGTGAGTTCTGGCTTGATAGAGTGAATTTTCTGGGGCATATAGTTAGTAAAGAAGGTATTAAAGTAGATCCTCAGAAGGTGGAAGCAGTATCTAATTGGCCTAGACCTACGAAGGTTACCGAAATACGAAGTTTCTTAGGTATGGCCGATTATTACAGACGATTTGTAAAAGATTTTTCCAAGATAGCTACTCCACTGACGAGGTTAACACGGAAACAAGTGAGATTTGAGTGGGATGATTCCTGTGAGCAAAGTTTCCAAAAGCTTAAGGAATGTCTCACATCAGCTCCAGTGTTAGCATTACCTTCAGGGCAAGGTGATTATGTGATATATTGTGATGCCTCCAAAGTTGGTTTAGGCTATGTATTGATGTAGAATGGAAGGGTAATTGCCTATGCTTCTAGACAGTTGAGGAAACATGAAGTAAACTATCCTACGCATGATCTAGAAATGGCGTGTGATATTTGCAATTGAAAATTTGGAGACACTATTTATATGGTGAAAAGAGTGAAATATATACAGATCATAAGAGTCTTCAGTACATTCAGCAACAGAAAGAGTTGAATCTAAGACAAAGACGATAGATTGAGTTACTAAAGGATTATGACTGCCAGATCTTGTATCACCTAGGTAAAGCCAATGTAGTGGCTGATGCTTTGAGCAGAAAATCGATGGAGAGTTTGTATCATATCCCCATGCAGAAGAAAGAGCTAGTTAAAGATTTAACTGGGTTATTTAATATAGGATTGCACTTGGAAGTATCTGATTCTCAAGTATTGCTTGCTCAATTCCAAGTGAAGCCTAATTTAATTGATGAGATTAAAACTGCCCAAGATAGTGATCCGGAGCTAACCAAATTGAGAATAGCTGTCCAAGATGGTAAGGTGACAGAGTTCAATATAGTGGATGGAGTATTGAAGTGTGGTGATAGGTTATGTGTACTTGACATAAATGAGCTAAGACAAAGGATTATGCATGAGGCACATTATGCACCCTATAGTGTTCACCTTGGGACCACCAAGATGTACCATGATGTTAAAGGTATATATTGGTGGTCGGGTATGAAGAAAGATGTGGGCTAGTTTGTATCTACCTGTTTAACTTGTCAACAAGTTAAGTTTGAACATCAGAAGCCCACTGGACTACTACAGGAGCTACCACTACCCGAGTGGAAGTGGGAGCAGATTACCATGGATTTTGTGATTGGATTGCCAAGAACGCCTAAGGGGCATGATTCTATTTGGGTTATAGTCGACAGACTGATCAAGTCAGCCCACTTTATAGCTGTTAAAACCACTTGTATGTTGACATAATTGTGAAATATCATGGAGTGCCAGTGTATATTGTTTCTGATAGGGGAACGCAGTTCACTTCTAGATTCTGGCAGAAACTACAAGAAGTCATGGGCACACAGCTAGATTTTAGTACAGCATTCCACCCACAGACTGATGGGCAATCAGAGATAACCATCCAAGCACTCGAAGACATGTTAAGAATGTGTGTCTTGGACTTTGGTGGAGATTGGGAACGTCATCTACCTTTAATAGAATTTGCTTACAACAATAGCTACCAATCCACCATTAGAATGGCACCTTTTGAAGCATTGTATGGCAGAAAGTGCAGATCTCCTCTGTTGGATGTAAGTAGGAGAAAAGCAGTTAGAAGGACAGATTTAATTCAAGAAACTTCGCAAAAGTTCCTCGATGAGGAAAGATTAAGAATGGCCTTGATGAACAAAAGAGTTATCTGATTCTAAGAGAAGGGGCGTGCAATATGAACCGGTGATCAAGTTTTCTTAAAGTCTCTCTATGAAAGGCGTGGTCGATTTGGAAAGAGAGGAAGTTGAATCCTAGATATATTGGACCATTTGAGATCCTGGAAAGGGTTGGAAATGTGTCATATCGGTTAGCTTTGCCTCCTCATCTTAGCTACGTGCATCCAGTTTTCCATATATCAATGTTAAGGAAGTACATTCCAGATCCTTCTCATGTCTTGCAAACCCCAGAAGTGAATATAGCAGAGAATCTTTCTTATGAAGAAACTCCAGTTGCCATCATAGACAGACAGATTAGAAAGTTGCGGAATAAAGAGATTCCGATGATTAAAGTCCAATGGCATAATCAAAGAATTGAAGAATGTTGGAACCCCTCCCTGGTGCAACACGAGTCCGACGTCCTGCGTGACATCTGGACATGCGTCCCACGAGGAAGCGATTCCTCACCACGAAAGAAGCCTCAAATTGGACTTAATTTCACTTCATCCGAATAAAGTTGGATAGCTTGACCCTAAGTCTCTTCCAATAGCTTTGATCTGTTTAGGGCCCATCATTGCTCCTATACCTAAGCTACTACGAAAACCTAGACCTCTAGGTTAAATGAAATTAGAAAACGCCTCAATCGGACCTTTGTAGGTCACAAAACGACCTTTCGGGCAAAATCGACACTCATCGGCCCTAAAATCCAACTAAAACCCGACACTCTCATTTTACCGAAAAAGGATAGAACATTCATTAATAAACCAATGTTTCGAACTTCATACAAAAGTCTAACAGAGAAGAAACATGGTAATTAAGAAAAAAAAGCAGTTGTTATTAGCTTATCCACAAACCATTTTGCGTATTTAAAACTTTTAATTAGAAATCGAATTTTCAGTCAATTTATTGTTAATAAAAAATATAAAGCGAAGATATAAAAGGATTTAGAATTACTTTAGTCATTAAGGATTCAAAGACATAAATCAGAATTTAGAACTAAATCCTACATTTTAGCCCAAAATCAAATTCTTATATCAAAGGTTTGAAATTTCATACCTTTGATTCCAAAAATCAAAAGAATGACTTATGATACTTCATTCGAAAGGTTAAAGATGTTTTACACCTTTTATGACGGAAGGAAATAAAGTCATCTCAATCCTTAAAGTAGAAAATCTAGTTCATTTCCATATGACCAAAAGAATAGTGTTTTCTTACCAAGTGAATAGAAAAAAATACCATATGAATAGTAATCGGTGAATTTTAAGCGTCCATAACTCTTTTGTTTTGAATCGAAATTTTACTCATTTGATACCGTTTTCAAGATCTCGCTAAAACTTTATCAACATTAAGAAATACCCTTTTTTCAAAATGTGACTCTAAGATACTCTAAAACATAATATAAGGTAGCTGCCCATTTTTTTTAAAAAAATGGACAGCACCTCCCTAAAATTGATCTAGCCAAAACTTCAAGCGTTTACTCAAACCTGCACAAAACGCAGTTTAAAGCGAGTCACACACCCTATTAGTCTAACCATTTCTCAACCTAACTTCTAAACATCAAATCCAGATAGTAGCGTCATAATTTTAATCATTCTACATATTTCAAGCTAACTACTAAACATCCATTCATTTTGTTTTATAATGGCATTCACAAGCTCATGCTTGCTTTTACCTTCTCACTCATGCAAGCATATATTCATACATACTTAAACATATTCAAATATACAATGAAACCTCAAAACCTTAAAAGTTTACATGAAATACACAAATACAATGCTTTAAAGAGCATTTTAGCGAATACATCAACTTCCAAAAGAAAGTCTAAAATGCTAGCCAAAGCATCGTTTTATAAAAGTTTGACTTTAAAAGCAAAAGCATCGAGTATGCTTTATTCCCGATCGTCGACCCAATTCTCGCTTTCAAGACCTATGGAGGGAGGAAGGGGTGAGTACGACAGCTCCATGAGTAATGATCTAATAATTAAGCATAAGCCAACACATGCATCAATAATGATAATTTCATGTCAATAACCATCAATTTCATTTTCTAACAAATAAAACAATTACAAAATCACCAAATGTCAGATAACAGCACAAAAGCACATATCAGGTGGTCCGAGTGATCCTAACAGGACGTACTACACATGTTCGACAAGCAACCATGTGTAGCCGTGAACAGAGGGGAGTCCGATTTCGGAACTCCTATGCCTTTAGCAGGCAAAGGGCAAAGCCTATGACAAGTGCGCACTTGTTAAACAGAGGGGATCACTACAAACCCACGAAATCATACATAATCACCTTAGGCATTCATTCTAAATTGCATACTCACTTTATCATTTTCAATCAAGGTTCCAACTCATTTTCAATTAAACAATCATCCGAAGGATTTGCTCTGATTTGCCATTTCAACAAATCACATGCATATACTCTCCAAATTCACATATTCGGCACCTTATCATTTAACAAACAATTTTACAAACCTTTACACATATATACATCAAAAGGCACATAATACACGCTTAAACTATCACATTCGTTCAAAATTCACAAATCATAGCCCAATACTTAATGATTAAAAGTTACCCACCTTGACTTGATGGCTAGGAATTGGGTTAACTTGCCTAAATGGATTGTTTTGACCCTCCTCAATTTCCAAACGCCGCAATTGACCTTAATTCAATCATAATAAGGCTAATTAATTAAAAGAGTAAAATGCTGGAATTTTAAATAAAAAAAATGAAAAACGTACATTTAAGCTAATCTAATCTTCCTTATATCTCCAATAACGTTAATTTACCTTAACCAAGGCATACAACCCTTCATCAACACATAATTAGGCCAATTACTCAATGAAGCCTATGCTGAAATTTTACGAACATAACGAAACTTAAAATTAAACCGACGTAACCTTACCTAACCCTTCTTATACCTTCCCTAGGCCATACCAACTCGAAATCCCCTTCAAATCCAATTCCAATTTCGCAAATTTTCATATCCTAGGCCATACACAAATCTGAAATTTTCCAAGCATCCATTTTCTTCTCTTTTTCCATTCTTTCCTAATCTAACCATCTTGATCATCATATTAACCAAGAAAAGGCAAAATCTAACAAAATTTTAAACAATTTAGTAAACCCTAATCCTACCCCAAATCTGAAATTTTAAACCTCCATCTAAACCTTCTTCTTTCTTCATCAAGTAACTTCCAACATCATTCTTGAGCAAGGAAGGTCAAACTAGAACAAGAAATCAAGGAAAATCCGAAATCCTTACCTTGTTAAACACTCACGAAATCTTCTTCCTTTGGCTCAAATGAAAGACAACTCCTCCCTTTCCCTTAGCTTTCACGAAATCCCTAGGAAACTCCCAAAGCTTCACGTTTCTTCTTCTTCCTCCTCTTCTTCTTACATAGCGAATCTCTCCCACTCTCCTTTCTCTTTGTATTTTCGGATGGCTAATGGAGAAATGACCTAATTTGCTTCTCTTCCTCTCTTTTCCCTTAAGCCAAAACGACACCACCTAACTAAAGCCTCCCTTCTTAATTTTCGTTAGTCTCTTCTCATTCCTAAGCTTCTTTCACTTAAACCCTAATCCTTCATTAACCTAACTCTTTAACCTAAGTCCTAAGCCCAATTCTTCAAGCCCAAGTCTTTTCCCTCCTTATAACCTTTTCCAAATTTTCATTTCCCTCCTTCCAACTTAAACTTTCATCTTTCCCTCCTTCCAACTTAAACTTTCATGGGCTCCCACTTAATTAATAAACCTAAAGCCTTATAACCATTTAAACAAATTCTAATTTATTCCTAACATGACCTAATTTAATAATTCTTATTCTTTGAAAATATAATACAAAATTAAAATTCTAATTTAACTAAATTCTGAAATTAATAATTATTGCTATAAATTCTAACTCTCAATTTCTTCAATTACTAATTATTGCACTAAAAATCCCAAATATTCTAACCAATTGGAAATCTAATCAAACCCTAATTGAAACCCTAATTACTTCAATTAATACTAGCCAAAAGATAATGAACTTACCAATAATTTAAACAAACCTATTTAATAAAGAAAAAAAAGAACGGGGTCTAACATTTCTTCCCCCCTTAAAAGAATTTCGTCCTCGAAATTCTTACCTGAATCACGGAAGAGCTAAGGATACTTCTCTTTCATAGCTTCCAATGGTTCCCACGTGGCCTCTTCCACCGAATGGTTCCTCCATAACACTTTTACTAACTGTATTGTCTTATTCCTAAGCACCTTTTCTTTTGTATCCAAAATCTGCACTGGAAGCTCTTCGTAACTTAAATCCTCATTCAACTGCACTTCATCTGCTTGAATGACATGGGAGGGATCTGATCGATATCTCCTCAGCATAGAGACATGAAATACATCATGTATCTGAGATAACTCTGGAGGCAAGGCTAACCTATAAGCCAAAGGACCAATCCTCTCCAGAATCTCATATGGCCCCACATATCTCGGACTCAGCTTACCCTTCTTTCCAAATCTCAGAATTCCTTTCCAAGGAGAAGTCTTCAGAAATACTTTCTTTCCAACCTCATACTCCATCTCCTTCCGATGAGAATCTTCATAACTTTTCATTCGATCCTGAGCTGCTTTTAATCTCTGCTTAATCACATTGACTTTATCTACTGTCATCTGAATCAACTCTGGACCCAAAAGCTTCCTGTCTCCCTCTTCATCCCAACACACCGAGTCCGACATCTCCTCCCATCTGAGCCTCATAAGGAGCCATCTGAATGCTCGAATGATCTGAATTGTTGTAAGCAAATTCGATCAATGGCAAGTGTTCATCCCAAGCTCCTCA
The DNA here is from genome assembly GCA_029891385.1 of Erythroxylum novogranatense. NCBI lineage: Eukaryota > Viridiplantae > Streptophyta > Magnoliopsida > Malpighiales > Erythroxylaceae > Erythroxylum > Erythroxylum novogranatense. Next base: position 24,132,841 of record CM057230.1, on the reverse strand, counting down.
AAATCCATCACACAAGCCCCGAGCATTCCCTCGAGAGTCCGAATGGTTCTCTCGGTGACCATCGGTGCGAGGATGGAAAGCGGTGCTGAAACTCAACTTAGTACCTAATGCCTCCTGCAAACTGCCCCAAAATCTAGAAGTAAATCGAGGATCCCGATCAGACACTATCGAATCCGGAATACCATGCAATCTTACTACCTCATCAATATACTTCTTAGCTAGCACATGCAGAGGATCATGCATCTTATTGTCGAAAATGGGCTGATTTTGTCAATCTATCCACAATCACCCATATGGCATCATGCCTCCCTCGGTCTGGGCAATCCCATCAGAAAATCCATAGTGACTCTCTGCCATTTCCACTCAGGAATGGACAATGGCCTCAACTGGCCTGAAGGTGCTTGATGCTCAGCCTTAACTTGCTGGCACACCAGACACTTACTCACATATTCGGCCACATCTTTCTTCATACCCCTCCACCAGAAATGTTCCTTAAGATCCCTGTACATCCTGGTACTACCCGGATGCATAGCATACGATGCATTGTATGCTTCATCCAGAATCTCATCCTTCGCCTCCTTGACATCTGGAATGCACAGCCTATTTCTGACTGTCAGAAGCCCATCATCACTCATTAATATGTCAGAATTCTTACCCTTCTGAATTTCTTCCCATAATCGACTCAGTTCTGCATCCTGACCCTGCAACTCTTTTACTTTATCTCGAAGAATCGGCCTTACCCGAAAAGTGGCAACCATGCAACTTGTCTCATCCTGCTTTAGACTGATCCTGAGCTTAGCCATCTCTTCCAATAGCGGCAGATAGACTGTCTGAACATATGCTATGGAAGACTTCCTGCTTAAGGTATCTGCAACAACATTTGCCTTACCTGGATGATACTCGATCAACAGGTCATAGTCTTTAAGTAGCTCAATCCACCTCCTCTGTCTCAAATTCAGCTCCTTCTGACTCAACAGGTATTTGAGACTCTTGTGATCTGTGAAGATCCTCGTTTGAACCCCATACAAATAATGTCTCCAGATCTTCAAAGCAAAGATCATTCTTGCTAACTCCAAATCATGGGTGGGATAATTCACCTCATAAGGCTTTAGGCTGCCGTGAGGCATATGCTATCACCTTATCTTCCTGCATAAGCACACATCCTAACCCCTTTCTAGAAGCGTCACTATACACAGAAAAACTCCCATCTCCTGTAGGCAACGCTAGAACTGGAGCACTAGTCAATCTGTGCTTCAGCTCCTCAAAACTTCTCTGGCATTCATCACTCCAGACAAACTTCTAATTTTTCCTTAACAACTTAGTCAAAGGAGTAGTAATTAAGGAAAATCCCTCCACAAATTGTCTATAGTAACCAGCTAAACCCAAAAAGCTCCTCACCTCTTTCACTGACGTCGGAGCGTGCCAATTTACTACAGCTTCAACTTTCTTTGGGTCTACATGCACCCCATTCGCAGAAACAATGTGACCAAGAAAGACCACCTCACGTAGCCAAAAGTCACATTTCATGAATTTGGCATACAATTCTCTCTCCCTCAGTCTCTGCAGTACAATCCTCAAGTGCTTCTCATGATCTGCTTCACTCCTGGAATACACCAAAATGTCATCGATAAACACGATAACAAAGCGATCCAAAAGTCCTTAAAGACCCATTCATCAAATCCATGAAAGCAAAGAGGAGCATTGGTGGGTCAAAAGGCATAACCAAAAACTCATAATGGCCATACCGAGTCCTGAAGGCTGTCTTGCTCACATCAGACTCCTTAATCCTGAGTTGATGGTAGCCAGACCTGATATCAATCTTGGAGAAGACCGTTGCTCCTTGCAACTGATCAAACAAGTCATCTATCCGAGGCAATGGATACATGTTTTTTACGGTCACCTTATTAATTCTCTTGTAATCAATGCACATTCTCCAGGTTTCATCTTTCTTTCGAACAAACAAGACCGGCGCTCCCCAGGGTGAAGTGCTCGGTCTAATGAATCCCTTATTTAACAGATCCTCTAACTGCTCCTTCAGCTCCTTCAGCTCAGCTGGAGCCATCCTGTAAGGTGGAATTGAAATAGGAGCTGTCCCGGGAGCTAAGTCAATAGCAAACTCAATCTCCCTCTCCGGTGGCAAACCGGGCAACTCCTCAAGAAACACATCAGGAAATTCCCGCACAATGGGAATATCCTCCACCTTACTCTCCTTCACACTGGTATCCAGAACACACGCCAAGAAGGCTTCGGCCTCTCCCATCGATTTATCGCCTAATAAAGTGAAACAAGTAAATGGCGGTGTCAACTTTCTGTCTCCCCTGAAAACTACTTTCTGACCCTCACCCAGATCAAATTCCACTTCCTTTTTACCACAATCCAGTTTCGCCTTATACTTCTCCATCACATCCATTCCAACGATCACATCTAATCCCTTCAGATCTAGAGGTAGCAGATCTACTACTAAACTAGATCCATCAATTACAAGCTTACAGTCTCTAAAGATCCGGCTCACGACAACAGTCGTCCCTAACGGAGTACTAACAAATAGAAACTCATCCAATAAAACTGACTACATACCAGGCAATAACAAACTCGCAGAGACAAAGGAATGGGTGGAACCCGAGTCAAAAAGAACATATACATCAGAATGAAAGAGCTGAGCCATACCAGTTACAACCTCAGGTGCGGCTGTAGCCTCCTCTCGAGTCATAGCAAATACTCGAGCCTGTGCTTGCCCTCTCGGTCTCCCTGGCGGAATGGACTTCCTCACGGACCCAGAACTGCCCATTCCAAAAGCTGGTCTAGTCCCCACTGTCTCCACTCTCTTCTGAGCCTGCGACTGTGATCCTGCCCCTCGGGCCCACAAAGGACAGTTGCTAATCATATGTCCCTTCTCTCCACACTTGAAACAGGCACCTGTCAACTTGCGACATTCACCCCGATGTGGATTCCCACAATGCTCACATAGAGGGTGGGTTCTCGCTTCTCTCGCCTCATTGTTTCCTCCCATTGAGGAGGCCTGACCGACTGCGCTCTGGCGCACTGCTTTCATTGAGGGCACTCTGCCTCCCTGACTCTGCACCCGGAAACTCTTCTCACCCCTGGAAGCAGTCTGAACACTACCCCCTCTCCTAGGAAACTGCTCTCTGCCCTTTCTTTTCCTGCTCACCTCCTGTCTGATGTTCTCTAGTTTTTCTGCCTGGAGTGTCGCATCCACCAGCTGCTGGTAATCAAAGAAATTATGAATCACTACCTTCTCCCTGATTCCCAGGTGGAGGCCTCCCTCAAACTTTCTACACTTATCTTCTTCATTAGCCACCATATATGTTGCATCATACCGAGGCAGTTGGGTGAATCTCACTCATACTCACTAATGATAGCTCCTCGAGCCAAATTCATAAACTCTCGGCCTTTTCTTGCATATAAACCCGGAGAAATACTTTTCTGAAATAATTCTCCAAAATCTTTCCATAACAACACAGGAGGTACCGCCTGACTCTGTGGTACCGACTCCCACCAATGATGTAACATCCCACCCCCTCCTGGAAGGGTAAAATAGTAAAATTGGCATAGGATGGGATTGATAAGGAATAATCATTCTTGTTCATGCATAATAGGATCGATACAGTATCAATTGTGTATATGGAATTACGATAAATGCATTCATGACATTCCGGTAATTGGGCCTAAAGCAATTTTATTGGAATTAATGGGATAATTGAGTTTGGAAAATTGATTGACTGCACCATAAATGGTTTTACATTTTTAGGGATTTTTAGGAATTTTTCTGGATTTTTTCCGGAGAAAGTTCCCGGACCGGCAAAATCGCCGGTAGCTGGCCTAAACATGTTTTGGGGTAGAAAAGGTGATTTTTGTGATTGAAAAATTATTACGAGTGCCTTTGTTACACGATAATGGGCGTGCCCCAAGTTCTTTATTTTCTTGATAAGAGCTTGAGCTCTCATCTTGCATCTTGGCCAAGACCCCGAGCAGGAGAAATCACAGCGCGTCCCCATCGATCCTTGGTGAGCACTTGGGCACAATTGAATAACTGGAAAGAGTCACATATGCATTGCATTCGCATAAATGAGCTTTTTGTGATAAGTACTACTTCGTGATGGTATGTATTCTTGTGAATGGTTTCTTTATTCGGATATGGTTATTATTGCTTATTGGTAATTGATGATTCTTGTCTTGTCTTTGTCGCCATGGGCGTAATGCATGATTTGAGTGAACCATCGATGATGGTTTCTCTTGAGTTCGCATAAAACTCACCCAAAATTTGCATTTATTTTCGAGTTACGAAGAATACCCGGTTGACACGGAGTAGATCTCTGTAGAGCGAGTAAAGGTTAGAGGTCGGGATCGATTAAATTATACGCATTAGTGTCTTAGTAAAATGTATTCCGCAATCACTGTATAACAAGGCATTGTATTTTCTTGAGTCATTGTGATAGTAATATTTTCTTTGCATTGATTGATTGTACTTATTCTTGGATGTTGTAATAACTGGCGGTGTATATTGAAGGAAAAAGGTTTGATTATGTTCTTGTTATAGAGTTTTGATTCATTTGGAGAATATATCTTTGTTACACCTGCATAGTGCCTCTTGAGAGTTAAAGACCATAATGGGTTTGAGATGAAATGTGTGAGAAAAAGGAAAGTGACTTAGGAAGCGCATGGTTAGCTAAAGTGGAATCGGATCGGACAAATGAGGCGAGTAAAATGTATATCCGAATAAAGTGTGTGAACACTATAGAACGATGAAGTGTCTTACGAGAATCGAATTTGAACATAAAGTGAATGGCATATTATAAGTATTGCATTAGGTACATTATTCTTGATGATAGTAAATTGGAATTAAATATTCTTGTATTGGTACCAGGGAATGTAAATCGTCACGACGTGATTAAGGAGGTACCAAAGAAATGAAGCGTACTCGATGGAGCGAAATTGGACTATATGGCATTAGGGAAAAAGTATTGGAAGGATAAAATGTGATCAATGAATAGATTGAAAATCTTTGGCGAGTTATATATATCGGAACCAAAGGAGGTGACTATTCTAGAAATGGCAAGTGAGATAGCTAAGAAATGAGATCGCCAACTAATAGTATTGTCAAATCCGTTTACTGTCCTAAGTGATAAAGAGTTAGCCAAATTAATGGCGGAGTTCTGATTTGAGAGTGATTCTGCGATCACTTGAAAGTGAATTATTAAGTGGAAAAGTGTATGAGATATGTAAAATCATATGATTACTGTCATAGGGAATCGTTGACTGAGAATTTTGAGGACGAAATTCTTATAAGGAGGGGAGAATTGTAACATCCCACCCCTCACGGAAGGTAAAATAGTAAAATTGGCATAGGATGGGATTGATAAGGAATAATCATTCTGTTCATGCATAATAGGATCGATACGGTATCAATTGTGTATATGGAATTCTGATAAATGCATTCATGACATTCCGATAATTGGGCCTAAAGCAATTTTATTGGAATTAATGGGATAATTGAGTTTGGAAAATTGATTGGACTGCACCATAAATGGTTTTACATTTTAGAGATTTTAGGAATTTTCTGGATTTTTCGGAGAAAGTTCCGGATCGGCAAAATCGCTTGAATGGCCTAAACATGTTTTGGGGTAGAAAAGGTGATTTTGTGATTGAAAAATTATTCGAGTGCCTTTATTACTGTTTTATAATTTTAGGAATTTCATTAATTCTCAGAAAAATAATTGGGAAATTTCGGATAGGATAAATCGTCAATTGGCGAGCGGTAGTTTCGGTAGCAAAAATCGCTACCAATAGCACGATAATATGGGGTATATTATTTTGGGATTGAAAGTAGAGTCATTTGAATTAATTGGAGTAAAATTTTGATCTGGATTAATAAATTGATATTTTGACTTTTCTAAGAAAAAGGGACCAATGAGAAATTGCCATTACAAAAGCATCATTTAATGCTTCCTCTCCATTCTTTGGATGTGCTTGCTTTAAAAGTAATGAAAGGATGAATTTTTATGCTTTGTTCTTAGTCATCAAACACACATCTCCTTACAAAATCCATTGAAAATTTGCTCTCTTCTTTCAACTTTCTCCTCAACTGTAAGCTACCATCTCTTGATCTCATCAAAGCTTAAAGATGAGCTTTGTACATACTTGAGAAGGAAAAGGTGGTAGCTTGGTATAGAAGTTAGAAGGTAAAAGTTAGAAGTTGAAGGTTTGAAGGAGGTTTTGATTTGGTAAGTTTTCCTTAAGTTTTGATCTTTAAATGCATTTTTTACATGGAAATAAATGTCATGATAGTATGGGGGTAGTTAATAAAAGGGTTTAAAGCATGTATTAGGTTTAGGTAGACATTAAAGTGATGATTATTGTGATTTAAAGTAAGGGGCATAAAGCTAAGTGATGACTGAATTGAAAGTAATGATATGGTTTGATTTTTGAATTGATTATGGATAATTAATTGAGTATCTGAATTGAGGAATTTAATGCTGTAAATTTTTCAGTATTAACCCTAGTATCTGTGTGACTGGAGTAAGATTTAATTTGTATTTATTGTGATGTTTAATGATGTGAAAAAGGTATTGGGAGTGGTTGAACTAAGGTTAACCTTAAATCTGGAAAGTTGGAATTTTAATTGATGTTACTGTTTTATTCATAACTTATTTTGTAGAAATGCAAATGAGGTGAGGTTAGTGGCCACTGAAACTTTGGGATGTTGGCTTCAATTTAGTGTGAAATAGGTGTTGTTGAATTTCAATGATAGAAGGGTGAATTTTTGAATGGAAAGTTACTGTTTCATTGCCTGTGAACAGTAACCGCAACCATGACATCTGAGTTTTGTTGATTATTATGAATTAATTGAGATGGAATTAGGGAGAATGGTCTTCATGGAAGTTGTAGCATATTTGATTATCTTTCCATTGCTACTGATATTTCTATTTTTGGAATTATATATTGGGAGATATGAATTGATTACTAATGACTGGTTTTGAGCATTTTGGATGAAACCTAGTTTAAGTGTGATTTTGTGAGTTTACTGATTTGAGGCAATTTTAACATTTGATGTGGACTGAATTGGTGTGAGTGAGCTTCTGAAAAGTTGTAGAGGAAGAGATTATCTTGAAATTGATATTTGGTATGTAATTTTTAGAAGTCAGAATTGGGAGTTATGATTTTTCAAAAGTGAACCCTACATTAGGTTATGAGTGGCTGATCATAACAGAAACTTCCATAACAGTTTTGAAATTGTTAGAGATTGAATTGGAGGTTGAGTGCTTCATGGAAATTGAAGTTTGAGATGTTATCTTTTCAAGGATATAAAGTTCTGATTTTATTGACTTATATACTGGAAGTTATGCTTCTTGTAAGATTACTGCCCAAAGTGAAGGAGTTCAGGGACAGTAACATTAGATGAATTAATTGACTTGGTTTGCAATAGAATTTAATTTTGGGTTGTTCATGAAAGTTGTAGAGGACATTGTGAACTTATTGACAATATTTTTGTGGTAATTTATTACTGAAGAATCAGTGAGTTATGAAATTGTCAATGTACTGCCCTGTGTTGAGGGAAATTGTGAAGGCAGAAGGTTTGATGGCTTATTTGATACCCTTAGGGTTGGAATTGATTTTATGGTCTTCTTGAGTTGTAGAGCTTTCATAAGCTTTTCAATGAGGTATAGTGGGCATTTTCTGATTTATGTGCTAAAGTTAGAGTAGTTGGAAATTAGGAATTGAAATCTGGAAAAAGAAAGGGCAAGATAGTAGGAAGGAATTCACGGCTCATGAGGCGGCGTCGCCCTCATGGAGGCGAGACAACTAGCCGATCTCGCGAGGCGCGACGCCTCGAGGGCGAAATCAGACGGACTGGTCGCGAGGCGACGCCTCGCCTCATGACGAAATGAGGCGTATCCGCCCATCGCGGCGTCTCGCCCATGAGGCGCGTAGGTAGAATTCTGTTTTAATTTTTTAAAATTTTATTTAGTATTAATTGATCCGATTGTTCTTTTGTCAATTTCTTTCCGTCCGGCGTCCGATTGACCTGATTCTAGAGGCATCGGATTCGTTGAATATTTAATTTCATTTTCTGAGAAAGCGGGAAGTTTTAGGCAGAATTTGGCGTAGCCCCTATCGACGGAACTTGTAAACCTTTGTTTTATTTAATTGGGGACCTATAGAGGTCGAATTGCGCACCGTCGCGCTTTATGGATTTCTAATTTTCATAGAATTTTATTATGGGAAAATATTGAGTTAGGACCGAATTCATGAACATGCATATCTCATCATTATGAGCACAAATTTCATATTTAGTGACTCGTACTTTTCGATTCATATAGAGGCCCAATTGGGCGTCGATTGACCGAGCGTCACGGAGACTTCCGGCATTAGCTCGGAAGTAATAGGTGAGTAACCTAGTTGGTTTCTCAAATTTCGATTGTTTACATGCTCAGCGTGAATTACGTGCAAAGTGAATTGAATGATTCTTTATGCGAATCTGGCATGTATAAGAGTGGACTATTGTATGTTTCTTGATTTCTTGCATTGGGCTTTATAGCCAAAATCTGAATCTTGCTATCTTGGGCTTTATAGCCATATCATTGATTCTTGATACCTTTGGGTCTTATAGCCAAACCTTTGTACATTCTTGAATCTTGCATTGCATGCATAATTGCATGATCGGATAATGGGCGTGCCCCAAGTTGCTATTTTCTTGATAAGAGCTTGAGCTCTCATCTTTGTCTTGGCCAAGACCCACGAGCGGGGAGAAATCACGACGCGTCCCCACCGATCCTTGGCCGAGCACTTGGGCACAATCTTGAATAAGCGGAAAGAGTCACATATGCATTGCATTCGCATAAATGATTGTTTTGTGATAAGTACTACTTTCGTGATGGTATGTATTCTTGTGAATGGTTTCTTTATTCTGGATATGGTTATTGACCTTATTGGTAATTGATGATTCTTGTCTTGTCGACGCCATGGGCGTAATGCATGATTGAGTGAACCATCGATGATGGTTTCTCACTGAGTTCATAAAACTCACCCAAAATTTGCATTTATTTTTAGGTTACGAAGAATACCGGTTGACACGGAGTATATCTCTTGTAGGCGAGTAAAGGTTAGAGGTGGGATCGGTTAGGTATGCGCATTAGTGTCTTAGTAAAATGTATTCGCAACTTATTCTTTGGATGACTGTAATAAGCTGGCTGGTGTATATTGAACACGGATTTTATTTACTTACTGTGCCGCTGTGAGCGTGGGGTTAATGGCTCAAGAAGAAAAGAAAAAAAATGTACTTGAATTTTAAATCGTGATGTAATGCATCTCGTGGGACACGGACTCGGATATCACCAACGATATCGGGTTCGGGTCTCTACGGGTGTGCATGTTACAAATGAAGAGCATTCCCCGCAAAGACTCCTGCATACTCCAACTTCTCTTCTCATTTGTCATGCAGAACCCTCTCTTCATCTTCAAGCTTGACTTCCTGGATTGGTGGTACCATGAAAGTCCACCGCACCAAACTTTCGCAACTTGTCATCTTGCCCGCCCCTAATCACTTGGAGCCGAGCTGGAGCTCGAGATCCTCGACCCATGGCCAAGGTGAATGCAGGCAAAGCTCGAAAATCATGGATCCACCGCAGCATAGCAGAGGGGAGGAGGAGGTTGCTCCTCGGGTTGCACACTAGGTGCCTCTGAGCCAGGAGCTGAGTGTGTCCCTGCATCTTGTGGGACATGAGACTCATCAGTGCTCCCCTGGCGAGAGCTAGAGCGAGAAAGAGTGCCGCGGGACCTACGCCGAAGTGGCATATTTCCTCCTTCAAAATAAAACCAGTGAAAAACTTTAGTTCAAAAGAAATCATGCTAAAATCAGGTTATAATTTAGCATGTAGTCAAAATTACCATATTGGCATGTAAAATCAGTGAAAACAATACAAAAGGACACAAATCATGCAATCCCTAACGTTCTCCTTCTACCCGAACCTAAACCGAAAGCTTTGATACCATAAGTGTTGGAACCCCTCCCTGGTGCAACACGAGTCCGACGTCCTGCGTGACATCTGGACGCGCGTCCCACGAGGAAGCGATTCCTCACCACGAAAGAAGCCTCAAATTGGACTTAATTTCACTTCATCCGAATAAAGTTGGATAGCTTGACCCTAAGTCTCTTCCAATAGCTTTGATCTGTTTAGGGCCCATCATTGCTCCTATACCTAAGCTACTACGAAAACCTAGACCTCTAGGTTAAATGAAATCAGAAAACGCCTCAATCGGACCTTTGTAGGTCGCAAAACGACCTTTCGGGCAAAATCGACACTCATCGGCCCTAAAATCCAACTAAAACCCGACACTCTCATTTTACCGAAAAAGGATAGAACATTCATTAATAAACCAATGTTTCGAACTTCATACAAAAGTCTAACAGAGAAGAAACATGGTAATTAAGAAAAAAAACGGTTGTTATTAGCTTATCCACAAACCATTTTGCGTATTTAAAACTTTTAATTCCGAAATCAGAATTTTCGTCAATTTATTGTTAATAAAAAAATATAAACGAAGATATAAAAGGATTTAGAATTACTTTAGTCATTAAGGGATTCAAAAGACATAAATCAGAATTTAGAACTAAATCCTACATTTTAGCCCAAAATCAAATTCTTATATCAAAGGTTTGAAATTTCATACCTTTGATTCCAAAAATCAAAAGAATGACTTATGATACTTCATTCGAAAGGTTAAAAGATGTTTTACACCTTTTATGACGGAAGGAAATAAAGTCATCTCAATCCTTAAAGTAGAAAATCTAGTTCATTTCCATATGACCAAAAGAATAGTGTTTTCTTACCAAGTGAATAGAAAAAAAATTACCATATGAATAGTAATCAGTGAATTTTAAACGTCCATAACTCTTTTGTTTTGAATCGAAATTTTACTCATTTGATACCGTTTTCAAGATCTCGCTAAAACTTTATTAACATTAAGAAATACCCTTTTTCCAAAATGTGACTCTAAGATACTCTAAAACATAATACAAGGTAGCTGCCCATTTTTTTTAAAAAAATGGACAGCACCTCCCCTAAAATTTGATCTAGCCAAAACTTCAACGTTTACTCAAACCTACACAAAAACGCAGTTTAAAGGCAGTCACACACTCCTATTAGTCTAACCATTTCTCAACCTAACTTCTAAACATCAAATCCAGATAGTAACGTCGCAATTTTAATCATTCTACATATTTCAAGCTAACTACTAAACATCCATTCATTTTGTTTTATAATGGCATTCACAAGCTCATGCTTGCTTTTACCTTCTCACTCATGCAAGCATATATTCATACATACTTAAACATATTCAAATATACAATGAAACCTCAAAACCTTAAAAGTTTACATGAAATACACAAATACAATGCTTTAAAGAGCATTTTAGCCCGAATACATCAACTTCCAAAAAGAAAGTCTAAAATGCTAGCCAAAGCATCGTTTTATAAAAGTTTGACTTTAAAAGCAAAAGCATCGGAGTATGCTTTATTCCCGATGCGTCGACCCAATTTCTCGCTCAAGACCTATGGAGGGGAGGAAGGGGGTGAGCACGACGGCTCCGCAAGTAACAGTCTAATAATTAAGCATAAGCCAACGCATGCATCAATAATGATAATTTCATGTCAATAACCATCAATTTCATTTTCTAACAAATAAAACAATTACAAAATCACCAAATGTCGATAATAAAGACAAAAGCACATATCGTGGTCCGAGTGATCCTAACAGACGTACTACACATGTTCGACAAGCGACCATGTATAGTCAGTGGAATGTAGGGAGTCCGATTTGAACTCCTATGCCACTAATGGGCAAAGGGCAAAGCCTATGACAAGTGCGCACTTGTTAAACAGAGGGGATCACTACAAACCCACGAAATCATACATAATCACCTTAGGCATTCATTCTAAATTGCATACTCACTTTATCATTTTCAATCAAGGTTCCAACTCATTTTCAATTAAACAATCATCCAGAAGGATTTGCTACAATTTGCCATTTCAACAAATCACATGCATATACTCTCCAAATTCACATATTCGGCACCTTATCATTTAACAAACAATTTTACAAACCTTTACACATATATACATCAAAAGGCACATAATACACGCTTAAACTATCACATTCGTTCAAAATTCACAAATCATAGCCCAATACTTAATGATTAAAAAGTTACCCACCTTGACTTCGATGGCTAGGAATTGGGTTAACTTGCCTAAATGGATTGTTTTGACCTCCTCAATTTCCAAACGCATGAATTGACCTTAATTCAATCATAATAAGGCTAATTAATTAAAAGAGTAAAATGCTGAATTTTAAATAAAAAATGAAAACGTACATTTAAGCTAATCTAATCTTCCTTATATCTCCAATAACGTTAATTTACCTTAACCAAGGCATACAACCCTTCATCAACACATAATTAGGCCAATTACTCAATGAAGCCTATGCTGAAATTTTACGAACATAACGAAACTTAAAATTAAACCGACGTAACCTTACCTAACCCTTCTTATACCTTCCCTAGGCCATACCAACTCGAAATCCCCTTCAAATCCAATTCCAATTTCGCAAATTTTCATATCCTAGGCCATACACAAATCTGAAATTTTCCAAGCATCCATTTTCTTCTGTTTTTCCATTCTTTCCTAATCTAACCATCTTCAATCATCATATTAACCAAGAAAAAGGCAAAATCTAACAAAATTTTTAAACAATTTCGTAAACCCTAATCCTACCCCAAATCTGAAATTTTAAACCTCCATCTAAACCTTCTTCTTTCTTCATCAAGTAACTTCCAACATCATTCTTGAGCAAGGAAGGTCAAACTAGAACAAGAAATCAAGGAAAATTCGAAATCCTTACCTTGTTAAACACTCACGAAATCTTCTTCCTTTGGCTCAAATGAAAGACAACTCCTCCCCTTTCCCTTAGCTTTCACGAAATCCCTAGGAAACTCCCAAAAGCTTCACGTTTCTTCTTCTTCCTCCTCTTCTTCTTACATAGCCGAATCTCTCCCACTCTCCTTTCTCTTTGTATTTTCGGATGGCTAATGGAGAAATGACCTAATTTGCTTCTCTTCCTCTCTTTTCCCTTAAGCCAAAACGACACCACCTAACTAAAGCCTCCCTTCTTAATTTTCGTTAGTCTCTTCTCATTCCTAAGCTTCTTTCACTTAAACCCTAATCCTTCATTAACCTAACTCTTTAACCTAAGTCCTAAGCCCAATTCTTCAAGCCCAAGTCTTTTCCCTCCTTATAACCTTTCCCAAATTTTCATTTCCCTCCTTCCAACTTAAACTTTCATCTTTCCCTCCTTCCAACTTAAACTTTCATGGCCTCCCACTTAATTAATAAACCTAAAGCCTTATAACCATTTAAACAAATTCTAATTTATTCCTAACATGACCTAATTTAATAATTCTTATTCTTTGAAAATATAATACAAAATTAAAATTCTAATTTAACTAAATTCTGAAATTAATAATTATTGCTATAAATTCTAACTCTCAATTTCTTCAATTACTAATTATTGCACTAAAAATCCCAAATATTCTAACCAATTGGAAATCTAATCAAACCCTAATTGAAACCCTAATTACTTCAATTAATACTAGCCAAAAGATAATGAACTTACCAATAATTTAAACAAACCTATTTAATAAAGAAAAAAAAGAACGGGGTCTAACAAAGAATGTACATGGGAAACAAAAGAATCAATGAGAGCCAGCTATCCACAGCTGTTTCCCTAATGAGGTAAATTTTCAAAATTCGTGGACGAATTTTTAATAAGGGGGGAGAATGTAATACCCGGTATCTAGTTTACCTGGTACACCAAAATAAATCGGTATTTTAGACTGATGTCCTTAAAAATAGGACAGTGAATAATAACTTTTGGTTACATCAAATTAATGCTGTATGATATTTTTCGGTGGTCACAGGAAATTGTTCAGGCAGATGTTTAAAAATCAGTACAAGAATGGCATTTTTGTAAATATTGGACAAGGAGGCTTATATAAGAAGCTAAGTTGGAGAATAAAACAAAACTTTTCTTCTTCTTCTCCCTCTCTCACGACAACCTCCATGGAAGCTCCCTCCAAGCTTTTTCAACCCTTGTAACAAGATTTGGAATGTGAATCAAGCCATTTCATCAACATAAAAAGGTAAGCCTCCATTCCAATGCTTAGTTCTACCTATTAAAGCTAAGTTTTTCTCTTCTTTTGTGAAACCCACTTGATGGAAGGTGATGGGTTTGATGTTTTGGTTGATGGGTTTATGTTCTTTTATGTCTAATGACACTTATTCTTGAAGAAATATCGTTTTTATGGTGATTTGGGGGGTTAAACCAAAACCTAGGGTTTTGAAGGTTAAGTTGTCATAGAGACAGATTCGTAACTCTCTTTGTTCATTTTTTTTAGCTGTTTACCGTGTGAATCTTGCAAAACCCAAAACATAGAAGTTGTAGATCCAGATTTCTACTGTCTCATAAAATTTTTCCACGATTTTAGGGTGAGCCAAATAAGTGAAAGAGGCCCCAAATTGAGACTGGTTCAGAATACTAGCGAGATTGAAATGAGAACTGAAAGTTAATTGTTTGAAGACCTTAGACTTAGAATTGGATGATGAGTTCTTCTTACGAAATCCTCAAAAATGTGTCATATGAGTTCTGTAAAAAGGAAATATTAATTTGATGAGTATTCTGTTAGATATGGTTGAAAAAGGGAAGGGTGTTGCTAATGTTAGTGACACAGAAAAGAACAGAAACAGAATAGGATTGTAAAAATCACAATACATCCAATTTACATCATTTTTTAGCCATATTTGGATATGTGATAGCCATATGAGTCTATTGAAAATGAAACTTGGAATCACCTTAATTGGATGAGAAATGAATGAGTTATAAGGTTGTGAGTCGAGAAAGGTCCAACTAATGACTGCATGTTAAAGCTGATTGTAAATGGGAGATTTGGATCTCCTTAATTACCGAATTAGAGCATGGTCATAAAAGAAGAAATGTGAATTTATGTGTTAACTAGAGGACTGGAAAGTTTGAAAAACATTGGACCTAGGTATAAGGAGTTATGCATCGCGAATGGGACTTATGCAGCTTTGTAATGTTATGTGTTAAGCAATGAGGTTTGTATGAGAATGACTAATGAGGGTATATGTATTTTCATGCATGTTATCCAGTAGCTTGTGAAAGAAGAAAAGGAATAGAACTAGACGTCGTGCCTAGTACATCTCAAGTTCAAGAAAGGTAGAAAGAAATCAGAAATTCTGAGATAGTTGAGGTGAGTATAAGCATACTACTATACTTGTGTAGTAATCCTTTCTTTAATATTACGGCTTGTTGAATTGTTCTTGAATCCTTATGAATTATTTGACATATAACTCCATTTAGTTGATTCTAGCATGTTGTATGCCAGATTGACCAGATGATTTCATATTCTTTGCATCTTCTGGTTCCCTTATTGTGTTGAACCTATTGATTGCGATTCTTTGATGAAGCATGTTTTCCATTTTAACCAAGATTGATGAGTTCTCAGAATACCCAGCTGATAGGGTTTATTATCAGACTATGTGCACATAGATGACCCGCCGGTGATGGGTTAGATCCGGTCCTACCGGAGAGGTAGGCCTCAGGGGCCGAGTTAGGCCGACCTTGTATAGAATCGTAAAAGGGAGATCTGTTGTCTTAGCATGCCTCTGTCTCTTCCTAAGAATTTCGAAAGAATCGAACTCGTAATCTAGAAAAGAAACCAGAAAAGAAAAGAACTTAAAAAGAAAAGAACTTAGAAAGAAAAGAACCCAGAACCCGAACCCAGAAGAGAATTCAGAAACCAGATTCTTGTTTTCTTTGAACAATTCACTTTGAGCTTTATTATTGATACTCATGTTATTCTGCATTTGAGATTACTACCGTGTATCTTTTGATGTCAGTATATTGTTGCTTTGAATGTTATTAGCCATTCTTGTGAAGCTAGCCTTGTATTACCTAGCCTCACAAGCATGGTAGTATGTTTATATCTCACTGAGTCGCGTTGTAAACTCATACCTCACTATCACCATTTCAGGAGATTAGCATATTGGACAAGAGAGAAATCCAAGCCTTTTGAGACTCGCTTGGATAATCAATCAAGTAATGTTTTTGGCATGACGTAAAATTTGCAGATACTTCTAGACGCTCCATGGTTTGTCATAATTATATGTACATATAACCTGTATGGATTTGTTATGGTTTTGAGAATGATGTCGATGGATGATATAAGCTGATCATAGATTGGTTGATTATAAATAGATAATGTATGTGAGAATTGCAGATTGGGATCCTTGCTTCTTACAACCTATTAAGCAGGTATAAGGATTAATCAGATAAATGAATGGGTCATGCCGGATTTTTGTAGAATATAGAAAAGTTAGGCTTACTACGGGTTTTGGTGGCGTTAAGCCTACCCATTCCCTAGTGCCAACATGGTCCAAAAGGCGGGTCGTGTCAATTAGACTTGAAATGGAAAATGAACAATTATATGGAAGGTACTTTGAAACTAGAACTAGTATCATCGTAATTAGGATTAGCAATATGACTCGAGCTTAGCCTAAAGTCAATTTTAAGGAGTTAATATAGAAAAGATTTCAATAATAGAATGACAATGGAAAATTATATGGAAGGTGATATTTGTGAAACAATTAATGAGCATTTTTATGTATTAATATGGTAAAAGTTGAATATACTTCAATATTCGATTATGTAGATAATTGCATAAGATTTCTTAGTTATCCCAATGCTTACAATTGCTTCTAAGTGTGTTTTTCGTACTAGTTGTTGAATAATGAATTCTTACCACAATTGAATTCATCCAATAACTTAAAAAGTATTGATGATGTCAAGAGTTGGTATATACTAAAATAGTTTGAGGTAACATCTATAATTTAGATATGGATATCTTATTTTATGACTTCAATAATTATCTCCATATGATTGTATATTTTCTTTGTTATATTATGATATACATAGATAATGTAGACATAGATGTAGTTGTTCGTCATTTTAAAAGTTTACTCAAGAAATATTTAATGAATAAAGGTATATCTATTTGTTAATAGTCATGTATTTATTTAATCATTTTTATGTGTGTAATTGTGTATGATTTCTATTATGAGTTCATTTTAAATATAAGGGAAGTGATGCTAAGTGATGCCACATTGTAACATAATCTTCTTTTAACTTCTTGTTAAAGTATGTTACTGGTTTTTATGTGTATCTCTAAAAACCAAATTGATATGTTTGATTACTCCTCTTTGCCAATCTAAATATACTGATAATTAAAAAAAGATATACACTAAAATTTTCATTTGTTAAGTTGAAATGATAGTCTCTTGCTTTTCTTATGACATATTTGTCTTGTTTTCTTTTAGGTATAATAAAAAAGAAAAAGTATTGCATATCATGCACAATGAAATCTATATTTGAAGTTTAAAAGTCTTTGTAAGAAGGAATTTATAAAGGTATTTAGACTATTAATGTTTGAATATAACCTTTTAAAGTGATCATTGGCATACTTGACTTGATAGAGACATAATAGGTTAAGGAACCCAAAATCCTCCCGTTAGTTTGGTTTCTTTATGAAGGTTCAATACATAACATGAAATGGAATAGTTGAGGTCATATCTATTAGGAATCATAACCTTGTTAAGTACTTAATATGGACATTTGTAAAAGAAGATAGTGATTTAAATTTACTACTTTATAGTTTTAACATTTTGAAAATTTAGTAAAATCTAGTTAAATCATATACACTTCCTAGAAATAATTAAGTAAATTGAATTTTGTATAGCATACGTTTTTGTGAACTTAACTATACGATCCTATTTGTAATATACTTGCTAGGTGTTAAAACGTTAAAAAGGATTTTGACAATTAACTTCTATAGCTATTTCAAGAGGTATAAAATTCCTTTCCTATTGAAATGTGTCAAACTTTGAGGGCCTATACTTATAGGGTAAAAAATGAAAATTTACAAATTTTGTAGTTTGGTAGTTAATGGATAAATTTATCATAAGAATAACATTATAGTTTTTTTGCATTATAATGATAGGTAATCATATTGACATTGTCATCCCTAGTTATAACAATTAGTTTGTATTTGCTATGAATATTTAAGTTAAAGATGACCACAACTAAATAATAAATTAGTTATAAGGTGATTTTTAGATATGTTAAAGATTTAAAGAATAATGAAATAAGTTTTGAGTGCATTATTATGTGTGTGAGTATGATATAAGCTGATAATGCATTTTAAGATTAAGAAAGATTATATTAAGTTCTAATTAACCTATAATGTGATGTTGATAATAATTGAGTTGCGTATGATTCTGTTTATTGGTAAAAAGAACATATATATAAGGTTTCTCTTTTCCTAGATCTCTTGATTGAACTTGTATAAGGCTGTGCCTATATTCTTTTATAATACAATTATTTTATTGTATAAGACTATTGCATATAATACAATTCAAAACTTATCAAAAGCTAGCTAATTGTTTAATTTCTTTTTTGCAGGTCGTGTTATGTGTTGAAGAGCATCGATAATTGTCCACCCTCATTTGTCTTCTTTGTAGTTTGTGATTGTCCATCTATCAAGGTAAGTCATTCAACTAAGTAATTTATAATGTCATCGGTTTTGTGTTGTTCTTTATGACATTACCTCTAACAATCATTGATGACTTAAAATATAAAGTTTATCTAAAAACAACGTTACCTAATTGTGGTTATCTTGGTGTAATTAACTCTTGCATAAATATAAGTAGAAATGCTTATCTTGATTTTGTATGTTCTACTTTAATAGTTTATACGAATGTTGGGACCTGATCTGGGAACCGGATCCCAACCGGAAAGCGGAAACCGAAAACAAACAGAATTCGGAATCGAATGCGAATCGAATCAAATACAAAGCGAACGAATTAATCAACCTGAACAAACATTGACATCTGTTGCAAACATGAAGCATAGGAAACTAATTGCGTTGGAAACCCTAAGACGTACCATTTCGAAATTCGGTATAAATTTTTTTTTCTTTCTTCTCTTTTTCATTCCTTTTCTCTGTACTTAATCACTTTATTTCATTACATACAAAATCATCATATGCTTGGATACTCATACAAATCCCAAATCTCACTCAAATCAGAACAAACTTCTTAGCATTAATACCAATCTCATAAATCCATCTTTCATACATCTGAATTTTATTTTTCTTCTTTTCCAATTTATTTTCTAACGAAAATTCGGCAGTATAACGGCTGCATTTATCGTATCCCAAAAATTTCTGCAAGGAAAAACACACTTCTAATATCACAAAATCCATAATCATTGGACTCTCCCGTCCGGAATCCAAACACCAGCAAACAAACGCAATCTTAGTTCTAAACACTTCAATCAAATTCCCATATCAATTAACAATATATTTTCCCAAAATCATACACAATTTCATATACAATTTCTAAAATCATTTACAATCACAGAATTCAAAATCCGTACATCGACCTCTTCATTCTTTTACATCAACCTAATATATACAATTTCATACAAACTTCATAAATCATATACATACATGGCAATTCGCCATATTCAATCTTAATACCAAAATCTCAATTTGCACAAAAATACAAATGCGGCAAAATCGAACTTGACGCTCTTTCATCCGATCTCCTGCACGAAACCTGGAGATGGGGATGAAAGGGGGGTGAGCTCGGAAGCTCGTGGATAATATATTTATAAATTGAAACATAAGCGAAAATTATCTTTTCAAAATTTTCAAACATTTCCCATTCGGAAATTTATCCAAAAACCCATTTTCAAACTTTCCAAAACATTTATAAACAGTTTCCGAAATTCATGATTGAAAATTCACTTTCTCATTTCTCAAATTCTCAAACTTTTTACCAATCATGCACAACCTTAAACATGAATGCATCACATAGCACATAAACAAAATCAAAAACCACATAACATAACAAAATGGTTTGATGTTGGACCCCACACCCCACCCGTAGGTGTTTGCAGGTTATACTGCGGCTTGTGTTTGCGGGTTATACCGCGGCATCCAACACAAATCACAATAATACATTAAATGGTTTGGTTTGGTCCATAACAGGACGTACTGCACATTTTCGCATAGCAGTCATGTGCAGCCGTGAAGGGAGTCCGTGATCGAAACTCCATTGCCTCATGGGCAAAAGAAGAAGGCTTAAAACAGTAGAGACAAAGCAATCGACTCACAAGAGGACTGACCAAACCCACATAGCACATAAGCAAAACGGAAATTCAAATTGCCCGAAGACACTTTTCAAAAATCTTGATTTTTCACATTTTTCAAATCATATCATCATATTGTGTCATAAATGACACAAGCACGTATCCACATGAATTTACATAACAAATCTAATGCAATTCACATCATCACTTAAATCACATATTCATCAAATTCATCACAATATATGCACTAATTCTTTAAATCATTTAAATCATAAATCAAATAATTTGATAACCATGAATTTCATAAATCTTGCATTTTCTAAAACTCATTTTAACCCTTTGAAATCATAATATCAAACATTTACAACCTTTTTCAACCCCTTTTATCAACAATAATTTATCAAAATCAAAATTTTGCTTTCTTTAATTTTCAAAATCACATTCTTAGCTTACAATTCAATAAATAAATATAATACCCACCTCATATCCATGCTAACAACTTGCTTTGTGCCTCAATTGCTCCAAAGCCTTCTTCTTTCTTCCACATTAAAATTTCCTAAACCAAATTTGTAACATCCCACCCCTGATAGGAAGGGTAAAGTAGTAAATTGGCATAGGATGAGATTGATAGGGATTTCTTAGTGTTGTCCAAGCATACTGGTCTAGTGAACAGTGAAATCTGTGCACATGAAATAACTGTACATGCATACATGATATTCCCGATTTACATGCCTAAGACAATTTTCTTGGGATTAACGTGGTTAATGAGTTCGAAAAATTATTTGGAGTGCGCCATTGAGTGTTTTACATTTTTAGGGATTTATGGAAATTTTTTTGGAATTGTCCGGAGAAAAGTCCCGGACTGGCAAAATCGTCGGTAAATGGCCTAAATGTGTTTTTGTTATGGAAAATGTGGTTTTCGTGTTTGAAAAATTATTGGGAGTGGATTGTTATATGTTTTACAATTTTGGGCAATTTCGGTAATTTTCAAAAAATTGATTCGGGAAATTCTCGAAATTCGGACCGGAAAAAATCGTCAATTGGCGAACCTACGATTTTCAGAGAGCGAAAATTTCTACCCAATGGCACTGTATTATTGGGTATATTATTTTGGGATTGAAATGAGGGCCATTGGAATTGAATGGGTCAAATGTTATTAGGATTTCTTAATAAATCCTATTATATAGTTTTGTCTTTTATCTATTTTGTCTTATTCCTCAATTTGCCAAGTGTCTTTAATGGAGTTATGGCTTTTGTCTTGTTCCTAGCTAATAAAGTCGGCAATTCATTGTTAAAGGAGGGGGAAAAAATGAGTTTGTTGCTTATCTCTTCTCACCATCCGAAACTCCATCTTCTCCTTCCTTCTCATCAATATTCTTCACTTGTTTCATTTAGCTGCTACTTTCTTGGTTCTTCCTTGCATGCTTCTAAGCTTAAACCTTCTCCCTCTTTGCTATGATGATAACCATGCATGGGGTTGAGAAGTAAGGAAGTAGAGTGGTTGGAGAAATTAAGAGTTGGGTTGGAAGCTTGAATTGGTAAGTGTTTAG
Organism: Erythroxylum novogranatense; assembly: GCA_029891385.1. Classification (NCBI taxonomy): domain Eukaryota; kingdom Viridiplantae; phylum Streptophyta; class Magnoliopsida; order Malpighiales; family Erythroxylaceae; genus Erythroxylum; species Erythroxylum novogranatense. The sequence goes on along the minus strand of CM057230.1, from coordinate 24,110,994 downwards.
TTATGCTTTAATTATGCTTATGAATTTAATGCCATGGTAGTTAGAAACATTGAATGGGAGTTAGGGTGTATTTATTATGATTATGGATGCTTGAATTTAATGAAACTTATAGGTGGAAATGATGGGTATAAGGTTAGGTTGAAGTAAGAATTGATGAAGTAGCATGAATGAGTGGTTTTAGCTTGATTTTAATTGAATATGAATGATTATTCTTGCATAATATTGATGAGGTAAGTGCTGCCAATTTTTGGTGGGTATGTCTAGTGAAGGTAGGAATGATGTAGGAATTGATTTTGTGTTCAATTGAATGCTTATAGTAGTAGGAATTGAATTGGCATGTTAGGAAGTGAAGTTGAGAAGGAAAGCTAGAAAATTGGTTTTTGACCTACTGCATTGTTTTGAGCATAACTCATTGTGTGGTTATGCAAATGAGGCAAGGTTTGTGCCCACTGAAACTTTGGGATGTTAGCTACATTTTTGTGTTAAATAGGTGTTGGCCAATTCTAATTTTAAGAGGGTGAAATTTGGATTGGAAAGTTACTGCCATTGACTGGAATGAATAATATCTGAAATCATACCCTGGAGTTTTGTTAATTTTTCTAAATTAATTGAGAAGGATTTAGAGAAAATGGTCTAAATGAAAGTTGAAGCCTGTATTGTTAGCTTTCCAATTCCACTGATTTTGCAATTTTTCGATATGTACGTTGGGAGTTATGAACTGTTAACTATTGACTGATTTTGTGCATTGAGTTAAACCTAGTTGAAATGACAGATTTGATGCACATTCTGATTAGTAGCAATTTTAAGAATTTTTGTGAATTGAATTGGCTTGAGTGGTCTACTGGAGAGTTGTGGGGGACACATTTATCTTGAAAATGGTATCTGGAATGTAATTGTTGGAGATCAGATGTGGGAGTTATGGATTTTCAAAATCTGAACCTGCATTAGGATGTTAATTCCTGATCAGGTCAGAAACTTGTATAACGGATTTGAAATTGTTAGAGGTTGAATTGGAATGTGGGTTCTTCATGAAACTTGAAGTTTGAGATTGTATCTTTTCAGGGATATAAGGTAGTGATTTTTTTGACTTGTGTACAGGGAGTTATGTTTGATAGAAATTTACTGCTCAGATTGAGTGATTTCAGGGACAGCATTATTGATTGAATTATTTGACCAAGTTAACAATGGAATTGGACTTTGAGTTGTCATAAAAGTTATAGATAACATTGTGATCTTGATGAGCATATTTATTGTGTAATTTTTGACTGAACAGAATGAGAGTTACTAAATTTACCATTTACTGTTCTGTTTTAAGAGGTATGGACTAGGCAGCATCTTTGATTGGATTTTTGACACCCTTAGGGGTGGAATTGATTTTTATGGTCTTCTTGAAACTTGTAGAGTTTTTCATGATCTTTCCAACGAGATATAGTTTGTAATGTTCTGAATTGTGTGCAAGGAGTTATAGGTGTTTGACTTTCGGTTTGACCATAAGAAAAAGAGAAGGAAATAAGGATATATATATTAATTGTTTAATTTGAAATTTGGTTTCTTTTGTCAATTTCTTTTCCGTCCGACGTCCGATTGACCTGATTCTTGAGGCATCGGATTGGTAACACATTGAATTTCATTTTGTGAGAAATTGGAAATTTTTAGATGGGAAATTGACGTGGCCCCGGGTAACGGAGCCTTTAATCACTGTTTTGTTTAATTGGGGACCTATAGAGATCCGATTTGCGCACCGTCAGCGCTAATAGGTTTCTAATTTTTAGATAGATTTTTCCTAATGAAAAAAAATAGAATAGGGCCGGGAATATCATAAACATGCATTGTGCACCTTCTAAGTGTTACATGTGCATTCTGAAATAGTTCTGACTGAACAATTGATAATGTTTATATACTGTCACTATTATAGAGTCACACTTGGAGCGTCGGCCCACCGACATCACTGAGACTTCCAGATTTTGGCTCGGAAGTACAGGTGAGTAACTAGTTGGTTTCTCAAATTTCGATCGCTTAAATGCTCAACGTGAATTTACTTGCCAAATGAGAAATCAGATGATTACGTAAAATACATGATCGAATGATATGCTTCTCAGATTGGATCGTGAAACCGCATGATTATCGAAATGTCTGAAATGTACGTGATCAAATGACATGTTTCTCTTGTCTTTGGATTGGATTATCAGATCGGGTGAAGTTCTTGATATTATCGAGAATCACAATCTTGGGCTTTTATAGCCATACAACGAATTATCGAACATCGCATTGCATGCATAAATGCATGATCGATAATGGACATATGACCCAAGTGCTATTATCACCGAAAAGAGCCTCGAGCTCGAACATTTGTCTTGACCGCCTCGAGCCCGAGGAGAGAAATCTCGACGCGTCCCCATCGAACACCGATCGAGCACTTGGGCACATCATGAATAAGCGGAAAGAGTCTCATATGCATTATATACATGGTGATTGAATTGTCAAATTGTGTGACGATTACTAAAGCTGCGTGATGCCACGATTTATTGTAAATTGTGATGTGATATGTGAACTGCTACGTGCTATTGTAAATTGTTATCGATACCGTAAATCGTTATAGTATATTGTAAATTGTTATATAATATCGTTAAATTTAATATTACTACGCGTCTTTGCACGCAATTTGCGTAATGCATGATTTGAGTGAACCATCAATGATGGTTTTCACCGAGTTCGCATAAAACTCACCCAAAATTTGCACCTATTTTAGGTCTTCAAGAGTACCCGCTCGACGCGGAGTATGTCTCTTGAGGCAAGTGAAGATTAGGGGTGGGATCGGTTCGTGTATGCATTAATGTCTTATCAAATTGTGCTCGCGATCATCGTATAACAATGCTTTGTATTTCTACTGAGCCCATTGTGGTTTTATTGTTTTACTATTGGTGATTGTAAATTATTCTTGGATGACCGTAATAATCAAATCGGTTTATTGTGAACATGGGTTTTGATTACTTATCGCTTTTGCCGCGCTAACGTGGAATTAATGGTTTTAAAAAAAATGTATACTGAGTTTTAATCTACTGATGTAGTACGTCACCCTAGTGGGACACGGACTCGGATATCACCAACGATATCGGGTCCGGGTCACTCGGGAGTGGGGTGTTACATTTAGGTGGTATCGAGCCGGAAATACGAATGTGTCCGGGCACATCCAAACATAGGTTAAGGTTGCATGCATTTGAGTCGTGTCATTGCAGCATCGTGGCAATCGATCCCGATCCGAGTCGCACAGTAGAAATCCTACGTGTGCATACGTGTCAAGTGGTGAACCCCGAAAGTGTATAAGCAATTAGGAAAGGAAAAGGAAAACGGATAAGGAGATTGATATTGTCACGTGGTCGTAATGACCGTGTTGGCTAGGATCGATTAAGGAAAGAAGTGATATCAATGAATTCCGGATTAAAATGGTAATATTGTGGTGATAGAAAAATGAATATGTCTAGAATTGGAGAGGTCCACTGGAGATATGAGAAGCATACTGGTTATAGTAGGCATAAGTGTGATTAAAAGTCCGGGATGACGAAGTAATTAGAGCTCTGACTGTATATGCGATGAAATAGGAAACATTGGAATTGAGTAAAGCGTAGATGATCCGATCAGGCAGATATGGATCCACTGCATTTGTGTTCAATATCAATAGATATCATAAATAGATGAGGATAGCGAGATTGTGATAGGATCAATATTGTACCGTACCGGTCTACCTAGAACTAAAAGAACTGAAAGAGCAAGGTGCCTGGTGCCTAGTGCCTAGTAGAGTAAGAAAAAGTAGAAAGTGTACAGATAAACTGAAATGAACTCGTGAAATGATTATGATTTGGAACGCATAAGCTTGAGACTGAAATGAGTATGTGAATATTGTGCTAAGTGTTTAGAAATCAGTATAATAAGATCGTAAGGGAAAAAGACAGACTGACAATTTCTACTGATTGTATATCGGGAAATTTTGGATTGATTGAATATGTGGATTTGGACATAGAAATGATAAATGGATGGGCAAATAGATAAATGGATGGAGATACAGTGAAGTTGTCTCACCGATTTTGTCGTGTTTTGGGGACTGTGAATACCCTATCATGGATTGTTTCAGAAAAATACAAAGATATGTAGCAATAACACGATGACGGTATACAAGCCAAATGGTTATGACCTTAAAGAGGTCAAGCTGACACATGAATAATATGATAATGAAACTAGGGACATGAAAAGAAAAAAATGAAACAATGATAGTGATATGAAAAGAGTTGTCACATTTAAGTCGATTTACCGTTGGGAGTACCTATTGGATAGTAAAGTTGATCATGATTAATGAAATGTATGTGAAAGATACATGGAAATCATGGAGGAGATGATCAGTGAGTGATGAAATACGTGCTTCTATGAGTGGCTATATGTGTAAAGTTTATATTAGGTTAAAGTAAGACATAGGAGGACTGAATGTACCTTTATGAGAGGAAATGAGAAATGATTATGGCATCAGTTATTTATTTGAGAATTAGCATAAATGGAAAGGAGTTTTAAGGAAGTCTGAATTTTATAGGTTACTAATTGGTTTCCGGATAAAATACTGAGATATAGATTACTGAATAAGTGTGAAAGAAAGTGTTTATGTGGATCGTCACAAGGAACCTTCGTAAGGAATGTTCGATCTTTTAAATTATGACATAAAATTGTTTCGATTGAGATAATGACGATAGTGAAGAATGATTGAAAAGCAATTAGGGATAATAATTGGTTGATGAGACTTTCGTGAACAAATATAAAGATGGTAGCAAGACTAATGGACAAACGGAACGAAGTATGGACGAAATCAAAAGTGAAATTGAGGTTATCTCAGACCGTGTGTATGCGAAATGTGAAGTATCCAACTACGTAAGTGGAATTTTAATTTGAGATGATTCTATTGCAATGTGAAGCGAATAGAGCTCCATAGGTGAGGCAAAACTGTAAAGTAGTCCCGAACTGTAAAATGAAAGACTCAAATGAAGTGGAAATTGATGGAAGTCCAAGTACGGATGACTAGGTATTGGCATACATTGATGTGAATGACAGGAAATCAATTGAAAGGAGAAAATGAATGGAGACAAGAAGTTCAAAAGGGAAACTGACAATGATGTGATGTATGGAAAAAATTAATAAGACCCTAATAGGGAATGATGTGAAGTAAGCAAATGGTCGTGACTATGATTATCGACGGAATGTGTTTGAAATTGTTGAACAGTGAAAAGTAAAAAGAATTACATGAATAATTGAGGAATTTGATACTACTGATAAGCCTACCTTTGGAGAGTGGACAATGTGTGTTGAACTGAAACATAATGTTCAAACAATAGTAGATAAGTTAAATTGACTTTGATAAATGGTATTGGTGTCACGATCGCGATTGAAAGCCTTGAGACTGTAGATTCCTATAAGGATACCCGAGTTAATTTGAGGAAAGAGAGGCATAAATACCGACAATGCTGAAATGAACGGACAATTTCGCTTACTAAACTCAACTAGTGAACTCGATAATCTTTGCAATGAATGAGATCAATTACAGATATTAGGATTTTCAAAGAATGTCAAGTAGATCATGGGTAATTATGAAGTGTTACTGGAAAATTGAGGTTGTAGATCTAGTGATACTGGATAGAGGTAAGAAAGGTTACTAGTTCAGGAAGTAAACTAGTGTCTCCCATCCTGAATCTGAAAGAGTCAAGTGTAATCGGGAGAATGGTATTGAATGAATCAAATAATAATAATAATAATAATAATAATAATAATAATAATAAATAATAAGCATGTGTCGGGATTGAACAAAGGAATTGATGAGCAAAGAAATTGAACAGTCGAAGCTAGACATTCTAGTGATCTTATGCGAAAAGTGAAATTGAATAACTATGGCTATAGAATGAAGTGATTATAGATTTAAGTGCTTATAGGTGTGAATGTTCAACAGGAAAAATACTTGATTATTATCGTGTGATAGAGTTCTGATTTACTGTAGGGATATATTGTTACACTGCACAATGCCTAACGAGAGTCAAAGACCATAATGGATTTGAGACTGTATTGGGTGAAACAAAGGAAAGTGACATAGGAAAACAACATGGGTTAGCTATAGTAGTTCAAGATCGGATAAATGAACTGGAGTAAAGTGCATATCCGAATAAAGTGCGTTAACACTTTAGAACAGTAAATTGTCTTAGGATAGTTGATTTTGAACACATAGCCAATGGAATATAAAGAATGACTGCATTAGGTAAATTATCACTGGTTATAGCAAAATGGATCTAAATGTCCCTGTATTGGTATCAAAGGAAAGTGAATCGTCAGGGACGAGATAAAGGAGGTTATGGTAAGTATCATAGTGACAAAGGTTACGCAGAATTGGCATATCAAGGAAGGTATTAGAATAAGTGCAGATATTGAGAAAATGTATTAAATGATAACAGGTTCGGAAATAGTGATTTAAGTCATAGCATCGGAACTACTATGAAAATGACAAGAGAGATAGTGAAGACAGTGAGATCGCCAACTGACAGCATTGTTGAATCCCTCTACTGTGATGAGGGATAGAGTTAGCCAAATAAGTGACTGAACAACTAACTGACTGTGTCACTGTGACCTTTTGGGAAATGAATCATTGATTGAAAAGTGTATGGAACATGTTGGGATATTTGATAACTGTCATTGTAAACCGTTGACTGAGAATTTCGAGGACGGAATTTTTATAAGGAGGGGGGAGTTGTAACATCCCACCCCTGACAGGAAGGGTAAAGTAGTAAATTGGTATAGGATGAGATTAATAGGGATTTCTTAGTGTTGTCCAAGCATACTGGTCTAGTGAACAGCGAAATCTGTGCACATGAAATAACTGTACATGCATACATGATATTCCCGGTTTGCGTGCCTAAGACAATTTTCTTGGGATTAACGTGGTTAATGGGTTCGAAAAATTATTTGGAGTGCGCCATTGAGTGTTTTACATTTTTAGGGATTTATAGAAATTTTTGGAATTGTCCGAAAAAAAGTCCCGGACTGACAAAATCGCCGGTAAATGGCCTAAATGTGTTTTTGTTATGAAAAATGTGGTTTTCGTGTTTGAAAAATTATTGGGAGTGGACTGTTATATGTTTTACAATTTTGGACAATTTCGATAATTTTCAAAAAAATGATTCGGAGAAATTTCTGGAAATTTCCGGACCGGAAAAAAATCGCCAATTGGCGAACCGGTCGATTTTCGGTAGTGAAAATTTCTACCCAATGGCACTGTATTATTGGGTATATTATTTTGGGATTGAAATGAGGGCCATTGGAATTGAATGGGTCAAGTGTCATTAGGATTTCTTAATAAATCCTATTATATAGTTTTGTCTTTTATCTATTTTGTCTTATTCCTCAATTTGCCAAATGTCTTTAATGGAGTTATGGCTTTTGTCTTGTTCCTAGCTAATAAAGTCTGGCAATTCATTGTTAAAGGAGGGGGAAAAAATGAATTTGTTGCTTATCTCTTCTCACCATCCGAAACTCCATCTTCTCCTTCCTTCTCATCGATATTCTTCACTTGTTTCATTTAGCTGCTACTTTCTTGGTTCTTCCTTACATGCTTCTAAGTTTAAACCTTCTCCCTCTTTGCTATGATGATAACCATGCATGGGGTTGAGAAGTGAGGAAGTAGAGTGGTTGGAGAAATTAAGAGTTGGGTTGGAAGCTTGAATTGGTAAGTGTTTAGTTATGCTTTAATTATGCTTATGAATTTAATGCCATGGTAGTTAGAAACATTGAATGGGAGTTAGGGTGTATTTATTATGATTATGGATGCTTGAATTTAATGAAACTTATAGGTGGAAATGATGGGTATAAGGTTAGGTTGAAGTAAGAATTGATGAAGTAGCATGAATGAGTGGTTTTAGCTTGATTTTAATTGAATATGAATGATTATTCTTGCATAATATTGATGAGGTAAGTGCTGCCAATTTTTGGTGGGTATGTCTAGTGAAGGTAGGAATGATGTAGGAATTGATTTTGTGTTCAATTGAATGCTTATAGTAGTAGGAATTGAATTGGCATGTTAGGAAGTGAAGTTGAGAAGGAAAGCTGGAAAATTGGTTTTTGACCTACTGCACTGTTTTGAGCATAACTCATTGTGTGGTTATACAAATGAGGCAAGGTTTGTGCCCACTGAAACTTTGGGATGTTAGCTACATTTTTGTGTTAAATAGGTGTTGGCCAATTCTAATTTTAAGAGGGTGAAATTTGGCTTGGAAAGTTACTGCCATTGACTGGAATGAATAGTATCCAAATCATACCCTGGAGTTTTGTTAATTTTTCTAAATTAATTGAGAAGGATTTAGAGAAAATGGTCTAAATGAAAGTTGAATCCTGTATTGTTAGCTTTCCAATGCCACTGATTTTGCAATTTTTCGATATGTACGTTGGGAGTTATGAACTGTTAACTATTGACTGATTTTGTGCATTGAGTTAAACCTAGTTGAAATGACAGATTTGATGCACATTCTGATTAGTAGCAATTTTAAGAATTTTTGTGAATTGAATTGGCTTGAGTGGTCTACTGGAGAGTTGTGGGGGACACATTTATCTTGAAAATGGTATCTGGCATGTAATTGTTGGAGATCAGATGTGGGAGTTATGGATTTTCAAAATCTGAACCTGCATTAGGATGTTAATTCCTGATCAGGTCAGAAAATTGTATAACGTATTTGAAATTGTTAGAGGTTGAATTGGAATGTGGGTTCTTCATGAAACTTGAAGTTTGAGATTGTATCTTTTCAGGGATATAAGGTAGTGATTTTTTTGACTTGTGTACAGGGAGTTATGTTTGATAGAAATTTACTGCTCAGATTGAGTGATTTCAGGGACAGCATTATTGATTGAATTATTTGACCAAGTTAACAATGTAATTGTACTTTGAGTTGTTCATAAAAGTTATAGATAACATTGTGATCTTGATGAGCATATTTATTGTGTAATTTTTGACTGAACAGAATGAGAGTTACTAAATTTACCATTTACTGTTCTGTTTTAAGAGGTATGGACTAGGCAGCATCTTTGATTGGATTTTTGACACCCTTAGGGGTGGAATTGATTTTTATGGTCTTCTTGAAACTTGTAGAGTTTTTCATGATCTTCCCAACGAGATATAGTTTGCAATGTTCTGAATTGTGTGCAAGGAGTTATAGGTGTTTGACTTTCGGTTTGACCATAAGAAAAAGAGAAGGAAATAAGGATATATATATTAATTGTTTAATTTGAAATTTGGTTTCTTTTGTCAATTTCTTTTCCGTCCGACGTCCGATTGACCTGATTCTTGAGGCATCGGATTGGGTACACATTGAATTTCATTTTGTGAGAAATTGGAAATTTTTAGAAGGGAAATTGACGTGGCCCCGGGTAACAGAGCCTTTAATCACTGTTTTGTTTAATTGGGGACCTATAGAGATCCGATTTTTGCACCGCCGCTTAATAGGTTTCTAATTTTAGATAGATTTTCCTAATGAAAAAAAATAGAATAGGGCCGGGAATATCATGAACATGCATTGTGCACCTTCTAAGTGTTACATGTGCATTCTGAAATAGTTCTGACTGAACAATTGATAATATTTATATACTGTCACTATTATAGAGTCACACTTGGAGCGCCGCCCACCGACGCCATCGAGACTTCAGATTTTGGCTCGGAAGTACAGGTGAGTAACCTAGTTGGTTTCTCAAATTCCTGACTGTTTAAATGCTCAACGTGAATTTACTTGCCAAATGAGAAACTGTATGATTACTGAAAAATACATGATCGAATGATATGCTTCTACTGTATTGGACTGTGAAACTGCATGATTATCGAAATGTCTGAAATGTACGTGATCAAATGACATGTTTCTACTTGTCTTTGGATTGGATTATCAGATCGACCGAAGTTATCAGATATTATCGAGAATCACAATATCGGGCTTTTATAGCCATACATCAATTATGAACATCGCATTGCATGCATAAATGCATGATCGATAATGGACATGTGACCCAAGTGCTATTATCTTTGAAAAGAGCCTCGAGCTCGAACATCGTCATCGACCGCCTCAAGCCCGAGGGGAGAAATCACGATCGCCCCCATCGAACACCGATCGAGCACTTGGGCACAATCATCAATAACCGAAAGAGTCTCATATGCATTATATACATGGTGATTGAATTGCCAAATTGTGTGACGATTACTAAACCGCGTGATGCCACGATTTCATCAAATTGTGATGTGATATCGTGAACTGCTCGTGCTATTGTAAATTGTTATCGATACCGTAAACTATTCTGATCGCTGTAAATTGTTATATAATACTGTTAAATTTAATATTATTGTGTCGTGCTGTACGCAATTTGCGTAATGCATGATTTGAGTGAACCATCGATGATGGTTTCTCACCGAATTCGCAAAACTCACCCAAAATTTGCACCTATTTTCGTCTTCAAGAGTACCCGCTCGACGCGGAGTATGTCTCATCGTAGGCGAGGAAGAATAAGGGTCAGGATCAGTTCGTGTATGCATTAGTGTCTTATCAAATTGTGCTCCGCGATCACTGTATAACAATGCTTTGTATTTCTACTGAGCCCATTGTGGTTTTATTGTTTTACTCATTGACTGAATGTAAATTATTCTTGGATGACTGTAATAACTGAAACTAGTTTATTGTGAACATGGGTTTTGATTACTTACTGTTTTTGCCGCACTAACGTGGAATTAATGGTTTCAAAAAAAATGTATACTGAGTTTTAATCTACTGATGTAGTACGCCACCCTAGTGGGGTACGGACTCGGATATCACCAACGATATCGGGTCCGGGTCACTCGGGAGTGGGGTGTTACAAAATTAATCCAAATTCAACTTCATAAATGTCATAATTCATCATTTTAAACTTAGAAAACATTAATTCCACATAAAATCAAGCTATCTAAATCATGAATTTCCAAAATCCTTCAAAATCCTCAAATTCCAAAATGCACCTAAACCAATCCACTCAAATTCAATATCATATTTAACTTAATTACTCAAATTGAGCTTAGGAAACATCAATTCCCCACATATTCAAGCTATTTTAATCTCCAATTTTGAAAATCCCCAATTTTCAAAATTGGCCTAAACTAATTTACACAAATTCCATATCATAAATCACAATTTCTTCACAATTGATTTCATATTTCACCAATTCATACTAGTATTGATGATTCTACACCATTAATTCACAAAATCCCCAAATTTCAAATTAAGCCTAAACCCCCCAATTTACAATTTTTCAAATTAAACTTCACCTAAAGCATAAACATCAAAATTGACTTAGGATATCTTAAATTCATCATTAATCCAAGCTATCTAAAGCATCAATTTCAAAAATCCTCAATTTTCAATTTTGGGCATAATCCCCAATTCAAAATTTTCCAAAATTAAACACAATCATAGCCTAATCTCTTCAATTAATCATAGATAAACTAAATCCATAACCATTCCAAGCCATCTAACACCATAAACTCATAAAAAATTCAAAACTCAACTTTCTCTCACTTACCATTTTTTCACCATTTTCGTTATTTATGGAGTTCCAAGACAAGCTTCCTTCTTCTTCCATGTCTTCACCTTGAATCCAAGCAAAACTCAAGCTCAAAGACCTAAAAATTTCGAAATCTTACTTTCTCCTTCTTTTTTTCTCCATACGAAAACTTCTCTTCTCTTTCTTCTCCATTTCTTCTTCTCCCTTCTTCTTCTTTTCTCTTCATTTTCTTCTCATTTTTCAGACACCATCGTGTCTTTACTTTGCTTAAAACGACAGCTATAGGCTGTGTTTCATGCCAGGTCATTAAAATGGGAGGAAAAGACCATAATGCCCCTCATTTAAGCAATATTCCACCACTGCCCCTGCACAGGATTTTGGAAAACTGACTACTTGCGTCCTGTTTTCAAGCATCTAAACAAAATAATTTGGACAAACTTTCTTCTTTAAAATTGTTTCTCTAGATCATATGAATCCAACGCCACTGACCGCACTCAATTCGGATCAGAAACGAAGAAGTTATAGCCGAAATACTATCGGACCTGCGAAAAATCCGAGACTGAACATTACGAGAATTTAATTCCAGAAATTAACAATCTTAGAGATGAAATTAAATTTCGATCCCTTCACAAGAGTTGTAGCCCTATATCTTAATTTTATTTTCCCTTAAGAATCAACTCAATCGGAGTTGTACAGCTCCCGAAAATCACAAAATACTGAACTATGTTTAGAAAATCATCCAACTTATAACCTATAACCAAATCTCTTACTTTGGTTCAATCAATCTCTTTCCATTTAATCTCCTAAAAATCATAATTCTTCATAAAAATGGAATTAATTTCTTAGGAATCCAACGCTTCGAGAATCAAATCAATCGGATGTCGGACGAAGGAATTATAAGCAAGAGATTACGAAAGGGATCGGATAAAGAAACAAAGTAACGGAACGTCAAAACTGAACTTTTCCAAAATCATATCTCTCGATCCCGAACTTAGAATTTGACAAATTTAGTTTCAATAGAAAGATCAAAGGAAGCTATACAACTTCCCTGAAGAACTCAAAATCAAATTAGGTCTCGAAAAAGGTTGAAAACGCAATCAAAGATTTTGTCTAAAACAGTTTTTCCTAAACGACTTCCAATTTTTAATCGCTCATAACTCCTAGCCCCGATATCGAAAAATTGCAAACTTTATATCAATGGAAAGATAAAACATCATCTAAAACTTTCATGAAGACCACTTACTCCAATTCAAACTAAATCCATACGACGAGTGGCCTCGAAACCTAGAACACACAAATCTATACTTAATAGCATTTTAAAACAAAGCATATCTTCAGAAAATCATATCTCTCAATCCCGACATCGAAAAATAACAAACTTTATGTCCACAAAAAGCTCTCGACAGAGGCTACAATGCTCATGTTGATCACTTTCTCAAATTTTGCTTAAATCAAAAAGTCAACTTTTTTCTCAAAAAGTCAAATTTTTTCTCAAAAAGTCAAGCTTTAAGCGAATTTTGACTGATCATAACTCTCACTCTCAATATCGAAAAATATCAAACTTTATGGCTACAGAAAGCTCTTGACATAAACTGCAAATTTGTAGAAGATCATTTTCTCAAATTCTCCCAAAATCAAAAAGTCAACTCTCAAGTCAAACATTTTATCTCCAAAAGTCAAACTTTCTAAATTCTTCAAATTTTCACACTTTTTCTTTTTAATTCTTGCTATTTACCTTCATTTCAATCAACTCATCCACTTTCTTCTCATAATCCATATAAGTTCACTCAAATATCAAAGTCCTCAAAATTAAACAATTCTTTTCTCATAATTTTTTTTAATTTCATCAAATTTCCTTAAATTCATAATTTTCTCACCAATTTCTTTCTCACTTAAATTCATTTTAATATTTCTAATTTTCATGAAAAGTTCGGGGTCCAACATTTCTCCCCCTCTTAAAAGAATTCCGTCCTCGAAATTCATACGTAGCAAATCATCAAGTAACACATTCTCTTAGCTGATTTCTTTCCAAAAGATCATAGTCACTTTTTTTTATCTAATTTCCTCATCATACACATTCTTAACTTACTTCTTATATCAAGTACACCACATTCACTATTATATCATTTCACTATATCCACAATTCAATATGCCTTACATATATAGATATAAACTCAAGTTGTCTCATCTTTCAAGTATCTCTTAATTGCATCTTACATATGCACATTCGAAAATAATTCATCCAAATTTAATTTGTCAAATATTTCATGACATACCTTCATATCAGTTAATCCTATCCTTCAAATATTTCTTAATTCGACTCACACATGTATAACTAAAATCAATTCTTCCCATTTCATCATGAAATTCTCCTCTCAATTGCCCTTAACACTTTCTTCTAATCAATCATCACTCATCACCTTAATCAAACAATCCACTAGGTTTTTCATATCATGCATGATATACCATTTCCATCTTTATCACTCTCTCACTAATACAATCCTATTCATTAAAACTCTGAACAAACACTTCCGCCTAAGTATGATCATAATACTGGGCTCTGATACCATCTATATTGGGACCCGATCCGGGAACCGGATCTCAACCGGAAAGCGAAAACCGAAAACAAACAGAATTCGGAATCGAATGCGAATCGAATCAAATACAAAGCGAACGAATTAATCAACTTGAACAAACATTGACATCCATTGCAAACATGAAGCATAGGAAACTAATCGCGTTGGAAACCCTAAGACGTACCATTCTGGAATCCGGTATAAATTTTTTTTCTTTCTTCTCTTTTTCATTCCTTTTCTCTTTACTTAATCACTTTATTCCATTACATACAAAATCATCATATGCTTGGATACTCATACAAATCCCAAATCTCACTCAAATCAGAGCAAACTTCTTAGCATTAATACCAATCTCATAAATCCATCTTTCATACATCTGAATTTTATTTTTCTTCTTTTCCAATTTATTTTCTAACGAAAATTCAAAAGATAACTAATTTGCATTTATCATATCCCAAAAATTTCTGCAAGGAAAACACACTTTAATATCACAAAATCCAGAATCATCGGACTCTCCCGTCCTAATCCAAACACCAAAGAAACAAACGCAATCTTAGTTCTAAACATTTCAATCAAATTCCATATCAATTAACAATATATTTTTCCAAAATCATACACAATTTCATATACAATTTCCAAAATCATTTACAATCACAGAATTCAAAATCCGTACATCGACCTCTTTATTCTTTTACATCAACCTAATATATACAATTTCATACAAACTTCATAAATCATATACATACATGGCAATTCGCCATATTCAATCTTAATACCAAAATCTCAATTTGCACAAAAATACAAATGCGGCAAAATTGAACTTGATGCTCTTTCATCCGATTTCTTGCACGAAACCTGGAGATGGGGATGAAAAGGGGGTGAGCTCGGAAGCTCGTGGATAATATATTTATAAATTGAAACATAAGCGAAAATTATCTTTTCAAATTTTTCAAACATTTCCAATTCGAAAATTTATCTAAAAACCCATTTTCAAACTTTCCAAAACATTCATAAACAATTTCCGAAATTCATGATTGAAAATTCACTTTCTCATTTCTCAAATTGTCAAACTTTTTACCAATCATGCACAGCTTTAAACATGAATGCATCACATAGCACATAAACAAAATCAAAAACCACATAACATAACAAAATGGTTTGATGTTGGACCCCACACCCCACCCGTAGGTGTTTGCAGGTTATACTGCGGCGTGTGTTTGCGGGTTATACCGCGACATCCAACACAAATCACAATAACAAATTAAATGGTTTGGTTTGGTCCATAATAGGACGTATTGCACATTTTCGCATAGCGGTTATGTGCAGCCGTGAAGGGAGTCCGTGATCGAACTCCATTGCCTCTTGCGGGCAGCCGAGCGAAGGCTTAAAACAGGTAGAGATAGTACACTGACTCACAAGGGACCTGACCAAACCCACATAGTACATAAGCAAAACGGAAATTCAAATTGCCCGAAGACACTTTTCAAAAATCTTGATTTTTCACATTTTTCAAATCATATCATCATATTGTGTCATAAATGACACAAGCACGTATCCACATGAATTCACATAATGAATCTAATGCAATTCACATCATCACTTAAATCACATATTCATCAAATTCATCACAATATATGCACTAATTCTTTAAATCATTTAAATCATAAATCAAATAATTTGATAACCATGAATTTCATAAATCTTGCATTTTCTAAAACTCATTTTAACCCTTTGAAATCATAATATCAAACATTTACAACCTTTTTCAACCCCTTTTATCAACAATAATTTATCAAAATCAAAATTTTGCTTTCTTTAATTTTCAAAATCACATTCTTAGCTTACAATTCAATAAATAAATATACTACCCACCTCATATCCATGCTAACAACTTGCTTTCAGGCCTCAATTGCCCAAAGCCTTCTTCTTTCTTCCACATTAAAATTTCCTAAACCAAATTAATCCAAATTCAACTTCATAAATGTCATAATTCATCAATTTAAACTTAGAAAACACTAATTCCACATAAAATCAAGCTATCTAAATCATGAATTTCCAAAATCCTTCAAAATCCCCAAATTCCAAAATGCACCTAAACCAATCCACTCAAATTCAATATCATATTTAACTTAATTACTCAAATTGAGCTTAGGAAACATCAATTCCCACATATTCAAGTTATTTCAATCTTCAATTTTGAAAATCCCCAATTTTCAAAATTGGCCTAAACCAATTTACACAAATTCCATATCATAAATCACAATTTCTTCACAATTGATTTCATATTTCACCAATTCATACTAGTATTGATGATTCTACACCATTAATTCACAAAATCCCCAAATTTCAAATTAAGCCTAAACCCTCAATTTACAATTTTTCAAATTAAACTTCACCTAAAGCATAAACATCAAAATTGACTTAGGATATCTTAAATTCATCATTAATCCAAGCTATCTAAAGCATCAATTTCAAAAATCCCCAATTTTCAATTTTGGGCATAATCCCCAATTCAAAATTTTCCAAAATTAAACACAATCATAGCCTAATCTCTTCAATTAATCATAGATAAACTAAATCCATAACCATTCCAAGCAATCTAACACCATAAACTTATAAAAAAATTCAAAACTCAACTTTCTCTCACTTACCATTTTTCCACCATTTTCGTTATTTATGGAGTTCCAAGACAAGCTTCCTTCTTCTTCCATGTCTTCACCTTGAATCCAAGCAAAACTCAAGCTCAAAGACCTAAAAATTTTGAAATCTTACTTTCTCTTTCTTTTTCTCTCCATACGAAAACTTCTTCTCTTCTCTTTCTTCTCCATTTCTTCTTCTCCCTTCTTCTTCTTTTCTCTTCATTTTCTTCTCATTTTTCAGACACCATCGTGTCTTTACTTTGCTTAAAACGACAGCTATAGGCTGTGTTTCATGCCAGGTCATTAAAATGGGGGGAAAAGACCATAATGCCCCTCATTTAAGCAATATTCCACCACTGTCCTTGCACAGGATTTTGAAAAACTGACTACTTGCGTCCTATTTTCAAGCATCTAAACGAAATAATTTGGACAAACTTTTCTTGAAAATTGTTCCTCTAGATCATACGAATCCAACGCCACCGACCGCGCTCAATTCGGATCAGAAACGAAGAAGTTATAGCCGAAATACTATCGGACTTGCGAAAAATCCGACACTGAACATTATGCGAATTTAATTCCAGAAATTAACAATCTTAGAGATGAAATTAAATTTCGATCCCTTCACAAGAGTTGTATCCCTATATCTTAATTTTATTTGCCCTCAAGAATCAACTCAATCGGAGTTGTGCAGCTCCTGAAAATCGCAAAATACTGAACTATGTTCAGAAAATTATCCAACTTATAACCTATAACCAAATCTCTTACTTTGGTTCAATCAATCTCTTTCCATTTAATCTCCTAAAAATCATAATTCTTCATAAAAATGGAATTAATTTCTTAGGAATCCAACGCTTCGAGAATCAAATCAATCGGATGTCGGACGAAGGAATTATAAACAAGAGATTACGAAAGGGATCGGATAAAGAAACAAAGTAACGGAACGTCAAAACTGAACTTTTCCAAAATCATATCTCTCGATCCCGAACTTGGAATTTGACAAATTTAGTGTCAATAGAAAGATCAAAGGAAGCTCTACAACTTCCCTGAAGAACTCAAAATCAAATTAAGTCTCGAAAGAGGTTGAAAACTCAATCAAAGATTTTGTCCAAAACAGTTTTTCCTAAACGACTTCCAATTTTTAATCGCTCATAACTCCTAGCCCCGATATCGAAAAATTGCAAACTTTATATCAATGGAAAGATAAAAACATCATCTAAAACTTTCATGAAGGCCACTTACTCCAATTCAAACTAAATCCATATGACGAGTGGCCTCGAAACCTAGAACACACAAATCTATACCTAATAGCATTTTCAAAACAAAGCATATCTTCAGAAAATCATATCTCTCAATCCTGACATCGAAAAATAGCAAACTTTATGTCCACAAAAAGCTCTCGACAGAGGCTACAATGTTCATGTTGATCACTTTCTCGAATTTTGCCTAAATCAAAAAGTCAACTTTTTTCTCAAAAAGTCAAATTCAAGTGAATTTTGACTGATCATAACTCTCACTCCCTATATCGAAAAATATCAAACTTTATGGCTACAGAAAGCTCTTGACATAAACTACAAATTTCCAGAATATCATTTTCTCAAATTCTCCCAAAATCAAAAAGTCAACTCTCAAGTCAAACATTTTATTTCCAAAAGTCAAACTTTCTAAATTCTTCAAATTTTCACACTTTTTCTTTTTAATTCTTGCTATTTACCCTTATTTCAATCAACTCATCCACTTTCTTCTCATAATCCATATAAGTTCACTCAAATATCAAAGTCCTCAAAATTAAACAATTCTTTTCTCATATTTTTTTATTTCATCAAATTTCCTTAAATTCATAATTTTCTCACCAATTTCCTTCTCACTTAAATTCATTTTAATATTTCTAATTTTCATCAAAAGTTCGGGGTCCAACAATGAATGTGTGTTCTTTTTTGGAATTGTTATCTTGGTTTTTGCATGTTATTGTTTGGAATATTGTTAGACCGATTGATGGATAGATGTATGAATTACATAAGTATTTACTACATGTTGAATTAGTTTGTATAATTATGGATGATTTGAGGCATAATAAACCCCTAGGATAGTATATAGGTTGAAAATAGGTGATGCAGCTTTATGAGGCTTATCAATGAAAAATTTCATAAGCGTAGGAGTCATAAAGAGAAATCCCTTTCTCAATTCACAGGTGTAAACAATGCCACATACCACAGTGCTTGTTTAAAATTAAACTTTGAAATCAATTTGTAGGTGATTAATTCAAATATAAAGACATGAACTTTAATGTGATGAATTCAAACCTAGTATTAACATAAGAAATTCACGTATAATTGACATGACAATTCTTTGCATAATAAACCCCTAAGGTGATATATAGGCTGGAAACTCGTGATGTGGCTCCCATGAGGCTTATTAGTGAAAAATTCCATGAGTTTAGGAGTCATAGCAAGAAATCATTTTCTCGATTCATAGGTATAAATAATGTCACGTACCATAGTACTTGTTTAAAATCAAACTTTGGAAATCAACTTATGGGTGATTAATTCAAACATAAAGCCTTATATTGCCTCAAAAATTATTCTATGAAGTTATGAGGTTATTATGACTTAGAATGTGGTGATTGACCAATCATTAAGGTGGAATTGGTTGTGATTAAGTTTTCAAATTGTAAACTTATATGATGGGACATATTGGTTTCAATTAGGAAGGGAAATGGTCAGAGACCTGTAAAAACTTAGGAGATATTATGTGTTCTGTAAAAATGAAGGATACTAACTATGAAATCACTTTTTAAATGACAATTTTGCATAAATGAGTAATGTTGATAGATCTTGGATGTATAAACAACTAACACTCGATGGTTTTATTAATCCTGAGTTTGTTGAGAGAGTTAAAGCTTTTATTCAATATCCATGTTCTCAACCTGCATATATGGATGGCCCAAAGATCAGATGTCTATGTAAAAAGTGCAAACATATTTGTTTTCTTCCTATTGACAAAGTGAATCACTTTGTTCCAAATTATTTTGAGTGGATATGATATGGGGAGCCATTAATTTATAGCACTTCAAAGGTTAATGAAGTAAACTCGTCAATAAATATGGATGGTTTGAGGGGGGACTAGATTTAGCACAAATAGTGTGGGTGGAATTGAAAATCCTTATATATAATATTCAACATGACTAATCATAATTACTTCTTATAATTTGCCTACATAAATATGTATGAATGAGGCATATATGTTTTTGACAGTTATTATTCCAGGGTCTATAATCCAAAGTATAAATTTGATGTATTATTACAACTATTGGTATATGAACTGCATCATATTTGGAAATATGGTGTAGAGACATTTGATGTGTTTCTTAGACAAAATTTTTGTTAAAAGTTTTGATGTAGACTATTAGTGAATTATTGGCATATACTATGTTGTCTGGATGGAGCACAATAAGATAATTGTCTTGTCCTTACTGTAGCAATGATTCTGATGCATTTTATCTTCCTAACGGGGCCAAAACATGTTGGTCATCGTTACCAGAATCCAACTCTTTCGAAATCATGAAGCGTGAGCGTAAGCCTATAGGGTCATTTCCATTAACTCTTATTAGGCATCATCCCACAAGGGTGGCGTGCCCTATGACCATCAAACATTAAAAAAAAAACTTATCACTCCAACTCAACCATATAACGAGGAAGTCAATATGAACATACATAACCGAACTACTTTAATCTATCATTTCATTTCTAAAGTAACAGAGTTTGAAAAACTTTATTTACATATCAAAAGCCATACCATTGACTTATTACAAAATACAAATAACAAATTTGCGAAAGTTCCCTTAAGCTCTTAATCACTTTATCTCTTAACTATCACCTGAAGAGGGGACAGAAAGGGGTTGAGCTTGACAGCTTGTGGGTAACAATTTATAAAAGAAAAATAAGCAAAAACTATTGAGAACGTTCACTTGTCATCGAAAATTTCATATGGTTCTTAAACCACATCTTTCTTAGGCTTTCAGCCGAAATTCACAAGTTGCAAAACATGAATGCGTCAAACTTGTTAACATAACATAAGCGCATGAACACATCAAATGGTTTGGGTAAGTCCAAAAACATGACGCATTACACATTTTCAATATAATTGTCCTATGTAGTTATGAATTCTTGAGGGAGTCCTTGAGGGAACTCCACACCATTAGCGGGTAGGCGAGAGAAGCCTATACTTGGGTCAATGTACATGTGACGGTTCTTGAGGGACTACCACAAACTCACATAACACATAGATTTCAAAATCTTATAAGCTTAATGCCTAAAATGGCACATTCTCTTGAAAATTTGCTTTTCACATGCTTGTTATACCTTAAAAACCATTTTCAAAAGTATGGTTTCATAATCATGCATCATTTCAAAGAATCATTTTAAAAATAACTTTTCATAAATCATCACACAAATCATATAACAAACATATAGCAATAAATGCAACACTTATGATGCAATTGGAAACATTAAACTTTTTTGATTTAAAGAAACATTAGTGGTTTATTTACTCTATTATAAACATGTACCTACCTTGATTTCCTTGATTATGGACTTGCTCAAAAACCCTCTTCTCTTGTTCCTCTTGCCTCCTTTGATCCCTTTATACAATAACAAAATTTTCACTCAATAGGGTTTTCATTTGAAAATTTCTCAAAACACAATCACTAAACTTGGTTCTAGAATACTTAAACCCAAGCCTTTTCTAAACTCCATGAACTAAAATCCTTCCAAAAATTCAAAAGATTCAAAATGATCTTACCTTCATTCTTCACCAAATGAAGGGATCTTTAGCTTAAAGGGAAGTTCTTCTCTTCCTCTTCCTTTTTCCTTTCTTGAACAACTCCAAAATCTCTTTTGGAGACCAAGAAAAGTTAATCCCTAGCTTGCTTTCTCTTCTTTCTCTCCTTCTCTTTGGTTTTGTTATTTCACTTCTTTCTCTCCCATTTTCTTTTTTTCCCCTCTTAAGGAAGGAAACAACACTTCTTTCTTCCCATTTTACCCTTAATGATTGATAAAAGTCCACATTGCCCTTCCTTTAGTGCCTTATGTCTTTTATAATTAAGTGTCTTGTCAAAAGCACCCTTGAATATTCTGACATAACTCTTTCTTCTAGAAAAGTGTTCTTCCTTGTCTTAAGTTTTCAATGACACCAAAATCAATCCATTTGGTTCAAAAATCTGAAAGTTAGGGCCCAAACATTTCAGATTGTTGTTAGATTGAAACAGTACACTATATCCAACTTCCATCTAGAAATTGAAAGTCCTAGAGACTGAATTAGATTTCAACTTCTTCATACCATTTGTATGTCCATGTATCTAGTTTATCTAAAAAATAACCATCTCATTTGGAATCCTATGGATCCAAATATATTCAAAATACTGAAACATGTTTAATAAAATATCCAATTCCCATTCTTCCTATTCATACCCTTACTTTGATTCAATCTATCTTTTTCCAATCAATACCAAAAGCTATAAAAATATATGGAGGGATAGAAAATTGTGTTAAGAAACTATTGGTTTAAGAATAACTTTATTTAGAGGTCGGATAACAAAATTATGGCCTAAAGAATCAAACAAGATTTGGTCCACAATCATATTAAACTTGTCTCGGGACAAAGGGCATAACTTTCACTAGAGATGTTGGATTAAGATTCTCTTAAGATGATATCAAAAAAGACTTTGAGATATACAACTTTTAAGAAGACTTTGAGGTCATATTTTTTTATCTAGATGGTCAAAATGGACCAGATGATAGGATCAGATGAAACCAAAGGAAAAACAGACGAATGGGAAAAAGCAGATGAATGGGGAAAATTGACATAACTTTACCTACAAATATCGGATTAGGATGTTCTTTAGATGGTTAGAAAGATAACTTCAAGATATAGAACTTTTATGAGACATAAAAGACATATTCTATCTTATTAAGGGTCAAAAATGGAACAGAAGATAGGTATAGATGAAACCAAAGGAAAAAGTAGACGAATAGAAAAAGATAGACAAATGGGGAAAATTACTATAACTTTTCCTACATATATTGGATTAAGATGTTATTTATATGTTTCGAAATAAAACTTCAAGATCTACAACTTTCATGAAGGCCTTAAAGACAGATTCTATCTCCTAAAGGGTCAAAAATAGAATAGAAGATAGGTATAGACGAAATCAAAGGAAAAAATAGACGAATGGGGAAAATTGCTATAACTTTCCCTACAGATATCGGATTAGAATGTTCTTTAGATGAATCAAAAGTGGACTTCAAGATCTATGAATTTAATGAAGACCTCAAAAATAGATGCTATCTTCTAAAGGATAAAAAATGGAACAAAAAATAGGCCAGATGAAAAAGTAGAAAAGGCAAAACATAGAAGAAGCAAAAAGCAGAAGAAGCAAAACATAGAAGATATGACGTCATCATAGACCATGTGATGTCATCATAAAAGGAGAAAAACATAGAAGAAGCAAAATATAGAAGATATGACGTCATCACAGACCATATGACATCATCACAGAAGAAGCAAAACATAGAAGAAGCAAAAAGCAGAAGAAGCAAAACATAGAAGATATGACGTCATCACAGATCATATGACGTCATCACAGAAGAAGTAAAACATAGAAGAAGCGAAAAGACAGAAGATATATCTTCCCTTATAGGGACCATAACTTTTAACCTAAAAGTTCAAAAATTCCATACTATATATCGTTGGAAAGATAAAAGAAACATCTACAACTTTCTAGAAGACACATTAGCCTAAATCAGATTAGATTAATCCAGATTTTCTCTCAAATATAGAACACGAATTTTTTAATTCATGCAATGTATTGCACCCAATTCTCAACTTCATGACAAATTTTGAGATTCTTAAAGACAGAATTTAAATTCAATATCTCATAAGAAATGTATCTATATGTATCTAGTTTAATTCAAATCAAGAGTCATCTCATTTGGATAACTAGAGAAAAAGTTGTGGCTAAAAGATTGAAGCATACTCCATAACATTTTCCAGATCAACCATCCTTTTTGTTTCACAATCTTTCCTTAACACAAATCATACTAAGATCACCTTTTTCTACTTCATTTACTCCTCATTCTGGACTTCATTTCAAATCAATATCATCTATAAAGAAATTTATAATCCATGATTAATCATGAATACCAATAATAGAATATACACATATATACATATTCTTCATCAACTTACTACACAAATTCAACTTCATTTTTTTGCTTTCATTCTACTTCTAATTTTCTCCTTAATTCTTCCCATTTCGAAATCTCTTATCCACTAAAAGAACCAAGGTAAAATATGAATCTTTCCACATTTCTCATTTGCTACTTTACTCTTTTCTATCATTTCTTGGTTCAAGAATTTTCATTCATTTGTTCTTTACTCATGACTAATCACCAAAAATTCTTATTTCCAGTTCTAACTTCTAAGAAACATTCAAGGTCTAACAAAACATCTTAGTTTGACAACCATGGGAAATTTCTTCCTCCAAATCATCCATTTAGATGCAATAAACAAAATCTCATTAAGAATAAGATGGTACAAGCACCTCCTCCCCCTCACAAAGTTGGTGAAGAGATATTGCATGAGATTGATGAATTAGGGTTGTTGAAAGTTACAGAACTTGAAGCTGAAGAAGTTAATAGAAGCATTAGTAAAAATTTTGGATGGAGAAAACGAAGTATCTTTTGAGATTTGCCATATTGGAATAGTAATTTGATATTTAATAATTTAGATGTGATGTATATTGAAATTTTTTTGACAATTTGTTCAACACCATAATGAATATTGAAGGGAGGATAAAGGATAATGCAAAATCATAATGTGATTTGAAACTTTTTTTTAGAAGGAATAAGTTAGATAAAGATCTTTGTACTGGTAAATATCCAAAAACATGTTACACTTTAGACAAAAAACAAAAGGATATTTTGTGTTAATGGTTGAAAAATATAAAGTGTCCCAATGTTCATGCTTTGAACTTGATAAGGTGTGTGGACATGAAGAAGTACAAATTATTTGGAATGAAAAGTCATGTGTTTATGCAAAGGCTAATTCTAATTGCATTTTGGGAGTTGCTACTAAATAAGATTTGGCAAGCTATAGAATTAAGTTTGTTTTTCAAAAGATTAATATCATTTGAAATAAAGTTGGTTGAAATGGAGGGAAACTCCAATTATCTTGTTCAAATTAGAAGGGATTTTCCCTCCAAGCTTCTTTGACTTTATGAAGCATCTACTCGTACATTTAACACACGAGGCTAAACTTGCTATTCCAGTTCAATATTGATGGATGTATTTATTTGAGAGGTAATTATTGTTAATATTTACATAAAACTTATAGCATGTTTTAATCACAAAATTATAATAACCCTATTTATAATGTAGGTATTTGCACTACTTGAAGAAAAACGTAAAAAACAAGGCTAGAGTTGAAGGTTTGATATATAATTCTTATTTAGTGGAGGAAGCAAGAACATTTTGTTCACATTATTTTAAGCCACATGTGCACCAAGAGAAAGAAAAGTCTCTAAAATGACGATGGGAGATAAACAAGTGATGTTGATAGTAACTTATTCATTTTCACATATTTAGGATGAACATATGGACGTTCAACAAGAAGAATGTTAACAATAAAAGAAAGAGAGGCTACCTATGGTTACATTTTATTAAATTATCAAGAGGTTTAACCTTTCATGCATTAAGTTTAAGTTGATTTTGGAATAGATTATTTAAGTTTTTGAAGTTAATGTTGTTCACAACTAAAATACATAATAATGCTTTTAGATTATACGAGGAATGGTTACACGAGCAAATACTCGAAACAACATAAGATGATATCAATTAAGAAGTTTAAAGACACTTTTGTCGATGGTTCGAGAAGTATGTAAATTTTCATATCAAAATGTTTAGATGACATTATACTATTTAATATGATAAAAAAATTTTATATAGGCCTCAGAAAATCCAATAGGCAAAAAATTCATATGTGATCTTGCAAAAGGACCTTTGTGAACTATTAAATCATATCTGGTATATTTTATTCATGGATATAAATTTCATACAAGATGTCATGGTAATAGTATGGCAATAGTAAATAGTGAGGTTTGCATATAGGGAGAATCGATGGATTACTATAGTAAAATTTTTGAGATACTTGAAATTGGGTACCCTGCATTGCCAATAAAACAGAGTGTGATATTTAAGTGTGAATAATTTAATGCAACTCATAATATTGAAACAAAAGTGCATAATCGATATAATTTAGTTAAACTAACCAGTGAAGAAGATTTAGACAATTTAAACCTTTCGTGTTGGCAATGCAAGTGATCCAAGTGTATTATGTTCCTTTTCCTAGCTTACAACGAGATAAGTCAGATTGGTTAGCCATTTGTAAAGTCAAATCTAGAGGTGTTTTTGAATTAATTGAAAAAGGAGAAAAATAAGAGCATTGATGGTGAAGCATTTCAGAAAGATGTTTATGAAATAAATGCATATATAACATATGGTGAGAATGAACCTTTGAATGTTCCAAATAATGAATATGTTAAAATTTCATCTTGAGAGGACGAGGAGGGCGAGAGATCTAAAGAAGAGCGTGAGTTTGATTCTAATTCTTCAAAAAAAGAAGATAATGATGATTTTGGTTTACAATTAAGTGCAAATAGCGATTAATTTATATTTGTAATAGAATATTATATGAATAAATCTATTATAGCATCAACAATATATTGTTATATATTGAATTTATATTGTTCTATTAATGGAATATTTAAGAAATTGTTAATTTTAGGTTAAAAATATGTAACTAAAGAGAAAATAGGATATGATGCGGCCAAGATTAAGCTTACCATGATTTCAAGGAGTAAGTGCTACTCCAAGTGAAGCATCACATTCTACAGATGCTACAGAATCAGGTGTTGTACATCCAGTTGCTTCACATCCATACTACAAAATCAGGTGTTGTACATCTAATTACTGCACATCCATACGAGGCATCACCTTCTGTACTTGCTGCTATACCATTCAGCAGCCCAGTTACACCATCCATCATCCCTACACTATCCACGACTCTTATACTGACAGAGATATTAGGGGTAAACATTGTGGATAAAAGAGGTGGCCTCTAACCTAAAGCTAAGGGAATTGATGGAAGAACTTACATCACAATTATTAACAATTTGTAAGTAAAATTCTAGAAATTTTGTAATACATGATAACACGATAGGTTTACACTGAAGTTATAGGTTTTAATTTGAAAATGATCTAAAATAACTTATTTATTAGCTTGGTTCTGTCTGGAACGTGCTCAAGAAATATCTCATCCAAGTTTAAGGAGACAATAGACCTTGAGGGATATATATGGAAAAATGTCTCTCAAGTGACAAAGGTTTTTTTTATTAGGAGTTTGAGGTACACAAAACATATTTTTTAATCTTTTTTATTTTAGCTAATTTTAAAAATTAATTAGATAAATATTGTCGTTTATAAGTACTTAGATTATGTTTTTCTTTTTTTCAAAAATAATTTTTTTGGGATTCAAAATTTTATGTTATAATTTATAATGTATAGGAGAGGCGAGCTCGTACACGTTATAGAGACTTTTTTGCTTCGATACATAATAATTGTAGCACCCCTCACCGTAGGGTACACATCGGGACGCCCGAAGATCGCTCCAACACGTATCCCACGATAAAGGTGCACTACCAGAACATTTCCACTAATAATCCACATGGCATCGCAATAATTAAAACCATAATATCAGAAATCAGTAAATTTTAAAATCCAAAATGATCATGATACAGTCATCCAGCAGCAGAATAGACAAGTCTATCAGTCCCCTAAATAAAACCAAAAAGGAAACTGATACAAGCATCTATCCTAAGTCATCCTCAAAAGTCCAACCTAGCTGACCGACCTGTGTGCCATCGCTTCTCTTGCCAACACGCGCGGACGGTAGGAAAAGGCTATCTCCGGAGCTAGGGGTCTACACTATCGATCCTGAAAAATTAGATGCAATTTTGGTGAGTTTGCGAACTCAGTGAGAAACCATCATCGATGGTTTACTCAAATCATGCATTACGTAAATTCATGCAGACAAAGACGCACGAGAATATTCAATTTACAGATTATATAACAATTTTGATGAGTCTATAACGGTTATAAGATCAAATAGCAATTTACAATAATATATAACAGTTTATAGTATCATATCACAATTTCTGATAAATCATGAAACAGTTTATGATGAGCATGTAACAATTTGCAATCTCATGTCATCACATAATTCAAGAAGTTTGTAATTCAATCACCAAGTGTATACAATGCATATGAGACTCTTTTCCATTTATTCAGTGTTGTGCCCAAGTGCTCGGTCAAGATTCGATGGGGACGCGTTAGGATTTCTCCCTGCTCGAGGTCCGGCCAATCTGATGTTCGAGCTCGAGGCTCTTTTCAGTGATAATAGCACTTGGGTCACATATCCATTATCTGATCATGCATTTATGCATGCAATGCAGATGTTCAAGAATTGGTGTTCAAGAATCTACGATTATGTACGGCTATAAAAGCCCAGTATTGCATTTCTCAGTATCATACAGTAGTCCAGTCCAATACAGTAGTCCAATCTAATACAGTAAAAACATGCCATTCGATCATATATATTTCAGTAATCATGCAATTTCACATTGGCAAGTAATTCACATTGAGCATTTAGACAGTCAGGAATTTGAGAAACCAACTAGGTTACTCACCTGTAACTTCCGAGCTACTGCCTGGAAGTTCCAGCAATGTCCGTGGAATGACGATCCAACGGCGCCTCTATAACAGTAAAATACAGTCTCATTACTAGATGCTCAATAAAACGATTCAGTAATGCATATGTCTCAGTGGAATTGCGTACAATGCATGTTCACGATTTTCCCGACGTTAAAACCCAATTCGAACTCTCATGTCCCATTCTAACTCTTCCTCAATTGATCGACAATAATTGATCCAATCCTATAATTCAGTTCAATTTCCTCAATTCATACTCCCTATTGCAATTCCCTATCCTTTGGGTCAAAACCCTATTGAAAATCCCAATTAAAACTTCAATTGTCTCAATTCAATATTTAGGTCACACTATGAACCATAATTGACCTTAATCTCGATAAATCAATACCATTTAAATTAAATTCTAACTTTCATAGTTATCCTCAATTGTAGACCTCTTTCCCTAGGTCATAACGATTCAGGAATCGCCTCAATCGGAATTCTATACCATAAATTATGTCCAATAAACAAACACTCATCCATTCAGAAAAGCCCCTCCGCCGCGGCCAAGAAGCTCTCGCCGCGGCGTAAAAATGGTCGCTCGTCGCGGCGTGAAGACTGCTCGCTGCGGCGAATAATCCACTCTGGGCGCGCCGTGAGGCTAAGGAGGCTCTTGTGGCGTCAACAAATTTGACCTTCATGTAGTGGCGTCTCATGCGCTTCGTCAAGCGCGAGCACAATTACTGTCGCATGAGGCTGCGCCAGACGTCGCGACGTGCAGGTCGCGCCACCGTCTTCTCCGATCGTATTTCGTCCATTTCTCACTCTAAAACCTCCATTAACACTCTCAACTACCCAAATCAACCATAATAAATTCCATAAATGCTCAAACAACCATTAATAACAACATTAAAGCCATTAAAACTTACCAATCGAAGATCAATCCACAAATTTCTCAAAAATCACCGTAACCCTAAAATCTTTCAAACTCAACGATAACCCACTCCAAATCCTTCTCAACCTTCATCAATCACAATAAACCAGTTAGGTTAGCATAATGATAAGAAAACCATAAGGAAAGATCAAGGAATCCTCACCGGTGGGAGGAGTCGAAGATCGCCGTGGGAGGAGGAAGAGAAGAAATGTTTTTGCCTTAGGATAAATCCCCAAATTCAAACCTAGCTATTTATAGGCATAGGTCACTAAATCAGTCCAAATTTCAGTCTCAAAATTTCAATGGCTCAACATTTTAATTTCCTAACAGTAAAATTCTAATTTTTCCCATTGCCATTGGACAATCCTTTCAGTACTATACAGTCAATCAGTCGGTCACTCCAAAATTTCCGGTTCGGGCATTTTCTCCCGAATTTCCCGAAAATTTCCTATAAGCCGCTATCAGTAGCCAATCACTCTTAGACTATTCTAAATCCATTATTTGAACCCAATTACTCCTAATTTCTCAATCAATCAATCCAGTCAGTTCAGTCATTCTCCAGTTCACAATCCAATCAATTCTTACTCACAATTAAAATGTCGAAAAATCATGAATGCATGTACCTATGAATAAATGCCCACGCAATAAACTTGTTCCTCTATAATTAGAGGCCAGTAACATGCTCAATCAATGAATGCAATGAAACCTATCAGTCTGACCCAATATTACCATAATACCCTTGCTAACAGTAACGGGATGTTACAATAATGGCATACGACCATCGTATATATCTGAAGACATATGGAGTCGTTGGTAGTAGTATTGGGCATCACCCGAGACAATGTCTATTTCAGAGTGCAATTCTACAAATAGACATAGAGGAGCGGATGGAGAGAGTCTACTTCTACACATTAGAGGATCTATTGCCCATCAAGAGCATGCAGAAAAACTTGTAAGTATCAAAACTTTACATATATTCTGATTTTTGTACTTTGATGTATGAAATTTAAAATGAACATATATGTGTATTAAGGAGAATAATAATGTTATAAATTTCTGGTGTCATTAATGTTTGTGTTGTTGAATTAATTTTTTTTATCTAACAAAGGGTAAATATCATAAAATTAAGGAAATTCTACTGAAATTTTTGTAGACTGTAGTACATTTATAAAAATCTATTTTAATGCAGGCAAAGTCTATAGACATGAAGCTTACACTATGTAAGCTCTTTTTGCACACTCACACCAAGAAGCATAATAGTGCAATCTTCATCAACACCCATTGCAGACAACTTAATGTATGTTAAATATATCCTTTAATATTAATTCTTAAAAATTATCACTTATCAACATAAACAATTATAATGATAGGACCAAATACAAGAAAACATTGAACGACTGTCTCAAAACTCTGAAACAACTTAATGCATGTTAAATATATCCTTTAATATTAATTCTTAAAAATTATCACTTATCAACATAAACAATTATAATGATAGGACCAAATATAAGAAAACATTGAACGACTATCTCAAAACACATGTTAATGTAGGGGTGGTAGGGACCATCGTGGAAGGATTTTTAGCTTAGGTTCATTTGCGAACACATGTTATTTGCATTCCTCTACATCCACTATAGCTACTTCTAATAGGCAGTTCACATCAAAAGAGAGAGTCCTTCAGCTTGAAAACACAATAGAGAGGTTAATGGAGTGCATAACTCAGCTCTGTATTGAAGTGGATAAGTTGAAGGAGAGGGGCAAGACCTCATCGCAGGAATCAAAGCATCCACCTTCACCACATGCATAGCTTAGATTGATAAGTGAATTTATTTGATGCTTTGCTACTCTTAAGTTTTTGTATAAATTCTTAAATTTATAATTATTTTCAAGATACTTATTCATGTACATTATAATATTTTGATTGTATTACCATTCAGTGACGATAATCTTGACTTTATACTTATCAATCAATGTTATATTATTTATAGACATTAAATGTACAAAAATAATAATAACATTATTAACAGAAAACTTGGGATAGATGTGAGAAATGGAAAGTGAAATTTATCATAGTTAAATTTTCCATCGGTTTACAATAGTGCATCGCTAATTACCACTCGAATACATCATTCTATTAGTAATTATCGATAATTATCGAAGTATAACAATTTTTGTCGTTAAATCTAGCGATAAAAATTTGTAAATCTGTTGGTAAATTTTTCTGACAGAAAATATTATCCGTTGCTATATTTTTACTGACAAAATAACAAAATTTTGTTGCTAAACTTTACTCACGGCCATTTCTCCGACGACTTTTTTCGTTGGCAATTTTCATCGTTAAAACATATTTTTCTTGTAGTTTTTGATGTTAGGTCTTAAAACTTTTATTTTTTTACACCTTTATGATAGCTAATGAAGATATAATTTTTCAACTTTGGATCAAGTTTGGACCTCTCATCACTAGAAATATATACATCAATAAGACAATTAAAGGTTTTCAATCTAGAAAATTTTGCCTTGCTTCTTATCCTCACTTTCTCTACCGGTCTCTTATCCAATGACGTATGTGGTGATTTGTTGATGAGATAACATATCATAATCATTGCTTTCATTAAAAAAATTTAAAAATTGTTGTATTAAATAGCCTTTTCAATTGTAGATTTGTTCATCATCTCTAAATTGCTATTATATTATGATGTTTTTCAAATCTTGTAATGCCTCTTAATCCCAATGTAGCGCCTCCTTACCGTAGAGTATACACCGTGTAGCACCCTACTCCCGCCAGACCCGAACCCGATATCGATGGTGATATTCGAGCCCGTGCCCCGCGAGGGTAGTGTACTAGAACAATCACTGCAACTCAAAACTCAGAAAAATACTTCTCTTGATACAAAATCAATCACATGCGCGGAAATCAGTAATAATCAAGGCCCAATGAACAAAATCACTAATAAGAATAACTTGCAACACTACAATATACATAGACCATCACTACCCTAATGCAGACACGAACTGATCCCGACCTCTGACTCTGTCCCGCTTTCAATAATCATACTCCCGTTTGTCCAACGGGGTATTCTTCAATCCCTGAAAAATAGTTGCAATGTTGGGTGAGTTTGCGAACTCAATGAGAAACCATCATCGATGGTTCACCCAACTCATGCATATAAACACAATATATATATATGTATTGCAATAGTCATTTAACACATTGAACACTGTACCTCAATTTACATTTTGTCACTTGATTGCATTCATTCTCAATTTTCACAACATGACCCACAAAGACACAATCGAACACTATCGAGACAATTTCACGTTTCACTATAATCACAAATTCAATATATATCTTGAACACTCATCACATAATACACGAAGTCTCACTTTTCATATGTATTGCCAATTTTACGCATATAAGGCGACGCCTTTCATACTACTCTCAATTTATCACTCATACAACGATCGATGCATATATATGCAGATTCTCATTTTATGTCATTGTTGTGATCGAGCATTTTCACCGTCCCGATTCGGGCACTTTTCGATCGATCACATTATCGGCAAGTAGGAGAGCCCTCGGGTATGCACTCATCGCCCACTCTCATACGGGATAGGAGAGCCCTCTGGGTATGCACTATTCCCTTTTTACTAATCGTATTCTAGGCAAGTAGGAGAGCCCTCTGGGTATGCACTACCGCCGTTATGGCCTTAGGCCCTATCACTGATATCGAGCTCAAAGCTTTGATCACTAAGCTCCAGTCACAACTGTTATTTTACCGCTTATTATTTCACTAAGCATTCACTCACCTTTACACAGTCACTAGCACTTATCGACATATATCTATCACTTCACTCGCTTATCACAGTTGGAACGCTACTCATAATTTTATACACTCAATCACAGTCATAAATGTTCACATTTGCAAAATCAATCACATGTATCTCATTTCACTACACTTATCACATTCAGAACATCATTCACGGTCTCAAAGACATTTATCTCATCGCTATAATCACTCACACTTGCATAATCACTAGCACATATATTTATATATCACTTTACTCATCATCACAATCAGAGCACTTACTCATAATTATATACACTGATTCTCAATCACAGGTATTCACATTTATATATCACATTTAGTTCATTCACTTCACATGTATATCACTCACTTTTACATTTAATTCACACACATTCACAGCACATTTAATCACATAAAAGCTGAGGAACCAACTAGGTTACTCACCTGCACTTCCGAGCTACAGCCTGGAAGTCTCAGCCATATCCGTGGACTGTCGATCCAACGGTGCCTCTATAACAATACAAACGAATTCTCATCACTATATGCTCAATCAATTGAATTCACTGATGCACATGTCTCAATTTGAAATGATATGATGCATGATCATGATTTCCAGCTCTCAAAACTGATTTCAATATCTCTCACTTCACAATCACACTTCACTATTCACTAGGCCAATGACATCCATCAATTCCACAAATCTCTCGCTGAAACTCAAATTATACTCAATTCATCACAACGCAACTCTCAGGTCACTTTAGGAACTAGAACTGATTCACTTTCAATGATCGCTAACTCAATAATTAGAATTCAAGCTCTCAAATTATACCACACTTATAGACCTCTTTCTCTAGTTCATAACGAATCAAAGTTCATCTCAATTGGAGGTCTATACTAAAAGATATACCCTAAAAACCAATTCAATTCCATTACACTTTCATTCTTCACCGCGACCTCTCTACTTTCGTCGTCGGCAAGACAGGAAACGCTTCA
Source organism: Erythroxylum novogranatense (assembly GCA_029891385.1). NCBI lineage: Eukaryota > Viridiplantae > Streptophyta > Magnoliopsida > Malpighiales > Erythroxylaceae > Erythroxylum > Erythroxylum novogranatense. The sequence continues at coordinate 24,076,668 of CM057230.1, read as the reverse complement.
TGCGGCGTGAAGCTGTTCACGCCTTCGCCACGACGTCCTCTAGCCCTCATCGCAGCGTGGAATTTCGCTTGCTCGCCGCGACGTCTACGAACCACACGTCGCGGCGTCTAAAGCCTTCCGCTCGTCGCGACGTCAATTTCACATTTAATTTATTCGTCGCGACGTGCGACTGGTTCGTCTTCTCCGAATCGCTCTCCGCCATTAATGCTCTCTAAAACCTCCATTAAACAACTTAACTACCCAGATCCCTCACATTTATGCTCATTAATGCCACAATCACACTAAATATCAACATTAAACACATTAAAACTTACCAAATCGCTGAATCGGACGAAGCCCTAAAATCTCCTGAAACTCTTCTCAATCTCTAGCAACCCTCCACTGATTCACTTCCAACCCAGCAAAAGCATCATCCACTCTCAATCACAAGCAAAACCTCAGCTACAATGAAGAGAAATCAACGAAATCTCAAGGGGAAAGGAACGAAATCGCCAACGGTAGGAGGAAAGGGGAAAGAAGAGAAATGGGGTTTTCTCACTTTCACTTGCTCTAATATATATATATATAGGGTTTAATTTAAACCTATAAATCACAATCCTCAATTTCATTCAATCTCAGTCTCTAAATTTCACTGGCTCATCACAATAATTCTTGAACTCACAACTTTAATTTTTCCAAGCCATTATCCACTCACTTTCGGGACCGGAATCACAATTATTAGTCTCAACGCATTTTCTCGGTCCGAACACATAACTCGAAAAATTATGGAAGAATCCTCATAAATTCACAAAAATATAAAACACTCGATCTCATACTTAATTTTCAAATTCCAAATCTCTATAACTCAATTCTCACTCTAACTCAAATATACAACCCAATATTCTTAAATTCTCAATCACATCACAATTCCACAAATTTAACTATTCAATTCAATCAATAAATCATATCTCGTAATTCACAATTCAACTCATAATCACAATTAAATGCTGGAATAATCATGAATGCATGATACTAAGATGCATGTGCAATTAACTCAATTAATCTCATTTATTACTGATGCAAAACTCACTATACATGCAATTCAATCATGAATGCACTCATCGCTCAAACCATCCAATTACCGATATGCCCATCACACCGTAGAACGGATGTTACAATTCTCCTCGCTAATTAAAATTTAGTCCGAAATTTCTTATATACTGATTGATCAGAAAGGTGGGGGAGTCACTTCACTCATTAATTTTTTGCGCTACTCAGCAATTTCTGCCAATGAACTGAAAACTATACGATCAATTAACCACTCACTTTTTCCGTATTTCGACACTGTCTCACTATCTCATTAAAATTACTTATAATTCGTCACTTTCAATATTACTAACACGTATCTCGAATCCTAACAATATTTCCAAAACTTGTCTATGCAACAATTTGGATTCGAAACATCTTTTACCGAATTACCAATCCAAGCTCAATTCACATCACAGTCACATAGAGGTCACTTATCACAAATTCAGCTACTCCGATTTACACTCTCATTTTCATCTAAGTGCATCTATACCAAGTTGATACACTTGGAAACATTTCATTTATCGATTAATGATTATATCGCTTTAGTGTTAAAACACTAATCTCATAAGATTCCGATAACCTCAATCCACTCAAATCGTTTCCCTTTTCTAGGACTTCTCAATTCTATTTCGATTTCAATTACTCATTAACATAATACACTACACTTATAAAGCAATTTCTGAACTCGCAATTCAATCTAGGCTCCACATCAATCTCATTTCCCTATAAATTTCAAACACAGTAGTTTCACATTCATCTCCAACATTCAGGGCCGTTGGTCACTTTCACATATAATCATACAACTTTTCATTCATGCTGGACCATCAATTTCTCTTTCGATGCACTTTACGTCAATATATGGCTCTGATCACTCTATGCAATTTCTCTAACAGTCTCTTTCTTAATTACACTTTACATCTCACTATCCTCAACAATAGGAGTCAGTTTCAATTCTTCAATAAGGTCCACAAATTTCAACACCCCATATAGGTCTTTGCCAATCCTTTATCTACACAATTGATTTGGAATTTTGATAACTCATACCACTTTTCTTTTTACCCTTTACCAGATTGACAATTAACACTCAACAATAACACACTTATACGCTATTGAATTTCTGCTCATTCCATTTTATTGCATCACTGTCTTAACTTTGCGACTACTCAATCGTTTAATCTCTTTTACTATCATCAGTCATACCATTCACACATTTCCCTCAAACAGTTTGTCAAGGCTTAAGCCAGGAAATCTTTGACACTTTTCCGGATGATCCAAGACTTAGTTAGTTCTCAATAACTCCGGATCTCATATGCATATATTCTTGGGAAATTTAGCATTTTATCATCATCGGGTCTCCGATATGCCATACTCGAATACTAAATCATTCACTATTCATTCGATCTGATTAAGATTCACTCTTATGAATCTTGCATGATTTATAATTTCTCAACTATGCTAAATTATCTTCTTCACTTATAAATACATTTAATCGATCATCGCTACTCATAGTCACTTCCTAATTAAAATACAATAGAGACACTTTACTCTTCAATAGTACAATAAATTCCTTTCCCTTAGTTCTCCACATAACTCAATTTATTGCCATCATTACACACTAGTTTGTTAACACATTCTTCATATCTCTTTTGTACTTTCAGATCACAATTACATAAAATATACACGAACCTATATTCTTCTCATATTCACAATTAACATTTCTTTGATATTCAGTAATTCTCTTACACAATCAGAGTCATCTCATCAACATAATGTACTCATTTTTAGTAACATATTGTATCTCTTACACTTGAGTCTTCGCTAGGATGAGGACTCCAAAAATTAACTTTCACTTCATTTCAAAGTGTATTTCTTCAATGATCACTCTCAAATCAAATTATCGGATCAACTAAGCCTTATCATTCACTAACACTGTTCATCAAAACGTTGTCAGTCAATTATTTCCCATCTCTATCTATCAATCACTCTTAATACCTCAAAAAGATCAACTTTGATTACGCATAATTTTTTTTTTCTCAAGAAGAGCAGTTCATTCCATGACTTACAAGATTATAACATCCCTTGAAATGAGACTCTGTAGGGCATTTAAACAATTCCATTTACTTTAATATTTTGAACGCATCGCTATAATCATCACATCATATCTGAGTATACACTCACATCAATTGACTCATTAGTAGCCTATACTACTAAGAACATTTTAATCTCATTTTACTCTCGATAACCTTTCTCTTGTTGGTGCCAGTTCTCAATTGTTAATAGTCTTACTTCTTTCTCAATTGATCGCTACAAGCATTTTTGTGCCTTGCCTTAACTCATCTCGAGCTTGGGGCCACAGGGATAATAATCGGAGCTTATATAATAAGCCACCTAATTTCCTCCTAGAACATATTCACACATATTACTCACTTATGCCCAAATCATTTCACCCATAAGGGTGATCCCACTATCAAATGTACACTTCCAGTGACAATCAAATCTGAGCTCAACAACTTTCCTTTTTGCACCCGACCTCGCGCGAGAGGATCGAATACAATCTCTATTCATTTCCAATTGATCACTATAAACACTTTCATTCTATAAGAATTGAACTAGCAATTTTCCACTAACTCATTAATTTCTTCTCATGCCATCTCACAAATAAGACACTTACGCGTAATATTTTCACTTGTCACGGGGCTCCACGATCAGGTGTGTATTCACTTAGGCAAATCAACTGAACCCTAATCACTCTTTCACCTGCTATTATCAGTATTTTACACTTTAATCTTTTCATAATTGTCTCATACTCACGAACTTTTCACACTCAAATCAATATCATCACTGTATACAGTCATTCTTGATTTCTTGCTAAGATAATTGATTCTCAGTCATAAATCATGATTTATAACTCTCGTCACGGTAATCAATCCCAATTGCAACTTCTCTATATCATGGAACACTTTATTTTTCATCCACAATATACACTTGGACTCTTGTCATTTTCATCACATTTCTATTTTTCATTTTCCTCTCTTAATTCACAACTATCACTTTATCTCTATCTCATATTCAAAATTATACCCAATAAAACTCTCATATCACATTTCATAATATAACCACCGATACCAGTACACTTATCTTCATTTATCACATTAAATGGTATACCTCTTTTTGGATCCCCTGATGTACACAACTTCCTTCTATCGCATTCTCACACATTATCATTTTCCTCACTATATCTAATCGCTTAAACAACTGATACATGCTCATGCATGTGACTCATATGCTAGACTAGGGATCACTTGTCACCGCTATGACACGACTTAGATGCATGCACTTGACACATTTTTCAGAAAACCCATGTAAGATTGTACTTACGGGCTCGATATTAAATGTAGCACCTTACTCACGCCAGACCGAACCCGATATCGATGGTGATATCCGAGCACGTGCTTCATGAGGTAGCGCATTAGAACAATCATCGCAACTCAAAACTCGAAAAACACTTCTCTTGATACAAAATCAATCACATGCGCGAAATCGGTAATAATCAAGGCCCAATGAACAAAATCACTAATAAGAATAACTTGCAACACTACAATATACATAGACCATCACTACCCTAATGCTTGACGCTAATCGACCTCGACTCTCACTCGCTTTCAAGAATCATACTCCCGTTTGTCCAACGGGGTATTCTTCAATCCCTGAAAAATAGTTGCAATGTTGGGTAAGTTTGCGAACTCAATGAGAAACCATCATCGATGGTTCACCCAACTCATGCATATAAACACAATATATATATATGTATTGCAATAGTCATTTAACACATTCAGAACACTGTACCTCAATTTACATATTTTGTCACTTGATTGCATTCATTCTCAATTTTCACAACACAGCCACAGTACACAATCGGAACATTATCAGACAATTTCACGTTTCACTATAATCACAAATTCAATATATATCACTAAACACTCATCACATAATACACGAAGTCTCACTTTTCACATGTATTGCCAATTTTACGCATATAAGGCGTATCGCCTTTCATACTACTCTCAATTTATCACTCATACAACAGTCTGATGCATATGTACGCAGATTCTCATTTTATGTCATTGTTGGATGAGCATTTTCCTTTGTCCGATTCGGGCACTTTTCGACCGATCACATTATCGGCAAGTAGGAGAGCCCTCCGGGTATGCACTATCGCCCACTCTCATACGGATAGGAGAGCCCTCCGGTATGCACTATTCCCTTTTCACTAATCGCATTCTAGGCAAGTAGGAGAGCCCTCCGGTATGCACTACTGGTCGTTATGGCCTTAGCCCTATCATCGATATCGAGCTCAAAGCTCGATCACTAAGCTCCGATACTGTTGTTATTTTACCGCTTATTATTTCGCTAAGCATTCACTCACCTTTACGATCACTAGCACTTATCGACATATATCTATCACTTCACTCGCTTATCACAGCTTGGAATGCTACTCATAATTTTATACACTCAATCACAAATCACAAATGTTCACATTTGCACAATCAATCACATGTATCTCATTTCACTACACTTATCACATTCGAACATCATTCACAGTCTCAAAGACATTTATCTCATCGCTATAATCACTCACACTTGCACAATCACTAGCACATATATTTATATATCACTTTACTACTTTGTCACAATCAGAGCACTTACTCACAATTATATACACTGATTCTCATTCACAGGTATTCACATTTATATATCACATTTAATTCATTCACTTCACATATATATCACTCACTTTTACATTTAATTCACACACATTCACAGCATATTTAATCACATAAAAGCTGAGGAACCAACTAGGTTACTCACCGCACTTCCGAAAGCTACTGACCGAAGTCTCGACCATATCCGTGGACTGTCGATCCAACGGTGCCTCTATAACAATACAAATGAATTCTCATCACTATATGCTCAATCAATTGAATTCACTGATGCACATGTCTCAATTTGAAATGATATGATGCATGATCATGATTTCCACTCTCAAACCGATTTCAATATCTCTCACTTCACAATCACACTTCACACTATTCACTAGGCCAATGACATCCATCAATTCCACAAATCTCTCATTGAAACTCAAATTATACTCAATTCATCACAACGTAACTCTCGTGTCACTTTAGAACTAGAATCGATTCACTTTCAATGATCGCTAACTCAATAATTAGAATTCACGCTCAAATCTATACCACACTTATAGACCTCTTTCTCTAGTTCATAACGAATCAAAGTTCATCTCAATTGGAGGTCTATACTAAAAGATATACCCTAAAAACCAATTCAATTCCATTACACTTTCATTCTTCACCCTATACTAAAAGATATACCCTAAAAACCAATTCAATTCCATTACACTTTCATTCTTCACCGCGACCTCTCTACTTTCGTCGCGGCGTGCGAAGCATTCGCCGCGACGTGAAGCCTGTTTCACGCCTTCGCCGCGACGTCCTCTAGCCCTCGTCGCAACGTGGAATTTCGCCTGCTCGCTGCGACGTCTACGATCCACACGTCGCGACGTCTAAAGCCTTCCGCTCGTCGCGACGTCAATTTCACATTTAATTTATTCGTCGCGACGTGCGACTGATTCGTCTTCTCCTAATCGCTCTCCGCCATTAATGCTCTCTAAAACCTCCATTAAACAACTTAACTATCCAGATCCCTCACATTTATGCTCATTAATGCCACAATCACACTAAATATCAACATTAAACACATTAAAACTTACCAAATCGCTGAATCGGATGAAGCCCTAAAATCTCCCGAAACTCTTCTCAATCTCTAGCAACCTCCACTGATTCACTTCCAACCCAAAGAAAAGCATCATCCACTCTCAATCACAAGCAAACCTCTACAATGAAGAGAAATCAATGAAATCTCTCGAAATCACCAACGGTAGGAGGAAAGGGGAAAAGCAAGAAATGGGGTTTCTCACTTTCACTTGCTCTAATATATATATATAGGGTTTAATTTAAACCTATAAATCACAATCCTCAATTTCATTCAATCTCAGTCTCTAAATTTCACTGGCTCATCACAATAATTCTTGAACTCACAACTCTAATTTTTCCAAGCCATTATCCACTCACTTTCGGGACCGGAATCACAATTATCAGTCTCAACGCATTTTCTCGGTCTGAACACATAACTCAAAAAATTATGGAAGAATCCTCATAAATTCACAAAAATATAAAACACTCGATCTCATACTTAATTTTCAAATTCCAAATCTTTATAACTCAATTCTCACTCTAACTCAAATATACAACCCAATATTCTTAAATTCTCAATCACATCACAATTCCACAAATTTAACTATTCAATTCAATCAATAAATTATATCTCAGAATTCACAATTCAACTCATAATCACAATTAAATGCTGGAATAATCATGAATGCATGATACTAAGATGCATGTGCAATTAACTCAATTAATCTCATTTATCACTGATGCAAAACTCACTATACGTGCAATTCAATCATGAATGCACTCACTGCTCAAACCATCCAATTACCGATATGCCCATCACACCGGTAACGGGATGTTACACACCGGGACGCCCGTGAGTCGTACCAACGCATATCCCACAATAAGGGTGCATTACGTTGGATCAATACTAAAATCCACATGGCATCAATACACATAAAACTGCAATTACAAAATCATAATATTTTAAAACCATAATGCTTGCTCTAATTTCATAGTATCAAACAGAAATATAGACCAATTTATCAGTTCCCTACAGTCTAAATACAATACTCCCGAAAAGGAAACTGATACAAAAGTCTATACTATGTCATCCTCAAAATCAATCCCAGCTGACCGACCTGTGTGCCATCGCTTCTCTTACCACACGCTCACACGGCAGGAAAAGTCTCTCTCTGGAGCTAGGAATCTAGTCTATCAGTCCTGAAAAATAATTGCAATTTTGGGTGAGTTTGCGAACTCAATGAGAAACCATCATCGATGGTTCACTCAATTCATGCATTACGCGAATTGCGTACAGCACATCACAGTAACATTCAAAATTTTCATATATATATATATCATTTGCAATTTCTCATGCCATCACATCACTCAGTAATAATCACCAATCATATAACACAATTGTATGTTATGCTTATGTGACTCATTTCCAGTTTATTTCAGTGTTGTGACCAAGCGTTTGTTCAGTGACAGTGATCAGTAGACGCGTCTAGGGAGTATGAGAGCCCTCATGTAGGATGCACTAACTCCCCTCGAGCTCGAGGTCTGCTCGATGATGATATTCGAGCTCAAGGCTCTTTTCAGTATTAATGGCGACTTTGGTCACAACGTCCGTTATCTGTTCATGCATTTATGTATGAAATGCATATGCCCAATAATTCGCAGTCATATGGCTGTATAAGCCCATTTATTCCAATTTTCAGAATCATGTAACAGTCGCATGCACTCTTGTCAAAAGCAGGCAATTCAATCCTAATTGTTCACATAATCATGCAATTGACAATTTCAATCAGTCCACACAAAGTATTTAACTATCAGAAATTGAGGAACCAACTAGGTTACTCACAAATTTCTCCCGAAGCTAATGCCTGGAAGATCCAGCAACGTCTGGAGGTTGACGTTCCAGTGGCTCCTCTATAACAAATAACATATACACATATCATAATTTGAACAATCATAAGTGTTTAATAATGCACATGAATGAGATGAAATATGTATAATGCATATTCATGACTATCCCGGTTATCGATCCATCAATTTCATCACAAGACATTCAACTATCAAAACTCACTTAACTAGCCTCATTTTGTGGGATTTAAACCTCCATAAGCCATTTGAATCCAATTTCATAGTCTAATGTACCATCTCAGATTTTTCCTCAAACTCTAACTTTCGAGTCCACTGTTCATGTTTAATTAGAAGGCAAAACTTGCATACTTCGAGCCTACTTTCCCTCCGAAAAGTTTTCCTCTATCTTTTATCTTTCTATTAACACCAACATCACTCAATATGGTTCAGTAGTTTCAAGGATGTACCTCAAACATTTTTGGACTATTCCTCTCCAAAATGGTGTATTACATCCGACTTCCATCCAAAAATTGAACATCTTAGAGACCGTATCAAGATTCAGCTTCTTCATATAATTTGTAGCCCTATTACTCTATTTCATTACAAATCAAGAATCACCTCAATTGGAATCCTATAGACCAAGATATCATCAAAATACTAAAATACATTCAGTAAAATATCCAATTCATTCTCCTTCCACCGGTACCCTTACTTTGATTCAGTCAATCGTTTCCAATTTAATACCAAAGACCACAAATTTTTGTGGAGGGATAAAGAAATGTGTTAGGAATCCAATGCTTCAAAAATCAGGTCATTTGGAGGCCTAGAGAAAAAGTTATGACCAAAAGACTCCAATCAGTTCTTGCTTTCGTCTGAGTTTCTATCGTCTCATTTCCATCGTCTGCTTTTCCTTCGTCTCATTTCCTTCGTCTCATTTCCTTCGTCTGCTTTTCATTCGTCTCATTTCTTTCGTCTGCTTTTCCTTCGTCTCATTTCCTTCGTCTGCTTTTCCTTCGTCTCATTTTCATCGTCTGCTTTTCCTTCGTCTCATTTCCATCGTCTGCTTTTCCTTCAGAATATCTCCACTTATAACAATCATAACTTTTGACTCCGATATCCAAAATTTACAAACTTTATACCGTTGGAAAGATAAAAGAAAGCTCTACAAAATTTCAGAAGGCAACTTTACCAAAATCTATCTAAATCAGGTCCATATTTCCTCCCGAATTTGGAACACGAATTTCGCTCAACTCTCAACATCCTACACCCAGTTCTCAACTTCGTGACAACTTTTGAGATTCTTAGATACAGAACTGAAATTCGATGTCTTCATACGAATTGTAGTCATATATTCCTAGTTTACTCAGAATTAAGAATCATCTCGTTTGGACAACCACAGAAAATGTTATGGCTAAAATACTGAAGCATACTCAGTGAGAATTTTTCCAGACTTTCTAACTTTCAACACTTTACGTCACCAAACACCAAAAGTTTTCTCAAAGCTAATTTAACACCATAACTGAATTTATTTCTCCCCAACTACCCAATATTTAAGAACAAACACACAAAGTGCATTTTCTATGTAGATGACAGTAATCTATCAACTTTATTTCACAAATCCCTAACAGCAAGAGATTCTCTAACACTTACCTGCTGAAAACTCCAAATCTTCAAGCCCTAAACTCCACACGTTCTCATACTTCGCTGAGTGAAACGATCAGCTTCTGGTTTTTCCTTAGAGTAGATGACACAATTGGCAAAGTAAGGTTGGTGAAAGAAAGAAAGAAAGAACACAGAAGTCCCTTAGAAGAGATTTTGATGAAAAACTCTGTGTTTCAAAGAGAGAAGTTTTAGAAAGATGAGAATAAAGAAGAGACTTGGACAAGACTTAACCTGTCAACTCTCAAGGAATAGTGACCTACTTCTAGCTAGAGTACAAGGTCTAAGTGACACATGTCACTTTCTAAATGATTAAACTCTAACTTAGTTCTTTATCGGAACTAACTCCATTTAGTTCTCCTCTTTCCAATACCACATCATCTTTGCAACCCAACTATCTCCAAATCTTCATTTAATTATTTCTTGTTCCCTACTATAAATATATCTTCCTCAATACTCCATAACTTCACCAACATATACAAATACAATATTTCCACCAATATACAAAATATCAAGATTTCACTAACTCATAAAATTTTCAATGTAATAACATTCAAGATTCTCAAATCATTCCAATTATACCAGGAATTATTCATGAATGCATGTACAATTATTTTCATGTGCAAATAAATTCACTATTTATGTGTAAGTGTATGGCATATCATGCATGAACATGGAAGTGCATCACTAACTCTCATAAACCACTCACATTTACCATTCTACCCTTTTCACTAGCAATGGGATGTTACAACTCTCCCCTCCTTAAAGAAATTTCGTCCTCGAAATTCTTACTTGCCTGCTCGATTAGGTGGGGATAATGTCTCCTCATATGCTCCTCTGTTTCCCATGTTGCTTCTTCAGTCGAGTGGTTTCTCCAAAGGACTTTGACCAATGGGATAATCTTGTTCCTCAACTGCTTAATCCGTGATCCCACAATCTCGATTGGCTCCTCAACATAGCTCAAGTTACTAGCAACTTCAATCTCCTGAGTCGGTATCACATGTGTCGGATCCGATCGGTATCTTCGGAACATACTCACATGGAACACATTATGCAATTGAGACATCTCATTCGGTAAAGCCAACTTATAGGCCAAAGGTCCTATCCTTTCAATGATCTCATAAGGACCAATGTACCTAGGGCTCAACTTGCCTTTTTACCGAATCTCAAAACTCCCCTCCAGGGTGACACTTTAAAAAATACTCTATCTCCTACACTGTACTCCATATCACGTCGATGTTGATCCACATAACTCTTTTGCCTATCCTGAGCCGCTTTAATTCGGCTTCGGATCAACTTTACCTTATCCACTGTGTCCTGAATCAACTCTGGGCCTTCCATCATTCTCAAGCCCTCTTCATCCCAATACAATGGTGAACGGCATTTCCTACCGTACAGTGCCTCATACGGTGCCATTCTGATACTACTGTGGTAGTGGTTATTGTAGGCAAACTCTATCAATGCCATATACTAATCCCAAGCTCTTCTAAATTCCAATACACAAGCTCTAAGCATATCCTCAACAGTCTTGATTGTCCTCTCACTCTGTCCATCTGTCTGAGGATGAAATGTTGTACTGAAGTTCAACTTAGTTCCCATGGCAGTCTGCAAGCTCTTCCAAAATCTCGAAGTAAATCTGGGATCCCTGTCCGATACTATGGACGCTGCTACTCCATGCAGCCTCACCACCTCATTTACATACTTCTGGGCCAACTGATCAAGTGAGTTATTCTCTCTCACTGGTAAGAAATGGGCCGATTTAGTCAACCGGTCTACTATGACCCAAATAGCATCATCTTTGCCTCGGAGTCTTAGGCAAACCCATGATGAAATCCATAGTGATCCGTTACCATTTCCACTCTGAAATGGGCAACGAATTCAACTTCCCTACGGGAGCCTGGTGCTTCGCCTTCACTCGCTGGCACGTCATACATCTAGACACATAATCAGCTACTTGCTTCTTCATTCTAGGCCACCAAAAATGTTGCTTCAATGTGTTATACATCTTGGTAGTACCAGGATGCATAGCATAGGCGGCCATATGAGCTTCCTCAAGGATCTCCTTCCTCAAATTATCCACATTAGGTACACATAGCCTATGTCTCAACCACAAAGTCTCATCCCTCAACTCAAACTCGGACTTGGATTTGCTTTCACTTTCTCTAAAAGCTTTACCATATCAGAATCTTTGTTCTGCACTCTTCTGATTCTATCATGTAACATTGGCCTCAACTTCAAAGTAGCAACTAGAGCCTCATCTTGCTCCAGATTCAACTCTATATTTAGAGCTTTCAAATGAATCAGATTAGGTAACCTCAATAATTGAATCTGAGCTGTACTAATGTGAGATCTCCTACTCAAAGCATCGGCCACCACATTGGCCTTCCCTAGATGATACTCAATCGTGCAGTCATAATCCTTCAGCAGCTCAATCCATCTCCTCTGCCTCATATTCAACTCTCTCTGACTCAGCAAATACCTCAAACTCTTATGATCGGTAAAAATCTGGAACGTCTCCCCATACAAATAATGTCTCCAGATCTTCAAAGCAAATACAACTGCAACTAACTCCAAATCATGCACTGGATAATTTACCTCGTGAGACCTCAACTGTCTGGAGGCATAAGCTATCACTCTGCCATGCTACATCAAAACACGTCCCAGTCCCTGATGCGAAGCATCACTGTACACCACATAGCCTCCAGTCCCAGATGGAATGCCTAACACCGGTGCAGTAGTCAACCGATGTTTCAGCTCCTCAAAGCCCTTCTTGCACTCCTCAGTCCATCTGAACGGCACATTCTTCATCAAAAGCTTTATCAGAGGGGCTGAGATCAACGAGAATCCCTCGACAAACCTCCGGTAATATCCGGCCAATCCTAGGAAACTCCGAACCTCAGATACATTCCTAGGAACCTCCCAATGCATCACTACCTCGACCTTGCGAGGATCCACTTGAATACCCTCACCAGTCACAATGTGCCCCAGAAACACGACCTCATCAAGCCAGAATTCACATTTAGTGAATTTGGCAAACAACTGTCTCTCTCTCATGACCTGCAGAACAATCCTCAGATGTTCAGCGTGCTCCTGTCTACTCCTTGAATACACAAAATATCATCAATGAATACTATCACAAAACGATCCAGGTAGGGCCGAAAAACCTTATTCATCAAAGCCATAAAAGCTGCCGGAGCATTAGTCAACCCAAACGGCATCACTAAGAACTCGAAATGCCCATACCTGCTCCTAAAGGCACTCTTAGGCACGTCGGCCTCTGCAATCCTCAACTGATAATATCTCGATCTCAGATCTAACTTGGTGAACACCTGAGCTCCCTGCAATTGGTCAAACAGATCATCAATCCTAGGAAGTGGATACTTATTCTTCACTGTCACTCGATTCAACTGCCTATAGTCGATACATAACCTCAACGTCCCATCCTTCTTCTTCACAAACAGTACTGGAGCTCCCCATGGCGAAACATTGGGTCTGATAAACCCCTTGCCCAGAAGCTCCTTAAACTAAGCCTTAAGCTCCCTCAGTTCCACCGGTGCCATCCTGTTGGACCCCGAACTTTTGATGATAATTAGAAATATAACAATGAATTTATATGGATTATGAGAGGAAAGTGGATGAGTTGACTGAAATGAAGCTAAATAGCAAGAATTAGAAAGAAAAAGTGTGAAAATTTGAAGGATTTAGAAAGTTTGACTTTTTGGAGAGAGAATGTTTGACTTTGAGAGTTGACTTATGATTTAGGCAAAATTTGATAAAATGGTCTTCTGGAAACTTGTAGGTTATGTTAAGAGATTTTTGTGGACATAAAGTTTGTAATTTTTCGATATCGGGAGTGAAAGTTATGATCAGTCAAAGTTTATGTTTGATCGGGTTTGACTTTTATATTGGTTGGAACTTTGACGAGAAATTAACCTAGTTAGAGGTTAATTGAGCTTTGATGTTTTTCATGAAAATTGAAGGATTTGTTTTGATCTTTATTTCGATATAAAGTATGAAATTTTTCGATCTCGGAATATTAAGTATGATTTTTACAAGTTTGTATAGAGGATAGTATCTTTGATCGAAAATGGACTCTGTAGGAGTCGAATTGAGTTTTATGTCCTTCGTGAAAGATGTAGAGCTTTTTTAAGCTTTCTATAGAGACTAAGTTTGTCAAAATTGGAGTTGGGATTAAGAGTTATGAATTTGGAAGTTTTGATAATAAGTAGAAAATAAAAATAAAAAAATAAAAAATTGGATGTTGGCTCATGAGCGCCTCGCTAGGCGACGGCTCGCCTAGCGGGCGAGGCGCCAGATGCGCCTCGCTAGGCGACGGCTCGCCTGGCGAGGAGGGCCGCCTCGCCTCGCGAGGCAAGGCTCGCCCTCATGAGCAATGCGTCTCGCAAGGCGACGCCTCGCCTAGCGAGCCGCTTCGCCCTCGAGGGCAAGGCTCGCCTCATGAGTTATGCTCAGCGCCCTTCCAACGCCGTTTGCTTCTTAAATTTCTTGATTTCTTTGTTTTCAATCCGACCTTTGCTCACTATTTTGCCTATATCTTTTCCGTCCGACATCCAATTGAGTTGATTCTTTTTGCGTTGGATTCCTAAGACAATGAATTTCATTTTATAAGAAATTTTAGAACTTTTGAGATTAAATTAATGGTGATTAATTTAATCAAAGTGAGTCGGGAAATTTTCCGAGCATGATTCAGTGTTTTAGAAATTCGGGATCTGTAGAGATCCGATTGAAGCGATTCTTGAGGCGAAATAAAGATAAGACAAGGGGCTACAAATCATATGAAGACATGAAATGTCAATTTTGCCCTTAGGACTTTTAATTTTGAATTTAAGTTCGGATTGGGGTGTAATTTTGGATTGGGAACACTGTGAGTAATTTGAGTATAACTTTTGATCTGGGAATTGAAATGAGACGATTCTTGTTTTGAATTAAACTAGAGACATAAGGATACAATTGTTATGAAGACATTGAGTTTCAATTCTGGGATTAAGAATGTGAATTTTGGGACTGAAATAATCGTATATAAGAAATGTGTTAGAATATGGATTTTCCGCACTTTTTCAAGACATAACTTTTGATGTCGTGCTCGAATTGAGCGCGGTCAGTGGCGTTGGATTCGTATGAGTGAGAGGAACATTTCTCGAGAAGGAAGTTTTGACAAATTCCTTCAAATCGATAGTGCAAATCAAACCGTAAGTAAGCGTAACTTTAAGTTTTGAATGGAGGGCAATTTGGTCATTTGACCTTCATTTAGTGAAACACATATATGGATGTCGTTTTGGCTTATTAAAAGCCACGAAAGTGGCTGGAATTACAGAAGAGAGAAAGAGAAATAAGAAAGAAGAGAAAGAAGTAGAAGTTTCGGTGATGGAGGAAAAGATGAGAGAGAAAGATATTTTCGATTTTTTCTACTTGTTTCTTAAGGATTTTGGGTTGGTTCCAAGAGAGAGAAAGATAGAGGAGCATAAGAGCTTCCTTTTAAGCCAAAAAAATTCGAATTTGGATGAGAAAGAGGTAAGAGAAATTTTTCTACTTTGAGATTTTGATTAATTTTGGTTTAGAATTATGACATATAAGATGAGTTTGTGGATTGTGGAATTAATTTTGAAATATATGCTTTAGGCTGGGTTTAATTTTGGATGAAAAATTGATTAAGGTTTAGGCTTAATTTTATGATTGAGAATTTTGAGATATTTTGGTGTAGAATTATAGGAAATATGATGAATTGATGATATATGAAATCAATTTCAAGAATTTGTTTTTATGGTATTGAATTGGGATAAATTGGTTTAGGCCAATTTTAAGATTTGGGGATTTTGAAATTGAGGATTTAAATAGTTTGGAATTAATGTGAATTGATGAATTGTGAGATTAATTTGAAGAAATTATGTTTTATGAGATTTAATTTGGGTGTATTGGTTTAGGCCAATTTTGAAAATTGGGAATTTTCAAAATTGGAGATTGAAATAGCTTGGAGTTATGATAGTTATGTTTTCCTATGGTTGAGTTTGAGAATTATGCAAATTATGATGATGAATTTGGATGTTATTGGCTTAGGAATTTTAAATTGAAGAAAGAAGAAGGAATTTGGAGAATTGACTATTCGACAAGCTTCTAGCGTCATTTCGAGGTGGGTAGCATATTTATATTTTGATTTATAAGTTAAATATTACTTTTCAAAATTTGAGAAAATGAAAGAAAAGATTTTCGTATTTTGTTTATTTCGAATGATTTTGGAAAATTATTACAAGCGTAAATTCATTGCTTTAAATGATTTGATAAACCGATAGAAATTCGAAAAATGCATTTGTTGTGTATGCATTGAATGATTTGATTTCAAATTAGAATTGAATGATGAATTGATCAAATTGTATGCTTTATGTGAATGTGTGGAAAATTTAAGAAATTGAAAAGTGCCTTGAGCAATCCGACTCTTCGCTTTCGATTATGTGTTATGTGGGTTTGTAGGTCCTTGGTGAGTCATTGTCTCTATGTGTATAGCCTTCTCCAGCTGCCCGTTAAGGGCACGGACTCGATTTCGGACTCCTTCACGGCTATACTAGACCGCAATGCGGAAAGTGTAGTACGTTTCGTTCACGATCGCATGGGACCGCTTATGCGCGGATCATGCAAAGACGCTCTGCTTGGACCTAGCTGCACCATTACGATATGTTATGTGTTTTGATTTGTTTCTATGTTCGCATTCATGTTTATAAAGTGAGAAATGAAAATTGAAATTATGTTGCATTCATATTTATGAAGAATTCGAGAATTTTGAAAATGAGAAAATGAGATTTTTATGAGAAGTTTGGGAAAATTGGAAAGAGTTTGAGAGAAATATTCCAAAGTTAAAAGTTTGAAATATTAGCCCTTTTGGAAAAAAGTTTATAAAGAAATGTTTTTCGCTTATTTATCGCTTTATAAATGTGTTATCCACGAGCTTAGAGCTCACCCCCCTTTCATCCCCATCTCCGTGTTTCGACGGAGATCGGATGAAAGAATGTGAAGACATCGGTTTCGACATATGTGTCGCTTAGATTTTGTGTATTTTGGATTTTGAGTATGGATCATTTGTGGTTTAAGAAAGGTTTGAAAGAAAATGTATTTGTGTATAAAGTTAAGTATTGTGAATGATTGTGAAATTTGTATAGGAAATTATGGAGAATTTGAGAACATATTGTATGGTTGATTTGGGAATTTGTATAAATTTGAGATATATATTGATCTTGAATTATGAGATTGGTATATTGATTTGAGAAATATGGAAGTATTAGTTTTAGGTTTGTGTTTCACTGGTGTTAGGATTCGGACGGGAGAGTCCGATGGTTACGATATTACGATTAGGGATTATAGAAGTGTATTTTGCCTTTGCAGGAAATTTTGTTAGGATAAAGGCGGTAGTTATCTTGCCGAAATTTTAGTAAAAAATTTGGATAAAAGTGAGATTTTGGATGTGTATAAGTGTATATAAGAGTTTGAGAAATTTGAGATTGGTATGGATTTTATATCAGATTATGTACGACTGTATGGATTTAAGATGATTGGTATATGATTGAGTAACGAGAAAAGAAATGAGAATAAGAAAAGAAAAAAATTCATAACGGATTTTGGAACGTCTTAGATTCCCACGCGATTATGTTCATTCGATAAGTTTTCTTTGATTATTGTTTCCGGATGTCGGATGTGTCTGCTTTGATTTCGTTTCGCTTTGCAATCTGTTTGTTTGATTCGATTAGTATTTGCTTCCGCTTGCATTTGCTTCCGCTTCGCTACTTTCGGATTTGTTCGCTTCCGCATTTTGTTTTCGATTCGACATTTCATTTTCCGATTCGCTTTTGCGATGTGCTTTGTTTTCTGATTCGAAATTTCGATCCGAAATTTCCGCTTCCCTTCGTTTCCGTTTGCTTCGGTTTCCGTTCTGCTTATGTAGTTGGGTCTCGGTCCCAACATTTATGGTATCAAAGCCCAGTAATATGATCTTACTTGGGCGTATGAGTATGAATAAGGAATTGATACGAGTTTGTAAAGATAAAAGTGAATTTGTGAGAGTGTGCTAGGTGGTCATTTGATTTTGATGAAAGAAATATGATGGTCTTTAGGAATTTGAAATTGATGTGCATGACTATTTGACGAATTCAAATGATTGGTTTGATTTGAGTGTTAAGAATATGTTTGATTTTCGGAATGTGTTGAGGAAATTAAGATTAGAACTTGAGAAATTGTGATGAATTGATATAGATGAAAGAATGATGACATAATGATGATTAAACCATATTAGGGTTCCTTAAGAAATGAACCATTAATTTGTGCCCATATATGAAGAAATAATGAGTTATAGATATAGTGTTTTGATATGATATGAGTGATATATGATTTAAGGAAGTGAAAATTTTGAAGAGATTGAGAATATGTATGAAGAGTAAAAAGTGATGAAAAAGAAATTGATTATGAGTGTGGAAAGAAATTAGTAAGAAAGTGCTTGATGATCATTGTTTAGAAAGAAATTTATGCAAGAATGAGTTACTTGGAGTTTATAAGAGTGAATTTCGAGGACTAAATTCTTTTAGAGGGGAGAAATGTTGACCCCGAACTTTTGATGATAATTAGAAATATAACAATGAATTTATATGGATTATGAGAGGAAAGTGGATGAGTTGACTGAAATGAAGCTAAATAGCAAGAATTAGAAAGAAAAGTGTGAAAATTTGAAGGATTTAGAAAGTTTGACTTTTCGAGAGAGAATGTTTGACTTTGAGAGTTGACTTATGATTTAGGCAAAATTTGATAAAATGGTCTTCTGAAACTTGTAGGTTATGTTAAGAGATTTTGTGGACATAAAGTTTGTAATTTTTCGATATCGGGAGTGAAAGTTATGATCGGTCAAAGTTTATGTTTGATCGGGTTTGACTTTTATATTGGTTGAACTTTGACTGAGAAATTAACCTAGTTAGAGGTTAATTGAGCTTTGATGTTTTCATGAAAATTGAAGGATTTGTTTTGATCTTTATTTCGATATAAAGTATGAAATTTTCGATCTCGAAATATTAAGTATGATTTTTACAAGTTTGTATAGAGGATAGTATCTTTGATCGAAAATGGACTCCGTAGGAGTCGAATTGAGTTTTATGTCCTTCGTGAAAGATGTAGAGCTTTCTTTAAGCTTTCTATAGAGACTAAGTTTGTCAAAATTGGAGTTCGAATTAAGAGTTATGAATTTGGAAGTTTTTGATAATAAGTGAAAAATAAAAATAAAAAATTGGATGTTGGCTCATGCGCCTCGCTAGGCGACGGCGGGCGCCTAGCGAGGCGGGCGCCTCGATGCGCCTCGCTAGGCGACGGCTCGCCCTGGCGAGAAGGGCTCTCGCCCTCGCGAGGCAAGGCTCTCCCTCATGAGTTAGGCGTCAGCGCCTTCCGACGCTGCTTTGCTTCTTAAATTTCTTGATTTCTTTGTTTTCAATCCGACCTTTGCTCACTATTTTGCCTATATCTTTCCGTCCGACATCCGATTGAGTTGATTCTTTTGCGTTGGATTCCTAAGACAATAAATTTCATTTTATAAGAAATTTAGAACTTTTGAGATTAAATTAATGGTGATTAATTTAATCAAAGTGAGTCGGAAATTTTCCGAGCATGATTCAGTGTTTTGTGAAATTTGGGATCTGTAGAGATCCGATTGAAGCGATTCTTAAGGAAAAATAAAGATAAGACAAGGGGCTACAAATCATATGAAGAAATGAAATGTCAATTTTGCCCTTAGGACTTTTAATTTTGAATTTAAGTTCGGATTGGGGTGTAATTTTGGATTGGGAACACTGTGAGTAATTTGAGTATAACTTTTGATCTGGGAATTGAAATGAGACGATTCTTGTTTTGAATTAAACTAGAGACATAAGGATACAATTGTTATGAAGACATTGAGTTTCAATTCTGGGATTAAGAATGTGAAGTTTGGGACTGAAATAATCGTACATAAGAAATGTGTTAGAATATGGATTTTCCCTTTGTTTCAAGACATAACTTTTGATGTCGTGCTCGGAATTGAGCGCGGTCAGTGGCGCTGGATTCGTATGAGTGAGAGGAACATTTCTCGAGAAGGAAGTTTTGACAAATTCCTTCAAATAGATAGTGCGAATCAAACCGCAAGTAAGTTTAACTTTAAGTTTTGAATGGAGGGCAATTTGGTCATTTGACCTTCATTTAGTGAAACACATATATGGATGTCGTTTTGGCTTATTAAAAGCCACGAAAGTGGCTGGAATTACAGAAGAGAGAAAGAGAAATAAGAAAGAAGAGAAAGAAGTAGAAGTTTCGGTGATGGAGGAAAAGATGAGAGAGAAAGATATTTTCGATTTGTTCTACTTGTTTCTTAAGGATTTTGGGTTGGTTCCAAGAGAGAGAAAGATAGAGGAGCATAAGAGCTTCCTTTTAAGCCAAAAAAATTCAAATTTGGATGAGAAAGAGGTAAGAGAAATTTTCTACTTTGAGATTTTGATTAATTTTGGTTTAGAATTATGACATATAAGATGAGTTTGTGGATTGTGGAATTAATTTTGAAATATATGCTTTAGGCTGGGTTTAATTTTGGATGAAAAATTGATTAAGGTTTAGGCTTAATTTTATGATTGAGAATTTTGAGATATTTTGGTGTAGAATTATAGAAATATGATGAATTGATGATATATGAAATCAATTTCAAGAATTTGTATTTTATGGTATTGAATTGGGATAAATTGGTTTAGGCCAATTTTAAGATTTGGGGATTTTGAAATCGAGGATTTAAATAGTTTGGAATTAATGTGAATTGATGAATTGTGAGATTAATTTTGAAGAAATTATGTTTTATGAGATTTAATTTGGGTGTATTGGTTTAGGCCAATTTTGAAAATTGGGAATTTTCAAAATTGGAGATTGAAATAGCTTGGAGTTATGATAGTTATGTTTTTCCTATGGTTGAGTTTGAGAATTATGCAAATTATGATGATGAATTTGGATGTTATTGGCTTAGGAATTTTAAATTGAAGAAAGAAGAAGGAATTTGGAGAATTGACTATTCGACAAGCTTTAGCGTCATTTCGAGGTGGGTAGCATATTTATATTTTGATTTATAAGTTAAATATTACTTTTCAAAATTTGAGAAAATGAAAGAAAAGATTTTCGTACTTTGTTTATTTCGAATGATTTTGGAAAATTATTACAAGCGTAAATTCATTGCTTTAAATGATTTGATAAACCGATAGAAATTCGAAAATGCATTTGTTGTGTATGCATTGAATGATTTGATTTCGAAATTAGAATTGAATGATGAATTGATCAAATTGTATGCTTTATGTGAATGTGTGGAAAATTTAAGAAATTGAAAAGTGCCTTGAGCAATCCGACTCTTCGTTTTCGATTATGTGTTATGTGGGTTTGGTAGGTCCTTGGTGAGTCATTATTGTCTCTATGTGTATAGCCTTCTCCAGCTGCTCGCTAAGGGCACGGAGTTCGATTTCGGACTCCTTCACGGCTATAACTGGACCGCAATGCGGAAAGTGTAGTACGTTCGTTTCACGATCGCACAGGACCGCATGCGGGGCATGCAAAGACGCTCTGCTTGGACCTAGCTGCACCATTCGATATGTTATGTGTTTTGATTTGTTTCTATGTTCTGCATTCATGTTTATAAAGTGAGAAATGAAAATTGAAATTATGTTGCATTCATATTTATGAAGAATTCGAGAATTTTGAAAAATGAGAAAAATGAGATTTTTATGAGAAGTTTGGGAAAATTGGAAAGAGTTTGAGAGAAATATTCCAAAGTTAAAAAGTTTGAAATATTAGCCCTTTTGGCAAAAAGTTTATAAAGAAATGTTTTCTGCTTATTTATCAGTTTATAAATGTGTTATCCACGAGCTTCCGAGCTCACCCCCCCCTTTCATCCCCATCTCCAGGTTTCGAGCAGGAGATCGGATGAAAGAATGTGAAGACATCAGTTTCGACATATGTGTCAGTTAGATTTTGTGTATTTTGGATTTTGAGTATGGATCTGTTTGTGGTTTAAGAAAGGTTTGAAAGAAAATGTATTTGTGTATAAAGTTAAGTATTGTGAATGATTGTGAAATTTGTATAGGAAATTATGGAGAATTTGAGAACATATTGTATGGTTGATTTGGGAATTTGTATAAATTTGAGATATATATTGATCTTGAATTATGAGATTGGTATATTGATTTGAGAAATATGGAAGTATTAGTTTTAGGTTTGTGTTTCACTTTGGTGTTAGGATTCGGACGGAGAGTCCGATGGTTCGATATTACGATTAGGGATTATAGAAGTGTATTTTGCCTTTGCAGGAAATTTTGGGTTAGGATAAAAGGCAAGTTATATCGCCAAAATTTTCGTAAAAAATTTGGATAAAAGTGAGATTTTGGATGTGTATAAGTGTATATAAGAGTTTGAGAAATTTGAGATTGGTATGGATTTTATATCGATTATGTACATCGTATGGATTTAAGATGATTGGTATATGATTGAGTAACGAGAAAAGAAATGAGAATAAGAAAAAAAAAAATTCATAACGGATTTTAGAACGCCTTAGATTCCCAACGCGATTATGTTCATTCGATAAGTTTTCTTTGATTATTGTTTAGGATGTCGGATGTGTCTCGCTTTGATTTCGTTTTCGCTTTGCAACTGTTTGTTTGATTCGATTAGTATTTGCTTCGCTTGCATTTGCTTCCGCTTCGCTACTTTCGGATTTGTTCGCTCGCATTTTGTTTTCGATTCGACATTTCGTTTTCCGTTACTGCTTATGCGATGTGCTTTGTTTTCGATTCAAATTTCGATCCGAAATTTCCGCTTCCTTCGCTTCCGCTTGCTTGGTTTCCGTTTCGCTTATGTAGTTGGGTCTCGGTCCCAACATTTATGGTATCAAAGCCCGAGAATATGATCTTACTTGGTATGAGTATGAATAAGGAATTGATACGAGTTTGTAAAGATAAAAGTGAATTTGTGAGAGTGTGCTAGGTGGTCATTTGATTTTGATGAAAGAAATATGATGGTCTTTAGGAATTTGAAATTGATGTGCATGACTATTTGTTAATTCAAATGATTGGTTTGATTTGAGTGTTAAGAATATGTTTGATTTTGGAATGTGTTGAGGAAATTAAGATTAGAACTTTCGAGAAATTGTGATGAATTGATATAGATGAAAGAATGATGACATAATGATGATTAAACCATATTAGGGTTCCTTAAGAAATGGACCATTAATTTGTGCCCATATATGAAGAAATAATGAGTTATAGATATAGTGTTTTGATATGATATGAGTGATATATGATTTAAGGAAGTGAAAATTTCAAGAGATTGAGAATATGTATGAAGAGTAAAAAGTGATGAAAAGAAATTGATTATGAGTTGTGGAAAGAAATTAGTAAGAAAGTGCTTGATGATCATTGTTTAGAAAGAAATTTATGCAAGAATGAGTTACTTGGAGTTTAAGTAAGAGTGAATTTCGAGGACGAAATTCTTTTAAGAGGGGGAGAAATGTTGGACCCCGAACTTTTGATGATAATTAGAAATATAACAATGAATTTATATGGATTATGAGAGGAAAGTGGATGAGTTGACTGAAATGAAGCTAAATAGCAAGAATTAGAAAGAAAAAGTGTGAAAATTTGAAGGATTTAGAAAGTTTGACTTTTTGGAGAGAGAATGTTTGACTTTGAGAGTTGACTTATGATTTAGGCAAAATTTGATAAAATGGTCTTCTGGAAACTTGTAGGTTATGTTAAGAGATTTTTGTGGACATAAAGTTTGTAATTTTTCGATATCGGGAGTGAAAGTTATGATCACCAAAGTTTATGTTTGATCGGGTTTGACTTTTATATTGGTTGAACTTTGACTGAGAAATTAACCTAGTTAGAGGTTAATTGAGCTTTGATGTTTTCATGAAAATTGAAGGATTTGTTTTGATCTTTATTTCGATATAAAGTATGAAATTTTCGATCTCGAAATATTAAGTATGATTTTACAAGTTTGTATAGAGGATAGTATCTTTGACGGAAAATGGACTCCGTAGGAGTCGAATTGAGTTTTATGTCCTTCGTGAAAGATGTAGAGCTTTCTTTAAGCTTTCTATAGAGACTAAGTTTGTCAAAATTGGAGTTCGGATTAAGAGTTATGAATTTGGAAGTTTTGATAATAAGTGAAAAATAAAATAAAAAATTGGATGTTGGCTCATGCGCCTCGCTAGGGCGACGGCTCGCCCTAGATGGGCGGGCGCCCAGATGCGCCTCGCTAGGCGACGGCTCGCCTGGCGAGAAGGGCCCGCTCTCGCCTCGCGAGGGCAAGGCTCGCCTCGCGAGTTATGCTCAGCGCCTTCCACGCCTGTTTGCTTCTTAAATTTCTTGATTTCTTTGTTTTCAATCCGACCTTTGCTCACTATTTTGCCTATATCTTTCCGTCCGACATCCGATTGAGTTGATTCTTTTGCGTTGGATTCCTAAGACAATAAATTTCATTTTATAAGAAATTTAG
Source organism: Erythroxylum novogranatense (assembly GCA_029891385.1). NCBI lineage: Eukaryota > Viridiplantae > Streptophyta > Magnoliopsida > Malpighiales > Erythroxylaceae > Erythroxylum > Erythroxylum novogranatense. Next base: position 24,051,787 of record CM057230.1, on the reverse strand, counting down.
AACTTTTGAGATTAAATTAATGGTGATTAATTTAATCAAAGTGAGTCGGGAAATTTTCCGAGCATGATTCAGTGTTTTGTAAAATTTGGGATCTGTAGAGATCCGATTGAAGCGATTCTTGAGGCAAAATAAAGATAAGACAAGGGCTACAAATCATATGAAGACATGAAATGTCAATTTTGCCCTTAGGACTTTTAATTTTGAATTTAAGTTCGGATTGGGGTGTAATTTTGGATTGGGAACACTGTGAGTAATTTGAGTATAACTTTTGATCTGGGAATTGAAATGAGACGATTCTTGTTTTGAATTAAACTAGAGACATAAGGATACAATTGTTATGAAGACATTGAGTTTCAATTCTGGGATTAAGAATGTGAAGTTTGGGACTGAAATAATCGTACATAAGAAATGTGTTAGAATATGGATTTTCCCTGCCTTTATTCAAGACATAACTTTTGATGTCGTGCTCGGAATTGAGCGCGGTCAGTGGCGTTGGATTCGTATGAGTGAGAGGAACATTTCGAGAAGGAAGTTTTGACAAATTCCTTCAAATAGATAGTACGAATCAAACCGCAAGTAAGCGTAACTTTAAGTTTTGAATGGAGGGCAATTTGGTCATTTGACCTTCATTTAGTGAAACACATATATGGATGTCGTTTTGGCTTATTAAAAGCCACGAAAGTGGCTGGAATTACAGAAGAGAAAGAGAAATAAGAAAGAAGAGAAAGAAGTAGAAGTTTTGATGGAGGAAAAGATGAGAGAGAAAGATATTTTCGATTTTTCTACTTGTTTCTTAAGGATTTTGGGTTGGTTCCAGAGAGAGAAAGATAGAGGAGCATAAGAGCTTCCTTTTAAGCCAAAAAATTCAATTTGGATGAGAAAGAGGTAAGAGAAATTTTTCTACTTTGAGATTTTGATTAATTTTCGGCTTAGAATTATGACATATAAGATGAGTTTGTGGATTGTGGAATTAATTTTGAAATATATGCTTTAGGCTGGGTTTAATTTTGGATGAAAATTGATTAAGGTTTAGGCTTAATTTTATGATTGAGAATTTTGAGATATTTTGGTGTAGAATTATAGGAAATATGATGAATTGATGATATATGAAATCAATTTCAAGAATTTGTATTTTATGGTATTGAATTGGGATAAATTGGTTTAGGCCAATTTTAAGATTTGGGGATTTTGAAATTGAGGATTTAAATAGTTTGGAATTAATGTGAATTGATGAATTGTGAGATTAATTTTGAAGAAATTATGTTTTATGAGATTTAATTTGGGTGTATTGGTTTAGGCCAATTTTGAAAATTGGGAATTTTCAAAATTGGAGATTGAAATAGCTTGGAGTTATGATAGTTATGTTTTTCCTATGGTTGAGTTTGAGAATTATGCAAATTATGATGATGAATTTGGATGTTATTGGCTTAGGAATTTTAAATTGAAGAAAGAAGAATGAATTTGGAGAATTGACTATTTGGACAAGCTTAGCGTCATTTCGAGGTGGGTAGCATATTTATATTTTGATTTATAAGTTAAATATTACTTTTCAAAATTTGAGAAAATGAAAGAAAAGATTTTGGACTTTGTTTATTTCAATGATTTTGGAAAATTATTACAAGCGTAAATTCATTGCTTTAAATGATTTGATAAACCGATAGAAATTCGAAAATGCATTTGTTGTGTATGCATTGAATGATTTGATTTGAAATTAGAATTGAATGATGAATTGATCAAATTGTATGCTTTATGTGAATGTGTGGAAAATTTAAGAAATTGAAAAGTGCCTTGAGCAATCCGACTCTTCGTTTTCGATTATGTGTTATGTGGGTTTGGTAGGTCCCTTGGTGAGTCATTGTCTCTATGTGTATAGCCTCTCCAGGCTGCCCGCTAGGGCACGGAGCTCGATTTGGACTCCTTCACGGCTATAATGGACCGCAATGCGGAAAGTGTAATACGTTTCGTTTCACGATCGCACAGACCGCATGCGGACATGCAAGACGCTGCTTTGGACTAGCTGACCATTACGATATGTTATGTGTTTTGATTTGTTTCTATGTTCGCATTCATGTTTATAAAGTGAGAAATGAAAATTGAAATTATGTTGCATTCATATTTATGAAGAATTGAGAATTTTGAAAAATGAGAAAATGAGATTTTTATGAGAAGTTTGGGAAAATTGGAAAGAGTTTGAGAGAAATATTCCAAAGTTAAAAGTTTGAAATATTAGCCCTTTTGGCAAAAAGTTTATAAAGAAATGTTTTCGCTTATTTATCAGCTTTATAAATGTGTTATCCACGAGCTTCCGAGCTCACTCTCTCCCTTTCATCCCCATCTCCGTGTTTCGAAAGGTGAGATCGGATGAAAGAATGTGAAGACATCAGTTTAGACATATGTGTCGCTTAGATTTTGTGTATTTTGGATTTTGAGTATGGATATGTTTGTGGTTTAAGAAAGGTTTGAAAGAAAATGTATTTGTGTATAAAGTTAAGTATTGTGAATGATTGTGAAATTTGTATAGGAAATTATGGAGAATTTGAGAACATATTGTATGGTTGATTTGGGAATTTGTATAAATTTGAGATATATATTGATCTTGAATTATGAGATTGGTATATTGATTTGAGAAATATGGAAGTATTAGTTTTAGGTTTGTGTTTCATTGGTGTTAGGATTAGGACGGGAGAGTCCGATGGTTACGATATTTCGATTAGGGATTATGAAGTGTATTTTGCCTTTGCAGGAAATTTTGGGTTAGGATAAAGGCAATAGTTATCGCCAAATTTTAGTAAAAATTTGGATAAAAGTGAGATTTTGGATGTGTATAAGTTGTATATAAGAGTTTGAGAAATTTGAGATTGGTATGGATTTTATATCGATTATGTACGATTGTATGGATTTAAGATGATTGGTATATGATTGAGTAACGAGAAAAGAAATGAGAATAAGAAAAGAAAAAAATTCATAACGGATTTTGGAACGCCTTAGGATTCCCAACGCGATTATGTTCATTCGATAAGTTTTCTTTGATTATTGTTTAGGATGTCGGATGTGTCCGCTTGATTTCGCTTTCGCTTTGTAACTGTTTGTTTGATTCGATTAGTATTTGCTTCGCTTGCATTTGCTTCCTTCGCTACTTTCGAATTTGTTCGCTCGCATTTTGTTTTCGATTCGACATTTCCGTTTTCCGCTACATTTGCGATGTGCTTTGTTTTCTGATTCGAAATTTCGATCCAAAATTTTCGCTTCCCTTCGTTTCCGTTTGCTTCGGTTTCCGTTCTGCTTATGTAGTTGGGTCTCGGTCCCAACACATCCTATATGGAGGTATAGATATAGGAGCGGTACTTAGAACGAGGTCAATCGAGAACTCCGTTTCCCGATCCGACGGCAAACCTGGTAGCTCATCGGGAAACACATTCAAAAATTTCCTGATCACGGGAATATCCTGCAATCTCTGCTCAACTCTAGTATCCACAACATGGGTCAGATAGGCCTCACAACCTCCCTGCATCAACCTCAGGGCACTCAGAAAGGAAATCATCCTGCTGGCACTGCCCGACTAACACCTCGAAAAACAGCTCTGGGCTGACCAGGAGACTCTAATACAACCTCCTTAGAATAACAGTCCATGACGACCCTATGCGCAGTCAACTAGTCCATCCCCAAAATCACATCAATCTCCCGCAGAGACAACACTATCAAATTTGCACTCAATACTGCTCGATCTATCTGAATCGGGCACTCCTTGCAGACCTCTCCTAGAACGGTCGTACTACCCAGAGGTGTACTCACCTCTAACCCAAACTGTAACCTCTCTCTAACCCCATGCAGTCTACATGTCATATGCGGTGTAATAAATGAATGAGTGGATCCAGGATCCAACAATACATATGCTTCAAAGGCAGAAATCAGAAGCATACCCGCAACAACATCTGGGGAATCCTGAGCCTCCTGCCGAGTCATGGCATAGACTTCAGCACTGGATCTGCGGTCTCATCGCTTCGATCCCTCAGTCCTCACTACGGACCCCTCAGCTCGGCCTCGGCCTCCACCTCGGCCCCTAATTCCCGATCCACCTCTACGGCTCTGCTGCACCGTGGTATTGCTGCCAGATCTCCCAGTCATAGTGGACTGGGCTCCTAAGGTGTCGAGGCAATTCTTAACCAGATGGTCCATCGAGCCGCACCTAAGACAAGCTCCAGTCAGCCACCGACACTCTCCACTATGCCTCCTCTCACAATGCTCACAGACGGGAGGAATCTGCCCTAAACCTCTAGCACTGCCACCGCCACTACCAGTCTGTACAAATCTGCCTCTCTGCCCAAATCCAGACTGTCTAGCTCCTCTGGAGGACCTGAAGGGCCTACTCTGGCGCCATCAACCTTCGCTAGATCGCTCAGCTATCACTCGGCCTCTTGCCCCTGGACCCCTGACCGGCCTCACCGACTCTGTCTCGTCGCTCAATCCGCACTGCAGCAGCCCTCAACTCAATAAAAGCGCCCATATCAGATCGGGCTAACCTGGTACGGATCTCCATATTGAGTCCGCCCTCAAATCTCCGGCACCTGTCAGCCTCAGAAGAAATCAGAACAATAGCATACCCCATCAGCTCATTGAACCTCACCTCGACTCGCCATCGTCATCCAACTCGCCTCAACTCCAAAACTCCTGCATCTTCATCTCTAAATACACCTTGGGCATGTAATTATCTCTGAATGCCCTTAGAAAGTTACCCCATGTCAACATGCAGAGTCTGGTGGTACGCCTCGACAGCCTTCCACCACCGATAATTGGACCTCAAGCAGAAATCAAGATAATCAAACGCCTCGAGTCGCAATCCATCCGATCGATGACTCTCACCCTTCCAACCATCCTCACCTTCGCAGTTTCTGTGCTACCATAAAATCAATACCCCTGCATGCAATCGGTCATACCTCCTCTCTCGTCTCACGGGAACTCTAGGAGACAGCTCCTCAGAATGAGGCATAGAGGACTCCCTACTAGCTCCCACTAATCCTAGGTCAGCTGGTTGATCAACTTGATCTCCAAGAACGGATGACCTATAACAAACAAGAATTTTGATCAATTTCCGCTTTTCTCACTAAAATTCAAACCTAAAATACACTATACCCAAAAGATGTCAAACCATGCTCTGATACTACCTAAATGTAGCGCCTCCTTACCGTAGAGTATACACCGGGATGCCCGTGAGTCGTACCGACGCATATCCCACAATAAGGGTGCACTACGTTCGATCAATACTAAAATCCACATGGCATCAATACACATAAAACCGCAATTACAAAATCATAATATTTTAAAACCATAATGCTTGCTCTAATTTCATAGTATCAAACAGAAATATAGACCAGTTTATCAGTTCCCTACAGTCTAAATACAATACTCCCAAAAAGGAAACTGATACAAAAGTCTATACTATGTCATCCTCAAAATCAATCCCAGCTGACCGACCTGTGTGCCATCGCTTCTCTTGCCACACGCTCACACGGCAGGAAAAGTCTCTCTCTGGAGCTAGGAATCTAGTCTATCAGTCCTAAAAAATAATTGCAATTTTGGGTGAGTTTGCGAACTCAATGAGAAACCATCATCGACGGTTCACTCAATTCATGCATTACGCGAATTGTGTACAGCACATCACAGTAACATTCAAAATTTTCATATATATATATATATATCATTTGCAATTTCTCATGCCATCACATCACTCAGTAATAATCACCAATCAGATAACACAATTGTATGCTATGCTTATATTACTCATTTCTAGTTTATTTCAGTGTTGTGACCAAGCGCTTGTTCAGTGACAGTGATCAGTAGACGCGTCTAGGGAGTAGAAGAGCCCTCATGTAGGATGCACTAACTCCCCTCGAGCTCGAGGCTCTGTTCAGTGACAGTATTCGAGCTCAAGGCTCTTTTCAGTATTAATGGCGACTTTGATCACAATGTCCGTTATCTGTTCATGCATTTATGTATGAAATGCATATGCCCAATAATTCACAGTCATATAGCTATATAAGCCCATTTATTCCAATTTTCCGAATCATGTAACAGTCACATGCACTCTTGTCAAAAGCAGGCAATTCAATCCTAATCGTTCACATAATCATGCAATTCACAATTTTAATCAGTTCACACAAAGCATTTAACTATCAGAAATTGAGGAACCAACTAGGTTACTCACAAATTTCTCCCGGTTAATGCTCGAAGATCCAAAGAACGCCTGGAGGTTGACGCCCAAATGGCTCCTCTATAACAAATAAGATATACACATATCATAATTTGAACAATCATAAGTGTTTAATAATGCACATGAATGAGATGAAATATGTACAATGCATATTCATAACTATCCCGGTTATCGATCCATCAATTTCATCACAAGACATTCAACTATCAAAACTCACTTAACTAGCCTCATTATGTGGGATTTAAACCTCCATAAGCCATTTGAATCCAATTTCATAGTCTAATATACTATCTCAGATTTTTCCCCAAACTCTAACTTTCGGGTCCACTGTTCATGTTTAATTAGAAGGCAAAACTTGCATACTTCGAGCCTACTTTCTCTCAGAAAAGTGTTCCTCTATCTTTTATCTTTCTATTAACACCAACATCACTCAATTTGGTTCAGTAGTTTCAAGGATGTACCTCAAACATTTTTGGACTATTCCTTTCCAAAACAGTGTATTACATCTGACTTCCATCCAGAAATTGAACATCTTAGAGACCGTATCAAGATTCAGCTTCTTCATATAATTTGTAGCCCTATTACTCTAGTTCACTAAAAATTAAGAATCACCTCAATTGGAATCCTATAGACCAAGATATCATCAAATTACTGAAATACATTCAGTAAAATATCCAATTCATACTCCTTCCACCGGTACCCTTACTTTGATTCAGTTAATCGTTTCCAATTCAATACCAAAGACCATAAATTTTTGTGGAGGGATAAAGAAATGTGTTAGGAATCCAATGCTTTAAAAATCAGGTCATTTGGAGGCCTATAGAAAAAGTTATGACCAAAAGACTCCAATCAGTTCTTGCTTTCGTCTGAGTTTCTATCATCTCATTTCCATCGTCTGCTTTTCCTTTGTTTCATTTCCTTCGTCTCATTTCCTTCGTCTGCTTTTCCTTCGTCTCATTTCCATCGTTTGCTTTCCTTCGTCTCATTTCCGTCGTCTGCTTTCCTTCGTCTCATTTCCGTCGTCTGCTTTTCCTTCGTCTCATTTCCATCGTCTGCTTTTCCTTCGTCTCATTTCGTTCGTCTGCTTTTCCTTCGTCTCATTTCCTTCGTCTACTTTTCCTTCATCTCATTTCCTTCGTCTGCTTTTCCTTCATCTCATTTCCTTCGTCTGCTTTTCCTTCGTCTCATTTCCGTCTGCTTTTCCTTCGTCTCATTTTCATCGTCTGCTTTTCCTTCGTCTCATTTCCATCGTCTGCTTTTCCTTCAGAATATCTCCACTTATAACAATCATAACTTTTGACTCCGATATCCAAAATTTACAAACTTTATACCGTTGGAAAGATAAAAGAAAGCTCTACAAATTTTCAGAAGGCAACTTTACCAAAATCTATCTAAATCAGGTCCATATTTCCTCCCGAATTTGGAACACGAATTTCGCTCAACTCTCAACATCCTGCACCCAGTTCTCAACTTCGTGACAACTTTTGAGATTCTTAGATACAGAACTGAAATTCGATGTCTTCATACGAATTGTAGTCATATATTCCTAGTTTACTCCGAATTAAGAATCATCTCGTTTGGACAACCACAAAAAATGTTATGGCTAAAATACTGAAGCATACTCAGTGAGAAATTTTCCAGACTTTCTAACTTTCAACACTTTACCTCACCAAACACCAAAAGTTTTCTCAAAGCTAATTTAACACCATAACTGAATTTATTTCTCCCCAACTACCCAATATTTAAGAACAAACACACAAAGTGCATTTTTTATGTAGATGACAGTAATCTATCAACTTTATTTCACAAATCCCTAACAGCAAGAGATTCTCTAACACTTACCTGCTGAAAACCCCAAATCTTCAAGCCCTAAACTCCACACGTTCTCATACTTCGCTGAGTGAAACGATCAGCTTCTGGTTTTTCCTTAGAGTAGATGACACAATTGGCAAAGTAAGGTTGGTGAAAGAAAGAAAGAACACAGAAGTCCCTTAGAAGAGATTTTGATGGAAAACTCTGTGTTTTGAAGAGAGAAGTTTTAGAAAGATGAGAATAAAGAAGAGACTTGAACAAGACTTAACCTGTCAACTCTCAAGGAATAGTGACCTACTTTTAGCTAGAGTACAAGGTCTAAGTGACACATGTCACTTTCTTAATGATTAAACTCTAACTTAGTTCTTTATCTAACTAACTCCATTTAGTTCTCCTCTTCCAATACCACATCATCTTTGCAACCCAACTGCCTCCAAATCTTCATTTAATTATTTCTTGTTCCTACTATAAATATATCTTCCTCAATACTCCATAACTTCACCAACATATACAAATACAATATTTCCACCAATATACAAAATATCAAGATTTCACTAACTCATAAAATTTTCAATGTAATAACATTCAAGATTTTCAAATCATTCCAATTATACCCGGAATTATTCATGAATGCATGTACAATTATTTTCATGTGCAAATAAATTCACTATTTATGTGTAAGTGTATGGCATATCATGCATGAACATGGAAGTGCATCACTAACTCTCATAAACCACTCACATTTACCATTCTACCCTTTTCACTAGCAATGGTATGTTGCACCCATGCTCTTTATAGAATTTCTGAATTGTGTTTCTACGTACTCAATATAATTGTATAATCTCAAATATTTGATTTTTGTAGATGAGCTTATCCATATCTTCTGGCTTATTCTCCTGTAACCCCTTAAACATGCCTTATTACGCTAATAAATTCTTCATTCTTTGTTGCCATTGTAGTACCCTATATCCAATAATGAAATTGACATATTGAGTGTTACCATATTCTTAAATACCTAACACTTTGAGCTACAACATTTTCTATTTAAAATCTCATTATTCTAACAATTATTATTCTCTTTATAAAAATTTTGACAGATTTTCCTTTATATTTACTTAAAACCTCCTGTAAAAAACTTAAATACACTTATCATGGAAGCTACTCAACTATCCATCTCCATATCAAACTTCTTGGCAAAGCAATTTACCCATCCTTCAATACATGTCAACTCATCTAAATTGAATTTCATACATAACTTTCATATATAATTCACAATAAAATTATGTAATCCTTCAGTTCTTTATTAAGTATATATACTAAGAGCGAATGGGATGGACGACCACGCAATCCATCCCACTCGTCCATTTAATCTAACGACTAATATTTATTTCTCGCCTCTTATGATCTCATACAAGGAATCGACACTCTTAATGTTCTCTTTTTTACCGTAAATGATTTACTGGCCAAGGCGTGATTCTCTCCAGATCTACTCTTCCATGCTTGGATCTTCACACGGTACGTTTTCGCTCTCTGATTCTCCCTTCCTGGTCTCGATTCCTCAGTTTTTAGCTCTTCTCTTGGTTCAATCTGGCTTCGTTGCTTGTGTAAAGAATGATTCGAGAGCTTAAGCTCTTTCTTTCTCTTGTAGTTTCTGGGTTTTGACCGTGTTTCAGCTGTTATCGCCATATCTACTCTCTCCGCCCCTGATCTTCACACACAGACGCCGCGCTCTTTGATTCTCTCTTCCGGTCTCCATTCCTCGCTTTTAGCTCTTCTCTCGACACTCTCGAATGTTCTCCTTTTTTACCAGAAATAGATTTACGAAGCCAAGGCGTGATTCTCTCCAGATCTACTCTATCCGTGCTCGAATCTTCACACGGTACATTTTCGCTCTCTGATTTTCCCTTCCTGGTCTCGATTCCTCAGTTTTTAGCTCCTCTTGCTTCAATCTCGCTCCGTCGCTTGTGTAAAGAATGATTCGAGAGCTTAACGACTGATTTCTAGGATATTTAGCTCTTTCTTTCTCTTGTAGTTTCTGGGTTTTGATCGTGTTTCAGCTGTTATTGCTAGATCTACTATCTCCGTGCTCGGATCTTCACACACGGTACGTTTTCACTCTCTAATTCTCTCTTCCTGTTCTCCATTCCTCAGTTTTTAGCTCTTCTCTTGCTTCAATTTCTGATTTTCTGATCTCTTCTCTATCAGATATGCCAGAGATACTCCGTCTTCCAGCATCTCGGCATCTCGGCTCCACGCTCGGGAACGGCTCGCCTCCCCCAGGTTATATCAACGACCCATTCTCTTCCTCTTCTCTCTTCTTCTGATTTTCTGATCTCTTCTCTATTAGCTTACCGACCCATTCTCTTCCTCTCTCTTCTTCTTCTGTTTTTCTGATCTCTTCTTTATCAACTTATTTACAAAATCCCTAATTTTCTCTGCTCCGTATTCCTGTTGCTTTAGATCTGATAAAAACCTTTTTTTCTTCTTTTCGATCTGTTTTCTTTTTTCAATTTACTTTTTTTTGCATGCAACTGATTTGAATCTTTTTCTTTTTTAATGGTTATTGTTAATTACTAATCTTGATCTGCGATGTAGATTTATATACTTTTTTTGGGGTATTTTGTTATCATTGATTTTGTTATTTTCATAGCAGCGTTGTTCCTCATCGCCAGCTCTATGGAACTTCTCAGGAGACATGGTTTTTCATTTGCATCTCAAATCAGTGGACCAAAGCGTGAGAAGTAAGTTTTGGTCCATTCCCACGGTTCCCACTTTAATATTTTTTCAGTTACCCAGAAAAAGATAATTTTAACCTTACTGTGTTACTGCTTTTAAATTTTTAGTATTTTTGTTTCTACCATTTACTTAGAATTGATGGATTTTCTTTGTGTTTCGTAGTCACAGGATTATGAAATCAATAGACAAAGTTCTGCATCTTTCTCAAATAGAACATTTGTTTCTTGATTTTGTTCTCTTGATTTTTATGCCGTTTGTGACGAAAAGCAAACGATTTTTCGAGCTTGCAAAGTTTTAGTTCTAGAAATGCATTGGCAGAGCAAGGATAATGACTGATGGATTCAAGATCTGCAGAAATGTGGTTTGCAATTTTACAAAGGGTATGTTACTTTGATGTTAAATGTATTATTATCTTGCTTTTCATGTTAGTTTGTTGTTAAATGTATTATTATCTTGCTTTCCGTTTGTGATGAATCTTTTTCTATTTTAATGGTTATTTTTAAAATCAGTGGACCAAATCGTGAGAAGTAAGTTTTGATCCATGCCCACGGTTCCCGCTTTAATATTTTTTTAGTTACCCAGAAAAAGATAATTTTAACCTTACTATTTTACTGCTTTTAAATTTTTAGTATTTTTGTTTCTACCATTTACTTAGAATTGATGGCTTTTCTTTGTGTTTCGTATTCACAGGATTATGAAATCAATAGACGAAGTTCTGCATCTTTCTCAAATAGAACATTTGTTTCCGATTTTATTCTCTTGATTTTTATGCCGTTTCAGGATTTAAAAGCAAACGATTTTTGGAGCTTGCAAAGTTTTAGTTCTAGAAATGCATCGGTGGAGCAAGGATAATGACTGATAGATTCAAGAGCTGCAGAAATGTGGTTTGCAATTTTATATATAGATTATCTGCATGTGTTGAACCTCATATATTCGTCCTATTACATCGAGGAACCTTAATTTGGAAATAAAGATGGGTCGGCCTTTTTTAAAAAACTTATGAATTGTTTAGTGTGGGTTCAATCGAAATCCAGATAGTCCAATCCTCTTTGCAAAAAAAAATGTCAACCTGCTGTTGGTCTATTAGTATGTCTTGAATGTCAGGACGAAATTGCAAACTATGTTCATTCCTCAAAATCCAATCATCTGATTGTTTGTTGTTTGCATTATTATTATTGCTTATCTTTATTAAACAATGTTTGGTAAATACTTGATTCTATTCACAGTTCAACAAGGTATGCTCAGTCCAACCAGATCCGTCAGGTTTATTATTGTACCACCCCACTCCCGCAAGACCCGAACCCGGCATCGACGGTGATATCCAGGTCCGTGCCCCGCGAGGGTGGCATGCTACATCACTCAGTATAAAACTCAGTATAACATTTTCTCCTTTTATTATTATTTTTTAAACCATTCGGTTACGCGACATAAACAGTAAGAAACTTGAGTCCATGTTCACAATTAATCATTTTCAGTTATTACACTGCTCATTAATAATTTTACAATCACCAATGCAAAACAATAGCACCACCATGGCTCATTATAAATACAAAGCACTATTTCACAATGATCATGAATACAATTCGATAAGACACTAATGCGGATACCTAATCGATCCCGACCTCTATCCTTCACTCGCTTACAAGAGACATACTCCCGTGTCAAACGGGTACTCTTCAAGACCTGAAAATAGATGCAAATTTTGGGTGAGTTTTATGAACTCGGTGAGTGACCATCATTGATGGTTCACCCAATCACATAACATATAACACATACTTTCATTTCCATTAAGTCGCATTTCATATTCCTATCACACCTCATATTCACATACAGCTTCATATTTTCATTATGTCGATACAATGTCATATTCAATATAATCAAATCGATCATTCAATCCAATTTATCATTCCCATTGAACACAATGTCACATTCCCATTCAATACAAGACATGCCTCATTCAATACAAGTAATTCAACCATTCCCATTCATACAATCAAATCAATCATGTTATGCATATGTGCATGAGACCCACTTTCCATTTAATTACTTTGTTGTGACCGAGTGTCTAAATTGTCCCGTACCCATGGATATCGGGCTCATTGAAACCGTCCCATATAGGGCTCATTGTAAATCGTCCCATAAAGGGCTCATTGTAAATCGTCCCATAAAGGGCTCATTGTCGCTGAGCCCGAGGCTCAATCAAGATTCGAGCACGAAGCTCTTTTCACTCATTGTTGACTACTCTGGTCACAACTCCCATTATCTTTCATGTATTCATGCAGTGGAATGCCTTATGCATATTTGCATGCGCTCAGTCACATTCGACATCTAATTAAGAAGTCACATTTCATTTATGTGCAATTATGCAAGCAAGACATTTTAACAGTCTCAATATATACACTTAGGTCATCCCATTCACATTCAAGGAGCACTTCACTAACGCAATTCCCAATACATAATCAATCACCGGACCTCCTGTCTGGAACCCATATTTAATCACAATCAATAAAATAAATCAATACACATTCAACATATAACAAAAGCAAATAACCAATAAATAAGACCATCTAGGTCTACTCACAGTACGCTCCAGATTTGCATTGGTTTCTAATTTATGAGAACGCCTGAGTGCGGACATTTATCCTGCACTGCCAATTTATGCCATATGCACACATTAATCACTTTGCATAAAAGTCTCATTGATGCACAAATATAAAATAAGGACAATGCATGTTCATGATATTCCCGGCCCTAATCCCATTTTTTTCCCATCAGAAAGTCCGTCTAAAAAAAATTAGAAACCTATTGGCACTGACGGTGCGCAATTTGGACCTCTATAGGTCCTCAATTTAATAAAACAGTGATTACACAGACTTTTACCCGGACCCACGTAAATTTTCAGTCCAAAATCCCCAATTTCTCAAAAAAATGAAATTCAATATTTACTGAATCCGATGCCTCAAGAATCAGATTAATCGGACGTCGGACGGAAAAGTTATTCACGAAAGAAACCAAAATTCAACAATTAATATATATATATATATATTGCCCTTATTTCCTACTCTTTTTTTCCTTTTCTTTAACCGAAATTCAAAAATTCATAACATATTCTAAACAATTCAGAAAAATGCAAACCATATCTCATTGGAAAGGTAATGAAACCCTCTACAAGTTTCCTTTAGTCCAGAAAAATCAATTTCACCCCTAAGGATGTCAAAATCCCAGTACAAGCTACTGCCTACACAATCACTTCCCAAAAAAGAACAGTCATTGGAAAATTCACTATCTTTCATTCGAGGTAGTCAAAAACAATTATGCAATAAATATTCTCATCAAGATAACAATGTCCTCTACAACTTTTGTGAAACAACCAAAATTTCAATTCCCATGTTAACTAGGTCAATTAATTCACTCAATGTTGCTGTCCCTGAAATCATTTAATTTGAGCAGTAAACTTATAACAAGCATAACTCCCTGTACACAAGTCAGAACAATCAAAACTTTATATCTCTGAAAAGATAAATCCTCAAACTTCAATTCTTCCTGAAATAACCAAACTCCAATTCAGTCTCTAACAGTTTCAAATCTGTTATGCAAGTTTCTGACCTAATCAGCACTTAACATCACAATGTAGGTTCAGATTTTGAAATTCCATATCTCCCACATCTGATTTCCAAAAATTATAAGCCATATATCATTTTCAATATCAATGTGTCATCTAGAACTCTTCAGTACATTTCCAACTCTAATTCAATTCAAAAAAATTACTAAAATTCTTCCAAATCCGAATGTGCACTAAATGTGCCAATCCAACTAGGTTACAGTCAATGTATAAAAACAGCCAACACTCATCAGTCCATAACTCCTACTATACATATCGAAAAATTACAAAATCAGTGACATTAGAAAGATAAATTAATCGGCTTCAATTTTCCATCTAATCCATTTATCCTAATTCCTTCTCAATTAATTCATAAAAATTAGCAAAACTCAAGGGTATGATTTCGGGCACTGTTCATTCCAGTCAATGGCAGTAACTTTCCAAGCCAAATTTCACCCTCTTAAGATTAAACTTGGCCAACACCTATTTCACACAAAAATGTAGCTAACATCCTAAAGTTTAAGTGACCACAAACCTCACCATATTTGCATTCCTACACAATTAGTTATACTAACAACAGTACAATCAGTGAAAACCCTAATTTTCCAGATTTGGTGTTAACCTTAGTTCTATCATTTCCAAAGCCATTAACACATCATTAAACATCCAAATGAACACAAATCAGTTCTTATACTATTTATACATGTACTAGGGCTAATACACAAAAATTTGCAGCACATAATTCTTTCTTTCCAAGTAAAATCAATCATCAAAATGCCATCACTAATCAAACTAAAACCACTTCTAACATACTACTTTCAATTCATAACTCAACCCAACCTTATACCCATTAATTCAAACCATTATAGTCATTAATTTAATGCAACCCTAAGCATAATAAATACTCCAAACCTCCCATTCAATGTTTCTATTAAATTCATACCTAAGACATCATTAAAAACTTAATGAAAGAACTTACCTCTTTAACTTCCAATCCTCTCTTCTCTTCACTTCCTTCTTAACTATCCTTGCTAACCACTTCTTCTAACTCCCAAATAAAGACATCATCATGATGGTAAGACAATAAGTTAATGACAAGTAAGAGAACTTTTGAATGTTTGGAGGAAGATGAAAAAAAGAAGAAGGAAAATCGATGGATATGGAGGCTTGGAGTAGTTTCGGATGAGAAGAGCTTTTTAAGCAATTATGGAGTTCCTTCCTTCTTTTTATAAACAACATCACCGAATTTACAAGATAAGAAAACATTAAACCCTTTGGACACTTGGCAATTGATGGAGAAATGAAGAAAAGTCAAAAGAGTTCAAATATTATACTTTAATCACTTTACTCAATAATTATATACACCCACAATTTCGGTTACTTCATGGTTTAAGAGTTTACTTTAGGGTCCCACCAAAATATGCAAGAGTTTTAAGATCAAATAACAGTAAAAATTCAACCGGTTCATCTATTTCCGTCCGAATTTTCTCCAAAATTTCAGAAAAATTCTATAATTCCAAAGAAATAGAAAAAATTTATGGCGACTCGTAATAATTTTTCAAACCCATTAACCACGTTAATTCCAATAAAATTGTATTAGGCACGCAAACTGGGAATATCATGTATGCATGCACAATAATTTCATATGCACAAATGTGACTGTGGACCAATCCTATTATGCATGAACAGTCCTATGCACTCCAAATCTATTTCATCCTATGTCAAATTACCATTATACCCATCCAGTTGAGGGTGAGATGTTACAATTATATATTCTAGGTTACTTTTGATTGGTTATGCATTAGCGACGCCTACTAAGTTTCATTTGGCCACCAAGTGTAAAGATAAAGTGTCTAAATTTGATGTAGTTGATGGTATCAGTGAAGAGCCATGTTTGTGATGAGTTTTTAAGTTTATCATATCTCATTGTCTTAATGACGTTGCTTGCTTTTTTCTTTAGTGGATTTGATCGTGTGTTTCACCAGTTAGTCTAGTTTGAATTGGCTTGAGGAGTTCTTTTTTGTTATTTTTTTTGGGGGCCGAAGCAAAATGGATCAGAAGAAGAAGCGACTTTAAAAGTCGGAGTGAGTAAGCACGGCATGGGAAATGGTGCACAATTCTCAAAGGTCCTGAATTCAGTGGTTTTTATATCTTCGCTCAAACGTAGACCTCAAGGTAAACTTTTGCATCTTTTGTTGCCTATTTCTTCAGGAGAGATGAATTGGCATATGATGAAATGAAATTGTTGCTTGGATCATAGTAGGATACAACTTTGTATGACAAAATTTTCTGTTTTACTATTTCATTATAGGACAAATGGAGAAATATGAGTGTAATGACAAATGGGTTTGGTCTTGTGATTAAGTACTTGATGTTTCTTGTATGTTTGTTTCATAGTTCTTGTCCATTTCCACCTTGTCATATTTCATGCAACTATTGTGCACATCAATAGTTTTCAGGTATGGTGTGATTTGTGCCTGCATGTACAGCTCAAGTGTCTGTCTCTACTATATGATCTACCTGTGAAAGAACTTCTTACTAGACTGAAAACACAATCCATGGTGACTTAAAACAAAATCTGAAAAATGGAAAACTCATTTCACTGTACATACTGGAAGATTGTCTTAAGCAATGAGGCTTAAAATGACACAAGTTTCAAGGACCAGATTAACCTAAAATCTTGGATTTTATAGTTTCTAAGTCACCTTAATAAAATTTTTTAATCTTGGTTAAACTAATGAAGGTTTTGATGGTATACTTCTCAATTAGAATTATCTATTATGGATGACAGCTGAGCCCAGCTTCCTTCTGCAAGATTGATAATATGTTAATTTTAATGTAGACATTGTAGCCCCTCGCTATTTAGTTAATTAGTAGAGAAATGGCATTGTAATATTTTCATAAAATTTTGACACAATGTTGGTATAAAATAGATTGGTTACAAGTCCTTTGGGTGGTAAGAGGAGGTGGTGGATGTAGCAGTAGAACTTGTCATCTTCTTCATTTTATTTGTAGCCATTAGTTCTTCATTTTTTTTAGCTTTGCTATTTGCTACTTTCTGAATGAATAAGTAGATGCCTTGTGAGAATTAGACTCGAATCTCCTTGTTAATATTAATCAATCATTTTATATGTTTATAGTTGCAATCAGTAACATATATTCTTCCTTTTCCTTCTAACAATTTCAATTTTCCCCTTCTCATTGTTATCGGCTGGAATATCTCGTTATGGAGGCTATAACTGCCTTCAAGGAGTCTGGTGGTTTAAATAAAACAAAAATTGCTTCTTACATATGATGATGACTGTGCTTATTCAATGAAGGCAACAGAGGACTCTGCATGTCGGAGAAGAAGGAAATTAACATTTTGTAGTTCTTGTCGAGAAATGCAGGATACATCAACTAATAACTTGAGTCACAACTTTCTTTAAGAGAAGTGCTTAGAGATAACAAATGATGGAGCATAGAGTTGTATTACCTTTTTTGTACAGTTGTATTTTTTGTGAAAAATGTTTCCAGATGTATAACATTAGAGATTAATTGTTGCCATTTTAAGAGGGATATTTGTTCTGTCGATGGGAATGTTTTTCTTCTATTCTTTTTCCCTTGTCTATTTCTGATATGAAAATGGAGAAATATGTATGCATTTATCCTATGTGTCTATTACTGGTTATTTGGGCATAATGCATTTCTTGTGGAGAAATGTAGGATTAAGTAATATTGTCCATATAATTGGCTCTGTGTAGGCTAACTTTTAAACATCAACTAATATGGTCAGTCACAACTTTCACAAAGAGAAGTGCTGAGAGATAAAAAATGATGGAGCATAGAGTAATATTACCTATTTTGTGTGTTATTTCTTTTACGGTGGTAAGAGTATGAGTGAGCAGTTAAAAGTAGAATTAAGTTCTTCATGAAAAATGTTTCCAATTGTATAAAATTAGAGGTGGTATGATATTTAAGAAGTGGAAAAATATTATCTCATTTTTTCAAATCCTCCATCGTACAGAAGTTATTATCATTAGTTCAGATTATACTTGGAGATAAATGAAGCCGTCTCTCTCATCATTAGTGCAGATTATATTTGCTACAGATGTCCAATTAACTTCATTTTTGAACCATTGAAAAGAAGACTTCAAGATCTACAACTTCTATGAAGACCTAAAAGGCCAATTCTATCGTCTAACTTCTGTATCATCTCACTTTTCTTTCATGCTCCGCTTCTGCTCTGCTTTTTTTCTGCTTTTTCTGCATTTGTACATATCTCAGTTCGAATGCTATAACTTTTGCTACAGATGTCCAATTGACTTCGTTTTTGAATCATTGAAAAGAAGACTTCAAGATCTACAACATCTATGAAGACCTCAAAGGCCAATTCTATCGTCTAACTTCTGTATCATCTCACTTTTCTTTTTCCGCTTTTCATTCTGCTGTCTTTTTAAGGCCTGCTTTTCAAGGCCTCAGACATATCTCAAAGCGTAATGCTATAACTTTTGCTACAGATGTCCAATTGACTTTGTTTTTGAACCATTGAAAATAATACATCAATATCTACAACTTCTATGAAGACCTGAAAGGCCAATTCTATCGTATAACGTCTGTATCATCTCACTTTTCTTTTTCGCTTTTTCATACTCGTCTTTTTTAAGGCTGCTTTTTTTCAAGGCTCAGACATATCTCAGCGAATGCTATAACTTTTGTTACAGATGTCCAATTGACTTCGTTTTAACCATTGAAAAGAAGACTTCAAGATCTACAACTTCTATGCAGACCTCAAAGGCCAATTCTATCGCTCTAACTTCAGATCATCTCACTTTTCTTTCTTCCGCTTTTCACTGGCCTGCCTTTTTACGCCTGTTTTTCGCGCTCAGATATATCTCAGTGCGAATGCTATAACTTTTGCTACAGATGTCCAA
Organism: Erythroxylum novogranatense; assembly: GCA_029891385.1. Lineage (NCBI taxonomy): Eukaryota > Viridiplantae > Streptophyta > Magnoliopsida > Malpighiales > Erythroxylaceae > Erythroxylum > Erythroxylum novogranatense. The sequence continues at coordinate 24,032,517 of CM057230.1, read as the reverse complement.
TTGACTTCGTTTTTGAACCATTGAAAATAATACTTCAAGATCTACAACTTCTATGAAGACCTCAAAGGCCAATTCTATCTTATAATGTCTGTATCATCTCACTTTTCTTTCGCTCGCTTTTTTCGCTATTCTGCCTTTTTGTGTTTGTTTTTCTGCATCTGTACATATCTCAATGCGAATGCTATAACTTTTTCTACAGATGTCCAATTGACTTCGTTTTTGAACCATTGATAAGAAGACTTCAATATCTACAACTTCTATGAAGACCTCAAAGGCCAATTCTCTCGTCTAACCTCTGTATCATCTCACTTTTCTTTCGTCTACTTTTCTCGCCCTCGTCTTTTTTCGTCTGCTTTTTGCGTCTCAGACATATCTCAGCCTCAATGCTATAACCTTTGCTACATATGTCCAATTGACTTTGTTTTTGAACCATTGAAAAGAAGACTTCAAGATCTACAACTTCTATGAAGACCTCAAAGGCAATGTCGTGGATTTCGACCATTCTACTTGCAGATCGGGCAAAAATCCAGACGAATCTGCATATAGGTACCGGATCAATTCGGCCTGCATCGGTCGATTCCGATTGGTTGGTACCGCCGGTACTGCCGACATTGAAATATTCCGGGGTCATTCCGTAAAATGAAAACTTGGAAGGGTCATTTTGCAAATAAAAAAAATTAAAACCTAATTTTACTTCTACCTCTTCCGCTTCGATCGTCACCATCTCGCTTGCCTTCTTCTCGTCTTCTTCCTTCCCATTGCCGGCCCGGCCCGCCTTCGCCTCTCCTCCGCCTTCAACCGTCGTCCACGCTCAAGTCGCCCACTACAAAGGTCAAGACACCGCTCAAGGCCACCAAGATACCATGACGCTCAAGACGCCGTCCTCCTCAAGGCCGACCGTCCGACCTTTCTCCGCCAATCCGCCCTCCTCCCATGTGTGTTTGAAAGGTTCAAAATTTGTTAAGATTAAACGCAAGTCCGAATCGAGCAAACGAAGTTGAGGAGCTTTTATCATATTCAGATAAAACAAATGGACTATAATTGCAAAAGACAAAGTCTTGTAAATTAATTAAGTTAATAATTAAAATAAAATTAATTCGGTCTATTTAATTTTAATCATAAAAGTTTGATTAATTAAGTTAATAATTAAAAATATAATTAATTCGGTCTATTTAATCATAAAAGTTTGATTATATTGAGTTGTTTATTTTAGTATGATTTATTTTAATAACTTGACTGTTAAATTTCGATTAGTTAATTAATTAATTAGTTTGTTTTATAAAATAATTAATTATTTAAATTAATTATTTTTAGTTGATAGTCTATTTTAATTATATTTTAAAATTTTTAAAATTATTTAATTTTTAGTTAGTTCTACAATAAATCTTTTATCTTATCAACTTAATTTTCGATCTTGTTTTTACAATATTAGATTAAATATTATTTATATGTTATTTATTAGATTAAATATTATTTATATATGATTGTTGTATAATTGTTAGGATTGAAAATTGTTGTTATTATTTATATGTAAAATATTTAAAATTATTGTTATTTTAAATTAATTATCATTATTATTTATTATTAAGATTTTGAAAACATAATTGGTGTAAATAAAGAACTAGTAAAATATACAAGATAACCTGTATAATATATCAATATGAACTATTTTGCAATTTTTAAAAATTTAGGACTATTTTATAAATTTAAAAATATCCGAAACAGGATCTTGCATCGAATCGATACGATACAGCCTGCTCAGAGTCCAATCCTAGCATCGAGTCTGCTATTTGTATTCATAACATTCAGATTATACTGAGATAAACGAAGTCGCTCTCTCATCATTAGTGCAGATTATATTTGCTATGATGTCCAATTGATTTCATTTTGAACCATTGAAAGAAGACTTCAAGATCTACAACTTCTATGAAGACCTAAAAGGGTAATTCTATCGCCTAACTTCAGATCATCTCACTTTTCTTTAAATTCGCTTTTCAAGGCTCGCTTTTTTTATTCTGCTTTTCTCAGATCTCGTACATATCTCAAATAATGCTATAACTTTGCTACAGATGTCCAATTGACTTCATTTTGAATCATTGAAAATAAGACTTCAAGATCTACAACATCTATGCAGACCTCAAAGGCTAATTCTATCGCCTAACTTCTGTATCATCTCACTTTTCTTTCGCCTCGCTTTTCTTTCTCATCTTTTAAGGCCTATTTTTCAAGGCTCAGATATATCTCAAGTGAATGCTATAACTTTTGCTACAGATGTCCAATTGACTTTGTTTTTGAACCATTGAAAATAATACATCAATATCTACAACTTCTATGAAGACCTGAAAGGCCAATTCTATTGTATAACGCTCAGATTATCTCACTTTTCTTTCGGCTCGCTTTTCTCTGCTCTTTTTAAGGCCTGCTTTTTTTCAAGGCTCAGACATATCTCAGTATGTAATGCTATAACTTTTGCTACAGATGTCCAATTGACTTCGTTTTAACCATTGAAAAGAAGACTTCAAGATCTACAACTTCTATGGAGACCTCAAAGGCCAATTCTATCGTCTAACTTCTCAGATCATCTCACTTTTCTTTCATTCGCTTCAATTCTGCCTTTTTACGCCTGCTTTTCTCGCTCAGATATATCTCAAAGCTTAATGCTATAACTTTTGCTACAGATATCCAATTGACTTTGTTTTTGAACCATTGAAAATAATACTTCAAGATCTACAACTTCTATGAAGACCTCAAAGGCCAATTCTATCGATAATGTCTGATCATCTCACTTTTCTTTCGCTCTTTTTCGAGTTTGTCTTTAAGGCCTGTTTTTCAAGATCTGTATATATCTCAAGATGTAATCCTATACCTTTTGCTACAGATGTCCAATTGACTTCGTTTTGAATCATTGAAAAGAAGACTTCAAGATCTACAACATCTATGAAGACCTCAAAGGCCAATTCTATCGCCTAACTTCTGATCATCTCACTTTTCTTTCGTCTCGCTTTTCAAGGCGTTCTGCCTTTTTAAGGCCTGCTTTTTCAAGGTCTGTACATATCTCAAAGATTAATGCTATAACTTTTGCTACAGATGTCCAATTGACTTTGTTTTTGAACCATTAAAATAATACATCAATATCTACAACTTCTATGAAGACCTGAAAGGCCAATTCTATCGATAACGCCTCAGATCATCTCACTTTTCTTTCGCTCGCTTTTCAAGCCTCTGCTCTTTTTAAGGCTCTGCTTTTCTCAAGGCTCAGACATATCTCAAAGGCTAATGCTATAACTTTTGTTACAGATGTCCAATTGACTTCGTTTTTAACCATTGAAAAGAAGACTTCAAGATCTACAACTTCTATGCAGACCTCAAAGGCCAATTCTATCGTCTAACTTCTGTATCATCTCACTTTTCTTTCGCTTACTTTTCTTCTCGCCTCTTTTTTACATCTGCTTTTTTCAAGGCTCAGATATATCTCAAGCATAATGCTATAACTTTTGCTACAGATGTCCAATTGACTTCGTTTTTGAACCATTGAAAATAATACTTCAAGATCTACAACTTCTATGAAGACCTCAAAGGCCAATTCTATCTTATAATGTCTGTATCATCTCACTTTTCTTTCGTCTGCTTTTCTGTGTCTGTATTTTTGTGTCTGTTTTTCTGCATCTGTACATATCTCAGTGCGAATGCTATAACTTTTTCTACAGATATCCAATTGACTTCGTTTTTGAACCATTGAAAAGAAGACTTCAATATCTACAACTTCTATGAAGACCTCAAAGGCTAATTCTCTCGTCTAACGTCTGTATCATCTCACTTTTCTTTCGTCTACTTTTCTCAATTCTGCTTTTTTTCGTCTGCTTTTTCAAGGCTCAGACATATCTCGCTCAATGCTATAACCTTTGCTACATATGTCCAATTGACTTTGTTTTTGAACCATTGAAAAGAAGACTTCAAGATCTACAACTTCTATGAAGACCTCAAAGGCAGTGTCGTGGATTTCAGATTCATTCCCGCATCGGTTGAACATTCAGATTACCGAAAAACGGACGGAACGAGCATATAGGTACCGGGACTGAATTCCGGTCAGTACCGGTCGATTCCGGTCGGTACCGGCCGGTACCGTCGATACTAAAATATTCCGGGGTCATTCCGTAAAATGAAAACTTGGAGGGGTCATTTTGCAAATAAAAAAAATTAAAACCTAATTTTACTTCTACCTCTTCCCGCCCCCGACTGTCGCCATCTCGCTTCGTCTTCTTCTGTCTTCTCTCCTTTCATCGCTGCTAGGCCCGACCTGCCTCGCCTCGCCCGCCTTCAACCGTCAGTCCACACCAAGTCGCCCATCGCAGAAGGTCAAGACACTGCCTTTTGGCCACCAAGATACCATCGCAGCGTCGCACACATTCTGTACATATCTCAGATTTAATGCTATAACTTTTGCTACAGATGTCCAATTGACTTAGTTTTCAAACCATTGAAAAGAAGACTTCAATATCTACAACTTCTATGAAGACCTCAAAGGCCAATTCTATCGTATAATGTCTGTATCATCTCACGTTTCTTTCGTCTGCTTTTTTGCGTCTGTCTTTTTTGCGTCTGGAATATCTCCACTTATAAGACGTATAACTTTTGACTCAGATGTCTAAATTTTACAATCTTTATACCGTTGGAAAGATATACAACTTTCCAGAAGGAAATTTTGTCAAAATCCATTTTTATCAATCCCAAATTTGCCCCTAAATGCTGAAGACAAAATTTCATTCATACACCAACACTGCACCCAATTCTTCACTTCATGACAATATTTGAGACTCTTAAGCACAGAATTGAAATTCGATGTCTTCACACAAAATGTAGCCATATATCTCTAGTTTAATCCAAATCAAGAATCATCCCGTTTGGATTACTAGAGAAAATGTTGTGGCTAAATGACTGAAGCATATTCAGTGAATATTTTCCATATCACTACCAATCTTGTTTCTAAATCTTTTCTTATTACAACTCATACGAAGATCACTCTTTCTACTCCTTCTACTCCTCATTTTCAATAAAATCACATTTAATATCATTATACCCAGAAGTTGTCAATGAATGCATGTACCACGATGGTTTTTTATGCTAAAGCATTTCAGATCAATATGTGCTTATATGCTAGCATGATGTACGCCATTTATGCAAAGAAAATGCTCTTTCCTTAACCTGATTTTTCGAGTTCACAAATACCTAAAGTTTGGGTACTAACCCTTAATAAGCATGCAAGGATGGATATGACAATCTTTGTATACATTTTTAAAATTATAACTTTATTTTTTAAGTTATGTACTAAAATGTTCATGAATTCCGGTCCTAATTCAATATTTTCCCATAATAAAATTCTATGAAAATTAGAAATCCATATAGCGCCGACGGTGCGTAATTCGGACCTCTATAGGTCCTCAATTAAATAAAGCAGTGTTTACATGTTCCGTCGATAGAGGCTACGTCAAATTCCGCCTAAAATTCCCGTTTTCTCATAATATGAAATTAAATATTCAACGAATCCGATGCCTCTGGAATCAGGTCAATCGGACGTCGGACGGAAAGAAATTGACAAAAGAACCATTGTACCATTTAATATCAAAATAATAATCAAAATAAAATAAATATATATATATATATTTACGGAACTCGCCTCATGGGCGACGCCGCCGCGAGGCGGAACCATCCTGTTTTGTCGCGAGGCGAGGCGCCGTCATGCGGATACACCTCGCTCGTCATGAGGGCGAGGCGTCGCCTCGCGACCAGCCCCTTTGATTTCGCCCTCGCGAGGCGAAACGTCGCCCTCGCGAGACGGCCCTTCTCCTTGCCCTCCTTCTTTCCAGATTTCAATTCCTAATTTCCAACTACTCTAACTTTTAGCACACAAATCAGAAAAATACCCACTATACCTCATTGAAAAGCTTATGAAAAGCTCTACAATTCTCTAGAAGACCATAAAAATCAATTCCAACCCTAAGGGTGTCAAATAAGCCATCAAACCTTCTGCCTTCACAATTTCCCTCAACACAGGGCAGTACATTTACAATTTCATAACTCACTGATTCCTTAGTAATAAATTACCACAAAAATATGCTCAATAAGTTCACAATGTCCTTTACAACTTTCATGAACAACCCAAAATCAAATTCTATTTCTAAACCAGTCAATTAATTCATTCAATGTCACTGTCCCTGAAATCCTTCAATATGGGCAGTAACCTTACAACAAGCATAACTCCCTATATACAAGTCAGTAAATTCAGAACTTTATATCCCTGAAAAGATAACATCTCAAACTTCAATTTTCATGAAGCACTCAACATCCAATTCAATCTCTAACAATTTCAAAACTGTTATGGAAGTTTCTGTTATGATCAGCCACTCATAACCTAATGTAGGGTTCACTTTTGAAAAATCATAACTCCCAATTCTGACTTCTAAAAATTACAAACCATATGTCATTTTCAAGGTAATCTTTTCCTCTACAACTTTTCAGAAGCTCACTCACACCAATTCAGTCCACATCAAATGTTAAAATTGCCTCCAATCAGTAAACTCACAAAATCACACTTAAGCTAGGTTTCATCCAAAATGCTCAAAACCAGTCATTAGTAATCAATTCATATCTCCCAATATATAATTCCAAAAATAGCAAGATCAGTAGCAATGGAAATATAATCAAATATGCTACAACTTCCATGAAGACCATTCTCCCTAATTCCATCTCAATTAATTCATAAAAATCAACCAAAACTCAGATGTCATGGTTGCGGTTACTGTTCACAGGCAATGGAACAGTAACTTTCCATGCAAAATTTCACCCTTCTATCATTGGAATTCAACAACACCTATTTCACACTAAATTGAAGCCAACATCCCAAAGTTTCAGTGGCCACTAACCTTACCTCATTTTCATTTCTACACATTAAATTATGAATAAAACAGTAACATCACTTATAATTCCAACTTTCCAGATTTAAGGTGAACCTTAGTTCAATCACTTCCAATACCTTTTTCTCATCACTAGACATCAAAATAAATATAAATTAAATATCACTCCAGTCATACATATACTAGGGTTTATACTGAAAAATTTACAGCATTAAATTCCTCAATTCAAAGACTCAAATACTTATCCCCATTCAATTCAAAATCAAACCATGTCATTACTTTCAATTCAATCATCACTTAGCTTTATACCCATTACTTTAAATCATATAATCATCCCTTTAATGTCTACATGAACCTAATACATGCTTTAAATCCTTTTATTAACTACCACATACTATCATGACATTTAATTCCATATGCAACATCATTTAAAGATCAAACCTTAAGTGAATACTTACCAAATTAAAACCTCCTTCAAACCTTCAACAACCACTTTGTAACTTCTACACCAAGGTATCAACCTCCTTCCCTTCTCAAGTATACACAAAGCTCATCTTCTAGCTTTGATGAGAGTAAGAGATAAGAGCTTGAAATTACAAGGAAGATGAGAGAAGGAGAAAATTTCGATGGTCTTAAAGAAGAGGTAAGTTTCGGATGAACATAAATCAAAAGCCTTAAAATCTCATCCTTACTTCCTTTAAACATGTACACGTCCGAGAGCCTTTGGGAGGAGCATTTAATGTTGCCTTTTCAATGGCAAATTCTCATTGGTTAACAATTTTAAAGAAAAGTCAAAGTAATGATTCTTTAATCCAGTCCAGATCAAAAACGAACCCAATCAACTCCAATGATCCTAATTGCACTCCCACAATAATATACTCAATAATACAGTGCCATTGGGTAGCAACTATCGCTACCGAAAATCGACCGGTTCGTTAATTGGCGATTTATCCGGTCCGAGAATTTCCCCGAATTATTTTTTCGAGAATTAATGAAATTCCTAAAATTATAAAACAGTGTGATGCACTCCAAATAATTTTCAATCACAAAATCACCTTTTCTACTCCAAAACAAGTTTAGGCCGATTCTGGCGATTTTGCGGTCCGAACTTTCTCCGAAAATTCCAGAAAAATTCCTAAAATCCCTTAAAATCGAAAGCGCAATAAGCAAGACTCGAATAATTTTCAAAGCCCATAACCACGTTAATCACAATAAAATACCGTTAGGCCCAATTCACGGAATGTCATGAATGCATTTATCGTAATTCCATGTACACAATTGATACGTGTATCAATCCTATTATGCATGAACAGTTCTAAATATTCCTATTAGTCCCATCCTATGTCAAGTTTACTATTTTACCCATCCAGGAGGGGGTGGGATGTTACACTCCTTCTACTCCTCATTTTCAATAAAATCACATTTAAGATCATTATACCCAGAAGTTGTCAATGAATGCATGTACCACTTTTTATGCTAAAGCATTTCGTATCTATGTGCTTATATGCTAGCATGATGCATGAGCAAGAAAATGCATTTCCTTAACCTCTCTTTGAGTTCACAAATACCTAAAGTTTGGGTACTAACCCTTAATAAGGGGATGGGATATGACAATCTTTGTATACATTTTTTAAAATTATAACTTTATTTTTTAAGTTATGTACTAAAATATTACAACACCTGGGACTTATATACATTTACAAATTTTATTTTGATAAGTCATTTCAAATATTATGATTTTTGCTTATTTTCTCCCAAACAATTTATCAACATTAACAATTTTCTCACAAATTTTAAAATTAACAATATTTATTTACAAATATTTAACCAATCATAAAATATCATATTACTTATATACATTTTCAAATTATAAGTTTATTTTTCAAATTATGTACTAAAATATTATAAGACTTTTATTTAGAACTTTTCCTATAACTTTATCAAATTATTTTATCTTTTCTACCGTATAAATTTCACAATTTTGCTCACATATTTCATCTATTGATCTTTTAATTCATTCAACCATTTAATTTTTATTCATTCTTTACTATACATTTTAAGGATTTTAAAATTTACAATTTCTTATTTAAACTTAGTTATTTTATTAATTCATTCAAATAATTCAATTAGTATCTTTTTCTTTTTCTTTTTACAAAATTTTAACTTCAATCCTACAATTCCATCTTTCCTTAAATATTAATATATTCATTTATAGAATACTCTTAATTTTTAAATTAAGCTGAGACTACGATTGCGCAGATTTTGATCTATTTCTGCTAGTGTGTATATATCATAACCAAAAACAAAAATAACATTTTATAGTACATCCACGTCCAAGTCTTTCGAAATTCTCTATGTGACTCTTGTCTTGTAGTAGTTCCACCACAGCTTTCTTCTAATTCACTTCAAAACCTACACGTGGAAAGAAAATCCACACGTTAAGCTATAGACTTAGTGATGTTCAAACAGTTCTATTTCTCATTCAATTTAATTCATTCCACTATGACATGCATAACATGTAATATTTTCAAATATAAATATTTTCATTTATTTCTAAGCATAAATAGGCATTTAAAATCAATTTATGAAATACAAGCATGTATCTATTATAATAATTCATATCTAATTATATAATGATCAATAAATTGTACATTCAATTACTACTTTCATTTGAAGTTCTTTAATAATGAATCATGCATTTATCTATTTTTTGTAATATCCTCCAAAGTAAAATATAACGGAATTACATCACCGAGATAGATAAGCGGGATTTTAAAATACAAGACCTGGTTCTCGAAACCATACGTTTCTTTTTTATATAAATTCATTTTAGAACTGAGCTCTCGGAGCCTACAGTTCATAACAAAAATCAAATGTCTTACATTGGAATCGAGCTTTTGGAGTCATACAGTCCAGTAACACATATCATGATGCAGTACTGCTAACTCTATAATTGGCAAGTCAACCTTATCACATTCCTCCAATTCCTATCTATTTTACTAAGGGCAAATCTAATTAAATTCTATTGAAATTTAATGATAAACACTCATAATAGTCAATTCAAGTTATTCCATATTCGACTAAAGCAAATGTCACTCATTAACGTCTTTTTTTTCATTATTGGTTTTAATTTAGTTCATACAACATTCAAGATATATTCATTTCACCAAATGGTCAAAAATAACATGTATATAAAGTTTTCTAATTCAAACATAATGTCTGCAAATTGGGGAAAATACAAATTATAAGTCCAAAATCCAAATTAATCACATATACTACTTCATTTACGATCTAATTAAATATTTTTAATAATAATTTCACAAATCCCCATTTTTATCTCAAGAACCCTAAATTACCTAATGCATAATTTTTAGGAAAAAATAAATTGTAAGAACACAGACCAAATTAATGTCCAATTCTTCAAATTAAGCTTCCATCAACTTCAATTTCACCAACAATTCCTTATTCCTTCTCTTTCTCCTTCTCTCTCTCCTTCTATTCCTTTTCTTTATCTTCACAATATTGCATTAATATTTAATTTCATGCATTTTATTAATCAATGTAAACAACTACACCAAATTAATGTACTAAAAATAATCAAAACTCTATTAACTTGCCTTAAAAAAATTTAGAAACTATTCATAAAACTACCCATATACCTTTTCTTCATCTTTTCCCAATTTTTTTGTTGATATGGTGAGTTTAGAGACCCTAAGTTGATGATTTAATATTTAACACGTGATATAGGGGTTAAAAATAAAGAAAGTTGGCTTGAAAGTGGAAGAAGTTGAAAGAAAATGGAGAAAAAGAAGGGTTGTTATCGACATTACTTGGTGAAGAAGAGAAGGTAAATGGCCAAGAACATGACATGCGGTCCCTTAATAACTTTTTTCATCATTTAAAAAACAAAATTAACTTTAACTTTTAATCCATTCTTTTCTTCTTCTTAATAAAAATACCCATAAGAAAATTATCAACCTCCTATAAAGACCTTAATTAATATCATTTATTTTCATTAATATTTTCAGGTTTGACTTTCAACCTTTCTCAGGTCAAACTTTAACCATTAGTCAACTCTTGGTCAAACCCTCTAATTTGATCATTGGGCTATCCTTGAACAATATTATCCGATACCAAATAAAATAAAATGCAGTTTGGGTCCTGAGTGTCACTATTCACAACCCAGAAACTACTATTCATGAAATCAAGATTTTGGGGTGTTATTGCCATAATCTAAAACTTTTAGTTTAACTAAACTTCCTCACTTTAAACTTTTCAACTAAAATCATTGTTACCTTAACCTATTTCTAATACTATTTGTTAAAAATAGACAACAAGAATAAATAATAATTAAGAGAAAAACACAAGAAATTTTTTAATGAGGTTCAATCAATTAAGTGTGTCCATGTTTTTAGAAGTGAAGAGCAATTGATTCACTAATCAATAATGATAATGATGGTTAAATCAAACTAAGTCTATAACAATGTATTTATAAACAAATCTTAACTAGTACAATTTTACTTAAATAAACCATTTACTAAGCTTAACCTAATTCAACCATGACTATAATGTGTCCTATAATCCTTTTAAAGCTTAAACTCATAAAAATTGAGTTTTTAGATAAGGTTGACTATTTTAGACATAACTGTATTCCAAATCATAGAACTCAATTTATTTCTTTAGAATATGAAATGGGCATGCTAGTGTCTTAGATCATGGATCATATTACTTCTGTCCACATTTAGACACAAATTGAAACATAATCATGTACTAAGCTATAGATCTTACTAGTTCTCTATATATAAGATATGGTTTCTGACATGATTGTGTTCTATACTATATCTTCCTTCAAGAACACCTTTGCCATACCAACAAATTTGTGTCTTTAGCCTATGCATTCACTTCTTATTTATAGAAAGGAACACATCTTACCCATGCTTGTGTCTTAAGTTGTGCCCACCTAAAAAGGCTTCTACGAAATTTACATTTCCATCTCAAAACACTAACATTGATGCCCGCATATATGATCCATACATAATGTAAGATCTTACATAGAAGGTGAGAATTGCATTCTTATATCAAAAGGGAGATGAGAGATGAAAATCTTTATAAACCTATAGAAAAGACTACTAATCAACTTCTTTATTGAACTAAGGGAGGTTTCAATCAATTTTTTGATGATAACAAAACATAGAACCTACTATTGAGTTTATTATCTTGATGACAAGATTTATAAAAATAAGATCAAATCATACATAACTTAAGAAGATATTTCATGAAGTTGATAAAGGAAAAGATGTAGTTTGCATTTTACAAAGTGAATACCAAGTCAAGAATAAGGAACTTCGAGCTTATTCTTTAGTTTGTAATGTTAATTGTAATCTCATTTAGTCACTTTGATGTTCTAAAAGGCTCATTATGCCAAAATATTTCATATCACTTTATTGCATAGGCTTTTTCATTTATCAAAAGTCACCTAAGCTTTTATTTTTAATAGAAAAAACTTTTGATTTTTCAAACAATTTTTAGGAACCTTTTGAAATTTTTAAATCATAATTACTTTAACAAATTGATTTTAAACATTTAAAGTTGCTAAAATCATATTGTTAGGGAGATTAGGTGGCCTATATGGGTCAGTAGTTAACTAATATATGTTAAAGTTGTTAAATTTGATACATTCAAAGTTTTTTGTAAAATTGGTTGATGTACTAGTCAACTAATATGCATGTTGGATGATCATGATTAGTGAATTTGTGCATTCAATGCATACTAGTCGACTTCTATGCTTACTAGTCAACCAATACTTCATAAATAATAACTAATTTTTAGCTCTAAAAATTGCTAGGGGTCCCAAAATCTTATAAATGCATTTTTTCTCATTAGTTTTAGCATGAAGAAGTATTTTGGTGTCTTTTACATACTTTTCTAAATGTTTTTCAATTATTTTATCATCATTATCTCATATTTATGTGAGTGAGCCTCTTTGGAATTATTAGGAGATAAAGTTAGGTATTTTGAGTTATAAGATTTAGTTGAGGCATTATATTTTTGTACTTAGGGGGTGATCCAAGTGAGATTCAGATTCCTCCTCACCTTGGAAGAAGATTGTAAAAGGATTTTATTGAGAAAGATTATATAAAGGTTATTTTTCTCAATAAAAGAAGAATTATAGTAGAATTCCAAAAAGAGACTTGGAGGTGAATATAGGTAAGGGTTGTTTTCTAAGTCAATATAAATTGATTTGTATTCTTTCTTCCTTATCCTTTTAAATTATTATTTAATTGTTTGATTAATTGATATTAAAAGAAATTCTCATCCTTATTTTATATTGATTGTTGTTAATTGAGTATATTGGTTATAAAATTTTGATAAATTTTGTAAACACCTAATTCACTCCCTCCTTGGTGTCATTAGGGAATAACAAATGATATTAAAGCAAGTTTATTAAGCTAACATGTCTAACAACATGATATAGCAAATATCTTAATGACATATATAGGAGTATTATCATCATCATTCAACTAAATGGGACAAAATATTAGTAGAGCACCTTTCTTTGATGGAAACGATCATCTTTATTTGAAAACTATGATGTAATTATTCTTAATGGTCAAAAGTGTAGACTTATGAGAAATAGTTTCAAATAGTCTCTTTATATCTATGAAAAGCATAGTTCATAAAAAGATCTCCAAACTAAAGGAAGAACAGGAATTTCCTTGAATAGTAGTGTTGTACACATCTTATTTTATACTTCAGAAAGAAATGAATTTAATAGTGTCCCCATATATAAATTGGCTAATGAAATTTGACATACTTTGAAAGTTACTCATGAGGAAACAAACAAAGTAAAGGAGAGTAAATTGAACATGCTAATATACAGTATGAATTACTTCAAATGAAGTATGATGAAATCATATCAAGTATATATAATAAATTCATTGATATTATTAATGCTTGTAAAGGTCTTAAAAAACCTATACTGATGTTGAAATGGTAAGAAATTAGCTTACTTCACTTTTGTAGATATAGAAAGCTAAAGTGACAATTATAAATGAAGTCAATGATTTAAAAACACTATCATTAGATGAACTTATTGGATCTCTTCTTACAAATATAATCAAAAGATGTAAGAAGAAATGACACTTCTAAAGAAAAAGAACTTAGTATTCAAAGGCTTAAAGAAAGAATTGAGTAAAAAGGAAGAGAAAACAACTAATGAAAGAAATGAAACAAATTCTTAGAGAACAAATTTTCTTGAAAGAAAGGACTCTAATGAAGATAAGGGTGATTTAAAATATAAATCATCTAACATTATTTTCTCTAAATATTAAAAAAAAACAGGTACATGACATCACAATGTCCTACTCAGATATGATAACAAGTATAAAAGGAACAATAAGAAAGAGAAGAAGGACAAATATAAGAAGAAAGCACTTAAACGCTTAACTTGGGACTACACAAGTGAATCAAAAAATCAAAAATCGAAAGGAGGTATAGCTTATATGTGTTTTACTGTTATAAATGACAATGAGGTAACATTTAACTCCAACTTATGTGATAGTGATAAAGATTTGACATATGATGAACTATTGAAAGTTGAGAAATAGTGATTAAGAAAAGTAAGAAATTATCTTTCAAAGTTAAGGAAGTTCAAAAATAGTTGGACATATACTTGAATAAGATTAAAACATGAAAAGTGAATTGCATAATAATAAAGCGTTAAAAAAATATTATCACTGATGGCAATCATGTATTAGACACATTAAAGCATGGAAATGAGACATTGAAAAAGGAGATCAACTTTCTTAGGATTATTTATCTAAATTCATGAAAGGGAATGAAAAATTATAAAACTTGATAAGAGCTCAAAAGAATTTCAATGATAAGAATGGAATAGGATACAATCAAAGAACTGAAGCTAATGTTAAAACCACATTTGTAAAGAAAAAATATTTTCATATAAAAAAACATTGTCTAATATGGCAAATGAGTATAGAGCATTCATATTTAAGCATATGCATGCACATGCCACATGCCACATCCACTAAAACTAATTATAAAAACGAGTATCATACTTCTATATTTAACTCTTAATCTAAGCATATAATGCAATACTTTCAAAGGAACAATAGGCATAACTTCTATGATAATATACAAACCCATTGACACCCTTTATAGACCTTAAAGAAATATGCATCAAGCCTTCATTCATAATATTATCATACATATAATTATGGTAGTTCATTTTTTCAAACTAAGGGAGGTTCTAATTGGTGTTTTAATGATAAAAATATAATTAATGCTAATGAGTTTATTATTTTAATGAAAAGCAACAAAATACCAAAATGAAGTCAAAAACTAAAAAAGATAGCTTATGAAGTTGAAAAGAGAAGTTAAAGTTTACAACCATCAAAATGAAGATCAAACTAAGAATAAAAGAATATTAAGGCTTGTCAAGGTCTTTCTTTAGTTTGTAGCACTAATTGTGATCTCACTTTGTTAATTTAATGTAACACCCCACTCCCGCATGACTCGAACCTGACATCGATGATGATATCCGAGTTCGTGCCCTACGAGGGTGGCGTGCTACATCACTAGCTTAGTCAAAAATTCAGTATAATTTTTTTTTCTTTTCTTTAACTATGATCACAATTATAGTATGCCAAAATCAAAAATCAATTTGAGTGGCCCATTTTCATTCAGAACATCTTCAATCACACATTACAATCAATAGAATTTCAATAGCCCATTTGGGGCCCACTATAATTACAAAACACTATTTTTAGAAATTGCGGAATACAAATTTACACAAAATACTAAAATACTAAATGCAGACGCAATTAATCCCGACCTTAATCTTTCACTCATCAACAGATGCTATACGCCCGTTGCCTAATGGAGTACTCTTCTGAGTCCTGAAAAATAATTGCAAATTTTGGGTGAGTTTTGCAAAACTCAGTGAGTGACCATCATCGATGGCTCACCCAATCACATAATACATATCACAACATTACACATTTTGCACTTCTCGTTCAATACAATATAATCCCTTATTATATGCAGATGCAGTGCACATGAGACTCACTTTTCATTTGTTATTTTGTTATGACCAAGTGCCTAAACTATCCCCTGTAGGGCTCATTAATAATTGTCCCATATAGGGCTCATTAAACGTTGAGCCTGAGGCTCTGATTCACTTTTGAGCTCGAAGCTCAATTTCACACGTTGAGCTTTAAGCTCTAATCGTTGGCTACTCTGGTCACAACTACCATTATATTTCATGCATTCATGGTATGGAATGCATCACTCACATTTGCATAAACACATTCAATCATTTTCCCATGTCATCGGACCTTAGTCCGGCATTCAACATTAAAGTTGAGAAATCATACTTTCAATCATATGCAAATGTGCATTCAGATCACATTAATAATTACATTAAGTACACTTAGTTCAGCTTATTCACATACAAGTAGCACTTCAATACCCCATTCAAAAATCACATCTTGGACCTTACGTAAATGACCAACATAATCAATCACATTCAGAAAATCAAGCAATAGTCAATTCATACACAAATTCAAATAATGAAATAAGACCATCTAGGTCTACTCACAGTACGCTCCAATTTAGCAATTTCTTCCAAGATCTGGAAACTCCTTAATATGGGCGCATATCCTGCACATTGACATTATGTTGTACATACAATGCACATACATTAATACTTGCACAATTATAATCATTCGTATAATGCACACATGTGTATGACAATGCAAATTCATGACAACCCCGGGTATCTTCCCTCTAATACATCTCAAAGTCATTCTTATATGAAAACTCGACTAAGTATAAATTATACTTAGGTTTATGCCTCCTAAACCCATTAAAATCTCCATTTCTTTCTCATTGATTCACTTTAGAAATGTCCAAATCATATTTTTGGGTTTATCTTTCACATCAACTTAGAAAGTGAAACCGATATGATTTGATCATACTCTTTTTGAGAAAAGTGTTCCTCTATGTCTTATGTTTCTATGGACACCAAAATCACTCAATTCGGTTCAGTACTTTGGAAGATATGCCTCAATCACTTTTAGACTGCTCTTATCCAAAACAGTGTACTATATCCATCTTCAATCTAGAAATTCAATATTTTAGACACTGAATCAGAATTCGACTTCTTGAGACCATTTGTAGACCCATATCTCTAGGTTACTCCAATTTAAAAATCACTTCATTTGGAATCCTATATACCCAATTATAAGTAAAACATTGAAGTATGCTCAGTAAAACTAATCCCATTTACACTGCCCCTACAGACTCCCATACTTTCCTTTGATCAATCTCTTTCAATTTAACATCAATTAATACCAATTTTCATGGAGATGTATTAAAATGTGTTAGGAACCTATTGCTTCAAGAACCAATTCATTTGGAGCTCTATAGAAGGAGTTATGGTCAAAAGAAGCAATCAAGTTTATGATTGGTTTCCAGTTGAACCTAGTTTGGCGCGAACTCCATAACACTTGCTAGAAAACTCGGATTCCTTTTGTTTTTCTACCATTGGAAAGAAGACATCTAGATCTACAACTCTTATTAAAGGTCTCAAAGCGAGATTCGGCCTCTAAATGATCAAAAATCACAATTTTCCAAGTTATCCCGTGAATGTCCGTTAAACGGACCTGCATGTCCATTTAACGGACATGAATCGACCAAACAGCCCCATTTTATCAGAGAAAGTCCGTTAAACGGACTGCCATGTCCGTTTAACGGGCATACACTGCCCCAAAGGTGTTTTTACACCCGAGAAGGTCCGTTTAACGGACCTAATGTCCGTTTAACAGACATATATCTCCAAAACCTTCCTCCAAAGCCTCTTCCAAGGTTCCTATACTCATTCTAACATCAAATACACCCATACACTTCTCAAATTCAGCTCTTTAAGCACAAAACCACTTCATATCACCTCACATACCCTTTAGATTTCATAAAACTCTCAAATTACAACTCACATCATTCATCAATTCTTGCAAACAACTCCTATCCTTCTTCTTTTTTCCATAACCTATCTTATTCCTACATATCAAGCACTTTCAAAATCAACATCCAACACCTCAAGTGGATGACTTCTACATGCATCCCTCAAGCTAGCTCAACAATATCCTTACCTAAATTCAATTTCCTATTTTCTCATAAACACCTAATTCACAACATAAACATATGCATTCATCCAAGGTTTTGCCATATTCAGTTCTCATTTCCACATCAAAATTTGAGACTCTTAGAATCACAATTTATAATCGATGTCTTCATAAGAAAGATAGCCATATACCTCTAGTTTAAACAAAAACAAGAATCAACCAAAGTGGATAACTATAAAGCAAGTTATGGCTAATACAACCCTATATCAAGTAAAAATGTTTTTCCTGCTACCAATTTTCGATTTTTTCCAACTTCCAACAATTTACCTCTAACTCATCTTATACCTAGCTTATCTCTCCCATTTTTATTTCTTCATCAATCTCTAACCAATTTAGCTCAATACATAAATCACAAACAAGTTATGATCTAATAATGATCCTTAACCAAAAACAAAGCATGTAACCCTACCCATTCATAACCAATTTCCACACTCATCTAAAACTCACTTTGAAGATTAATCAACCTCAACAACTCTAGACCATTACATGAATCATTATTCATTCTACATATTCAATAACAAGACCTGTACATAATTTTTTTTCATCACCCATAACACATATATAACTTTACAAACTCAAGTCATCAAAACTCAATTTACCCTACACCAAAACTCTTTATCATAGTCGTTCAACCTCTCTACTATATCTATAAATCATCCCTCATCAATAACACTTTTTTTTCACCTCCCCCCCCCTTTCACTATACACGACACCTATATATATATCCAAAATCCCATCTCATGCAATTTAACCTCTAAATATCATCACAATAGCTTCATTTAACCAAAACCCATGATATTTACAAAACACTTACTTGATTTAGCATCCAAGCTCCTTCAAATCACCAAGAACCCTAGCTCCTCCACATGCACGATCTTCACCTTTTTAAGGTGGAATAGGTTGGTTTCCCTTAGCAACAAGAAGAGGATAGCAAAGTATTTAAGTGGCTAGGGATGGAGGGGAGAAAAGTTCAACCTTATGGCTTGGAGAAGAGAGCAACGTGAATGAAGAAGAAGAATGGAGAAAATAAAGAAAGAAGAAGATGGAGCATGTGTCGTTGGAGAGTGGAAGACCAAACTATGGTCTTTCACTTTATGAACAAGTGGTGTGGCAAGTGACACATGTCACTTGCCACATGTCTTTCTCTTATTGCTGCATTTGGCCACTAAATTACCTAGTCTCTTTTTTCTCCAATTTCTAATCCAATTGTCTCCCAATTTTTAATGACACTTATAAATAATTCCTAAAGTAATGTATCCAAATTCCAATGCTATTTGACAATAAATTCTACTACCATTTAGCAATTGGTCTATTACTTGAAAATTTTCCCGGTCTGAAAATTTTCTCCCAAATTTTTCAGAAAAAATTCCTAAAATTTCAAAAATTCTAAAACAAGAAAATTCACTTTCCAAATCAATTTTTCAATACCAATAACCCATAAATCTCAAAACAATCACATTTATTACCAATTATACCCGGAATGTCAATGAATGCATGTACAATTTTGGTTATATGCAAAGATCCACTATTCATGTGCATGTGCACCTTATGGAATGCATGAGCATGAGATGTGTTGTCCCAATTTCTCCGATTAATCTCATATGTACCAAATTTGTAGGGTTCTAACCCTTTGGATGGAAATCGGGATGTTACAACTCTCCCCCCTTAAAGAAATTTTGTCCTTGAAATTAATATCTGAATAAGGAATAAGGCAGGGGTACTATTAACTCATATGCTCCTCCGTTTCCTATATCACTTCACCCCTCGAATATTTTGTTTCAAAAGACCACAGTTAATAGATTCAATCGGTCTCTCAATCCCTTATTTAGATACCGCAGTTAATTATTTCCTTGATATGTTTCAAATTACCCAAATTTTCACTTCCAGTTTCAATAACACACATATCTTGGATCATAACAATGCTTTCTAACCATATCCATATAACACTGTGTGAATCCGAAACATCCTTTATGATTAAAATTAACTCTCAAATCCATAGTCCTATTCTCACCATAGTTTCATATAGACCAATTTATGTCAAACTTAGTTTTCCCCTATTTACACCTTTATTTCCATCTAAGTGCACCCTGGTAGAGGTGATACTCTTCGAAGTATTTCATCTTAGCTTACTGTTTTACATTTCTTTAGTGTCAGAACGCTTAGTTCTGATATTCATCTCACGATATTCCATAACCTCGATGTTGATCCACTTAACTCATTCGTCATTAACTGAGATCACTTAACCCTTATTACAAATTTCTTTTGCTCATCAATGTTATCTCACATCAATTATGGCCTTTTACCATTTTTAGGCCCTATTCATTCCAATGTAGGGGTGAACGACTCCTTTTTGTTGTATAACAACTTATACAACATTATAATGGTATCACCAAGAAAACAATTGATCCATTTGCATTCAATTTGAACTGTACATTAATTTCATATTCCTGTGAACTCCAAAAATATAAGTTTTACCCATGTCTCCATTAGTCAAGAATATTGGTAACTCAAACGTATCATCTTTCTCAATATAGTCACAACTTCGATGTGACCCACCAAAATCCATTCGTTTTTCAAACCCATGTTATTCAGATTTTAAAATCATTTCATTCACTAGTTCACCCACTAACGGTGTCCTAAATTTGTTCTAACTTTTTCTCAGGGTGATCGACTCTTTTTTTTCGTTTCACCCTAAAAATGTTGATTGTGCCTATAGTCACTTTGCGCTTTACATTCATCTTATATGCTGAAACATTTTTTACACCTATCTCCAATAGGTAAGACTACAAGGAACTCAAATATATAATCACTCAGTTCGATATTCTTCGCCGCCAATTGCTCTGTTGACGCATTTCGACTGGGACAAATAGCTTCGCTTGTTTCTTGTATATTTTTTTTTCTAACAGTCCCTTTATCAGGTATTACACATACTTCTTAATCCAATCATCAATATCATTTACTCGATAGTTGGATCCGTTTTCAATTCCCTGATAAGGTTCCCAATTTCCAAATCCTCAATTTGGGCTTTGCCAATCTTTTTATACCTTTCAATAGCTAAAAAAATACTTCCTTTTTGCCCCTTTTTAGGTCGACCTTCTGCGCTCATTACACTGGGTTTGAAAACCTCCAAATTTATAATACTATGCTATTGAATTTCCATTCAATACGTTGAATTGCAACACTAGCTTCATTCGGAAGCACTCATTTGCACCATCCCTTTCAACTCTTTCAAACTCACAAATTACTCCAATCCTTACCGATTTGAATATTCATATATATACCTCAAAAAGGTTTCTGTACATATAGTGTCTCCAAGCTTTTAAATTAATTACCATTACAACAAATTCCAAATCATACATCCAAATTCAGCCCTTGAGGTTATAATTGTCCCTAGGTACACAAAATCACTTTATACTTTTGCAACAGATTGCATCTTACTCTGTAATGGGAAACTATATATTGCAAAATCTCCAAATCGAAGCGATACAATTAACACTGGGGTTGAACATTTCCCAAAAATTCTTTTTACATTCTTTACTGATACGGCTTCCTTATTGTTCCTCCTCAAATATTCAAAATTTTCATCACACTTTTTCAAACACTTTCACAATACCATCTATGCTCATAGTCATCAGGTAATAAAATTTGCTGTGATCATTTGAGCCTCCAGTAACATAATACTATCGGGGACATTGCGAACTCCAACCGATATAACCTAAGTTGTTTTGGTAACTCTTTTAAGTAACTAGTTTCTCATTGCAGTAATATCATCACATACTATTCTCATTTTCCCAATTAACCTCCTTTCTTGAACGTTTTCCTCAGTTCATTTGATTTCCTGTGATTTCACCTTGACTAATTCTAATGTCGGTTCATTCATACTAGTTTCTCCACACATTTCCATTTGTTTGCAAGCATAACTTTCTGTATTGGTAACACATCCATCATATATAATTTGTATTTCCCAAACATATTTTCACACATTATAAAGTTGACCTAAGTTCTCCTCACATTAGCGAGAGTGTAACATCCCGTTACCGATGTGAGGGCATATCGGTAATTTGGATGAGTGAACAGTGAGTGCATTCAAAATTGATTTGCACATATAGTGATTCTGTATAAGTGATAAATGAGTTAATTGCACATGCATACATAACGACATGCATTCATGATTGTTCCAGCATTTTATTGTTATTATGAGTTGAATAGTAAATTTTGCGAAATTGTGTGATATGAGTTATTGAGAATTAAGTGATAAGTGAAATTGTGAATTTTGAGCTAAAGTGCTAAAGTGTTAGATATGGGTTAATGAGTTTGGAAAATGTGTGTTGAGTGGACATTGAGTCATTGAGAATTGAGAAATAATGTGAAGTGAATATTTAAATTAGTGGATTGTGATTTGGTGAAAATCTTAAGAGTATTGGATTGTATAGTTGAGTGAGAGTGAGAATGAGTTCTAGAAGCGGAAATGTTAAATTGAGTATAGAATCAAGCGTTTTACCTTTTTTGGATTTATGAGAATTTTTCGAATTTTTAGAGTTATATGATTGAATAGGAAAATTTGACCTAGAGGCGATATTTTGATTTCGGTCCCAAAAGTGGCGGATATTGGTGTGAAAATTGAGAGTTAAGCGTTTAAGAATTTTTGTGATGAGTCGATTGGAATTTAGAGGCGAGACTAAGTGAATTGGAAGGCTGTGGTATATAGGTTTAAATAAACCTATATATATATATATATATGTGTTGAGGTTGAGGTTTGGCATTTTTCCTTTTCCTTCTTCCTTTCTTCTTGTGGTTATTAATGTTGAGTTTAGATAGTATTAATGGCTTGGAGAAATTAATTTAGGGGAGATTCTTGAGGTAAGTTTATGGTTTAATGTTGTGCTTATAGTTGTTCATGGCATTTGTGATCGCGAAGTTTAAATCTCACGCCTGACGTCTGGTTCGGGCATACCGCAATGAGAAAAGTGAGCTGCATTGCATAGCGATGAGGTGACGCTTGGCGAGGCGAAATTCATGCTATGACGAAGGCGAGGTGACGTCGCAGCGAAGGAATGAAAAATGGTTTTGCGCCGCGGCGAATGTTGTGAGGTCGCAGCGAAGAGTGGAATTTGAGATGAGATTGAATTGGTTTTTAGGGTATATCTTTTAGTGTAGACCTCCAATTGAGATGATTTTTGATTCGTTGTGAACTAGAAAGAGGTCTACAAGTGTGTGATAATTGAGAGTTGAATTATTATAGAGACCATGAATTATCGATAGTGAATCAAATCTAGTATCAAATGTGACCTAAGTGTTATAATGTGACAATTAGAGTGTGAAGTGAGGACTTCATGAGTAAGATGGACTTAGTGAATAGTGAATTGTGGTGATGAAGTGAGAGTAAGTGGAATTGGTCTAGAGAGCTGGAAATCATGATCATACATCATATAGTTTGAATTGAGACATGTGCATCAGTGAATTCAATTAATTGAGCAAGTAGTGATGAGAACTCATTTGAATTGTTATAGAGGCGCCGTTGGATCGACGGATCACGGACATTCTTTGGTACTTCGAGCAATAGCTCGGAAGTTTCAGGTGAGTAACCTAGTTGGTTCCTCATCTTTTATGTGATTAAATGTCTGTGAATGTGTATGAATTAAGTGTTAAAGTGAGTGATATAAATGTGAAGTGAATGAGCTAAATCGATAGATATTCTTGATTGTGTGAATGTGAATAAGTGCTCGAGTATGATAAGTGTAGTGAATGAGATGCATGTGAAATGTGTTACGAATGTGAATACTTGTGATAAGTGAATGAAGTGACATATAAATAGAGATGTGAACATTAGTGAATGTGAAATCGATGTAAAGAGTATGAGTAAGTGTTACGATTGAGATAGCGGTGAAGTGATAAACATGTACTAGTGGTGTGTAAGTGTGAGTACATGCTAAGCATGAGCATAAGTGGTAATTAAATAGTTGTATTTGGGCTTAGTGATCGAGCTTTAAGCTCGATTATCGATGAATGGGCCCGAGGTCAAAAGGGAAATAGTGCATACCCGGAGGGCTCTCCTATCCCTTAAGTGAGTGGGCGTAGTGCATTCCACGAGGCTCTCCTACCGCCAAAAATGTGATCAGTCTGAAAAGTACCGGATTAGGGACGATGTAAGCGCTCAGTCACAACAACAACATAAAATGAGAAATTGCATACATATGCATCGATGTGTAGTGAAATTGTGAATGCGTGTAAATACGTGATAATTGTGAAGTGTATATCTGAGCCATGTGATAGTGGAAATGTGTAAATTGTGTATAGTGTTATAAAATGTATTATAGTGTATTGAGATATATATATTGTGTATATGCATGAGTTGGGTGAACCATCGATGATGGTTTCTCATTGAGTTATAAACTCACCTTTGACATTGCAACTATTTTTGAGGATGAAGAGTACCCGTTGGACCAACGGGAGTATGGTTACCGCTAGCGAGTCGAGTTGATGTCGGGATCGGTTGGCATCTGCATAAATGTAGTGCTATTTATTTTAATGTGTTGTGTTTCGCAAATTATTAAAGATTAGTGTTTTATTGATGGCCCAAATTATTACGGATTTCCGCGCATGTGATTGATTTGTGAAAAAGGAAAGTGTTTTCTGAGTTTTAAATTGCAGTGAGTGTTCTAGTATGCCGCCCTCGAGGGTCACGAGTTCGGATATCACCTTTGATATCGGGTTGGGTCCTTGAGGAGTGGATCTACAATTTTAATATCGAGCCCAGTACAATCTTACATGGGTTTTCTAAAAATGTGTCAAGTGCATGCATCTAAGTCATGTCACGGCAGACAGTGACAACTGATCCCCAGTCTAGCGTATGAGTCTCATGCATGAGCATGTATCGGTCGTTTAAGTGGTTAGAAATAGTGAGGAAAATGATAATGTGTGAGAATGTGATAAAAGGAAGTTGTGTACATCATGAGATTCAAAAGGAGTATATGGTTTAAGTTGATAAGTGAAGAATTGTGTACCGATATCGAGTTATGATTATAGAATGCGATATGAGAATTTATTTGAGTATATCTTAGAATGTGAGATAGAAATAAAGTGATAATTCTGAATCGAGAGAGAAAAAAATGGAAATAGAAATATGATAGAAATGGCTAAAGTTCAAGTGTATAGTGTGACAAAAATAAAGTGTTCCATGATATAGAGAAGTTACAATTGGGATTGACTATTGTGACGAGAGTTACGAATCATGCGATATGTCTGTGAATCAATTATGTTAGTGGGAAATCAAGAATGATTATGTACAGTTATGATGTTGATTTGAGTGTGAAAAGTTTGTGAGTATGAGACAATTTTGAAAAGATTAAAATGTACATGATTGATAACGATAGATGAAAAAGTGATTAGAGTTCAGCGGATTTGCCTAAGTGAATATATGGACCTGATTATGGAAGCTCCGTGACAAGCGAAAATATTAAGCGTAAGTGTCTTATTTGTGAGATGACCTGAGAAGAAATTAATGAGTTAGTGGATAATTGCCAGTTCGATTTTTATAGAATGAAAGTGTTTATAAGGATCAATTGGGAAGGAATAGAGATTGTATTCGATCCTCTCGCGCGAGGACGGGTGCATAAAGGAAAGTTGTTGAGTTCAAATTTTATTGTCACTGTGAGTGTACCTTTGATAGCGGGATCACCCTTATGGGTGAAATAATTGAGCATAAGTGAATAATATGTGTGAATATGATGTAAGAGGAAAGTGGGTGGCCTATTAAATAAGTTCCGATTAAAATCCCTGTGGCCCCAAGTTCGAGATGAGTTAGTACAAGGCATGAGAATGTTTGTAGCGATCGATTGAGAAAGAAGTGAGACTATTAATTGATGTGAGTGCCTATTCAGATACGATGTGATGATTATAACAATGCATATAAGATATTAGAGTAAATGAAATTGTTTGATGCCGCAGAGTCTCATTATAAGCTATGTTATAATCTTGTGAAGCATGGTATGAAGCCGCTTTCATTGAGAAAAGTTATCGAATCGAAATTGAATTTCTCGAGGCATTAAGAGTGGTGATAGATAGTGATGAGGAATAGTTAATTGATAAAGTCTTTATGAACAGTGTTAATAAGTGATAAAGTTTGGTTGATTCATTAATTTGAATTGAACGTGATTATTGAAGAGATAAGTTTTGAAATGAATTGAAAGTTAATTTTGGAGTCCTAATCCTAGCGATAACTCAAGTGTAAGAAATAGAGTATGTTACTGAGAAAGTGTATATTTTGTCGATGAGATGACTCTGATTGTGTAAGATAATTTCTGAATATTAATAAAATGTTAATTGCGAATATGAGAAGAATATAGAGTTGTGTATATTTTGTGTAATTGTGTTCTGAAGAGACAAAAGTGATTTGATAAATGTGTTATCAACCCAGATTGTAATGATGGAAATAAATTAGATTATGTGGAGAAATTAGGGTCAAGGAACATGTGTCGAATGTGTTATGAAGGCTGAGAAAGTGATGAGAACATTGTTCCTCATTGGAGACAATCGATCTTTAGAGAGTTATACAAATTGATTTTGGGTATAAGAATTTGTAATACTGTTGTAGAGTAAAGTGTCTCAATTGTAATTCAATTGGAAAGTGACTATGAGCATCGATGATCGAATAATGCATTTAAAAGTGAAGAAGATAAAGCGGCATAGTGAGGAAGCTGGAAATCATGCAAGTTTTATAAGTAAATCTTAATCGATCGAATGAATAGTGAATGAGTTAGTGTTCGAGTATAGTCTATTGGGAAATTTAATGATGATAGAGGTATTGGTAAAATGCAAAATTTCCCAGGAATATATGTAGTCGAGATTTTGAGTTATTGAGACCTCTCTAAGTGCTGGATCCATCCAGAAATTGTCAAAGATTTTCTGGCTTTAGTTTTGACAAAATGTTTGAGGAAAGTGTGTGAATGGTATAACTGATAATTGTGAAAGAGAAATTGGTGACGTTGCGATACTTAGCGAAATGTCCCAGTATAAGTGAAGAGGCAAATTGTTGAATTAGTGCAACGCGATTTAATGTATCTAGGGACAAGTATAACATCGTGGATTGTATTGATATTGATTATTCGAAATTTGTTGTACTGAGTGTTGCTGTGAGAGTTTGGGGACTCTAAATTGTACAGAAATGATATAGCGAAGCGAAGCAGTATTGATCGAGAAATGGTGGGAATTCGAATGAGTTGAAAAGCGATTAAGAGAGTGAGTAGTCGCAAAGTTAAGACAGTGATACAATTAAACGGGTTGAGCAGAAATTCCATAGCAAAATTTAGCGACAAGATTATTAAGCATAAGTGTGTTGTGGTTGAGTATAAACAGTTGAGCTAGAAAAGGGTCAAAAGTATTATGAGCTATTGGAATTTCAAATCAGATGAGTATATAAAGGATTGGCAAAGACCAAATTAAAGGTGTGTGAAACTTGTGAACCTTGTCGAGGAATTGAAACTGATTCTTATTGCTGAGAAGAGTGATATGTATAGTCCGATTAAGAAATTTGGGTAATTACCCACTAAAGAGACTGTTAGAGAAAGTGCAAAGAACGATCGAGCTGATATTGTCGTATGAGTGTATCGAAGAGAAATTGATGGTCAGAATGAAAAGTCATATGATCATATATGAGAGTGACCAACGAATTTTCGTTGGAGATAAATGTGACACTGATATGGTTGGAATTTATAGGGACATGAGATTAATGTAGAGCCTAGATTGAACGGTGAGTACCGTAATTGTGTTATGAGAGTAGTGTAGTGTGTTAGTGAGAAATTGAAGTCGAAATAGAAATGTGAAATCCTAGAAAAAGGGGAAATAATTTGAGTGAATTGAGGTTATTGGAATCTTGTGATCAGTGTTTTAACACTAAAGAGATATAATCTGTTAAGCGATAAATGAAATATTTCCGAATGTATCATTTCAGCATAGATGCACTTAGATGAAAATAAGTGTATAAATTAGAGAAATTAAAGTTGTTATAAGTGACCTCCATATGACTGTGATGTGAAGTGAACTATAGATTGGTAATTCTGTAAAAGAGGTCTCGGATCCAAATGGTGACATGCTAGGATCCGATATATGTGTTATTGACATTGCAAGTGATTTAATTGCATAATTCTAAATGAGATTGTAAGCGGTGTTGAGTATGAAAGAGGTAAATGATTGAGTGATCGTATATATATTTTAGTGCATTGGCGAAATTGCTCGAGTAGCGACTTAAGTGAGAATTTGGAAATAAATGAGTGAAAAGACTCCCCACCTTTCGATCATGGTGTATGAAATTTCGAGGGCGAAATTTTAATTAGGAGGAGAATTGTAACATCCGATTCTTGATGTGAGGCATATCGGTAATTTGGATGAGTGAGCAGTGAGTGCATTCAAAATTGATTTACACATATAGTGATTCTGCATAAGTGATAAATGAGTTAATTGCACATGCATACATAACGACATGCATTCATGATTGTTCGACATTTTATTGTTATTATGAGTTGAATAGTAAATTTTGCGAAATTGTGTGATATGAGTTATTGAGAATTAAGTGATAAGTGAAATTGTGAATTTTGAGCTAAAGTGCTAAAGTGTTAGATATGGGTTAATGAGTTTGGAAAATGTGTGTTGAGTGGACATTGAGTCATTGAGAATTGAGAAATAATGTGAAGTGAATATTTAAATTAGTGGATTGTGATTTGAGTGAAAATCTTAAGAGTATTGGATTGTATAGTTGGTGAGAGTGAGAATGAGTTCTAGAAGCGGAAATGTTAAATTGAGTATAGAATCGAGCGTTTTACCTTTTTTTGGATTTATGAGAATTTTTCCGGAATTTTTAGAGTTATATGATTGGACCGGAAAATTTGACCTAGAGGCGATATTTTGATTTCGGTCCCAAAAGTGGCGGATATTGGTGTGAAAATTGAGAGTTAAGTGTTTAAGAATTTTTGTGATGAGTCGGTGGAATTTAAAGGCGAGACTAAGTGAATTGGAAGGCGTGGTATATAGGTTTAAATAAACCCTATATATATATATATATGTGTTGAGGTTGAGGTTTGGCATTTTCCTTTTCCTCTTCCTTCCGCGACGATGGTGAGCTTCTTCCCTTTGAGATTTCGTGGATTTCTCTTCCTTGTGGTTGAGAAATTGGTTGTGATAGAGAATGAGTGATGTCATTGAGATTTGAGAGTGATTGAGAGAGGATTGAAGCTTGGAGGCTTTCGACGTTTGCGATTTAGGGTTTCGATCGATTCTTGATTCGGTAAGTTTATGGTTTTAATGTTGTGCTTATAGTTGTTCATGGCATTTGTGATGTTTAATGAGTTAGTTTGAGTAGTTGAGGGTATTAATGTTGAGTTTAGATAGTATTAATGGCGAAATTAATTTGGAGAAGACGAAGTTTCGTCTCACGCATGACGTCTGGTTCGAGCATACCGTGACGAGAAAAAGTGAGCTTGCCATGCCATGCAGCGAAGAGGTGATAACGCCCTAGGGGGAAATTCAGCTACTGACGAAGGCGAGGTGACGTCGCAGTGAAGGAATGAAAAATGGTTTTTTGCATGGCCCGATATTGTGAGGTCGCGTGAAGAGTGAAATTGAGATGAGATTGAATTGGTTTTAGGGTATATCTTTTAGTGTAGACCTCCAATTGAGATGATTTTGATTCGTTGTGAACTAGAAAGAGGTCTACAAGTGTGACAGTAATTGAGAGTTGAATTATTATAGAGACCATGAATTATCGATAGTGAATCAAATCTAGTATCGAATGTGACCTAAGTGTTATAATGTGACAATTAGAGTGTGAAGTGAGGACTTCATGAGTAAGATGGACTTAGTGAATAGTGAATTGTGGTGATGAAGTGAGAGTAAGTGGAATTGGTCTAGAGAGCTGGAAATCATGATCATACATCATATAGTTTGAATTGAGACATGTGCATCGGTGAATTCAATTAATTGAGCAAGTAGTGATGAGAACTCATTTGAATTGTTATAGGCGTCGTTGGATCGACGGACCACGGACATTCTTTGGTACTTCGAGCAATAGCTCGGAAGTTTCAGGTGAGTAACCTAGTTGGTTCCTCAACTTTTATGTGATTAAATGTGCTGTGAATGTGTATGAATTAAGTGTTAAAGTGAGTGATATAAATGTGAAGTGAATGAGCTAAATCGATAGATATTCTTGATTGTGTGAATGTGAATAAGTGCTCGAGTATGATAAGTGTAGTGAATGAGATGCATGTGAAATGTGTTACGAATGTGAATACTTGTGATAAGTGAATGAAGTGACATATAAATAGAGATGTGAACATTAGTGAATGTGAAATCGGTGTAAAGAGTATGAGTAAGTGTTACGATTGAGATAGCGGTGAAGTGATAAACATGTACTAGTATTTGTGTAAGTGTGAGTACATGCTAAGCATGAGCATAAGTGGTAATTAAATAGTTGTATTGGAGCTTAGTGATCGAGCTTTAAGCTCGATTATCGGTGAATGGGCTGAGGTCAAAGGGAAATAGTGCATACCGGAGGGCTCTCCTATCCCTTAAGTGAGTGGGCAGTAGTGCATTCCCTGAGGGCTCTCCTACTCGCCAAAAATGTGATCAGTGCGAAAAGTACCGGATTGGGACAGTGTAAACGCTCAGTCACAACAACAACATAAAATGAGAAATTGCATACATATGCATCATTTGTGTAGTGAAATTGTGAATGCGTGTAAATCGTGATAATTGTGAAGTGTATATCTGAGCCATGTGATAGTGGAAATGTGTAAATTGTGTATAGTGTTATAAAATGTATTATAGTGTATTGAGATATATATATTGTGTATATGCATGAGTTGGGTGAACCATCGATGATGGTTTCTCATTGAGTTCACAAACTCACCCAACATTGCAACTATTTTTCAGGGACTGAAGAGTACCCCGTTGGACCAACGGGAGTATGGTTACCGCTAGCGAGTCAGAGTTCAGTGTCGGGATCAGTTGGCGT
Source organism: Erythroxylum novogranatense (assembly GCA_029891385.1). Classification (NCBI taxonomy): domain Eukaryota; kingdom Viridiplantae; phylum Streptophyta; class Magnoliopsida; order Malpighiales; family Erythroxylaceae; genus Erythroxylum; species Erythroxylum novogranatense. The sequence goes on along the minus strand of CM057230.1, from coordinate 24,001,402 downwards.
CTGCATAAGTGTAGTGCTATTTATTTTTAATGTGTTGTGTTTCCGCAAATTATTAAAGATTAGTGTTTTTATTGATGGCCCAAATTATTACGGTTTCGCGATGTGATTGATTTGTGAAAAGGAAAGTGTTTTCTGAGTTTTAAATTGCAGTGAGTGTTCTAGTATGCCGCCCTCGCGGGTCACGAGTTCGGATATCACCTTTGATATCGGGTTCGGGTCACGCGGGAGTGGGATGCTACAGAGAGCGTCCCTCTCGAATCCCAAAAATCCACTTACATCGTTGGGTACTTTACCTTAACAAAGTGCACACACTATCAGTAGCATTTTCTAACTCTTATGCTTGAGTCTTCGCTAGAGATGTAACTCCAATTTTCACTTTTGACTCATTATTTATTCTTTTCCTGATTTATTCCATCATTGGTCACGCATTTGGTTGATTTACTGACCCTGTCGCAATAATTTCTTGGTATTATCCTCGATATTGCTCATAAAATCCTTGTCAATCAATTAGTTCCCATGATTACTTATCAGTCATTCCTAGTACCTCAAGAAGATCAATTTCAACATTTCAGAAGATCTTAACAAGATCAATTCATATCATAACTTATATGGTCAAAACATCCTTATAATAAGGCTCAATAAGGTATTAAGCAATTTCATTTACTCCCGTGCCTTGGCATATATATCACCATCAATTAACCAATTAAGAACATCTGCTCATGATACTTACATTCCAATTAATTCCAGACAACACTTCTATCTTTATTCCTGCCTATCATTGGGGTGTCTCAACATGATCGTGACAGAAACTTATTTTGTTAGGTCACTTTCGTGCCCTACACTCTCTTCCTCACATTAACACACTTCTAACATCAACTCTACTCCAATTTTCCTAATGCTACCTCGTTTCACAATAATTGGACTATCATTTTGAGTGCATTCACTCATCTCCTTGGATTCATCATCTTTTCTTATTCGCAGTCCTACCTAAAATCCCAACTTATGCACATTTAAAACTTTATTTATACGACACTTTATTCATCTCTTGTAGGTCATTTGTAACTATTTAATTCCCCTTTTTGTTTTCATTACTATCCCATTTTCTTATTGTCCTTCATTTGATCTTCCATAATACACACCAACACAATTATAGTGAATCTATATCTGCCTTATCAAACCATGTACTTTTTTCTCATTTTCAATTATCCCAATTTTATCAGACATATAAGTCAGAATCATGACTACCAACTTTTGATCTCACATAGACATATTCTTATACGAATTCATACTCTTATCACTTTAACCGATATTTTCCTCATGTCCATATTTGACCTTTCCAGGCTATAGCAAACTTCGTTTTCTTTCAACTCGATTTATACACTTTAAGTCTCCTTAGTCATTTTGATCTCGCTTCTTTCCTAAATTAGCCCATGCCAATGTATTCACATTCAAGGGTTTATAACCTCAGTATAATATGAATGCCATTGCCCATTATTCCTTTCCCATTTCTAATTGCCCATAAACCATATTCTGACACATCACCACTTTTTTTCACACGTAAACACTTAACCTATGCTCATGCTTATGACTCATATTCATACGATTCATACTAGGGATCAGTTGCTACGGTCTGCTATGATACAACTTTAATGTATGAGACTTGACCCATGTTTCAGAAAAAGCCCATAGAAGCTCGTACTTCTGGGCTCTGATACCACCTAAATGTAACACCCCACTCCCGCATGACTCGAACCTGACATCGATGATGATATCCGAGTCCGTGCCTTACGAGGGTGGCGTGCTACATCACTAGCTTAGTCAAAAATTCAGTATAATTTTTTTTTCTTTTCTTTAACTATGATCACAATTATAGTATGCCAAAATCAAAAATCAATTTGAGTGGCCCATTTTCATTCAGAACATCTTCAATCACACACTACAATCAATAGAATTTCAATAGCCCATTTGGGGCCCACTATAATTACAAAACACTATAATTAAAGTTGAGAAATCATACTTTTAATCATATGCAAATGTGCATTCAGATCATATTAACAATCACATTAAGTACACTTAGTTCAGCTTATTCACATACAAGTAGCACTTCAATACCCCATTCAAAAATCACATCTTCGGACCTTCTGTCCGACAACCAACATAATCAATCACATTCAGAAAATCAAGCAATAGTCAATTCATACACAAATTTAAATAATGAAATAAGACCATCTAGGTCTACTCACAGTACGCTCCAATTTAGCAATTTCTTTCAAGATCTGGAAACTCCTTAATATGGGCGCGTGTCCTGCACATTGACATTATGTTGTATATACAATGCACATACATTAATACTTGCACAATTATAACCATTCGTATAATGCACACATGTGTATGACAATGCATATTCATGACAACCTCGGGTATCTTCCCTCTAATACATCTCAAAGTCATTCTTATATGAAAACTCGACTAAGTATAAATTATACTTAGGTTTATGCCTCACTAAACCCATTAAAATCTCCATTTCTTTCTCATTGATTCACTTCAGAAATGTCCAAATCATATTTTTGGGTTTATCTTTCACATCAACTTAGAAAGTGAAACCGATATGATTTGATCATACACTTTTTGAGAAAAGCGTTCCTCTATGTCTTATGTTTATATAGACACCAAAATCACTCAATTCGGTTCAGTACTTTGGAAGATATGCCTCAATCACTTTTAGACTGCTCTTATCCAAAACAGTGTACTATATCCATCTTCAATCTAGAAATTCAATATTTTAGACACTGAATCAGAATTCGACTTTTTGAGACCATTTGTAGACCCATATCTCTAGGTTACTCCAATTTAAAAATCACTTCATTTGGAATCCTATAGATCCAATTATAAGTAAAACATTGAAGTATGCTCAGTAAAACTAATCCCATTTACAATGCCCCTACAGACTCCCATACTTTCCTTTGATCAATTTCTTTCAATTTAACATCAATTAATACCAATTTTCATGGAGATGTATTAAAATGTGTTAGGAACTTATTGCTTCAAGAACCAAGTCATTTGGAGCTCTATAGAAGGAGTTATGGTCAAAAGAAGCAACCAAGTTTATGATTGGTTTCCAGTTGAACCTAGTTTGGCGCGAACTCCATAACACTTCCTAGAAAACTCGGATTCCTTTCGTTTTTCTGCCATTGGAAAAAAGACATCTAGATCTACAACTCTTAATAAAGGCCTCAAAGCGAGATTCAGCCTCTAAAATGGTCAAAAATCACGATTTCCCAAGTTATCCCGTGAATGTCCGTTAAACGGACATAAATCGACCAAACAGCCCCATTTCATCCGAGAAAGTCTGTTAAACGGACTTCCATGTCCGTTTAACGGACATACACTACCCCAAGGGTGTTTTTACACCCGAGAAGGTCCGTTTAACGGACATATATCTCCAAAACCTTCCTCCAAAGCCTCTTCCAAGGTTCCTACACTCATTCTAACATCAAATACACCCATACACTTCTCAAATTCACATCTTTAAGCACGAAACCACTTCATATCAACTCACATACCCTTTAGATTTCATAAAACTCTCAAATTACAACTCACATCATTCATCAATTCTTGCAAACAACTCCTATCCTTCTTTTTTTTTCCATAACCTATCTTATTCCTACATATCAAGCACTTTCAAAATCAACATCCAACACCTCAAATGGATGACTTCTACAAGCATCCCTCAAGCTAGCTCAACAATATCCTTACCTAAATTCAATTTCCTATTTTCTCATAAACACCTAATTCACAACATAAACATATGCATTCATCCAAGGTTTTGCCATATTCAGTTCTCATTTCCACATCAAAATTTGAGACTCTTAGAATCACAATTTATAATCGATGTCTTCATAAGAATGATAGCCATATACCTCTAGTTTAAACAAAAACAAGAATCAACCAAAGTGGATAACTATAAAGCAAGTTATGGCTAATACAACCCTATATCAGTAAAAATGTTTTTCCTGCTACCAATTTTCCAGATTTTTTTTCCAACTTCCAACAATTTACCTCTAACTCATCTTATACCTAGCTTATCTCTCCCATTTTTATTTCTTCATCAATCTCTAACCAATTTAGCTCAATACATCAATCACAAACAAGTTATGATCTAATAATGATCCTTAACCAAAAACAAAGCATGTAACCCTACCTATTCATAACCAATTTCCACACTCATCTAAAACTCACTTTGAAGATCAATCAACCTCAACAACTCTAGACCATTACATGAATCATTATTCATTCTACATATTCAATAACAAGACCTGTACATAATTGTTTTTCATCACCCATAACACATACATAACTTTACAAACTCAAGTCATCAAAACTAAATTTACCCTACACCAAAACTCTTTATCATAGTCATTCAACCTCTCTACTATATCTATAAATCATCACTCATCAATAACACAATTTTTTCACCTCCCCCCCTTCACTATACACGACACCTATATATATATCCAAAATCCCATCTCATGCAATTTAACCTTTAAATATCATCACAATAGCTTCATTTAACCAAAACCCATGATATTTACAAAACACTTACTTGATTTAGCATCCAAGCTCCTTGAATCACCAAGAACCTAGCTCCTCCACATGCGATCTTCACCTTTTAAGGTGGAATAGGTTGGTTTCCCTTAGCAACAAGAAGAGGATAGCAAAGTATTTAAGTGGCTAGGGATGGAGGGGAGAAAAGTTCAACCTTATGGCTTGGAGAAGAGAGCAACGTGAATGAAGAAGAAGAATGGAGAAAATAAAGAAAGAAGAAGATGGAGCACGTGTCGTTGGAGAGTGGAAGACCAAACTATGGTCTTTCACTTTATGAACAAGTGGTGTGGCAAGTGACACATGTCACTTGCCACATGTCTTTCTCTTATTGCTCCATTTGGCCACTAAATTACCTAGTCTCTTTTGTCTCCAATTTCTAATCCAATTGTCTCCCAATTTTCAATGATATTTGTAAATAATTCCTAAAGTAATGTATCCAAATTCCAATTCTATTTGACAATAAATTCTACTACTATTTAGCAATTGATCTGTTACTTGAAAATTTTCCCGGTCCGGAAATTTTCCTCCAAATTTTCCAGAAAAAAATTCCTAAAATTTCCAAAATTCTAAAACAAGAAATTTCACTTTCCAAATCAATTTTTCAATATCAATAACCCATAAATCTCAAAACAATCACAATTACTACCAATTATACCCGGAATGTCAATGAATGCATGTACAATTTTGGTTATGTGCAAAGATCCACTATTCATGTGCATGTGCACCTTATGGAATGCATGAGCATGAGATGTGTTATCCCAATTTCTCCGATTAATCTCATATGTACCAAATTTGTAGGGTTCGAACCCTTTGGATGGAAATCGGGATGTTACATTTAACGCTCTAAAAGTCTTGCCATACATAAATAATTTATTTTATTCCATTCCATAAGTCTTTACATTCATTAAGAGGTACTGAAGATTTTGATTTTAATAGAAAAACCTCTTAATCTTTCCAACCTCTTTAGGAAATATTTAGGAATTGTTTAAATCAAGTTGGATTAAAAATTATTTTTAAGTATTTACAGTTGTTAAAATCATGTTTTTAGGGTGATTGGTCGTTATATAAGTTAGAGGCCAACCAATGTATATTAAAGTTATTAAAGTTAATGTACCATGAATTTTTTTGTCACATTGGTTAATCTATTATTCGACCAATATGCCTACTAGTCAATTAGTGTTCCAAAGACTAGTAAATCAAGCACCTTTAATACATATTGGTTAATTAGTATATGATACTAATTGCCAATGCTCTATATATAGTCATTATAACAACTATTTCTTAGCCCCACAGTTAGGAAAGGTCCCAAAACACTATAAATAGGTATTTTCTCATTAGTATTAGCATCAAGAATGATTTGGATGTATTTTACATACATTTCTAAGTGTTTTCAATCATTTGAGAATCATCGTGTCATAATTATGTAAGTGGGCCTTTTTTGATTTATCAAGTGAATAAGTAAGATATTTTTTAGTTTCAATCCTTTGCTAGGAGTGTTCTAAGTGGTATAAGGTTCCTCTTCACCTTGGAACAAGATTGAAAGAAGGATTTCTCTTTATCGAAAAAGATTGTGCAAAGGTTATTCTTCACCTTGAAAGAAGAATTATAGTGGAATTCTAAGAAAAGTCTTAGGTGTAAACGTAGGCAAGAATTGTTTACTAAACCACTATAAATTGGTTTACATTTTCTCTTCTTTGTCATCTTTAAATTATTATTCAATTATTTGATTGGTTTATATTCATCATCATCCTTTATTGGACCCCAAATTTTTTGTTTTCTTGAAGTTATTAAGCATGAATTATTTTGATTTATGATTTATGGTATAGTTTGATTTTATGGAAAATATTATGGAAAATTTGAATTTTTGAGTTTAGTATGGAATAATAGTTTGGAAGGGTAAAAATGTTTAAGGGCAAAATGGTCAAGGCACTTGAGTTAGAATGTTTTAGGCTAAGCATGGAGGGCATTTTAGTCATTGCCTATCTTGTAGGTTTAAGGACTTAAAGAAAGAAAGAAAGGAAAATAGAAGAGAAAGAAGAAGAAGAGGGTCGGCAGTGAGAGGAGAAGAAGAAGAGAAAAAGGGCAAGCTCGGTTTTTCGATTTTCAGAGGATCGAAGCATTCTTCAGGTTTGTTTAACTCTTCTACTCTTGTTTAGGTTGAATCTAACCTTAGTTTTGCTTGGAATGAGTAGAAATCGTTGGTTTAGGGTTTATGGTGAACTTTGGTAGATTTGCTTGGGTTGTTGTTTTGTTGATGATTTTGATGTTAGAAATGAAGTATTAGATGTTTTAATGTTTAGATGTGTTTATAATTGAAAGATGGGAGGATTATGGTTGAGAAAAGTGAAAAAAAAAAAGAGTTTCGGGAGGTTTACACCGTCGCACGTCGCGACCTGCAGATGTGTTCGTCGCGGCGCGCGTGCTTGTCGCGACGTGCTCCAGTTTCTCGTCGCGGCGAACGGCCAATTTCCTGCTGCGACATGCTTCGGTATTTTGGGCATAACTTTTGATGTAGATGTCCAAATGAGGTGATTCTTTTTGCGTTGTAAACTAGAGACATAGGAATACAAGTTTCATGAAGAAATGAAGTTCTGAATCAGTCTCTAAGAATCTTAAATTTTTGATGGAACTTGAGCATGAAATTCTTGTTTCAGTTTTGGTTGTAGTTTGAATGGTTAAGGTTTTATTTTCCGATTTCTACACCAAATTGATTTGGATTTTGGCTATTTGGTTAAGGAAATCAAGTGAGGCAAGAGGATCAAGAGGCTCAAGAGGAAACTCATCCCTAAACAAGAACAAGCAAGTTTACAAGCAAGTTTACAAGAAAGTGCCAGTTTGGCAAACAAGTTTACAAGAATATGAATTAAGCATACTTATATGGGTTTGCGGTGTCCCTCACGATAGTCAAGTGCACATTGACTCACAAAAAGGCTTCTCCCGCCTGCCCGACTGTGGCACAGGGTTATCCCACAGGGATCCCTCATGAAACTACGTTTACACATCAACATTTCGATGGCATGTGTAGTACGTCACGAACCCGGGACACCCAAACCATTATGATATGTTATGTGTTATGATTTATTATGTGACATGCATCATGAATTGTTTCAAGAATCAAGTATCTTTCAAGACAATGACATATACATGATCAATGATTATGATTTCAACAAGTACCACAGCAATGAGTTATTTTTTATTTTTTTTGCTTATTGCGATATTATAAATATGTTCCCATGAGCTTTATAGCTCACCCCTTTAATCTCCCCATACGGTGTGAGCAAGAGATCGAGTGAGTCACGAGTTTCAACAACACTCCGTTTCTATTTTGTTATGTTTGTTTATTTTCAATGTTATATTTTTGGAAGTCAAGACTTTAGTTACATTCCAGTATCATTGGTTCAAGAGTGTTTTAGATTTTTGGCTCTTGAACTCAAAGTTGTAATTTGGTTTGAGATATTCTTAACGTTTTATGAAACTCATCTTTTGGAGCATGAATTATGAAGTTAAGCATGAATTATAAATTTGTTATTAAATCACATGAAAGCAGGTTTCAGGTATGTTTTTCCAGTCGGCCCCTTTAACCTTCCGCAGGTCTTTATTTCTAAATATATTATTAGTACGTTTTCCCGACACGCTCTCATGTCCGACGTTGGGCTCCGGCAGCGGGGTCCAACATGTTTGGTATCAGAGCGCCTAGGTTTTTGATCTTTGGCTGCATGACATGTCTTTCAAGAAATAACTTGCCTTGTTTTACGATTGGAACTATTTTGCATACTTTGAAAATGTGTCGTACTTGAACTAAAGTTTTCAATGGTTTTCTATTCAAGGAGTGAAAATGCCACCTCGAAGGAGAACTCGGGGAGCTATGACTCGGTCTCATTCTCGTCAGGGGAGTACGGATGAATCCCATATTCCTCAGGATGCCGGGACACATTCTGTTCCAATTTCAGAGGCACCTAGTTTGCAACAAGAAGTGCCTCCTCCACCTCCTCCTATGCCTCAGGGAACTCCCATGGATCCGAGTTTCTTTCAAGCCTTTGCTCAAGCTTTCACATATGCCATGGGACAGGGATCGCAGATGCCGATGCAAGCTCCAGTAGACAGGAGAGGACAGTATGATAAGCTCCGGAAGTTTGGGGTTGTGGATTTCAGTGGGACTACGAATCCAGAAGAAACAGAAGCTTGATTGAAGAGGACCGAGAGGGTCCTAGTTCAGATGAGATGCTCAGATGAGGACAAGCTGGATTATGCGGTCAGTTTGTTGCAGGGAGATGCACTGCATTGGTGGGAATCAGTGCCCTTGCAGTCAGTTGTTCCTTGGTCTTTGGCATGGAGGGACTTTGTCGAGGTGTTCAGAAAGAAGTATCTCTCCAGGGTCTATATGCAGGAGAAGGCGGAGAATTTCTGAATCTTATGCGAGAGGGACATGAGTGTGGCGAGTATGAGCTGAAGTTCACACGACTTTCACGATATGCAGCTAACATTGTGGCGACAGAGGAAGACAAGTGCCGTAAGTTTGAAGGAGGTCTTCACTTAGGGATCGGGGAAAAGTCCCGATTCATAATTTACGTGACTACCAACAGTTAGTGGATCTTCGCTCTCTGGTCGAGAAGCTAGAGAATATCAGAATGAAGCGAACAAGAAGAGGAAGAACAAGGGAGACTTTCGGGAAGGTGCTAGTGCTCCATTGCACGAGAGGAGCACGAGGAGCTTCTGATCGAGTGAAGTGGGTAGCGTGGGGCTACCAGAACAAGCAGTGAGAGTTGTTTGAGGCAAGCCTCTAATGTGGGAGGCACAGTAGAAATTTGGAAGGAGCGGGTTCACTTATCCCTTATGTGACCGGATGTGGAAGCACCATCGGGAGAGTGCCTCGAGATCACTTGGAGTTTGTTTGAATGCGAGAGAAGGACATATAGTCAAGCATTGTCCACGAGCACCGAGACCGAGAGGGTCACAGATTTGAGCTTCTAGGCGGCAGAGACAGTGGGAACGGGCGATTCTTCAAGTAGGCAGCTCTGGGACTGCAAGGAAGACTGTTCCTCTAGGAAGGCCAAGGGGTCAGGCGTCGGCAAGAGTGTTTGCCATGATCAGGGAGGAAGCTGTAGCCACACTTGAGGTTGTCACGGGTATGGCTCGATTACTTGATTCAACAGTATTTGTGTTGATTGATTCTGGTTCCACGCACTCTTTTGTTTCTGCGAGCATAGCATTGCATGGTGTGAGTTCTGTGCCGTTGGATAGGCCTTTGATTGTTAGTACTCCTCTAGGGAGAAATGTGGTGATCAGTCAGATGTATGAGCAGTGTGAACTCTTTATAGATGGTGCTAAATTGGTAGTGGACTTACTACCGCTAGACCTTAGAGGATTAGATGTTATTCTGGGGATGGATACCATGGAGAAATATCTGGCCAAGTTGGATTGTGGTAAGAAAGAGGTAGAGTTTGATTTGAGCAATGGTGAGAAGGTGATCTTCAGAGGGGATAGGAAGACACCCTCGCCAAGATTGATTTCAGCTATGTTAGCTGAAAGGATGATGGGCCAAGGATGTGAAGCTTTCTTGGCGTATGTTGTAGATGCCGATGTGCATAAAGGGAAGTTAGATGATTTCCCGATCGTGAGGGAGTTTCCAGATGTTTTCCCAGATGAGTTACCAGGTTTGCCGCCGGTGAGGGAAATTGAGTTTGCCAATGACTTGATTCCCGGAACCGCGCCTATTTCTATCCCGCCTTACAGGATGGCTCCAGCTAAGTTGAGGGAGCTTAAGGAACTGTTAGAGAAGGGATATGTCAGGCCGAGTTCGTCTCCTTGGGGAGCACCAGTTCTGTTTGTTAAGAAGAAGGATGGATCATGGCGGATGTGCATTGACTATCGGAGACTTAACAAGGTGACAATTAAGAACAAGTATCCGTTGCCACGGATAGATGATCTGTTTGATCAGCTGCAGGGAGCGCGGGTTTTCTCCAAGATTGATCTCAGGTCAGGCTATCATCAACTCCGAATCAAGGAGTGCGATGTGAGCAAGACAAAGATTCGAGGACTCGTTATGGGCACTATGAGTTTTGATTATGCCTTTCGAACGACCAATGCTCCATTTGCTTTCATGGATCTTATGAATGTGGTCTTGGGGAGTTTCGGATCGGTTTGTCATAGTGTTTATAGATGACATTCGGTGTATTCCAAGAGTGAAGAAGAGCATGAGGAGCATCTCAGGATTGTTTTACAGACTCTTAGGGAGAGAGAGCTTTATGCCAAGTTCAACAAGTGTGAGTTTTGGCTTCATGAGTTGACCTTCCTTGGATATGTGATTTCGCAAGATGGTGTGCATGTTGATCCGAGGAAAGTTGAAGCGATAGTGAGTTGGCATGCACCCAAGACAAATGATGAGGTAAGGAGTTTTCTAGGTCGGCGAGTTACTACGGGAGGTTTGTAGAAGGATTCTCCATGATAGCTGCTCCAATGACCAAGGTATTGAGGAAGAATCAGAAGTTCATCTGGACTGACGAGTGCCAGAAGAGCTTTGAGGAGCTCAAGCACAGGTTGACAAGTGTTCCAGTGCTGATTTTGCCTTCTGGTGATGAGGGCTATACTGATGTCTGATGATGCCTCGAGGAAGGATCAGGTTGTGTATTGATGCAGGAGACAGAGTGATAGTTTATGCTTCAAGGCAATCAAGCAAGTATGAGTAGAATTATCCAACTCATGACTTGGAGTTAGCAAAGCATGATCTTTGCCTTGAAGATTTGGAGACATTATCTTTATGGTGTTGGACCGGGATCTTTCTGATCACAAGAGCCTCAAGTACTTATTAAGCCGAAGGAGTTGAATTTGAGGCGAGAGAAGGTGGATTGAGCTGCTTTCAAGGACTATGATTTGTTAATTGAGTACCATCCAGGTAAAGCGAATGTAGTGGCGGATGCTTTGAGCAGAAAGTCTTCCATTGCTCATGTTCAGACAGTTTATCTTCCTTTATTGGAGAAGATGGCCAAGCTTAAGATAAACTTGAAGCAGGAGGAACCAAATTGCCTCCTAGCTACTTTCAGAGTAAGGCCTATACTCCGGGAGAAGGTTAGGGAGTTGCAGGCACAGGATGCAGAGTTGAGCAAGCTTAGGGAGGAAATTCAGAATGGTAAGGTTTCGGAGGTAGTGGTGAGAGAGGATGGACTTATGACAGTAGGGGACAGACTTTGTATTCCAGATAGCAAGGAAGTTAAGGATGAGATTTTGGATGAGGCATACAATGCGTCTTATGCCATGCACCCAAGTAGCACCAGGATGTACAGAGATTTGAGAGAGCATTTCTGGTGGAAGGGCATGAAGAGGGATGTAGCAGAGTATGTCAGTAAGTGTCTCGTGTGTTAGCAAGTCAAGGCTGAACACCAGGCGCCTTCAGGCAAGTTAAGGCCATTATCCATTCCTGAGTGGAAGTGGCAAAGAGTAACCATGGATTTTCTGATGGGTTTGCCTAAGATTAGTAGAAAGCACGATGCCATATGGGTTATTGTGGATCGGTTGACGAAGTCAGCCCATTTTTTGACAATCAAGAAGACTGATTCGTTGCATGTGCTAGCCAAGAAGTACATTGATGAGGTAGTAAGGTTGCATGGAATTCCGGATTCTATAGTTTTGACAGGGATCCTCAGTTCACTTCGAGATTTTGGGAAAGCTTACAGGAAGCCTTAGGTACTAAGCTGCATTTTAGTACGGCATTTCACCCTCAGACGGATGGCCAATCTGAGAGGACCATTCGGACACTTGAGGGAATGCTCAGGGTATGTGTGATGGATTTCAAGGGAGCTTGGGATGAGCATTTGCCATTGGTCGAGTTTGCTTACAATAACTCGTATCATTCGAGCATTCAGATGGCTCCATATGAGGCATTATATGGAAGGAGGTGTAGGACTCCGATATGTTGGGACGAAGAGGGGGAGAGGAAACTGGTAGGACCAGAGTTGATTCAGATGACAGTGGATAAGGTCAATCTGGTTAAGCAGCGGCTTAAGGCGGCCCAGGATAGGATGAAGAGTTACACTGATGCTCATCGGAAGGAGATGGAATATGAAGTTGGTGAGAAAGTGTTTCTCAAGACGTCTCCTTGGAAAGGAGTATTGAGATTGTAAGCGATCTAGAAGGGGGGTTGAATAGATCTTAAAATTCTTTGAAAATTTCTACAAGAAAATCAGAAGTTAAAACACACAAAAACAATTCAGATAAACTTAATTGAAAAGTGTAGGGAAGAAGATCAAACACTTGTTTTTATAGAGGTTCGGTGTTAAGACCTACGTCCTCTACCTAAGCTCCCACTTAGGATTTTGCAACCACTTTATTACACACTTTATAGTTCAGTGTGAACTCTTACAGTACCGCTTGATTTTGGCTCAAGCTACCTTACAATTTGATTTGTCTTCCGGCACAAATCCTACCAACAACACTTGATTTTCGGCTCAAGCTACCTCACACGTGACCTACCACTAGTCACTCAAATTATAAAAGAAATAGGATAAAGATCTAAGAACAAGTGCTCAATACAAATGTAAACAAAGTAAAAACAATGATGAGCAATTTGGAGCAAGATAAGAGTATTTTGGCTTGTAGAACTTCTCTTCTTTCTTCATCAATCATCCACCCTTTATATAAGAAGAAATATAGCTGTTGGAGCTCTTCTAGCCGTTTTTTAATTTGTGATAGTCGTTTCTTGATATCCTCCATTCCATTTTTAGCTAATATGACCGTTGGAGCTGAATCTGTGCATCAATAAGTCGACTTGTCGAATTCATAAGTCGACTTGTTTCAACCATTTATGAAAAACTTCATCTCCGCTCTCCAATAAGTCGACTTGTGACATGTAAGTCGACTTGTTGTCCTCGATAAGTCGACTTGTGTTGACATTTCTTCATCTGTAAGTCGACTTGTGCTGTGTAAGTCGACTTGTATTGCCTTCAATGGTAACATCCGATCAAATCCTTTATAATCCTCATGTTTTATGCCATATTTACTTAGAAGACAACTCCCATCTTGATTCTTCATTGATTAAACACTTGCTCTTCTTGATTTGTACAATTCTTTCATTGAACATCAATCCCAAAATACCTGAAACAATTTCTTAACCAATTCTATACATTTTATTATTATCAAAACATAAGTGGAATTAATTTGCCAACCACAATTGGTCCAACAATCTCCCCCTTTTTGATAATGACAAAATACTTAGAAATTGTTTAAGAAATGAAAACAAAGAAACATTGATCAAGGTTTTTATCCCTTGTCATTTTGGTTAGAAGTCTCCCCCTCAATCATATAAATCACTGAATTTAATAACCTTGAAAAATCAATTAAAATTTTAACAAACTCCCCTTTAATCAAATAACTAATGAATATCCAATTTCTCATTTTTCTCCCCCTTTTTGTCATAATCAAAACAACTAATACAAACCAACAAATATGAAAAATTGAAAAATAGTCGCAATGCAGTCCATAAACAAACAAAACAGCAAACACAAATAAAGGCAATAGTCATTACATAACAGTCATAAGAAGTACCACACACTTGAAACAGCATAAGAATCCGTGTAGACATAAGTCAATTTGTTTACCAGACTTGTCACCAATTGGTCGACTTAGACACCCATTAGTCGATTTTGTTGTTGTCTCCACTCATATGCCTTGAACTTCCACTTCAGTGTACCATGTGCTTGGTGGATTTTCATTCCTTGCTTGTACCTACAACTGAAACATCCTTTCTTCTCATTGGTACCCAAGCCATCTTGGGTCCATTTTGGTTAGACATATAAACCACATTAGGTGGTATTGAGCCTTTTAACACCCAAACTTTCTTAATCTTAACACATCTCCTAGTGCTTTTGCATGCAATTTCTATATGACCATCTTTCAAGCATCTAGCACATTGAGCGATTTTTCCATCCTTAGTAAATTTTGAAATTAGAGAGCAATCTCTATCAAAAGGGTCATAACCTAATCCATGCTTAGAAATGGAATATCTTTGTAGTGATAACAATTTTCAAACTGTTCATTTCCATTTGCAAATTTTCCAACTACATACGAAAATTCTTTTACGAGTCTATCAAGTTCACAAACAAGTTTTTCTTTTTCAATAAGACATGCAGAATGATCCTCCTTTGGACTATCTAAATCACCAATTGTTTCATGTAAGGCACTATTTTCAGCAATCAATTCTTGTATTTTCTTTCTTAATTTTTTGTTAATCTCAATAGCTTCTTCAAAATCGACATAAAGCATCAAAGGAATCTCTTAGATCTTGGTAATTATAATTTACCTCATTTTCATCATCACTAGTCAAGGAGCTACTCACCATGAGAGCTAGTTTATTCTCATCATTGCTTTGGTAAGCTTCCTCGTCATCACTCCAAGTTGCTACTAGACTTGTTTTCTTCTTTCCTTTGTCATACCTGTCATTTTTCTGAATAGACGAAGAGCTTTTGCATTCTCTAGCGTTGTGACCTCTTTTTCCGCACTTCCAGCATTCTTCATTGTTCTTTTTTTCTTCATAGCCTTTATTTCTCTTTTCCGTGGTGTACCTTTTCCTTTCCTCAATTTCTCCACCACGTAATTCTTTTCTTCTGTTTTTGAGAAGTCCTTTGAACTTTCTCAGATTTCGAGCATACATCGCTACTTCTTCATCATCTTCTTCTTCATCTATTTCTTCATCACTCTTATCAAAAGAAGAAACGTTAGCTTTTAAAGCAATCGACTTTTGTGGCTTACCTCTTCCTCCTCTCGATTTGAGAATAATCTCATAGTTGATGAGTGATCCCACCAAAGCGTTAAATTCCAGATGGTTGAGATCCTTTGACTCCATAATTGCGGTGACTTGAGAATCCCATTCCTTGGCGGTGAGAACGAAGAATCTTCTTCACCTTCTCGCTATCCGTCATATGCTTCCCAAGGTTGCCTAATTCATTTATGATTTATGTAAAGCGGTCAAGCATTGAGAAATTGACTCACCTTCCTCATGATGAACATCTCGTAGTCGTGGAGAAGCATGTTGATTTTGTCTCCGGACTTGATTTGTCCCTTCATGAGTAACTCGAAGTCTCTCCCACATTTCCTTGGCGCTGGTACACGAGTTAACTCGGTTTCTTTCCTCGATCGTGAGAGCTTAATAGATTAGCTTCATCGCTTTAGCGTTGATGTAGGCTTGTCTCCAGTCATTGTCATCGTATTCCAGCTCCGTTTTTAACTCACCATTTTCTTTTAACGGTGGTTGTGGACCGAAGATAATTATCTTCCAATATTTCACTCCTTTGCTTATGATGTGGTACTTCATAGGATTTTTCCACGAAGAATAATTAGTACCATTAAATAAAGGAGGGCGATAATTTGTGTTACCTTCTTCCGCTAGTTTATTGTGTGCCATCCCTGGATACTTCTGCTCTGATACCAATTGTAAGCGATCTAGAAGGGGGGTTGAATAGATCTTCAAATTCTTTGAAAATTTCTACAAGAAAATCAGAAGTTAAAACACACAAAAACAATTCAGATAAACTTAATTGAAAAGTGTAGGGAAGAAGATCAAACACTTGTTTTTATAGAGGTTCGGTGCTAAGACCTACGTCCTCTACCTAAGCTCCCACTTAGGATTTTGCAACCACTTTATTACACACTTTATAGTTCAGTGTGAACTCTTACAGTACCGCTTGATTTCCGGCTCAAGCTACCTTACAATTTGATTTGTCTTCCGGCACAAATCCTACCAACAACACTTGATTTTCAGCTCAAGCTACCTCACACGTGACCTACCACTAGTCACTCAAATTATAAAAGAAATAGGATAAAGATCTAAGAACAAGTGCTCAATACAAATGTAAACAAAGTAAGAACAATGATGAGCAATTTGGAGCAAGATAAGAGTATTTTGGCTTGTAGAACTTCTCTTCTTTCTTCATCAATCATCCAACCTTTATATAAGAAGAAATATAGTTGTTGGAGCTCTTCTAGCCGTTGCTTAATTTGTGATAGCCGTTTCTTGATATCCTCCATTCCATTTTTAGCTAATATGATCGTTGGAGCTGAATCTGTGCATCAATAAGTCGACTTGTCGAATTCATAAGTCGACTTGTTTCAACCATTTACGAAAAACTTCATCTCCGCTCTCCAATAAGTCGACTTGTGACATGTAAGTCGACTTGTTGTCCTCGATAAGTCGACTTGTGTATGATAAGTCGACTTGTGTTGACATTTCTTCATCTGTAAGTCGACTTATGCTGTGTAAGTCGACTTGTATTGCCTTCAATGGTAACATCCGACCAAATCCTTTATAATCCTCATGTTTTATGCCATATTTACTTAGAAGACAACTCCCATCTTGATTCTTCATTGATTAAACACTTGCTCTTCTTGATTTGTACAATTCTTTCATTGAACATCAATCCCAAAATACCTTAAACAATTTCTTAACCAATTTTATACATTTTATTATTATCAAAACATAAGTGGAATTAATTTGCCAACCACCATTGGTCCAACAGAGATTTGGCAAGAAAGGCAAGTTGAGTCCAAGATATGTAGGTCCTTATGAGATTCTTGAGAGGATCGGACCTCTAGCTTACAGGTTGGCGTTGCCGCCAGAGTTGTCTCAGATTCATGATGTCTTTCATGTTTCCATGCTGAGGAGGTACAGATCAGATCCTTCTCATATCATTCAGGTTTCAGAGGTTCAGTTGAGAGACGACTTGAGCTATGAGGAAATTCCAGTAGAGATCTTGGACTCCAAGGAAAAGATCCTCAGGAACAAGACAGTTCAGCTAGTTAAGGTTCTGTTGAGGAACCATTCAGTGGAAGAAGCCACGTGGGAGCCCTTAGAGGCTATGAAAGAGAAGTATTCAGGTCTTTTTGATGATTCAGATAAATTTTGAGGACGAAATTTCTTTTAAGAGGGGGAGAAATGTTGGACCCCAAATTTTTTTGTTTTCTTGAAGTTATTAAGCATGAATTATTTTGATTTATGATTTATGGTATAGTTTGATTTTATGGAAAATATTATGGAAAATTTGAATTTTTGAGTTTAGTATGGAATAATAGTTTGGAAGGGTAGAAATGTTTAAGGGCAAAATGGTCAAGGCACTTGAGTTAGAATGTTTTAGGCTAAGCATGGAGGGGCATTTTAGTCATTGCCCTATCTTGTAGGTTTAAGGACTTAAAGAAAAGAAAGAAAGGAAAAATAGAAGAGAAAGAAGAAGAAGAGGGTCGGCAGTGAGAGGAGAAGAAGAAGAGAAAAAGGGCAAGCTCGGTTTTTCGATTTTCAGATGATCGAAGCATTCTTCAGGTTTGTTCAACTCTTCTACTCTTGTTTAGGTTGAATCTAACCTTAGTTTTGCTTGGAATGAGTAGAAATCGTTGGTTTAGGGTTTATGGTGAACTTTGGTAGATTTGCTTGGGTTGTTGTTTTGTTGATGATTTTGATGTTAGAAATGAAGTATTAGAGGTGTTTTAATGTTTAGATGTGTTTATAATTGAAAGATGGGAGGATTATGGTTGAGAAAAGTGAAAAAAATGAGTTTCGGGAGGTTTACGCCGTCGCACGTCGTGACCTGCAGATGTGTTCATCATGATGCAAGGCTTTCGTCATGACGTGTTCTAGATTTCTCGTCATCGCTAACGGCCAATTTCCTGCTGCAACATGCTTCGATATTTTGGGCATAACTTTTGATCTAGATGTCCAAATGAGGTTATTCTTTTTGCGTTGTAAACTAGAGACATAGGAATACAAGTTTCATGAAGAAATGAAGTTCTGAATCAGTCTCTAAGAATCTTAAATTTTTGACGGAACTTGAGCATGAAATTCTTGTTTCAGTTTTGGTTGTAGTTTGAATGGTTAAGGTTTTATTTTCCGATTTCTACACCAAATTGATTTGGATTTTGGCTATTTGGTTAAGGAAATCAAGTGAGGCAAGAGGATCAAGAGGCTTAAGAGGAAACTCATCCCTAAACAAGAACAAGCAAGTTTACAAGCAAGTTTACAAGAAAGTGCCAGTTTGGCAAACAAGTTTACAAGAATATGAATTAAGCATACTTATGTGGGTTTGCGGTGTCCCTCACGATAGTCAAGTGCACATTGACTCACGAAAAGGCTTCTCCCGCCTGCCCGACTGTGGCACAGGGTTATCCCATAGGGATCCCTCATGAAACTACGTCTACACATCAACATTTCGATGGCATGTGTAGTACGTCACGAACCCGGGACACCCAAACCATTATGATATGTTATGTGTTATGATTTATTATGTGACATGCATCATGAATTGTTTCAAGAATCAAGTATCTTTCAAGACAATGACATATACATGATCAATGATTATGATTTCAACAAGTACCACGGCAATGAGTTATTTTTTATTTTTTTTGCTTATTGCGATATTATAAATATGTTCCCACGAGCTTTATAGCTCACCCCCTTTAATCTCCCCCATACAGGTGACGAGCAAGAGATCGAGTGAGTCACGAGTTTCAGCGACACTCCGTTTCTATTTTGTTATGTTTGTTTATTTTCAATGTTATATTTTTGGAAGTCAAGACTTTAGTTACATTCCAAGTATCATTGGTTCAAGAGTGTTTTAGATTTTTGGCTCTTGAACTCAAAGTTGTAATTTGGTTTGAGATATTCTTAACGCTTTATGAAACTCATCTTTTGGAGCATGAATTATGAATTTAAGCATGAATTATAAATTTGTTATTAAATCACATGAAAGCAGGTTTCAAGTATGTTTTTCAAGTCGGCCCCTTTAACCTTTCGCGGGTCTTTATTTCTAAATGTATTATTAGTACGTTTTCTCGACACGCTCTCATGTCCGACGTTAGGCTCCAGCAGCGGGGTCCAACAATCACACCCAGTCTGAAATCCCGCAGTGAAGTAGGGTCTGGGGAGGTCTGATAATACGCAATCTTACCCCTACATAGTAAAGAGGTTGTTTTCGGTAGACTTACATGCAGATGTGACAGGAAAATAATGATGCAGATTAAAAGAGTAAATAAGTAAAAATGGCACGCAAAATATTTAAGTAAACAAAATGACAATAAATACATAATAATAATAATAATAATAATAATAATAATAATAATAATAATAATAATAATAATAATAATAATAATAATAATAATAATGATGATGATGATGATGATGATGATGATGATGATGATGATGATGATGATGATGATGATGATGATGATGATGATGATAAAACTACTACTAATAAGAAACTCAAGATAAGGATAATAATAATAATAATAATAAAACAGTAATGTCAACCGAAAGATGAGAGTGATAGCGCCAAGCAAGAGGGAGAGCAACACAAAGAAACTTACTTGTTGTTACCTCAACAAGAATTACCTCAAAAACTAACTCTTTTCAACAGTGAGAGTAAAACAAGCAAAAACAACAGCTGAAATAAGGGCTAGTAAAAGAGCGATCTTGAGAGTGGAACCCCAGGTGAAAACTCAAACATAGAAATGAACTAGAACATTTCATCCCTAAGATTCATTTAATTTCAAAATCTAATAGAACTTTTATCGAACACTTAATAGGCAGTACTCAAACAACCTTCAAATTTGATTTTAAGCTACAAATAACCATTTTGGATGCCTTCCCATACCATCTTCATTATTATGGCAACAAACATTCAATTAAGAAAACCACAACACACACGACTTAACACAAATCCCAGCAGAAAACAAGACCCAAATACAACAACATCACCATTAGAAGAGAAAGGAATACATACCTCAACCAATGATGACGGCGATGGCAGGCAATGGAAGAAAACAATGACAATGGTGGACATAAGGAGAGAACACAAAATGCAAATTCCAAATCTAATGCCAAGCATAAGTATTGACGCAAAATCCAGATCTAATGCCAAATTCACAAGACACAAAACCCAAATCTAATACCAAATTCATAAATATAACTCGGAGAAACCATAGATCTAAGGAATCTCATGGTAATTTATCAAAAAAGAAACAAGCATGAATTATCAAAGATTGGTTTATATTAAGTAATACATTTATCATTATTATTAAATTGAGTTCATTATTTAGAAAAAATCATTGAATTTTATAAACACCCAATTCACTCCCTTTCTTGGGTGTTATTAAGAATTAACAAGTGGTATTACAGTGGGTTTATTAGGCTTGCATTTATAACAAAACCTTATACTGAAGACCACAATGACATATTTATGATTATCATCATCATCATTCAACCAAGAGGGACAAAGCATTAATAGACCATCTTTTTTATAGCAATGATTATCTTTATTAGAAAACTAGGTTAAGATTCTTCTTAATGGCTGAAAGTGTAGACCTATAGGAAATAATTTCAAATGGTCCCTTTATTCTTATAAAATTGCAAAAAAAATACCTAAATTAAAGAAAGAATGAGAAACTCGAGATAAGAGATTAGTTTATGTGAATAGTAGGATCATACGCATCCTTTTTTGTGCATTATCAAAAAGCAAATTCAATTGGGTCTCTATGTGTGAAACGTCTTAGAAGTTACACATGAGGGAAATAATTAAGCAAAGAAGAGCAAAGTAAGCACGCTAAAACATCAATTTGAATTTATTCAAATAAAGCATGATGAAAGCATATCTAACATATACTAGATTTATTAATATTATTAATGCTCTCAAGTTGAAATAGTAAGAAAGTTGCTTAGGCTACTTCTAAAGACGTGGGAAGTTAAAATGATAGCTATACAAGAAACCAGGTATCTAATAACACTATCCTTGAAGGAACTTATTGAATCTCTCCTCACATATGAGATCAAGCTCTAAGAGACATAAAAAGAAATGATGCTCCCAAAGAAAAAGAATTTAGTGTTCAAAGCCTTAAAGGAAGAATCAAATGAAGAGGAAGAGACATCAACTTGTGAAACCAAAAATGAAGATATTGGCTTAATCACTAGAAAATTAAAAAAGGATTTGAATAATAAATTTCCCAAAATAAAAGATTTCAAGAAAAGTGAAAGTGGTTTTAAACATAAATCCTCTAACATTATTTACTTTGAATATAGAAAACTCAGCCATATAAAGTCATAATGTTCTCTACACAAAGATAATGAGAAGTATGGGAGACATAATAATGATGAGAAGGAAAAGAAGAAAGCACTTAAAGCATCAACTTGGGATGACACAAGTGAATTTGAAAGCAATATCTTATATGTGCTTTATTGTTATAGATAATGAAGAGGCAACATCCAATCCTAATTCTTATGATAATGACAACAATGTTGATTTGACATACAATGAATTAGTTGACAGTTTTGAAATCATGAGCATAAAAAGGAAAACCTATCCTCCAAATCTAAAGAGCTCAAAAGAACCTACATGCATGCATAAGTAAGAATGAAAAGACAAAAAGTGAATTGCATAGCGTTAAAGCATCCAAAAATGTGATTTATCATTGATTTTAACATTAGGAAACCTTTGAGTGTATTTTACACACATTTCTAAGTATTTTTCAGTCATTTGAGCATTATCATCTAACATTTATGTGATTGAGCCTTTTTAGAGTTATCAAATGAATAAATTATGTATTTTTTAGTTTTAATCCTTTGTTGGAGTTTTGGATATTATACTTAAGAGTGTTATAAGTGGGATTAAGGTTCCTATTCACCTTTGGAAGAAGATTGTAAGAAGATTACCTTTATCAAGAAAGATTGTACAAAAGTTATTATTCACCTTAAAAGAAGAATTATAGTGGAATCCTAAAACGAGTTTTGGGAGTGGATGTAAGTAAGAGTTATTTTTCGAACCGTTATAAATCAATTTTTATTTTCTCTTACCTATCCTCTTTAAATTAATATTCAACTGTTTGATTAGTTTAAGCAATATATTTATTCATTATTATTAAATTGAGTTTATTGGTTAGAAAAATCCTTAAATTTTATAAATACCCAATGCACCCCCTCTTGGGTGCCATTAGGGACTAACAATTTCACTATCTTAGAAAAATATTCAATACCTTTAATTTCCAAATGACAATTCCTTAGTAAACATACACATAGAATACCAATTAATGCATTTATACCACATCATCATTTATATAACATGGTATGTCATCTTTTTGGTAAGTATATACATACTGATAGATTTTGTTTTATTAAGTAAAGAATGGTGACCAAACCCTTGAAAGTGTCGACTGAAGACAAGAAGGAGTCTAACAATCAAGGAACACAGCTTATATAGATACCTAAAACATATTAATTATTTTGTAGAAGAGCAAGAATAATAAAAGACTCTTCAAAAGAGCTAATTGTTGAACCAATTGAGGATTATAAGAAGGATGAGATGCTTCTAATAAATTAAAAAGAAGAATCTTAATTCAAATCATATCATAGGAAATGTTCAACAAAAGGTAATTATTAGTTTATAATCTAAAAATATGTAACATCTTACATTTATTTGTCAATTTGAATCTAAATCCTTTATGATAAGTGTTTAGGTTTCCACTATAAATAAGGAACTAGACATTTCTTTAGTATAATATAGAACTAAACTTAAAGATTATGTGCCAATTGAGATATTAAGTTAAAATTTGTAGATATAATAGACCAATTGTGATATAGATTCACCAAACCAATGAATGATATTATTAGGAGACAACTGGACATAAGTCTACAATTAAAGTCTGACAAGCCCCTATCCTATAATGACTAGGCGACCTACCTGACACTCTACGATGGCTCTCCAATCGATATCTGAGTCAACTAGAAAGTTCTTATGAAGCTAAGCCCCTTGCCTTTGTTAAAGAAATGTTTCAATTCACAATAAGAAATGTAAATAGTGGAGTTTTGTTTTTCAATTTATTAAAAATTTCGGCAACACAACAATTGTATTTTGACATCCCAAAAATTTCAAAGTCATTGTAAAAGTTCAAAACACTTCTATTATCACATCAATTTCTTAACTCCAAATTGTGGACTTCAAATCCACTCATATGCAATCTCAAATAATTATATCAATAAACTTTGAAAAGCTAAAACAAAGTCATGCATTCCATTTAAAAACCTTTATACACATCCATTCTCTATACAAATGTACTTTCTAAAACATGTTAAAATATATGCAATAGTTCTAAAAAATATGTACAAGGCAAAATAAAATGCCTACACAACAACGCTTGACGAAGTTGACTACTCACGAAGTAGAATCCCTGCTACTGAAGCCCCTGAGCATGCATCTAGGAGGTTTTATTTAAAAACAAAAAATAAACGGTGAGCTAAACGAGCTCAGTGAGTGTTATTGGTTTCCAATAAAAACATTTATATAAATATAAACCTCCATAAAAAAATAATTTCTTTTCTTTTCAAGTAATAACCAATGTTCTTACAAAACACATGCTTTTCTTTTCATAAGATCAATGCATATGTAAAACAAAACATATAAATTTTTTTAAGATCATGTTCCACTTTTCTTGTAAAGTATACAGCGATGGCAATCAATACTTTCATGAACTTTCTTTTTAAAACATAGCATATCACTAATTTTCTTTGCCATATGGTACCCTTAAGTGTAAAGCCACGGATGTTGGACCCCGATCTTTAAATGGAATTAGAAATATTAAATGAACTTGAATGAGTGTTTTAATGTATGTTTTGTGTATTAGATGAATTTATATTTAAAAGAAATTAATGAGAAAAAGAATTGATTCGTTTTAATGGTTTTGACATTTGAGTCGTTTTGCTTAGGTTATGAAAGTTTAAGTAAATGGGTGAATGAAATGGAAGTAGAAAAGAAAGAAAGACAGTAAGAGAATGTGAAAATTAAGAAAGTTGACTTTTTTATTTAAGCCAAATTTGAGGATATGATCTTCAGGAAACTTGTAGCTCCTGTCAAGAGCTTTCCGTAGCCATAAAGTTTAATATTTTTCGATATCGGGAGTGGAAGTTATGATCAGTCAAAGTTAAGTATGAAATTTGTTTGAAGTTTGACTTTTTGGGATTGACAGTTGACTTTTGATCTATGCAAAATTTGAGAAAATGATTTACATAAAATTTGTAGTGTTTGTTGAGAGTTTTCTGTGGCCATAAAGTTTGCTATTTTTCGATGTTGGGATTGAGAGATATGAATTTATGAAGATATGCTTTGTTTTTGAAAATGCTATTAAGTATAGATTTATGTGTTCTATGCTTCGAGACCACTCGTCGTACGGATTTAGTTTGAATTAGAGTAAGTGGTCTTCATGAAAGTTTTAGATGATGTTTTTATCTTTCCATTGATATGAAGTTTGCAATTTTTCGATATCGAGGCTAGGAGTTATGAGCGATTAAAAATTGGAAGTCGTTTAGGAAAAGCTGTTTTGGACAGAATCTTTGATTGAGGTTTTGACCCCTTTCAAGACCTAATTTGATTTTGAGTTCTTCAAGGAAGTTGTAGAGCTTCCTTTGATCTTTCTATTGACACCAAATTTGTCAAATTTCGAGTTCGGGATCAGGAATATTAGAAGTGTATTTTGGCTTTGCAGGAATTTTTGGGATAGGATAAATGCAAATCGTTATCTTTCGAATTTTCGTTAGAAAATAAATTAGAAAAGAAGAAAATAAAATTTAGATGTATGAAAGATGGATTTATGAGATTGGTATTAATGTTAAGAAGTTTATTATGATTTGAGTGCGATTTGGGATTTGTATGAGTATTCAAGCATATGATGATTTTGTATGTAATGAAATAAAGTGATTAAGAAAGAAAAGACAAGGAATAAGAAAGAAAAAAAAATTTCACACCGGATTTTGGAACTTCTTAGGGTTTCCAAAGCGATTATGTTTATCTATACGCGATCAGTTTGTTATGCTTCGTGTTTGAAACGGATGTCGATGTTGGTTTCAGTTTGACTATTTCGCTTATCTCCGCTTTGTTATTCGTATTCCAATTCGCGACTTTCCGCACTTTGTTTCACTTTTTCGTTTCCGCTTTGTTTCGTTTTGCTTCGGTACTTTGTATTTCGTTTCGCTTCGAAATCCGTTCGTTTGGTTCGATTTGTTATGCTTTCCAATTTGCTTCCGCTTCGATTCTCAGATTTGGTTCGATTTGCTTTGCTTCGCTTGCTTTGTGATTTGAGTTCGCTTTTACTATTCGCTTCGCATTTTGTTTCCGATTCGAAATTTCGATGTGAAATTTCATTTTTGTTATTGCTTTGTTTCCGATTTAAAATTTCGATGCGAAATTTCCGTTTCCATTCGATTCCGTTTCCTTCGTTCTTCGTTTTTAGGTTGGGATCCGGTTCCCGGATCGGATCCCAACATTTATGGTATCAGAGCCCAGTATTAGGATCGTAAATGGGCGCAGGAGATTGATAAGAGATTAAGATCGAATTGCATTAATGATAGTGTGATTGGATGTGAGTGACCTATCATGACTTTAGAAATGTATTAAGGAAAATGAGATTGAAATTTTTAATGATTGGGATGAATTGGGTATGATTATATATTTGGGAGATGAACGAATGAGAAGTTGAAAGATGAGTTTGATGATGGTATTGATTTGACTAATGATTGATCCATTCTAGGGTTCATTAAGACCTGAACCTTTGATCCGTGTAAATGGATTGAGAAATACTGATTTGTGGTGATTGTGCGTTAATATAATCTTAAGAGTTCCTTGTGAAGAAGTGAAAAATATGTATGATGAAGAAAAATTAGATAAGAAGAGTGATTATTTGATTAAGGTTAATGATTATGATTGATTTTAGGTTTGAGATTAACACATTGTGATTAAAATTTTATGATGAATTTTGATGACTATTGACTTGTGAAAATGTGTTAAGAAATATTTTATTTGAGACAATAGTGTTCTGATATAAATGAGAAGTGAAAAATAGTGATTAAGTTAAGAATAAGAAATTGATAAGAAAGTGATTTGACTATTATGAGGAGGATGTGTTACTTGATGACTACGTTTGAATTTCGAGGACGAAATTCTTTTAAGAGGGGGAGAAATGTTGGACCCCGATCTTTAAATGGAATTAGAAATATTAAATGAACTTGAATGAGTGTTTTAATGTATGTTTTGTGTATTAGATGAATTTATATTTAAAGGAAATTGATGAGAAAAAGAATTGATTCGTTTTAATGGTTTTGACATTTGAGTCGTTTTGCTTAGGTTATGAAAGTTTAAGTGAATGGGTGAATGAAATGGAAGTAGAAAAGAAAGAAAGAAAGTAAGAGAATGTGAAAATTAAGAAAGTTGATTTTTTGATTTAAGCCAAATTTGAGGATATGATCTTCAGGAAACTTGTAGCTCCTATCAAGAGCTTTCCGTAGCCATAAAGTTTGATATTTTTCGATATCGGGAGTGGAAGTTATGATCAGTCAAAGTTAAGTATGAAATTTGTTTGAAGTTTGACTTTTTGGGGTTGACAGTTGACTTTTGATCTATGCAAAATTTGACAAAATGATCTACATGAAATTTGTAGTGTTTGTTGAGAGTTTTCTGTGGCCATAAAGTTTGCTATTTTTCGATGTTGGGATTGAGAGATATGAATTTATGAAGATATGCATTGTTTTTGAAAATGCTATTAAGTATAGATTTGTATGTTCTATGCTTCAAGGCCACTCGTCGTACGGATTTAGTTTGAATTAGAGTAAGTGATCTTCATGAAAGTTTTAGATGATGTTTTTATCTTTCCATTGATATGAAGTTTGCAATTTTTTGATATCGAGGCTAGGAGTTATGAGCGATTAAAAATTGGAAGTCGTTTAGGAAAAGCTGTTTTGGACATAATCTTTGATTGAGGTGTTGACCCCTTTCAAGACCTAATTTGATTTTGAGTTCTTCAAGGAAGTTGTAGAGCTTCCTTTGATCTTTCTATTGACACCAAATTTTTCAAATTCCGAGTTCAGGATCAAGAGTTGTGATTTTTGAAGAATTCGTTCGGTTTGCTTTGCTTTTGATCCGACTTTATGTAATCTTTTGTTTATAATTCCTTCGTCCGACATCCGATTGATTTGATTCTTGAAGCGTTGGATTCCTAAGAAATTTAATTTCATTTTTATGGAATATTATGATTTTTAGGAGATTAAATGAAAAGAGATTGATTGAACCAAAGTAAGAGATTTGGTTATAGGTTATAAGTTGGATAATTTTCTGAACATGGTTCAGTATTTTGCAATTTTCGGGAGCTGTACAACTCCGATTGAGTTGATTCTTGAGGGAAAATAAAGTTAAGATATAGGGCTACAAATCATGTGAAGGGATCGAAATTTAATTTCATCCCTAAGATTGTTAAATTTTTGGATTGAAGTTATATTAATGTTCAGTCTCGGATTTTGTGAAGGTCCGATAGTATTTTGGCTATAACTTCTTCGTTTTAGATCCGAATTGAGATCCGTCAGTTGCATTGGATTCGTATGATCTAGAGGAACAATTTTCAAGAAGAAAGTTTGTCCAAATTATTTCGTTTATATGCTTAAAAACAGGACATAAGTAGTCAGTTTTTCAAGTTCCTGCAGGGGCAATTTTGGAAATAGGCAAATAAGTGAAGGACAACTTGGTCATTTTGGCACCATTTTAAGTGACATGGTAAAACTCACTTGGAGCTATCGTTTTTACCCATTTACAGCAGAAGAAGGTTCACGAAAATAACAAGAAGAAGAGAGAAGAAGAAAGAAGAAAATAAGAAAAAGAAGAAAGTGGAAGGTTCGGCCTTGAGAAGGAGGAAGAGAGGAGAGAAAAAGCTTGGAGTTTTGGAGTTTCTACCATGTTGTTTTCGTGATTTCTAGATAGAAAAGAAGGAAGAAGGAGGAAGCTTACTTGCAAAACCAAGAAATAACGAAAATGGAGGAGAAAAAGGTAAGAGAGAGAAAGCTTGAGTTTTTGATTTGTATGATGGTTCATTAAGCTTGGAATGGTTATGGATTTAGTTTATCTATGATTATTTGAAGAGATTAGACTATGATTATGTTTAATTTTGGATTAATTGTGAATTGGGGATTATGTCAAAATTTGAAAGTTGGGGGTTTTTGAAATTGTTGCTTTAGATTGCTTGAATTAGTGATGAATTTGAGATATCCTAAGTTAATTTTGATGTTTATGCTTTAGGTGAAGTTTAATTTGAAAAATTGTAAATTGGAGGTTTAGGCTTAATTTGAAATTTGGGAATTTTCTGAATTAATGGTGTAGAATCATCAATAATAGTAGGAATTGATGAAATATGAAATCAATTTTGAAGAAATTGTGATTTATGGTATTGAATTTGTGTAAATTGGTTTAAGCTAATTTTGAAAATTGGGGATTTTCAAAATTGGAGATTGAAATAACTTGATTTTATATGGAATTGGTGTTTTCTAAGCTTAATTTGAGTAATTAAGTGAATTATGATATTTATTTTGGATAATTATGGCTTAGGGAATTTTAAAGTTGAAGAAAGAAGAAGGAATTTAGAGATTCGATGCTTTGGGCAAAGTATTAGCGTCAATTCGAGGTGGGTGATGTATTTATATTTTGAATTATGAGTAACTTATGTGATTTTGAAAAATCAAGAAAAGAATAATATTTTTGAAATTATGTTTTCAAAGGATTTGAAAATAATTATTCAAAGATTTACGTTAAAATGTTTGAAAATGATTTGGGAAAATTATAGAAAAATTTGAGAATACAAGATTTATGAAAATTGTGTTTTCGCATTTTTGAAAAATGTGAACCATGCTGTTTATGCATTAATATATGTTGATTGTGGGTTGAAAAAAATACTTGCACTTCTTTTTTTTATGCATTTGAATGATATACGATTAATTGAGTTATTGAATATGATTGTTATATAAAATGATTGTGAATTTGTAAGAAATTGATTGGTGAATTTGTATTTTTGCAGCATGACATATGAAATTATGTGCTTAGTGAATGTAACTGTGTCTAGTAAGACACGACATGAAAATGTGAAATTTCGAAAAGTACCTTCGGGCAATTTGCTTGTTTTAAACATGAATATGTGAATTGTATGAGTTTGGTCAGGTCCCCTCCGTAGAGTCAGTGCACTGTCTCCCTCTGATAGCCTTCTCCGGTTGCTGCAGAAGTGGCTTAGGAGTTCCGATTTGGACTCCCCTCATTTCACTTACTACATGACCATTATTATGGGAATGTGTAAGACGTCTGTTAGGACCGAAACCAAACCATTTTGTTATGTTATGTGATTTTTGATTTTGTTTATGTGTGTGAAATTTCTCCGATGTGATTGCATTCATGTTTATGAAAATTTTTGAAAAATGAGAAAAAGGGTTTTCAACCATGAAATTATAGAAATTTGATATGAAAAGGGTTTGAGAAAAATATTTGAAAGTTGAAAAGTTTGAAAACTAAGCCTTTGGGCAAAAAGTTTATGAAAATTGATTTCTGCTTATTATTCAGTTTATAAATATGTTACCCACGAGCTTCCGAGCTCACCCCCCTTTCATCCTCATCTCCAGGTTTCGTGCAGGAGATCGGATGAAGAGTGTTAAGACATTCGATTCGATTTTGTAGTATTTGGATTTTTGTGTAAATTGAGATTTTGGTATTAAAATTGGATATGGCTTAAATTGCCATATAAGTATATGATTGATGAAGTTTGTATGTAATTGTGTATATTGGGTTGATGCAAAAGAATGAAGAGGTTGATGTACGGATTTAAAATATGTAATTGTAAATAATTTTGGAAATTATATATGAAATTGTGTATTTTGGAAATTGTATATGAAATTGTGTATGATTTTGGGAAAATAGATTGTTAATTGATATGGGAATTTGATTGAAGTGTTTAGAACTAAGATTGCGTTTGTTGCTGGTGTTTGGATTCCGGACGGGAGAGTCCGATGATTCTGGACTTTGTGATATTAGAAGTGTATTTTGGCTTTGCAGGGATTTTTGGGATAGGATAAATGCAGCCGTTATATTGCCGAATTTTCGTTAGAAAATAAATTAGAAAAAGAAGAAAAATAAAATTTAGATGTATGAAAGATGGATTTATGAGATTGGTATTAATGTTAAGAAGTTTATTATGATTTGAGTGCGATTTGGGATTTGTATGAGTATTCAAGCATATGATGATTTTGTATGTAATGAAATAAAGTGATTAAGAAAGAAAAGACAAGGAATAAGAAAGAAAAAAAAATTTCATACCGGATTTTGGAACGTCTTAGGGTTTCCAATGTGATTATGTTTATCTATACGTGATCAGTTTGTTATGCTTCGTGTTTGAAACGGATGTCGATGTTGGTTTCAGTTTGACTATTTCGCTTATCTTCGCTTTGTTATTCGTATTCCAATTCGTGACTTTCCGCACTTTGTTTCATTTTTTCGTTTTCGCTTCGTTTCGTTTTGCTTCGGTACTTTGTATTTCGTTTCGCTTCGAAATCCGTTCGTTTGGTTCTATTTGTTATGCTTTCCGATTTGCTTCCGTTTCGATTATGTATTCGGTTCGCATTTGCTTTGCTTTCGCTTGCTTTGTGATTCGAGTTCGCTTTTACTATTCGCTTCCGCATTTTGTTTCCGATTCGAAATTTCGATGCAAAATTTCATTTTTGCTATTGCTTTGTTTCCGATTTGAAATTTCGATGCGAAATTTTCGTTTCCATTCGATTCCGTTTCCTTCGTTCTTCGTTTTTCGGTTGGGATCCGGTTCCCGAATCGGGTCCCAACAACGGAGCTAGTTCTACATCGCTTATTCCTACCTAGTTAACCTCTATATACCGATTGTTATGAAGATGGTTCTGCGTCACTTGCCCATAACGATGCTAGCACTACATATAAATAAGTGGTTACAGAGCTGGTTCTATATCGCTTAGTCGTAATAATGTTAACATAATATATACTCCACACATGCAGAGGGAGAATCACAGACAGACGCCCCTTAAACACCACCATATATGTTAGGATGTACTCTGATCCATATAATCGTATGTATAAAGACCTAACAACGTTCCATAGGCTAAATCACATTTAATACATGATTGCGTCTCATTTCAATAACAATTAAAAACATATTCAAAATCCATTTCTATGCCAATTTAAAGCATGTACAAATTTCATTTCAATGCCAATTCAAAGCGTGTGTACATCTAGTTAGTTTCCAAGTGCATCAATACTCAATTCAATGCTAAATCAAAGCATATGCAAATCTCATGAAGATTAATTTTTCTTAGTAAGGTAAAAACCATATTAACAAATCAATTTAAATACTGTTTGTCATTTATTGTAAACCACCCTTACGTGTTCAGTTCTTTTCCTTTATTAATCCTAAGTTTACGGTGATCGAGAAAACTTTATTATCTTACTCAACTATGAGGGAGACCCCTAAAGGGTTCCTAAAACTTGCCAAATATATCCATAATTTATCACCTTGTTTTACAAATTTTATGACAAAAGACTTAGCCAAAATCTTAACATTTTGTAAGATTAAAATTATGTTTTCTTGTCATTCAACGATTGTACAACTTCTATGATTTATACATGTCATCTTCTCTCCATTTAAATAATGTACATAGTAAATACCTACTGCTTTCCTTACATTGAACCATTGAACTATATACAACATATATGCTGTCATTAAACAACCATTAAGCCACATATATAGCATCTACATGTTTCCAATTAATACCCATTGACTAACATACATAAGATATGGACATACATGTTGTTTTCCTCTCTATTTACAATGTTATTTTTCTCTTCATTTCACCATGCTTCCACTTATTCCTTAATTTTCACATATCAAACGTTCAAATTAGGTTTTTAAGTATTCTAGACATTTGTTTCCATATGTCTCTAGTTTTCATATCATTAAAAATCATTCCATTGCAACTTCTAAATTATGAAACATGTACCAAAAATCATAAGCTGCTTCAATACAAGGACAATATTAGGTTACCATAATCAATCTCAATTTTCAATATCATTAAGCTAGAATTAGGTCTAGGTCTCCTCTAGATACTTTTAGTATTATGTCTTAGATTTCATTTACAGTTAGAATCACCCAATTTAGAGTTCTGTAGACTAATTTATGGCCAAAACACTAGGACTGTTTAAGGAAACTGAGAATCCTAATACAGGATTTCACTAAACATAGTTAAGAAAACTTACCACTTTCTTTAAATAATGCTAAAAAAATTCACGTAATTCATAAGGAAATTCATGTTTCCAGCTTAAGCAATCACGTGACTAGCTAAAGAGAATGGACAAGAGTGGTTTAACATACCTAAAATCATATGGTACTATGTTGTCCATTCTTTTTCTGCACACAGCTGGCGTTGATGAAGATGTTCATGATTTCTAGCTTAAACACTATGTTGAATTTATTTCCAAAAGGCAGTAACTTAGAGTATCTATACATGGAGCGAGTAGCTATAATTATTCTTCAACAATTCTAGTCCAAAGAAGAGCTGAAACTTCAGTGGAATGAAGGTGGAACAGCTCCTCCATCATCTTTGTACATGCTACATGTTGAAGAGGGTTGTCCACACGTTGCAATGTTTACTTCCAATAGTTATCCACTATTTTAATTCTCACCATCTTTGTTTAAATAAGCCACTAACTTGTTGTATCATCCACGACACTACTTATCTCCCATATATAACAAGTTGTTTTCATTTTTTTCTTACCAAAATGACACACGTCCATACCATATATTGGCCTCACTTGTAACAAATTTTATGTCCTCACATCTACTCCTTCATAAACATGAAAACATATGGTTTTCATGCATTCTTGTTCCAAAATAATAAGAACTTCTTCATGTACATGACAACTACCACTTAAGGCCCATTCACATGTACATGTATTATTTCTTGTCTAAAATAATTAAGTGGCTTAAGAAAAATCTTTCCAATTTCGATAAAAATTTAATGTCCACTTAATAACATTTTGCACCTAAACATATCAACATATAAGATGGATTGATTTATTTTAAGTATCCATAACTATGGTTGATTCTTATGTCCTTATGTTTCAACCTAATAATGCTTCAAATTGTTTGAACCCAATAATGCTTCAAATTTACTCTACAATAATTTAAAACAAGGTTATTTTAGATCTATTATAAATCCATCCGATTGAATTTATTTTTTGTTCATTTGCATACCAGTTAACTCCAATATTCTTCGACTATCATTTGACATTAATATTTGTCATTCAGGATTAGGTTCCTAATTCATCTTTTAATGAAAATAAAATTTACATTATCCTGAAAATATCATTCATACGAAATGAAATTTTATAGACACTTGGAAAGAAAAGTTTGTGGTTTTACAAAGTTTCCTTTAATGGGTATAATCAATGTTATGAATACCGTACCGAGCTTCGTACCAGATTGGACTCCGGAATGGAACTGTACCGGTATCGGTTGGTATCAGGTACCGTTTCGAGATATTTTTAAATTTATAAAATAATCCCTAAACTTTTTCAAAATTACAAAATAGTCCATATTGATATATTATACAGATGTACTGTATACTTTACTAGTTTACTGTTTACATCAACCATGCTTTCAAAAATCTTAATAATAAATAATAATGACAATTAATTTGAAATAACAATAATTTTTAAATATTTTACATATAAATAATAACCACAATTAATATAAACAAAGACAATCATTATCATACAATTATAAAACGAAGAATAATACAAAGCATTTAAAATATTACAATCATACAATTTCATCATTATAATAAATAATATTACATTTTTACATCAAAAGATTCAAAACATCCGATAAAAAGAACAATAAATATTACAAAAAGAGTTGATAACGAATAAGCCATCAAGTAGAAGTTGAACCTGAAACAAAAATGTTACATTTACATTACATACATATAATTTAACATAAACATCAATGACCAAATACAAGTAAAATTACAAGAAGAGGAAAAATAAAAACTTGAAATTCAATCGTCAATAGGCGGATACCGCTTGAATCAAGATCGATTTCGATCATTTGGTACAAAATTCTCATCATTGAGAGGAGCTTCATCATCATCATCATTCAAATTTAATGCACCAAATGACATGTCAATGCTTTCCCATCCAATATCATCTTCCACATTCAAATCACTCACATCAACCAAATTGGGTTCTTCAGAAACTCAATCCGCCAAAATATCAATATTATCAATCGCAATTGGATCATTTGAAGAACTTGTGCTACTAAAAGTCCTAGTAAGCAATTACATTTAATTATTAGAAAATTATAAGAAATTATATCAAAATTAATAATGAAAATAACATACCTTTCCCGAAGTTTTAAATTGTAACGAACATAAACCAAGTCATTCAACCTCTTATGCTCCAATCTATTCCTTTTCTTGGAATGGATAAATTCAAATATGCTCCAGTTTCGTTCACACCCAGTTGCACTCACACATTGACTTAAAATTCGAATCGCAAACCTTCTCAATTCTGAAACACTACATCCGAAAAGATCCCACCAAGTAACTGCAAGTTATAAGAAAACAAAAGTAATGTTATAAACAAAATAAAGTGATAAATAATTTTCAACAAATAAGAAATAGGAAATAAGTAATACCTGGAGAAAGAAGTCCTCTTTGTTGAATAGCGACCAACATTCCAAAATCTCCATAAGAGAATTTATAAGTCTCCATTTGTGTGGTTAAAATAACTTGCATTGAGTCATGAGGAACAATTGATGTAATTGTGATAAGCATTCCTCTACTAACTTCAGCTTGCTTTTCAACATCCAGTTTAAAATACACACTAGGATTCAAAAATGCCCCAGCTACAAACAATGGAGAAGAAAGTTTTTTTCTCCTTCTCTCATTAATGATTGAGATATATGGTTGGTATAAAGAAGACTTAATTTTCAGATTGGCCTTGATTGCTTCCATAGCATCAAAAATATAACCCATTGTTGGCTTTTCTTCACTATCAGCCAACCGAAGCACCCTCACCAAAGGCTCACAAACTCGCATAACGAATTAACATTGCGACCAAAATTTCCTATCTTCCAGTATGATACTATAAACCTCCATTCCAGCATTAGACCTAGCATGCTGAGATGTAACCCACTTATCATTTGTAAACATTTGCCTTAACTCCTTCCTCAAAGAAAGAAAAGACTGAAGTGATAAGAAATTTGTTGCAAATTTTGTCACAGCAGGGCGACACAAATTCCTACAATTGGTAAATTTCCTTCTCATCAAATTTAAAACCCATGCATGTTTATAAATAAATTTTGTCACCTTTTTTGCCTTCTGCATGGTCTCATCAAAAATAGGAAAATACCTAGGATTTCCTATATCCTCCAGTATTAAGTCAATGCAATGTGCAACACAAGGAGTCCAAAAAAATGAATTATAGGTTCTCTGCAACCTTAGCCCTGCCGCTTTATAAGCGGAATCATTGTCAGTAATAAACTGAACAATGTTTTCCACCTCTACTTCATTCACAACTTGATCAAATATCCGAAACAAAGTATTAGCAATTCTAATCAGGCAAGATGCATCAATCGATTTTAAAAACATAGAGCCATTAAAACAATAAACCAAAAAATTTATAATAGGCTCTTATCTCCTATTCGTCCAACCATCACACATAATTGAGCATCCATTAATACACCAATTCACTCTTCTTTCAGCCAAATAAGTTCTCATTTCAGACACAGCACAACTCAAAAGTTTACCTCTTAAGTCATCAATTGATGGCTCTTTATATCCTGGACCATAAGAGGCTATGGCATCTATCATAGGTTAATAATAATATTATTGAGAAGCATTAAATGACGAACCTGTATCATACCACCATCTAACTACTGCCATATCCACATTGTGAGTCGCATCTCTTGTCTGCATTGCACTGCGAATTGAAGGTTGGGCTCCAGGAGTTGTTCGCGGTGCAAAGAAACCAGATACCTGCCTTCTTCTCTTCCTCACATCAGATTCTTCAAGATTCTGAGGTTGAGATGGAACACTACCACTACCACTTCCACCTTCATCATCTCCATAATCACCACGGAAACCAGGAAACGAACTTCCACTACCAATTTCAAAATTCAATCTTTCCCTTCTATCTTTCTCAATTTGATGTTCATCAAGCAATGTTTTCATCTGCCACTTCACATCATGACTTACTTTTTACACGCTTCCACATCTCCTTTAACCCCAGCTAAATGCTTTTTCAATCGGGTGATTCCTCCACCTTTCAAATGCTTGTTACAAAACAAGCAAATGGTATGATTCCTTTGACCGGGAACCACACCAGCGTGAGCCCAAGCTGGATCACTGTATCTTCCTGAACTAGGTTGATTGGGAGTATTTGAACTTCCTTCCATTTATCTGTACACAAAAATAAATAACACACAATTTCAGTACACAATGACAATATGCACAAAGCTAACAATTCAAAACATTCAACATATATAATAAGTAACACAAAACATACTCCAACAATTTGCAATTTCAATAATTACAAAACATACTTAATATCATTTCCATTTCCAACAATTTCCAATCCTAACAATTACAAAACAACCATAATTTCATTTCTATTCAATTCATT
Source organism: Erythroxylum novogranatense (assembly GCA_029891385.1). Taxonomy (NCBI): domain Eukaryota; kingdom Viridiplantae; phylum Streptophyta; class Magnoliopsida; order Malpighiales; family Erythroxylaceae; genus Erythroxylum; species Erythroxylum novogranatense. The sequence goes on along the minus strand of CM057230.1, from coordinate 23,964,287 downwards.
CCCAACATTTTCTAATCCTAACAATTACAAAACAATCATAATTACATTCCATTTCCATCAATTTCCAATCCTAACAATTACAAAATAACCATAATTTCATTTCTATTCAATTCATTCCCAACATTTTCTAATCCTAACAATTACAAAACAATCATAATTACATTCCATTATCAATCCATTTCCATCAATTTCCAATCCTAACAATTACAAAACAATCATAATTCCATTTCCATTCAATCCATTCCCAACAATTTCCAATCCTAACAATTACAAAACATTCATAATTTCATTTCCATTCATTCCATTTACAACTATTTCCAATCCTAACAATTACAAAACATTCATAATTTCATTTCCAAACAATCCATTCCCAACAATTTCCAATCCTAACAATTACAAAACATTCATAATTCTATTTCCATTCAATCCATTCCCAACAATTTCCAATCCTAACAATTACAAAACATTCATAATTCCATTTCCAAACAATCCATTCCCAACATTTTCCAATCCTAACAATTACAAAACATTCATAATTCCATTTCCATTCATTCCGATTCCCAACAATTTCCAATCCTAACAATTACAAAACATTCATAATTCCATTTCCAAACAATCCATTCCTAACAATTTCCAATCCTAACAATTACAAAACATTCAATTCAATTCCATTCAATTCAATTCCATTCCAATTCAATTCAATTCCAATTCAATTTAATTTCATCACACATAATTCAAAACATACTCCAATCCTAACAATTACAAAACATTCATAATTCCATTTCCATTCAATCAATTTTCAATCCAAATTCCAATTCCAATTCCATTCATTCCATTCAATTCCAATTCAATTCCATTCCAAATCAATTCAATTCCAATTCAATTCAATTCAATTTCAATTCAATTCAATTACAATTCAATTCAAAACATACTCCAATCCTAACAATTACAAAACATTCATAATTCCTTTTCTATTCAATCAATTTTCAATCCAAATTCCAATTCCAATTCCATTCATTCCATTCAATTCCAATTCAATTCAATTCCATTCTAATTCAATTCAATTCTAATTTAATTTACATTCCAATTCCATTCTAATTCAATTCAATTCCAATTTAATTCAATTCAATTCCAATTCCTAAATACCCAAATTTATACTTAATTAATTAATTATTAAAATTCAATACCCAAGTATAAAAATGAATTACCATATAACAAATATTAACAATATGTCAATTAATGATTTAAGCTTTTTCAATTTTCTTGATTTTGATTATCAATTGTACAATTTCACATTTAATTATTTATTTCACATTTGATTATCAATTTTACAATTAAAATTAGGTTTAAATGTTAATTTGATTTTGATTATCAAACTCAATCTCAAATTCAATTGCACAAATTAAAATTAAATCTCATTCATCAATAATTCAACAATTCAATCACAATTACCATTCTAAATTTATTTTCCAATGGGACATTCAGATCAATTCAATGCCAAAATCCAAAATCAACTTCCATAATCCAAAATGCCAAAAACCAAAATGCAAAATGCTTCAACTTCAACCGAAATCACCTTCACCATTTACATTTTACACAACTTCACTTCAACCGAAATCCATCATCATCCAAGTATCCAACACAACAACAGAAGCAATTTCCAACAACCACAAATCCATCATCATCCAATTTTTAACCACAAATCTATCATCATCCAACAACCAACACAATGACAGAAGCAATTAATGTCAAAAATCCATGAAAAATAAAACAAAACATTCGGTCTTCACCGATCTGGGTCGATGTCGGGTTAGCTGGGGTTGACGTCGCGTGGAGGACGAGGGACAAGGCCGCAAAGGCTGCTGCTCACGGTGGGGTGTGTGGTGGACGGCGGACGATGGACCTCAGCAGGCGGCGACGGCTTTAGGCGGCGACGGCTTTAGGCGGCGTGGACGAAGGTTGAAGACGACGATGCTAGGGCCACTCCACCACTCCAAAAGGACCAAAACAGAGAAGAAGAGGAGGCGGAGGAGGACGACGGCGACGGTGACGAGCGACGACACAGGCGGCGAGGGAGCGGCGGCGATCTGAGAGGGAAAGAAGACGAAGAGAGATATGAGACAGTGAGAGGGAGAGTCCAAGGTCGGGGAGGGGGGATTTGATTTTTTAGGGTTTAAATTTAGTTTTTTGCAAAATAGTCCCAGTCTTTTTGGATTTTCCCGAATGGTCCCGACATTTTACGATACTGGTGGTACCGGCCGATACCGACCAAAATTTTGGACTGGTACATTTGCACCAGCACCGGTACCAGATTTCGACCGGTACGGTACGAAATTCGTACCATTGGTTATAATAGTTCTTGATTGATATTCCTATGGCTTATTAGGTGTTTTGATATTTTAATTTGAGTTTAAAAGTTATTTCTCAAGTTATCTGGTCAACTAGTCGACCAATGTCTTAGTGTAGTCAACATATATAAGTTATTGGCTATGTTGGCACCCGATCCGGGAACCGGATCCCAACCGAACCAACTTAACACTTCCACTCTATGCTCTGATACCATAAATGTTGGGACCCGATCCGGAACCGGATCCCAACCGAATAAACTTAACACAAAGAACGAATGAATCAATGGAAGCAGGCGAAAGGAGGCGAAATTTGGATCGAAATTGAGTTATAATAGTTCTTGATTGATATTCGAATCTATGGCTTATTAGGTGAAATAATTTGATATTTTAACTTTGAGTTTAAAAGTTATCTTCCAAAATCGTTATGTTATCTGGTCAACTCAATCATATCCAAATGTCTTAGTGTAGTAAACTTATATATATAAATCTCAAATTACATTTTATAAAACACTTCTATAATCCCAAATACATTTCAAAATCATCGGACACTCCGTCCGAATCCAACACCAATGAAACGCACATTTAAACCTAACACTTCCATAATTCTCAAATCAACATACCACTCTCATAACTCAATCAAATTCCCAAATCGATCATACATATATATCCCAGATTATCCATAATTTCATATCTGATTTTACGGTCATTCACAAAACTCAACTTTATACACAAATACATTTTCCAAACTTTTCTAAAGTCATATACATATTCATACACAAGATCCAAATTTCAAAAACCAACGTATTCAAATGTCGAACCGGCGTCTTGACATACGTCTTCACATTCTTTCATCCGATCTCACCTTTCGAAACACGGAGATGGGGATGAAAGGGGGGGTGAGCTCGAAAGCTCGTGGATAACACATTTATAAACTGATAAATAAGCCGAAATCATTTTTAATACTCTTTTTGCCAAAAGGTAATTTTTCAAACTTTATAATTTTTCAAACAATTTCCTCAAACCCATTTTTTTTTTTCAAACTTTTCATAATAATCTCACTTTTTCTCATTTTCAAAACTTCTTGAATTTTTCATAAATATGAATGCGAACACATAAACAAATCAAAACATATAACACATCGAATGGTGCAGTTCGGTCCAAGCAGAGCGTCTTGCACATTCTCGTGGCGATCATATGCGTCGTGTGAGCGAACGTATTACACTTTTTCCGCATAGCGGTCCGAACAGTAGCCGTGAGGGAGTCCGAATCGGACTCCGTGCCACTAGCGGGCGGCGGGAGAAGGCTTAACAAGTAGAGACAATACGACTCACCAAAGGACCTAACCGACCCACATTACACATAATCGAAACGAGATTTGAGAATGCCGAAGGCACTTTTCAAATTCTTGATTTTCCACACATTCACATAATGCATACTATTAAATCACTCAATCAATCAATCAATAACTTCAAAGACTTTACATAATTTAGCAATGCATACATAACAAAATGAACTTTCGAAATTTCTATTTTCTTTTCAAACATAATTCAACTTGTAATAATTTTTCCGAAATCCTTTGGAAATCACAATTTCAAACATTAACCAACCTTTCTTTTCAAACACTTACTAAAACAATAATGTATCAAAATCCAAAATTTTGCTTTCTTCAATTTTGAAAATTGCTTTCTTTAATTTTTCAAAATTGCATAATGCTCACAAATCAAAATATAAATATGCTACCCACCTCGAATTATTAGGAAACTTGATTTCAAGCTCCAATTGATCCTTGCTTTTCTCTCTTCCAAAATACCAAAACCTAAACCATAATTATCCAAATTTCACATCGAAAATACTTAATTTTCACAATCAACTTAGGAATTCACCAATTACATTTACATTCAAGCTATTTTAATCTTCAATTTTGAAAATCCCCAATTTTCAAAATTGGCCTAAACCAATACACCCAAATTCAATCTCATAAATAACTTAATTTTCAAAATTAATCTCACAATTCATCAATTCACATTAATTCCAAGACATCTAAATCCTCAATTTCAAAAATCCCCAAATCTTAAAATTGGCCTAAACCAATTTATCCAAATTCAATACCATAAAATACAAATTCTTCAAAATTGATTTCATATATCATCAATTCATCATATTTCCTATAATTCTACACCAAAATATCTCAAAATTCTTCATCATAAAATTAAGCCTAAACCTTACTCAATTTTTCATCCAAAATTAAACCCAACCTAAAGCATATACATCAAAATTAATTCCACAATCCATAAACCCATCTCATATGTCATAATTCTAAACAGAAGATTAATCAAAATCTCAAAGTAGAAAATTTCTCTTACCTCTTTCTCTTCCAAATTCAATTTTTGGCTTGAAAGGAAGCTCTTAGGCTCCTCTATCTTTCTCTCTTGGAACCAACCCAAAATCCTAAAAAAACAAGTAGAAAAATCAAAATCTCTTTCTCTCATCTTTTCCTCCATCACAGAAACTCCACTCTTCTTCTTTCTTCTTATTTCTCTTCTCCTTTTTCTGGAAATTTCCAGCCACTTTCGTGGCTTTTAATAGCTCAAAACGACAATCACCATCTGTGTTTCATTTAATGATGGTTAATTGACCATTTTGCCCTTACATTTACTTTATGCCATTCTCACTTGCGGTTCTGATTCGCACTATTAAATTGAAGGAATTTGTCCAAACTTCCTTCTCGAGAAATGTTCCTCTCACTCATACGAATCCAACGCCACTGACCGCGCTCAATTCGAGCACTACATCAAAAGTTATGTGCGAAGCATTCGGATATATCCATATTCTAACACATTTTCAAGGTACGATTATTTCCGTCCAAAATTTCACATTCTTAATCCCAGAATTGAAACTCGATGTCTTCATAACAATTGTAGCCTTATGTCTCTAGTTTAATTCAAAACAAGAATCGTCTCATTTCGATTCCCAGATCAAAAGTTATACTCAAATTACTCTCAGGTGTTCCCAATCCAAAATTTCACCCTAATCCGAACTTAAATTCAAAATTAAAAGTCCTAAGGGCAAAATTGACATTTCATGTCTTCATATGATTTGTAGCCCTTGTCTTATCTTTATTTCCCTCAAGAATCGCTTCAATCGGATCTCTACAGATCCTGAATTTCACTAAAACATCTGTATCATGCTCGGAAAATTTCCCGACTCACTTTGATTAAATTAATCACCATTAATTTAATCTCAAAAGTTCACCAATTTCTTATAAATGAAATTCAATGTCTTAGGAATCCAACGCAAAAGAATCAACTCAATCGGATGTCGGACGGAAAGATATAAGCAAAATAGTGAACAAAGGTCGGATTAAAGGAGGAAAGTCAAGAAAATCGGAAGAGCAAAGCAGGCGTCGATCGTGCACGGACGCCTAACTCATGAGGGGCGCCGCCTCATGAGGCGAGACGCCCGCTCGCTAGGGCGAGGCGTCGCCTAGCGAGCGCACAGCTCATGAGGGCGAGCCTTGCCTCATGAGGCGAAAACGCAACCACGCCTCGCCTGAGGCAGGTGTCGCCCTAGCGAGCGCAGACTGGGCGCCGCTGCCGAGGCGAGAAGCCGCCTAGCGAGGCGCCAGTCTGGCGCCCGCCTCGCTAGGGCGAGCCGTCGCCTAGCGAGGCGCTAAACCTTTTTTCTTTTTTTTCACTTAAAATCAAAACTTCCAAATTCATAACTTTTACTCCGAACTCCGATTTTGACAAACTTAGTCTCTATAGAAAGCTTAAAGAAATCTCTAAATCTTCCAAGAAGAACATAAAACTCAATTCGACTCCTACGGGAATCCATTTTCCGGTCAAAGATACTATTCTCGATACACGCTTGCAAAAATCATAACTTAATTTTCCGAGATCGAAAAATTACATACTTTATATCGAAATAAAGATCAAAACAAATCCTTCAATTTTCATGAAGAACATCAAAGCTCAATTAACCTCTAACTAGGTTAATTTCTCAGTCAAAGATTCAATCATAATAAAAGTCAACCCCGATCAAACATAAACTTTGATGATCATAACTTTCACTCCCGATATCGAAAAATTACAAACTTTATGTCCACAAAAGCTCTCAACATAATCTACAAGTTTCATGTAGATCATTTTATTGGCTAACCAATATATATTAAAATTGTAAAATTTGATGTACAAAGAGTTTGTTGTAATATTAATTAATGTATCGGTTAACTAATATATCATATCAATTAACCAATATGCCTATTGGTCGACCATTATCTCAACAACTAGTGAATCTATATATTCAATGCACACCAATTGACTAATATGTTATACTTTTTGATTAGCACAACAATTAGTTTTTAATTCTAATGGATAATAGAAGGTCCCGAAACCCTATGCATATATGTTTTTTTTCATTAGTATTAACATTAAGAAGTATTTTGGCATCTTTTACACACATTTCTAACATAGTGTATGGTTGTTGTCTTCATTAGTAGAGACAGATAACAAAACAAAAAAATATTGTTTCTCTGTGTGTTTGGTTGCTGTCCCAACTGATTTTTGCTATATCCCTGAATAATAAAAACATAAATTTTTATTCCTTTCAAAACTGAAGGACAAAATTTCTTGTTTTCGTCTTCAAAATAAAATACATAAGCAACTTCCAGAAATACTCATTCTCCCACATAAGCAATTTTTATTCTTAATTATATTATTAAATTATTATTATTATTATTATTATTATTATTATTATTATTATTATTATTATTATTATTATTATTATAAATTTTGCACTTATTATTATTATTATTATTATTATACAAGATTAATTTTCTTATTATTATTTTTATTATCATTATTATACATAATTAATTTTCTTATTATTATTTTGATTATTAAATTTCTTATTATTATTAATTTTTTCCTCTTCTTCTTCTTATATTATTATTATTATTATTATTATTATTATTATTATTATTATTATTATTATACTAAATTAATTTCTTATTATTATTGTTATTATTATTATTATTTGTTAATTTTTTTACTAATAAAAATCATTCGTTTTAAAATAATCAATGAATTATATATTTCCAATCATATTATACTGTAAGGGTACTTTAGTCGTTGACACTGTTTTTTATGTTCTGTCAACTGCAATAAAACATATTTTTGTCCTCGAGACGAATACAATTTTATCTATTTTGTCCATTACAACCCTGTCTTCAATTTTTGTTTTGTTCTGTTTCAAAAATTTTGTTTCGTTCTGTCTTTACATATGAGAGGCAGTAACTATACGCAATGTAAGTTTTTCAATTATCTGAACATCATTTTCTTATTTTTATGGGAATGAGTCTATTTAGAATTATTAAGTGATAAAGCAAGGTATTTTGAATTGTAAGATTTAGATGGGACATTGTATGCTTGTACTTGGAGATGATCCATGTGAGATTAAAGTTTTTTTTTTTACTTTGGAAGAAAATTGTAAAAGGGTTCTTTTTGCTGAAAAATAAAATTAATTTATTAGTAATAAATTTAAAATAATTTATTTTTAAGTTTTAATTAATTTATAATTATTATTAATAATAAAATATTTATTATTATTTTAAAACTTTAAAAAGAGAGAAAAGGAGGTAAGAAAAAGGAGAAAATTATAAAATTTTATAAAAACTTCTAATTTTTAAAATTTTCGAAATCGATAATAAATGCCCTCGTCTGCCCTCTAGTCAGAGGTAGCCCATGTGTCTTAATTTATTAATGTAAACAATATCACGTATCTCGGTAATGTTCGGATCAAAATAATCGTGTGGTAACTCATAAAATATTAATTAAAAGATGAATTTAAACCAATTAAATCGAAATCAGAGACAAAGGATGTACAAAAATCGGTGCACCCGTCCTCAGTTGCGCTTTCAGACAATGTCCTCCACATTTTGCCTTTGAGATGGCAACACTGCATTGGTTTTGAGATTGATGTAAAGTGATTATCTTTTTCTGCTCAATGGCACTTAGGTTGTTGAAGCCGCTAATAACTTCAGGGTCAGCCCTCCCTCAGTACTCCTATTCTTCACGTACTGTAGTTGCTGTGCCATTTCCTAGGAAACCAAGGATTCAAGTTTCATCAACAACAATGGCCACTGGAAGCAGCGCAAGTTCTGTCAAGATCATTGATTCTCATCTCCACGTCTGGGCTTCTCCTCAGGAGGTAATTCCCTTGAATCCTCTGTTCCTTTTTCATCCCAAAAACTGTTTTTGTTTCGTTTCAAGCTTCTCTTGCCACGAATAAGAAAAGATTTTAAATATCCCCTTTCTAATCGTTATCTATCTTGGTATTCTTGTATCATTCTATGATGGGTGGGCCTGTTTCATGGTAAAGGCTGCAGAGAGGCATCCGTACTTTCCTGGTCAAGAACCGACCTTGAATGGACATGTAGATTTCTTGCTTGAGGTAAGCTTTTATAACCCAGAATTTCTGTGTCTTTATGTTGCCTGGTTGTTGAGGATGACCTTCGAAATTTATGGCTGATGACTAGTAACTGATTGTAAATGTTTCTACTTTGCCGTCATGCTATGCTGGTAACTACTGCCAGTATTTAGCTTGATTGCTCCAGAATTTGTACAGGGAAATCGTTACTACGTCGCCTTAAACATGATTGCAAATTCCTGTAGTTATGTTCCTATTGTGCAGATAGTTTTTCTTTTAGGGATCAAATCTTTTATGAAACTCAAAAAATAGATTACGGATACACTTTGGTAGTCGTGCTGCTCCAAACTTCATCAGAATCTTCACTTGTGCGCAGTTAACTGATTCTAAACTTTTTCTACCTGCAGCGCATGGAAGAAGCAGGCGTAGATGGTGCTCTCATTGTTCAACCCATTAATCATATGTTTGATCATTCTCTGGTGACTAGGTTCGTTTAGGTTCCATTGTATTTGCATATTGGTTTAATCATTGTAAGCAAGATAGAAAACCACATTAAAAAGAATTACTTTATATAGGCTAGAGCATAAGCAATACAGCTGGGAAGGGCAAGAGGACTCAATTATATTAACTGAAGACAGAAGTAATTATTGGTCTAGGCTAAGCAAATGAGAGGAGGAAAAGCAATAGTCAATGATCAGAAACTCAGCAGATGTTATTGTGTTTTGCCGTTGTGATTCTTGAAGGATGGTTATTTGGTTGAGGATGTAGACTATCAATTTTCCTCATCAGTAATCATCACCGAAACTGAAAGGCTTTGTCTGAAATTGTCATTCAGCGTCCTTAAGAAGTATCCATCCAAATTTGTTGGTTGCTGCCTTGCAAATCCTGCAGAAGATGGCAGTGGAGTAAAGCAGTTTGAGCAGCTTGTTATACAGGTCTTTATTGTGTTCTGAAATAATTTAATATTGCTGTCTAGTGATCCGCTCAACACTCTTTCACTGTTTGAAATTGTAGGATGGTTATCGTGCTGTCCGCTTCAATCCTGCTTTATGGGCATCTGGTCAAAAGGCAATATTGTAAACTCACTTTCCAAGTTCTGATTGCATGTAGATAAATCTGTTGAAAGTGATGACTAAGCTTTTCTATAACATCTTCAAAATTGAACTGATATCTGGTGATTCTTTCTCGTTAACCAGAGGCAGACAATTCCATTCATAAAAATTCAAATTTTAACTCCGAACATTAGCCTCATCTGTATATATGCGGTATGCTTATGAAAAGACAACATGACAACCCACTTCCTCAACTAAATGGATCATCAAATAAAATTTCTGGATTATGAATAATTTACCATAATACCAGTTTTATTGCATCCATAAGTGTAATCAATGAAAAATTTTAATAGTACAAAATGAAGCAAAGTGGTGGGATAGTTTTGATTTAGGTCAAGAAAATCTTATCTTCTATCCCACAAGATCAATGTTTATCATTCTTTTCTGGAATATCTTAAGAAGTCATGACTGTATCTCCCATATATCAAAGCTCATACTAGGCATAATGAGAAAAGATATCAACTAATTGTATTTGACTGTATTTGTAGATGACCAATGATGTTGGGAAGGCAATATTTTCTAAAGCAGGGGAACTTGCTGTACCAGTTGGTTTCATGTGTATGAAGGTACCGTAATTCTCTTGTGCATGAAAGCCATCATATTTGCGTCCAATTGAATTATCACATTACCACCCATAAATAACTTATGGTTTGATACCTACGATATGTATACTATGTCAGGGTCTGAATCTTTATATTTCAGAAATCCAAGAATTGTGCACAGAATTTCCTTCTACAGTGGTACTACTTGATCATTTGGGTTTCTGCAAGCCACCAATGTAAGCATACTTGTAAATCGGTTTTGAGTAGATGGTGATCTTCAGCTTCTGACTTGGTGGAGATATTATTTTTCCTGTAGAAATGATGAAGAGAGTCTTACTTTCTCTGAGATGCTAAAGCTTTCAAAATTTCCACAGGTATGCTCATTCATATTTGGTTTTTGATGCCCCATTTTTGTCCATATAATCCTGCCCTTTGTAAGGTAAAAGTCTATACAATTCTAATATAGCCACGATAACATGGGCAATGTTAGGAGTACCAGGCACACTCTAGTTTCTATTGGAGAACTGCAGAATTATCCCATATTCAAAACTTTTTGTTTTAAGGTCTCCACCATAGAGCTTCTCAACTAAACTGGAAAAATGTAATTGATTGCAACATTGTAGCATTCTCATTTAGTAGTAAGGACTGATAATGAAGTGCTTTCTCTAAAGAACTTGATCAGTATATTGAAGTAACAAATTCTTCATTTCCATTACATTAAATTGGGCAGGTATATATAAAATTCAGTGCCCTCTTCAGGCTTTCAAGAGTCTCATTTCCGTATCAAGATTTGGCACCTCTTCTCTCCCAAGTTGTCTCCACCTTTGGTGCCAATAGAGTCATGTGGGGCAGGTAACACTTTCTATCGTCTCCTGTATCCAACTTCTCTCAATTTAGATACATGACACAAAAGAAAATAAAACTGGAGCTGTGCAAAAACATTGAGAAAGATCTTCAACATCATTTTGCAGTGATTTCCCATATGTTGTTCCTGAGTGTGGTTACAGAGGAGGAAAAGAAGCAGTGACTTCTGTAGCCAATCAAGTACCTCTATCAGCCTCAGACTTGGAGTGGATCATGGGGAAAACAGTCATGCAAGTTTTCAAAAGTCACTGGCTTGCTTAGGAATTGTTTTTAAGTATTGTTAATTACTAAACTAGGCCACTTCTTTGGCGACAAGAGAGCATACGCCTGAGAATAATAAAGGGGCTAGCAAAATCCACGACCCTGTCGTAGATGGAAAATAACCCGGTCCGTTGACTTCATGTTGGCCAAATGTCTATTTTGAACATTAACATATGAATTAAAATAAAACTTGAATTCTTACGTTTTTAAATATTTAATTTTAATTTTAATTTTTTGAAAATATTTAAAACAAACTTTTAATAAAAAATTTGACAATTATATTAATATTGATATGATATTATTTATTTTTAATCAATAATATATCACACTATCACATGATTACAAATAAATTTCAAACTTTACTCTATTTTGTAATTATAATCTAAATTTTAAGGAAATGATAATTAAATAATTAAATATTTAATTTTTTAATTCTAGTCCAACGTTAATATCTTCGATAAGTTTACTAATATGATTTATCACTATGATTTATCACGTTTTCAAAACATCTTAAACACTTATGATCAACGAAATAGAATTAAAAATGATGTAAAATGAAACACTTGTACAAGAACACTTTGTCATGTGAAGATGAACGGAGAAAAGGTGTAAAACGCTTACTGCTATGCTGGTGCGAGAAGAATCTGTCGTGCAAAGAGAAGTGCAAGTTTGATGCAAGAACAAACTGACCTTGGTTTTTTGTTTTGTACAAAGAGAGGGGGTGGGACCAAGCTTAATGTCGAGGAAACGTAATTCCATGCGCATCTGCCCACAAAAGAGAATATAATGCAGGAGGAAGACTATGCCACACCTGTTCGTCATGTACGAAGCCCGAGCCTAGACGAGCTAGGTGGTCAGCACATTGATGCGATGCGAGAAGGAGCACGCCGCAACGTGCGAGGAATTGGTGCACGCTGCGGTGCACACTTGGGGGGTGGGACCAAGCTTAATGTCGAGGAAACGTAATTCCATGCGCATCTGCCCACAAAAGAGAATATAATGCAGGAGGAAGACTATGCCACACCTGTTCGTCATGTACGAAGCCCGAGCCTAGACGAGCTAGGTGGTCAGCACATTGATGCGATGCGAGAACGAACCGACGAGCTTGGTGCCATGCGAGAATGAGTGGCGGGCAGCAGACATTGTGACTTTGATTTAAGGATTTTAATACTCAAAATGATAGTAATTTAGTTATGTTTAATCAATTAGTTTAATTAAACGATAAAGTTTAGTTAAAACTTAATTAGTTAATTTAATTAGGCCTGAAGTATATAAGTGTTTAGAGTTTAGAATTTTTGAAACACGTGGCAAGCCACATCATCAAATTTAATGAAAATATTAATGTCAAGTTAAAATTGAAAAAAATTAAAAGTTTAAGTATTTAGTTATCAATTTTAAAGTTCGGGCTATAATTATAAAATTAAGCAGAATTTGAAATTTTTTTTTATTTAATCCTACATAAAATATATAAATATAGAACTTTTTAATAACTTCTACCACAGGACGGACACGAGAGATATTACTGCAGTAATGGCACCCTTTTTATATGTGTCAAATAGGTGATTATTAAAGAAATAATAAATAAGATTAATGCTTAAATGTTTTAACAATATTAAATGTTAAATTAAACATTAAAAAATATTAAAGTTTAACCAAGCTTAATGTCGAGGAAACGCAATTCCATGCGCATCTGCCTACAAAAGAGAATATAATACAGGAGGAAGACTATGCCACACCTGTTCGCCATGTACGAAGCCCGAGCCTAGACGAGCTAGGTGGTCAGCACATTGATGCGATGCGAGAACGAACCAACGAGCTTGGTGCCATGCGAGAATGAGTGGCGAGGCGAGACATTGTGACTTTGATTTAAGGATTTTAATACTCAAAATGATAGTAATTTAGTTATCTTTAATCAATTAGTTTAATTAAATGATATAGTTTAGTTAAAACTTAATTAGTTAATTTAATTAGGCCTCAAGTATATAAGTGTTTAGAGTTTAGAATTTTGAAACACGTGACAAGCCACATCATCAAATTTAATGAAAATATTAATGTCGGTTAAAATTGAAAAAATTAAAAGTTTAAGTATTTAGTTATCAATTTTAAAGTTCGGGCTATAATTATAAAATTAAATGAATTTGAAATTTTTATTTAATCCTACATAAAATATATAAATATAGAACTTTTAATAACTTCTACCACAGACGGACACGAGAGATATTACTGCAGAATGGCACCCTTTTATATGTGTCAAATAGGTGATTATTAAAGAAATAATAAATAAGATTAATGCTTAAGCGTTTTAACAATATTAAAAGTTAAATTAAACATTAAAAATATTAAAGTTTAAGTTGTATTATGATATAAACATTATAAATAAAATATTCTAAAGTAACAAATTTTTAGAAAATTTTCAATTCAATGCTCAAATTTCTAAAATTTTTAATTTAGAGATCAACTTTTTATAATTTTATATATCAACATCCACATAAAACACCTCTCTAATGTCTGAAAGAAGTTGTTGGGAGTTCAATGTACAAATTTTGGCGGTTAAATGCCCAAACTGGGGCTAAACTTATTTGGGTTTGATCAATTTATGGTCAAATTTTTTAAGCTGTTAAATATAGGTATAAACTTTTTTTTTTTAGTCTGCTCAATATTAAGCTATTTTGAAAAAAAATTAGGGAGTGTCATATACACGATATTATAAACAAGTCTATTGATCTTAGATGTCACATTAAAAACACTCGTGACTTACACGAATTTTCATAAAAGAAAAAATAAAGAAAATCATTTAAATTTTTACTAGACACATTAAATTAACTTTAATCTGCAAATTTTCAGACTGTTTCTCTCGAAAACATAATAAGGTTGTCTGATCTGGCATCTTGCCTCCTTCACGCATCATCAGTGCCGTTTACTCCAATCCCTTTTCTCGATCCGCCCTCTAATCTTTCGGCGTAAATGTTCTCTCCATCAATAGCTAAGTACGTTCATGTTTGATCCCTCCTTTGGAGCTAGATGTAATGTATAGCCTTGGAACTTTGTTGTTAGATCTTTTAAGTGGCAAACATGTTCCCCCAAGTCATGTAAGAATTGCTTTGTTAACGGTCATTAAATACTAAATGGTTTTTTGTCAACATGTTTGGTAATTCTGAGAAGTTCGGTTAATGCTTGCTTTTGCTAGGCTCTTGATCTTATTCGAGGCAAGAATTTCGTGATGTTGATGGATTCTTCTTTGGAGGGTCATTTTTCAAAAGATAATGGAACTAAACTATTAAGGTTGGCTTTAAGATGTTTGCAGCATGAAGCTTGTGAGAGACCAAATGAAAAGTCCCTTGTCACCGCACCTGTGTCTCTTTAGAAAGAAACAGAGGCAAGTTTAGTGTTTGATTCAGATGAAACCTCTAGTTAAGTTCTCTGTACAAGTTTGATTTTGTGACTAATTATTCTTATAACTGGTCGTGTCAAACGACAACCTTGGAAGTCTAGATGACTTCTGTATTTAGTGGGACTAATTTTTACTTCTCATTTAACAGGTTCCATCACATGTTTTGCTGGGTATTCAAAATGAAAGTTTAGTGTCAACTCAACCTTTTTCACTGATGCCTTTAGGTGATGCATGCTTTTAGGATGGATCTCACTTCTAGACATGAAATCCTCAAGAAGATTGGATGTAAGGACGATGAGGGGATTGCCAATGAGGTAAGACTAGTACTTTATGACTCCAAATGAAATAGCAATGAAAACATTGCTGAGTACGCTGGTTTCTATTCCAGAATAGTATCAAGAACAAATGAGGTGAGTAAAATGGAAGATAGACAATGATACATAGGACGATTATTTCTGCTGCAATTTCTTTTATTAGTTCTCGACCGTGAGCTAAGGCATCTCATTTGCTTCCTTTTGATCTTTATTGTTGCATCATCTTTGGAATGTTAAGCAAGCTCTTATTGACTGCTCCATCTTCCTTCTTTATGAAGCAGCTCTCATTCCAAATGTGGACTAGCCAAATGTAGGAGACGTTGAATTCTAATAAGCATGGGGATGTTGCCTTTCGAGCTAAAGATTTTGCAACTTCAATTAATTGCTACAGACAAGTAAAACTTTTATGTTCTCAATTTTCTACTTGCAATTTGGGTTTAGCCATGTGTGATTAGTCGATTTAGTTACAAGCAACCAAGCATGGTGTCTACTTTTGACTTTAAGCGAATGGGGTATCAAATAATTGTCTCAAATTGATTAACAAACATCATTAGTTCCCAACCGTGGGTGAATGGAATCCTATACATAAATCGGTTAATAAAAGAATAGAAAAAGCTTTTATTGTGCCACTTAAGTTAGATAGGAATTCTTGAACCCAAGAATTAAGAATAATCAGCTTCTTGTGCCACCACAGTCAGTAATTTAAGCCCAGGGAGTGTCTCCTGAGTGGTATATTGCTTCGTATCTTCAAACAACTTTTTTTCTCAGTCTTGGAATGAAGAATGACGCACAAAAAGCACTTCATGATGGCATTAACTTGGAAACTAGAAGAAATAAAAATTGAAGGTGTATAGCTTTCTTTTATAGATCACAAGCTTTGTCTAGGCTCGTTTATGTAAACATCTTTTCTTCTCTCGTTCTTTTCGGCCTTACATAATTCTTTGACAGTGGTTTTGTTTAACCATTCATGACCCTGCATAATCTTGATCTTTTGGTCTGACTAGTTGTTGGATATTACCAAGGTTTTAAATTACTGACTACGGGTTACTGTAAATGCAATTGTGGTTGACCGTAATCTAAAACCATGGTCAGTACTAGAACTGGAAACTCAAAGAGTGATCATAGCAACAAATAAGCTAACTCGTTGTAGGTTTTTGTCACTTCTCATGGAAAATTCAATCTCAATAACACCAAGTTCGAGGAAAAGAATAATAGATCAACACCGTCTTGTATGGTCAATTATGCACAACATATGAAACAGGTGAATCCGATACTCAAGTACCTACAAATTAATTTTCTGTAACAAGCATATATATAGACTACCTAACAGATCCCTTCCAAGGTTCTGCACTCTACCTTCTTCAAGCACCATAACTTAAATTCTTCTCAAACTCTTTTAACATAGCTAGTTCTTGAAGAAAAACACTTATCTATAATCATTTCGTAACTCCATTTTCTTCCATGGGGTAGTTCCCTCAAGGCATCATTTACGGTAGTTTAGGAAGGCACATTAAAGTGAAAAAGCCATGATACAACAAATGCAAAAACCATGTAAGCTAGTAAGAAATTTAGGAACCGGTGGCCATGTCAGAAGCTTTGTGTTTCTGGATGGGGGACTGATGTTGAGATCGTCTGCTTAGTTGCGGTGTTACTTGTCTCGTTTGATTGCTCTATTAATTCAACCTCATTTGGCCTGACAATATTGCGAGCAGTAGACTAACAAATCTCACAGATCCTGGTAGACAATTAAGCAAACCAAATTAACAAAAGAACACTAATAAACTGAAAGAGACAAAGATGGTATGATAAAATAACAGTTAAAGAAGCAATATAAATCTAGGAACAAGGTAAGATGACATCAAAAACCAAATAACTTGATGGTTTTACATGTTAAACATAGCTTCATAATGAACATGATAATCGTAAGTCCATAAGTTTCTAGGCAATATCGAAAGGGAGTTCTATACTTCCTCATTGGTACAGTCTATATAATTAATTCATTTCCAAATCAGAAAACGAGTTTCTCAACTAGATCAGTATTCAAATCCTACCTAATTGTGATGTTATCTTACTGCACAAATGCAAAGAAGTGAGATGTCATGGTGTATGGCAGAATATTGAAACATTATCTGAGGCACGCTAATCTAATATATGAATTTGTCACTGACAAGACAATAACTTTGGCAAGTAGCAAACTTTATTCATTTTACCACCTATCAAGTGATTCTCAAATTTTATCATATAAAGGATACTGTTATGACTTCTTCTTTTTTCCTCTCTCTTTTTCCCAGTCAGAAAGGCACTTGGTGTTAGGGAAATGCATATTTGAGCTTAAGCTCGTTGGCACAACACTAAGCAGAGGCTAAAGTAACATACACCAACTAAGTGTCAATTATCCCTTTCCACAAAAAGAAAAAGAACCACAAAGAAGAGATTTTGAGATTCCTGGACACATCGCCAAAACTATTGTGCCTCAATGCAACGTGCTTCTTTACCTTTTACATGAACTTGTATAGTAGAAGACTCAATCAAATTCTCCACTTTCCCTTTTCTCATTACAATTCATATTATTCCAACCATGCTTTTCCCTTCACAAACTAACTTAATAAACTTTTGGTAACTCTTTTAAGTTAATGAATGCTTCTACTATCACTTTGTATATTTACATAATGGTAAGTTCATGTGAAAATGGCTATTCTCACCATAAATGGTCAACATGCATCCACAGACATATGAAGGCCATAAATAACCACTTGGGAATTCTCCATTTGCGATAGCAAAGAGAATTTAAAAACAATTAAATTCTCAATGCTACCATTGAAAATGAGAGACATCAAAGGTAGAACAGTGGAGCTTTGTCTACTTGTTACCTTTAATCTTGAACCAAGTTTCTGCACACTGTTTATGAGTAGTAGCCAAATCACCCTTACAAGAACAACCCAATTACATAGGTTGACCTAATTCATAACTGTTACTTTCCAACCCAAGATGGCAAATCCCAAAATTTTCTCATCTTTAGCCAAATGTACTTTTATCTGTTAGAGTAGTGCCCTAAAGGCAATCGCTTTTAGCGCGTTTTGTACAAAGTTGTGTACAGACTTTATGAATAAATAAAGAAAGGTGTATTTCATTAATTTGGTGTTCATTATTTATGAATTGATATTGATCTATAATCAAATTAATGAAGCCTATGATATATGACATAGCATGAAGGAAATTGTGATGTGATCATACTACTGAGATTCCTATCATGTGCAATTATGTCAAGATATCTAAATTATCCCTAGTCATAGGATTATCAAACTAGACATCGTTAATCCGGAGAGATTAGCACATGTCAAGCTCCTTGATTTGATCAAGCAGTGGATCTCAGAAACTGTAAACATGAGATGTTTGGGGTTGAGATGTGATTGCTTACTAGATGTAGTAAGTACATTGGATGACCTACTATGAGATCATCACATGGATGCCCTATTATAATGTCAGTGATGATCTCATCATAACAATGGTGCAAGTATCCTTAGATTTGAGGTACTCAAGGATATCTTGGATACTGATTCTGTGCTTTGACTCCATTTCTTGTTGCTTACAGAAGTCGCTCATAGGGTGGTGATTAGGTACAGCTTGAGGTATTCGAAGGTAATTGAGTAGCTAATAGAGGAATCACCACTTCTGTGATAGCAGAAGATGATAACCATGACCTCTTGTCAGGATCATTACTTGAAAATCTCTGGCCGGAGTACATATGTCATGAAGAATGTCTTCATTGACATATAAAGTAATGAGTCCGTGACGAGAACCGATATCACTGACTAGATTTGATGTAGTACCTAGTAAGAGTTGACACTTTGCCCATACTCATAACCAAGTAGGGTATAGCATGGTGAAAGGACGAATTGTATAGTAATTGTCTATGGGAGGGTTCGTGATATGGTTCGTGGTGAGCATGGGTTCAGTCGTCAAACCAATTACTTTCCGGTCAATTGGGGGTCATGATGTGTTGCTAGACACCGCTCATGACTTGCTTGGATTAAGTGTTAATCTAAGTGACCAACATAACCAGGAACCTAATGGGTCACACGCATAAGAGTGACTCGGAGATTTCGTAAAATAGTTTTGAATAGAGATCCATTATATGGAGAGCAATAGAACTAAATGGATCCCGATGAGATTAGGATATGTCCCGATGAGATCGCGACATTGACATTGCTGAAACAGTCTTGGTGTTTTTTTCTATGTGATGAAACCCCAAGAGATCGATGACCGTGGAAAGGAGAAGGAGAAGACCACCTATATAGGCATATATATATAATTAATTAATTAATTAATATATGACTAACGTGGAAAGGAGATATATAAGACATATATTACTTAATATATATATATATATAGATATATGACTAACGTGGAAAGCTTCACCACTTTAGCATTAAATGTCTTTAATTACTTTAAAGACAAATGGCAATGATAGAAAAAAGGAGGATGATGGTCGTGAGTTAATAAGTGAGCTTTTAACAAGTTAAAAGACTAAGTTTTAAGTTTGAAAGAAGTTCATCCAAAGCTCTCCTCTCCATCCTCTCTTCAAGCTTCATTATCTTCTCCTCTTCTTCACCTTGTGCTCTCCAAGAATAAGGTAAGAGCTAGCACTCTCTTCTTTATTCTAGCTATTTCCAAATCAAAGGGTTTGATTCGGTTAGGTTTTTCGACCTCTGCGTGGATGCCGTTAGAGACGGTCTCCTTTGGTCGTTGTGGTTTGAGAATTATGGTACCTCTTTGTATAGACACATAGATCCTGGACTTCGGGAACGTCCCAGAACAATTTTTTTTTGTTTTCAGCACCATGTGTATGTGATGCACGCACCGGGATTTTCCTACAGTGGTATTAGAGCCACTTGTGTCATATATAAAGAAGAAATCATAATAAGATTGATGTTGCCTATTGGTTGTGACGATTGTGCATGCTGAATGTGTTGAATTCGAAATCAGTGTAGAAATCTTGTTTTCAAAATTTTCTTGCCCAGATTTGCTCATGAGATGTTGCTGAATATGTCTGTGGAAGGAAAAAATTTATCAATATGATTTGATATGGTTTTGCTAATTTATTCCCTAATGTTCTGGTTGTTGTGTTTATGCACATTCCATGAACAGGCATGCTTGTAAATTCGAGAATAAAATATTTTTTTTTTTGGATTTTCTTTCACCAACATGTCTCTAAGATGTTTATAAATGTCTATGAAGATGGAAAAATGTTTTCGAGGTGATTGAATATTTATTTGAGAATTTCTTGTGTGCTGCTGGGAATGTCTGTGTTGAAGAACACAAATTTTGGATTGGCTTAATTGCTGAGGTTAGTTGATTTTTTCTTGAAAATAAATTCTGAAAATATTCATGGAGCATTTTGTGAAAATGTTGTAGCCTCTGTAATTTTCTCAGCATTTATTGAAATTGTTTCAATGATTTGTTTCAAGCAAAATACAGAACTTGGCAATTTTGAGAAAGTTGTTGGAACTGGTTTGTTTGGAATATTGCTTGTGTGTTTTTTGGTTCCAATTCCTTGGATCATTTTTAATGTGATTAGAAATATGTTACATTGATGTTGTATGCATGCCAAATTGATTTGCTTGAAATTGGGTTTCCAAAAATTTTTGGATGTCAAATATGTCACATTAGCGTCTCATTAGTATATTCTATTGTCTTGATTGTTTTGGCCGTTACAAGTTATGTGACAAGTGCCGAAGTAGTCTTGATGAAGTGGAGACTACCTAGAGATACTTAGGGTGATGGTTTGATGTTCTCAAATCATTTGGAAATCTAAGAGAATAATAGTGTATTAATCTATTTCGAGTATTTCATGTCTAGTATGACTATGTATGGCAAGCATGCTACAATTAGTGTTTCATTGGTACATCAAAGGAGAGGATATTATACTTGGTATATTGGTATTGTGAATTGGAATTGAAAACATACGGATTGAGAAATTAGCCGATGCTAACATTAGAAAGCAATTCGGTTCAAGAGTTGAATCGAATGTCAAAGCTGTAGAAGCATAACACGTCATAACCTATATAGGAAAACCTTATGAGATGATTGCATTAAAGAATGCATGCTAGGATTGGTTAGGTGGGATGTTGGATGATTATAGGTATAGATTCGATGTGATTGATGAAATGCCCTAAATCATTCCATATAGTTATTGTGACTATAATCCTACGGCTTAGATGAGACCAAAGTATGAAATCCCTCACACATAATATGAAAACTAACGCCTTCCATTAATATGGGGAGAACCAGAGTTCTTTTAGAGTTAGAGTTGTTGGGTAAACCCAAGCTCGCTCTATAAGGATATGTTTGAACCATGGAAATAAGATTTTCAGATTAATGGGTCGGTTTTCACTAGAAGCGTTGATTTGTTGAGTAAACTCAAGGTCGGCGTGAGCGGAGAAGTAATTGGGTGGCGTACATCGATGTATGCGCGCATCAAGAGTTGATAACCCAATGTGTGTGCATACATCACGAGTTGATAGCACTAGTCGATAGTTGCATCTATGAGGAAATTGATATGACCGATACCTACCGATTGACATAAGGTGACTTGTTGGTTAAACCCGAGGTCATCTTTAGTAATGTCGGATATCGACCCACTAGGACACTTTGTCATAATGTTTCTTGGATTCATAGTGAGGGTTATGGATTCTTTGAAACTAGTGGGAGCCATATGTATGTCATGCGAGTCCTTATGATCATGCATGTATTAATATTCTAACATTCTTTCTCTCTTTCCTTTTAGGTTTATTGAAGATGTCTTCTAGTGTGAATTTGCGTTCACTTATGAAGTCTAATAAATTAACTGGACCAAACTTTCTTGATTGACTGAGAAATCTGAGAAATGTTTTCAGATCTGAGGAGTTAGGCTATGTCCTAGACGTTTCACTTCCTGATCCACCTGCTGTTGATGCTTCTGATGAGGATCAGAAAGTATATCGTAAGCATCTCAAAGATAGTGACATGGCTACCATATATGCTCATTTGTCATAGAGCTGCGAGTAGCATGAGTCTATGGATGCTAATACCATAGTGTTTCATCTTAGAAAGCTTTTAATGAGCAAGCTTCGATCCGAAGGTTCAAGACCTCAAGGTCGCTCTTCTTCACGACTAAGATGACTCCGGAGACATCTGCGATGCAAGATGCATCAAGATGAATGGGTATATTAAGAGGTTGGCCATCTTAGGTTTTGTTATGGATTATG
Source organism: Erythroxylum novogranatense (assembly GCA_029891385.1). Taxonomy (NCBI): domain Eukaryota; kingdom Viridiplantae; phylum Streptophyta; class Magnoliopsida; order Malpighiales; family Erythroxylaceae; genus Erythroxylum; species Erythroxylum novogranatense. Next base: position 23,941,782 of record CM057230.1, on the reverse strand, counting down.
AATTAAGTGTTGACTTAATTTTGGTTGGATTGTCTGATAGTTATTTACAGTTTGTGTTAAACTATCGGATGAACCAAACATCCACGATAATCCCTGAGTTGATCAATCTGCTCAAGACAGCAGAGCAATCTATCAAGAAGGATAGCAAGCTAGTGCTTGTGGTAGACTCTTCTTCTCCTGGTTCAAAGAAAAAGAACCTAAAGAAGAAAAATTCTAAGAAACCAAAAGGAAGTGCAGCCAAAAAGAAAACCAAAGAAATTGCGCCAAAAGGAACTTGCTTCCATTGTGGCAAGACTGGCCACTGAAGGCGAAACTGTAAAGTCTATCTAGAATCCTTGAAGCAGAAGAAGGCATCAGATGCCTCGGCTCCTTCAGGTATGTTTGTCATTGAGGTTAATACTGTTTCTGATTATAACATATGGGTATTAGATACTGGTTGTGGCTCACACATATGCAATGATCTGTGAGGCCTCGAGAGATAGTAGGCGACTCATGAAGGAGAACTAGACTGCGTGTAGGAAATGGAGCAAGAGTTGTTGCATTAGCTGTAGGCACTTATTTTTGTCACTCCCAGGTGGGCTTGTAATTAAATTGGATGAATGCTATTTTATTTGTTTTAACAAAGAACATATTATCATTTCTTGTTTAAATAGAGATGGTTTCCATTTGACTTTTAATAGCAATGGTTGTTCTATTAGTTTGAATGGAATGCTTTATGGTCTTGGTACATTATGCAATAGAATTTACATATTAGATATGTCACATCCAATTATGAATGTCAATGACACGAAAAGACGTAAACGAGATAATTTAAAATCAACTTACTTATGGCATTATCGCCTTGGCCATATAAATGAGAGACGCATAGCTAAGCTCCATAAAAGTGGTAGTTTAGGGTCATTTGATTATGAATCATATGACACATGTGAATTTTGTTTATTAGGCAAGATGACTAAGTTACCCTTTAAGGGAAAGGGTGAATGAGCAACTGGAGTATTAGACCTAATACATTCAGATGTATGTGGTCCGATGTCCATCCATGCTAGAAGTGGTTGTCTTTACTTCATTACCTTTATCGATGATTATTCTCGATATGTGTACCTGTATCTGATGAGATACAAATCTGAAGCATTTGAAAATTTCAAACAATTCAGAAATGAAGTAGAAAACCAACTTGGAAAATGTATCAAGACATTACGATCCGATCGTGGTGGAGAATACTTAGACCAACAATTTTTAGATTATCTCAGAGATAATGGGATTTTATCTCAATGGACTCCACCTTACACACCACAACATAATAGTGTGGCTGAAAGGAGAAATCGAACCTTGTTAGACATGGTACGGTCGATGATGGGCTTTGCAAAGTTACCAAAATCCTTTTGGGGGTATGCATTCGAGACAGTTGTTTATTAATTAAACAGAGTTCCATCAAAGACAGTTGATGTTACTCCATATGAGATGTGGACTAACAAAAAACCCTATCTTTCTCATTTGAAAGTTTGGGGTTGTCCTACTTATGTGAAGCGGATACAGTCAGATAAACTTAATGCAAAGTCTGACAAGTGTTTGTTTGTAGGATATCCTAAAGAAATAATGAGATATCAATTCTACCTTGCTGAGGAACAAAAGGTGTTTGTTTCAAAGCATGTTGTCTTTTTAGAGAAAGAGTTTCTTTTACAAGAAGACAGTGGGAGCAAAATTGAACTTAAAGAAGTTCAAGATGCTCAAACAGACGCAGATCAACTGCCTGAACCTGAAACTGTGACTCATACAGATGAAGTAACAGTTCAACCTTCTTCAACACAAGAAGTTCGTAGATCACGTAGGATATGCTCTGTTCTCGAGAGATATGGATTTCTCGTAAGTGAACAGAATGACGTATTGCTCATAGAAGATAATGAGCCTACTACCTATGAAGAGGTTCTGAAGAGTTCAGAGTCTGAGAAATAGCTTCGTGCTATGAAGGCAGAAATGGATTCCATGTATGAAAACCAAGTATGGAATTTGGTTGAGGCACCCGAAGGAATAAAACCCATAGGGTGTAAATGGATTTTCAAAAAGAAAACCGACATAGATGGTAATGTGGTTACCTATAAAGCAAGGCTTGTGGCTAAAGGTTTTCGTCAAAGACAAGGAATTGACTACGACGAGACCTTCAGCCTAGTAGCAGTGCTTAAATCCATTATGATACTCCTAGCCATTGCCACTCATTATGATTATGAGATATGGCAAATGGATGTGAAGACAGCTTTCCTAAATGGAAATCTAGGCGAGGATGTGTATATGACACAACAGAGGGCTTCATCTTCTATGATGGCGAAAAGGTATGCAGCTTTAGAAATCCATCTATGGATTGAAACAAGCATCCGGAGTTGGAATATCCGTTTGATGAGGTAATCAAAGAGTTTGGTCTCTCACAAAATCAGGATGAACACTATGTGTATAAGAAGGTAAGTGGGACTGCAATCGTATTCCTTGTGCTATATGTAGATGATATATTATTACTAGGAAACGATGTCTGTATGCTACAATCTGTGAAGATTTGGTTATCCAAACAATTTGCCATGAAAGATCTTGGTAAAGCAACTTATATGCTTGGGATAAAGATCTATAGAGATAGATCAAAAAGATTGCTTGGTCTTTCACAATCAACGTACATAGACAAGATGCTAAAGAGGTTTAGCATAGAACAGTCTAAGAGAGGGTACCTTCCCATGACTCATGGGATAACACTCTCGAAATCTATGTGTCCTAAGACACAAGATGAGAGGATGCGCATGAATATGATCCGTATGCATCTGCAGTAGGATCTATCATGTACGCTATGCTACGTATGAGACCCGATGTATCATATGCTCTAAGTGCTATGAGTAGATACCAATCGGATCCTGGTGAGGGTAACTGGGTGGCTGTCAAGAATATCCTCAAGTACTTGCGAAGGACTAAGGATGTTTTCTTAATATATGGAGATGGAAATCTAAAAGTGAGCGGGCATACATATGCTAGTTTTCAATCTGATAAGGATGATTCTAAATCTCAATCAGGTTATATATTCACACTGAACGGCGGGGCGGTCAGTTGGAAGAGTTCCAAACAAGAGACAACTGCCGATTCAACAACCGAGGCAGAGTACATTGCCGCTTCAGACGCAGCAAAGGAAGCAGTTTGGATCAAGAAGTTTATTTCGAACTTGGTGTGGTTCCTAAGCGTGATGGGCCCATCTGATTGTATTGTGACAACAATGGGGTTATCACACAGCGAAGGAACCAAGGTCTCATCAACGATCCAAACATGTACTCCGCAGATATCATCTGATTAGGGAGATCATTGATCGAGGTGATGTCCAGATAGAGAGAATTCCCACCAAGCAAAATATTGTTGATCCGTTGACAAAGCCATTATCACAGAAGAGCTTTGATTCTCATGTACTCGCCTATGATATTAGATATCAAGGCGATTGGCTTTAGGTCAAGTGAGAGATTTTGTTAGAGTAGTGCCCTAAAGGCAATCGCCTTTAGCGCGTTTTGTACAAAGTTGTGTACAGACTTTATGAATAAATAAAGAAAGACATATTTCATTAATTTGGTGTTCATTATTTATGAATTGATATTGATCTATAAGCAAATTAATGAAGTCCATGATATATGACATAGCATGAAGGAAATTGTGATGTGATCATACTCTCGAGATTCCTATCATGTTCAATTATGTCAAGATCTAAATTATCCCTAGTCATAGGATTAATGAATGGACATCGTTAATCCGGAGAGACTAGCACATGTCAAGCTCCTTAATTTGATCAGCGGTGGATCTCGAAGCGTAAATATGAGATGTTTAGGGTTGAGATGTGAATGCTTACTAGAGGTAGTAAGTACATTGGATGACCTACTATGAGATCATCACATGGATGTCCTATTCTAATGTCAGTGATGATCTCATCATAGCAATGATACAAGTATCCTTAGACTTGAGGTACTCAAGGATATCTTAGATACTGATTCTGTGCTTTGACTCCATTCCTTGTTGCCTTACAGAGGTCGCTCATAGGGTAGTGATTAGGTACAACTTGAGGTATTCGAAGGTAATTGAGTAGCCAATAGAGGAATCACCACTTCTGTGATAACAGAAGATGATAACCATGGCCTCTTGTCAGGGTCATTACTTGGAAATCTCTGACCGGAGTACATATGTCATGAAGAATGTCTTCATTGACATATAAAGTAATGAGTCCCAGGACGAGAACTGATATCACTTGGACTAGATTTGATGTAGTCAGTCTAGTAAGAGTTGACACTTTGCCCATACTCATAACCAAGTGGGGTATAGCATGGTGAAAGGACGAATTGCATAGTAATTATCTATGGGAAGGTTCGTGATATGGTTCGTGGTGAGCATGGATTCAGTCGTCAAACCAATTATTTTCCGGTCAATTGGGGGTCATGATGTGTTGCTAGACACCTCTCATGACTTGCTTAGATTAAGTGTTAATCTAAGTGGCCAACATAACTGGGAACCTAATGGGTCACACGCATAAGAGTGACTCGGAGAATTCGTAAAATAGTTTTGGATAGAGATCCATTATATGGAGAGCAATAGAACTAAATGGATCCCGATGAGATTGGGATATTTTCCGATGAGATCGTGACATCGATATTGCTGAAACAAGTCTTTGGTGTTTTTTCTACATTAGGAACCCGGTAGGACCGACCCCAGTGTGACTGGACCACCTCAGCATTTATATATATATATATATATATATAATTAATTAATTAATATATGACTAATGTGGAAAGGAGAAGGAGAAGACATATATTACTTAATTATATATATATATATATATATGACTAACGTGGAAAGCTTCACCACTTTAGCATTAAATGTCTTTAATTACTTTAAAGACAAATGGCAATGATAGAAAAAAGGAGGATGATGGTCGTGAGTTAATAAGTGAGCTTTTAACAAGTTAAAAGAGTAAGTTTTAAGTTTGAAAGAAGTTCATCCGAAGCTCTCCTCTCCATCCTCTCTTCAAGCTTCATCATCTTCTCCTCTTCTTCACCTTGTGCTCTCCAAGAATAAGGTAAGAGCTAGCACTCTCTTCTTTATTCTAGCTATTTCCGGATCAAAGGGTTTGATTCGGTTAGGTTTTCCGACCTCTGCGTGGATACCATTAGAGACGGTCTCCTTTGGTCGTTGTGGTTTGAGAATTATGGTACCTCTTTGTTTAGACACATAGATCTGGACTTGGGGCGTCCGGAATAATTTTTTGTTTTCACTTTGCAGTGTGTATGTGATGCACGCACCGGGATTTTCCTACATTATCTCGGTTACTCCATTCTCTATCTCCACCTCTACAGAGTAATCAGACACTGAAGATTCTCTCCTAGACTCCAAAACAACCCCATCAAAAATCTCCAAGTTTGGGACACACTTAAAACTATAGTCATCATAAGACCCACCAACTGTCGAATGGAACAAGGAGTCTAGTTTTTAACATCTACAATTCAACCAAATAATCATTTACAACTATGAACTACCCCTAGTGTGTATATACATATACTTCTAGCTCTGCATGAGAGATCAAACGTGAATGTATCTGGCAAGTGCTGGAGAGAACATTTACGCCGAAGGACTGGCAGACAGATCGGTGAGAGGGATTAGAGTGATGGGCAGTGATGATGCTTAAGGGAGGGCAAATTGGCTATAGGGATTGGAGTAATCGATAATGATGATGCGTGAAAGAGGCAAGACATCGGATTGGACAACCGTATTGCTAACTTTACGAGAGAAACAAGATGAAAATTTCGGGATTAAAAGATGATTTAGGGTGACCCTGGGAGGTGCAGCTGTAACATGTGAGTTGTGAAGGAAACTGTTAAACCCTAAGTTCAGACTGCGGGATCGTGCGAGTATTGGAGAGTCTTGGCCAATGCTTGGCACGTAAGTTGGCACGAAGAAGGCGTGTTGATGAGGAACAAGGTAAAGTCTTGCAAGTTGGCGATCAAAACTCGAGGAACTTGTGAAGTAGGTGAGGGATGTGAGAAGTATTAATTAAGATCTCGAGAGTAGGTGAGATTTGATACGCATAGGCGTGCATTGGCGGAAATCTTTGATGAGACGTGAGATTCAGATGCGAGGTTGCGGAGTTGAAAAACTAAGTCATGCGAGACCCAAGTGTGTGCGAGAAGGCGCAAAGGTGTATGAGACCCACGAGGATGCGCGAAAGCATGCGAGCGTGATGAGATGCCTAAACACTTAACTTTGGCGAGGTAGCTTGGAGGTATGTAAATGAACGAGGTTTTTATACTAAACTCGGTTTGTGACTTGTGACTTAGTCATGGAGCGATGAGACTACACCATGAGTGAGCCTGACATGGAAGATGGACTTATCCATGGATGTGCATTGATAGACCTATATGCGGATAGACTATATTGAAAACACTAAGGCAAATGTGGGCGAGTGGAATCAGACTTGGTGCGAATTTTGGTAGAACATCGGACCTTGTGGAAATTGACTCGACCTAGGCTAAGACTTGACGAACTAAGGACTTGGCTATGCTCGGATGAATGGACCACGACTAACGGATTTGTTGTGGGAAGCATTAAATCAGACCAGTGTGCTAGTGGAATTCGACAAGATCACATTGCATCATCAGCAGATAGAGATCGCGGGAAGATCTTGGATGATGTGGCGATGACTATGAGTTAGAGTTGCAGTAAAACTCAACATCTGAAGATAATGGAGATCTTCGCAGATAAGGATGTTAGTATTTTAGATAGTGTTATAGATAAATGTAAACTCTATCTTATATTATCTTATTAGATTTTATCTTATCAGTTAGAGTTCTACTTGGATGGGGTGTCATCCAATTGGTTTATGTAATCTTATCTGATAGGGATAGACGTGATCTTAGGTAGTACAAATTTAGTGGAAATCTGTGACTCCAGGTTGGGATGCCTATATATATCTCATTCGAACTTTGCTCTTTTCATTATGTCATTCATTCATTTGAGAGAGTATTCTTTGTATTCTTTTGAGGGAAAGTAATATAAAGTTGGTCTTTTGAACGTATCTCTGTGTATTTTCTTGTTGCCTATATTCTTTATTACTTCCGCGTTGTTTCTTCGAGGGTGTGTCAAGTAAACACTTCGAGGGTTGAGAAAAGGCTGAGTTTTGCTTTAACGGATCTAAGTTAGACTGTAGTACAAAGGATATGAACGAGCAATTTCGGGTGAAAGTTCAATTCTTCAAGGTGACCTTTGTAACAACTGGTATCAGAGCCAAAGTTTGAAATAGCAGTAGGCAACTTGACAGAATGGATGTCTAGGGTGGAGACACTCCTTGGACCTATTCCTCAAGGGGAGGGAGAAGTCACTTCTCACAATAATCGTTTCGAAATGTTGGAGGCAAGGATCCAACAGTTGCAGCAACATATGGGAGATATGTTGAAGACGCTAAAGGATGCTCAGTTTGAGATTACTGTGCTAAGGCATGTTGTTGCAACGCTTGATGTCGAGCGAGGTGAAGGATCAACTCCATAACTTTCTTCTGTGAAAGTACGTGAATCGAGGGTGTTCGAAGGCGTGCAGGATGCCAAGGTGTTGAAAAAATTTTGTGGGATATGGAGTAGTACTTTGCGATTGCTAAGGTATCGGCGCTGATAAGGTCAATGCAACGACCATATACTTAGATACGGATGCCAAGCTTTGGTGGAGGACAAGAACCTCTGCGGAGATCAGCGCGGGTAGAACTCCTGTAGATACATAGGAGCTCATGAAGGAGTTAAAGAATTAATTTCTTCCTATGAGTACTTCTTGGCTTGTGAAGGATGCCTTGAAGAAGCTAATGCAGGATGGATTGGTCAGAGATTATGTGAAATCTTTTAGTTCTCTCTTACTTGATATTGAAAACATGTCAGACGAGGACAAGCTCTTCAACTTTTTGTCCGTGTTACTTGTTGAATCCCGATCTTTAAGTGAAATTTAGAAATAATAAATAAAATTTAATGAGTATTTTTGTATATGTATTGTGTTATAGATGTTATTGTACTTTAAGAAAATTGATGAGAAAAGAATTGATTGGTTTTGATGACTTTGTTATTTGAGTAGATTTGTATAGGTTATGAAAGTTAAAGTGAATGAGTTGATTAAAATGGAAGTTGAAAATCAAGAAATAAAGAGTGAAAGTGTAAGAATTTGTTGAATTATGAAAGTTTGACTTTTTGGAGATGAAGAGTTGACTTTTTGGGCTGAAATTTTGTGAATTTTTCTAGGATGATTTAGGCTGAATTTGATAAAATGATCTTCATAAAACTTGTAGCTTCTTTTGAGAGCTTTCTATCTCCATAAAGTGTGACAGTTTTAGATGTCGGGATTGAAAGTTATGACCATTCGAATTTAAGTGTATTTTGCTTTGTTCTTGAAAATGCTCTTAAGTATAGGATTATGTATGCTGTGTTTTGAGGAGAATTCTGGACTGATATGTTTTGAATTGAGTAAAGTGGTCAACATGAAAGTCATAGAAGATTTTTATAGCTTTACAATGATGTAAAATGTGTTATTTTTGACTATGAGAATTGGAAGATATGAAATTTGGAAGTTTAGATGTAGTATGGGATGACCAAATTTTTGGCGAAGCTTTGATTGAAAAATTGACTTAGTTAGAGGTTGAAATTGTCTTTAAGTGCTTCATAAAAGTTTTAGATTATGTTTTTATATTTCCATTGATGTGAAGTATGCAATTTTTGGAACATGGAATAGGAAGTTATGATTTTTAGAAGTTCCTGTTACTATTTGGCATGATCATTAGTGGACAGAAACTTTGAACTGATTTTTGACTCTCTTAGAGGCCAAATTGATTTTTCTGTCTTTCATGAAAGTTGTAGGTTACTTTTTCATCTTTTCATTGATATAAAGTATGACATTTTTAGACCTTGGAGTTGAAAGATAAAAATTTTAGAAGTTGTGATACTGTTTAGGGAGACTTAAATTGGATAGAAGATTTGAGTGGGATTTTGACCCCTTTAGAGACGGAATTAATTTTTAGTTCTTCATGGAAGTTGTAGAGCTTCCTTTCAGAATTCTTTTGATACCAAGTTTGTGAATTTTGGACTTCTTTGTAAAAAGTTATAAATTTTAGAAGTTGGAAGGTCGCCCTGGCGAGCGACCAGCTCGGTCACTCCCGCTCATTTGCTACCACTCGGTTCCTCCCGCTTGGTCACTCCCGCTCGGTTACCACCCCTCGGTCACCCTAGCGAGCGACCCGCTCGCGAGTGCGAGCTCGATTTGGAATTTTTCTAACCGACCTCTCTCTATTCTTTTGACCGTAACTTTTTCTTCCAACCTCTGATCGACCTGATTTTTGAAGCGTTGGATTCCTAAGACATCCCTCTATCTTTCCATAGGAAATTTATGATTTTTAGATTAAATTGAGGATAATGGATTTAATCAAAATGAGTTGGATAAGTTTCTGAATATGGTTCAGTATTTGGGGAATTCGTGATCTGTGGAGATCCAATTGAGTTTATTCTTATTGCAAAATAAAATAGATACATGAGGTTACAAGTCATATGAAGGAATTGAATTTCAATTTAGCCCCTAAGACTTTCAATTTATGAATTGAAGTCGGGTTTAGTGTGCAGTCTTGGATTAGTAAGATCTGAAAGTGTTTAGGCCATAATTTTTGCTCTAGTCATCCAAATGAGGTGATTCTTGATTTGGATTAAACTAAAGAAATAGGGCTACAAATGTTCTGAAGTACTTTAGTTTCAATTTAGTCATTAAGAATGTCAATTTTGGATGGAAGTAAAGTGCTGGAAAATGTTTTAGCATAAGCATAGTCCAAAATATTTGAGGTGTAACTTTTGGAGTAGCGCACCAAATTAAATAATTTTGGTGGCATTATGAAATTGAGACAATGAGGAACATTTCTCTAGAAGGAAGTTTTAGCAAATTCCTTCAATTTGATGGTTAGAAAAAAATATCCTAAAGTAAGTATGAATTAAAATGAATTTTAGGGAGAAAATTGAAAGATCAATTAAAGGTTTTAAGTTATAAGGCTTTAAGGAAGGCAAATGGGTCATTTAGCCTTCATTAAATGGCAAGTGATGTGGCTGTCGTTTAAGAGGAAGGGAATGCACGAAAATTGGAAGAAAGAAAGGAAAAGAAGAGAAAGAAAGAAAGCAAGTTTCGGTGGAGAAGGGAGAAAGAAGAAAGAAGTGACTAGGGTTTCGATTTTCTTGGGTTTCAAGCAAGATTTTTAAGTGGATCCAAGAGGGAAAAAGATGAAGAAGATGAGAGCTCCAAGATGAGCCAAGAAAATCGAAAATGGTGAAGATTAAGGTAAGAGACGATTTTTGATCTTTGAATTTTTAATGAGTTTTTGGTTTAGATGGCTTAAGATTGGAATGGGTTTGTGTTTTCTAAGCTCAATTTTGGTGATTGCATAGTTTAGATTGCTCAATTTAGGATGTTTATTAATTAGAAATTTTGTCATGAATTAGGAAATTTAAGTGAGATATTCGAGAAATTGAGGCTTTGGACAAGTTTCAAATATGAAAATGAGGTGGGTACCATGTTTATAATTTGAATTATAAGCCATGTATATGTTTTCGAAAAATTAAGAGAGAAAGTATCGAATTTTTATTTGTTTCCGAATGTTTTAGAAAAATTGTTACAAGTTTTAAAGAAAATTTCTAAAATTATGAAAATTGTTACAAAGGTTAGATTTATTGTTTCAAATGATTTGATAAAGTGATAAAAATTCTAAAATTCATTATGCTTGAATGATTTGTTAATTATGAAAATTGATGCATTTCTTTGACTTTGATGTTTGAGAATCCTTGGTCGTGAATGACTGAATAATTGCTATGTGAAATTTTTGCAATTGTGAAAATTTATGAATGGAATTTGTTTGATATGACACGATATGAAAAGTGAGTTTTGAAATGTGCCTTCGGGCAATCTGATTTCTCAAATGTGAAATGTATTATGTGAGTTTGGTTAGGTCCCATAAGAGGGTCAAGTGCACTTATCTAGGCTTCGTCCGCCTGCCCGCTAGTTGCATTGGAGCTCCGTTAAGGACTCCCATAAGTTCAAGGCTACATCGGACCGCTATGCGGGAAGGTGTAGTACGTTCCATTCACGGCTGCCCAGGATCACTATGCGGGAATGTGAGTACGTTCCGTTTCTGGACCGACCCAAACCATTCTGATGTGTTATATGCTTTTGTTTTGTTTCTAAGAGTGATTGCATTCATGTTTTAAAAATGATTTATGAATTCTTTGATAAATTGAGAAATTGTGAAAATAAGCATTTTGATGAATGTTTCTACTGTGAAAAATTTGAGAATTTTGAGAAATGAGCAATTGAGGCTTTCAACCGTGAAATTTTGAAATTGATTATAAATGTGGATTATGAATGTTTTGAAAAGTTGAGAAGTTTAAGAAATAAGCATTTTGTCAAATTTTTAATGTGGAATTTCTATAAATTGACAAAAGTTTTGAAAAATAATTTTTGCTTATTTTTCGATTTATAAACATGTTATCCACGAGCTGTAAAGCTCACCCCCCTTTCATCTCCATCTCCAGATATCGAGCAGGAGATCGGATGAAAGAAGTCAAGGCATTTGTTTGATTTTGCTTAGCTTGTGTTTTGTGTAATTTGGAATTTGATATTGGTATTGTATATGACTTGGAATGCCATTAATGTTTTGTAAGCATTTATTTCATGATATGTATGAATTATGGATTTGTGTATTGAATTGAGATATGAATGTGACTTGGTTATGGATGAATGTGATATGGGTTCCGGACAGGAGGTCCGATGATACTGATATGTGAGAATTATTGAAGTGCTTATTGTGTATGAATTGTGGATATATGGATATGTGTGTTAAGTGTTTATTGGCAAAGGAAAGGAATAATAAGATTTTTGGGTAAATTGATGGTTATAATTTGAATATGAAGAATCAAATAAATTGAGATGTGATTGATGATGAATTTTCAAATGGGAAATGAAAGTGCTTTGTTTGAATAAAGAATGAAAAAGAAAGAAAATTTTTATACCGATTTTGAATTGGTTTAGACAGATTGTTCTTATAGTTTCCAACGATAGTTTTCATTAAGATACACGTTTTCGGATGTCGGATCCGCTTTAGAATTGTTTCGCGTTATGATTTGATTAAATCGTTTTGTTTGCTTTCGATTCCGAGCCATTCGATTCGTATCCGATTTGTTTTGTTCGCCTTATGTTTCGTTCCTTCGAATTCGCTTTCGCTTTTGATTTTCGTCCATTCTTTTGTTTCGTTTTTCGTTGTTTCGCTTTCTGTTTTCGATTTGTGTTTCCGTTTTGTGGTTAGGGTCCGGTCTCAAAATCGAGTCCCAACATTACAACCATAGGCACAAATGGAGTTGCAAAAGCAAAATGTGAAGGACATGGTTGGTGCAATCGCGGCTGCTAATGCCTTAGTGGATTTTCAAGCGATGAAGGAAACTAAGGTAAACTCTTCTAATTCTACGAAGGGCAAAGGCCATGCTCAACAGGAGAATATTCAGGTGGAAAAGCAAGCAAAATGGTAGGTCCGAGAGTGGGGAGACGTCCTCCAGAAAGGGCAAGGTTGCTTGTTATCTATGCGGTGGATGACATTATGCAAGAGAATATCCGAGGAAAGAGAAGCTAAACGCCCTAATAGCCAAAGAAGATGGTGAATCTTCAGAGGAGGAGGCGCTAAATCCGATTGCATTGTTCAATGCAGTTAGTAAAGAACCTAATCCTTATTGTGAACTGATGTATGTGAAGATACAGGTTAATGGGATAGAGGTGACCGTAATGGTAGATACGAGTGCATCACATTCCTTGATAGCGGAAAGGACGGTGGGCAAGTTGGGGCTTAAAGTGTCCAAGACCCCGACAAAGGTAAAGACTCTGGCAGGTAAGGCACAAGTGGTGATGGGAGCTGCTTACAACGTTCCATTAAACATAAGAAGTTGGAGTGTCAGGATGAATTGCATGGTCGTATAACTTGAGGATTTTGAGTTGATATTGGGGATCGAATTCCTTAAGACAGCAAAGACGGTGTTGTATCCAAGTTTGGGAGGTATAATGTTTATGCGTGGTGAAAAATCCTTCTTTGTTAATTATTGTAGATTCGTTGGTGGGACGAAAGAGACTACGACATCGGTAACCCATATGTTAGCTATAATCATTGAAAAGGAACATATCATCGTCAAGATCGCGGAGGATCAAGGTGACAGGGAGAGCTCAGCTGATCGAGCTCTTCTCAACATGTCTTTGGCGGGCGCGTCTAAGTGGAAGCAAAGACAAACCCGATGGAGTGAGAAAATGGTATGTGGGGGAAATACTAATCGATATGAAGACTTGCTATTGTCTTCAAAAGCTGACTAAGGAGTCTTCGAGGGAACTGTTCGTGGAGGAGTGCCCACAGATTATTTCGATGAGGGCGTCGAATTCTTCTAATGGGGGTGGTTTGCTAGAACCTTAAATTCAAACTGCAGGATCGTGCGAGTATTGGCGAGCCTTGGCCAATGTTTGGCACGTAAGTTGGCACGAGGAAGGCGTGATGACGAGGAACAAGGTAAAGTCTTGCAAGTTGGCGAACAAAACCCGAGAAACTTGCGAAGTAGGCGAGAGATGCAGGAAGTATCGACGAAGATCTCGAGAGTAGGCGAGATTCAATATGCATAGGCACGCGTAGGTGCGCATTAGCGGAAATCTTCGACGAGACGTGAGATTCGGATGCAAAGCCGCGCAGAGTTGGAAAACTAAGTCATGCGAGATCCGAGGGTGCTCGAGAAGGATCAAAGGTGTATGAGACCGCGAGGATGTGCGAAGGCATGCGAGCGTGATGAGACGCCTAAACATTTAACTTCGACGAGGTAGCTCAGAGGTATGTAAATGGGCAAGGTTTTTATACTAAGCTCGGTTTGTGACTTATGGCTTAGTTATGGAACGATGAGACTGCACCATAAGTGAGCCTGACATGGAAGATAGACTTGTCCATGGACGTGCATTGATGGATCTATGTGTGGATAGGCTGTGTTGAAAACACTAAGGCAAATGTGGGCGAGTGGAATCAAACTTGGAGCAAATTTTTGTAGAGCATCGGATCTTGTGGATATTGACTCGACCCAGGCTAAGAGTTGATGGACTAAGGACTTGGCTATGTTCGGATGGATGAACCACGACTAACGGACTTGTTGTGGGAAGCATTGGATCAGACCAGTGGGCTAGTGAGCTTCGGCAAGATCACATTGCATCATCAGCGGATAGAGATCGCGGGAAGATCTTGGATGATGTGGCGATGATTATGAGTTAGAGTTGCAGTAAAACTCAACATCTGAAGATAGTGAAGATCTTCGCGGATAAGGATGTTAGTATTCTAGATAGTATTCAAGATAAATGTAAACTATATCTTATGTTATCTTATTAGATTTTATCTTATCAGTTAGAATCTTACTTGAATGGGGGTGTCATCCAATTGGTTCATGTAATCTTATCTAATAGGGATAGACGTGATCTTAGGTAGTACAAATTTAGTGGGAATCTATGACTCAAGTTGGGATGCCTATATATAACTCATTCGAGCTTTGTTCTTTTCATTATGTCATTCATTCATTCAGAGAGAACATTCTTTGTATTCTTTTGAGGGAAAGTAATATAAAGTTAGTCTTTTGATCGTATCTCTATGTGTTTTCTTGTTGCCTATATTCTTTATTGCTTCCATGTTGTTTCTTCGAGAGTGTGTGAGGTAAACACTTCAAGGGTTGAGAAAAGGTTGAGTTTTGCTTTAACAGATCTAAGTGAGACTGCTGTACAAAGGGTATGAACGGGCATCTTCGGGTGAAAATTCAAGTCTCCAAGGTGATCTTTGTAACAGAAACTAGTGTGCTGATCGACTAGCCTCTATTGCAGAGATGTCTAGTCCAGCCTTCATCTGCTTAATGAGCCTCCGTTGACAATTGTGAACTTACTTCATCGTGATCAGCATAGCGTCCAATACCGTATGCGTTAGTTAGGGTTTTATTTTGTTGTTTGTATTATTTCCTTTGTAGAAAAAAAAAATGATTTAGGGTTTGTAGTAAAAACTTAAATGATTTTCTTTATTTTTCTTTTTGAAAACCCACGTAACTTACATGTGTTTTTAACGTGATATTTAAAGACCAACTAGCCTCTGCATAACAGCGGATATATAACACTTCTAATTTTCATCTAAAATAGCTTAATATCGAGCAGACCATAGAAAGTTTATAACTGTATTAAGCAATTTAAAAAGTTTGATCCTAAATTGATCAAATTTAAATAAAGCCGGCCCTAATTTGAGCATTCAGACAAATTTTGGCCATTTCATGTTTAATTTCTCCCTTTTTATGGAAGACTTAAATAAGGAGCTGATACTGAATCTTGCATACCATTTCAAAAAAGTTGATTCATACAGCACAAAGCATTAAATACTTCAAATTGAATTCGGTTTTTTTCACTTGAAGAAAGCATTTGGAAACAATATGGTTTTAAGTTGGTAGTCCTTTTGAAGTGCAAGACATAAATAAAAGAGCGTTGGCAAAGAATGCTGCCTCGAACATAATACATGTATGATTTAGTTAATTTTCCATGTGAATGAGTGAGTCTATACAGAAGTTATACAGTCGCACCAAAAACTAAAATCTCGCCCCAACATCACCATTCTCCAACAAGGCAACACAAAATAATCCAAGAGAGGGCACAAGGGAAATGAGAGAGGAAAAACAAACAAGATCATACCCCGCAGATTGCGTTGTTCAATTGTTAAACCTATACATCTAAGAAATGGCTATATACAGAAAGAAATACAAAACTGTGCTGCCTAATCATCTACTCGTTGAATTTCACCCATCATGATGCGATTGCTAGTGACCTTAAAGCCAAGCAGTGCAGGATTAATTTGCCTCCCTTTCTTCCCTTTCTTTTTACCACTTTTGGCGCCTTGTCCGCCCTCTGATGACTCTGAAATTCCCCCTGGATGGACCTCAGATGCTGTAGTCTTCCTGGTATTACTTTTCAGCATGTCAATGAATGAGGGCTCCGATACATCAGCATCACTACCAGATGAATTATGTCGTAAACCCAATTCTCTTTTGCTGTCATTGGTTTGGTTTGCCGGGTTTCCACCTGAACATTTTACAGATGCATATTGTTACTTCTTCTAAATGGTATCATGCACACACCCACATGATCCAAGACACAATCTCTAAGCAATCAGCATCTGTAATATAGCCATGCCAACTGCTGAGGCCACATATGTCATGGGCCACAAGCTCAATACAAAAAGGAGAACTAAAGATTACCGTCATCACTGTTCAAAGAACTTTTCCCCCTTGTTGCTGTATCAGAGACTAGCTCAGCTAAACCTTCCTGGGGTGATAAGGCATGAGATACAGGCTGTCGCCTCAGTAAAATACTCTCTTGGACTTTTGATGGCACAGGCACCCTGTTGTATAAGTAAAGAAAGATATAAAATCCACAAACTTCAAGAAAGGCCAGTAAGGTAACCATACTATCTTTCACAATATATAGAAGCTTGAAGAAAAAACACATCTTCTCATGAAACATATATGACAAACATAAATGTATGACATGGAAGACTTCACAAGAAACTACAGCAGCAAATGTCCATGCAGAATGCTTTGATATATTAGTTAACAATTTTATAGCAAGTGTACATTTAACATCTATATATTCTGCTCAAAGAGCAAAGATGCACACCAGTAAAATGCGTCTTTAAGAATAATCACAAACTTGTTACCAACCCCCTAAACATAGCACAACTGGAAGTCACAGATTATTATTATAATCACAGACAACTCCATGCTTAATGAAAAACTTACCGGTTTATGGTAATATCTACAGGCAAAGAATTTTGTGGTGCAACCTTGTCATCATAAAACCCTGCATTACCCCCTGACAGAATATTTAGAACATTGAACTTTCAGAAATAAATACATTGCACACAGAAAAAATAAAGATGAACTTACCACCAATATCAAAAGAACCCTGCCGGCTAATTGCATTAACATCCTCCCGACGGTCCGTATAAGCTAACCTTACTTTCTCAGCTACGCTATCATGAATATCAGAAGCTGAGCTCTTTGTCACACCCATATTTTTGGATCCACGTCTCCTCTCTTCCACCTCTAAGTAATCTTTATTGGTTAAAAGCTTATCAGTAATACTACAATCTGTTAAAACAGACTGAGCAGTCCCAACTCCAGACACAAAAGAATGCCCTTCAGTTGTCACTCTGGAATCAGATCTAAATGCTGAATTCTCATTGCTCTCTACAAAACTTGCCTGCTCATTAGCAGTATGCAGATCTGCTGGTTCAGAAACATTCGAACCATAAGAACCTACAGAAAAGGAGTTGTTTAGAGTTTCTTGTCCTGGAAAAGCACCAAAGTTGTGGTCTAAAGAACCTGATCCAGAATAAAGACCAGATGCCACCCTTCTCTCAAAAGGTGCTGCTCCATTAGCATGCAGTGAATCAACCATTTGATGGCCTGATCTTTGATTGAGTAATTCCATTAACAATCGCCTTGACTTGTCATCATTTGATCCATCTGACATCCATGAACTTGAATCTTCAGCAGCTAGTTTAACTTCTGATTCCCTCCTTTGCCGCTCAGCATTAATGTGCAATTGCTGAACTTGGGATTCCATCCAGTCATTTGTTAGCTGCCCATTGTTTTCGGACCAGCGCCCCTCAACTGCATCCAACTGTGAAGCGTGGAATTGATTTGGAACCATAGGATGATGAAAACTGTGAGATGGTACGCCAGAAGAAAATGTGCCACCTTGACCAGCAGATTGCATACGTGTGTTCAGATCTTGCATCTCCAAACCACGAGAGCGAACCATAGCATTTACTACATCCATGTTCATCCCTGATGCACCAGCAGGCGAGGACAGAGATCGCTCAAAAGGTACCGAGCCAGGCTCATAAAGCCCTTGCTGAAGCCTATCTTGAAATGAAAGATTCCGCTCTAGTTGAGCCAACTGGCTCTCATGTGGCGACATCTGCTGTCGTTGATAAAAATCTAACGGCTTAATACCTGAAGAGTGAGCTCTATGGTTACTAGCAAGATTCCCCAGGAACTGACCAGTTTCATTGACAGGCCATACAGGATCAATTCGTCTTTCCTCTTCCAAATTTCTTCGCTGCCTCGATGTCATTGACAACTGTCTTGCCTGCAGCTGCTCTAGGAGAATCTTATGCTCTAAAGATTGTACTTGCCCATGCTGTCCACGAGGCAACAGCTCAAATAAATCTCTTTGCTGTTCTTGCTGTGCCACCAGACCTAATTTTGATTGAGCAAGCTGCTCTACCTGTGGAACAAAATGCCTGAAAGGATTATGGGAGCGCTGTTGCACCTCCTGCAAAAGTTGCTGCTCTAATAAAACCTGATCAAGAGCATTGTTTGCTCTAATAGGATCAACACGAGAGTGCGGAAGCCCAGGTTCAGGAATATGATTCTTCAACTGTTCAAGAAGCACCTGTCTTGCTTGCAACTGTTGTCGCTCCTGTAAAAGCTTTTGCTGTTGATGAAAGTGTTGCTGCTGATGATGCCGTTGTTGGGCCTGAATCTGTCGCTGTTGTATCCTTAGTGACAGAAGATGTTCCAGATCCTCAACAGTATGGTTGGCAGGCTGTTGCTGGTGAATTAGATTTTGACTTGGCACATGTGAGTGCTGCTGTTGTAGCCTTAGTGCCAGAAGATGTTCCAGATCCTCAACAGTATGGTTGGCAGGCTGTTGATGGTGAATCAGATTTTGACTTGGCACATGAGAGTGCTGCTGTTGTAGCCTTAGTGCCAGAAGATGTTCCAAATCCTCAACAGTATGTTTAGCAGGCTGTTGATGGTGAATTAGATTTTGACTTGGCACATGTGAGTGAGATGACAAAATATTTCGTTGATGAAGCTGTTGCTGCTGCTGATATTGTCGGGCTATGAGCTGCTCTGCTAGAGCAAAATGATTCAAATCTTGCTCATTATGTGGCAAATGACGTGCAGCAATGGCATCTGGAATTGAGTTGGGCACAGAAAGTGCATCTGGTCTCAAAATATCAGCCCATTTGTCTGCAGCAGAACCTGTATCATTTACAAC
Source organism: Erythroxylum novogranatense (assembly GCA_029891385.1). Lineage (NCBI taxonomy): Eukaryota > Viridiplantae > Streptophyta > Magnoliopsida > Malpighiales > Erythroxylaceae > Erythroxylum > Erythroxylum novogranatense. Next base: position 23,922,627 of record CM057230.1, on the reverse strand, counting down.
ATCATAGGAGGCAGAGCCTTCCACATTAACAGGAACATCCAATGTCTCACTAGATCTAGTATGAGAGCCTTCAAGCTCTGACCAGAACAAGCCAAAAGGATGCAACTTATTATCCTTCTGATATGGCAGAGCTGGTTCTATCAATTCAGTTGGAACAGGAGGTTGAGTAGTAGTACTTGCTAGGAGATCATGAATGTTCCCAGATGATCTTGGATTTAAATAACCAGCATTACTAGGTCTACCTGGGAAGACAATTTCTGTAAGAACAATCAGGAAGCAGAGGCTTGATGTTAGGACAAATGCATTTCAGCACTATAAAGTTCACAAATCACAATGCATTAAAGAAGCCAGAAATACCTTCATCTTGACCAGCAAAGACATGGAAGTTTTCACCATCAGATCGTGGCAGTTGCAATGGAACTTCAGGCTCAGATGTTCTTGAGAAGGCATGCTGCTGAGATACAAAGCTGTTGAGATCTGACGACTGGGACAAGCCATTTGATGCAGATGAATGAGTAGTATCTAGAATAGGTATGCTGGACTCAGTCTTCTCCACTGAAGGAACAGATTTTTCCAGCTCATTGCTGAAAGTTTCTCCTCGTAATTTCAACTGTGGCATGACATCGCCCAAACTACGGAAAGGCGTTCCCTCAGGAGCGTCTGCTGGGCATACTGGCAACTCTGTCCCAAAATAACCTTCTTCAAACCACAAGATGATGTCAGCTCCAAGAAATGGTCCCTGAGTGTTCCCATTAGGATCAATGTAAAAGAAATACAAATCCTCAAGTGCAGCAACCCTTTCTAAATCTTTTGATCCCTTGTCCATCAGCAAGTGAGAGTGAGTGTTGATCTTAGTTTGCTCTGAAGAGGCTAAACCAAATAACATGCTCGAATCATCCGGGAGCTTAGATTTGACATCCACAGAGGGGTCATGTTCAGCACATTCACGAAAAGCAGGCTCCAGCAATTGCCAAGTTTTGCCATCAACAACACGAGGAGTACCATCCTCTTTGGCACAGTACACATTATCAGTTCGTATAACTTCTTCATTGGATCTATCTATAATTTTGCATTCCTCTTTGTGATCACCTTCTTTTTCTGCATTAACAAAAAGTCCATCTAGTGTTTAGTTCATTTGTAAACAATATCAGAATTCTCACGCACAAGCACCATACTGCTCACCGTTCAAGGCATCAGCATTTGAAACATGATCCTTTGAGGAACAAATTCCATCAATTTGAGACACTTCCTCATTTGCAGGCTCTTGAAAGGCATCAGTCCCTTCAACTATACCCTGTTTTCCCTCAGTAGACTCAGATTCTCCGACACCTAGACATAGAAACATCAGAAACAGCTAAATATGGAACATGCACCAATGTCAAAATCTCGCCCAAAATACCTGAAATGTTTTCTGTTGACCTTCCTTTTCTGAATGCATTGTAAACAACCCCACTACTTGTGATTTTTCCCTTCCATATGTCGGTAAGAATGGCCTGTTATTGGCATCACAAGTGAAATCGGAGAAACGGAAATAAGACAAATAAAAAAGGATAATAGGAAGAAGCAAGTAGTCATGGGAGCACAATTTGTTACCTCTTCTTCAGTGTCAGGGGCAACAAAAGCCAATGGTTCTATAAAGCTGACTTGTGTAATAGGCAGAGTTTCATCCATCTCCTCAGGCATCATACCATAAGACGGATCAAGCTTCTGGGAGCGATAGATATCAAGGAGCTTACCCCTTGGGTAGCAGTAAGAGTCAATTGAGAGGCTTGGTTTCCCAACAGCATTTCCATTTTTGTTCACGTGAGAAGTACCAACAATGCCTCTACCAATCGCATTTAACCTCCCTCGTCCAACAGTAAACCCCAAATTTGAGCCTTCAGTTCGCCCTCTCTCTAGACCAAATCCAGGAGCAGCACGGTAAAAACTGGAACCAGAAGAATGACTCTCCATCCTATGACGTGGCCTCCATTTGTCACGTGAATCTGAATCCCGCTCAGAAGTAGGACGGTTGCTACCTATAGAAGGTAGATTCTCATTTTGAGTATCATCCTTTTCTTTTTCTACATCTGCCCTCTTCTCAATCCGTGATTCCTTCTCTTTATCTTCTGGACCCCACCTAGAAGACCATTTGCTATCACGGCGTGCTTCATGCCCAGAGTTCCTATTACTACCATCATGCCAGCGATCAGAGGAAGGTAAAACTTTATTATCAATTGTCTCCCTGATAGCAACATTCTCCGTACGACGGTCTGTTTTCCTGCGATCTCTTCTCGCACCAAGCAGGCTAGTTTCCCTTTCCTCTTCACGCCAGCGGTGGTTGCCTTCACTCTCAGGAGCAAGCCTTCGCCAATCCTTCTTATCCTCGGATCCATCCAAACGCCAACCATCCTTCTGGCTAGGATCAACAGAATTTCCAAGAGCCACAGAGTTTGGGCCGCGCATGTCCTGTCATTATGGACGGATAGTAATGATTACAATGGATAAGATAAATTCAAATTCTCAAGGCATTTGCAAGGATTTGGACTAATAAAGGGTTCATATATTCAATAAAGCTAGTAACACAAAGTTCTAGAGTTCTCAGTGCTTACTGAGGTTAACAAACTTTGAATTCTTTAAAGATCATTTCAATGTTAGTTACAGAATTTTATTGAGTTGACAATGGATTAGTAGTTGCGTCTTCATCATTAAGTTCCACTTGAATGAGTTATGCATTAATCATAAGAGAAGGTTGCATACTATATAGAGTGTATAATTCCTTATCATCCACTTTATAAAGTTTTTATTTAAAACAATTTGACTTGTATAATTCCCCAACATTAAACACCAATTTGTAATCTACTCACATCCCACTAAAAGTATAGAAGATGAGAAGTTGAGTTTTGAATTTGGGAAAGAATATAAACATATCAAAGAATCTAAACCTTAACTTGTCAGAAGCTCAAATAACAAGTCAACCCTCAAATGAGTAACCTTACTACACAGAAATACAATTTTTGTTGCAAACAGAAATACTATGAGAATCATTGGTTTCTTGCTAAGAATTTAGTAATACATTCAGTTTGTCATCAGAAAGGCTGGGGAGAAACAAAACCACAACATTCCTGTGTGTAGCTAGAATTTACCAGCTTCGTCTCACTTGGTTTTGAGTACAGCCATTGAGGAGACAAAGGTATACTGTTTTCATTCGCCAGCTGATCTGCCATAATTGGGCAATTCAACAATGTCATTCTTGTGCTGGACGGTAGAAAAAAGAAGCAAAAGGACAGTACTCGCCATCCAACAGACTTGCCAAAGGAATAAAAGAAATAGTACTACCTTTCGAGTCATCACTGAACCCCAAAGGGACCTTATCCATCTCATTTCCTCCTGAAGCCTCTACTGGTAAAAAATCGATACAATTTACAAAAGCAACTCCATTATGATTTGGATTTCAATTAGGAAAAAAGAAACGAAAAGGGAAAATATACAACGACTGACTTCCACACAAGCACAACACAGCACATCAGTAAGTTTCATCATTGAGCTAACGAACAAAGAAATGCAAGTAAAAAATGAGGTTAATTACATTATAAAAGCAGTTATAGCTCCATCAGCAAAAACATGCTAATACAAAGAAATCAACCAAGATGAGTTCCATATCAATCTTCTTGAGAAAACCCAAAAGAAAAGACAAGAGTTCTTCTTTCCTTTAATGTGTATTACATCCACAACCTAAACTATTCATTCCATTCAAGGCTTTAGATAATTCCAACCAAGTTAGAGACATTTGCAATAGAACTTCTAAAAAGTTAAGCAACAAAAAAAAAAACGTGACTGAAATTTAAAGAACAAAACGACTAATAATATCAGCTTATATTTACTACAAGATAATTGCGGTTACTGGACAAGAAATAGATCATAAAATCAATCAGCACAAAAGCATTTACTTAAACGAATCCAGTAATAAAACCAAATTGAAAAGGACATCGATCCGAACTATAAACATACACCTAAAAACTGAACAAACAACAAGAAGAATGAGTGGTCAGATCAACAAATCCAAAACAACGATATTGAGGAAAGACATAAGGAAGTAGAAGCAAGAGAGAGAGAGAGTAGTACTTTTAGAGGAGAGGATGAGATCGTCCGGCAGATCGAGCTTGGCGTCAGCCATAGAAGAAGTTAAAAGATCGAAAAAAAAAGAGGATGAGACTCGCAAGTGCGCGAAGATCGAACAGTGTGAGGATTCTTGAAGTTAATTACAAGAAATCGACAACCGAATCGATTACGATTTTTTTAGAAGCTAGAGAGAGGAGGGGATTAGGGTTTTCTTTAGGAAAGGAGAGGAGAGAGAGACAGAGAGAAGAAGAAACGTGCGCTCAAGACAAACAAGAGGAGAAGGAGGGTTTGGGTGGTGCTTAGAACAGGCGAAATCAACTCAACTGATCAAGTAAAATCTCAAACTTGATTGATTTTAATGTTTTTATTTTTTTATTTGATATGATTGATTTTAGCATATCTTTTTTTTAAATTACGATTCCATTTATTACTTGAAAATTGATTTTAGGTTGCCACAAGAAACATTGATTCTACTACAGTTAAGTGCTTTTGACTTCTTCTATAACCTAAAAACTACCGACTTGTTACACTCGCATATTGAACTTGTGGAATCCACAAGTTATTAAATAAAATATTAAACTCTATAGATTATTTTACTTGAATTTATATTCCTATACAAAACGCCCGATTTTAATTTTTTAAACGATAAAGTTTATTTAATACTAAGAAAAGAAGAAAATCAGAGTAGGAGCAATGTGTGGCCGCCTACACAATGAAAGCTCTCTTCTTTACCATTTGTATTATTAGTTTTAATTATTAATTAAGTCAAATCCAGGCTATTCAGATTTAACTCTCTAATCATCAGAAGCCTGTGATTTAGCTTTTGATGCAGCAAGGAGGAGAAAACAATTACTTAATTCTACATGCTGGTATGATAATGATATCACACCTTCTTCTTTTGTCTTTTCTTTTTTTCTTCAAATTTACTACTTGCACAGATGGGCATCAACGGCCCAGTAATTATAGAATAGAACTACTACCCATGCGGATCATCGATTGGGCCCAGATCAAGTGGTCTGGAATTTTTATGCCTTGGGCCAGTCTAATGTAACATTTAGTCAGACGATCCCAAGGAAATGTAATAAATATTATATTATTTTCTTAAACTTGTTTTAGAGTCATGAAACAAACATTTATGCATCAGATGACGTTCAATCTGCTTGTTATGCTGATGCCTGCTCTCTTCAAAAGCTTGCTTGATGCTTCATTTGCATGTGCAATAACCTCAGCCTGCCAAATTTTGCTTTTATATATCAATTTTAAACAAGGTTACATCCATTGGATTCTGCTGATAAGTAAAAGACTTCCCTCCAACTATGAGCCTCTCAGAAGCATAAATTTTGATGAAAAGGAATTAGTATGTGTACCTCATCCACGTTCAGGATTTTCTTTTCCTTCATAATCCACTTGCCATTGCACATAACAGAAATTATGTTCTCAGTTCTCATTGAATACACCAGGCTCGAGATGCTGCACCATAGCATGGCAAAACGCAATCATTAATGACCTAAAATTTCAGACTAATTACACCAATTATTAATAAACTGCATCTGACAGAAATTTGCTAAGTTTCTGTTTGCCATGAAAAAATCTAAGATAAAATTCAGAAACACTGAAAACTTCCTCGTAGGCAATATCACGGTTTAGTTAACAAGGCACAAATGACAGCTACTATTTAGAGGCTAATTTCATACCAATCATGAAGAGGAATCATAGGCCACGAATTGGGATTGATAACAATCATGTCCGCCTACCATCAAAGGAAGAATAAATTAGTTGAAACTAAACGAAAAATCAGTGGAATCTGCGGTTTCTAAGCACAAGAGGCATAATTATATGGATGAGGGGAGGATTGAGAGACCAATCAGACATGATAATCAAACCTTTTTCCCAATCTCAAGAGATCCTATTTCCTCATCCCAGAGTACTGTTTTTGCGCCATTGATAGTTGCCATTTTAAGGACCATTTCAGCTGGAAGGGCTGTAGGATCAGTTGCTCCATTTGAGTAAACTTCCCGTCCTTTGTTGATCAAAGAAGCTAGATACATCTCATCAACTGCAATCAGGTAACTCTGCTTAGTACAAAACCAGATAATCCACAGCTTTGTAGGTGAATAACTGTTACAACATTTATGCTTATAAGTGAATTCAAAAGCCACGTCATCTTTGAAAGGGAAACCAGAAACTGCTTGCAGGGTAAAGTGCATACAAGGCGCCCAAAGGGAAGGAACTACTTAAAGATGCTGCATTGTAACAATAGAGACCACAGTGTCAAATGTTTGAACAGACCCATGCTCATTCTGTTATTGGATGGTGCCCCATCTGTTCCCAAGGATACACAAATTCCAGAATCAAGCATCTGCTTCACAGGTGCAAACCCAAGCATTCGCATTGCAGCAGCAGGGCAATGAGAAACTTTAACCTCAGCTCTTGAGAGAAAAGCAATCTGCGGAAGGGAATAAATTTCATATAATATGAAGAATTAGCCATATATCAAAAGGTGGACAGCTCATATTACTGATAATGAAGCAGCCACAAATCCAGCCAAGGTATAGCATATTTCACATAGTCAGTTACATCCATTCTGTTTTCCTATGAAGATGAAAGGTCACTAACAAAAATCGACCTCATCATTGTTCACCCAAACTGTATGAGCTGCCAACAAGTTCTTTTGCAGAAACTCTATCTTTTCCAAATGGGTAACAGTCCCATGTTCAACCTTTCGCGTGTCCATAATTAGTTGATTCTCGTACTGTATCTCTGCAACATGCTAAAATTTGGAACAATTAGCTTAATCTTTCTCAAGTTCAACATCCTTTTATAGGCATTAAAATTTGCCCCAACTATTTAACTATTTTATCTTCAACCGACCAGAGTTTCTCAAAACCATGAAGCTTAAAGTATCGAAAATCTCTTTTGTCATAGCAGTATAAGGTTTCACAAGGAATTCCATATCATAACATTCTTCCAATTGTTTGAAGCGATGTATATGCCACCAATATTTAGGTTATTGCAGACACATATTCACTTGATGATGGGAACAACATGGTAGAGCAAAATTGCCCAGACACTGCATAAATGATTAAGCCGTGCAAAGCCTCGATTTCGTTTTAGCAGTTTTCAGTGATAAAATACTCTCAGGACTATTGTTTGCAACACATGGTTGAAGAAAGCAAAAGAGGCACATAATGGGGACGAAATACAAGGAAAGGATTCTTGCAACCTTCTCTCCTATCTTCTATTTTCCTTCCCTAACCAGAAACACTGTTCAAGAGAATAACAGTTAATGGGAATATACTCTAGTGCAGCTAATAAAAGTGAACAAATTACCATGTGGATTCCAGTTTTTAGTTCTCTGGCTGCACCTCTTGTTTCTAGTAGTAGGCGATCAGTTGAATTCATGATTTGCCTAATTCCAAACCAAACTCTAATGCGTCCATCTGCGGTATTATGGTACTTGTCATAAAGCTCCCTTTGAGACTGCAATTTTTAGTTGAGCGAATTAGCTTTGTACATCACTATGATTGCAATAGGAAATGTCGATATGAAAGTTAAATTCATATAACTCACATTACAGCATATAAAACAAACAGCCACGGAATGGAATGGGTTAACTTGCATAAAGAAAGCACCCTACGGCATTAGAGAGTTCAATGTAAAATGGGCAAAGAAATTCTTAACGCTGCAGGGCTTGTGTACAACCTTTATACAATCATCCGTAGACCGCTGAGCCCAAGTTGGTGGTAAACCCACGCCACAGTCCATGATCGATTGAGTTAAGCAAGCTCTTAAACCAAGCCTCTCAACTGCTCGAGCCATTCCGGACACATGCTGCCCACCTGCTTCAGCGAAGCAAGTTACCTATAACATGGGGAAAACTCCATCAATCTTAAGATGACTCTTGTCGCTAAGACACACACAAAATACTGGAAAAGAAAGTATAATAGGGCTTACACCGAGTGAATCAGCTCCATCCCGCAAAGCAAAGTGGATACATAAGAGTCCTCTTCGCTCATGTTTGATTCATAAGGCCAAATTCGATGGTGCAACCAAGTCATGAGGTCAACATCATCTGCTATCCCTCTAGCTAGCTGTTGAGAGGAGTGAACATGAGTGTTGATGAATCCTATTTGCCAAAACAAACTTAACAATGAAGCAGTTCTAAAAGATGCAAACTCAAGACAATCCTTTATTACAGTCAAAATCAATCAAAATGAACAGACAAAGAAATGGGGAAAAGCACCTGGCAGTAAGATTTGGCCGCGAAGATCGATGATTTGATCAGCAAGCGCTGAGAACTCCGAGAGGATATCAAGAGATTGACCGACGGCTGTGATTTCATCTCCAGTGACAACGATTCCACCACTTTTAAAGACTCTACTGTTTGAGTCCATAGTCACTACCATGGCGTTGTGAAGTATCATCACAGCCATTGAACTGCTCATCGTTGTCTCCACCACCAACCCCCCGGCTCAAAGCTTTAGCTCAGAAGATACTCCTGTCTGAGAAGTAAAAGGCTTCACTTTTTCGCTGTTTATAAATTCAAGCAAAGCCAAAACTACGTTCAACCGAAAGATTAAGGGGGTGTTTGGAATGTGAGATTGAATTCAATTCATGGAACTTAAAAAGTTGCATGATTTGAATTCCTCCATGTATCTAATTCCCACTTTCTAATGAATTCAATTCACTTCTAAAACCACACGAATTCAATTGCTGCCGCCTGCTCTTTGCACACTATCCCATTTCTTGAACATTTCATGAAGGATTTGAGAATGAAAAACGCAATTAATTGAGTGAACAATGTTTTGAGAGGTTTTTTATTAGTAACCAAGTACGCTACTTATCTTCTTAATAAATATAAACATCAATTTATAATTTATATTTGATTTATTAATTAAAAATAATTTCAATAAATATTTAGTTTTAGATAAAAGTTAATTTTTAAAATGTTTTATTTTATTTAATTAATAATTTATTAATAAATATTATATAAGAGATTAAAATAAATTTAATTAATTTAATTAATTTATTTTTAAGTTTATATAAAGTTTATATTATTATTATCATACTAAAGGATAATAATAATAATAATAATAATAATAATAATAATGACCAATTTATAATATTAATAATAAGAATAATAATAATAACCCATGTTTTTCTTGATTATTCCACTCCTCTGAACTAAATTCTAACATGAATTGAGTTTTATAATTTTATGCTTTGATATGTTTTTATATTTTTATAATAAATATAAAATTATATTATTAATTCAATTATTTTATATTCAATTCAATTATATTTTTATTATATAATTTATGTTAATATATTATTAAATTATCTTCAAAATATATAAACATCAATTTATATTTTATTTAATAACTAAAATAATTTAAATAAATAATAAGTTTTAGATAAAACGTTAATTTTAAAATGCTTTGGTTTTGTTTCTTTCGATTTTCAAAATTATAAAATTAGTGATCTTTATTTTTTCTAATATAATTTACATTAATATATTATTAAATTATTTTCAAATATATAAACTTCAATTTATATTTGATGTAATAATTAAAATAATTTAAATAAATATTACGTTTTAGATAAAAGATAATTTTAAAATGTTTCATTTAATTTAATTAAAATTTATTAATAAATATTATATTAAAGATTAAAATAAATTTAATTAATTAAAATTAAAAAAAGCAAGCTCATGAAATGCCTCGCAAGCTTGTCCTAGCTTAGTTGTTTTTTAATTTTAATTAATTAAATTTATTTTAATCTCTTATATAATATTTATTAATATATTCTTAATTAAATTAAATGAAACATTTTAAAATTATCTTCTTATCTAAAACGTAATATTTATTTAAATTATTTTAATTATTACATCAAATATAAATTGAAGTTTATATATTTTAAAGATAATTTAATAATATATTAATGTAAATTATATTAAAAAAATAAAGATCACTAATTTTATAATTATTTTTAATTATTACATCAAACAAGGGGTTGCGTGATTATGACCCTAATTTAGTACTTAAGAGTTAGAAAATTGGTAAGTGGTTCATTTTGGTTACGGCGAAATTTGACGCGTTGCGTTGAATCCGTGGAGTTATTCTTGAACACAAGAGCTCAGAACGAAGGTTCTCTGCAAAATAAAGAAGGCGCGTCGGGGTTGTTTCCCGATAAGCCCCTCCGACGCTCAAGTTAGTCTTTTGTCTGGGTATGATCGCTATAAGCAGAGAAAGTTAGGGTTATGATCACGTACTTATATTATGGCAGAGTTATACCTTATATAAGGAGCGAATGCTAGGTTTAAGTCTTTACGTATGCATGGGAGACTTTCATCTGCGAATGGGCCAAGGATGCGTGGATTGGGCCTAGACCTGGCATAGCCAATAGGTGTGAGACCAATCCTTGAGAAATAGATCGGTCGGCCCATGAGTCGTTATGATTGGATTCGGGCTCAGCACGACAGACCCAACCATAAGCCCCCTACTCCTCGAGTCTGAGCAAGGAGAAGGGTCGAAGGAGTATGCAAGGGTCTTGTAGCTCGTCAGTGGTAGATGACTCGTAATAGGCTCGATCGGTCGAGCATTGATGTATAATGTATTTGTTAGTATTAGGATCGATCAGTTGAATGCCCCGATCGGTCGGCATAGGTGCTTATTACATGATAGCTCGCGCCAAGGTAGATCGGGTGGACATCATCATTGAGTGCGTGAAGGTACCTGGAGCAATTATTACTGACGGCACATGCTTCTGACAGATTCAGAATTTGTAATCGTTGTGCACATTTATCACGTCGTCCTTTCAATCACAAGGCCGCTCCGGATTCAGTAACCTAATTCGCCTCGGCTCAGATTCAGCCACGTATACGAAATTGGACTCGATTTTCTCCACGTGTCGGGCGCGGGTTGGATCGCTCATTCGTCTGGTCTTATAAGTACTCGGGATCAACAGGCTGCAAGCTTTCTTCACGTTTATTTCGTTCTCTTGCTTTCACTTGCTTACAGTTTCTGAAAATTTCAACCGTCGTCCAATTTTCCAACCTCAAATCACCAAATAGGTACGTCCTTTTCCTTCGTCTCCTCTAAAGTTTTCTCAAAGGTTTCTTCTTAGTAAGCATGTCGTCAGCCAGTTCTATAAGTAGGGTTAGCCCTAGAGATGAGACCGTCGAGAGGGTGCCTGAGGCAGTGGTGGAAGTAGTGGCGACGCCGAGGGTGGGAAGTGTTGAAGAAATCTCGACGAGAGAGCGGAAGGATGGGTTGGTCGCGGAGGAGCCGCCGAGGGATAAATCGACGATGACTGCGGCGGAGTTGAAACGGTCGATCATCAGGAATAATATCCCTATATCCTAGGGGCCTAGGCTGGCCTTGGGGAACGAATGAATCCACAGCAACTTGAGTGGATATTTTGTTGTTTCTGATAGTTTCTTCTCAGCCGGTGGTATGAGGCTTCCGTATGCCCCGATTATTGACGAGGTGTGCGTCGACTACCAATTAATGCCGAGCCAGATAACTCCGAATGGCTGGAGGTTCATTAACGGTCTGGCCTTGCTGTGCCATCAGTTTGGCTGTTTGCCCTCAGTTGGCATCCTACGTCATTTTTTTAGGATGAATCAGAGCTCGAGTTCTGGGGCCGGGATCTCTCATTTGTAATACAGAGATGCCCGACACCGTCCGGCCGGAACGGCCTCAAAAATTACTGAGCGGACGAAGTACTTTTTTGTGAAGCCCCCAGGATCTTCTTCTGAGTGCCGGCCATGGAGGTACCTTCAAGCCGAGCGCTGGAACGATACATTGGGCTTATCACTTTCTATGGAAGAATGAGAGATAGTCGGTCGCATTAAGGGGCTCGGTCGATATGACTTCAATCGGCTCGTTTTGGGATATCGCGGGGGGTTCTCGGTCGGTTCCTTTCTAATCGATCCCTCACCACAAATTAGCGGGCTAGGAGAGGAAACCGCTCCGTCTGGTTGACCCCTCGTGGTTGAATTATTTTCTATATTTTTAGTATTGGTTTCGCTTTCTGACCTGTTTTATTGCTGTGCAGCCATGATGATGGTAGAAGATTTTGTCGGGTCCTCCCCTCCCCCTAAATCCAAAAAGCAGGCCGAAGTGTAGAAAAAGAGGAAGGAGGCAGAGACCGGTGAAGGCGTCGCTCTGCCAGTGGAGCCGGGCCATTCTACAGTGTTGCTGGCCCCTCCGCCTACTAAAGACCATCCTATCGTATCGGCGTCATTGCCGATCGTGCAACGAGTGTGGGCCGAGCGGATTCGGAAGAGAAGGTGGAGCCACCTCTTAAGAGGAAGAGGATTGCTCGGCTTGCTGACCTGTCGTCCAGCCTGTCGAGTCAAGGCAGGAAGGAGAAGGTGCAACATCCCACTACCATAAGGCAAATACTCGAACACCCGAAGGATATTCAAGTACATACCTTATGACAATGGTATGTTGGAGCAAAAACATAACCGACTTACACATGGCAATCCAATAAACACATGGCATCATCTAACGCACTCCAGTAACTAAATTTTAAAACCATTTAAATCCTTTCATTTAAAAAGTTTACACTGATACCACCAAAAGACTAAGCATAAAAGCTTATACAATGCCCAACAAAAAGACAAAAATAAGGCTAGAACACTTCTGGTGTCAGCTGACAGACCTCTGAGCCATATCTCTAACCAAAAGATTCCTTAAGTCCTGACTAAGGAACTAGGTCTCCGACTCGCACTTAAAAGCCACATTGCAAATTTTGATGAGTTTTGCAAACTCCATGAGTGAACCATCATTGATGAATTCACCGGATCATAAGCACACATTACATAATTCACAAACATTCATAAGCAGATACATTTATAATTCAAAACTCACACAATCAAGTGTAACATTTAATCATTGCCAAACAGATCATATATATATATATATAAACATATGCATATGAGACTCACATTCGTTCTTATTGTTGTGATGAATGCCTATCACATACTTATACAATTCTGGCCCGTAGGGCTCAATCGAAACAGAATCACGGAGCATAGCTCTCACGTACACACATATATCACGGAGCAAAGCTCTACGTGAAAGCGCTTCATACGACATTTCAAGTCACAACGCCTTTATCTGAGCATGCATTTTATGACATGCATCTATCTGAATATCGCATGTATCACAATCACATATCCAACAGAACTCATATTCATCGTTGAGGATTCACATAACATTTATAATCACGTTCAGAATTTCATAGTAAACAAAGTCACAATCAGAGCACTTCTAATACATTCCCAAATATTGATTTCCTCGGACAATTGAAGTCCGGAATTCATAATTAGATCGCAAGCAATAAAACAATATTGAAAGCTTAAACAAATCAATTTAAATCAATCCTAGGAAAACATCTAGGTTGACTCACAGTACGCTCCAATAAGCTATTGCCTGGATGGTCCGGCAATGTCCGATTGGCGTCCGATATGCTCCTCTAAAATAGGCAAAACACATTCACAAATATCACACTTTGCACAATTGCACAAATGTTCTTTCATAAAAATATCAATGTATAGAAAATATGCACAATGCATGTTCAATGACAATTCCGGGGTGCAATAATGCGATCCTTATCAAAAATCATTTAGGAATCAAATCCCTCATTGATACCATGTATTCTTACAATTGAATTGGACCAAACAATGTCAAATAATCTCATAGCTTCATTGACCACTTCAGAATTTTCCTATAGAACATATTTTGATCAACTTTCCATACTAAATTAGATCAGGTAAATGACAAAATTAGACAAAACTTCCTTCTGTAAAGTTGTTCCCCCATTTCTTATCTTTCTAAGGACACCAAAATCGTTTAATTTGAATCAGTATACCGAGAGATATCCTCAAAATATTACCGACGGTTCATAAGTTCCAGAAAAATTTATACCTCAACTTGCAACCAAAATATGAAATTCTTAGAGACATAATTAAAACACCATTTCTTCATAAAAGTTGTAGCTCTATGTCTCTAATTTACAGGGAATCAAGAATCACCTAAATTAGATCAATATAGAGAAAGTTATGGTCAAAATACTAAAGCATATTCGAGTTGTCAAAAGATGGATGCTCGTCGCGACGTGGGGAAAATATGAGGTCGCGACGAACAGCCTAAAAAATTGATTTTCTCAGGATTTTTACAGCATACGCCGCGACGAGTTCAACGGGGGGTCACCTAAGTCGCGGCGAGGAAGAAAATGAACGTCGCGGCGAGGAAACAAATGGACATCGCGACGAATAAACAAAATAAGCTACACGTCGCGACGAATAAATTAAAAGCACGTCGTGACGTCTAGTTCTGCAACTAGTCTTCCCCGATTTCATTTTCCAGACTTCTCACTTCTATACCCAAAACAATCTCTAAAACTTCACTCCAATAAACTCCTAACCCGTTCAAACATTTACATATGATCAAACTCAAGATTCATTCTTAAACATCAAAATCGATCCTCACACATGCGGTTCCACTTCTACCGATAAACATCGGACAAAAGTGTTTGCATGTTCATTTCGACTATCCCAAAACCCGAAGCGAGTGTAACCATTCATAGATTTTCAGGCACTCTTCAGTAACTCATCTCAAATTAAGCAGATCTCATTTCCTACCTTCTTTGAACACATTCCTATTTCACAGATTCGACCATCTAGTTCATTCATCACCGAAACTTAGCTTCCATAACCTCACATGCATGCATTCAACTCCACTATAAAACATCATTTAACAACAACAACACTCAACTAAAACATAACTTACCTGAATCGGCTATGAACTCCAGAAAGAGAATGATTAAAGCGACTAAAGTCCCAAGGTTCTCATTCGGAAATCAAGTGTTTCTTCACCGAGAACACATGCAATACATTTGCCCAACTCAAACTCACACTCGGTACTATGCATGCCTTACACACCCTCTTTAACGAAGCCATTTGTCTCACTTATATGATGCCACATGTCACAATATAATTGGCCCAAAAATCAATATTTTCACTAAATTCACTAAAAATCCCAAAATGTCCTAATTAATACCAAAATCACCAAAACACATTTTAATCACAATTAATAATTCAATTGCGCCCGAAAATGTCAAGGAATGCATGTACAATCATATAAACGTGCAAAAATGTGCATGTCATAATTAATAATGCATGATGTGCATTTTCCTAATTTCTCATCAAATAATCAAAAATCACAATTCTAGCCCTAGCATGGGTAACGGGATGTTACAACTCTCCCCTCCTAACAAAATTTAGTCTGGAAATTCTTACCTAAATGATCAAATAGGTAGAGTATCGACTCCTCATGTGCTCCTCCGTTTCCCATGTGGCTTCTTCACTCGAATGATTCTTCCAAAGGACTTTCACCATTGGGATCAATCGGTTCCTCAATTGCTTATTCTGATAGCCAATGATCTTCACAGGTTCCTCAACATAACTCAGATTACTAGAGACTTCAATCTCCTGAGTCGGTATCACATGAGTTGGATCCGACCGATATCGCCTAAGCATACTCACATGGAACACATTATGAATCTGAGCCATTTCTGAAGGTAAGGTTAACCTATAAGCCAATGGTCCAATTCTCTCAATTATCTCAAATGGACCAATATACCTCGGACTTAACTTACCCTTCTTGCCAAATCTCAAGACACCTCGCCAAGGTGATACTCTCGAAATACCTTGTCACCAACTCGATACTCTATATCTCTTTGTGTTGATCCACATAGCTTTTACATATCTATCTTGTGCCATTTTAATTACCACGGATCAATTTTACCTTATCAATCGTATCTTGAATCAATTACGGGCCCTCGATAATTCGTAGACCCTCTTCATCCCAATATATAGGCGACGACACTTTCTTGTCTGACGCCTCATATGGAGCCATACCAATCTTCTTTGTAATCTTGATTATTGTGGCGAATTCAATCAAAGTTATATACTTATCCCATGCTCCCTGAAACTCCAAAACACAAGCTCTGAGCATATCCTCGACAGTCTTGATCGTTCTCTCACGACCATCCTGCTCGAGGATGAAAGGTCAGATCTTGAAACTCACTTGGTACCTAAAGTCGCTCAGACTACCCCAAAATCTCGAGGTAAATCTAGGATCCCTGTCCGATACTATGGACACTGGAACCCCGTGTAACCTCACAACATCATCCACATATCATTGAGCCAACTGATCTAAAGAATAATTCTCCTCATGGTAAGAAATGGCCGATTTGGTGGGTCATCCTGATGACCCAAATGGCATCATCTTTGCCTCGAGTCTAGGCAAACTCATAATGAAACCCATCGTGATGTGTTCCCATTTCCACTCCGGAATGGGTAGCGAATGCAATTTTCCTGCCGAGGACGATGCTCGACCTTGACTCAACCGACAAGTTAAACACTTAGAAACAAATTTTGCTACTTGCTTTTTCATACCAGCCACCAATGTCTTTGTTTGATGTATTATACATCTTGGTAGCACCGGGATGCATAGCATAAGTCGCTAAATGAGCTTCCTCTAAAATCTCTTTCCTCGATTATCAACATTTGGCACATAATCTACGCTTTAACCTCAAGGTATCATCTCTCACTTGAGCTTCGAATCCGGCTTCACTTTCGACTTCTCAATTAACTTCACTAAGTGCGGATCTCGCTTCGAGCCTCTTTGATCGTTCAACCAAAACAGGTCTCAACTTCAACGTAGCTATCAATGTATCATTACGCCCAAACTCAAATCAACATTCAGTGCCCTCAATGAACTAGGCTAGATAACCTCGATACCGCACTTGTGCCACATCGCTATATGATTTCCTACTCAAAGCATCGCCACAACATTAGCTTTGCGGGATGATACTCAATTGTGCGGTCATAATCTTTCAACAATTCTAACCATCTCCTCATCTCATATTTAACTCCTTACGGCTCAACAAATACTTCAAACTTTTGTGATCGGTGAACACTGAAATGTCTCTCCATAGAGATAGTGTCTCCAAATTTTCAAAGCAAAACAATCGCAGAAGAAGTTCCGGATCATGAGGTGGATAATTAAGTTCATGAGACCTCAACTGTCTCGATGCATAAGCTATTACTTTACTATGTTGCATTAGAACACATCCTAGACCACGATGTGATGCATCGCTGTACCACAACATAACCTCCCGAGCAGACGGAATAGCTAACACCGTGCCGCATCAAGCGATGCTTAAGCTCCTCAAAACTCCTCGACAATCATCACTCCATCCTGAGGCGGTACATTCTTTCTCGAAGTTTTGTGAAAGGGTAAAATCGGTGAAAACCCCTCGACAAACCTTACGTAATACCCGGCTAATCCAAGAAAACTCCGGATCTCGCAGACACATTCTTGGAGCCTCCCACTTCATTCTCGCTTCAATTTTCTTTTGGTCTACTGAATGCCTTGTCCGGACACTCATGTGACCCAAAATATTACTTGATCAAGCCAAAATTCACACTTAGTGAACTTGGCATATAACTATTTCTCCTCATCAATGAAGAACCATTCTCGGATGTGCCATATGATCTCTCTACACTTTGAGTACACCAAAATGTCATCAATAAAGACAATTACAAAGTGATCTAAATAAGGTTGGAATACCTTATTCATCAAAGCCATAAATGCTGCCGGAGCATTAGTCAAACCAAATGGCATCATCAAAAACTCGAAGTGCCCATATATGGTTCTAAATGCACTCTTGGGAACATCCGCCTCAGCTATCTTCAGCTGGTAATATCCCGATCTCAAGTCTAACTTTGTGAACACCTGAGCTCCTTGTAACTGATCAAACAGATCATCAAACCTTGACAATGGATACTTGTTCTTAACTGTTATCTGATTCAACTGTCGGTAATCAATACATAATCTTAGAGTTCCATCCTTCTTCTTTACAAATAAAACTGGAGCTCCCCAAGGTGACACACTAGGCCTGATAAACCCCTTATCTAACAATTCTTGTAGCTGAGTTTTTAATTCCTTGATTCTACAGTGCCATCCTATATGGAGGAATTAATATAGAGCGTACACTGGATAATGTCAATAGTGAACTCCGTCTCCTATCTGGGGTAATCCGGTAGTTCATTAGGAAACACATCAGAAAATTCTCGACAATGGAATATCCCGAATGGTTTGCTCGTTACGAGTGTCAACTATGTGGGCGAGATAAGCCTCACATCCACCTCGGATCAATTTCAAAGCACTTAGAAAAGAAATTAGTCGGGTGGCATTTGCTGACTAACTCCTCAAACACCACTCTCGGTGATTTGGAGATTCAAGCACTACCTCTTTAGTATAACAATTCATCAACGCCTATGAAGCGTTGAGCCAATCCACGCCTAAGATGAGGTCTATCTCTTTCAACTGCAATATGATCAAATCACTACTAACTCTCGCTTCGATCAATCCGAATTATACACCTCTTACATACCTCACCGATCAACATTTGTGCTACCCACCGGAGTGCTCACTACTAACCCACATTTAGTACCTCTCGCTCACAATGCAATTTAGATGCCGATGGGGTGATGAATGAATGGGTAGATCCTGGATCTACCAAAGGTCATAAGCTTCAAAATTAAAACATTCAACACACTGCTACCACATCTGGAGAGTCTTGTGCCTCTGTCTGGTGATGGCATAAACCACAGTGCGAGTTTGCGGTGGATTGCCCGCACCTCGGATCCGACACTGGGCCTTCTTGACCGAGTCCGACCTCTACCTCTGCCTCTTTATGCAGATCTGCCCGCTACCTTTCTGCGAACTAAGACCTCGATCATAGTTCCTCCTCTAGCTCAGACTATGATTCCAACAACTCGTGGCAATCCCTAACTCGATGCTCATAAGAGCCACATCGAAAACATGCTCTTGATATCCTCCAAGACTCACCACCATGTCTTTTACCACAATGCTCACACTCAGAAATTGTTATGTCGATGGGCGACATCGCCCTCTACCTCCTCCAGATCGAACAAATCTACCTCTTCCATGGAATCCAGTTATGTCGATCTAGGCTGGAATCGAGGCAGTGCTGCTCGGCGCTTCTGAAGCTTACGCCGTAATCGGCATGAGGTTCATTTCGCCTCTTTCCTCTATCCTCCCGCTGAGCTCTCTCGACTATCCTTCAATAATTGCTCTATTACGATCGAGGCTGCCGGAGTTACGTAAGAAATTTCGAGTTAGAGATGGCAAGCCTCGCCTTGATTTCTATATTCGAGACCATCCTCAAACCTCCTACATTTATCACCTTTCGATCGGAATCGGTCGCGGTCGAGCACCCCATTAACTCATTGAACCTTATCTCATATGCCGCCATCGAGAGCTTGCCTTGCTTCAAATCTAAGAATTCCTTCATTTTCGATCCATGTAAATCTTTGGCATGTAATTCTCTCGAAATGCTATCGAAAAATCCTCCTGTGTCAAGCTCTGAGTGTCAGGTGGTACTACCGCACGGTCTTCCACCTTGGTATCACGGGACCTGCAGTGGAGACCGCATAATCATATTTCTCCTCTGCTATATGATTCATCGATCGAACACTCTTCCGCCTTCTCTCAAGCCATCCTTCGCTTGGTAGGATCATGCTTAGTAGAAGTCCACCCTTGCTTTCTCGACTTGTCATATCTCCTTTCTCGATTCACGGGAATTCTCGGAGGCATTTCAGAAAATTCAAGTACATGAGACCCTAAGTTGGCTCTATAGACTCCATGTCGGTGACTCACCAATCGATCCCCTATGGAAGATGACCTATAACAAACAAAAGCTGCAATTACTGTCTGAATCCTCCACTATGAATCATATTACTTCCCTAAGGATGCCAAACCATGCTTTGATACCAAAAATGCAGCATCCCACTACCATAAGGCAAATACCCGAATACCCGAAGGATATTCAAGTACATACCTTATGACAATGGTATGTTGGAGCAAAAATATAACCGACTTACACATGGCAATCCAATAAACACATGGCATCATCTAACGCACTCCAGTAACTAAATTTTAAAACCATTTAAATCCTTTCATTTAAAAAGTTTACATTGATACCACCAAAACACTAAGCATAAAAGCTTATACAATGCCCAACAAAAAGACAAAAATAAGGTTAGAACACTTACGGTGTCAAATTTGTGAGACCTCGAGCCATATCTACTAACCAAAAGATTCCTTAAGTCTTGACTAAGAAACTAGGTCTCCGACTGCACTGAAAAGCCACATTGCAAATTTTGATGAGTTTGCAAACTCCATGAGTGAACCATCATTGATGAATTCACTGGATCATAAGCACACATTACATAATTCACAAACATTCATAGCGAGATACATTTATAATTGAAACTCACACAATCAAGTGTAACATTTAATCATTGCCAAGCGGATCATATATATATATATAAACATATGCATATGAGGTTCACATTCGTTCTTATTGTTGTGGTGAATGCCTATCACATACTTATACAATTCTTTGGCCGTAGGACTCAATCGTAATGAGAATCACGGAGCATAGTTCTACGTGTAGACACATATATCACGAGCAAAGCTCTCGTGAAAGCGCTTCATCGGAAATTTAAGTCACAACGCCTTTATACGAGCATGCATTTTATGACATGCATCTATCGAATATCGCATGTATCACAATCACATATCAATGTAACTTCATATTTATCGGATCTAAATCCGGCATTCAACTTTGTTGAGGATTCACATAATATTTATAATCACGTTCAGAATTTCATAGTAAACAAAGTCACAATCAGAGCACTTCTAATACATTCCCAAATATTGATTTCCTCGGACAATTGAAGTCCGGAATTCATAATTAGATCGCAAGCAATAAAACAATATTGAAAGCTTAAACAAATCAATTTAAATCAATCCTAGGAAAACATCTAGGTTGACTCACGATGCGCTCCAATAAGCTATTGCCTGGATGGTCCGGCAATGTCCGATTGGCGTCCGATATGCTCCTCTAAAATAGGCAAAACACATTCACAAATATCACACTTTGCACAATTGCACAAATGTTCTTTCATAAAAATATCAATGTATAGAATGTATGCACAATGCATGTTCAATGACAATTCCGGGGTGCAATAATGCGATCCTTATCAAAAATCATTTAGGAATCAAATCCCTCATTGATACCATGTATTCTTACAATTGAATTGGAACAAACAATGTCAAATAATCTCATAGCTTCATTGACCACTTCAGATTTTTCCTATAGAACATATTTTGATCAACTTTCCATACTAAATTAGATCAGGTAAATGACCAAATTAGACAAAACTTCCTTCTGTAAAGTTGTTCCCCCATTTCTTAGCTTTCTAAGGACACCAAAATCTTTTAATTTGAATCAGTATACCGAGAGATATACTCAAAATATTACCAACGGTTCATAAGTTCTAGAAAAATTTATACCTCAACTTGCAACCAAAATATGAAACTCTTAGAGATAGAATTAAAACTCCATTTCTTCATAAACGTTATAGCCCTATGTCTCTAGTTTACAGGGAATCAAGAATCACCCAAATTTGATCAGTATAGAGAAATTTATGGTCAAAATACTAAAGTATGTTCGAGCTGTCAAAAGATGGATTCTCGTCGCGACGTGGGAAAAATATGAGGTCGCGACGAACAGCCTAAAAAATTGATTTTCTCAGGATTTTTACAGCGTACGTCGCGACGAGTTCAAGGGGGGGTCACCTAAGTCGCGGCGAGGAAGAAAATGAACGTCACGGCGAGGAAAAAAATGGACATCGCGACGAATAAACAAAATAAGCTACACGTCGCGACGAATAAATTAAAAGCACGTCGCGACGTCTGGTTCTGCAACTCGTCTTCCCCGATTTCATTTTCCAGACTTCTCACTTCTATACCCAAAACAATCTCTAAAACTTCACTCCAATAAACTCCTAACCCAGTTCGAAACATTTACATATGATCAAACTCAAGATTCATTCTTAAACATCAAAATCTGATCCTCACACATGCAGTTCCACTTCTACTTATAAACATCGGAAAAAAGTGTTTGCATGTTCATTTCGACTATCCCAAAACCCGAACAGAGTGTAACCATTCATAGATTTTAAGGCACTCTTCTGTAACTCATCTCAAATTAAACAGATCTCATTTCCTACCTTGCTGAACACATTCCTATTTCACAGATTCGACCATCTAGTTCATTCATCTCCAAAACTTAGCTTCCATAACCTCACATGCATGCATTCAACTCCACTATAAAACATCATTTAACAACAACAACACTCAACTAAAACATAACTTACCTGAATCGGCTATGAACTCCAGAAAGAGAACATATTAAAGCAGCTAAAATCGAGGTTCTCATTCGAAATCAAGTGTTTCTTCACCGAGAACACATGCAATACATTTGCCCAACTCAAACTCACACTGCACTATGCATGCCTTACACACCCTCTTTAACGAAGCCATTTGTCTCACTTATATGATGCCACATGTCACAATATAATTGGCCCAAAATCAATATTTTCACTAAATTCACTAAAAATCCCAAAATGTCTAATTAATACCAAAATCACCAAAACACATTTTAATCACAATTAATAATTCAATTAGCTTGGAAATGTCAAGGAATGCATGTACAATCATATAAACGTGCAAAAATGTGCATGTCACAATTAATAATGCATGATGTGCATTTTCCTAATTTCTCATCAAATAATCAAAAATCACAATTCTAGCCCTAGCATGGGTAATGGGATGTTACAGAAGGAGAGAGGAAGCAACAGGAAAGGGCGAGCGACTAACGCCAGACAGTGGGAGCCTGCGATCAGATTGGCTAACACTGCATCGATTGGGGACCTCGAGGTGTCCCTTCACATTGTTGAGAGGATCACTCCCCCCGCGGACGAGAAGCTAATGGACTCGCTGAACAATCAGGGGTTAGGTCCCCGTCTCATCCATAGCTGTATAAGAAGTGTGGTGATGTCCACCGCGATGCATCAACGTATGGAGAATCTCGACAGGATCAATCAATCGCTGGACCGGGAAGTCCATGATCTTCTTGAGCAAGTGAGGGCTTTAAGGGGCGAGCTTTCGGAGAGTAAGGAAGAGAGAGATGTCTTCCAGGCTCAACTCACTTCCTTGGAAGAGGAGAAAAAGTCTTGGGAGGAGGTGAGGGGCGTTCTGAACGCTCAACTTGCTACAGGGGAGGAGGAGAGGAGCCGGTTAATTGCGGAGAAGGACCGACTGGCTCAGGAGTGTGAGGCCTTGAGGAAAGAGGTGAAGACGGAGCAGGAGCGCGGTAAGAAATTCCTCGAGGACTATCACAGAGCGGTGGAGGGTCGGCATAGGACCGAGGATATATTGAGAGAGTTGCGATGCTCCGTCAAAAAGAAGAGGGTCGAGGCAATCAAGCGATGGATGAGGCGGTTCCTATACGGGGAGTGTTTAGAGTTTGCCTGCGACTTGACCCTTTCAGTCCTGAAGAGGTGCCATGAGGTTCATGTTCCTGATGGGTTGGAGTGTCCTCCGTTTGAGGATTATGCCGAGCCTATGCTTCTCGCTACTCTCGGCCTTTCTTTGGAGGAGATGAGGGAGTGGGCCGAGGGAGAGCGGACTATAATCCCATATGAGGAGTTGGACCTAAGCTCAGAAGAGGAAGAGGTCATCTCTCCGCTGTCTTCTCCTCTCGGTCCAGCCGCTGGCCCTTCCTCTGCTGACCCGGTTGATCCTATTGCTAGTCCTTCCTCTCCTCCGACCGATCTTGCTGCTGGCCCTTCCTCTCCTCCCGAAGGATCAGAGTGAATTTGTAAGGCTCATCTGGTCGGGCTTGTGGCCAGAGCTTTTTATTTCGAATAAATAGAGGCTCGTCTTTCATTACCTCTTTTGTGTTAAATATTACTTTCTTCGAATAGCAGGTCGCGAATGAGCGCACTCGATGTGCGTCGATCGGGTGAATTAGGCCGAGTGATAATGAGGCCGAACGATCCGAGATTTTTCTCTTGGGATCCTGGCTGAGCTATAGTAGAGGTCGATCGATGGTTCCAAAGATCTTATCTTGGCAACCTGGTCGATCTATAGTCGAGGCCGAGCTATAGTCCTAAGGATCTTGTTTTGGCGATTCGGCCGAGCGATGTCGAGGTCGATCGATGGTTCCAAGGATCTTGTCTTGGCAACCTTTTCGATCTATAGTCGAAGCCGAGCTATGGTCCTAAAGATCTTATCTTGGCGACCCGACCAAGCGATGTCGAGGTCGATCGATGGTTCCAAGGATCTTGTCTTGGCAACCTTGTCGATCTATAGTCGAGGCCGAGCTATGGTCCCGGATCTTGTCTTGGTGACCCGTAGAAGCGATGTCGAGGTCGTCGATGGTTCAAGGATCTTGTCTTGGCAACCTTGTCGATCTATAGTCGAGGCCGAGCTATGGTCCAAGGATCTTGTCTTGGCGACCGTGACGATGTCGAGTCGATCGATGATTCCAAAGATCTTGTCTTGGCAACTTGTCGATCTATAGTCGGTAGAGCTATGGTCCCAGGATCTTGTCTTGGCGACCAATCGAAGCGATGTCGAGGTCGATCGATGGTTCAAAGATCTTGTCTTGGTAACCTTGTCGATCTATAGTCGGTAGAGCTATGGTCCCAAGGATCTTGTCTTGGCGACCCGACCGAGCGATGTTGAGGTCGATCGATGGTTCCAAGGATCTTGTCTTGGCAACCTTGTCGATCTATAGTCGAGGCTGAGCTATGGTCCCAAGGATCTTGTCTTGGCGACCCGACCGATCGATGTTGAGGTCGATTGATGATTCCAAGGATCTTATTCTTGGCAACCTTGTCGATCTATAGTCGAGGCCGAGCTATGGTCCCAAGGATCTTGTCTTGGCGACCCGGTCGAGCGATGTCGAGGTCGATCGATGGTTCTAAGGATCTTGTCTTGCAACCTTGTCGATCTATAGTCGAGGCGAGCTATGGTCCCAAAGATCTTCGTCGTGGCGACCGGCGGCGATGTCGAGGTCGATCGATGGTTCCAAGGATCTTGTCTTGGCAACCTTGTCGATCTATAGTCGAGGCCGAGCTATGATCCCAAGGATCTTGTCTTGGCGACCTTACCGAGCGATGTCGAGGTCGATCGATGGTTCCAAGGATCTTGTCTTGGCAACCTTGTCGATCTATAGTCGAGGCCGAGCTATGGTCCCAAGGATCTTGTCTTGGCGACCCGACCGAGCGATGTCGAGGTCGATCGATGGTTCCAAGGATCTTGTCTTGGCAACCTTGTCGATCTATAGTCGAGGCCGAGCTATGGTCCCAAGGATCTTGTCTTGGCGACCCGGCCGAGCGATGTCGAGGTCGATCGATGGTTCCAAGGATCTTGTCTTGGCAACCTTGTCGATCTATAGTCGAGGCCGAGCTATGGTCCCAAGGATCTTGTCTTGGTGACCGTAGAAGCGATATCAAGGTCGATCGATGGTTCCAAGGATCTTGTCTTGGCAACCTTGTCGATCTATAGTCGAGGCCGAGCTATGATCCCAAGGATCTTGTCTTGGCGACCCGGCGAGCGATGTCGAGGTCGATCGATGATTCCAAAGATCTTGTCTTGGCAACTTTGTCGATCTATAGTCGAGGTAGAGCTATGGTCCCAGGATCTTGTCTTGGCGACAATCGAGGCGATGTCGAGGTCGATCGATGGTTCTAAGGATCTTGTCTTGGTAACCTTGTCGATCTATAGTCGAGGCCGAGCTATGGTCCCAAAGATCTTGTCTTGGCGACCCGACCGAGCGATGTTGAGGTCGATCGATAGTTCCAAAGATCTTGTCTTGGCAACCTTGTCGATCTATAGTCGAGGCTGAGCTATGGTCCCAAGGATCTTGTCTTGGCGACCCGACCGAGCGATGTTGAGGTCGATTGATGGTTCCAAGGATCTTGTCTTGGCAACCATGTCGATCTATAGTCGAGGCCGAGCTATGGTCCCAAGGATCTTGTCTTGGCGACCCGGTCGAGCGATGTCGAGGTCGATCGATGGTTCTAAGGATCTTGTCTTGGCAACCTTGTCGATCTATAGTCGAGGCCGAGCTATGGTCCCAAAGATCTTGTCTTAGCGACCCGGGCGAGCGATGTTGAGGTCGATCGATGGTTCCAAGGATCTTGTCTTGGCAACCTTGTCGATCTATAGTCGAGGCCGAGCTATGATCCCAAGGATCTTGTCTTGGCGACCTAGAAGCGATGTCGAGGGTCGATCGATGATTCAAGGATCTTGTCTTGGCAACCTTGTCGATCTATAGTCGAGTAGAGCTATGGTCCCAGGATCTTGTCTTGGCGACCGACCGAAGCGATGTCGAGGTCGATCGATGATTCCAAGGATCTTGTCTTGGCAACCTTGTCGATCTATAGTCGAGGCCGAGCTATGGTCCCAAGGATCTTATCTTGGCGACCCGGTCGAGCGATGTCGAGGTCGATCGATGGTTCCAAGGATCTTGTCTTGGCAACCTTGTCGATCTATAGTCGAGGCCGAGCTATGGTCCCAAGGATCTTGTCTTGTCGACCCGGCCGAGTGATGTCGAGGTCGATCGATGGTTCCAAGGATCTTGTCTTGGCAACTTTGTCGATCTATAGTCGAGGTCGAGCTATGGTCCCAAGGATCTTGTCTTGGCGACCCGGCCGAGCGATGTCGAGGTCGATCGATGGTTCCAAGGATCTTGTCTTGGCAACTTTGTCGATCTATAGTCGAGGCCGAGCTATGGTCCAAAGGATGTTGTCTTAGCGACCCGACCAAGCGATGTCGAGGTCGATCGATGGTTCCAAGGATCTTGTCTTGGCAACTTTGTCGATCTATAGTCGAGGATGAGCTATGGTCCCAAGGATCTTGTCTTAGCGACCTGACCGAGCGATGTCGAGGTCGATCGATGGTTCCAAGGATCTTGTCTTAGCAACCTTGTCGATCTATAGTCGAGGCCGAGCTATGATCCCAAGGATCTTGTCTTGGCAACCCGACCGAGCGATGTCGAGGTCGATCGATGGTTCCAAGGATCTTGTCTTGGCAACCTTGTCGATCTATAGTCGAGGTCGAGCTATGGTCCCAAGGATCTTGTCTTGGCCACCCGATCGAGCGATGTCGAGGTCGATCGATGGTTCCAAGTATCTTGTCTTGGCAACCTTGTCGATATATAGTCGAGGCCGAGCTATGGTCCCAAGGATCTTGTCTTGGCGAACCGACCGAGCGATGTCGAGGTCGATCGATGGTTCTAAGGATATTGTCTTGGCATCCTTGTCGATCTATAATCGAGGCCGAGCTATGGTCCCAAGGATCTTGTCTTGGCGACCCGGTCGAGCGATGTCGAGGTCGATCGATGGTTCCAAGGATCTTGTCTTGGCAACCTTGTCGATCTATAGTCGAGGCCGAGCTATGGTCCCAAGGATCTTGTCTTGGCGACCCGACCGAGCGATGTCGAGGTCGATCGATGGTTCCAATGATCTTGTCTTGGCAACCTTGTCGATCTATAGTCGAGGCCGAGCTATGGTCTCAAGGATCTTGTCTTGGCGACCCGGCCGAGCGATAGTCGATGGGATTTTCTACTCTTTGCCAAATTTAATAAAATTCTTTCTTGCCAAGAAATCTGAAAATCCCTTTATTGATGATAATGAGGGCGTGGGCCGTTAAAAAACCTGACTGGCAGGGCTAGGAAAAAGGTACCAACAAGTTGTGTACAAAAACAGTAATAAACAAAGATTAACTAAAATAAAACTTATCTACTAGTAGAACGCCTTCAAGTTTCGTGAGTTCCATGGCCTCGATAGAATCTTCCCGTTCGCATCGCGTAGGATATAAGAGCCATGTCCGGCTTGCTTGATCACCTGATAAGGTCATTCCCATGCATGTCCGAGCTTTGCAGGATGTTTCCCAATCGCCTCGGCCTTTCACATGACGTATCCGTCGACTTTTACGTCGCTCGATTTTACCCTTCTATTGTAGAACTTCGTTGCTTTTTGCCTGACGGCTTCCGAACGAGCGACTACCCTGTCCCTGTCTTCACTGAGAAGCACGAGTTCTGCTCGACGGGCTTTATTATTCCGCTCTTCTTCATAACTCGACACTCTTTGATTGTGCAACACCACTTCCATTGAAACTAGGGCTTCTGCCCCAAAGGTCATCCTGAACGGTGTTTCCCTGTGGCTCCATTCTGTGTGGTTCTGTACGCCCACAATACTTCGTCCAGCTCTTCTACCCAAGTCTTTCGTCCGTCTAGGCGCTTCTTGAGAGCACTCATTATCTTTTAGTTAGTGTTCTCCGCGAGATCGTTGCTTTGGGGATGAGCTATTGAAGTCAACTGTAGCCTTATCTTTAGTCGGTCGCAGAAATCTCTAAACTTATCGTTATCGAACTGCCGATCGTTGTCTGTAACCAATACCGTAGGCATCCCAAAGTGACTTAGTATATTTTTTCTTACAAAATTCTCCACCTTCTGCTCGGTAATTGTAGTGACCGCTTTCGCTTCTACCCATTTGGTGAAGTATTCCACTGCCACTATCAAGAATTTCTTCTGTCCAGGACCGAGAGGGAAAGGTCCCAGTATATCCATTCCCCATTGAGCAAAAGGGATAGGATGACTCACGATTTTCATCCTCTCGGTCGGTTGATGAGACAGGTTATCTTTTTTCTGGGAAGCCTCGCACCTGTCAACTTTTTCCTGATAGTCTTTTCTCATTGTCGGCCAGTAATACCCTTGTCTAATCAGTCTATGAGCCAACATTCTGCCCCCTATGTGGTTTCCACACATTCCTTCGTGGACTTCGACCATTGCTTGCTCTGCCTCTTCTTCGCCCAAGCATCATAGCAGCGGCCAGTCATAAGATCACTTGTATAAGGTGCCATTAATGACCGCATATTAGGTTGCCTTTATTCTCAGTTTCTTGGCCTCCAACGTTTCTTCCTATTGTGTTCCCTCTAGGAGGCACCGTCTGATCAGTTCCATCCAACTCGATCGATCGGTATTTACGTCAAGAACTTCCTTGGCTTTCTAAATGCTAGGGCGGTTTAGTCGTTCGACCAAGACGTTATTTTTGGCGTCTCGATCGGAAGTCATTTTGGAAAGCGCATCTGCCTTAGCATTTTGAGCTCGTTCTATCCTACTGATCGAGTACTGCTCGAAGTTGTTTAACTCCTGCTTTACCAGTTCCAGGTACTTGATCATGTTGCTCTCCTTGGCTTCATACTGCCCAGTGACTTGACCGACCACTACTTGGCTATCGCTATACACCTTCAGATGTTTTACCTCCATTTCTTTGGCCAATTGGAGGCCGGCTATCAGAGCCTCGTATTCTGCTTCGTTATTGGAGGCCTTGAATTCTAGCTGAAGAGCATATTTCAACTTTTCTTCTATGTGCGGGCTGATCAGTACCACTCCTACTCCGCACCCCTCGGCGTTGGACGACCCGTCAACAAATAAGCTCCAGGCAGGGTATTGCTCACCCTGCGAGTTAGGTTGACTCATTTCTGCAATGAAGTCTGCCAACACCTGTGCCTTAATTGTCGTCCGAGGCTTGTATTGTATATCGAACTCCCAAGCTCTCGCCCATTTATTAGTCGACCGAAGTTTGGGCTTTTGAAGGCCTTTGCTGAGGGGTTGGTCGGTCCATACCTCGATGGTATGACTCTGAAAGTAAGGCCTTAGCTTCCGTGCCGCGGTTATCAAGGAGAGGGCCAGCTTTTCTATGGTCGCATACTGCGTTTCTGGTCAGGTCAACAACTTGCTGACATGGTAGATTGGGCACTGCTCATTTTCCTCCGATCGAACAAGGACTACGCTGATCGACCCCTCCGTGACTGCCAAGTATAGAATCAGATTCTCCCCCTCAACTGGGCTTTGCAGGATAGGCGGGCTAGACAGATATTGCTTCAAGTGTTGAAATGCTCTCTCGCATTCAGCTGGCCACTAGAACTGGGTCACGTCCGCTTTCCTTAAAATTTTGAAAAACGGGAGGCACTTGTCCCCATCCTGGAAACGAATCTGCTCAAAGAGACTATCCGACCAGTCAATATCTGCACTTTTTTCAAGCATCACGACGAAGGCATTTGGACAATGGCTTCGATTTTCTCTGGATTAGCTTCAATCCTCCGTTGAGTAATCATAAATCCAAGAAATTTTCTGGATGCCACACCAAAGACGCATTTTTTCAGATTCAGCTTCATCTGAAATTTATTCAGGGTCTGGGAAGACTTCTTTGAGATCTTCCACGTGCTCCGCGACTGTCTTAATTTTGACCACCATATCATCCTCATAGGCCTTAACCGATCGACCGATCTGTTTCTTAAAGACTTCCATGACAAGCCGCTGATAGGTGGCCCCCGTATTCTTCAAGCCGAAAGGCATTACTTGGTAGCAATATGTGCCCTGGTCAGTTATAAAGGCGATCTTCTCTTCGTCTTCGAGACTCATTTGAATCTGATGGTAGCTCGAGAAGGCATCCAAGAAGCTGAGGAGTTCGTGCCCCGACGTGGAGTCCACTAGTTGATCGATTTTGGGCAGAGGAAAACTGTCATTTGAGCACGCCTTGTTTAAATCAGTGAAGTCAATACACATTCTCCACTTTCCATTTTTCTTCTTTACGAGTACGACGTTGGCCAACCATTCTTGGTATTTGACTTCCTGAATGAACTCGGCACTTTGAGTAGCTTTTCTATTTCCTTCTCGATCACCTCCTGGCGTTCTTTACTTTGCCACCGCTTCTTTTGTCTAACTGGTTTGTAATCTTGTCGAATACTGAGAGAATGCGATGCGACCGATCGAGAAATTGAGAAATTCCAGGCATGTCGCTCGGTACCCAGGCGAAGACCGATCTATTTTCTACCAAGCAGTCTGTGATTTCTTTAACTAGACCCTTATGAAGCTCGGAACCTAGATTTGTGAACTTGGAGCGGTCGGCTTCATCCAGTATGACCCGTTGCGTTTCTTCCACAGGGTTCATTCTTTCCGTCTCCTCATCGGCTCTCACGTCAAGAGAGCTCGTCAGGACTACCACCCAGACTAGTGTTCTTGTTTCCGCTAGGTAGCATTCTTTAGCGATTCTCGGCTGACCCCTGACGACTCCAATTCTACGGGACGTTGGGAACTTCATTGCTTGGTAGTAGGTGGAGACAACTGCTCTAAGGGCGTTTTGAGTGGCTCGTCCGATTATCGCATTGTACGCCCCTTGAAACTTCACAACCAGGAACTCAACGTCCTTCTCTATTTGGCACGGCTTTTGTCCGAACTTCACTTTCAAATAGACTCGGGCAAACGGGTAGGTTGATGCTCCAGTTACTCCTTTGATAGGTCCTTCTATAGGCAGTAGTTGATCATCTGGTACCTCCATCTGTTTGAAGGCATCATAATACAATAGGTCAACTGAGCTGCCCGTATCAATCATTACCCGCTTCACCTCGTTGTTGTTCATGTTCAGATTTACTACGAGAGCGTCATCATGAGGACAACTAACACCGTCAAGGTCGGACTCGTCGAACGATATCATTTCATCGTTCTGCCTCTTTCTTTTGGTCGACAAGTCTTCGTCGACCTGCCTGGTATACCTCTTTCTTCCTTTAACAGTAGATCCCCCCGCTGCATTTTCACTAAAAATCATGTTGATGACCCTAACCAGTCGGTCATCTTGTTGTCCAGCGTTCCTGTCACCTCTTGCCCTAGATTGTCCCCTTGCTTCGCGTCAATCGTCAGTATTCGCATTCTGCCTCCCTCCATTTCTATCGTTTCGCCTCCAAGGTTGTCGCCTGTTGTCGGGCCGACCGGTGTTGTGTTCGTTATTTCGATCGGCATTTTGTCTGTGCTTCACAAATCGACCCAGCCTTCCCTTTTGGATAAGGAATTCAATTTCTCTTTTCAAATGCCAGCAATCTTTCGTGTCATGACCGACGTCTCTGTGGAAGCGGCAGTACAAATCCGGGTCCCTAGTCTTGTAGGGACTCTTCAACTTGTTTGGTTCTTGTAGGGGTTCTCCATTCGTTCTCATGGCCGCTAGTACTCCCACATACCGTTTGTTGAGCGGGGTGAACTCCCGTCGATGTCCCTGTCGATCGGTCGGTTTTCTCCAGCTCGACTGGCCTTTCTGCCGCTTATGTGAACCATCTGCTCTATCATTTGGCGAACGATCATCCGCCCTACCCTTCGTATTTTTCAGCACTTCTTCGAGCTGAATGTACTTATCTGCCCTATTTCTTATTTCTTGGATGGATCGGGGCTGATCAAGGGCTAGTGACTTTTTGAACTCCTCATCCCTCGTGTTGCTCATACGTACGGCCAATATGGACGAGCAAGTGAGGTCGGAGACCTCGACCGCTTCATTATTGAACCGAGTGATGAACTCCCGCAAACTTTCGTTCCTTCCATAGTTTAATTGCATCACTTCTAGTGCGGTCTTCTGTGGTCGCTTACTTGTGGCGAATTGATTGAGGAAGAGCAGCCTAAAATCCTCGAAGCAAGTAATGCAACACGGGGGTAAACTATTGAACCACCGTCGGGCTCCCTCTTGAAAGGCAGTGCAAAATGCCTTACACTGAATGGCGTCGGGGATACAGTGTAGGTTCATCATCGACTAGAAGTGCTGCAAATAATCTAGGGGATCGGTCTTTTCAGTGTACTTTTCGGGTGTCAGTATTTTGGTGCCGACCACCGGGAGGTTATCCAAGATTGCCGGAGTAAAGGGAGAGATATGTTGAGCTGTTGGACGATCCGGGCGGAAGTTCATGGCAGCATTGATCCGATCGTCTACAATTTTTTCTAGGGCTTCTACAGGGTAGCGATAGGTCATCATACGATCGTCAATAAATGCAGCTGCCGTTATTATTACCGTGAGGCATAAAAACTGGCGAATCAACAGATCAGCCAACTCCTCGATTTGTTTTCGGGTGAGGGAGGTATGCACGGGCGCAGGAGGGTCTGTATCCGAGAGGTGCTAGAGATTCGGGCGCATGTTGGTTCCAGCGTTGTCTTCCAAGGCTACACTCTGTTCTTCTTGTTCTAGGTTTGGAGGTTGCAGTTGATCATTCGGGTTCGAAGACTGCGTGCGGGAAGCGTGGTGTGTCGGCAGAAAGGTTGCAGGTAACTACAAACCCATCCGTTGTAAAGCCAGCGTCGCGACAGCGGCTATATCAGGGTTGGCTGCTGTCGCCTGACTGATTTGCGTATTTTTAGACGTGGTGCCCTGATGTCGGGCCCCACGGTGGGTGCTAATTGGTTCAGCCTGGTTCTGGCGAGGCTGCACGTTGCCGTTTGGATCCATGGAGTTGACTACTAAACACGAGAGCTCCGGCTTGAAGGTTCCTGCAAAATAAAGAAGGCACGTCGGGGGTTGTTTCCTGATAAGCCCCTCCGATGCTCAAGTTAGTCTTTTGTCTGGGTAGGATCGCTGTAAGCAGAGAAAGCTGAGGTTATGATCACGTACCTATATTATGGCAGAGTTATACCTTATATAAGGAGCGAATGCTAGGTTTAAGTCTTTACGTATGCATGGGAGACTTCCACCTGCGAATGGGCCAAGGATGCGTGGATTGGGCCTGGGCCTGGGCTGGCATAGCCAATAGGTGTGAGACCAATCCTTGAGAAATGGATCGATCGGCCCATGAGTCGTTACGATTGGGTTCGGTCCCAGCACGACCGACCCAATCAGTAAGAAAAAGAAGACGACGAGATACTAACAGCAAGAAAGAATGACATATTTTGTTATAGTCCCGTTTCTTCATTACATTCCTTTTTATCCATAAACACTCCTTCAACTCCCTGGTTAGTAACTCTTAGCAATGAAAAGGGAAGGTGCAACTCAAGAGTTAAAAGGACCGAATTATGTCTTTATTCCGTAACTTAGTAAGGTAACCTTATCATGAGTCAAGAGATCAAAACTTTTTAAATGGGAGCAAAATTTTATTAAGAACAAAATTTTATTTTTAATGAGGATAAAATTTTAATAGGAGTATAATTTTATTTTTTTATGAGGGCAAAACTTAAAATAATAATTTTTTAAAAAAGGATTTGTTGGAGCGGTGAAAAAGTGCCCCACTTACCCGATGTAGATCCGCCCACAAGGGGTGTCTTTACCCTACTTGTAAATTAAGGTTTCAAGTATTTCTCTTTCGGATCAAAAAGATAAATAAATAACTCAATATATATTAAAATAAATAAACGAAAAAATAAAATGTATAAGTAATAGTTAGTTTGTCCAAACGCTCACTAAATATCTAGAATTTTATTATTATTTATCATTAATAGTAATATTATTTTTGATTATTATCATTTATGTTTTACTTTTTTATTAATTGAATTTACTAATCCCTGTTGAATATAACAAACGTACATTCAATAGTTTGTCGATTTATCTCTACTTATTATCATCAGTCACTAGTTGAAAGCGTAATTAGATATTAGCACAGGCAATGTTATGAATATCGTACCGGGTTTGATACTGGATTAAGCTTTGGAGCGAATGTATCGATATCGATTTCGATTGCAAAAAGATGCCGTTCGATTTTTTAAAATTTATAAAATAGTCCCTAAAACTTTTAAAAATTGCAAAATAATCCAT
Organism: Erythroxylum novogranatense; assembly: GCA_029891385.1. Taxonomy (NCBI): domain Eukaryota; kingdom Viridiplantae; phylum Streptophyta; class Magnoliopsida; order Malpighiales; family Erythroxylaceae; genus Erythroxylum; species Erythroxylum novogranatense. The sequence continues at coordinate 23,887,940 of CM057230.1, read as the reverse complement.
ATTGATATGTTATCTTTTATCTTGTATACTTTACTAGTTCTTGTTTACATCAACTATGCTTTCAAAAATCTTAATAATAAATAATAATGACAATTAATTTTAAATAACAATAATTTTCAAATATTTTACATATAAATAATAACCACAATTAATATAAACAAAGACAATCATCATCATACAATTATAAAATAAAGAATAATACAAAGCATTTAAAATATTACAATTATACAATTTGATCATTATAATAAATAATATTACATATTTACATCAAAAGATTCAAAATATCGATAAAAGAACAATAAATATTACAAAAATAGTTGATGACGAATAAGCAATTAAGTAGAAGTTGAACTTCAAACAAAAATATTACAGTTACATTACATACATATAATTAAACATAAACATCAATGATCAAATACAAGTAAAATTAAAAGAAGAGGAAAAATAAAAACCTGAAATTCAATCGTCAATGGGTGGATACCTGCTTGAACTACATTGATCCCAATGGTCATTAAATACAAAATCCTCATCATTGAGAGGAGCTTCATCATCATTATCATTCAAATTTAATGCACCAAATGACATGTCAATGCTTTCCCATCCAAGATTATCTTTCAAATTCAAATCACTCGCATCAACCAAATTGGGTTCTTCAGAAACCCAATCCGCAAAAATATCAATATTATCAATCGCAATTGGATCATTTGAACAACTTGTGCTACTAAGAGTCCTAGTAAATAATTAAATTTAATTATTAGAAAATTATATCAAAATTAATAATGAAAATAACATACCTGTCCCGAAGCTTTAAATTGTAACGAACATAAACCAAGTCTTTCAACCTCTTATTGTAACATCCCATCCTCGATGGGAAGGGTAAATTGGTCAAGTGGGTCAGGTTAGTAGGTCATATTGTATATTTTTGATATGTTCATATTTGGCCTCTAATTTGAGATGAATGAGTCATTGGGCACATGCACTTATATGTACATGCATTCATGGCATTTTCTGGCATTTAATTGTGAATATGATCTGTTTTGTAATTTTTGAGATAATTGTGCTTGAGAATTGGAATTGGAACTGTTTTAGAGTGATTGTCACTTGATAGTGACCCTTAGAAATTTTCTGGAAAATTGGGAGAAAAGTCGGACCGAAAAATTTTTGAATAATGGATTTGATTGATTATATAATCTTGAAATAAGCGTCCAATGGCCATGAAAAATTAGATTTATGATTTTCCATTAGAATTTGGAGACGAATTGGACCGAAATGATTTTGAAAAGAAAAGGAATTTGTGGTGTTTTAGGATAAAGAGCACCCCTTTAAATGTCTTAGATTTTAGAAATTGGCGAAAAGCTTTTCCTTCACCCAAGGGCTTCTTCTTTCTTCTTCCTTGGTGATTTTCGATCCCTTCTCGATTTTGTTTGTCCATTTGCTTGCTTCTTCTCCACTTGCAAGCAAAGCTTAAGTCTAAGGAAGATGAAGTTTTGTGTGGCTTTGGGAAGGCAAGTGGGTGTTAAGGGTTGGAGAAGATTTTGGGGATTTGAAGATTGGAAGCTCGATTTGGTAAGTGAATGGTTTTATGTTGTTTATTAGTGAGTTTGATGCATTTATTGTGTTTAATGTAAAGATTGGGGTAGTGAAAGGAGTTATGGCTGTTTTATAGAGAAAAATGTGAGAAATTTGGTCGGAGAAGACGACCTGTGACCTGCACGTCACGACGAGGGGATTATTGGACGTCGCGATGAGCGTAGACGTCGTAGCGAGCCCCTATTCATACGCCGCGACGAACGACCCCTCTTGACGTCGCTACGAGTGTTCCTTTGCCGCGGCAAGCCCCATTTTTCTGAGCCGATTGATTTTAGTTTTTGGGGCATAACTAATGGTATAGACCTCCAATTGAGGTGATTCTTGATTCGTTATAAACTAGAGAGAGGGGTCTACAATTGAGGTAAAGAAAGAAAGTTTGAAATCAAATAAGTGAGATCTTAAATATTGAAAGAAAGTTGTATATGGTTTCCTATTGCAACCTAAGGATTGTTTCATGACAAGTGGAGCATAATCTTGAGACTGCTAACTTGCATTCAATGCTTTTGGAGTCTTCAATGGGTGAAATGGATATAGTACCTAGCAATAGTGGGTTTGAGATTTTTCTAGGGATTTATCCTAGTGCGTTTTATATGGTGAATTGAACTGAATTTTAATAAGGAAATGAGTCATTATTGATCAAAAGGGTGAAAGGTTAGGTTTGTCAAAAGAAAGTGGAAATCGGGAATTAGCACCGAGAAGGTCATGAACATGCATCGTACATCTTTTATTTAAGACATGTGCATCATTCAATATTTCTGATTATGCATTTAGTAATGGGAAATTATTTGGTACATTACAGAGGCACCGATTGGAACAACATTCTACGGATATTCTTTGGGATTTCGAGCGTAGCTCGAAAGTTCGGTGAGTAACCTAGTTGGTTCCTCGATTTTTAAGCATTAAATATTACGTAAATTGTGCGTGAATATGAATTGTTATGTTTGAAATCTCGGACCCGAAGGTCCGAGGGATTAGTGATTGGATATGCCAATGTGATTGTTTGTGAATGCTTCCATGTAAATTGTGAATGTATGGTAGTGTGAAATTGGAAATGATATATTTATTTCCGATAAATTGATTACATTTTCATGTGATAAATGAATTCCATAATTGATTGAGTAATAAAGGTTGTATTGGAGCCATACCAAGAGCTACAAGCTCGATCACACAAAAAAGCCTCGAGCTCGAAAGGATTAGTGCGTACCCGAAGGCTCTCTATCCTCTTGTGGCGTGGAAAGTAAGCGCATACCCAGAGGGCTCTCCTACTTCCTAAGACGTAATTATTGTTTAATGTGCCCGAAAAGGGACAGACGCGTTTGCATCCCTCGAGTAGGGGCGAAACAAACAGTGAGGGTGGCCCACCAAGCCAAAGCGGACAATATCGAAGGGTGGAAGTGCATTCCTGGAGGGCTCTCCTCCCCCTAAGACGTGTTTTTATTCAGAGCTACAAGCTCATCGTATCAGGGCTTCAAGCCCACAGTAATTCAGAGCAGCAGGCTCACCGTTAATGAGCCCATTCTTGGGACAGATCAGGCGTACGGTTACAACACCGTAATAAAATGGAAAGTGTCACATGTGCATTGCATATATGAATGATTAAATGTGGACTTTGTGAAAGGCGAAACGCCTTATAATTGTGAAATGATAACGTATGTGATATTTCTGAATGTGTTACTATGTGATATTATGTGAATTGGTTGTATATGCATGCATTGGGTGAACCATCGATGATGGTTTCTCACTGAGTTCGCAAACTCACCCAAAATTGCAATTATTTTTCAAGATTTGAAGAGTACCCCGTTAGACAAATGGGAGTATGATTACTGCAAGCAAGTCAGAGTTTGAAGTCGGGATCAGTTCACGTCTGCATTTATATCATTCAGTTATTGTGTAAATTTGTATTGGGTCCCAATTGGCTAATACTGTAATTGTAATGTGATTCTTGAAAATGTTCAAAAAATCATTGGGCCCAATTTGATTATGGATTTTGTGCATGAGGTGGTTTAAATACTGTTAAGTGTCTGTTATGACGAAAATTGTGTATGTTTGAAAATATTTTCGTATTCAAGCGGGTCCAAATCATTTACTGATTTCCGCACACGTGATTGTTTTCAAAAATAAAAATGTCATACTGCATTTTGATTTGTAATTGGACCGCTCAGCATACCACCCTCGTGAGGCACGGCTCGGATATCACCCTCGATGTCGAGTTTGGGTCTTCTTGGAGTGAGATCTTACATTTGTGATATCGAGCCTGAAGTACTATCTTATATGGGTTGTTTTTGAAATATGGGTCAAGTTACATGCATTTAAGTCATGTCACGGCAGACACTGACAACTAATCCCCAGTCTAGCATATGAGTCACATGCATGAGCATGTATCAATTATTTAAGCGGTTAGAAATAGTGAGGAAAATGATGATATGTTAGAATGTGATAAATGGAAGTTGTGGATATCTTGGAATAAGAAAAAGTGTATGATTCGATTTGACAAATGAAGATTAAGTGTATTGGTATTGGTGGATTCTATGAAATACAACATCAGTGTTATACCGGGGTATATCCTTGAATGTGGGATAGATATGAAGTTACAGTTGTGGATTGATAGAGGAAAATAGAGATATGTTAGAAATGACAAGTTTTTAAGTGTATAAAGTGGGTGAAAATAAAATGTTATATGATCTGAAGAAGCTACAATTGGGTTTGATTACCGTGAGGAGAGTTTATGAATAAGGGTTTGTGATTGTAACATCCCACCCCGGACAGGAAGGGTAAAATAGTAATTTGGTAAAGGTCGAGAGTGATTAGGATTATAATGTTATGCGTACTGGTATTGGTCAAACAATGAAATGGTGCACATGAAATAATTGTACATGCATACATGACATTCCTGGTTTTTGTGCCTAAGGCAATTTTATTGTGATTAACGTGATTATTGGGTTTGAAAAATTATTTTGACTAATCCAGAGTGTGTTTTATATTTTAAGGGATTTTAAGGAAATTTTCTGGAATTTTAGGAGAAAATTCGAGCATCGAAAAAAATCGCCAAGTGGCGAACGGTTGATTTTCAGATCGCAATTTTACGTGAAATGGGCTTGAACTATTGGGTTTAATATTTTGCAATTATGCATGGGACCCTTTGGAAATGTAAGATGTAATTTTAATATTAGGATTAATTGATACAACTAATAGTTATTCCTTGAATTTTTTTGTCTTTATTCTTTTAAATTGGACATGTGTCATGGTGACACGTCCCCAATTCATTAAACTCATTAAATGCTTGCTTGTGTCTCGATTCTTCCTATTGAATGCATGAAAGATGGATTTTCCTCCTTATTTTCCTTGCTTGCAGAAATCTCTATCTTCCTTTTGGTCTCTCCATCGATTTTGCTTATTTTCCTCCAACCTTGAGGATTTCTTTTCATGTTTACCAACATAAATCCTCTCACCTTCTTACCATGAGATAACCGTACATGAAGGGTAGAAAGGAAAGAAAGTAAAGTAAGTGGAGAAGTTAAGAGTTGGAGTTGGAGTTGGAAGCTTTAATTCGGTAAGGTTTAATTATGTTCTTTTCTTAGTAGTTTGATGCATTAATTGGGAACTATTGTTCATTAAATACGAGTTATGATGTCTTGATTTTATGAAAACTATAGTTTGAGTTGTTGGATATAAGGTTATGTTTGTGCATGACTTGATGAAGTTAGCATGAATCATGTGTTTTAACTTGGTTTTAGCTTGATTTTGGATTGATTTTGATGACTACTATTGAATGAAATGTAAGAGGTAAGTGCTGCCAAATTATGTTGGTTATTCCTAGTGAATGTAGGCATGATATAGGGACTGATTTTGTGTCTAATTGAGATACCTATGGTAGTAGAAATTGAATTGGAATGATAGGAAGTGAATTGGTGAAGTAAGGCTGAAATTTGAATTTTGACCTAGTATCTTGATTTGATCATAACTCATTGTGTAGATATGAAAATGAGGCAAGGTTTGTGCCCAAATAAACTTTGGTTTGTTGGCTACATGTTTGTGTGAAATAGGTGTTGTCAATTGTAGCTTGAAGATGGTGAATTTTTGCATGGAAAGTCCTTTGTCGGGGTTCTTGTGAACAGTAACCGAGATATAGGTTCTAGAGTTTTGCTAATTTTCTCAATTAATTGAGAAGGAATTAGAACAAAGGAATAAATGAAAGTTGAATCCTATTAAGTTAGCTTTCCAATGCCACTGATTTTGCAATTTTTCAATGTGTATATGAGTTGATATGGATTGATGACGATTGGCTGTCTTAATGCATTGAGTGAAACCTAGTTGAAATGTCAGATTTGGTGCACATTCTGATTAAAAGTAATTTTAGCAATTTATGTGAATTGAATTGGTTTGAGTGATCTTCTGAAGAATTGTATAGGAAGTGATTATCTTGAAAATTGTATATATCATTATATTTTTAGATAACAGAATTGGGACTTATGATTTTTCAAAGATTGGACTGAAGTTAGGTCATGGACTGCTGAACAGGGCAGTAACTTGCAAGACTGTTTTGAATTGGTTAATGATGGAATTTGATTCTGAGCCCTTCATGATAAGTGTAGTACTGTGTTTTATCTTTTTATGGGTATAAAGTATGCAATTTTTCGACATTTGTACAAGGTGTTATACTTCTTGAAAAATCACTGTCCAATTTGAGTACTTTCAGGGGCAGCAGCCTTCACTGAATTGTTTGACCTAGTTAGCCATTGAATTTGAATTTGGACTGTTCATGAAAGTTGTAGATAACATTGTGATCTTTCTGAGCACATTTATTTTGTAATTTTTGACTAAGTAAATGGGAGGTTATTGAATTTACAAAATACTGCACTGGTTAGGAACTCTACTGCACTGGTTAGGAACTCATTGACTGGATAGAAACTTTGACTGAATTTTTGACACCCTTAGAGGTGAATTTGGCTTTTGTGTTCTTAATGAACATTGTAGATCTCTCTTTTCTCTAAGAAATAGACAATAATTTTGTCCAATTTGGAGTTCAGAGTAAAGAGTTATGACCTAGGAATGTTGGGACGTCGGAAAAAGGAAAGTATCCAATTTGGCACTGTAGACATCCTAGTCGACTACAACATGTCTAGTCGACTAGGACATGTATTTTTGCTGAACTGACTTCCTTCTATTCTTTTGCTTATAACTTGTCCGTCTGGCGTCCGATTGACCTGATTCTCGAGGCATCAGATTCATGACTTATTGAATTTCATTTTACGAGACATTGAGAATTATTGGACGGAGAAAATTGGCGAGGTCCGGTTTATTATTTTACAGTCCTTTGTTTTATTTTATGGGACCTATAGAGGTCGAAATTGGCGTCGTCGGCGCCATTGGATTTCTTATTTTGAAGCAGTTTTGTGTGTGGAAAAAGATGAGATTAGGTAGGAATATCATGATCATGCATTGTGCACCTTAAGTGTTACATGTGCATTACGAAATAGTTATGATTGAACAATTGATAATGTTTGTTTCTTGTCCTTTGTTATAGAGTCACACTTGGGCGTCGGTCCACCGGCGTCACAAAGGCTGCTTGATTTTGGCTCGGAAATACAGTGAGTAACTTAGTTGGTTTCTCGAATTCACGAATGTCTAAATGCCTATGTGAATTACTTGCCGAGGTGATTTACATAGATTCTTTGGCTATGTTGGATGGAATTACATGCTTTTCTTTGTCTTGAATGGAACTACTTGCAGCGGTGAATTGTATAGTTCTTGAAGCTGTATAGGATTAAGTTGCATGCTTTTACATCTTTGGATTCTTGAGTCTTTGCAATAATCGGCTTTTATAGCCATATTCGTAAACCGAGTCTTGCATTACATGCATAAATGCATGAGCAGATAATGGACGTTGTGACCCAAGTTGCGATTATTCTTGTGGACCTCGAGTCAGGGAGATTTATCCACGAATCTTTGTCTTGTGGGACCTCGAGGCAGGGAAAATCACACGCGTCCCCCGAATCTTGATCGAGAACTTGGGCCTGACCTTTGAATAATTGGAAAGAGTCACATATGCATTGCATTCACATGATTATTTGTTTTGTGAAAATTCTTGATTACGTGATGGCATGATTTCACGTAAGCATTACATATTCGCAAATTCTTATTTAATCTTTGTAAATTGTTATATTCTTGCTAATTGAATACTCTTGTATTATCTTTATGCGTCGTATGCGTAATGCATGATTTGAGTGAACCATCGATGATGGTTTCTCTTTGAGTTCATAAAACTCATCAAAATTTGAATCTATTTTTCAGGTCATGAAGAATATCCCGGTTGACACGGAGTATGTCTCTATAGGCTAGTGAAGGATGAGGTCGGGATCAGTCCGGTATGCGCATTAGTGTTTTATCGAATTGTATTTCGCGATCATTGTACAACAATGCTTTGTATTTATAACAAGCCCATTGTGGTTGTCTTGTTTACATATCGATTGATTGTAAATTGTTATTGGATGTTGTAATAAGCGAAAATGATTAATTGTGAACATGGGTTCGGGTTTCTTCTTTTTTTGCTGCGTTAATGAATGGTTCAAAAAAAAAGAGGGAAAATATTATATTGAGTTTTAATCGGGCCGATGTATCGCCACCTCTCGCGGCGCGGACTCGGATATCACCAGCGATATCGAGTTCGGGTCCTTTCGAGAGTGAGGTGTTCTGATGACTTTGAGTCAAAATACGTTAAGTGGAAAATTAAGAATGATTGTACATCTATGATATTGATTTGAGTGTGAACATACATAGGTATGATGAAATAATGAAAAGATTGAAATGTAAGACAATGATAATGGTGGATGAAAAAGTTGTCAAAGTTCAGTTGATTTGCCTATGTGAACGCACATCTGATAATGGGTACGCCATGGCAAGTGAAAATATTAAGCTTATTTGTCTCATCTGTGTGGAGATGGCATGGAAAGCAATTGGTGAGTTAGTGGATAATTGCTAGTCATAGTTCTTATAGTTAAAGTTCAATACGAGTTAGAATAAGAAGTAAAAGTGCTTATAGTGATCAATTGGGAATGAATAGAGATTGTAACAAGGACATGATCATGACATAATCCTCACGAATGAGGACAGGTGCAAAAAGGGAAGTGTTGTCAAAAATCCAATGAGATTAAGGTATCCTTAGCGTAAGTGACTATTTGGCGAGTTGTCCTACATCTGTCTCTCGATAAGATGTAATAATTTTGATGGTATATACTTCAATGAATAAAAAAAAGGGATGTCCTAATTATATGAATTGTGGTCTAATTGATCTTCATGGGATATTAAGAGTTATAGCAAAAATTTATTTTTCCTAAGGCATTGTGAATGGATGACAAGAAATGTAATGAATGTTAATGATTAGGAATTCCATAAACGGTATTGATGAAAGTAGCAAGAAATCTTTTTTTAAAGAAGAATTTCCTTGAATTGGGTTAAGTCGATCAGATGATTCAATTGAAAAATTTATTAGTGAAAGGACAAATCGAGATAAATCGAAATGAATTAAAAGTTATTATGGAGTCTGATCCTAGCGGAGACTCAGCGTAAGAGATGGAATCACATCGAGAAGATATGCTCTATGTTAGTGTAAAGAATCTGACTGTGTAATAGGAATTATTGAACATTAAGGAGACATTAATTGCGAATATGAGGAGAATATAGGTTCATATATATTTTGTGTAAAAATTTTCGGGAAGTACAAGTTGATATGATGAATGTGTTATCAACTCAGGTTGTAAAGATGGCAATAAATTGAAGTATGTGGAGAACCTAGTGTAAAGGAACAGACGTCAGAACACGTCAATGTGAATCTGAGAATATCATAAGAGAATTTTCCTTATTGAGGAATTTAGATATTTTAAGAGATATGAAAATCAATCATGGGTATAAGGAGTTTTGGGTTGTAAATGTTAGAGATAATAATGCCCCTGACAGTATTATATTATTGAAGAGTAGAGTGTTTCAATTATATTTAGATTGGATAGTGACTATGATCATTAATGATACATCAATTGCTTTTGAAAAGTGAAGAAGATTAGTTGGCATAGTTGAGGAAAGTTTATATCATGCAAGTTTCATAAGAGTGAATCTTAGCTTGATCAAATAAATTGTGGATGAATTAGTATTCGAACATGGCACATTGGGAGACTTAATGTCGATAGAGGTGATGATAAAATGCGAAATTGCAAGGGACATATGTATACGGGATTTTGAGTTATTGAGAACTAGTTGTATGTTGGATACGTCCAGTAGTTGCTAAATATTTTCTGGTCTTAGCTCTTTGACAAAAATGTTTGAGGAAAAATGTGTGAATCTTATGAATGATGAATGTAAAAAGAGAAATTTAGAGATTTTACAATACTTAACGAAGTGTCCCAGTAAAGGTTATGTTTCAACAGTGGTTCTATGAACTTGGGGACAAGTATAACCTCATGGGCTGCTTTGTGATTGATGACTTGAAATTTGTTGTACCGGGTATTGCTTTGAAAGTTTGGAGATCCTATTCGTACAGAAACATTTTTTTTGATATGTCTATGAATATGCAAATCGATAATCGGTCAAGATGTTTCGGGAGTTTGAAAGAATTGAAAAGGATTATGCGATTGAGTATTTCGAAATTAAGCTAGTGATGCAATTTAATGTATTGAATAGAAAAGTCAATTACAGAAGATCACAATTTGGGCGATAAGGTTATTAAACCTAGTGTAATACTGAGTGCAAACTGTCGAGCTAACAAGGGGCAAGAAGAAAGTATTATTGGCTATTGGATTTCTAAATCAGGTGTGCATAAAAAGGATGGGCAAAGCCCAAATTGAGGATTCAGAATATGCGGACCATATCGAGGAATTGAAAATGAATTCAACTTTTGAAAAGAATGATATTTATGACTGGATTAAGAAGTTTGTGTATTTACCCACTAAAGGAAACTGTTAGAGAAAACACAAGTAACAATCGAAGTTTTAGGTTCTAGTAAGAGTCCATTGAAAGAGTAATTGATGGTTTAGAATGTAAGATCGAATGATTATATGTGTGAATGACCAATAGACTTGACTGCTATAAACAAATGTAAAACTAATGTTTTTGGAGTTCGTTGGGACTTGAGATTGATGTATAGTTCAGTCTGATTGTGGGCATAACAATTGTTATATTGGTGGCACCAATCGAATAGTGTATAAGGGGTCTTACAGCCAAAAAGGAGTCGTTCACCCCTATATTAAAGTGAGCAAGGCCTAAAATTAGTAGAAGGCCATGATTGTTTTGAGATAATGTTGATAAGTGAAATGAATATGTAATAGAGGTTAAGAAATCCAAGTTAATGACAATGAGTCGAGTTGATTATTATCGAGGTTATTGGAATCTTATGAGATTAGTGTTTTAACCCTAAAGAGATGTAATCTGGTAAGTGATAAATGAAATACTTCGAAGTGTATCGCCTTGGCCAAGATGCAATTAGGTGTACATAAAGGTATAATTTGGGGAAACTAAATTCATTATAAAGTGACCTCTATGTGACTGTGGTGTGAATAGAACTATGAATTGGTAAGTCAGTCTAAAACCTAAAAGATGTTTCGGATTCATAAAGTGTTACATGGACAGGATTAGGAAATATTGTTATGATCCGATATATGTGTTATTGATACCGAAAGTAAAGAATTGCGAGTAATCATAAGGAAACAGTTAAGACAGTGTGGAGTTTGAGAAAACAAAAAGGAGTGATTGACTGTATTGATTTCAGTTAATTGGAATAAATTAGTCATGTAGTGAAATAAGTGGGAAACAGATTATAAATGAACGAAATAATTCCCCTGCCTTTCTGATCTATCAGATATGAAATTTCGAGGACGAAATTTTTTGTTAGGAGGGGAAAATTGTAACATCCCATCCTCGATGAGAAGGGTAAATTGGTCAAGTGGGTCAGGTTAGTAGGTCATATTGTATATTTTTTATATGTTCATATTTGGCCTCTAATTTGAGAGGAATGAGTCATTGGGCACATGCACTTATATGTACATGTATTCATGGCATTTCCCGGCATTTAATTGTGAATATGATCTGTTTTGTAATTTTTGAGATAATTGTGCTTGAGAATTGGAATTGGAACTGTTTTAGAGTGATTGTCACTTGATAGTGACCCTTAGAAATTTTCTGAAAAATTCGGGAGAAAAATTTCGGACCGGAAAATTTTTCGAGTGACGGGCTGATTTATTGTATAGTACTGAAATAACTGTCCAATGGCCATGGAAAATTAGATTTATGATTTTCCATTGAAATTTGGAGACGAATTGGACCGGAAATAATTTTGAAAAAGAAAAAGGAATTTGACGGGCGTTTTAGGAAAAGAGAGCACCACCCTTTAAATGTCTTACATTTTATAAATTGGCAGAAAAGCTTTTTCCTTCACCCTAGGGCTTGCTTCTTTCTTCTTCCTTGGTGATTTTCGATCCCCTTCTCGATTTTGTTTGTCCATTTGCTTGCTTCTTCTCCACTTGCAAAGCAAAGCTTAAGTCCTAAGGAAGATGAAGTTTTGTGTGGCTTTGGGAGAGAACCGTGGGTGTTAGGGGTTGGAGAAGATTTTTGGGATTTGAAGATTGGAAGCTCGATTTGGTAAGTGAATGGTTTTTATGTTGTTTATTAGTGAGTTTGATGCATTTATTGTGTTTAATGTAAAAGATTGGGGTAGTGAAAGGGAGTTATGGCTGTTTTAGAGAGAAAAATGTGAGAAATTTGGTCGGAGAAGACGACCTACGACCTGTACGTCTCGACGAGGGGATTATTGGACGTCGCGACGAGCGTAGACGTCGTGTCGAGCCCCGATTAAACGCCATAGTGAAGTCTTCTCGTCTTGGCATGGCGACCCACCTTGACGTCATGGCGAGTGTTCCTTTGCCGTGGCGAGTCCCATTTTTTTGAACCGATTGATTTTAGTTTTTGGGGCATAACTAATGGTGTAGACCTCCAATTGAGGTGATTCTTGATTCGTTATGAACTAGAGAGAGGGGTCTACAATTGAGGTAAAGAAAGAAAGTTTGAAATCAAATAAGTGAGATCTTAAATATTGAAAGAAAGTTGTATATGGTTTCCTATTGCAACCTAAGGATTGTTTCATGACAAGTGGAGCATAATCTTGAGACTGCTAACTTGCATTCAATGCTTTTGGAGTCTTCAATGGGTGAAATGGATATAGTACCTAGCAATAGTGGGTTTGAGATTTTTCTAGGGATTTATCCTAGTGCGTTTTATATGGTGAATTGAACTGAATTTTAATAAGGAAATGAGTCATTATTGATCAAAAGGGTGAAAGGTTAGGTTTGTCAAAAGAAAGTGGAAATCGGGAATTAGAGCCGGGAAGGTCATTAACATGCATCGTACATCTTTTATTTAAGGCATGTGCATCATTGAATATTTCTGATTGTGCATTTAGTAATGAGAAATTATTTGACTGTTCTAGAGGCACCGTTGGAACAACATTCCACGGATATTGCTGGGATTTCCAGGCAGTAGCTCGAAAGTTCAGGTGAGTAACCTAGTTGATTCCTCAATTTTTAACTGTTAAATGTTCTATAAACTGTCTGTGAATATGAATTGTTATGTTTGAAATTTCGGACCGAAGGTCCGAGGGATTGAGTGATTGGATATGCCAATGTGATTGTTTGTGAATGCTTCCATGTAAATTGTGAATGTATGGTAGTGTGAAATTGGAAATGATATGACTGTTTCTGATAAATTGATTCTGTTTTCATGTGATAAATGAATTCCATAATTGATTGAGTAATAACGGTTGTGACTGGAGCCGCCACGAGAGCTACAAGCTCGATCACAAAAAAAAAGAGCCTCGAGCTCGAAAGGGATTAGTGCATACCCAGAGGGCTCTCCTACTTCCTAAGACACAATTACTATTTAATGTGAGGGACAAACGCGTTTGCATCCCTCGAGTAGGGGCGAAACAAAACCGTGAGGGTGACCCACCACACTAAAGTGGACAATATCGAAGGGTGGAAGTGCATTCCCGGAGGACTCTCCTCCCCCTAAGACGTGTTTTTATTCAGAGCCACAAGCTCACCGTATCAGGGCTTCAAGCCCAGCGTAATTCAGAGCCGCAGGCTCACCGTTAATGAGCCCATTCTTGGGACAGATCAGGCGCACGGTCATAACACCGTAATAAAATGGAAAGTGTCACATGTGCATTGCATATATGAATGATTAAATGTGGACTGTGTGAAAGGCGAAACGCCTTATAATTGTGAAATGATAACGCATGTGATATTTCCGAATGTGTTACTATGTGATATTCTATGAATTAGTTGTATATGCATGAATTGGGTGAACCATCGATGATGGTTTCTCACTGAGTTCGCAAACTCACCTAAAATTGTAATTATTTTTTAAGATTTGAAGAGTACCCCGTTAAACAAACGGGAGTATGATTACTGCAAATAAGTCAGAGTTTGAAGTCGGGATCAGTTCACATCTGCATTTATATCATTATGTTATTGTGTAAATTTGTATTGGGTCCCAATTGGCTAATACTGTAATTGTAATGTGATTCTTGAAAACGTTCAGAAAATCATTGGGCCCAATTTGATTATGGATTTTGTGCATGAGGTTGTTTAAATACTGTTGAGTGTCTGTTATGACGGAAATTGTGTATGTTTGAAAATGTTTTCGTATTCAAGCGGGTCCAAATCGTTTACTAATTTCTGCACACGTGATTGTTTTCAAAAATAAAAATGTCATACTGAGTTTTCGGACTGTAATTGACTGCTCTAGCATACCACCCTCGTGAGGCACGGGCTCGGTGTAGCATCCCACTCCCGCAAGACCCGAATCCGACATCGAGGGTGATATCCGAACCTGTGCGTCGCGAGGGTGGTACACTAGAGCAGTCAAAACAGTTCAAATACTCGGTAATGCATTTTTCTTTTGGAAAACAATAGAGTGCGCGTAAATCGGTAAACAAGTTGGGCCCACAATACGTACATATTTTCAATCAAAACACTATTTCAGTAAACAAATTTCAACACAGCATTAATCGATTGGGGCCCTCGGCAATAATAGTACTAATCTTGCGGAAATACAAATGTACACATAATTCAGAATTGTTGGAACCTCTCCCTGGTGAGTCGCGTGCCCGACGTCCTACATGACATCTGGACGCGCATCTCATGAGGGAGGAATTCCTCACCACGAAAGAAACCTCAAATCGAACTTAATTTAACGTCATCCGAACAAAACTTGATAAATTCGCCCTAATTATCCTCCAATAAAATTGATTTGCTTAGGGCCCACAACAAAATCCGATTCCTAAGCTAAAATGAAAAACCATATCTCTGGGTTAATTAGAATCAGAAATCGCTTCAATCGAATCTCTATAGCTCACAAAATCGCCCGAAAACGGAAATACATTCGAAACCATCACGTAGTTGACTCTCATCAATATTATTCGTGAATTCCGACCCAAACCCGACACTCTCATTTTACTAAAAAGGGGTATAAAATTTTTTTAGAAACTCAATGCTTCAAAAACCGAGTGAATCCGAGGCCAAACGAAAAAGTTACAAGCAAAAGAGTGAGAGGACATTCAGAGATTAGGCGTGGGCACGTCTAAGAGATTTAGAAACTAGACGTGGCCACGTCTAAGGATGAAGTCTGGATTTGTAGGAAAATTTCAGAGTTTACAAACATCATAACTTTTGCTCCCGAAGTCCAAAATTCATAAATTTGGTATCAATAAAAAGGTAAAAGGAAGCTCTACAACTTCCTAGAAGGATTTAAAAACTACTTTAGCCATTAAGAGGGTCAAATTTTGCTTTAAAGTTGCTGCCACTAAAAATGTCAATTTCCCTACACAATACCAAGAATTTGAGAATTCATATCTTTTAGCACATAAGTCTAAAAATGACACATTTTACCTCATTGGAAAGATAAGAAGATGACCTACAAGTTTCATGAAGGAAACAAAAATCAATTCAATCAATTAAAGGGGTAAATACACTCTCAAAGTTTCAGCCTAAGTGAAAATCAATGGAACAGTAATTTAGCTTAATGAGCGATGGAATCAACATTCCCAAACTCATATCTTTTTATTCTTAACTCCAATAATTGCAAATGCTACCTCATTGGAAAGGGGAAAAGATAATCTACATGTTATATGAAGGATGGAAAAACCAAAACAATCTCTAAAGGGGTGAAAAACCCTCCCAAAGGTTCTGTCCAAAATTGCCAAATGAGCGATGGCGAACTAAGTCTAATTCCCATAACTTTTTCTCCTAACTCGAAATAAGGCATGGAATACCTCAATAGAAAGAGGAAAGGATTATCTACAAGTTTCATGAAGGGAGAAAAAAATCAATTCAATCATTTAAAGGGTTAAAAACCCTCTCAAAGTTACTGCCTGTATAAATCCAATAAAACAGTAACTCAATTCAAATAAATAGTAACTGTCATCTTCTCAACCTCATAACTTCTTTATCCTAAGTCTAAATTTGACCAATTATACCTCATTTTAAAGATATAAAGACAATCTACATTTTTTATGAAGAAAGCAAAAATCAAAACTGTCTCTAAGAGAGTGAAAAATCCCTCCAAAGGTTCTGCAAAATTTTATGGACAACAATAGTAGCTGAAACCTTTCAGCTCTCATAACTTATTCATTTTAAGTCCAATTGTGACAAACTTTATGTCATTGGAAAGATCTAAACATGTTCTACATTCTTCAAGAATACCACCCAAACTAATTCAAGCTCTAAAGTATTCTAAAACCTAAGTGAATTTGCTGCCCAATTTTAGGAAAAATTGGACAGCACCTCCCCTATTATGTCACTAACCAAACTCTTCAATTCAATTCATCCCGACTCAAGTACCTGCATGAAAACTCAATATCCAATGGCAGCAACACACTCCTAGGCTTATAAACATTTCTCAAACCATAAGGCAATCTCACTCCTAAGTATCTACTCATTTACAATCCATAAAGTTACATGCTTTCATTCTTTCCTTTTTGGTCATTCTCAACCATACAACAATACATTCTTAAAAAGACATACATAAGATACATTTAAACTTCGAAACCGTTGTATTTACATGAAAACAAGTCAATACAAAGCTTCAAAGGACATTTAGCCCGATTACATCCAAAAATAGCAAAAGAAAAATTATAAAGAACAAGCTAATGCTTTGATTTCTCAAAACATGACTTCAAAAGCAAAATGCATCGGAGTTGCCTCAATCCCGATACGGTGACTCGGTTTCTTGCTCAACACCTGTGGAGGGAAAATGGGGGGTGAGCTCGACGGCTCAGTGGGTAATAACTTAATAAACGAGAATATAAGCAAAAATCATTATTCATTCTTTCATTTCCAAAACAACATCACATTAAGGAAAACATTGACAATTTTAAAATCTTTTCGTAGAATTTATCACATCAAACAATTTACAATTATAACATATCATAAAACAATCTAACTTTTCACAAAATCACAAACAAGATGGTTCGGTGGATCCGAAGCAGAAGCGTACTACACATTCTATGAAGCGATCATGTATGGCGTGACGGATAGGAGTCATGAGAGGAACTCCACGACCCACTAGCGGGCGGTGAGAAGCCTATGGTTAGACAGGTGCACCTGAATCAGACTAGACCACCACAAACCCAAAGAAAACATGCATATCGCCCAATTCACACAATTTACATACATTAACCACAAATAGCTTTTACTAAATTCACTTTCACTTGAATTTCACATATTCGCCAAAAATCGCATATCCGAACCTATTCACTTAACAATTCATTTAACAAACACTTTCAACATAACCTTACTTATAAAAGATACTTTATACAAATTATAATCAACACAAAGGGTAATTCATTTAAAATTCTTAAATCATTGGAAAGCATA
Organism: Erythroxylum novogranatense; assembly: GCA_029891385.1. Lineage (NCBI taxonomy): Eukaryota > Viridiplantae > Streptophyta > Magnoliopsida > Malpighiales > Erythroxylaceae > Erythroxylum > Erythroxylum novogranatense. The sequence continues at coordinate 23,870,436 of CM057230.1, read as the reverse complement.
ATTAACTTTTATTATAAAACTTTTATTTAGCCTCAACTCAATTATTAAGCAATCACCCACCTTAATTCCTTTAGCTTTAGGATTGATCAAATGGCCTTGCTTCTTCCTCCACTAGCCTCACTTCACCTTCATTAAACATGATTATCCCATAAGCATAAAAGATAGCAAAATTTAACTTTCTAAGGAATGGGAAAACATGAATTAACAACTACCTAACCTTACCCATACCTTAACTAAGCTATTTAAACCCAAAACCCATCAAGAAACTTCAAAACTTTTCAAATTTTCCTTACCTATAGGAAACCCACGAAATTCTCTTTTTGCTTCCAAGGAAAGATTAAACTCTTCCTCTTCCTCTTTCCTCTTAAAGATCACTCTAGTTCCCTTTTCTAAAGAAAAATAAGACAAAGCTTTAACTCTTCTTCTTCTTCTTCTTCTTCTTCTTCTTCTTCTTCTTCTTCTTCTTCCTAGCTTGGCCGAAAATCTCCTCTTCTCCTATTGTAAGTTTCGTAGCTTTCTAACTTAAAAGACTAAAGGAACTTTGATTTTTTTAACTTATAACCTAAGCCCTCTTCACCAAAACTACGTCACTTCATTAAAGCTCTTCCTTCCCTTATAATTTTCGTCCATAACACTTATTCATTCAAACCCCTTCATTTGATTTCCTTTATTATTGGTTTAATGGCATTTAAATGGGCTAAAAGCCCATTTTTTCTAAACCTTAAGCCTTAAAAACCTAAACTACTTCCTAAATTAATCCTACACCAACTTATGCCTTTAATTTCTAAGAATTTCTTAAAATTCTAATTTTAACTAAATTCTTTCAATTTATTTCTATTAACTAAACACTAAAATCCCAAATAATTCTAACTAAAAAGAATTAATCAATCTAAACCTTAAAATAAATCAAATATGCTTAATTCAAATCGGGGCCCAACAAGAATGACACAAATGCAGACGTGAACTGATCCCGACCTCAAACTCTAACTTGCGAGAGGTAACATACTCCCGTGTGTCTAACGGGGTACTCTTTAATTCCTAAAAAATAATTGTAATGTTGGGTGAGTTTGCGAACTCAGTGAGAAACCATCATCGATGGTTCACCCAACTCATGCATATCGCAAGCAATACACAGTTTCAGTCAATTACACATACAATATCCTCATATAACCATTATCAGACAAATAAAAGGCATGAAATCCTTTTTCCTATGTTCACAATTTAATCCATACACATAAAAGTTGCACACGTAATCATTTCCCATTTTTTTTATTCTGAGTTGTGACTGAGCGCTTTAACAGTGAACAGTATTCAATAAACGCATCTTAGGGGGAGGAGAGCCCTTAGGGAATGCACTTCCACCCTTCGATATTGCCCGCTTTGGCGTGGTGGCCACCCTCACGGTTTTGCTTCGCCCCTACTCGAGGGATGCAAACGCGTCGCCCTTTTCGACACGATGAAGCGATAATTGCGTTTTAGGAAGTAGGAGAGCCCTCCGGGTATGCACTACTTTCCACGCATCAGTAGGGATAGGAGAGCCCTCTGGGTATGCACTAATCCCTTTTGAGCTCGAGGCTCTCTTTCGATGTCGATGATCGAGCCAGTAGCTCTCGGTGGCGACTCGGTCACAACCGTTATTAATCAATCAATTATGGAATTCATTTATCCCATGAAATCAGAATCATTTTATCAGAAACAGACATATAATTCCGATCATGCCTAGCATGCGTTCACAATGGCACAATAACATATTTCATCGATTCTACTTATCGAATTGAATGATTATTCACAATTCGCACACCAATTCACGATTACGGTGATCATACAATTCATATTAACAACAGTTCACAGAGCCTTTAGCAAATCGAAATTGAGGAACCAACTAGATTACTCACTGTGCTTCGAAGCTCTGCACAGGAAGTGTTGGGACCGATCCGAGACTAGCGCTGAACCGGAAAAGCGGATGACGGAGCGAATACAAAGAGGCGGAACGAATAAAGCGATTAATCAAAAGCGAAACAAATCATTAACGAATCGAAAGCGACTGAAGCGAAGCATACAAGCAAAGTCAAATCGAATTGGCTCGGAGACAAACCAAACAAACTATCACAAATCACAAATCGAATCGAAGCATTCGAACTGAAACACAAGTACCAACATCCGATAATATACTTTTAGGAGAAAGCATCGCGTTGGAAACCTTAAGACTAATCGATCCGAAACCGTATAAATTTTCTTTTCTTTCTCTCTTTCTCATTCCTTTCTTTTCAAATACATTCACATACAATCGCATTGTCCAATGTTCAATACATGTTCATTCACATTTTTCCATATACAAATCATGCTTATATCGAATGAACATACAAAATTCCCATAACATATCCATGCAATACCATAAATCAAAACCTTATACAACCCAATCATTCTCATCAATCATAACCAGTACAAGTTCTATACAATTTCATAATCCACATATTATGAATTTCTTTCTTCAAAACCTCAATAGCATTCTAAGCCATATACAATATCAATTACCAAAATTTACTTTACACAAATTACACTCTAAGCAAAATCGAACACAAGTCTTGACCTTCTTTCATCCGATCTCCGCTCGAAAACACGGAGATGGGGATGAAAGGGGGTGAGCTTAGAAAGCAGTGGGTAACATGCTTATAAAATAATAAGCAAAACCTTTAAAAGTTTATTCTCATTGAACATTTTTCATAAACATAGTAAATCCACTTTGAAATCACAAAATTCTTACTTCTTCAAATTCTCAACCAATGCACAATAATGTCAACAATGTATGCATCAAATTCACAACACATAAATGCAATGCCGTAAATGCGAATGCACAAACAAATGACTCGAGAGTTACATAAACACAACAAATAAACCGAAGTTTATCGTAAACACAACGAGTCCATTTTCGGATCTCGTGGGCCACAAGCGGGCACCCGGGAGAAGGCTAAGGGGGGGGTCAACATGCACGTGACTATCGAAATAGGTTCTCTCTTGCCCAATCACAACCAATTTATGCTCACATATTCAATCACAAGACTAGCATTTCATGTTTCTTTCATTCTTTCGAATCAAATCGAAGGCCATAGCACAATTCGATGGCATAAATTATCATATATCACAATGCAAATTCGATCCATAAAGCATATCTTACATAAAAACAATTTCTTTAAAGCATTTGAAACCAATATATGCACAATTACGAAATATTTGAAACCATTTTATTTCTTGCTTTTGGAAAACTTTATTGGCTCATTATTCAATTATAAACACGAAACCCACCTCGAATCGATGCTATAAGCTTGTCCTTAGCTTCAATTTGTCCATTGATTCCTTCTTTCTTCCAATAGAAAATTCCCTACACCAATTTCCCACAAATTCAATCTCATAAATAACATGATCCTTAAAATTGAACTTAGAAAACACTAATCTCTCAAATATTCAAGCTTCCTAAATTACAAATTTCCAAAAGCCCCAAATTCCAAATTTGGGCATAAACCCTAATTAATTTCCATCAAAAATAAAACATAACCTAAGGCTAAATCACCAACATTAACTCTATAAATCACAAACTCATATCCATCTCATACCAAATCAACCAAAAACCTAAGGAAATCTCAAAGCTCATAAGGTTCTCTTACCTTTATCTTCCACCATTTTTGACTTTTGCTTGACCCATCTTGTAGCTTTCATCTCCTTTCATGTTTTTCTTCTTGAATCCATGTAAAAATCATGCTTGAAGCCCATGGAAAACGAAACCCTAGCAGCATCTCTCTTTTCTTTCTTCTTCTTCTCCTACGAACTTGCTTCTCCTCTCCTCTTCTTATTTCTTCTTTCTTCCTCTAGAAAAATCGTGATTCTTCTCATCCTACAGCAGCCCTTACCTTTATAATGCCAGCTCATTAAAATGAAGTATGAATGACCTTTTTGTCCCTTACTTATAAGCCTTAGATCTCAACTCCTTAAGTAAACTTCCAAAATTTCCCCTTCCTTTTTGCCTTAAAAACTTTAGAGAAATGTCCCTCTATGTCTTAGAATCCATCACTTCAAGAATCAGATCAATCGGAGCTCTATAGCTCAAGATATCTCAAAATCTTGAAATCATTCTTCGACTCGAGGCGGAACTATTACACCTGACTTCCGACCCATATTTGAAAGGCTTAGAGGCTCCATTGTTGATCGGCTCCTTCATAACATTTGTAGCCTCATCTTTCTAGTTTAATTCTCAAAACGAATCAGCTCAATCCGAGCTCTAGGGATCGAGATATATCCAAAATATTGAACACTGTTCAGCCACTACAACACTGGGACTGAACACTACACTGAACTTCCGACCTATATTTGGAAGTCTTACAGGCTCAATTGTCGATCGGCTCCTTAATAACATTTATAGATCTATGTCTCTAGTTTAATTTGCAAAAAGAATCAGATCGATCAGAGCTCTATCGACCGATATAACTCTAAAATACTGAACACTGCTCATACCATTACAAAGCTGAGACTGAACTCTATACCTAACTTCCGACCAGTATTTGAAAGTCTTGGAGGCTAAATTGTCGATCGGCTCCTTCATAACATTTGTATCCTCATCTTTCTAGTTTAATTCTCAAAAAGAATCAACTCAATCCGAGCTCTATAGCTCAAGATATCTCGAAAATACCAAATACTGTTCAAACTTTTACGACTGATCAGCTCACTATAATCCGAGCTATCTTTCTCCATTTAATGCCAAAACCGATCTATCTAGTATGGAAAGATAGAAAAATGTCTTAGGAATCCAACGCTTCAAAAATCGGCTTAATCGGATGTCGGACGAAGAAGTTATGGCCAAAACAATGAAGAGAGGTCGGTCGGCTGAAAATCGATCGCAAAGGTCGCATGCAAGTCGGTCCCCGCACTGTAGGTCTCCCTTTTGAAGTCGGTATACGCACCAGTCGGTCGCCCGCACCAGGTCGGTCGCCCGCACCAGGTCGGTCTCCTGCACCAGGTCGGTCGCCCGCACCAGGTCGGTCTCCCACACCAGGTCGGTCGCCCGCGCAAAGTTGGTCTCCGCTGCAAAGTCGATTGCTCATTGTGGCCTTGCAGCGGTTAGGCGATCAACCATGTGATCCGACCTCCAAACTTCAAACGTTCATATCTTTTGACTCCGAGCTCCAAATTAGACACGGTTTGTTTCGTTGGAAAGCTAAGAGACAGCTCTACCATTTTCAAGAAGGACTAAAAGGCAAGCTCGGACACTAAAGGGATGAAAAGTTTACACAAAGATGACTGATTGATAATTTCTCAACAGTACCAAAACTTGCAAACATCATAACTTTTGATCCAGAACTCCAAATTTGACAAACTTAGTGTCTATAGAAAGCTAAAAGAACCCTCTACAACTTTCATTAAGGCCGTAAATAGCATATCAACCTCTAAATGGGTCAAAAACTCCACATAAAGTGACTGGTCGATCAGCTTCACACTAAACAACATCAAAACTTCTAACAATCATAACTTTCTCCTCCCTTGTCCAATATTTTCGTGCTTTATATCAATGGAAAGATAAAAACAAGCTCTACAATGTTCATGAATGACTCCAAGGTAGCTTCAACCTCTAGCTAAGTTAATTTTTCAATCGAAGTTTCTGCCCTAATAGCCATCACCTAAGCAATATCAAAATTTCACATTATCATATCTTTCAAACTCCACAACCAAGAATCACATATTATACATCATTTTAAAGCTATTCAAATTCTCTATAACTTTCACGTAACAATTTACTCCAATTCAAACCACATCGATCGAAATCGCCTCAAAACCAAACATATACAATCCTACACTTAGAGGATTTTCCAAAACCAAGGCAAAATATACTTAACTTTCAAAGATCATAACTTTCAATCCCGATATCGAAAAATAGCATGCTTTATGGCTCTGAAAAGCTCTCAACATAAGCTACAAATTTCATGTAGATCATTTTTCAAAATCGCCTAAATCAAAGTCAACTCTTTACTCCAAAAGTCAAACTTTTAATTTCTTCAAAATTTTACACTTTCGGTTTCTATTTCTTGATTTCAACTTCCATTTCAATCATCTCATCCACTTAAACTTTCATAACCAAAACTAATCTTTAGAGTCATCAAAACCGATCACTCCATTTTTCATCAATTTCCTTTAAGTACAATAACATCTATAACACAATACCAATACAAACATACTCATTTAATTCCATTTAATATTTCTAATTTCTACCGAAAATTCGGGGTCCAATGGCTCAATGGTAGTGGAGGCGTGCACTAGGTGCAGCAAAACCTTGAGGTTATGGGTTCGAGTGGTGGCTCACCCATGACCAAAGAGGACAATACTGGATAATGGGTACGCTAGGCCAATGCCTAGTACACGGGTCATGGGTGCGCTTCGGCCAATGCCATTGGTACGAATCCGGACCCAACAGGAAGTCCCAGCAATATCCGTGGAATATCGATCCATCGGAGCCTCTATAACAGTCAAATACTTTCCATTATAAAATGCACAGCCAAAATAATTTAATGATGCACATGCCTTGAATAAAAGATGTACGATGCCTATTCATGACTTTCCCGGTGCTATTTCTCAATTTCCACTTTCTTTTGTCAATTCTAACTTTCCACTCAATTGATCAATAAAGACTCATTTCAATTCAATAACATATTACGAAACTCCCAAATTTCAATTCTAATATCCAGTCAATTTATCTCGTCATATCCACTAGGATATTACCTCAAAATCAATATCACTATTCTCTAGATCAAATTCACCTTTTATGCTCAGTTCTAGATTCCAATAGCCTTTCCTTTACATTTAGGGACCTCACAATTTTATCCTAATTACCAAGAACAATCCTTAGGTTGAAATACAATCACATTCTTAACTTTCTTTTACTAATTGCGATTCTACTAACTTAAATTCAACTTTCAACCTTCGTATCAATTGTAGATCTCTTTCTCTAGATCATAACGAATCAAACATCACCTCAATTGGAGGTCTACACCATTAGCTATGCCTCAAAAACCAAATTAAATCGATTCGAGAAAAGGTCCTCGTCATGACGTATGGGCGCTTCGTCGCGATGTCACGAGGGCGCCGTAATGACGTCTAATGACACTCGCTGCTGAGCGCTTCCCTCGAGCTCGCCGCGGCATCAAACGTTTTGAGCTCGCCGCGACGACTTCCTTCCCTCTCGCCGTGACGAATTAAATATTAATTAGCCGTGGCGAGGCTTCGCGTATGCCGCGACGTGCGAGTCGCAGGTCGTCTTCTCCGATCAGTTTTCTCTCATTTCTCACTCTAAAACCAGTCCTCACTCACTCTCAGCTACCCAATCACACAATAAATGCCATAAATGCATCAAACAACTTTAAATAACAACATTAGAACCATTTACTTACCGATCGAACCTTAAATCCTCAAATCTCTGAAAATCTTCCGATTTCTTAACATTTACGGCTCGCTCTTCTCCTGCCACGATTTTCCATCATCTCAAAGGGTTTAGGTTTAGTCTCAAATAACAAGGAAAGAGCAAGCAACTAGGACAATGAAAGATCATAAAGGGAGGAAGAACGAAGCTCAATCGGTGGAGGAAAAATCGCATGCCCTAGGAGGGAAAAGAGCAAACATTTTGCCCAGATTTATTTCGCTAAGACCCCTTTTAAAGGTTGATCAATTTTTGCCTCCATCAATAGCAACATGCCACTTGTCATTTTTCCTCTTAATATATTTAAATCTCTTTCTCTTTTCAATTCATTTCCAGTCCAATTCATCTCCAAATTTCAATAGCTCGACATATTAATTTCCAACATCATAAATCTAAATTTTCCATTGCCATTTACCAGTTATTCTAGCACCATGCAGTCAATCAGTCCGTCGCTCGGAAAATTTCCAGTCCGGACTTTTTCTCCCAAATTTCCAGAAAATTTCCTAAGGCTCACTATCCACTGGCAATCACTCTTATACAGTCCCAATTCAATCATTCAACCCAATAAATCATAATCAAATCTAACTTTATCAAAAGTCGCAATTCCCATCAGTATCACAATTAAATGCCGGGAAAATGTCATGAATGCATGTACCTATATGTGCATGTGCCAATTGACTCATTCCTCTAAAATTAGAGGCCAAATGAATGCTCAGTCAATAATATGCGGAAAAATCATAACCCGTCTCAATTTACCAATATAACATTCCCATCGGTGACGGGATGTCGCCTTTTTAATGTAGAGCCCGGCCTCTACCGCCATCACTCCAGGGTTTGTCCTCTTTGGTCAAGGGTGAGCCACGACTCGAACCCAAGACCTCAAAATTTTGTTGCACTTTAAGTGCACGCCTCTTACCATTGAGCCAATGACTCATAAAGTGCAACAAAACCTTGAGATCTTGGGTTCGATTCGTGGCTCACCCTTGACCAAAGAGGACAATACCTAGAGTGATGGCGGTAGAGGTCGGGCTCTACACTCGGATATCACCCTCGATGTCGAGTTTGGGTCTTGCGGGAGTGGGATGCTACATTTATGCTCCAATCTATTCCTTTTCTTGGAATGGATAAATTCAAATGTACTCCAGTTTCGTTCACACCCAGTTGCACTCACACATTGACTTAAAATCTGAATCGCAAACCTTCTCAATTATGGAACATTACATCCGAATAGATCCCACCAAGAAACTGCAAGTTATAAGAAAACAAAAGTAGTGTTATAAACAAAATAAAGTGGTAACTAATTTTGAAAAAATAAGAAATAGGAAATAAGTCATAGTTGGAGAAAGAATTCCTATTTGTCGAATAGCGACCATCATTCCAAAATCCCCATAAGACAACTTATAAGTCTCCATTTGTGTGGTTAAAACATCTTGCATTGTGTCATGAGGAACAATTGTTGTAATTTTGAAAAGCATTCCTCTACTAACTTCAGGTTGCTTTTCAACATCCAGTCTAAAATACACACTATGATTCAAAAATGCCCCAGCTGCAAACAATTGAGAAGAAAGTTGTTTTCTCCTTCTCTCATTAATGATTGAGAGATATGGTAGGTGTAAATAAGGCCTATTTTTCATATTGGCCTTGATTGCTTCCGTTGCTCTCTCCATAGCATCAAAAATATAACCCATTGTTAGCTTTTCTTCACTATCAGCCAACCGAAGCACCCTCACCAAAGGCTCACAAACTCGGATAACGAATTGACATTGCAACCAAAATTTCCTATCTTCTAATATGATACTACAAACCTCTATTCCAGCATTAGACCTAACATGCTGAGATGTAACCCACTTATCACTTGTAAACATTTGCCTTAACTCCTTCTTCAACGAAACAAAAGACTGAAGTGATAAAAAATTTGTTGCAAATCTTGTCACAGCAGGGCGACACAAATTCATACCATTGGTAAATTCCCTTCTCATCAAATTTAAAACCCATGCACGATTATAAATAAATTTTGTCACCTTTTTTGCCTTCTGCATGGTCTCATCAAAAACAGGAAAATATCTAGGATTTCCTATATCCTCCAGTATTAAGTCAATGCAATGTGCAACACAAGGAGTCCAAAAAAATGAATTATAGGTACTCTGCAACCTTCTCCCTGCCGCTTTATTAGCGGAATCATTGTCAGTAATAAACTGAACAATGTTTTCCACCCCTACTTCATTCACAACTTGATCAAATATCCCAAACAAAGTATCAATATTTCTAATCAGGCCAGATGCATCAATAGATTTTAAAAACATAGAGCCATTACAAGAATAAACCAAAAAATTATAATAGGCTCTTGTCTCCTATTCGTCCAATCATCATACATAGCGAGCATCCATTAATACCCCAACTCACTCTTCTTTCAGCCAAATAAGTTTTCATTTGAGATCTGATACAACTCAAAGTTTACCTCTTAAGTCATCAATCAATGGCCCTTTATATCCTGGACCATAAGAGGCTATGGCATCTATCATAGGTTGATAATAATATGATTGAGAAGCATTAAATGACGAACCTGTATCATACCACCATCTAGCTACTACCATATCCACATTGTGAGTCGCATCTCTTGTCTGCATTGCACTACGAATTGAAGGTTGGGCTCCAGGAGTTGTTCGTGGTGCAAAGAAAGCAGACACCTACCTTCTTCTCTTCCTCACATCAGATTCTTCAGAATCCTGAGGCTGAGATGGAACACTACCAGTACCAGTACCACTACCACTTCTATTTTCAACATTTCCATAATCACCACGGAAACCAGAAAATGAACTTCCACTACTAATTTCAAAATTCAATCTTGCCCTTCTATCTTTCTCAAACTGATGTTCATCAAGCAATGTTTTCATCTACCACTTCACATCATGACTTACTTTTTACACGCTTCCACATCTCCTTTAACCCCAGCTAAATGCCTTTTCAATCTGGTGATTCCTCCACCTTATTACAAAACAAGCAAATGGTATGATTCTTTTGACCAGGAACCACACCAGCATGAGCCCAAGCTGGATCATTGCATCTTCCTAAACTAGGTTGATCAGGAGTATTTGAACTTCCATCTATTTATCTGTATACAAAAATAAATAACATATAATTTCAATACACAATGACAATATGCACAAAGCTAACAATTCAAAACATTCAACATATATAATAAGTAACACAAAACATACTCCAACAATTTGCAATTTCAACAATTACAAAACATACTTAATATCATTTCCACTTCCTTCCATTTCCAACAATTTTCAATCCTAAGTTCCTAACAATCACAAAACACTCATAATTTCATTTCCATTCCAACAATAACCAACAATTTCCAATTATAACAATTACAAAATATTCCATTTACCACAATTTCCAATCCTAACAATTATAAAACAATCATAATTTCATTTCCATTCAATCCATTCCCAACAATTTCCAATCCTAACAATTACAAAACAATCATAATTCCATTTCCATTCAATCCATTCCCAACAATTTCCAATCCTAACAATTACCAAAAAAATCATAATTTCATTTCCATTCAATCCATTCCCAACAATTTCCAATCCTAACAATTACAAAACAATCATAATTCCATTTCCATTCAATCCATTCCCAACAATTTCCAATCCTAACAATCACAAAACAATCATAATTTCATTTTCATTCAATCCATTCCCAACAATTTCCAATCCTAACAATTACAAAACAATCATAATTCCATTTCCATTCAATTCATTCCCAACAATTTCCAATCCTAACAATTACAAAACAATCACAATTCCATTTCCATTCAATCCATTCTCAACAATTTCCAATCCTAACAATTACAAAACAATCATAATTCCATTCCATATCCAATCCATTTCTATCAATTTTCAATCCTAACAATTACAAAACAATCATAATTCCATTTCCATTCAATCCATTCCCAACAATTTCCAATCCTAACAATTACAAAACTATCATAATTCCATTTCCATTCAATCCATTCCCAACAATTTCCAATCCTAACAATCACAAAACAATCAAAATTTCATTTTCATTCAATCCATTCCCAACAATTTCCAATCCTAACAATTACAAAACAATCATAATTCCATTTCCATTCAATTCATTCCCAACAATTTCCAATCCTAACAATTACAAAACAATCACAATTCAATTTCCATTCAATCCATTCTCAACAATTTCCAATCCTAACAATTACAAAACAATCATAATTCCATTCCATATCCAATCCATTTCTATCAATTTCCAATCCTAACAATTATAAAACAATCATAATTCCATTTCCATTCAATCCATTCCCAACAATTTCCAATCCCAAAAATTACAAAACTATCATAATTCCATTCCATATCCAATCCATTCCCAACAATTTCCAATCCTAACAATCACAAAACAATCATAATTCAATTTCCATTCAATCCATTCCCAACAATTTCCAATCCTAACAATTACAAACAATCATAATTCCATTCCATATCCAATCCATTTCCATCAATTTCCAATCCTAACAATTACAAAACAATCATAATTCCATTTCCATTCAATCAATTCCCAACAATTTCTAATCCTAACAATTACAAAACAATCATAATTCCATTCCATATCCAATCCATTTCCATCAATTTCCAATCCTAACAATTACAAAAACAATCATAATTTCATTTGTATTCATTCCATATACAACAATTTCCAATCCTAACAACTACAAAACAATCATAATTATATTTCCATTCATTCCATTTACAACAATTTCCAATCCTAACAATTACAAAACATTCCTAATTCTATTTCCATTCATTCCATTTACAATAATTTCCAATCATAACAATTACAAAACAATCATAATTCCATTTCCATTCCATTCCATTTATAACAATTTCCAATCCTAACAACATATTCACAAATTACAATTTGATAACATTACCAATTTTAAACATTTATGATTCCACCATATATATATTACCATTCCATTAAAGTTCAACATCCTTTAACTTTTATAGTCAATTAAGTATTTACCTACCTAAAACTAATACTCAAATAAGAAAATACTATCATTAACTACAATCAAATTATTATTAATTTCTAATTCCATAATTTTATACTTAACTAATTATTCACCAAAATTCAATACCCAAATATTACAAATAAATAACCATTTAACAAATATTAAGAATGTGTCAATTAATGTTAAGCTTTTCAATTTCACTAATTTTGATTATCAATTTTACATTTAATTATTAATTTCATATTTGATTATCAATTTTATAATTAGGTTTAAATTTTGTTTTGATTTTGATTATCAACTTTCAATTTTAAGTTTTAACAACCAATTAATCAACATCAATAATTTAACTTTAAAGTTTAAATTTAAAACATAAGGTTAACCATAAGCACCAAATTATCATTAAATAAAATATATGTACAATTAAACATTTCAAATTATCAAACTCAATCTCAATTCTCAAATTCAATCGCTTCGAACTCAAATTCAATTTCATTGATCAATTATTCAACAATTCAATATTAATACAATAATAAATCACAAGCCAATTTCCACCATTCAATAATCAATAAATCACCATTTCAAAAGTAATTTCTAATTCACTTCCAAATTCCAATTCAAATTGTAAAATGCCAAAATCAATTCAATTCCAAATTTAATTTACAATCCAATTCTAAAATCCAATTCCAATTCCAATTTCAATTCCAAATTTAATTTCCAATCCAAATCATACAATTTCAATTCCAATTCCAAATTTAATTTTCAATCCAATTCCAAATTTAATTTCCAATCTACTTCAATTTCCAATTCCAAAATGCATAATGCTAAAATCCAATTCCAAAATCTAATTTCAAACTTCCAATTTCGGTTGAATTTAATAACTCACAAATCACAAAAATTACAAATCACAATTTCGGTTGAACATCCAAAATTTCAAATCTAACCGAATTCCAAATCCAAATCACAATTTCGGTTCAACAACATCCAAAATTCCAAATCCAAAGAAATGAAAATCCAACCGAATTCCACATCCAAAATTTTGCCCAAATCCATTCGGTTAACCTCATTCTCCACCGAAATCCACTACCAAAATTTTTCCCAAATCCAACACAATAACACCAAATTTTAACCTCCAATCTACCATATTTCAACAATCAACATAATCACATAAGCAATCATTGTCAAAATGCATGAAAAATGAAACCAAAATCAATAACACACACCCCAAAAACTATCGGGTCTTCGATGTCAATCTGGGTCGACGTTGTCGTGTGCTTCGGCGGAGCTAAACTGGTCGTGCAGGCGATGAGGAGGAGTGATTGGCGACGAGGACAGCGAGGAGGAGCAACGAGCGAAGGCGGCTACGAGGAGGAGCGGGCTGAGCTGAGGGATTGGAGAACAAACCACTGGTCGAAGACGAAGGAGGAGGACTGGAGAACACGTCGATGGCGAGGAGGGGACGGCGACGAGACGTCGACGAGACGAGATTCGAGGAGGGAGGAGCAGCGGCGAGGAGAGGAAGGAGAAACAGAAGAAGAGTCCAGAGATTCCAGAAGGGTCAGGGGGTGGGGGTAGATTTTTTAGGTTTAAGTTTCGTTTTTTGCAATTTGGTCCCTGGAGAATTCGAATTTTTCCGAAATGGTCCGAAAATACCGAAATTGTTGGTACCGACCGGTATCGACCAAAAACGGCCGATACCGACCGAAATTTTCGCCCGATATTTTAATAGCCATACCGGTTAGGTTTTTCGACCGGTACGGTACGTACCGGCCGGTACAGTACGGTATTCATATCCTTGAGCACAGGATACCTCAATTCTTTAATCTAATATAGTATCCTGATAGCACTCCATGCCTAGTTATTGGCACAAAATATTCTCAAGATTTAGGATACCTTGGTACGACTTTAGTATTTAGTTATCAACATAGGGCATCTCTAAGACCTAAGATATCCCAATACTTGCTCCAAAGATGAGTACCTAGTTACAACTCGCTCATATCTCAGGAATCCATTAATCTATAACTATCGAATATAGTCTATTCTAGGCAAGTCACTTATTCACAATTTATTATTAAACCATTACGAACCGATCTCTATTTAATTTGATAAATGTCATTTATTTTACCCTAACATTCTTAACTATACACTTGCCAACTGAAAATTTTAATTATCATATTTTTTGGAATTATCAAGTGATACACATCATAACACGTAATAAAATATAAATACCAAACATCTTGTACTTTGTCAATTATTTATTTAATAAATAAGTTTCTTAAAATTCATATATTTTAAAATCCATAGTAATCATTATTTTAAATAAATACTGGCTCAAAATATTATTCACCATAAAACTATTCATTACTAACAAAGTTCACAATTTTATGAAGCTGTATACTATTGTAGTGGTATAGTTTAAAGTTATCCTTACGATTCTCGAACTCAACTATTTTGATTAATCCAATTTACTCCCTAATTTGTCCTTTGTACTTAACATTTACAAAATTCAATTACACTTTATTTAAGAAAATTTCAAACCAGTTATATTTAAAATCCCAAATTACCCTTTTACCACTTTATTCTTAATTATTAAAGATATCATTACTTTATCTTACCACCATAATTACTAACATACTATTAACTATTAAAATTCTTATTTTACCCTCATATTCTTTTATTTATACTAAAATACTCTTTTAGGAATTAAATTTAAAATTTACCCTTAAATATTTATACTTCTATTTTGACACTTAATAAATCTTAAGATTTCCTAAAATTTTCTTCTTCTTCTCTACCCCATCATCAACCTCTCCTCTTCTCCTAACATTCTTCGTTTCTCATTTTTCCAACTATTTTCTCCTTTTCTTTTTCTAATTTCATCAAATTTGTTATCACAAATAATCATAACATAATTTTAACTAGAAACTAGTTTAGGATGATTAAAAATCACTAATAAAATGGATGAAACTTTTTTCCTTCCCCTTAAAAGAATTTTGTCATTGAAATTAAATTACACAACTGAGGATCCAAAAATATAAAGATACTGACATCAAACTTTGTACTTTACTTCCCAAGTAGCTTCTCTCAGAGAATGATAATGACTCCACAAAACTCGTGCCATCATAATTTCATATCTCCTTAATTTCTTAATATGTCTATCCAAGATCTTCACTAGCTCCTCTTTATAAGTCAATATCCTTTACAACCTTAATCTTAAGCCTCGATATAACAGGGATAGGATCCGATCAGTACTATCTCGATATCAACATGTGGAACATGTCATGAATATGTGATAACTCTGGAGATAAGGCTAATATGTAAGTTAATATGCTCGATTTATCTTATACTCAACTTCCCTCTCTTACCAAACCTCAAAATCTCCCTCCAAAGTGATACCCAGAGAAATGTGATCTCTTTAACATCATACTCCATCGCCTCACAATGTTGATTAGCATAACTTTTTTGTTGAACCTAAGTTGCCTTCAAGCATCATCTTACCACCCATATTTTTTCACTGTCTTTTGAACCAACTTCTATGACGCCCTAATATCCCCTAGGAGGATATTGCAAGCGCCACACACAGAAAAAACTATACTAAATATGAAACATTTAGCGGAAGCATAGCATTCAAAAATAAACATTCCAAACGTACGAAACACTTTATACATGCATTTCCAGAATCTCAAACAAACATACATTACATATCATAATTTCAGAAACTAGCCTGAATTAAGGTTATTAAAACCCTTCAAATAAAAATTCAGGATTCATATACATCATATGCAAGTTCAAAAACAAACTCGAAATACATTTTTGAAAAGACAAATTTCAGATTCCTTTGTCCATTGCAGATTTGCAGTTAACTTGTCCAAGTCCTTACGTCTTTCTCTTTGAACCTACACGGGATAAATCCACCGTGCTAAGCATATATTTTAGTAAGTAATAACTAAACTATGTTTAACCACAACAGATACTGAATCATGTTACACAAAAACATCTCAACATATTGAAATTCAGAACAGAGTAAGATTTATTAAAGAAAACACTTCGCAAGCTAAAGTCAGTCATTTCAATAGCAAAACAGAACATTCATAATACATAATTGATTTTCAGAATAGGATGTTAACCCATCAGATGAAAATTTCAGATTTACTTCATTTCAAATCTTATCTTTTCATAGATCAAAATACAAAATGAATCAGACTGTAAATCCATGAACAGAAGTGGGTAATGGGACTTATACAGAAGAGATCGAAGTTTTGACATCAAAGTGTCTAGAAGAGATCAAAGTCCCGACACCAAAGTACCATTAACAGAAGACATCGAAGTGCCATTAACAGAAAACACTAGAGTGCCATTAACAGAAGATACTGAAGTGTCATTAATAGAAGACACCGAAGTTCCATAGAAGCAGCTACAAACCCTTCTAAGCATGCCTATTTACCCACAACTGGGACTTAACAGTTTAAAACTAAACAAATTCATTTCATGTTCAACATAATTAGCCAATCATTGCTTTCATGCGAAAATTCAAATATATATATTTGATAGCTTTGCAAATCATTCAATGGATTAAAGTCAAACAACAAACAAACAGTCAAAGCAAAACTATCCAAAATTTCTCACTAGATTTCTTCTTGAATTACCCACAATTATTCAACAAGACTTTCTTACAGATAAGACCATCTAAATTACTTACAAAAATTACCATCTAAAATTACTTACTATATTACTTACAAAATTACTGTCTAAATTACTTACTATATTACTTTCAAAAATTATCATCTAAATTACTTACTAGATTACTTAAAAAATTCTTGTATAAATTATTTACTAGATTACTTTCAAAAATTACCGTCTAAATTACTTACTAGATTACTTACAAAAATTACCATCTAAATTACTTACAAAATCTCCCTTATTGCCTATTGCCTCGATGTCCCGGCAATGTCTGGAAGTAGCTTTATGCGTTCCTCTATAACATATAATACAAACACATATCACTATTGTGTATGATTATGAAATCATTTATGCACATTCGTGTATACTGAATATGTATGATGCATGTTCATGTCAAAAATCTGGGTTTCCTATCTTGAATCTTGTCACCTTATCGATCATGTGAAATGATGCTCAATCCCTCAATCCAAATTTATTTCACAATCCACCTTTGAGTCCACCTTGCTCAATTATTCTTATTAGGAAGGTGAGGTAATTAGGTAATTCTTCCTTTTAGAAAGTGTTCCCTCTTTGTCTTAGGTTTCCAATGATACCAAGTTTGTCCAATTTGGTTTAGTATACTGAAAGTTATACTCAAAAGGTTTCAGGCTGTTCTTAAGCTTCAGCAGAATTCTTATCTCAAATTCCAATCAAAATTTGAAATTCTTAGAGGCAGAATTAGAATTCAATCTCTTCAGACAATTTGTATCCTTATGTCTCTAGTTTATTCCAAATTAAAAATCACTCTATTCGGATAACTACAAAGAAAGTTATGCCTAAAATATCAAAGTATGTTTAAGTTATCAGGAAACAACAAAATTCTTCACCATATTCTCAAAAGTTTGCCACGACGAACCCAAGAGTTGGCCGTGACGAACTTTCACAGAAATGAAATCCTTCAAATTGAACTTCAATGCATTTAATCATCTTCTTGCTCTCTCTACTGTAACTTTTCTAGAAACTCAATCTCACATCAATTAACTCCAATACTTGCAAACAATTCCTCTAACTCATTTTCTTCACTCATCAGTACACACACACAAGATTCAAGATTAAAACATGAACATTCAAACACACTCACGGAGATCGTCTGTTCATCAGTTTTCTGTATATATGTTTCTGCTATGGTCTACTTTACTAAGTTTCCCTTTTTAAGCTACATGCAATTGGTATTACACCTCCTGTACCTTTCCACTGTACAATATTATCAACTCATCTCATAATCACTTTCACTGAAACTACTCAACCTACATAACTCATGCATGTGTTTATTTCTAGCATGCAACATATTATCAAAAGCATCCACAGAACTTAGAAACTTAAAACTTCACTTACCTTGTTTCTCCAACAAAATCCTAGCTTTGATAGTGAAGAACAAGGTTTCGGTGAGGACAAAGCAAAACCGAAAGAAAATAAAGAGCTACAACATTTTTGGCCTTACAAACTTATGATACGTGTTTTAGTAACCCATTGACACGTGGCTTCATTGCATGTGGGCCATTTGTAATTCATATAAAGATGTTACATGGCAAACTACCATTGGTCTATTTTTTTTAATATCCCAAAATACCTCAAAAAATTCCTAAATTTTCCAAAAATTCCAAAGTAATATCAATAATCTCCAAATAAATTTTCATCACTAATAAACCACAATTCTCATCTTAATCGAAAATTTCAAAACCAATTGTACCTGGAATATGTAAATGAAAATGTGTATATGTGTCAAAAATACATATGCCCTTATCAACGAAAACTCAATTATGCAAAGCATAAAGTGCCTTTGAAATTTTAATTTTTTCTAACCCTTAACTGGGGTTTTACAATTCTTCCTCCTTAAGAAATTTCGTCATTGAAATTTATACCGATCCAAATAGTTGCGGATCTTGAGCTTTCATGGTTTCTTCAAGTTCCACGTTGCTTCCTCAAGTCCATGATGCTGCCAGAGTACTTTTACCAAAGGCACTAGCTTGTTCATGAGCTGTTTAACTTCTCTGGCTAATATTGAAATTGGCCCTTCTTCATAAGACAAATCCGGTTGTAACTGAATTTCTTGCACTAGAATTTTATGTGTCACATCATATCGATATCTTCATAGCATAGAAACATGAAACACATCATGTAGCCTGGCCAATTCTTCAGGTAGAGCCAACCAATAAGCTACTGGTCCAATTCTTTTCAAAATTTCATAAGGACCAATGAATCGCGGACTAAGTTTACCCTGCTTTCCAAACTGAAGTATGTGTTTCCATGGTGACACTTTTAAAAATACTTTATCACCCACTTGATACTCAATATCTTTTCTTTTTAGATCAGCATAAGACTTTTTCCTATCACTAGCAGCTTTCAATCTTTGCTGAATAATCTGAATCTTTGCCTAACATACCTGGGTTCTACACTTCCTACCATACAGCACTTCATAAGGCACCATACCAATTCTCATCTGATAACTGTTGTCGTAACTTATCATCAGTTTTCTAAGCATCACATATCTCTTACCTCAAGGTTGGCCTTACTTTCAATTGAGCTAATAAAGCTCCATTAGATACCATCTCCCACTCACTCTCCTTAAGTGATATTGTTGAAATGGTCTTCCGACTCAAGGCATCACCTACAACATTAGCCTTTTCCGGATGGTAGTCCACAATACAATCATAGTCTTTAAACAGTTCCAACCAACACCATTGTCTCATATTAAATTCTTTCTGGGTAAGCAGATATTTCAGACTCTTATGATTTGTGAAAATTCTACTCTCTTTTTTTAACAAACACTACTGTTGCAAATTCTAGATCATAAGTAAGGTAATTCTATTCATGTGACTTTAATTGCCTAGAAGCATAAGCAACTACCGTTCCATCCTCCATCATTCATCTGATCAAATAAGTCTTCAATTCTCAGCAATGGATACTTGTTCCTTATTGTGACTCTATTCAATTGCCTGATATCGATGTACTCTTAGTAGTATATTCAGCTTCCTCTATCTGAATCTCATACTTATCCGACTCCAATATTCACATCTGATTCGTTCAATACTCATTTATTCATTCTCATTCAATATTCATTCATTCATATTCAAATATATATTACATTTGTACACTGTAACATCATTCGCCAAAGCAACCACTTTATAAGATGTACACTCACAATAACTAATCAACGTATTCTTGAGGATTTCTTACATATATTGCTATCTTCTTCTTCATCTTACTTGAATGTGTTCTCAATCAATTCAAAAATTTATCGAATGTAACCATTACGAAATTCTAATTACAAACCATTGTTATAACCTTGTACTAAATCACAAACTTTCCAACGTGATACCTAAACAATCATTATGGTTCCACGTGCAACCTCTCAAGGAAATTTACTCTTTAAATCCTATCACTTTTGCTTACATCTCTATTCTTTTTCTCCGTCAAATCCATGAAAATACATTTCCTTCCACATCAATTGAAAGGTGTACAACCATAACATAATATTAATCTCATATTCATTCTTGAAGATTTTTCGAGCTTGCATAACAGATATTACATTAGCTAATGAACTAGTGCGGATGCCAAGCAATGTTACTATAAACTGATCAGGCTTCCTAAGCATTAATGTCTTATCATGACAATTAACTACTACTTGATGCTTAGCTAACCAATCCATATCCAGAATCAAATCAAATTCATGAAATGACAATCTGACCAGATCTACTACTTATTCATTTCTTATATCTTAATAGGATAATTCCTAAACACTTGATTAACCAACGCATTACTGCCTAGAAGACTGGTTACGTGAATGTCATATTCTAACTGATCTATTGACATCTTCATATCAAACATTTCACCAGCACAGATATATACATATATGAGTGGATCTAGGAGAGGCATAGTTGTTCGATCCACAGTTTCCGATTGAGTACCCAAATTAGGTCTGTGCTCACCAGATCCTCCTCGTCCTTTACTACGTCCTCTGTTCCTAGCAGATGCATGGGAGACCTCCCTATTGGCTTCTGATGTCTGAGCCTGTCTGAGTGGGGCTCAGTACTGCCAAAATGAAAACATGCACCTGTAACCCCCTACAAACACCTCAATGTCGTATAGAGCAATGAGGGCACTTTGGGGCACCAAAACCTCGACCTCTAGAGAAACCCCTACCAGAAATCGTCGATAAGGGAAATTTTTGTCGCTTTCCTCTTGTCCCAAATCTCTGGGTAACTCCCGGTGCAAAGGAAGAACTTTCCCGACTTTGTTTTCTTGAGGACCGACCTCCTCTAGTGAAGCTCCTATGTTGATTCCATTCTCTTCTAATCATCTTTTGCCTTTAAATTTTCATATTAGTCTACACTAAAGCTATTGGACCCTGATCTTTTAGTGAAAATTAAAAATTATTACATGAATTTAAATGAGTGTTTTGCATATGAACTTTGTTATAGATGTTATTGTGCTGTGAGAAAAGAATTGATGGGTGTTGATGAATTTGAGATTTGAGTATAAGTGTTTGGGTTATGAAAGTTAAAGTGAATGGGTTGATTGAAATGGAGTTGAAAAGCATGAAATAAATAGTGAAGGTATGAGAATTTGAAGAATTAAGAAAGTTGACTTTTTGGATATAGAGAGTTGACTTTTTGATTTAGGCTTAATTTGAGAAAATGATCTTCATGAAACTTGTAGCTTATGTTGAGAGTTTTCCGTAGCCATAAAGTTTGATATTTTTCAATATCGGGAGTGAAAGTTATGATTTTTCGAAGTTAAGTGTATTTTGCTTTGGTTTTAGAAAATGCTCTAAGTGTAGGAATATGCATGTGCATATTTATTCATTGTTGAGTTGCTGTGGGGTTGTGCTTTCGAATAGCTCATTGGAGATTTGCAATGGTTTTATGAGTTGCTGAAGTTGGGCGTAGGTGCTGTCAATTTCTGGGCTGATGTGTTCATAGGGTTAATTTTGGGTATGTTAGGCATTAAGGCAAATTCTTGGCTGATATAGATTGAATGGGATTGAGTGGCCTTCTTGAGAATTGCAGAGGAGCTTTACAGCTTTCCAATGTTGCATAATGTGCTATTTTCGGATGTGTTAATTTGAAAATGTGAGTTGTTAAAGTTGAGTGCAGGTGCTGTCACAATGACAAAATTTCAGACAGAAACCAAGTTTGTGAAATTTGGAGTTCTAGATCAAAAGTTATGATGTTTACAAGTTTTGGTACTATTTATGAGGAGCTTGTCGGTCGGTCATCTTGGAGGAAACTTTTGACCCCTTTAAAAACTGAACTTGCTTTTGAGTCCTTCTTCAAAATGGTAGATCTGTCTTTTATCTTTCCAACGGTGCTAAGTTTGTAAAATTTGGAGTTCGGAGCCAAAAGATATGAAGGTTAGAAGTTAGGAGGTCAGATCGCGTGGCCGACCACTCGGTCGCTCGCCCGCTCGGGTGAGCGCACGAGTGAATGCCCAAGAGAGCGCCCGCATGCGCCCGCTAGCCTTTGAGCGCTTGTCAATCGGACCGCGGGGTCGATTTTCGTCCGACCGACCTCTCTTCATTCTTTTGGCCATAACTTTTTCATCCGACCTCCGATCGACCTGATTTTTGAAGCGTTGGACTCCTAAGACATTTTTCTATCTCTCCATACCATGTTGATTGGTCTTGATATTAAATTGAAAAAGGTGGATTGAAACAAAGTGTGATGACCGGTTAAAAAAAGTCTGAGCATGCTTCAGTAATTTGGAGATATCTGTAGTTGTAGAGATCCGAATGAGGTGATTCTTAATTTGGATTAAACTAGAGGGCTAAAATTGTTATGAAGACATGGAATTTCAATTTTTTGATTTAGAATGTCAATTTTTGGACGGAAATAATCGTGCTGGAAAATGATTTATCATAAGACATATCTGAAATGTTTTGAGCATAACTTTTGATGTAGTGCTCCAAATGGAACGATTTTTATGGAATTATGAAATTAAGATATAGGGGAACATTTCTATAGAAGGAAGTTTTGGAAAATTACTTCAAATTGATGATTATAAATTGTCCTAAAGTAGCATGAAGTTAGGGGCATATTGGGAAGAACACATAAGGACTTAAGGTTTTAGGCTTAAATGCAGGGGGCATATGGGTCATTTGTCTTTCATTAATGACATGGCAAAGTGATAGTCGTATAAGAGGAATGAAAGGCATGAAACTTAGAGGAAAAAGGAAGAAATAAAAGAAGAGAAGAAGAGAAGCACTTTCGGCTATGGAGAAAAAGAAAGAAGAAGAGGGAGAAACTAGGTTTTCGAAATTTTAGGGCTTCTACCATGATTTTTGCGTGGATTCTAAGGGAAAAAGATGGAAGAAGGTGAAAGCTTCCTTTCAAGCCCAATAAATTCAAAATTTGGAGGAGAAATGAGGTAAGAGAAAATTTTGAGTTTTGAGTTTTTCTTGAATTTTTGGTTTAGAATCATGGAAAATAGTATGGGTTTGTGGATTATGAAGTCAATTTTGGTGAATGCTTAGTTTAATTAGTTCAATTTTGGATAATGGTTAATCAGGGTTTATGCCCAATTTTTGTGATTTGGAGATTTTGGAAGCTGATGATTTAGATAGTTGGAATATATGAGGAATTAGTGTTTTCTAAGTTCAATTTGAGTAATTGTGCTTTTTATGATGTTGAATTTGGGTGAATTTGGTTTAGGAAATTTTATATTGGAGGAAAGAAGAAAGATTTTGGAGAATTAAAGCATTGAGCAAGCTTCAAGCACGGAAATGAGGTAGGTTTCATGTTTATAATTGAATAATGAGCCACTAAAGTTTTTTCAAATCAAGAGAACTAAATGATTTCAATTACTTCATATATTGCTTTTAAATGATTTAAAGAATTTGCTTATGTGTGTATATGCTTAATTGATTGAGACTTGATATGTGAATTTGTGTGATATTGTGATTATTGAAAATGCATTGCGATTTGCGAATTATGCTCAAGTTATGCCATTAAAACATGTTATGAAATTTCTGTATGAATGGAAAAGATAGAAAAGCTTGAAAGTATGAAAGCATTCGAATAAATTGATTGAGCATGCAATGACTATGTGCTTTTGTTTGGGTGAGAGAGAACCTGTTTCGTTAGTCACGTGCACGATGACCCATAACCTTCTCCCTACTGCCCGCTTGGGGCCATGAGATCCTGAGAAATCAGACTCATTTTGTTTATGGTGTAAATTACACTCGTTTCATTTATGGAACTCTCGAGCCATTTGTTTGTGCATTGCATATTGGAATTGTCAAATATGTTGCATAAATTGAGTGTTTTGTATTGATGATTAAATGAGTATGCTTGTGATGTGATGATGTTTTTGAATATAAACTTTGAGTTTGAATTGCGAATTTGATAGAGAATTTGGAAACAAAGCATTTTACAAAATTATCAAGATTTTTATATAACAAATGAACATTTCAACAGTTTTGGCTTATTGAATTTGAAAATATGTGACATGGATTTCAATTTAAACTTTACAATGGTTTTGCTTGTTTTCGATTATAAACTCATACCCACTTAGCTATAAGCTCACCCCCCCTTTCATCCCCATCTCTAGGTATTTGAGCGGAGATCGGATGAAAGACAGTCAAGGCATCACCGACTTTTGCATGTTTTGTAATATGTATAATTTGGATTTTGGTAATTGGTTTTGTACCATGGCTTGAAAGTGCCACTTTTGTTTGCTATTGGAGTATGGAATTGAAGTATGGATTTGTATAGGAACTAGCATAGTGAGTGATGTATGTGAATGATACGGTATGCTTATGATATATGAATTATGATTGTATATGGATATGTGTGATTGTTTTAGGGCAAAAGAAAAGTAAGAATAATAAGATGCTTGACAGATGAATTATGGGAATTGTATATTTTTGTATAAGATGAGTATTATGATTTTGAGCTTTGGATTGAGGTTATGGAATTGATAAATTCCAAATTGAAAAAGTGTATCACTTTGTAAGAGATTGAATGCATAAGAAAGAAAAAAAAGTTATACCGGATTTGATTGGTTTAGATTAGATGTCTTAAAGTTTCCAACGCAAACGTTTTTCTTCGATAATTGTGTTCGGATGTCGGGTTCAGTTTTTTCTCCGTCTTTGATTCGTTTCGCTTTCGTTCGCTTTGTCTTCCGATTTATGTTTCCGCTTTCGAGTCATTCGCTTCCGATTTGTGATTCGATTCGTATCCGATTTGACTTCGCCTTATGTTTAGTTTCATTGCTTTGATTTGATTCATATTCGTTCGTATTCGTATTCGATTTCGATTTGCTTCCGCTTTCATTTTACGTTTTGCTTTGTTCTCCGCTTCTTCCATTTTCGCTTTTTCGGTTAAAGCCTCTCCCTGAGTTGGAAGAGGAGGTGGCACCTTAGCTTCTCCTCGCTTGTCTCTAGAAGGTCCAGATATCACTTGACGAGATTGCTCAAGATTATTACTCTCAGTAACCTCGTCAACAACTTCACAAGATCCATCCATCTATAGTTCTAAAATCAAAACATGGGACAACCGCATTAGGCCAGACACAACTCTTACACTCAAGTATAAGCAGTAGTTAAGCGCTAGATAAACCAAAATCGCCTAAACCATGCTCTGATACTAAAAATATGTGACGCCTTAATACCCCCTGGGAGGATATTGCGAGCGCCATACACACAGAACATACTATACTAAATACGAAATATTTAGCGGAAGCATAGCATTCAAAAATAAACATTCCAAACATACGAAACACTTTATACATGCATTTCTAGTATCTCAAACAAACATATATTACATATCATAATTTCAAAAACCAACCTAAATTAAGGTTATTACAACCCTTCAAACAAAATACAGGAGTCATATATATTAGATACAAGTCTAAAAACAAACTCGAAATACATTTTTGAAAAACAAATTTCAGACTCCTTTGGTCATTGCAGTTGACTTGTCCCAATTCCTACATCCTTCTCTTTAAACCTACACAGGACAAATCCACCGTACTAAGCATATAGCTTAGTGAGTAATAACTAAACTACGTTTAACCGCAACAGATACTGAATCATGTTACACAAAAACATCTCAACATACTGAAATTTAGAACAAAGTAAGATTTATTAAAGAAAACACTTCGCAAGCTAAAGTCAATCATTTCAATAGCAAAACAAAACATTCATAATACATAACTGATTTTCATAATAGGATGTTAACCCATCATATCAAAATTTCATATTTACTTCATATCAAATCTTATCTTATCATAGATCAAAATACAAAACGAATCAGGCTATAAATCTATGAACAGAAGTGGGTAACAGGACTTATACAGAAGAGACCGAAGTCCCGACACCGAAGTGTCAAGAAGAGATCAAAGTTCCAACACCAAAGTATAATTAACAAAAGACACCGAAGTGCCATTAATAGAAGACACTGGAGTGCCATTAACAGAACACATCGAAGTGCCATTAACAGAAGACACTGGAGTGTCATTAACAGAAGACATTGAAGTGCCACAGAAGCAGCTGCAGACCCTTTTAGGCATTCCTATTTACCCACAACTAGGACTTGATAGTTTTAAAATCGAACAAATTTATTTTATGTTCAACATAATTAGTCAATCATTGCTTTCAATTTAACAGCTTTGCAAATCATTCAATGGATTAAAGTCAAGTAGCAAACAAACAGTCAAAGTAGAACTATCAAACATTTCTCACTAGATTTCTTACTAAATTACCCACAATTATTCAAAAAGACTTTCTTACAGATAAGACCATCTAAATTACTTACAAAAATTACCGCCTAAATTTACTTACTAGATTACTTACAAAATTACCTTCTAAAATACTTACTAGATTACTTAAAAAATTACCGCCTAAATTACTTACTAGATTACTTAAAAAATTACCGCCTAAATTACTTACTAGATTACTTACAAAAATTACTATATAAATTACTTACAAAATCTCCCTTATTGCCTATTGCCTCGATGTCCTGGCAATATCTGGAAGTCGCTCTATGCGTTCCTCTATAACATTTAATACAAACATATATCACTATTGTGCATGATTATGAAATCATTTATGCACATTCGTGTATATTGAATATGTATGATGCATGTTCATGTCAAAAATTCAGGTTTCCTATCTTGAATCCTGTCACCTTATCGATCATGTGAAATGATGCCCAATCCCTCAATCCAGATTTATTTCACAATCCACCTTCGTGTCCACCTTGCTCAATTATTCTCATTAGGAAGGTGAAGTAATTAGGTAATACTTCCTTCCAGACAGCAAAATTCTTTGCCATATTCTTAAAATTTTGTTTTCACAAAAATAAAATCCTTCAAGTTGACTGCGACGAACTTCACTGCGTTTTAATCATCTTCTTCCTCTCTCTACTGTAACTTTTTCAGAAACTCAATCTCACATCAATTATCTCCAATACTTGTAAACAATTCCTCTAACTCATTTTCTTAACTCATCAGTACACACACACAAGATTCAAGATTAAAACATGAACATTCAAACACACTCACAGAGATCGATTGTTCAATAATTTTCTGCATATAGGTTTCTACTATGGTCTACTTCACTAAGTTTCCCTTTTTAAGCTACATGCAATTGGTATTACACCTCCTATACCTTTCCACTGTACAATATTATCAACTCATCTCATCATCAATTTCACTGAAACTACTCAACTTACATAACTCACGCATATGTTTATTTCCAGCATGCAACACATTAACAAAAACATCCACAGAACTTAGAAACTTAAAACTTCACTTACCTTGTTTCTCCAGCAAAATCCCAGCTTTGATAATGGAGAACAAGGTTTCGGCGAGGACAAAGCAAAACCGAAAGAAAATAAAGAGCTACAATGTTTTTGGCCTTACAAACTTATGATACGTGCTTTAGTAACCCATTGACACGTGGCCCCATTGCATGTGGGCTATTTTTCATTCATATAAAGGTGTTACATGGCAAACTAGCATTGGTCTATTTTTTTTAATCTCCCAAAATACCTAAAAAAATTTCAGTAAATTCCTAAAAATTTCAAAAATTCCAAAATAATACCAATAATCTCCAAATAAATTTTTATCACTAATAAACCACAATTCTCATCTTAATCGGAAATTTCAAAACCAATTGTACCCGGAATATGTAAATGAAAACGTGTATATGGGTAAAAAATGCATATGCACTTATCAGCAAAAACTCAATTATGCAAAGCATAAAGTACACTGAAATTCCTAAATTTTTTTCTAACCCTTAACTTGGGGTGTTACAACTTCGGTCCTTCCAACAATTTGGCCTCTTCTACATCCCAACATAGCGACTCTCTACACCACTTTCCATATAATGCCTCAAATGGCGCCATATAGATGCTAGAGTGATAATTATTATTACATGCAAACTTCTTCAAAAGTAGATATCTATCTCAATCACCCTCAAAATTCAACACACAGGCTCTCATTATGTCCTCCAATGTCTAAATTATACGCTCTAGTTGTCCTTCGCCCTTCGCCATCGCCATCGCCGGTCAGACAACTCTCCTCTCTATCCAAATCCAGATATCTCGGATCCTCCGATGACCGGAAACTCCCGCTCAAGCATCAAGCTCCGCCAGGCTTCGATCACACTTAGCAGCCTCTACCCCGAGACCCTATCTCAGCCTGTCTCTGCCTCATCAGCTGCTCCACTCTCACGGCAGCAGCCCTCAACTCAATGAATGTGCCCATGTCTGATCGGGCCAACCTGGTACGGATCTCAGTATTAAGGCCATTCTCGAACCTCCGACACTTATCAGCTTCAGTCGGGATCATCACAGTGGCATAATCCATCAGCTCATTAAATTTCACGTCATATTCTGCTACCGACATCCGACCCTGCTTCAGTTCCAGAAACTCCTGCATCTTCATGTCAAGATAGACCTTGGGCATATAGTTGTCCCTAAAGGCCCTCAGAAAATCAGCCCATGACAGTAAACAAGGCCTGGTGGTACTGCCTGACACAGTCTTCCACCACTTGTATGCTGGGCCCTGCAGAAGTGACACCGCATAATCGAACCTCTTATCAGGCTCGCAGTCCATCTGGTCGAGAACTCTCTCAGTCATCTCCAGTCATCCTCGGCCTCGGGGTCTCAGATGCCATAAAGTTCTGACAATTCGCCACGCAGCAAATCGTATCTCCTCTCCCGTCTCACGGGGACTCTAGGAGGTAACTCCTCAGATCAAGGAACCGAGGACGCTCTACTAGCTCCGATTGATCCCTGGTCAGCTGGTTGATCTATCTGATCACCAAAAATGGACGACCTATAATAAAACAAGAATTCTGATCAGTTTCTGCATTTCTCACAATAATTCAAGCCTAATTATGTACTAGTCCCAACAGATGCCAAACCATGCTCTGATACCACCTAATGTAGCACCCCTTACCATAGGATATGCACCGGGACGCCCGTAGGTCAATTCCGATACACACCCTATGATAAGGTTGCGCTACGAACCATCTCTAATACTCCACATGGCATCAAAAATCAAAAAGTATTAATATGAAATTCACTAATTGTTGAAACCATAAATTTCTCGTTTCATAACCTCAAAGCAGTAATTTACACAACTGTTATTCTCTGTACAAGTCCAAAAGAAAATCGAACATAAACCTAGCTAGGTCATCCCTCAAAAAGTGCCAGCTGACCGACCTGTGTGCCATGAGTTCTCTTGCCAACTCAATCTACACGGCAGGAAAAGTCTCTCTGGAGCTATGAGTCTACTCTCTCGGTCCTGAAAAATAATTTGCAATTTTGGGTGAGTTTTGAACTCAAATGAGAACCATCATCGATGGTTCACCCAATTCATGCATATACACAGGTATAACACAGATACATACAGTTATTTCACCAAAACACATTCAGAAGTACCACATGATTGCTACATCAGTCAAAGGAACCAATTCAAATGCACATGAAATGCGTATGTGACGCTTTTCCAATTTATTACGTTGTTGTGACCGGCGCCTAAAACTGCTCTCATTAAGGACGATTAAACGGTGAGCCTTAGGCTCGAATCATATGGGCTCAAGGCCCAATCACGTTGAGCTATAAGCTCTCGCTATCGCTCCGTCACAACCGCCATCATCGATCATGCAATTATGCATTAAATGCATATGTCCAAATAAAACAGAGTCAACATCATAATCGATCCCAATTCAATATATTCACACAAATCACTCACATGAAAATCACATATAGCACTTCTATGTCAGAATCTCCTAATCCATCGGACCTCCGGTCCGCAATCCAGGCACAAACAAACACAATCGTCCCACCATTATTCTCCACAGAGTTATAAGTGCAGAATTATAAACACTTACTAACCGAGGAACCATCTAGTTACTCACCTAATCACTTCGAGCTAATGTCGGGAAGTCTCTGCAACGTCCGTGGGATGACGTTCCAACTGTGCCTCTATAACAATTAAAATGAGTACACATTACCAACTGTATAGTTAGAAATATCAAACAATGCACATGAAACCATTAAAACGTATACAATGCATGTTTATGACATTCCCGGCCCTAATCTAAAATTTTTCCATCATAACAATTCCACCTAAAGATTAGAAATCCAACGGCATCGAAATTACTCAATTCGGGCCTCAATCGGTCCAAACATAAATAAAACAGTGGCCACATAACTATTACCCGGACCCACATCAATTTTTCGTCCAAAAATTTCCAATTTCCCATGAAATAAAATTCAATATCTCACGAATCCGATGCCTCAAGAATCAAGTCAATCGGACGTCGGACAGACAAGTTATAAGCAAAAGAATGAAAAAAGGTCAGTACAAGTCGACTTATCTGAGAATACAAGTCGACTTACGCTATCACAGATGCATAAGTCGATTTCATCAAGATACAAGTCGACTTACATTACTCCCATAACAGATCTGGAAAACTTTCTCCAACATGCCAAACAGTGCAACAGTTTATAAAATCCGTAACTTTCAATTCCTTAGTCTAAAAATTACACAATAATTATGCTCAGAAATATCCCAATGTTATCAACAACTTTCATGAACAACCCAAAATCAAATTCAAATGTTAACTAGGTCAAATAATTCAATCAGTGATGCTGCCCCAGAAATCACCAAATCTGGACAGTAATGTTCTATCAAGCATAACTCCCTGTATACAAGTCAAAAAACTCACTACCTTATATCATTGGAAATATAAAACCACCTACTTCAAGTTTCATGAAGAGCTTAAGAGCCAATTCCATCTGTAACCAATTCAAAACTCTTATACAAGTTTCTGCCATGATTAGCAGTTAACACCTTTATGCAGGTTCAGGATTTGAAAATTCATAACTCCCTAATCTGATCTCCAAAAATTACGTTCTATATACCCTTTTCAAGATAAATGTTTCCTATACAACTATTCAGAAGATCACTCAAGCTAATTCATTCCACAGAAATCGCTAAAATTTCTACTAATCAGAATGTGCACCAAATCCACACTTAGTCTAGGTTTCCACAAAATGCTCAAAACCAGTCAAGAGTAAACAGTTCATATCTCCCAATATAAATCTCGAAAAATAGCAAGATCAGTGGGAATGGAAAGCTAACTTAATATGCTTCAACTTTCATGAAGACCATTTTCCCAAATTCCATATCAATTTATTTAGAAAAATCAGTAAAACACTTTGGTCATAGTTTCGGTTACTGTTCACAGACACTAAAACAGGAACTTTCCATGCAACTTTTCAACCTTTTAGAGTTACAATTTAACAACACCTATTTCACACAAAATTGTAGCCAACAAGCTCAAGTTTAATTGGGCACAAACCGCACCCCATTTGCTCACCTAAACAATGAGTTATGATCAAAACATTGCAATAGGTTCAATATCCATTTTCCAGCTTTCATCTTCAACTTAACTCCTATCACTTCTAATACCAATTCCACATGCATAAGCATCCTAAGGAAAAAGAAATAAGTTACTAGACCATTCATACATTCACTTAGGCTCAACATACACACTCAACACACAACAAGTTAAACACATACTCCATTCACACTCAATCTTCACCTTCTCATCAAACTAGCTTCAAATCACCATACATATAACATGAAACATGAAACTTACCTAATTAAGTCACTAAATCTCCAAATTCTTCAAGGAAAACCCCAAGACTTAACTTGCTCCACCACCCACGTAAATCACCATCTCTAGGGTTGAAAAGAGAACAACTTCTTTAATGGAAAGAAGAGCAAAGTGGAGGAGGTATAAGATGTTCAACAACAAAGGAATTAGAGTGATCAAAGCTCACCAAGAAAGGGAAAAAGAGAAGGCACGAAGATGGGGGGAAAAAATCACCAAAAACCTCCAAAATGAGAGAGTGTCGTGAGTGTGAGTGTAAACAAGCTTAAAAGAAAGACAAACCTAAGTTACTTTAATAAATACATGGCTAATATCATGCCATGTGTCAAGCCTTCATTTCATCTTCATCAATGAATAAATTAAACCCAAATTCCAACAATTTTACACTTGTCCAATACCCATATAGCAACATATCCATAATTTCTACTACTCTTGACCCATTGGTCCATCACCCAGTATTTTTCTTAGTCCGAGATTTAACCCGAAAATTCTAGAAAATTTCCTAAAATTCTCCAAAATTGAAAATCATTATTGACACTCTCCAAATATTTTTTAAGATTAAGAACCCATAATTCTCTAGATTCTCAACCAATTACGCTTATAACCCAAAATAAACCGAGAATGTCAATGTATGCATGTACAATATTTTCATGTGCAACAATGTCATTTTTCACAATACAAATATGTCACATAAGGTATGAATAATACTAATTAATCCCGATCAATCTCATCCTATGATAATTTACTCTTTTACCCTTCCTGTCAGGGGGTGGGATGTTACATTTCCAAGGAGTCTTTATGAATCATGTCTACATCTAGTCCTTGGTAATGCTACTATAAAATCTATTGTAATCTTCTCCCACCTCCACGGTAGAATGGCTAAGGTCTTAGTTTCCATACTAGTCTTTGATGCTCTACCTTGACCTATTGATAGGTCAAATACTTTGACACAAACTCCTCCACATCTCTATTCATCATTAGCTACTAGTAATATAATTTTGTAGTACCAAGATATATAGCATATGGTTCACTATGAACTTCCCTCAAAATCTACTCTCATAATCCATTTGTATCTATCACACAAATCCATCTCCCAATCACCAACATTATATTTTCTCTCACTAAAAAGTTAGTCTCCCTCCCCTATTGAACATTTTCTCTCATCTGCATCATATAAGAATCTTAAGCTTATGCCTCGCCAATTCTATCTCTGAAATATGATTGAACTTGTAATGTCGTGAATAAACCACTTATATAATCAATCTCTAATCTAACATCTAATGCCCTCAACACCACTAATGGCATTATACCATGTCCGCTCAAATTAACCATCACGCATAAGCTCTTCATATTGAATGTATCTGCCACTATATTAGCCTTTCCTAGGTGGTAATTAATAGCACAATTATAATCCTACAATAGCTCAATTCACCTTCTTTGCCCCAAGTTCATCTCCCTCTAAATCAAGATATGCTTGAGACTATTGTGATTTATAAGGATTTGAAATGTCTCCAAATCCTAAAATCATGCACAATCGTGACTAACTTTAGATCATGGGTCAGATAGTTCAACTCATGTGATCTCAACTGACGAGAAGCATAAGTTATCACTTTCCTATATTGCATCAACATACACCCCAAACTTACCCTTGAAGCATTTATTATATACCTTAAAACTCACCTCTAAAGTATTTCTAAGCAACTCTCATTCTATAATTGTCTTTACCTTAGCAGGATCAGACATCACTCCCTTTTAGGACATCATATGTTTAATGAAAAATAACCATACCATCTAGAACTCGTACTTACTCAACTTGGAACACAACTTTCCCTTCTTCAAAATCTGTAACATAATCCTCAAATGTTGATCATGCTCCTCTTTACTCCTTGAATATACCAATATATCATCAATGAATGCTATTACAAATTGATCCAGATACTCTTGAAAATTCCTACTCATTAATGTCATGAATGCAACCAATGTATTAATTAACCCAATAGGAACTTATAGTGGTCATACCGAGTATGAAAATCTGTCTTGGAAATACCGACTAACTATCCTTAACAACCAAAGATCCCGATCTCAAATTAATATTGCAAATATGAGAACTCTATTCAATTAATAGAAAGATCATCTATTCTTTGGTATTTGTTTCTTCATTGTCACCTTATTTAATTGTCAATGATCAATATAAAGTCTCATGCTACTATCATTTTTCCTTATAAACATTAGAGCTCCCCAAAGTGACATACTCGGTCTAATGAAGCCCTTCTCCAATAATTCCTTTAACTACTTTTTCAGTTCATGTAACTTAAAAATAGCCATCTTATGGAGTACAATAGAAATTAGTGCAACTATAGGCATAGTCTCAATGGTGAAATCTATCTTTCATTGAGGTAGTAAACTTGAAAATTCCTCTAATAATACCTCTAAAAACTCCCTCACCAGATGAATATCCTCAAACCTAGGACTCACCTCCCTCATGTCTATAATATGAGTTAGATATGCCTTATATCCATCCAATATCATTCGTTTAACAATCATGGCTAAGATCACACAAGTTGGAACTACTTTACTATTCCCCACAAATATCACCATTTATTTTCTTAAAGATTCTATCATCACCTCCTTTGCATAACAATACATTATAGCCTAGTGTTGTGCCAACCAATCCATTTTGATAATCACATCAAATTGCTTCAAACCCATCACTATCAAGTCAACCGGTAACTCAACTCTACCAATCGTCACTAGCATCCCCCTTCTCATACTATTCACTATCTTACAATCTCCTACTGGCAACCACACTCTCATATCATATCCTAATGGACTAACCTCCTATGGAACTCTAGAGGCAAATTTTAAAGATATGTAGGAATGTATGGATCTTGGGTCTATTATCACATAACTCTTAATATCAAATAATAAAATCATACCAGAAATGACATTATTGGTTACGAGTGCCTACTCCTTCATCATATGGTATATCGTCTACCACTAACTCTACTACCAAGTCAACCTGAACCTTTAGTTGAACTAAAAGCACCATTCTAACCACGTACTTTCTTCTTTGCCCTCACTCTTGAACTCCTCAATATTGTCGGAATGTTTCTTTATAAATGCCCTCACTCTCCACAAGATATAACATGACTGACTGATCCTAGTAAGTCCCTAACATGATCCTCCGTGAACTCTCACATAGGTAGCACAACTATGTACCCCTCCAAATCCTCTATTAAAAGGTCCTCTGAACCTCTGACTATTCCCTTTGATGATCCATCCGATGGTGCACTAACAATGTTATGTTGTCTTAAATCCTTGCCAGCTCCCTGATCTCCACTAAATTTGTAGAAACTACCACTCTTTCTAGATATAGTACTGGCTCTCTTAGACCTCTTACACCAATAGATCACGAATGACTAGTTTCCTTCTTAATATAATAGCTCCCTTCTCCATAATGTCCCTCTGGTTGCCTCTTCAGCTCTCCCCTCCTTTTGTCTTGTTCTATCACATCGTTTACTCTGAGTGAAATCTCTAATAACTTCTTGAAATCATAAGTAACAGCTCTCAAACCTAAACGAATATATATCCTCAGACCCTACTCAAATTAATAACATATGTCCTATGTATTTGCCACAACCTCTAATGCTTACTTAGCCAAAGCCGCAAAATGAGTCTCATACTTTGCCACATACATCTCCTCTATTTGAATCAGACTTATAATCTTCTTTTGATCCTAATATACCTATGGAGTGTATTTGTCTCTAAAATCTCTCTAGAACTCCTACTAAGTCATCTCCTATGACTCATAAGATGTCTTCACTGACTTCCACTAAATTAGTGTGTTGCCCTAGAATAATGAAACAATGTACTTCAACCTTCTTAATAACGTATACTCCAAATAGTCTAAAACTAACTCTAATTGCTCTCACCATGCCTTATCCATCTTAAGATTAGTAGTGTCTCAAAATTCACTGCATCCATCTTACAGATTTGCTCATAGTTACGGTCGACCCCAAAATCAACTTAGGTTAGAGCCATCGTAACAGCCTACTACATCATCTATAAGAACAACATCATATAATATGGCACTGACATCTCTCCTCTTTCTTGATCCACTCCAGCACCCCTTGATCAGGCACATCCGGAGTACATATCAACTTACTCGATTCCTTAGTCGACTTTAGGCTAACAATATCATCTCCTGAAACTAAAATTTTATTAGTCTTAAAAAACGATGTTCATCAATAACAAAAATTATCTGCACAAGCATAACCATCTTAATGTGTAACATTAAAAAATATATACAATAAAACAATTTTACTCAATTTGATCTAATAGCCCTACTTAGATTCTACATTGTCTATCATGTGTATTGGGATTATCGATAATCTCTTTATCTCCTAAAAAGAAAATATAGTGGTAAGTGGGTTGCCTACTTAGTAAGGGTAACCTAACCATACCCTTAAAATTAAATCACTCAATATATATTGAAAATAGTCTAATGATAAAATATAAATATAATAATAAACTACATAAGCAATACTCAACATGTCCAACCCTCAACACATCCAAAACAATTTATCATTGATTAATAATAACATTTTTATTTTTAATTATTACCATTTATGTTTTTTCTTTTTATTAATTGAATTGATTGGGCCTTACTTAATCTAGTATGTTTACATTCAATGGTCTATCGACTCATCTCTAATCATCATAATCAGTCACTAAGTTGAAACGTAACGGATGTGTAAATATCAGCACAAGGTGTCTTAATCCTTTAATATAATATAGTACCCTAGTACCATTCCAATACCTAGCTATTAACATAGGATATTCCCAAGACTTAGGATACTCTCGTACTACTATAATATCTAACCATTAGTATAGGTATCCTCGAGACCCGGATGTCCTAGAATCTACTCCATATAGGTACCGGCTATAACTCATTCATAACTCAACACCATCAATCTATGACCATCAAATATAAACTACCATAAGTTTACATATTCACAACTGCCACCGCTTATTATCAAACTATTATAATCCACCTCTATTTAATTTCATGAATGTAATTTATCTTATCCTAAAATTCTTAATTATACATGTACACAATTGAAAATTTTAATTATCATACTTTTCTCAAATTATCAAAGCGATACACGCCATAACACGTAATAAAATATAAACATTGAATATTTTGTACCTTATCAATTATTTATTTAATAAATAAAATTGTTACAAAATATATATTTAGAAATCCACATATTTAATTATTTAATCATTAATTTAATTAATTACTAATTCAAAATATGATTTACTAATAAAATAATTTATTAATAACAAAATTCACAATGTTATGAATCGTACTATTATAAGTGTACAATTTAAGGTTATCTTTACGATTTTCTGACTCAAATAATCCAATTGCACTTAATAATCCAAAATTACCTCATTTTTACTACTTTATCTTTAATTATTAAAAATATCCTTACTTTATCTTACCACCATAAGTCTTGAAAGACCCTTAAATATTAAAATTCTATTTTACCCTCACATTCTTTTATTATTACTAAAATACCCTTATAGGAATTAAATTATAATTTTACCATTTAATATTCACATTTCCTACTTCTCCTTAATAAATCTTAAATTTCCTAAAATTTCTTTTTCTTCTCTATCCCATCATCACCCTCTCCTTTTCTAATTTCCTCCTTTTCTAATAAAAGGGATAGAATTTAGTTGGAAATCTTACCTAAATTTTTATAACTTTCTAATAGAATTTTGGGTTGTTAATCTCCATAATTTCTTCTTTAATATAACTGCAAAACAAACAAATGAGGAAATACATGAGAAAAGCTTCATGCAGAAGAAAGATGGTGTTTTGTAGACTTACCACCTGAAAATATGGAGAAAAGGAAGGAGAAGGGAGCATTATGTTTGTAATTTTATATAATAAAAAATTGTATAGTAA
Source organism: Erythroxylum novogranatense (assembly GCA_029891385.1). NCBI lineage: Eukaryota > Viridiplantae > Streptophyta > Magnoliopsida > Malpighiales > Erythroxylaceae > Erythroxylum > Erythroxylum novogranatense. The sequence continues at coordinate 23,832,104 of CM057230.1, read as the reverse complement.
GTATACAGGTCGTAACTTGTAATATAAAAGATATCGTTCCCAAAAGGATTGGATTATTCATTTAACACAACTTGAATGCACTTTATCTAAGGTGATAAAATATTGAATTAATTGAATTAAAATAAATTAACTGAATTAAAATAAACTAATGAAACTAAACAATTGAATAAGTTAAGAATAAGAATGAAGGTAATCAATAATGGAAACTTAGGGACTATTTTATCCTTGTTTTGTCTTCCCTTTATCTTGTTAGTTCAATTATGCTTAATCCTAGATATCTTAAGATTTTGATTACCTCTCTAGAGATCTAATCAAGTAATCTCAATTCAAATAGATAAAATTGAGTTACGACCTTCAATTAACAAAACTACTTCTAACTACTTAACTGGGTTTGAAGTAATCCTAATGATAATTAACTCATAATTAAGATTTCTTTTCAATTGTTTATTAATCTGATATTTGTAGGTCCATTAAGGTATCAACTCTTGTTGAGCAATTTAACACGTATAGCTTTGATTCAATCTCTCGATTTCTTATTAAGTATAAGAAAGCAAAACCATATCGAATTCAACAAGAATAAAGTTAAACAAAACAATTCAATAATAAGCCCTGATATGGATCTAGAAATCCATAACCATGTGCAACACATCAATATTCAAATTTAACATTCAAGACAATGAAATATAGGAAGAGAAAAAGAAAGAAAACATTTTTAAATCTTGATTTGGAAATTTTAGAAAATTGGAGTTGATCATGATGTTTTCACTTTTGATCTCTTTGTTTACGATGTGTAACATCCTTTTTTTATTTTTTTGGCCTTAAATACTTCTTAAGTCTTCTAAGGTTCTTTCTAGAGTTTTTCCACTTGATTTGGTTCCAAAAATAGCTTTGAAATGTTAAAAACACAAAAATTTTGCAAGCTAGAAAGTGTTTATGCACGATCATGCATTGTGGATGTATGATTGTACATGATCGTGCATAGGCCTTTAATGTGCAGTCAAGTTATGTTTTTTGTTACTTTCACTATTTTATTCAAAATAATAGTCCTCGTTATTATTCAAAAAGATTACTTTTGTTCGGTCCTGAGATCCGGAGCCTAATTCTTGAACCATAAAACATGAACATATTCCAAGAATTTACCTTAACCATTATTGGTTCATCATAAGATGTGAGCGCGCGTATTACCTTAAAGAGTTATTTCTAAGAACCCTCATTAGCCATCATCCTATAAGAGTAGTGTGCCCAGACTAGTCAAACACTAAAATCATAATTTGACTTCTTCAACATAATGTAGCTCCATGTATCTAGTTTTTTTTTACTAAGAATCATCTCAATCAGAGCTCTACAGTTCGAGATATAAGTAAAAATACCAAAGTATGATTAGTAAACAACCAATCCATGCTCTTCTAATCAATTTCCTCAAAACTGCTCCATCAATCTTTTCCAAATCAACACTAATGGATACCAATTTTTATAGAGAGGTATAAAAATGTCTTAGAAATCTATTACTTCAAGAATCACTTCATTCGGAGGTTAGATGAAGAAGTTATGGCCAAAAGAGTCCAACATGTTTATGTCCTTAATCATTTTGTACCTGTCTTGACGTAATTGTCATAACTTTTGCTACAGATGTTGGATTGATGTCGTTTTTAAACCTTTTAAAAGTAGACTTCTAGATCTACAACTTTTATAAGACTACAAAGTGAGATTCTACCTCTAAAATGGCCAAAATTTTCATTTACTGTACCTATCCCATGAATGTCTGTTTAACGGACATCTATATCCGTTTAACGGACATAAACTAGCCTGGAAGCCATTTTCACTCAAGAAGGTCCATTTAACGGACATTGGCGAGACAGGGGGTCCTTTTCACCCGAGAAGGTCCGTTAAATGGACATGAGTGTTCCCCAAACACCTCCAAAGCCTCCCCAATGCTTCCCACATCTATTCTAACATCATATTCACCCATAATCTTCCCAATTTCACCCCTTCTAGTACAATACCTCTTTAAATCCATCCAAACACCATCTTTATCCCATTACATCCTCTAATACCTACTCATTTGATTCATCAAAACTACTAATTCTCATCATTCACCATAGCTATCATGTACATACCTCCTATATAACAACATCACTTATAATGCTCATATCTCTCAACTCCAATACCTATACTTTATATCGTTGGAAAGCTAAGAGAATAATCTACAACTTTCATGAAGACAACTTTGTCTAATTCATCGATATTAATATAGATTTTCTCCTCAAGTCGAACACATATTTTACCTCATGGAAAACTTGAAAATTTTTCCAACTTCACTTCCTCTATCGCAATACCATTCATATCAATTTCCACTACCAATTGGAATTTATCAAACTCTCAACCTCAATTCATTTGAATATTTATATTCAACTACATCTCATCATTCATGATTCCTATCTTTCTTTTCCACAACATCTCACTTATGTATATATATAATAACAATTTATGTTCAAAGTTCATCCACTGAGTGGAAAACTTCTCCAAATATATCTAAATCCAACTCAACTCATATCATCCATACCCAATTCGTATTTCATTAACTTCATAAAATAAGTGTTTACAAAGCTTTAATGGCATCTCATGCCACAATACATCATCAATATCAAAATCCAAAAATACAAAAGATGCAAAACCCAATAGTTCTCGAAATGCATCTAAAGTCTTGCTTTTACAAACTCTAACTTCTAATACAAAAATATGCATAATTGAAATGATGCTTTGACTCTTGATTTCTCGATCTCATTCTTTTTACCTGAAGATGGGACAAAAAGGGGGTGATCTTGGAAGCTCGTGGATAACAGTTTATAATCGATAACAAGCAAAACCATTGAAATTACTCATTTGTCATAGAAAACTTTTATTAAATTCAAGAAAATCATAGTTCTTAACCAATTCACAATAACACAAATCATGTATGCATCAACTTGACAATTCACATATGCAATGTACAATAAATGGCTCGAGATTTCTATGGAACAAAACGGAGAAACGAAGTTTACGCCGTGAACGAAACGAGTCCACTTTTCGGATCTCGTAGGTCACAAGCGGGCAGCCGAGAAAAGGCTTTATGTCGACGTGCACGTGACTACGAAACGGTTCCTCTCTCGTCCAAACATAATCAAAGCTTATGCTCAATCCATTCACAATTTCATATTCTTATGCTTTTTCTTCTTTCCATTCAAATCAAAATGTTATGACATAATTCAATGACATAACATGATCATATATCACAACGCATTTTCAACATTCATTACAATTCAAATCCAATCCATTAAACATATACACACATATAAGCAAAATCTATAAATCATTTAAAAATAATATATGGACATCTATGAAGTACTTGAAATCATTTTATTCTCTTGATTTGGAAAAACTTTATTGGCTCATTATTCAATTATAAACATGAAACCCACCTTATTTTGCTTGAGAAACCAAACTCAATTGTTCCCTTTCTCTTGCTCTTAGATAAGGTTTCTCTTGATTTCCTAAATCAAATCAATTTTCCATTCAATTCCAATTCAATAAAAATCCCTAAAACTTCAAAATCACAACAAATGAAATTAACTCAAATCAAACTCAAACCCAACTTACCCATAATCCATCTAGGCTAGAAAACCCAAAAACTAGCTTAAAACCCTAAAATCAAATGGGTTCCTCTTAAACCATCTTCTTTCTACATTCATCCCCAACACAAAAACCTTTTTCTCTTTTTAACTCCTTCTCTAACAAAGCAAGAAGAGAAATAAAGCTTACCTTGAACAAATCTTCTTGCTTCTTCTTCTTCTTTCCTTCTCCTTTTCTTCTCTCCACGACTCTCTCTCTCCCTCTTCTCTCTTCTAATTTTCGTTTTCTTCCTCTTCAAATGCAAGCCAAGCCTTCTTTCTTCCTTTTATACCCTTAATGGATCCAAAATGCCTACTTTTCCCTTCACTTAAAGCTTCATGTATCTAGTTTTTTTTTACTAAGAATCATCTCAATCAGAGCTCTACAGTTCGAGATATAAGTAAAAATACCAAAGTATGATTAGTAAACAACCAATCCATGCTCTTCTAATCAATTTCCTCAAAACTGCTCCATCAATCTTTTCCAAATCAACACTAATGGATACCAATTTTTATAGAGAGGTATAAAAATGTCTTAGGAATCTATTACTTCAAGAATCACTTCATTCGGAGGTTAGATGAAGAAGTTATGGCCAAAAGAGTCCAACATGTTTATGTCCTTAATCATTTTGTACCTGTCTTGACGTAATTGTCATAACTTTTGCTACAGATGTTGGATTGATGTCGTTTTTAAACCTTTTAAAAGTAGACTTCTAGATCTACAACTTTTATAAGACTACAAAGTGAGATTCTACCTCTAAAATGGCCAAAATTGTCATTTACTGTACCTATCCCATGAATGTCTGTTTAACGGACATCTATATCCGTTTAACGGACATAAACTGGCCTGGAAGCCATTTTCACTCAAGAAGGTCCATTTAACGGACATTGGCGAGACAGGGGGTCCTTTTCACCCGAGAAGGTCCGTTAAATGGACATGAGTGTTCCCCAAACACCTCCAAAGCCTCCCCAATGCTTCCCACATCTATTCTAACATCATATTCACCCATAATCTTCCCAATTTCACCCCTTCTAGTACAATACCTCTTTAAATCCATCCAAACACCATCTTTATCCCATTACATCCTCTAATACCTACTCATTTGATTCATCAAAACTACTAATTCTCATCATTCACCATAGCTATCATGTACATACCTCCTATATAACAACATCACTTATAATGCTCATATCTCTCAACTCCAATACCTATACTTTATATCGTTGGAAAGCTAAGAGGATAATCTACAACTTTCATGAAGACAACTTTGTCTAATTCATCGTATATTAATATAGATTTTCTCCTCAAGTCAGAACACATATTTTACCTCATGGAAAACTTGAAAATTTTTCCAACTTCACTTCCTCTATTGCAATACCATTCATATCAATTTCCACTACCAATTGGAATTTATCAAACTCTCAACCTCAATTCATTTGAATATTTATATTCAACTACATCTCATCATTCATGATTCCTATCTTTCTTTTCCACAACATCTCACTTATGTATATATATATAACAACAATTTATGTTCAAAGTTCATCCACTCGAGTGGAAAACTTCTCCAAATATATCTAAATCCAACTCAACTCATATCATCCATACCCAATTCGTATTTCATTAACTTCATAAAATAAGTGTTTACAAAGCTTTAATGGCATCTCATGCCACAATACATCATCAATATCAAAATCCAAAAATACAAAAGATGCAAAACCCAATAGTTCTCGAAATGCATCTAAAGTCTTGCTTTTACAAACTCTAACTTCTAATACAAAAATATGCATAATTGAAATGATGCTTTGACTCTTGATTTCTCGATCTTATTCTTTTTACCTGAAGATGGGACAAAAAGGGGGTGATCTTGGAAGCTCGTGGATAACAGTTTATAATCGATAACAAGCAAAACCATTGAAATTACTCATTTGTCATAAAAAAACTTTTATTAAATTCAAGAAAATCATAGTTCTTAACCAATTCACAATAACACAAATCATGTATGCATCAACTTGACAATTCACATATGCAATGTACAATAAATGGCTCGAGAGTTCTATGGAACAAAACGGAGAAACGAAGTTTACGCCATGAACGAAATGAGTCCACTTTTCGGATCTCGTAGGTCACAAGCGGGCAGCCGAGAGAAAGCTTTATGTCGACGTGCACGTGACTACGAAACGGTTCCTCTCTCGTCCAAACACAATCAAAGCTTATGCTCAATCCATTCACAATTTCATATTCTTATGCTTTTTCTTCTTTCCATTCAAATCAAAATGCTATGACATAATTCAATGACATAACATGATCATATATCACAACGCATTTTTCAACATTCATAACAATTCAAATCCAATCCATTAAACATATACACACATATAAGCAAAATCTATAAATCATTTAAAAATAATATATGGACATCTATGAAGTACTTGAAATCATTTTATTCTCTTGATTTGGAAAAACTTTATTGGCTCATTATTCAATTATAAACATGAAACCCACCTTATTTTGCTTGAGAATCCAAACTCAATTGTTCCCTTTCTCTTGCTCTTAGATAAGGTTTCTCGTGATTTCCTAAATCAAATCAATTTCCCATTCAATTCCAATTCAATAAAAATCCCTAAAACTTCAAAATCACAACAAATGAAATTAACTCAAATCAAACTCAAACCCAACTTACCCATAATCCATCTAGGCTAGAAAACCCAAAAACTAGCTTAAAACCCTAAAATCAAATGGGTTCCTCTTAAACCATCTTCTTTCTACATTCATCCCCAACACAAAAACCTTTTTCTCTTTTTAACTCCTTCTCTAACAAAGCAAGAAGAGAAATAAAGCTTACCTTGAACAAATCTTCTTGCTTCTTCTTCTTCTTTCCTTCTTCTTCTTCTTTCCTTCTCCTTTTCTTCTCTCCACGACTCTCTCTCTCCCTCTTCTCTCTTCTAATTTTCGTTTTCTTCCTCTTCAAATGCAAGCCAAGCCTTCTTTCTTCCTTTTATACCCTTAATGGATCCAAAATGCCTACTTTTCCCTTCACTTAAAGCCTTGTGTCTTTTAAGCTTAAATGACTTGCCAACTTTGCCCTTGATATCATCTTACTACCTTAATTAAATTAACACATGTCATAAAGTCTTGCTCATATTAACATGCTAATGAACTTCACAAAATAACATAATCAATCTATCAATACCTCAAAATTATTCAAATCATGCCTAGCTCCTTCTAAAAGTCTAGATGTTTTCTAATAAGGTAATTGAAGGAATATGATAACACTTTCTTCTAGAAAAATGTTCGTCATTGTCTTAAATTTCTAATGACGCCAAAATCATTCAATTTGGTTTGGTAAACTGAAATTTATACCTCAAAATTTTCCAAACTATTCTTATACTGAAACATTATTCTATGCTCAACTCCTATCCAAAAATTGATATTCTTAGAGACTAAATTAAAAATCAATTTCATCAGACAATTTGTAGCACTATGTATCTAGTTTACTCCAAATTAAAAATCATCTCACTTAGATAACTAGAGAAAAAGTTATGACTAAAACACTGAAACATAGTTAGGGAACATGCTTCAAACAACATTTTCTAGCTTATGACTTCCAACATTTCGCATAAAAAATTTTCTAACTTCTAAGAAAAGTTTGGGGTCCAACAACTTTAGTCCTTCCAGTTGGCTAGGATCTCATTCAAATTTAGTTGACTTTGATTCACTCAATAGCCAACTAAACTTAAATTATGTAAGTAATAATTTTATTAATCACGTCTGATGTGACTCCTAAATCTGCTAAATGATAACTCTTGCCAAAATATATCTTATATGTTATTTATAAACTTGTCTCTAAATTCATATGATCATGAGTCATCATCCAAATTGTGCAAATTTAGTTAAATAGAACCTATTTATGTAAGATAAAACATATTTGAGTTATAATGAGCCTTTAGTCACTCAAAAAGCCTTATAATAAACAAAATTATAGTTTTATTCTTAAATAATGAAGGCAACAATTATGTTCTTAACATGTATTTAATATTTTAATAAGGGATTTAATTTTATTTGTCTTATCAAAGATAATATTACATGTAATAGTATCTCTCTCTCTCTCACTCACTCACACACACACAAAACATGCAATTTATCAAACATATAAATAAAGCATACAATTATGCCCTCATAATCAAATCATATACATAAAATATCAAGCTTAATTTGATTCTAATTATTAATCTTCTTAATCTAAAATAATATTTACAACTCTTTAGAAAAAATTAAATTAGATTAAAATAATTGATTTCTAAATAAATTAAATTAATATTCTAAATAAAATTTTAATTTGAATTAAAAAATTTGAATTTAATTGGAAACTGTTTTCAACTCTCTTGACTTCTTTAAAAATTTAATTGATCATAATTTTCTATAAATTGTACTTCTGACTTATTATAATTTTCAAATTTTATAAGTAACACATTATAATCCAATTAGAAAATTATTTCTAATCTAATTAGAAATAACCTTTCCTTAATTAGAAAACCTTTTAATATTAAAGGAAACTACTTCCAAAATTAAATAAAACATTGTTACTTTAATTAAGAAAGTCCTTTACATTATCTAATTAGAAAATCTTTTCTAATCTTTCCTTAATAAATTAGAAAACTATTTTCAAAAATATTTCAGAAATATCTTTTTATTCATTAATAAATAAAAATTTTCAAATTTTAATCAAGAAAATACTTTTCTAATAAATAAAAACTTATTGATTATAAATAAAGAAACAATTTCTAAATAAATAAAATAATAATTTTATAAATAAAATATTTAATTTAATTTATATCAATCAAATTGAAATAAATAAATTTAACTAATAAACATCTTTCTTAGTCACTTAAGAAAACTTTTTAGTTTTAAGGAATTTAATTAATTAATTTCAATATAATTGAAAATAATTAATTCTAATTGTAGAAACTTCTTTTCTAAAATTTAATTAGGAATCAACATAATTATTAATCTTAATCAAATTAAGATAAAATTTACTTTAGTTTTGAATTTGAATTTGAATTTTAAAATAATTTTAAATTTTGTTTGGAAATATGTTTTAGAATACTCTATTCCAAACCAAGGATAACTTTGTTCATGTTTAGATTACTTTAACCCTAACCAAACATGCCTTATTTTAACACTTGAATATGTTTATCCTTATACCTAAACAAACCTTATTCTAAGTTATGGTTAAGGTTTTTTTTTGTGTTGTGACATTAAGGTTTTCTTAAAGGATGAAGATGGGTAATTTGGAAACAGATAAAACTATTCTAGGATTAGAATAGTATTTAGAAATAAAGTTATGGTTGTTCTAGGTTAAGAATACCTACCGGCTACCGTTGCCCTGCTCCTTCCGCCACCGTTGTTGTGTCTCCCAGCCAGTAGTTGCCTCCTTGAAGCTGCAACTCCTCCACGCGTGTACGACAACACTTGCCTCACTCACCCACAGCCCACAAGCTGTAAGCCATCCCGAGAAGCTTCAAAAGCGCCTCCAGTAAGTGCTCAGAATGTTGTCTCCTTGTTCCAATTATCGTGCCTCATCGTAGAACAACCATGCATCACTATAAACTCCCAACCACAAGTCCAACTGTGCCTGTTGTTTGGAGTTGCCTTATGCCACCATCAATCGACACGCCTACAATTTGACGTCTCTAAGCTCTTGCCACCAGCCAACTTATTGCTCCAACACTCAACCACAAAACCCAAGCCAACTAGCTATGGCCACCGTTGTGTGGATATTTTCCAATCAAATCATGATCAAATTACACCATTTCCTTATTTACAATTCCTGGCTTTGTAACTCTAAACCAACCCTATAGCTTAACCATTTAGGATTTCAAGTCTTCTGGAAATTGACAAATAATCTAAACTTTTCATATTTTTACAAACTTAAATAACAAAACTATATGTTCATCAAGTTGCCATTAATTATAAACAAATTGGGTGTTTTCTAAGACTGGCGGGGCTAGGGTAAGTTTCAACCTTTCCTTATAATAATACCAAAATAATTCTGGGTAGGTTTACTATGATTTTAGGGTTTCATAACTTGTGATTTTGGATTTCTAAAATAAAATTTTCATAATTCTTAATTTTAAGTTTGTATAATTTAAACTCTTCAAATTAATACTAACAAGATATAAATATGATTTGTATAGTTTGTAAGGTATTGATCTAAGACCTTTTAGATTAAATTGAATCTAATTCAATTTTAGATTAAGGTTTTATTTCAATTCCAAAATTTTGATTAATAACAATAAAACAATATAATCAAATTATATAATTAAAGTTTTCAACCCATTTCTTACATGTACTCCATTAGGTTATTAAATATATTGACAATGGATATAAATTATAAGCCTAAATAATATTTAAGATTAGATAAACTAAATTATTTACAATTTATGTCCACAAATCAAGATTAGCGTCTAGCACTATATTATGATCGCCAAAATATTTAAAAATGTTAAAGTAATTTTCAATAATCTTTCTATGAATTATTTTTTGTATAATTCAACCCTTTCAAAGATACAATATTATACATGGACCATAAAATTAATGTCTATTCTATTCATTTTAATCATGTTAGCCCTCATCAATAGTAATTGATTTAATTAATAACATTTGTAAACTATTTTACAAAGTATCATTTCACTTAGCCAAGGATTTTTCAAATCAATATTAATCGAAAATAATAGAACGTTATCCATAATTACTTTAAGTTGATGAATTATATATTGATCACTCAACTATAATTCTTACTATATGTAATGACTACCGATTGAGCTATCATTGATTAGAATAGATCATAAGTAAAATCAAAACATAGAAATCCATATATGAGATAACTTTGAAGATCTCAAGCCAAATAATCACTTATAATTACTACAATTTAAATTTTATAGACATACTAGTAATGTTCCAAATAAAATTCTACATGAGATCGATTCAATGAACTTGTTATCTAACAATCACTCATACGTTTATTTAAGATCTTTATATTTTTAGTGTATGAAATCGATTATTTTTTATAAGAAAAATATAATATGTGCTAGTTTTTTTACGTTCTATTAATGTCCGGTTTTAATAAAACAATGATTAAAAATAATGTAAGATTAATACGTAAATAAAATATGAATATTATAACTATAATCTCATCATAATTCCTTTTGCATCATATAATTATTCTACAAACTTTATCATATAAATTTAAATATGTAAAAAATAAAAGAATGTTTTAAAATTATTTTGTCACAAAATTATAACTAATTTATGGACGGTGAGCATAAATAACACTTCTTTCTTACAGGTGATTGTCAACTTCTTTTCTTCATTTTTCGTCGTCTTCTTCCTACTTTTATTCATCTCCACATGTAACACAAGGTAACAACAAAGATGAATAGGCATGGAAATCATCCTTTCAAGTAAGGAAATTGAAAAGGTGAGTCTATTCCCCTGTAGGACAAAAAAGTTCTTTACCATCATCAACAAATGGGATTTCAGTTTCAAACATAGCCAAGGAAGACTTCCTAGTTTTTACCATGTTTCAATGCACTAACAAGTAAGTGCTTCTTTTATAGTCAGCTATAACTGCCAATGGGGTCGCTAATAGTTGTAATTGATGATTCATGATACGAATTCATACACATCATTGATTATCATGGGATTAGTGGGTGGGTTGGAAATCTGGAAGACAGAGACCTCTCCAAGAGTGGGCTACATGGGTTCCATATATTTTCTTTCCCTTTTCTTGACAGTAGCTCGACAGTGTTAAAATAGCAAATCAATTGTATGCTTTAATTAAATTATTTTACCATTCAATTTAAGATTAAATGGCAAATTCTATTTAAATGATTGATAATCAATTATAACACTTTTAGTATTGAATAAACAATTTCTAAGAAGTTTTCCAGGAATAACTTCTAATAATATTTAACAGGATTAATTAAAAGTATTAAGGAGAACATGGCGTGTTCACTGCTTCAATTGTTGGACATGGAACACCTTGGAAGGCAGGGCAATACATGATAATGATTCAATCAAAGAGGAAAAGATAGGAAAAAACACAGGTTGATGCAAACAAAATAACAATTCAAGAGAAGACAAAGAATAGCAAACATATATTATGTATTCAGAAATATATTGTTAATATCATAGTTGTCCAACGAATCCAAACTCCTGGAAGAAACAGGATTTGATGATCAACTGAAAAACTCGATTGCAACAGGCAAATGAAATAAAAAAAATAAAAAAGAAGAGGATTACAAGGTCAACTTTGATGAACGGGCACGCGTGCTAGTGCCTAGTGGTGTAAGAAGAAGTCCATATTCTTGTAAATATTCACCATAAATTTTTGTACATCTATTAACTGTCAGTTTTTTTCAGGTTGCAGATATGATATATATATATGTGTGTGTGTAGATCGAGTATCGAGACTGAATATTGTTGTTGTTGGTTTGTGTTTGTGTTTGTAGATAGGAATGTATCCCTTAAATTTTCCGCATAAGTGTCCTTAGAGCCGTTGTCAGATCTTCATGTGTGCATGTGTGAGGACCTTCATCCATTTCCAGGAAACTGACAATGGCGGCTGAATGTTTCTTCAGCACTGGTGTGCTACACTAGATTGTTAAAACAAAACGAACCTTTCTTTCTTCTCTTCAACTAGTTTTGGGGTTTAAATATATGGAGCAAGTAAATGATGGCTGCTACTAGAAAGAAAGCTGACGCATTTCCCTGCTACCTTCTATCGTTTTGATGTGGTACAATCTCGAGAAAGTAGATACATATATTTCCCAATCTTCTAGCACTTCAGTAGTTGTTCAAGTGCAGGGCATCTTAAGAACCTTGAACTTGCCTGGTTAAGGACTAGATTAGACAAAGACATCGAACTGTACTACTAGTAAATGGTCTCAATCCAGAAATTGATCAGAATATTCCTGGAAATTTATTTGCTGTAACTGCTAATTATGTTCTTGTTGAAGCATCTAAGTCCTTATGCAACTGACAAGAGCTATGTTCAAAGATGAAAGGGAAAATTCTGCATAATGTCAGGCCAGCAACATGTACACTGAAAGACTTCATATAGCATAAGTAATCTTACAGATAAAAGCCCGGATATTTACTCATTTCCTTACAGAACATGGAATCGTTGAATAACTCAACTTAGATCCCTGCGAACTCGTGTCACTAGACAAGGTCCAGAACCGAAAAGAGTAAAGAGAAAAACACAGCACACTAGAAACAGGATCATGATTAGAACCTATTCATGGCAATCAGATGAGGGGGCTAAGAAGTTGGTATGATCCACGGTTCTTGGGAAAGCCACAGCCTCGATGAGTTTCATCGCCATCGTCGTCCATGGCCACAAGTACTCTGCAGAAGATGTCAACGTTGCATGGAAGTGCCAGAGGACCCTCTGGGTTGTAGCCGTACTCGGATTCGGCTTCTTCAAGCAGCACCTTGAAAAGTGGATGGTTTGCATATTCAGTTTTGATCACGAACCTTTGTTTCTGTGGTCCAACGTAGACGGAGAAGCAACCTTCAGGAGCTACTTGACGATTTCTCTTACTCTTACGATCATCTTCCAAAGAAGCCTCAATTCGTGGCCAGGATTTGCTCTTTCGTGTTAGCCGTAACGTCCTCTTGCTTCCACGGCCAAGAGATTTGCATCTTTCCCATGTCTCAACGATCAAATTTCCTTTCTTTCCTTTTCCTTCCTTCACATCCATGAAAATAGAATTTGCGCACAAGTTTTCAAGATCTATATACTGTTCACTAACAAATATGCAGGAGAAGTAGTCGAAAGTCTAGATGTCGGACTTAAAAACCACACACAACACCTCCTTCCACGAGAAAAAGAGAAAAAGATTAGATAAATTTGTTTGGAGTTGTGTTCAATCAAAGACAGAATCCACAGGCCAAATGGAAAAGAATGGTTTGCACATACTAAAGAGGTAATCTGTTTTGATTATCCCCTGTCGTAAACCAAATGAAACATAACCTTGGATCTTGGTCTCATTGTGTTACTCATAGCTACCAAAATCAACAGAAAGAAGTGAAATCATACAAATCAAAGAGAAACCAGAATGCAAACGAAACAAAAATGCTTAATAGGCAGTGAATCCGTATGACCTCAGAAAGGAAAAAAGGATCAAAGATCTGCAGAGCGGAAATTGTGTGGAGACCCTCACGGGATAAGCTTTAGCTTGCGTCTTCAATGCGGCAGTATAGGATTGGAGTGGTGCAACTAGCGTTGGTATATAAAGCCTAACCAGAACATAGTTTATTCGTAAAATCATCCACTTGTCAACGTAACAAGGGCCAATTTCTGTTAGTCCATGTCATCCCTCTTACTTTTGTTATCATTCTCTTTATGAGAAGTGCCTTTGTTATCTTCACAATGACACGAAGAGGCTATCTTCCGTGCTCTGTATTATACAAGTGGACAAGCAGGTTTTTACTTTTACTTTAATCATCTTTAATAAGTCATGAAGACTCAGCGTGAAAGACAAAAGAGTTTAGGAGTATATTTTCCTAACCACCTACTAAATCGTCTCACTACCACCGAATTTTACCGCAGATAACGTTAGTTTCACTTTCACCATGTAATAAACCTGTGCTGATTCCAAATAGCCTGAAATTTAGGATCATAGAAAACGAAGATAGGTCTTCTCCATTTATGTCACAACCTGATGTTAACTAATTGGCTCGCGTACATGCATATAAAGCTTCGTCATTTACAAGCCTGTTCTGCATAAACATTACCCTCAAGAAAGTTCGCGGAAGCTTGCTCTGGCTACGACAGCAGGCGGTTGAATAATGACTGCATACAGGCTTATTTTCTGATAATTCATGACTGATGGGTTGCAAATTGGAAACTTACATGTGGTATAAGCAGGAAGGTGAATTACTGTCCGCACGGTTAGCTCGGTTGGCAATCTTGCAGGGTAACTTAGGACAAGGACCAAGGTTTAATTCTCGGTAACAAGAGTATATAGGTCGCTCTGCTAGGTGGTCGATCGAGATCAAACCGTGATTTAACCCCTCATAATCTGGTCGAACTCGAGAATAGGAGCAGTTGGAGTGGCTGATTCCACCTTTTGAATCAAAGAAGGTGAATTACCATTAAAGCTCCACTACCTGTATATCATTAGTTGGCAGAAAGCTAACTTAAAGTTATAAAACCAATGATCATTTGAAATGAATCCTGTAGCTTGACTAATTTTAGAATATATTTTTTAAATTTTAAATTAGTTAAAAATTATTTTATAATATTTAAAATTGTAAATAAAATTTTTATTAACTGTTTGTCAAATTATTTTAATTTAATTCGTTCTTAATAATAGTTTTTCTAAATAATTTAATAAAAATTTTCTAGAGTTCCTAATATTATAAAGTACTTTGAAGTAATTTAGAATAATAAAATATAATTAGAATATAACTTACTCTTTTTTCTTAAAGTAAGAAAATTCTTAAGTTCTTAACCCTTCCTCCCGTGACCATGGCCACGAAGCATATGCCTAGCTGATGAAATGTTTGCGGACCTGTTCATTCTCTGTGTGGTCAATACGGATATTGGGTTAATGCTGATCATCGATTTTGACTTTGAGGATTAGTGGCTTGTTTCTAAGTGATACAATGAGCATTCCAACTTCAATCATACGCCATAAACAGACAACGCTGTCCACAGGATTATACATGAATATTGCTTGTCCCTTCAGTCATCGAAAGAGACACCCTACTCTGGAAAGGAGAAGAACCAAAATATCATTTTGCAACTCTGAATGTTTCAACTTTATTTAAATAGTATAAATGCTTTTTAGAGGATACACCGATTAGACGGTTACTGTGGCAACAGCTTGCACAGACCTGAGCACATACGAAACAGTTTGTTCTTTTCTTTCTCTAGATCTATAAAAGAGAGTTAATTTAGACGGTCGAAAGTGGATTGTTTTGACTTTTGAGTGATTTTGATCTGTGTCAGGATTCATTTTTATACAGATGGACACTTTGGGAGATGGCGTTTCTCTTGTTCGCCTAAGGTAACATGTTTTCTACTGTGTTGAGTCCCAAAACATCAGACCAATATAGCCTACATAAGAAAAGGTAAATAGTCTTGATGCAGTTGCATATATATAGGCTACGATGTAGTCCAGTACTGCCTGAGCTTTCTGGTTCTGATCACCGTTGATACTACCAAAACCGTAGCCAATATTTGTAATTGAGAAAAGGATTTCCTTAGAAGATACTACAGATGAAATAATACTTCGTTCCAGGAAAAAGAATTAAGCATCCTAACAAACTAATTGGAAGAATCAATGATAGTGTAGAAGTAGTTTACAATGAAGAATGCAGGTCTGTGGTCCATTCGAATACAAATTTTTTAAAAAAAGAAGCAGAAATACGAAATTCTTGGTACCGACTCCCAAGCACGTTAATATATATAGTATACATACTAAATTCTGAAGTAGAGGGCTCACCAGTTTTGTGCAGAAAAAAAGAAATGGCATTACTCAAGCTGCATGTGGCCGGTGGACTTGAAGTTTTCTAAGCTAGCTTGGTGGATAGTTTATAATATTAGGTCAGCCCTTTCTGTTCATTAGAAATAAGCTGAAGGCTGGAGTATGCATGAATTATAAAATCAGCGAGGCCAAGTTACAAGCTACTTGGGAGTTTATATATCCTCCAACACCTTGTTTTAATAACATATCAAGCAGTGGAGACCTGGTGTCGGATAGTTGACCTTGGTATTTACATTACCATCTTGAGCGAAATGGAGTTAGAATCTCCACGCAAACTATGGATGACACGAACTGCAATCTGATAGAAAATTTTTGATAAAGAATTGGCTTTTAGATTTTCCTATGTTATCTTTCCAATTTCGTATTGAAAAATTGGCAGTTAGCTTTAGCTATCAGAACATGGCGCCAACTACTCCTCCATGTTCAGCCGCTGATTTTAGTGATCGTTTCAAGTTCGTTTTCTGTCAAGGTGAAACGAACGAAAAGTAGTTATATATGAGGTGGTTTATGCTATACAACTGACTGATTAGTAGTATACTTGTGGTTAATTAACTAAAACTATTATTTATTATATGTATAATTAATTCAAAAGGAAGAAAAACTCAAATACACTTTAAATAAAATTAAGATGAAATCATAATTTATGTTCTTTTGAAAAATTATCAATCTCAAAATTAAAGTATCAAGATAATGTATGGGTATTGGAGAACAAATTTATTGAAATAATTCAACTTCAAAATTTTATATAGATTGTTACTTATGTATTTATAAAAAATTTTAGGGCAAGCTTTAAAGCAATCGGTAAGGTTACTTTTCCGTGACCGGAAAGTTATGAGTTCAAATTCTGAAAACATCTCTTTATAAAATATAAAAAACGTTTGTGTATAATTGATAAATTCTCACCCGACCCTCGCAAATCAAGAACAATAAAAATATAGTGATCGATACAATTCATGGATACAAATTGTTTACTTAAAAATAAAGATAAATTAAAAAGATCATAAATTTAATTTATATTCATTATCAATGTATTTAGAAACTTAAGGAGTCACGAACAAAGATTTGTCGAAAAAACAAAAGATAATTTAATTAAATTAGAATTAATTGTAAAACTTGAAAATTTTAAAGTCAAATATAAGATATTTGATAAATAAAAGATATTATTAGATATTGAATAGCACCTAATTAAAATTTGCTTGGAATTAAATATAATTCTAATAAAATTATATTTTAATTAAATTACTAAAAGTGCAACTAATATTATTCATAAGTTTTGAGAATTCACCAATATTTTTAGAGATAAGATATTAATACTACTTTTCACATAATCTGCGACTTTAAAAGAGAAGTAGAAAAGAATCAAATTTTATATTAAAGCATGATTTGTAATTGATATATTATTATATTGATAAATTAATTATATTATAAAATCAAAACGATCTTAATTTTTAAAATTATTAAAATATTTTTCTTTTGTTATACATGATGTCACATCGAAATTTCTCCACAAGCCTCTTTCTTCTTCTCTTTTTTTTATTTTATTTGACACTGTTTAATAATTCGAAAAGATTACTTCTTAAGTTTCCTCTTTTTGCTGGCGGACAATTAAATTTTAGAAATGGATAACAGAACAACATAATTTATATAGAAACTATTGACTAACTTATTCCTCTTTTGCAATATTTATATAAATCAATACAAGATGAAACGCGCTCCTGACAGTTGTACACACACAACCACTTAAAGTTTTTCTGTTCCTGACAGTTGCTTTTCGCTGAATATACAATGTGGCAATCAAGTGTGAATATTTCAAAAACAAGAAGCAATTTTATATTGCTGCTCTGGTTTTATATGTATACTGTATAGTTGTATACTGATACCATAACTAATAATTGAAGAAAGACAACAAGTTTTCCTATAACGACGTAGTTTGTGGTCTAACCTGCTTCATCAGTTCTTTCTTTCTTTTTTAATAAAAGGAAAACAACTAGTTCAAACTACATTACAAAACGGGAAAAACAGACTCCCGATAAATTTTCTAAAAAGATCACGTGGCACCCGATGGGTGTAGTAATAAAATAAGTAACGACATCTGCCAGCTGCCTGGCATAATGAGCAAGTCAATCGACACATCTGTTGCTCTCTTGATACACATGACGATGAACAACAGTCCAGTTTCTAGTAAACAACAAATGAATGGTCCGAACGATGGGATTGAGAGTCCTGGATCGTCGGTTTGAAGAAGAAAGGACATCGAACACCGCCTTAGAATCGACCTCCAGTTCGAGACGACGAAATCCCAAATTCCACGATAAGGTAAGCCCGGTAAAAACCCCCCATAGCTCTGCTGTCATCAGAGAGCACCATCCAAGATTCTGGGTAAGCCCCCGAGCCTATGGCTAGCACTATCTTGCAAAAGACCGTCGGCAGTGGCCGAAGACACAGACCGCTTACAGGCTCCATCAGTATTAAACTTGATCCAACCAGATGAAGGTTTGCTTCAGCCTAGGAGTTGCTCCCGTCGTATAAATCCAGTAGAACTCGCGCAATTGTGCCATCCAGCAGAGGAGGGAAGTTGACACGCATAAGACAAAATAAGGGAAAAAGGTGAGAGCGGCCAAGTAAATTGACTATCAAAAAGGGTTAGATTCCTCCATTGTCAGAGGAACCAACAGATAATACCAAAAAGGGTCGGCCAAGCGTGACCATGGAGATGCAGGCAAAGTTGGAGATTGTGGAGGATCCATTCCTTGAGCAGCATCGTGAAAAAATTAGTTGGGACGAGGTGTGGGGGGAATGTGCCCCAAACTTGGTGAGCTTTACCACAATCACGCACAACATGCAGTGATTTAGATATGTCATCTTTTTTTCTCATTCATTTTATAGCACTAATCTTTATAGCCAATGCCTTGAAGATCCTCTTTAACTTTACCAATTTTCAACAACTTTTCTAACTTTTCAGTACCTCTATTTAACATTTTCAATCCCTTTTCGGTACTTACTAATTTCATTCTAACTTCACCAAGCTCATTTGACGTCAACATCAAATTCTTTTCTAACTCTTGGATGGTGTTCTTCATGGAGAGATTCTATCCCTTCAATCTTTCATTCTTTCTACATATTTCTCCTTATTTTTTGTACATTAATTCGTAAGCCTCATAAATATTCTCTATTTTATCATTTGACCTTCTTTCATCACTGTCATAATCTGAGATCGAGCTTTAAGCTGAATCGTTTGCATTTTTCCTGAAATTTCCATATTTAATCAATTTTTTGTCTTCGGTTACTTCCTTCTCGGTTATCGTTAAACAAGTAACTGGACTTTTAATGTACAAAGTAACTAAAGCTTCATTTTTTACAACTTCTTCTTCACTTCCAGATTCGTTATCACTCCATGTACTCGTATAGGATTTTCTTTTTCTCTTCTTCATAGTATTATCATACTCCGCTTGAACATGGTTGAAGCCTTGACACTCATGGTATTGCATTATCTTTACCTCTCTTTCTCCCTTTTGAGTTTTGGCTTGTTTCAAGTTGTTTGATGAGCTCCCGCCTTTTTGCCTAAACTCGAGTCTGTCCTTTTTCACTCTCTTCAACCAATTACTGAACTATCTTATTAATAGCTCCATATCCTCATTTTCGTCGGATTCATCTTCTACATCATTCGCAATTTTTCTAGTTTCCACCTGTAGTGTCAATCCTTTGCTTCTTTCTTGCTTACCTCTCAAAAGATTCATTTCGAAGTTTGTAAGGATTCCAATAACTTTTTTCAATGACAGATTATCAATATCGTGAGCTTCCTCTATTGCTGCAATTTTCGGAATAAATCTTGGAGGCAGTGATCTCAATGTTTTCTTGACTAATTTCACGTTGGAGTGTTTCTTCCCCAATTGATGTGCCTGATTAGCTATATCTCGTAGTTTTTCATGAAAATGTCCAGTAGTTTCATTCTCATCCATCTTTAGCTCTTCAAACCGTACAGCTAGTATCTGTAATTTCGATGTTATCACAGCTTTTGACTCTTCATGAATAGTTTGCAAAGTATCTCACGCTTCTTTTGCCGATTCACAGATTGAAATCATTGAGAAGCGTTCCTCATCAACAGCACTAAATATTGCATGCATTGCTTATGAATTTTTGAGTGCACTTTCTTCTTCAACTTTTGTCTATTCGGATGGATCTTTCTGAACTGCCTCTCCTTTATCATCATTGATCATCGGATGCATCCGATCGTGAACTACCGAATGGCAAACTTTTGTGCCCTGAGCTTAGATAAAGACATTCATCCGTAATTTCCATGCAAGATAGTTAGATCCGTCCAATAGTTGTGGCCTGATAATTGATGCTCCTTCTCTTATGGCCATGTTTGTGAAACTAAAATCTATATCAACTTGCTACCAAGTTCTGAATCAGTAACCTTACTCTGATACCAATTGAAAAATCAAAGGGGTTAATTATTTCGCAAACTTTCCGTAAACTTCTTTGACGCAAACAAAATAAAAACAAACAAAACCGAAAAAATAAAAACACTAAAAATTTGATAACACAGTTCGACACATCTTGCCTACGTCGGCGGGATCCTTACCCAACTTAATAACTTTTACCGAAGTACAATAGATTTACCCAAGGCTTTACTAAGCCGATACCACTCAACCCTTGACACTATCTCTCAATCTCACTTCTTGTGAAAAAATTTCATACCCAATAGTACGACCGCCTCGTACTAATCTCGACAGAAGATTTTCACACACTGTTTACTAATAAAGACAATTAATCGAACAACTCAAGTGATTAAAATAATAAAGAATAAAAACTAAATACACTTGAGATAAAAAGAAAGACTTTTCTATAAATTTTATCTTCTTGAAATAGTCTAGCTGAAACTCTCTACCATAACTCACTCTTTCTTCATAGAAAAACAATTCACGGCATTTCTTCAATTAATAGCCAATACCCCTTCACCAAAGATGATCTTCACTGTATCATAACATCAAGACGTGTGGAACGTTTTACACATAAATCAACATCATTGAGCCTCCACGTTAATTATTGTAATCAGAAAACCATTGCGCCTTCAACCAAACATCTTATACACACTCATAGTAACTTAACTGTGAGTTACTTTTAATACTATATTCAGCTGAAAATCTTCATATGCGCAGCTAGCAAATATTCTTCAATAACACGTGACATCTACAGCTTCAATGATACACCACATCAACAGTTGCCGCAACATACAAAGGGTTTCTTGCTATGACGTGTTTTAGTAGAGTTCTATTGAAACACCAATTGTAGAGATCGTTTAAAACACCAAGTTCTCTTTTAATTAATACAACACCCAAGGTAGACCCACACTTTATAATTCTCAAGCTTCAATTAACGCACACCTTTTCTTTAAAAACCTCACACCCTCACCGGAGATGGACTTCTACCTTGGTTTAATGATGGGCATAAAGAGTCCACTTCAATTCAAATATACAACAACCACTTCAATTTAAATATACAATAATTGTATCCTTTTAATTTCATCAATCCACAAAATCTGCAAATTCAACAGTATTTTTAACTTCACTATAATTAAGATTTTATATATCTAATTAAAATGTCAAAACTAAATAAAAGATATATATAATATATCTTAACAGTGAAAGTAGAGGTAATGTTGGTAAATAACAAAAAGGAGATTAAGGGAGGTAAAGTAGGAAAAACTTGGAAGAGCTGAAAGAACTTGGTCGATATTCTTAGTGATCGTTGCACAAGGTAATGTTTTTCTTGGATGGCCCATAACTGAGTGCGCTTAAGTTGTATACGAACATGTTAGCTTGACTGATATCTCATTTGTTGAGGTCTTTAAACCAGGATGGTTGTAGGCTGAAGATGAACTCTTTATTAAGCTTGCTTCACACGTTTCAATTGCCATACCATCTACACAATCTACAGCTTCCACTTGTGGTTCTTCTGGCCTGTAAATCCCATATGTATCTGTTTTTCTATTGATTGGGGTCACTTGTTTAATGTTCCCTAATCATGGGTGAGTTTGGTTTGAATGTGCATTGCATGTGGACGTCCGCACCTAATCAAGAAATCATTAGCGATGGAAAGATTCAGATATGCTTAAACAAAGTACTGGTTCATGTATCACAAGAAACAACACCAATGATTGTTACATGAGAGATAGAACTTGCTGATTAAGCAACAAGCGAAAGAGGATGAAAAAATATAGCAGTAAAAAGTAGAAGGAAACTGATTGGAGACGTTGGAGAAAACAAGGGGAGTAGAAAGAAGCTTCTATATTTGGTAGGCATATGTAGGCATTAGTCTTTAGCTCTCTAACTCTTTAGATCTTATGGCTGCCTGCCTTATACCCAACATTACATGTACCTAAGTTCATGTTCATCAGTCGGTGATTATAAATTAAAAAGGCCCAAGATGAAATGCTGACAGCGAACGTGGCCCTGCCCAAATCTGTACAGTTCAGTGTTTCAGGATTTCTACAAATGCCAGATATTGGGAACTTTAGCCTTATTCATTTCACCGCATGCCCATAATTAACCTTTTCATTATTTACGTACTTTACTGAAATTGTACGTTTCCAGGTAGCAATTGCATCAACCATTAATTTTGTTAAACAATTATTTTGACTTTATAGTTTTCCCAAGAACTTAGCCTTACTTATGAATCTAAATAAAATGAGACTTATTAGTGCCAAATGCACGTTAAAATATCGTTTTACAAAACCTACAGTCCCTTTCAAATTTATGCAGAACTTTGTCGCATTATCCCTTTCAACAATTTCTTATTTTAATTGACATCATCATTGTGTGCATTAGGTCAGCGTTCTTGTAACATAGGTTAGGTAGGCCCCAACTCCATTCCTGAACTCCTCATTGACGATGACGTGGCGGTCGTCCATTTGCTAGTTCATTTCCATGACGTCATGCGACGACCACTCCATATTACTTGTGGTTTTGGTGCCGTTCTTTTATATTCTTTTTCACTTAACAGTTCTCATACGCTTAACCAAAGCCCAAAATAAATATGTTTTTGTATAAAGGACGGATCAAACGAAGATCAGATGCACTACTCCACTGAACACCATTGCGTAAGTTAGATTTCTTACAATAGCTATAAAAATTAAAGACAAGCCTCAAAGGTTAGTTGCTAAGAACATTAATTAGCTAACGGTCTCTTTCTTTTTCTTGTTTCAGAGAGAAAAATAGTGACCACCACAGTACTAGGAACTGCAAGTTGATTCGTCTCCTTTTCTTGACAACGTATACTTCTTCTAGTGGATGGTGTTAGGCAAGTTGATGGAACTATTAGCTAGTGATCAAAGCCAAAGAGCACCAGCTTCTTTGAGAAGAGGGACAAGAGTTCCATTGATATGAAAAGCCATGACTCGGTCCATGGCACCAATTAGCTTCCCTCCGATGAACACCACAGGAACTGAGGTCGAGCTACCAAGAAGCCTTGATAACGCCCTCTCGATCTCTTTCCCTGTCGGGTCCTGATCCAGCTCGTACACAGTCGGGTTCACACCCATCCCACAGAACAGTCTCTTTACTGCATGGCACATGCAACAGCTACTAATACTGAAAATCACCACCGCACTCTCCGAGGCCAATCTCACCACTCTCTCCAGTGGGTCTCCGATGCTCCTCACAGGCACGTAATAGCCCCATGAATCAGCCTGGTAATGCATGTTTAGTAGATAACTGGAGACAAAGATGAAAAAGAAGGAATATGGTAGATGAATTAGAGATGATGGTGTGATTCGGAGCCAAGAAACGAGCGATGCATATATATAGACTATAGAGGCATGGCATTGGCATTGGGGTAATAAGGTAATAACGAAGGATTTGTCTGATGTTGTCGCAGCGCGTGCGTAGGGGTTCTTGTGGGTTTTGCTTTAAAAGGATTTTTGTCTGTATTCAGAAGACATTTATGTGTACATTTGTGGAATAAAGCATTAGTGGAGGCAAAGGTGTCAGGTGTAGAAGGCGGCATTTGTCTACTTTAGAGCGTAAAGAGATAGAGAGTACAATCTCACCATTCTTTTTGAAGCTAGAGAAAGGTTTCTTTGTAGAACTTTCAGGCGTAATTGAGACATGGTTTCAGGCTTTTTTTACGTTTGGCAAAAGCCTGAAGGAGGGGTTTTGTTGTAGTCGGCTGTCTCCGTCCTTGTTGTCGGGTATTAGAGCTTTTCTTTAGCTTTACTGACGTGAACATTACGCGCATGTTAAGCCATCCAAGAGCATCCGTGACGATTATCAACGGCATCATCGACCATCGTAAATAAACAACAGCAGTCTTTTCAGGCTCTTTCCATGAATTGACCTCTATTCCCATTAATACGTGCCAAGGAAGCATGCAATTCTCGGGGACAAAAGCTTATTTTTGACATGGTCAGATTAAAAAGAAGGTTGACAATAGGATTCTGGTTCACTTAATTATCAGTTAATTAACTTAAGCAGTGTTACTTGATCATGAAT
Source organism: Erythroxylum novogranatense (assembly GCA_029891385.1). Taxonomy (NCBI): domain Eukaryota; kingdom Viridiplantae; phylum Streptophyta; class Magnoliopsida; order Malpighiales; family Erythroxylaceae; genus Erythroxylum; species Erythroxylum novogranatense. The sequence goes on along the minus strand of CM057230.1, from coordinate 23,807,404 downwards.
GATAATGTGTCGTGATAAAAGGCAAAATAAACCAAAATAAATAAGCCAACCATGTTTCTAGTGCAGAAAGTTGATGTATGTGGGCAAAGTGTACATCGCATTGCTTTTGAAACAAAAGATGGATTAGAAAGTAAAGCTCCGGTTAAGTCCCCACATCAGATAATAAAAGCCCACAGATATGAGTATAAACCTTGTGCATTTAGCTAAAACAGGGGCTTCCATGGTCGAGAGTGGAGACACGTGCACTATAAGATTGAATATGGCATTAAGCATGAATGATGAATTGACGTCAGGCCATTTATACAAAGTGCACATCTTTCCTACCCTTTTGGCTTTAACATCTTAGTTTGATTGATGAACGTAAAGGTTTTTGAGCAAACAAACACACTCATTAAAATTTTATCGCACATGTAGAATTTAATCAGGCTGCCGAAAGGCCTTAGCATTTAAGTCAATCGATCAATAAGTAGGGTATGATATGACTGGTAGACATGGTCCAATACTGAACAAAACATCCTAATTGATGTTCTAACCAATTCTGCTTATCGAGCTTAATATCATACTATTAGATTTTGGTATGTTACAGTATTAGTAAATATCGGATATCGTTTAAATAATTTTAAAATTTATAAAATAGTACATAAATTTTTTAGAAATTACAAAACATTCTTTTATCGTATTGAACAATTGTAACGTATAGTTTATAAGTTTACATTAAATATATTTTAAAATTCATAATAATAAATAATAATCACAATGAATATGAAAATAACAATAATTTTCAGATATTTCATATATAAATAATAACTATAATTAATATAAAAAGGCAATTATTATCATACAAGTATAAAATTAAGAATAATACAAAGTATTTGAAATATTATAATTTTATCATATAATAAATAGTAATTTCATTAAACATAATTACAATTTACAACAAGAACTTGTGATGAGAAAATAATCAATTAAAAGTGAAACCTGAAACAAAAACATATATTATTTAATTTACCATTAATTAAATATATTAATTATTAATAAGAATTTAAACAATTTTAATTTAATATTACATATTTAATTAATTAAAATTAATTGTTACTAAAATTATAAATAACTTAGTTTAATTTAAATTTGTAAAATTAATTATTGTATTTTTAAAATATATAAATTTTAAATAAAATTTGATTTAATAATTAAAATATTTTTAAAATAAATATTATTTTATAAATAATAAATAATAAATTATTTATTTTTAAAAATAATTTTATCAATACTTTATTAATAAATATTATATAAATATTAACATAAATTTAATTAAAATAATTGATTTTAAAGTTTTATTTAGTGTATAATTATTATGAGTAATAAAATATTTATATTATTTTAAAATAAAAATTAAAAACACAATGAAAATTGAAATAAATAGTTAATTAAAAATGTTTCAATTAAAAATGTTTCAATAGAGGATTTTAAAATTTTTCTAAAAGGTCCTTCAATTTTTAAAATTGACGATATTTATCGATATTCAACGGTATTTACGACCGAAATTTTTGAACATAATTTCGTATCATTTTTCGGTCGATATAGGACGGTATAAAATTCAAATTTTGGTTCTAACCAATAAAAGAAATTCTTAATTAGTTGTCCAATCTCTTAACTGAGTTCTCAAATTTTAGATGAAAATGTCATATGTTTTATTTTAAAAAAAATACTCAATGTTAAATCGTTAATTTGTGACGTAATTTATTTAATTTTAATTAATCATTTTTTGTTTAACTATAAATTAGTCTTCTACAAAACATTGAATTATCTCATTAGAAAGAGAGTAACAGTCAATATATCCAGTCCACGAGGTTTTCTGCTTTGCCCTGAAGAAGATTATAATGTATACAATCATTCTTTTATATTTTTATAAAAGGATACTTTTATATAACTTTACGATTACGAAGAACAACGTTATCAGTTACTCTACACCCACCGTTAGCAAGAGAGTAGATTAAGAAATAGAATATTATTGTAAGAAAGAAAAATTTTCATCCCCACAGACAATAAACCCTAAAATATCATATTTTAGACGCATGGCTAGCTGTAGCAAAGAAAAAAGAAGGTCCTTTGCTGGGTTCCTCTTCTCGACAACCAAAATTACATAAAAGGTCCTTTTATGTAGCTTCAGGTTTTTTATTCTCTGGCGACATATACAAGCCAAGGGAACCTAAAACATAAAGCAGAGCGACATGAAACAGCATGTAGCAGTTGCTAAGAGTAGACTTTGGAAAGATTAAAAAGAAGTAAAAAGAGATAGAGGCGTGGCCTGCAGTACAGAGGCATACAGGCGGCGCTGCAGCTACCAGCTGGTACGCTTTGAGCTATAAGTCTCAGCGAAAGATGGGGACTTTGTTTGAAACCATATTTCCATATCTACTCCAACCAGCAGCTGCTGGTGGGGTTCCGACCACGCATTAACTTTTCAATAGTATTCATCACTAGCTGGTTGCTACTGTGCCATTTCTGTCCCTTTCTTCACAGTTTTGCTGTTGATTTCAAGTCTTGGAGCAGTAGCATTCTTACCTGAAAATGACTGCTTTGCTCAGTTACTGCTCCTGCAGGTAATCCTGATACTTTTGTGTGGTAAGGATAATGAGCTGGCTTCCAAAACCCGTTAAAATGTTTTTGCACGCTACAGTTTAGAGAATTATTGTCGCTGAAGTGAATTACTAAAATTTTGACTGGTCAAAATTTTCTTTTTATTTAATATTTTGTGTAATATTATTTTATTGCATATAATTATATTATTTTAATTTTATTTATAGATATTAATATTTTGAAGAATTGATTGCCCTAACAGATATTTTTAAAATTAATGTTGCTATAAATATAGTTTGAATAATTTGTAATTTGATAAATAATAAAATAAAATTTACGTCGTTTATAATTAGTGGAGTTTAATATGATAAAATTCTAATAAAGTGATATTTATAAATGGCTTCACACCTCAACCTTTGATTAGTTATAAATAATAGATTAAACATCTGGAGCATTGTGAATCACTTTTCACCAACATGTATTTTGATATTCGTTCAAAGTTCCATTAAAGAAATTATTGTTTTTATTCTTTCTAGTGATATTCATGTTAGGGTGTCAAAATCAACATCGTTCTAATCTAACATATGTATGCATATACATTATGTAGCGTTTGGAGCTGATTGTCTAATTTGTTCTGAATCGTGGGCTGTCGGCTTGCATTTGTTGATGCAACAAATGTTTCTCCAAGATGGCCCTTTGTGGTTGATCCAATAGGCTTCTTGGTTCGATATGTATACTAAAACCTAAGCACGTCCACAAGCTTCTCCATTACTTGATCCTGAGAAGTTAACTAATGCATGGAAACGGTAAATCATGTCATTCCTGTAGTCGAAGGAGAGCGCAAAAATGTCAAGGCTTATTCTGGAAATTGGAAACTCATACAAGAATTCGCATTAGCATCACAGGATCACATTCAGGCAGATTTAACAGCAGAAAAGTGTCTGCCAAAAGATGCACCAGAAACATAACACATGAATAAAATTTGGATCACCAATCTCCGCAGGAAAAAAATCAATCCTGCATTCTTCTCAATTCGATCAGCTTCAAGAATAATTACAGTACGCAGTTAGAAGTCTTAATTACGTTCTCCTCCTTGCCATTGATGCAGGGTCGCCACCAAACAACTCCTCAATAGAATTTTCAATATCTTCTGATTGGTACTTAATATACTTCTCGGTCTGTCTACCTGGTGTCAGATACTGCTGAAACCTTCCCAGAAACGAACGATAAGCCGGAATTACGACAGCCGACACGGACACTCGAAGCTCAGATTGAAGCTGCTCATCACTCACCACCCATGTGCTTTGTGTCCTGTGTATCTCATCAAACATGGCATTGAACATCTTGAATCTTTCCTTCAGTGCAGGTTTTGCCACTTTTCCATTTACATGCAAACCATCCAGGGTTAGACACTGCAACAATTTGCTCCACGTCTCTCTTGTATAGCTCTTGTGGTATAGTCTCAGGTCAGAAGAAAGCTTTCTACACCATGTATGTCCCATCATTTCGTATATCTCACTTGACCCTTTGATCTTTTGCAGTATGTATCTCCCATTGTTCATTAGGAATATATTACGCAACGAAGGGTCTCTATACATCTTTGATTTCATTTCCAGATTCTCCTCCAACAAATCCATAATTTTGTTTAATTGCCCTCCAAATCGCGACGTCTCTGGCTTGCCATCATCCCGAGGAGTGCCTTCCTTTGTTTCTGCATCTTGACCATTAGAGTCGCTGGAGTCATCCGTTCTCTGATGTTGCTTGAACACCTCTTCTAATGTGTCTTTGTACTCACAGGCGTATTTCAAGTAATTCATGGTGTAGCGTGTCAATGGATGGACTGCACCACTTGGAACTGGAGTCTTGCCATTGTCTCTCTTTATCGAGTTTTCCAGATTACAGAAAATGCTCACAGCTGCTTCTCCAAGACGGCTTTTGACTGCCCAAGTTTCGGCTTTCAATTCGTCAGCAATGCCAATTGAAAACGAGTCATCAATGCTTGGAATTAGATCACGAACTGTCTCGTACAAGTCCAAAAACTTGAACAATCTCTCCGCTGATTGCTTTGTCAATGTAACGGCTTCCGCGAAATTCAGAAACCTTGTGACCACTGCTGCTGCGAGATTGCCAAATAGTCTCTGAGATATTGATGGGTACTCTTCAAAGACTGAAAAGAACAGTTTACGCTCCCCACATAAGAGAACAGAAGAACAATGCTTGATGACATTGATCCATGTTGCGATCTCTGTTTCCATTGCATCCCATTGCATCTTTTGCACCTCCTCCATGCTGATATCCGTATATCCCTGTTTCTCCAATTCGTTAAGGAAAGCATTTCGCCTCATTGCTTCGTAAACCAAGCAGCAATCCTTCTCGTATCCTGAGGAGATCATTGTCGTTACAATTTTCTTCAGGCAGGTTATTTGTTCCGGAGAATACGGAGGATACTTCTCTTCTTCTTCGGATTCAGATTCGGGAGCGTTTTGATCCGACTGCTGTTGGGTAACGGAGGATTGCTGCTTTGTATCCCTTGGAGTTTTAGGATCAACATTGCCACATTTGAGGGGGCAACTTTCAAGTATTGAACACATTTCTGTGTCCAACATGATCATGGCTTGATGCAGAACTGCTGTGGCTTGGTTGATGGAAGATGCTGATGTGGAATGGGAATCGAATTCCCTAAACAAATTTAACATCTTCGTAATGCGAATCAATGATTCAGTAATCGGTGAATCTTCCTCTTGATTTTGACCAAATTTGGCCTTGACGGAGCAGCTGGAGATAATTTCTTCAACCATTTTCAACAATGACTCCACAGACTTGGGGGCTTCTGGTGGGTCAGATGTTTTGTCATTGGTGGCAGACAAAACCTGGAGAAATCGATCAACATCTTCCAAAACTTGATGTAAAGTCAACTCAGGCTCAGGCTCAGGCTCAGTTTCAAGTTCAGGTTCAAGTTTCTCAGGTTCAGGTTTAGATTCAGGCGTAGGAACAGGGACAGGCTCTTCGGCAGATTGTTGCATCTGGTCGGATTCTGCTGTCCTGGGACGTTCTGAAGCCTCCTGAACATCCTCAGGTTGTTGTTCTATAGGACTTGCGTGGTCATTCTTCTTGTCGTTTTTGTCATTTTGTTTCTCATTGTCGTTGTCCTTGTCATCTCTAGAAAAGCTCGTACTTTTATCCATGGCTACCGAACACAGGCTCTCTTCCGAGAAATGCTTAATGCCCTTTTACTCGAAATGTGAATGAAAATGGTGTAGAGGAAAAGAAAGGGAATAGACGTGAAGAATCATGGAGGGACAAGGAATTGTTTGGTTTTCCGATCAACTCCATAGCTATTTGCTTCCCTTTGACCCTTTATTCCCTTTTGATTTTGTGTCTAAAATTTGTTTGGATGAGATTGGTGCCTGGAGGACCAGGTGGCTTCCAGGAAAGTGAATAGGGGTGAAAATTCGCGGCGTAACCGAAGGAGAATCATTCTTCACTTCCTGTTTCTACCCCCTTTTCAATCGTTTATAATTTCCCAACAAAATATCATATTTATTTTAGATGTAATAAATGTGTTCCGTATCCGACATATGTCAATAAAAATCATTTCTATATTTATTTTAAATTACTCATGGCATTGATATTTCTCTAACAAAAATAAAATAGTGGAAATTTTTTGTTTAGCTTTCTTATATTTATCTATCAAAATAATATTATTTTAATAATTAAATAAAAATATGAGAAACTTTAAATTGAGATTTTAATTGAATTTAAAGCGAGCAAATCAAATCACCATATCTATTTCTCACCATTATAATTTTAAAACACAACTCTCTTTTTTATAAATGGTAAATTATATTTATTAAAAATGGGTTGTGTACATACGATTTAGGAGCATACCCTAATCATCAAAAGTAAGGCTATAAAAACTCAATAATTTCCCTTACACCCATAATGAGGTTAGGACATCTCATTGTGGTCACGAACAACCGATGCAATACTGGGGACAAAAGAAAATAACAACAAATAACAGGGGAAACTATGGAGAGTGTAAAACAACAACAAAAACGATAGCAGTCGAGAGTGGAGGGCTGCCAAGAGGGGCACCACGCCAGGAGCGGCCATACTACGCTCAAAAGTAGATGCCTAGACCATCCACCCCACAAGAGCGCTCAGGTCAGATTGGCATAGGCCATGCAACCACGATCTACGTCCAACCATTCCAGACGCCAGACAGCTCCACTCAATAGAAATCGCCAGGGACAGCCAGAGCAAGGAACAAAATTAAGCAGAGCACCCCGACGCCACATAGGCCAGGCAGCTCTCTACTACTTCCAACATTTTCAGATCCCACACAACCTATCAAACAAGCTTACAAATGAGAGGTAATAAGTTCCACTGGATACGGTCGAAATAAGATTTTGTAGGTAATCGCTTTTATCTTTGAAACCGCATTAGGCCAGGTGATTATAGCCCCATCAAGTTGCATGGCATTTCGAATTTTCCAGATTGTATACACCGTGCAGAGGAAAACAATTCGAATGACTTTACTGCGCAGGAGAGCTCCCTTAGCTTCACTCTTTATCCATTTGACAACACGAGGAAGGGAGCTCATTTGTCTGGTGATACATAACCAGCGACGAATTTCCTACCAAACCAGGTTAGTAAAGGAACATTGGAAGTAGATATGAGCCACTGATTCCACCTCCCTTTTACACATTGTAACATCCCGACCCCAATGGGAAGGGTATATGGGTCAATTTGGTCAGGCTAGTAATTTGCATTTCATATTTCTGATGTGAACATTTATTTGGCCTCTGATTGTAGAGGACTGAGTCATTTGGCAAATGCACATATAGGTACATGCATTCGTGAATTTTCCCGGCATTTGATTTTGTAAATGATTTGAACTATGAATGTGTGAGATAATTAGATTGGATTATGATATATTGTGAATTATGGAATAATTGGGTGTGAATGGTGGAATTGAACTGTGTTAGAGTGATCGCAAAGTGACAAATGATCGTTAGGATATGTTTCGGAATAATTAGGAGAAAATGTCCGGATCGAAAATTCTCAAGTGGCGGACCGATTGTTGAATAGGATCGAAATAATTGTCCTATGGCTATGGAAATTAGAAATATGATTTAAGAGTTTAAATATGTCGAGCCATTGAAATTTAGAGACAAATTGGACCGAAAATGATCGTGAAAAGAGTAATGAAATTTCTTGTATTATGAGGAAAAGGGACAAGAGATATATGGAATTAGCCTTATAAATGCCTTAGAATTTTGAAAGGAGAAAAGGAATTCTCTTCCTGTGGCACGAACCCTTTTCTCCTTCCTCGGTGATCTTCGTTCTGTCTTCTTCTTGATTCTTGCTTGTTTCTCCTTCATTGTGGTTGAAGACTAGTGGAAACTTTAGAGGTTGATGTTGGGCTTGGCTATGGAGATCACCGTGATTGCTAGAGGTTGGAAGAGATTTTCGGAGATTTTAAGGTTTAGGATTAAGCTTGATTGGTAAGTATATGATTTCATGTTGTTTATTATTGTGTTTAAAGCATGCATGGGGTTAATTGTTAGAGATTTGAGTGTTTAAGTTGAGTTAATCTGGATTTTGAGAGAGAAAGAGGAAAAAGAAATCGGAGAAGCGAACGGGGTTGACGTCATGACGAATAAATATTTAGACGTCGTGACGAGGAAAGTGTTTAGACGTCATGACGAGCAAGGTGGGGACGTCATGGCGGCGTGAATCATTGACGCCGCGGTGAGCCCTCTCCCTCATGTCGCGGCGAGCCCGAAAGAAACGTTCGCCGCGATGAGCGTCAGACGTCATGACGAGCGTCTGTAAGGCCGCATGCGAGGAGCGATTCGATGTGTTTTAATTGGAGTTTTGAGGTATAACTAATTGTGTAGACCTCCAATTGAGGTGAGGTTTGATTTGCTATGATCTAGTGAATGAGGTTTATGATTAAGGAAAAGAATGAGAGTATGAATTCGAGTTTTAGAGATCTCAATTAATGAAAGAAAGTTAAGAATGTGATTGTATTGCAACCTAAGGATAGTTTCCTGATAATTGGGTTATAATTATGAGAATTTCGAATATGAATTTAGTGTAATTGGAGTCTGTAATAAGTGAATTTGATTTAGTTCAAAATGAAAAGTGGTTTTGAGATCTTGTGAGCTTAGTTTAGTGCATATGAATTGGCAAATGGAACTGATTGGTATAAACCAAATTGGTGAGTTCTACGGCATGTTATTGAATCGAAATGAGCCAATATTGATCAAGTGAGCGAAAGTTAGTTACTGAGTAAAAAAAAAAAGTGAAAAGTGGGAAATGGTACCGGAAAAATCATGAATAGGCATAGTACATCTGTTATTCAAGGCATGTGCATCATTAATTATTTTTGATTGTGCATTTTGTAATGAATGAAATGAATTAATTGTTATAGAGTCGATGGATCGACAATCCACAGACGATCTTTGGAGCTTCAGAACATGACTAGGAAGTTCAGGTGAGTAACCTAGTTGGTTTCTCAACCTTATGTGCTTAATATTATGCTTCTATGCCATGTGGAGACAAAAGGACGGATATATGTGTTTGACTTGATTGATTTGGACCATGGGTGTCCAAGTATTTGAATGTGATATGGAAGTGCAAATTGTGAATCTTTCTTTGTGAAATGATTGGGAATGTGATTTGATACATGTGTATTGTCTATAGAGATATGAATGAACGTGTGAAATCCATAATTGGATAATAAATAATGGTTGTGGATGGAGCATGTTCGATCGGAGCTATAAGCTCATCTATTGTGAAAAGGAATAGTGCATACCGGAGGGCTCTCCTATCCCTAATGTGAGCGAGCGATGAGTGCATACCGGGGCTCTCCTACTTGCTTAAAATGTGATTATTGTGAATGAACCGAGCTTTGAGCTCGAGGGAGTCGATGTATACCCGAGGCTCTCCTACTCCCTAAGTGTATCTGAATTCTGTTCCGTTAAGTGCCCAGTCACAACTCAGAGTAAAGAATGAAAATTTTGGGAAAAAATTTGTGTGCAGCGTCGATATGTATGATTGATGAAATGTGAATAGTGTGAAAGGCGATACACCTTATATGTGTACAGTTTGTCAATGCATGTGATAATTTGGATTGTGATACTTTGGGAAATTGTGTAAATTGTGAATGCATGAGTTGGGTGAACCATCGATGATGGTTTCTCACTGAGTTCGCAAACTCACCCAACATTGCAATTATTTTTCAAGAATCGAAGAGTACCCGTTAGTAAAGCAGGGAGTATGTTCTGAGGATTAGTGAAGGTCGAAGTTGGGATCGGTTCGTGTATGCATTTCATGTCTTTATTTTGTAATAAAGTGTTTATTTGTATTTGTGAAATTGACCTCAGTGGCTTTTGAAAATGTGTGTATTGAAATTGGATGTGATTGAATGAGTACCCAATTTGGGTATGGAATTCCGCACATGTGTTTTTTAAAAAAAGAATAATGTACCGATTTCTGAATGAGTGGTTAGCAAGCCACCCTCGCGGGGCACGAACTCGGATATCACCATCGATATCGGGTTCGGTCTTCATGGGAGTGGGTGTTACATTTTTGTATCGAGCCCGTATACAATCTTACATGGGCGTTCTGAAAAATGTGTCAAGTTACATGCATTTAAGTAATGTCATGGCAGACAGTGACAACTGATCCCCATGTGAGTCACATGTAGGAGCCTGTACCAATTGTTTCAGTCATTAGAATTAGTGAGGAAATTGATGATATATCAGAATGGGATAAATGCCAGTTGTGGATATCATGAAATCGGAAAAAGGTATATGATTCGATTTTACAAATGACGATTGAGTGTATTGGTACTAGTGGATACATTATGGAAGGTGATATCCGGGTTATACCCCCGGTATATCCTTGAATGTGAGATAGATATGAATATGTTCTGAACTGATAGAGGAAATTAGAGCTATGATAGAAATGACAAGAGTACAAGTGTATAATGTGGATGAAATGAAAGGTTATAATTGAGATTGATTCTTGTGAGTGTTATGAAAATAATTTATGAGCGTGACTCGATTACATTAGAGAGAAATCAAGAATGATGGTATATATATGATGTTGCCTTTTGAGTGTGAAAATAGAAGGTGCGATGTAATAATGAAAAGATTGAGAGGTAAGACAATGATCTTGATAAGTGAAACAGATGTTCCGATTTAGTTGATTTGCTAAGTGAATACACACGATTATGGGAGCCCCATGGTAAGTGAAAATATTAACCGAACTTGTCTCATGTATGTGGAGATGGCATGAAGTAAGTTATTAGGTGATGGTATTGTATAAAGTTCATGTGAGTTCGAATGAGAAAGGAAAGTGTTTATGAGAAATCATTTGGGAAAGAAGAGATTGTTAATGGTGGTACCAAAAGAGAAAGGTTATCTCGATTAAATGTGACTAAAGAGTTCTTAGTATTATAAGCTACTAATGGGTAAATTGATGAGAATACATTTTCAAATAAGATGTGATGATTATAGTGATTTATCGGGAATGAATTGAAATTGTTACATGTTGAGGACTTGATCATGATATAATCCTCACGAGTGAGGATAGGTGCAAAAAGAGAGTATTGTGTATCCTTAGTGTGAGTGACTAATTAGTACATCGATGCAATGATTTTGCTGATACGGACCTCATTGAGCGGTATTAAAAGGATGTTACGATGATATGGATTATGGCATAGATTGATCTGCATGGGATATTGTGTATGGTTGGGCCGAGTCCTTGTGGCATAGAGAATGACCGACAAGAAATGTGATGACTGTGATATTGAGGAATTTCATAAGTAGTATTGATGAAAATAGTAAGAAATCTACTTGCAAAGAAGAATTTACTGAATTGGATTAAGTTGCTCGAATGATTCAATTAAATAGTGATCAATGCAAGGATCAGTATAGAGATAAATTTGAAATGAATTACAAGTTAATTTGGAGTCTTAATTCTAGCAGAGACTCGAGCGTAAGAGGTAGAAAATGCTTTCATTATGATGATGAGATGAATCCAATTATGTAAGAGAATTCTGAACATTAAGAAAATAGTAATTATGAATATGAGGAGAAAATAGATTCGTGTATGGTTTGTGTAATTATGTGCTGAAAATATGAAAATTGATTTGATGAATGTTTATTTAACGCAGGCAGTGACCTATTGCAAATAAATTGGGTTATGTGGAGAAATTAGGGTAAAAGGAATATAAGTCAGAATATATTATGATGGAATTGAGAAATTATAAGAAAATCGTTCCTCATTGGAGACTTTTGATTTTTAAAGAGTTATATAAATTGATCATGGGTATAAGAACTTTTGGATTGTAATTATCCGAGATGACAATGCCCTAATAGTATTGTGCTACTGAAAAGTAAAGTGGCTTGAGTGCTTTCAGATTTGGAAATGATGAAGATCATCGATGATCGATTAAATGCATTTGAAAAGTAAAGAAGATAAATCGGCACAGATGAGGAAATTGTATCCTATGCGAACTTCATAAGAGTAAATTTGACCTTGATTGAATAAATAGTGGATGAATTATTATTCGAAAATGGCATTGGGAGACTTAATGACGATAGGGGTATGGATACAATGCGAAATTGTTAGGGACTTATATATGTAGACGGGATTTGGAGATTTTGCATCATATACTGAAATGTCCCAGTAAATGTTATACTGTAATCTGATGAAAGTGTGTAAAGTGATTTTTGTACCTTAGGACCAGTAAAGCTTCATGGGCTGTATTGTGATTGATGATTTGAGATCTGTTGTAATGAGTGTTGTTCTAAAAGCTTGGAGACAATAATTGTACAGAAACAATTAAAGACGTCTACGAATGTGCAAATCAATAGTGATAGAGGTATTTTGTGAATTCGAAAGATTTGAAAAGAATTAAGCGATTGAATAATTCAAATTATGCTAGTCATGAAATTAAATGGATTGAATAGGAAATTCAAATGAGATTATCGCAATTTGAGCGATAAGGTTTTGATTGTATGACTGAGTAAAAATCGTTGAGCTAGCAAAAAGGGGCTAAAAGAAAGTATTATTTGTTATTGGAATTCTGAAACTGGTGTGTATATTTAAAAAGATTGGCAAAGACCAAATTAAGGTGTTGACATTTGCGAATGTTATCGAGAAACTGTTAGAGAAATTGCGAGAAGCGATTAGAGTATTATGGTTTAGTAAGAGCAAATCGAAAGAGGAATCGATAGTTTAGCATGAAAAAAATCGAATGATTGTATGTGTGATCAACCAACAGATTTGACTGTTGGAGATAAATGTGAGATTGATATTTTGGAGTTCCTAGGGACATGAGATTGATGTACAGTTCAAATTGATTGAGTGTATATCAATTGTATATTGGTGACACCATTTGGATTTTGTATGAGGGGTTAAGAAATTAAAGTTAATGTCAATAAGTCAAATTGATTATATTGAGGTTATTGGAACCTTACAAGATTAGTGTTTTAAACGCTATAGAGATGTAGTCTGCTAAGCGATAAATGAAGTGTTTCGAAGTGTATCGCCTCGGCCAAGATACACTAAGATGAGATAAAGGTGAATTGGGGAAAGCTAAATTCGTTATAAGTGGCCTCTCTATGACTGTGGTGTAAATAGAATTAAGGATTGGTAAGTCAGTTGAAAACCTAAAAGATGATTCGGTTTCGTAAAAAGTTACATGGTCAGAATTTGGAAATATTGTTTTGATCTGACATATGTATTATCGATATTAAAAGTAAAGAATTGCGAGTGATCTTGAGGAAACTATGAAACTGTGTAAAGTTAGAGAAAAGATAAAGAGTGATTGATAGTATTGATTTCAGTTATTTGGCAGAAATTGACTATATAGTAACATAAGTGGGAAACAGTAGATAGTGATTGGAGCATTTCCCCTGCCTCCCTGATCAATCGTATATGAAATTTTGAGGACGAAATTTTTGTAAGGAGGGGAGAATTGTAACATCCTGACCCCAATGGGAAGGGTATATGGGTCAATTTGGTCAGGCTAGTAATTTGCATTTCATATTTCTGATGTGAACATTTATTTGGCCTCTGATTGTAGAGGACTGAGTCATTTGGCACATGCACATATAGGTACATGCATTCGGGACTTTTCCCGGCATTTGATTTTGTAAATGATTTGAACTATGAATGTGTGAGATAATTAGATTAGATTATGATATATTGTGAATTATGGAATAATTGGGTGTGAATGGTGGAATTGGAACTATGTTAGAGTGATCGCAGTGGCGGTGATCGTTAGGATAAGTTTCTGGAATAATTAGGAGAAAATGTCCGGACCGAAAATTCTCAGTGGCGGACCGATTGACTGAATAGGACCGAAATAATTGTCCTATGGCTATGGAAATTAGAAATATGATTTAAGAGTTTAAATATGTCGAGCCATTGAAATTTAGAGACAAATTGGACCGAAAATGATAGTGAAAAGAGTAACAGAATTTCTTGTATTATGAGGAAAAAGGGGATAAGAGATATATGGAATTAGCCTTATAAATGCCTTAGAATTTTGAAAGGAGAAAAGGAATTCTCTTCTCCTAGGGCACGAACCCTTTTCTCCTTCCTCGGTGATCTTCGTCCTGTCTTCTTCTTGATTCTTGCTTGTTTCTCCTTCATTGTGGTTGAAGACTAGTGGAAACTTTAGAGAGGTTGATGTTGGGCTTGGCTATGGAGATCACCGTGATTGCTAGAGGTTGGAAGAGATTTTTCGGAGATTTTAAGGTTTAGGGATTGAGCTTGATTGGTAAGTATATGATTTCATGTTGTTTATTATTGTGTTTAAAGCATGCATGGGGTTAATTGTTAGAGATTTGAGTATTTAAGTTGAGTTAATACTGGATTTTGGAGAGAAAGAGGAAAAGGAAATCGGAGAAGGCGAACCAGTGGTCGCACGTCGCGATGAATAAATATTTAGACGTCATGACGAGGAAAGTGTTTAGACGTCGCGACGAAAGCAAGGTGGAGACGTCATGGCGGCGTGAATCATTGACGCTGTGGCGAGCCCTCTCCCTCACGTCATGGCGAGCCCGAAGGAAGCGTTAAATCATGGCGAAGGCTCTGTACTTCTCGGCGAGCCACTCCTGACGTCATGACGGCGTCTGTCGGCCATGGCGAGGAACGATTTTGATGTGTTTTAATTGGAGTTTTGAGGTATAACTAATTGTGTAGACCTCCAATTGAGGTGAGGTTTGATTTGCTATGATCTAGTGAATGAGGTTTATGATTAAGGAAAAGAATGAGAGTATGAATTGAGTTTAGAGATCTCAATTAATGAAAGAAAGTTAAGAATGTGATTGTATTGCAACCTAAGGATAGTTTCCTGATAATTGGGTTATAATTATGAGAATTTCGAATATGAATTCAGTGTAATTGGAGTCTGTAATAAGTGAATTTGATTTAGTTCAAAATGAAAAGTGGTTTTGAGATCTTGTGAGCTTAGTTTAGTGCATATGAATTGGCAAATGGAACTGATTGGTATAAACGAAATTGGTGAGTTCTACGGCATGTTATTGAATCGAAATGAGCCAATATTGATCAAGTGAGCGAAAGTTAGTTACTGAGTAAAAAAAAGTGGAAAGTGGGAAATGGTACCGGGAAAATCATGAATAGGCATAGTACATCTGTTATTCAAGGCATGTGCATCATTAATTATTTTTGACTGTGCATTTTGTAATGAATGAAATGAATTAATTGTTATAGAGCCGATGGATCGACAATCCACGGACAGTGCTGGAGCTTCCAGGCAACAGCTAGGAAGTTCAGGTGAGAAACCTAGTTGGTTTCTCAACTTTATGTGCTTAATATGATGCTTCTATGCCACGTGGAGACAAAAGGACGGATATATGTGTTTGACTTGATTGATTTCGGACCATGGGTGTCCGAAGTATTTGAATGTGATATGAAAGTGCAAATTGTGAATGCTGCTGTGAAATGATTGGGAATGTGATTTGATACATGTGTATTGTCTATAGAGATATGAATGAACGTGTGAAATCCATAATTGGATAATAAATAATGGTTGTGACTGGAGCATGTTCTGATCGGAGCTATAAGCTCGTCTATTGTGAAAAGGAATAGTGCATACCGAGGGCTCTCCTATCCCTAATGTGAGCGAGCAAGAGTGCATACCTGGGGGCTCTCCTACTTGCTTAAAATGTGATTATCAGGAATGAACCGAGCTTTGAGCTCGAGGGAGTCATGTATACCCGTAGGCTCTCCTACTCCCTAAGTGTATCTGAATTCATTAGTTAGCGCTTGATACAACTCGAGTAAAAGAATGAAAATTTTGGGAAAAGATTTGTGTGCAGCGTCGATATGTATGATTGATGAAATGTGAATAGTGTGAAAGGCGTACGCCTTATATGTGATTTGTCAATGCATGTGATAATTTGGATTGTGATACTTTGGGAAATTGTGTAAATTGTGAATGCATGAGTTGGGTGAACCATCGATGATGGTTTCTCACTGAGTTCGCAAACTCACCCAACATTGCAATTATTTTTCAGGAATCGAAGAGTACCTCGTTAGTAAAACGGGAGTATGTTTACAGGATCCAAGCAACCCTATTGTTCTTGCCCCCCAAAGAAAGAGGCGACAAAGCGAAGCGATTTTCTCCAATATCACCGCTGGAATGGGGAATGCTTAGGGCCAAAAACCCAGCACACCCTGAATGACCGAGTTTATTAGTTCCACCCTTCCTGCGTAGGATAAAGTTTTTCCATGCCAAGCTGTAAAGTATGCCTCCACCGAATTAAGAAGGTCAGAATATTGAGCTATTGAGACCTTCATTGGGGCAAGGGGTACCCCCAAGTACTTAACAAGAAATTTGCCTAAGCGAAACTCCGTTATAAAGAGGATATCATCTCGATCCCGATCCCACACACCACCAAGGAAAATATTGGATTTAAGGGGGTTCACTTTCAATCCAGCCACACGGTTAAGAGCCTGTAATCCATTTAGCAAAATATGAACTGAAGGAGGATCACCCCTAAAAAAGAGCATAAGGTCATCAGCGAAGGCCAAGTGTGTGATCCCTAGCGATTGACATTTAGGGTGGAAGTTAAAATCCGAATTCACCATTGTGAGTTTGAGTACCTGTGATAAGTATTCCAAGCAAAACAAGAACAAAATAGGCGACATCAGATCGCCTTGTCGTAAGCCTTGTCGACCTTTGAACATGCCATGGAAGTTTCCATTGATCGACAGTGAAAAAGAGGTGGTGGTGACACATTCAGTAATCCAAGCAACAAAGCGATCAGGAAACCCCAAACCAGTCAGCATATCAACCAAGAGATCCCATGAGACCATATCGTATGC
The DNA here is from genome assembly GCA_029891385.1 of Erythroxylum novogranatense. Classification (NCBI taxonomy): domain Eukaryota; kingdom Viridiplantae; phylum Streptophyta; class Magnoliopsida; order Malpighiales; family Erythroxylaceae; genus Erythroxylum; species Erythroxylum novogranatense. The sequence goes on along the minus strand of CM057230.1, from coordinate 23,790,445 downwards.
TTTAGTGAGATCAATTTTGAGCATACATCGAGGCGAGATGCGTTTTTGGCTGTAACCCCGTGCCAATTCCTGCATCAAGAAGATATTATCCTGCAGAAAACGTCCCGGAATGAATGCAGATTGGGCAGGATCTATAATAACATCGACTAGCTTTAACATACGCTCTGTTAAGATCTTTGAAATGATTTTATAAGTCACATTCAAACATGCAATGGGCCGAAAATCAGAGACTTTCGGTGGCTGTCTCGTTTTGGGTATAAGGGTGATGATGGTGTGGTTTAATTGTTTGAGAAGCCGACCAGTCACAAAGAATTCAAGCACTGCTGCGAGAACATTTCCACCAACCCTCTCCCACTGGTGCTTAAAAAAGGCTGAGATAAAACCATCAGCCCCAGGTGCTTTGTCGTTCCCTATATCATGCAAGGCACTTTGTATTTCTGATTGGTAACGGGGCTGAGCAACTGCGCACACATATCCTGCATTACCATAGGACCAATTCGGATAACCTAAGCGTCCAGAGGGGCACAAAAGCTAGTAGAGCTGAACAATTCCTGGTAGTGATTAACAAGACAAGAGCCTACTTCATCCAATGAAGAAGTGGGGGTGCCATCCTCCTTAATAAGGAAGGTGATTTCATTCAGCCGATTCCTTTTCTGAACCAAAGTCGAAAAATATCTAGAATTCAGATCAGCCTCCATCAAGAGTGTTCCTTTGGCTTTCTGTTGAAAAAATAGTAACTCAGCTTCTTGTAGAAACAGTGCTCGTTTGCGCGCTGCAGAAAGCATGTTAATCAGGGATGAATCGGCTGGATTGTGAAGAGAGAGCTGGTACTGTCGTTGGAATTCTAGCTGAGCTTCCTTTGCTTTTTCTGATATATGGCCGTAAGCCTCTTTGTTCAAGTGTTTGAGTGGGTACTTCAGAGCTTTTAGTTTACTAGCAAGGGTGAATTGCGCAGTACCACGTATGGGGGTTGCCCAAGCAGAAGTCACAATGGTCGAAAAAGTGGGGTGTTGAAGCCATAGGTTAAAGAACTTAAATGGTCGATTACCATGGGCAGTCTTCTTACTGAAATCCACAACAATGGGGCAGTGATCTGAGTCAATTCGCGTAGGAATGAAATTTGCTGAACAGTACCATCCTCTCGCAGCCCAAGCCGAGTTAACAAGTACCCGATCTAATTTTGCCCAAAGACTATTTTTCTGCCAAGTATAGAACTCTCCACAGGAGGAAGCATCTTCCAGCCCCAAGAGAATTCAAAACTCCTGGAGGTCTTTCATGAAATAGGCTGAGGGGGGCTTGCAGTCAAGTCGCTCCGTCACCATACAGACGCAATTAAAATCAACCAGTAAAAGCTAAGGCATAGTCAGACTTATGGCGAGCCCAATTAAGTGATGCCAAAGTTCCGTCATTTCGTCACACTATACAAACCATAGATGCAAGTCACCAGAAATTCTCGGTTAGTGGAAAGCTGGAGAACACGACAGTGTATGTGCTGTTCGCCAATTTCCAGGACCTGACAAGAATAGCAGGAAGGGTTCCAAATAATGGCCATTCGGCCTTTTTCTATCAAGTCAAAGTTATGGCTGAACTCCCAACCAGGAAATCGATGGGTGAGCATTCGCTCCAAACCCGTCTCAGTCATTTTAGTTTCCAGCAAGCACAATAATTTACAATTATGTTGTCACGTAAGTGTGACAACACTTTTCTGTCGCGAGGTCGTGCTTAGACCCCGGACATTCCAGCAAAGGAAGCTCATTTATTCAGTTGGGAGGGCCCGATCCCTCCAGCTTTATTGACTGCCCCATTGGAAACCTTCAGCTGCCCATTTTTTTATTCTTCGAAGCATTCGGCCTTTTGGCCCCTGAAATAAAACCATCAGCAGCAACCACAACATCCTTACCTTTGGGATCCTTCTACATTTGCATCTCATCAGGTCCAGCTCTTGAATTTTCCCCATTCAACAAAGGAGAGCTCTGTTGGAGCGGTTTAGCCTACCCTACAACATTCGGATCAGAACTAGGTACTGGAGGGGGTCGTGGGGTGGTCTTTGTTGGACCACGCTGAGCCTCCCCAATGGGCGCAGCCTGAACTGGAACTTTTTGCATTGAAGTGCCTCCTGTCTTAGGAACCCATTGCCGAACCTTCGAAGGGGACTTGGTGCAAGTAAACACATTATGCCCAAAGTGTTTACACTCACAACAGTAAGAAGGGAATGTTTTGTACACCACCGGTTGGGAGAATCGGGTACCTTCCGGCAGGTTCACATCAAAGCAGGTGACAGGTTTTTTGGAGATATCAACCTCAACAAGCAACCGAGCATAACCAATACGAGCCCTTTGATTAGTAACCTGATCAGTGCAAATAGGTTTGCCAACCATGGAACCAAGCTTGGACAATCCTTTGTCAGTCCATAAGTCCAATGGGACATTAGGAAACTTAATCCATAGATGCAACGCCATAAAGTCCTGAAAATTGAAAGCAAAACCAGGAGCTAGCTTCTTCAACATCAATGTTCTACCATACAACAGGTAAGGGCCTCCAGCCAAAATAGTGGTGCGGTCCTCCTCCGACTCAAAGTGGAACACAAGCTAGCCACCTTCTTGGGGGATTAATTTGCAAGCAACACTCCACTGAGCAATCAGCCCTTCGACGACTTTCATACCAGAGAAGCGTCCAATGAAAACGCCAACTAAACATAACCCCCATTCTTGTTCCAGATCTAATCGGTCTTTAGCTAAAATGTTCACTGCTGTTGTCGAAGGTAAGTGCTCCATTGCGCATCCACGATTTAAAGCACGGTTGCAGTCCCTGATTGTAAGTGTCTTGCCATATTGCAGAAATGTCCGACATTTAGTCATCTTTTGTAACTCATATTTCTTTTATTATCTTTCGTCCCTTTGGTAATCAATAATATAGGAAGCCAAAAAAAGAAAAAGAAAATAAAAATTAGAACATAAATAAAATTATTGATTATACGTGTTTTGGTATGTAAGCATTAGGAATGTGATTATAGAATTTAATAGTTATACAAGTGTTTGGTATCAAATATTAATAATGATAATAAATTTGTTTACTTATGTAATTTAATTATTATGTGATTGGTTTTGTAATTAATTAATTAAATATTTTATAATATTATTAATTAATAAAAATCTTTTATTTAATAAATAATCAATTAAAGTTATTTTAATGATTCAATAAATTATTAATTTTAAATAATTATATATGATTTTTCTTATAAGAATAAAATTAAAAACCATAATGAACTTAATTAATTCAATGATTTCCCAAAAGATGATGAACATATTCGCATACAATAATAATCGAGAAAATGAAAACATGAATTTGTCACAAAAAATAAAGAAATTAAAACTAACTTAGAGAGATACGTTGAGAAGCAACCAGAGAGCAAGAGTCAATAAAGAGTTTCAGTTTAGAAGAAATATAAAGAAAAAAAGCAAAAAGTTACGTTAAATAAATATGAGAGAAATGATCAATTTTTACTCATATTTAATTATTATATAATTTATATTGTTCATAATTAATTAGAATAATTTATATTTTATAATAATAAAATTTTCAATAATTTATAAAATTATTGATTTTAAAAATTATGAATAATTTTATGATAAGAATAAAATATCAAAGAAAAAATAAAGTAATTATTAAATAAATTAATATAAAAGATAATTTTTGATGATAATATTATAACAAAAATCAATATCTTGATAATATTTTGATAATAACTTAATAATATTCTAATAATATCTTTTATCTCTTATTTTCCTTTTCATTCGGAGTATACCCACACAAAAGTCTAAGATTATTTAAGATTTATTCAAAATTTGTCATTCCTGCTTTATCTATTACCAATTACCAAACATTTAAAATTAGAAATACAAATTGCATTCTCATTCCTACCTTTTTATTAGGGGTGAACCAAACAGAACCTTATTGTTATATGTACAATCCATGACCAAAATACCAAATCAAATTACTACCTACTTCTCACTTATAATTTTAAGGGATAACATATCCAAAATACCTAATCTTTAAGATTTTTTCAATTTAATGCCTAAGTATTTAAAATTTTCAATTGAGTGATAAATATTTTAAAACCTTAACAATTTAGTTTAAAAGGTTATTTTGATAATGTGACATGTCTATTAAATGTCACATGGATGTCCATCTATTGGTCACATTAAAAGAACTAATGATTAAAAAACTCGGTCGGTTCAACTGTAAAAACCTTGAACTAGTTCCGATTTGATTTACTTTAATAACTTTCGTTGTTAAAAAGCGATTGATTTAATAATTAATCAGTCAATTTTATAAATTAATAAGTTTTATAAAATAAATAAATCAATTAATTTTCATTTAATAATTTTTTCAATTAAACTTCAAACTCTTATATAGGTAAAGACAATCTTTTTCAATCATATTTCAAATTCTTAATTTTATTTAATCTTTAACCAATTTTATGACGGTCTAATATTAGTTGAACATTTTAAACCTTAAATCTCTTGTCTCACTAGTTTAATTTTGGTCCGTTTTTAAAACATTGCAAAACTAACATTTTGAACTAAATTCTTAAAGTAAAAAAAAGGTTAGTTACTTAATTGAAAATTTTAAAATTTTAGACATTGAACTGAAAAAAATACTAAAAGATTGAGCTCTTTAGGATTACTTATCCCTAATTTTAAAATACAGTTATCCCATCTTTATATCAGTTCATTATAAGAGTCTTGCTATTTTACACAAATGTTTGATATCTAATCATCTTTTGTAATTAATATTTCTTTATTATATTTATTGATATATGTACAATTAATTGTTAATACATAAACCCAAGTGCCTTAATCTATTATTATATGTAAGATAACTTATCACTTTTTGATAACTAAATAGTTATTTAGTTACTTTTGTGAGGTGATGGTTTTAAACAAGGTTCAAAGGTACATTGTATATATTGAGTATTATTGATCACTTTTATAATTAACCTAAAATTCAGTCTTGTTAGAGATAAATTCTCTTATTGTTAAATTTGACTTCTTATCGTGATATAAGTGAGTTTTAAAAAATGTAGAGAATATAATTATCAATTACTAAAGATCTAAAGAATGTTGGAATAAAATTTGAGTCGAAAAGATTAAAGTATTTAAGGATAAATACAAGGTGCAAAAGAAAACTAGATACAATGATAACGTTCTCCTTATTTGAATTGTTTAATGTCCTCTTTGTTTTCTCATGTTCATGTACATATATACCCTCTCAACTTCAACCACCTTAAGTAGTTTTTCTTATAACGCTTAACTTCCAAATATCTTCCAATTTGAGTCATATCTTGATTAATTGTCTTCAAATTCTCGATAAGGATTAGTAGTTTTGGGAAGTTCAAGAACTAAAAAGAATTTAGTTAAAAGAAGAGGCCTAAAGTTATTGCTAGGATAACCTTTATGTAGCTCTTAGATAAAAAGAATCTTTGATGGAAAGGAAACGTTGGACACATTAGCTATATTAAGACTCCTTTGTGTTTAATATCTTAATTCACTACCTATTTTGTAAGCTAAAAGATTTGCTCCATTTGAATTTCAAATTCCTCTTCCTTTCCTCTAAGGTTTGCTTATTTTGTTATAAGTTCCTCTTGTTCTTCACCTTTTATGTTGAGACCCGATCCAGGAACCGGATCCCAACCGAAAAAGCAGAACGGAAAACGAAATTTCGAATCGGAAACGGAAATTTCACAACGAAATTGGGAATCGGAAACAATCGATACTTAACAAACGGAGCCGACATCTGAGAACAATCAAGAACACAGAAACACATTCGCGTTGGATTACCTCAACTAACCATCCGAAATCCGGTATAAATTTTTTTTTTCTCTTATTCATTCATTTTCTCTTTACTCAATCACATTCAAACCATACAATTTCCTTTTTGGAAATTTATCCTCATATAACACTCAATTCATATAATTTGTCTTAATCACGCAAATCTCATCTTTACCAAACTAACTTCCTAATTCTTATTCTTATCTTAACCCGATTTTTACCAAAATCTAAAGATAACGATCGTATTTTGACAAACCCAAAAAATTTCGCAAAGGCAAAACACACTCTATAAACCAAATCCAATCACACAAAGTCATCGGACTCTCCGTCCGGAATCCAAACATCGGCAGAAACACACATCTAAACCTAACACTTCAAAAATCCTCAATCGATCATATACAATCTCAATCAATCCCAACCACATTCAATATCTCAAATCCATATGCAAAATCCACATTCAATATCCAATTACATACAAAAAGCATAATCATACTCAGCTATGATCATAAAATCAATATCCAAGTCTCGAATTCATATACAAGTTCAGAAATCACTTACAATCCCATAACTCATTTCCATACACAAATTCATATACATATTCATACTAAAATCCAAGTTACTCAAAATCTAACTTATACAGATTACAAAACATATAAATATCGAAACTGACGTCTTGATCATCTTTCATCCAATCTCCTGCTCAAATACCGGAGATGAGGATGGAAGGGAAGTAGCTCAAGCTCGTGGTAACATATTTATAAACCAATAATAAGTAAATCATTTTTCATCACTTTTAGCCAAAAGGCTTATCCTTTTCAAACTTTGCAAACCTTTACCATTCGAAATTTTATCCAAACAAAACTCATTTTCAAACTTTTCAAAACATTTTAAACCTTCATCAATATTTTCTAAGATTTTCTCAACTTCTTCATTTATTTCAAAACATTCATAAAAGCAGTTTCAAATTTCATGATTAAAATTCACTTTCATTTCTCAAGTTCTCAAACTTTTCACAAATCATGCAAAATTTCAATATGAATACATCACATGAGAGAAATTTCACGCACATAAACAAAATAAAAATCACATAACATAACAGAATGGTTTGGTTTCGGTCCTAACAGATGTATCGCATATTCTCAAGAGCGGTCCATGCGGCCAGGAATGAAGGGGAGTCCAAATCGAACTCCTAAGCCACTTCATGGGCAGTAGGAGAAGGCTATCGAGGGAGACAGTGCAATCGACTCTACGGAGGGACTGACCAAATCCATACAATTCACATATTCATGCTTAAAACAAAGCAGATTGTTCAAGGCACTTTTCACAATCTTAATTTTTAAAATTTTCATATCATATCATCATAATGTGTCATAAATGACACAAACATATATCCACATGAATTCATATAACAAATCGAATGCAATTCACTTAAATCACATATTCATCAAATTCATCACAATATATGCACTAATTCTTTAAATCATTTAAATCATAAATCAAATAATTTGAAAACCATGAATTTCATAATTCTTGCATTTTTAAAACTCATTTTAACCCTTCAAATCATAATTTCAAACATTTACATCCTTTTCAAACATTTTTATCAACAATAATTTATCAAAATCAAATTTTGTTTTCTTTAATTTTCAAAATTCACATATAGCTTATAACTCAAAATATAAATATACTACCCACCTCATATCCATGCTAACAACTTGCTTTGTGCCTCAATTCTTCGTAAAGCCTCCTTCTTTCTTCCAATTTAACATTCCCTAAAGCAATTTCATCAAAATTCAATCTCATAAATAACTTACTCCTTCAATTTGATGCATAAGTCATCAATTCATACTAATTCCAAGATATGTACATCATTAATTTCTAAAATCCCCAAATTTCAAATTGAACCTAAACCAATTCAATCAAATTCAATATCATAATTAACTTAATTTCTCAAATTGAACTTAGAAAACATCAATTCCTCACATATTCAAGCTATTTCAATCTCCAATTTTGAAAATCCCCAATTTTTAAAATTGGTCTAAACCAATTTACACAAATTCAATACCATAAATCACAATTTCTTTAAGATTGATTTCATATTTCACCAATTTCTACTATTATTGATGATTCTACACCATTAATTCACAAAATCTCCAAATTTCTAATTTGGCCTAAACCTCCAATTTATAATTTTTCAAATTAAACTTCACCTAAAGCATAAACATCAAAATTAACTTAGGATATCTCAAATTCATCACTAATCCAAGCCATCTAAAGCAACAATTTCAAAACTCCCAACTTTCAAATTTGACATAAACTTCAATTTTCAATTAATCCAAAATTAAACATAATCATAGTCTAATCTCTTCAAATAATCATAGATAAACTAAATCCATAACCATTCCAAGCCATCTAACACCATAAACTCATAAAAAGTTCAAAACTCAACTTTCTCTCACTTACCATTTTTCCATCATTTTCGTTATTTTTGAGCTTCAATGGACAACTTCCATCTTCTTCCTCCTCTTTGCTCTTAAAACCAACGAAAATCACTAAGAAAACTCATAAAAAATCAAACCTTGCTTCATCTTTCTTCTCCTTCCTTCTTCTCCTCCCTCCATGGCCGACTCTTCATTCTCTTCTTCTTCATTTCTTCTTCTCCCTTCTTCTGTTATTTTCTTGTCTTTCTGCTGATTTATGGGAGTAAAATTGACAGCCCCAAATGTGTTTCATTTAATGAGTGGCCAATTACCCAATTGCCCCTCCATTTAAGCAATATTCCACCATTGCCCCTGCACAGGATTTTGAAAAACTGACTACTTGCGTCCTGTTTTCTAGTATCTAAACGAAATAATTTAGACAAACTTTCTTCTTGAAAATTGTTTCTTTAGATCATACGAATCCAACGCCACTGATTGCGCTCAATTCGGATCTAAAACGAAGAAGTTATAGCTAAAATACTATCGGACCTTCACAAAATCCGAGACTGAACATTAACATAACTTCAGTCCAGAAATTTACAATCTTAGGGATGAACTTAAATTTCGATCCCTTCACAAGAGTTGTAGCCCTATATCTTAAATTTATTTTCCCTCAAGAATCAACTCAATCGGAGTTGTGAAGCTCCCGAAAATCGCAAAATACTGGACTATGTTCAAAAAATTATCCAACTTATAACCTATAACCAAATCTCTTACTTTGGTTCAATCATTCTCTTTCCATTTAATCTCCTAAAAATCATAATTCTTCATAAAAATGACATTAATTGTCTTAGGAATCCAATGCTTCGAGAATCAAATCAATCAGATGTCGGACGAAGGAATTATAAGCAAAAGATTACAAAAGGGATCAGATTCAAAACAAAGTATCGGAACTTCAAAACTAAACTTTTCAAAAATCATATCTTTCGATCCCGAACTCGGAATTTGACAAATTTGGTGTCAATAAAAAGATAAAAGGAAGCTCTACAACTTCCCTGAAGTACTCAAAATCAAATTAGGTCTCAAAAGAGGTCAAAAACTCAATCAAAGATTATGTCCAAAACAGCTTTTCCTAAACGACTTCCAATTTTTAATTGCTCATAACTCCTAGCCCCGATATCGAAAAATTGCAAACTTTATATCACTGGAAAGATAAAAACATCATCTAAAACTTTCATGAAGACCACTTACTCTAATTCAGACTAAATCCATACGACGAGTGGTCTCGAAGCATAGAACACACAAATCTATACTTAATAGCATGTTCAAAACAAAGCATATCTTCAGAAATTCATATCTCTCAAGCCCGACATCGAAAAATAGCAAACTTTATGCCCATAAAAAGCTCTCGACAGAGGCTAAAATTTTCATGTTGATCATTTTCTCGAATTTTGCCTAAATCAAAAACCAACTTTTTCTTCAAAAAGTCAAACTCCAAGCAAACTTTGACTGATCATAACTCTCACTTCCGATATCGAAAAATATCAAACTTTATGGCTACAGAAAACTCTTAACATAAGCTACAAGTTTCTAGAAGACAATTTTCTCAAATTTTGCCTCAAACAAAAAGTCAACTCTCAAGTCAAACTTTTTATCTCCAAAAGTCAACTTTCTTAATTTTTCAAATTCTCTCACTTTTCTCTTTATTTCTTGATTTTCTACTAACTTTTAAATCAATTCATTCGCTTAAACTTTCATAACCCATACAAATCTCCACAATTATCAAATACATTGAAAACTCATAATTCTTTTCTCAAAATTTCCTTAAAGCATAATTTCATCTATAACATAATACTTAAACAAAACACTCATTCAATTTCATTTACTATTTCTAAATTCCAATTAAAGATCGAGGTCCAACATTTTACTACCTTAAACTCCAAACAATCTCCATCTTCTTTACTAATTCCAAGTTGTCTTCTTTCTCTTCCTTGTAAATTCTTCCAAAACCTAGTAAACTCTCCCTTTAATATGGCTCTGCACATTATGCTTTTCTTTATCCTCTATCAACTCTAATGAGATGAATGTTATAGATATAAGCCTTTAACTTCTTTTGTATTTTATTTAAATATTTTACCAAATTTTCTTAATTTCATTATTTATGTTGGCTATAAGACTTGAGGTGGTTTCCATTCTTTCAAGCTTTTCTCAACCTTTATTAGATTAAGGTAAGAAACTTTTGAACCTTAAATGCCTTTCTAAATTGTTTTCTAATTTTATTATCAAAATTCCTCTTTTTTAGCCTTTAAGGGGGAATTTTGTAGTTTGATCATGAATAAGGATCACCTTTGACTATTGGAGGCCCCCTATTTACTAGATCTCTTCAACCATCTCTCTCTTATCTAAGAGAGGTAAGTAAATCAAACTTCCCACTAGAATTTCCTTTACCACAAGTCCCAAAGTCCTTGAAAGCATGGGTAAAGAATGTGCAATAATGGGTTAAATTAGTAGATAGATTGTTCTCCTCTTACCATTCTACTTGGAAGAGGCAAGGACTTCTTTAATTGATAGCTCTCTGTAGGAATCCACTAAAGTACCAACCTAATTTGATATTTTCTATCCTGAAATACTCGAGTCCTTTCTGTAATTTTTTTTGTTTCCTTTCATCCATGCCTCTATTTCTCTTGAAGATGCTTTTTTTTTAATAAGCTTGCTTATTATTGTAGATGATTTTTGTTTGCTTGGTTAAGGAAACTTCTATTTTATATCCTAATGCTTTCAAATGTTCTTCTTACTCTAGCTTGATCAATAGTTATGTTTTTTTCCAAGAATCCTATATCTGAAGAAGATCATACTAAGTTTATTTTTGTTTTGTTGGATAAGTTATTCTTTTTCCTAGTAAACAACAAATTGAGTTTGGAATTCCTCCATTTATATAGAGTAGTAGCCTCAAGTAGGTTTTTTACTTTGGGTTCTATTTTGTTAGGATTCCTTTAAAGGAATCTAGGACGGAGTTTGTCTAATCTCCCTCTTTTTAGGCTAATTTAAGTGTATGGTTCATCTAACTATATGATAGGCGGCATTTGTATATACTTTTGTTAGGATAATTTGTTAGTTAATCGTGTTAAATTGAATTTTGTTAACTTTTTTAGCATATATTTTGTCTTAGTTTCATATAATTACATGATTATGTATAAATGTATGTGAATATGAATGAATGTGTGTGAATTAGGTCTTTAAGATTAAGTTTTACATGGCATTGTTGCACGCCTTTTCTTACATTATGTTGGTATGAATTGCATGTGTTTTGGACATGATTAAGTGATTAATTTTGTTATTAACCAATAGGTTTGAAGGTGGTTTTGAGGGATGGAAGGATAGAAGAACTAAAGAGAAAGCAAGTCATATGACTGAAAGGAAAGCTGGAATTTTCTTAGACCGACCCATCACCAACGTTAAACTTTCTCAAGATACAATTCTTATTGTATGTTTTTTATTTTTGATCCAAAAGAAAGAGGAGAAATTCAGCTTCAAATTGGTGAAATAATGGCCCAATTTGGATAAGAAATCATAAATTGAAGTCAAGACAAAAAACAGAGTTTTTTGAAAAATTCCAGTTGGCAACTTCCTCCTTCCTACATTGTTTTAAGCATTAAATGGGGCATAAAAACTCAATTTTAAAACTTAGAAAAGGAGAAGGTAGTGAAAGACATCCAAGGGAGAGAGAACACATTTTTGAGAGCAAAACCAAGAGAATTCAAGGTGAAATCAAAGGATTTCAAAGAGACACAAAGCTGCCACCATAGAATTCCAACTTTGTTCTTCAACATATAAGTCTTACTTCTCTTTTCTTGCTTCTTTGTTGATTAGGAAGGATGTATAGATATATTATTAACATGTTGGATGAGATTTTTGTGGGTTTCTAGGTATTTATTAGGGTTGTTATTGCCTAAACTATGTAGTACCTCACCTTATTCAATATTATAGATGTGTTTGACATTGTTTGATGTTTATGGTATATAACTATCCACACTTAGCTCATATAGAGATATGGAGTTAAGAAATGTGTTAGTAAGTGCTACGAGAGTGGGCTTACACCAAGAACTCTCCATATATCAAGTTACCTTGCCATTTAGAGAGAGATCTTGAATGCAAAAGTGGCTGTCCAAAAATCTGTTCATATCCTTTTAATGGTTAAGTGAAAAATGGGAAGTGAGATCATTAAACAGGGCTTATTTGGTTCAAGTAATGAGAGTGAAAGAACCAGGACATTAGGAAATTTTGGGCTAAACATAATGAACATTACTAAAGTGAGGGAATACATAGGTAATGACAATCTTAAGTTGTTAAATCTATACTTTTGATTCACCATTTTCTAAATTTGTGTTCTTACTTTTGTGGCAACCCTAAAGTGTGTATGTATGACTCTCAATTTTTATATTTTGGATCTTCCAAATCTAATTATTTGAGTTTTTTGAACAAAATAAAATTTGGATCATTTCGGTGACTAACCAATCCTGTAGGGACGATACTTATCTATACTTCTATTTTGATCTCAGATACTTGTAGGATAAGAGGTTTTAATTTAAATATTGGAAAATTATCTATCAAGGTTTTGGCACCGTCATGGAATTGTGCTTGGCATCTAGTTTGGTTTGAATTGTTTTGATTTGGGTTTTCTTTTCATTTTTACTTTGATATTCTTTTTGGTGTGTAATAGGTGTATACATACGAGGAGTGAAGGAGTTGCAGAAAAAATTGCAAGAACTTGAGATCACCAAAGTAGAAAAGGAATTAAGAAAGGCAAGGAGACAAGATCAAATTGAGCTAATAATGGCTGAACAGAGGGAACAAGGTGGTGAACTTTAATGGACTTTATGCGGCCAAGGTTTAACCCGAACCAGCAAAGAATAGCTAAACTACTAGTGAATACGAACAATTTAGCATATGAAGGTGACATAAGAATACGTTCTCTTTTCTAAGGAGGAACATATCTTTCTTCCATAGAGGAACAAACTTGTTGGACCCCACATGTTGAGACCCGATCCGGGAACCGGATCCCAAACGGAAAACGGAAAACGAAATGCGGAAGACATAATGCAAAGCGAAGCGGAAACAAAGCGATAGCTGAAGCGAAACGAAAAATGAAAGTACCAAGCAAAAAAGCGAAGCGGAATCGATATTTAACAAACGGGCGACATCCGAGAACAATCAAGAACACGAAACACATTCGCGTTGGAAACCTAGACTATCCAAACCGGTATAACTTTTTCTCTTATTCATTCCCTTTCTCTTACGCAATCACATTCAAACCATACAATTTCCTTTTTGAAATTTATCCTCATATAACACTCAATTCATATAATTTGTCTTAATCACGCAAATCTCATCTTTACCAAACTAACTTCTTAATCATTTTCTTAGACATTCATTTTAAACCCTTTTACCCATTTTACGAAATTTCGACAAAGATAACTACTGTATTTTGACAGCCCAAAATTCTGCAATGATAAAACACACTTAAAATCACAAAATCACATCCAACCTAATAACCATCATCGGACCTCCTGTTGAAATCCAGCAGAAACAAACGCAATTCTATACCTAACACTTCAAAGTCTCAATCCGAACACAATACAATCATATACATTTCTCGCCATGAGCAAATCCATTCACATACATTTCAATTCATATATAACTCCATAATTTACTTACATATATCATAAATTCAATTCATACTCATTTTAAAGATAATCAGTATACATTCTTTACATTCGGACTAAATACACTTTCTTGGCTTTCTAACCATCTATAAAATCCAATACGAACATTAAACTTTACATAAATACGAACAAGCACAAATTGGACTGAGGTCATGCTCGTCTTCCATCCGATCTCCTGGCTTAAAACACGGAGATTGGGATGAAAGGGGTGAGCTCGAAGCTCGTGGATAATATATTTATAAATTGAAATATAAGCAAAAACATTTCTCAAAACATTTGTTATTTTGCAAATCTTTCAACAAAACTTATTTCTTCAACTTTCCACATTTTCAAATTCTTTATTACTAATTTCCAAAATTTCTCGATTTCAAAGCTCAATTTCTCATTCAAATTCTCAAATCATTCCAAATCATGCATACATGAATGCAACACATTTTCAATGCATCACAAATATGAACAAAAGCAAAAGCACATAACATTTCAAAATGGTTTGGTTTGGTCCTAACAGAGGCGTCTTGCAGATCTCAAAGCGATCCTGCGGTAAGTGAAACAGATCGCGTACTACACTTTCCCGCATAGCGGTTCAGTGTAGCCATGAAGGGAGTCCATAATCGGAACTCTATTGCCTCTTGCGGGCAGCCGAGAGAAGGCTTTAACAAGTAAAGACAGTGCACTGACTCACAAAAGGACCTGACCAAACCCACATACATATAAGCAAAACGAAATTTGATTGCAGAAGGCACTTTTCAAGATCTTAATTTTCTTTAAATTTTTCATATCATATCATCATAATGTGTCATAAATGACACAAACATATATCCACATGAATTCATATAACAAATCGAATGCAATTCACTTAAATCACATATTCATCAAATTCATCACAATATATGCACTAATTCTTTAAATCATTTAAATCATAAATCAAATAATTTGAAAACCATGAATTTCATAATTCTTGCATTTCTAAAACTCATTTTAACCCTTCAAATCATAATTTCAAACATTTACATCCTTTTCAAACATTTTTATCAACAATAATTTATCAAAATCAAATTTTGTTTTCTTTAATTTTCAAAATTCACATATAGCTTATAAATCAAAATATAAATATACTACCCACCTCATATCCATGCTAACAACTTGTTTTGTGCCTCAATTGCTGCAAAGCCTCCTTCTTTCTTCCAATTTAACATTCCTAAAGCAATTTCATCAAAATTCAATCTCATAAATAACTTAATCCTTCAATTTGATGCATAAGTCATCAATTCATACTAATTCAAAATATGTACATCATTAATTTCTAAAATCCCCAAATTTCAAATTGAACCTAAACCAATTCAATCAAATTTAATAGCATAATTAACTTAATTTCTCAAATTGAGCTTAGAAAACATCAATTCCTCACATATTCAAACTATTTCAATCTCTAATTTTGAAAATCTCCAATTTTCAAAATTGACCTAAACCAATTTACACAAATTCAATACCATAAATCACAATTTCTTCAAGATTGATTTCATATTTTACCAATTCCTACTATTATTGATGATTCTACACCATTAATTCACAAAATCTCCAAATTTCTAATTTGGCCTAAACCCCAATTTATAATTTTTAAATTAAACTTCACTAAAGCATAAACATCAAAATTAACTTAGGATATCTCAAATTCATCACTAATTCAAGCCATCTAAAGCAACAATTTCAAACCCCCAAATTTCAAACTTTGACATTCATTCCATCCAAAATTAAACACAACCTAAGGCATAATCATCAAAATTGCTTTCATAAATCACATACCCATATCATTTTCCATGATTCTAAACCAAAAGTTCAAGAAAAACTCAAAGTTCAAAGGATTGCTCTTACCTTCTCTCTCTAAATTTCGTATTTTCTTGCCCAAGATGAAGCTTCCATCATCTTCCTCATGTTTCCCTCTTGATAGCATCGAAAATCTCTTGAAAAACCATGGAAAAAAACCAAACTTTACATACCTTTCATCATCTTCCTCCATGTAGATCCTCTCCTTCTCTCTTCATCGTTTCTTCTCTTTTCTTCTTTGTATTTTCTTTCTTTTTTTTCTGGAATTTTCGTGAGTCATAAGCCTTATATGACAGCCCTCCCATGTGTTTCTGCCATGTCATTAAAATGGGGCACAAATGACCAAGTTGCCCCTCATTTATTTGCCTATTTCCAAAATTGCCCCTGTAGGAACTTGAAAAACTGACTACTTGAGTCCTGTTTTCAAGCATCTAAAAGAAATAATTTGGACAAACTTTCTTCTTGAAAATTGTTCCTCTAGATCATACGAATCCAATGCCACCGACCGCGCTCAATTCGAATCAGAAACGAAGAATTTATAGCCGAAATACTATCGGACCTTCACAAAATCCGAAACTGAACATTACGCTAATTAAATTCCAGAAATTAACAACCTTAGGGATGAAATTAAATTTCTATCCCTTCACAAGAGTTGTAGCCCTATATCTTAATTTTATTTTCCCTTAAGAATCAACTCAATCGGAGTTGTACAACTCCCGAAATTCGCAAAATTCCGAACCATGTTCAGAAAATTATCCAACTTATAACCTATAACCAAATCTCTCACTTAGGTTCAATCAATCTCTTTCCATTTAATCTCCTAAAAATCATAATTCTTCATGAAAATGAAATTAATCGTCTTAGGAATCCAACGCTTTGAGAATCAAATCAATCGGATGTCGGACGAATGAATTATAAGCAAAAGATTACAAAAGGGATCGGATTAAAAACAAAGTAATGGAACTTCAAAACCGAACTTCTCAAAAATCATATCTCTTGATCCCGAACTCAGAATTTGACGAATTTGGTGTCAATAAAAAGATCAAAGGAATCTCTACAACTTCCCTGAAGAACTCAAAATCAAATTAGGTCTCCAAAGAGGTTGAAAACTAAATCAAAGATTCTGTCCAAAACAGCTTTTCCTAAACGACTTCCCATTTTTAATCGCTCATAACTCCTAGCCCCGATATCGAAAAATTGCAAACTTTATATCAATGGAAATATAAAAACATCATCTAAAACTTTCATGAAGACCACTTACTCTAATTCAAACTAAATCCGTATGACGAGTGACCTCGAAGCATAGAACACACAAATCTATACTTAATAGCATTTTCAAAACAAAGCATATCTTTGGAAAATCATATCTCTCAATCTCGACATCGAAAAATAGCAAACTTTATGTCCACAAAAAGCTCTCGACAGAGGCTACAATTTTCATGTTGATCATTTTCTTGAATTTTGCCTAAATCAAAAAGTCAACTTTTTCTTCAAAAAGTCAAACTCCAAGCGAACTTTGACTGATCATAACTCTCACTTCCGATATCGAAAAATATCAAACTTTATGGCTACAGGAAACTCTTAACATAAACTACAAGTTTTCAGAAAACAATTTTCTCAAATTTTGCCTCAAACAAAAAGTCAACTCTCTCAAGTCAAACTTTCTATCTCCAAAAGTCAACTTTCTTAATTTTTCAAATTCTCACTTTCTTTCTTTATTTCTTGATTTTCCACTCCCATTTCAATTAACTCATTCTCTTTCCTCTCATAATCTATATAAATTCATTCAAATATCAAAGTCCTCAAAACTAAACAATTCTTTTCTCATAAATTTTTCTTAAATTCATAAATTGTCTCACCAATTTTTTTCTCATTAATATTCATTTTAATATTTCTAATTTTCATCAAAAGTTCGGGGTCCAACACCGCACCCCACCAGTAGGTGTTTGGGAGTTATACCCCGGCGTGTATTTGCGGGTTATACCGCAGCATCCAACCTTAATCAGTATTGTCCTCTTTGGGAATCGAACTCTCGACCTCTCAAGGTTTTGTTGTTTCTAAGAACATGCCTCTTACCATTGAGCCATTATCTGTTGGGTCCCAAACCCAACTGCTTAAACTTAAACTATCACTCTTGCTTTGATACCATATCTGTTGGGTCCCAAACCCAACTGCTTAAACTTAAACTATCACTCTTGCTTTGATACCACATTTGTTGGACCCCGTTTCCAGAGGCCAACTTCCGGAGTCCTGAAGACTTGTGCTTATTACCGTGCAGGGTCATGAGCTGTCACTCCACCATCGTGGTGAGCGCACACTAATTATATACCAAAATCATAAGTGGACTTGTTCATACAAATTGTAGCTTTAAATCTCGAGTTCGTTTTGAAACAAGAATCACCCCAAACGGAGTTATATAACTTAAGATATGCTTAAAAAGCCTAAAAGAGCTCATACTTTAAACATGCTCTCCTAACCGACCTCTCATTCACTTTAATGCAAACTTCTTCAATTCAACTCCAAAAGGTACAAATTTTTATGGAGAGGAATATATATGTCTTAGGAACCTATTGGTCTAAGAATCACCTCAATTGGAGGTCAGATGAGGGAGTTATGCCCAAAAGAATAGACTATGTTCACACCCAAAAACAAATTGAACCTCTTTTGGCACGATTACCATAATCTAGATGTCGGATTGAGTTCGTTTTTTGACCATAAGAAAGAAGACATCTAGACCTACAACTTTAATGAGACCACAAAATGAGATTCGGCCTCCAAATATGTCTAAAATCACCATATTTCTCGTAGATGTTCCTTAAACGGACATCCACGTCCGTTTAACGGACGTGAATCGAGTGCAGGATGCCAAATGACCCGAGAAAATCCGTTAAACAGACATGCATGTTCTTTTAATGGACATTGACTGGTCAAGGGGTGTTTTTTCACAAGAGAATTTCCGTTTAACGGACATTGGGGCTCCCCCAAAGCCCCCAATGCCTCTCCAATGCTTCTAATCTTCAACCTTACATTCTAAACACTTGCACACTTCCCAAATTTACTCATTTCAAAGCCTAAACACTTCATAACACCTTAAACACCAAGTTCAACTAACCAAATTCTCAAATTTCTACTTAATTGGTGCATCAAAACCATAAATTCCATACCTTAATCATCAAAGCTATCATAACCACACAAGCCATATGAACAACAAAATGAACCGTAACTGTATTCTTTCAATCCTCATAACTTCTTACTCCAAATCCCAAAAATTACATATTATACCTCAATGAAAAGATAACAAGATGATTTACAACTTCCATGAAGGATGCAAAAGTCAATTCCATCATTAAAAGAGGTTTAAAAGTCACACAAAGGCCTTTGCTCATATAAGGACCAATGAAACAGTAAAATAGCATTATGAGCGATGGCGAATGTATTCCCAACCTCATAACTTCTTCATCCTAAGTCCAAAGGTGACAAATTCTATATCGTTGGAAAGCTCTCAACAAGTACTATAATCTTCAAGAAGACATCTCAATCCAATTCAAACATTAAGAGAGTCAAAATCACAAGCAAAGTTGCTGTCAAATTTTCACAAAAATTGACAGCACTTCCCTTAAAAGACAACTAACCAAAATTATCAAATTTTCAATCCAAACTCAAGTACCTGCATAAAACCTCACTCTACACAATCTTCAATCTCCCATATCATCAATCAATCCATATAAACCTATGATCTAACTCAAAAATGACAGCAAACATAATTTTCCTCTTTTGTCAAAATCAAACCATACAACAATACCTTGATATACAAAACATATGCAATTTGCACAAAGTACCTTAACTCTTAAAACTCTTGCATTTACATGAACAATATGAGTTATTACAAAGCTTTAGGGGGCATTTAGCCCGATTACAATCCAAAATGTCAAATGTCAAAGGACAAAGTAAATCAATTCTCCAAAATGCAACCTAATGCTTTGTTTCCAAAAATGACTTCTAAAGTAAAAACATCGGAGTGATGCCTCAATCCCAATACTATAACTCGGGTTCTCGCTCCTCACCTGTGGAGGGGAAAAGGGGTGTGAGCTTGACGGCTCAGTGGGTAACAGCTTAATAATTAAGAAATAAGCAAAAACATTCTTTATTTATTCATTCTCAAAGCAACTTTCAGATTGATTAAAAAGCATTCAAATTTATCAAAGCCAATTTACATTGATCAAAACACTTTCAATTCATCAAAACCTCTTGTAAAACTCATTTCATCACACCAATTACACATCAAAATCACATAAGCACAGAGAAAGTGGTTCGGGTGGATCTGAAACAGAACGTACTACACATGATCGCTTGTAGCCGTGAACTTATGGGAGTCCGTGAGGAGCTCCAATGCCACTAGCGGGCAGGCGGGAGAAATCTATGGTTAGACAGGTGTACCTAACTCTTAAGGGACCACCACAAACCCAAACAAAGCATGCATATCACGTAATTCACACAATTCATAAACATTAGCCACAAATGGCTCTTACAAATATTCACTTTCACATGATTTTCACATAATCACCGAAATAACATATTTGAATCTTTTTCACTTGACAAAACAAGGTAACAAATATTTCCATAAGGCATTTTCATCAAAAACATCTTATACAGGATTAAACCATCATAAAAAGTAACTCATTCAAAAATGAAAGGTCATAGGTAAAAAAAAACCTTCAATGACATTTATTTCAAAACAATTAACTAGCTTATTAACTCAATCATTAAAAAGTCACCCACCTTAGTTCCTTTAGCTAGGAACTTGAACAATTGGCCTTTCCTTTCACTTCAATTCTCTCTCTTGACCTTCATCAAACACAAAATCATCCCATATAACATGAGATATCAAAATTGGCCATTCTTAGAAGATGAAAGCATGAAATTTAACCTATCTAACTTTACCCATCAATTTCTTAAGCCATTCACACCAAAACCCACCTATAAATCCAAAAGATTTCACAAAATCACTCACCTTATATGGCACCCACGAAAATCCACTTTTTGCTTCTAATGGAGGATTCCCCTTTTCTCTTCCCTTTTCCTTCTTAGAGAGTCTTGGAATCATCTATCTAAATCAAAAATTGACAAAGATCCGACTTCTTTCTTCTTCTTCTTCTTCTTCTTCTTCTTCTTCTTCTCTACCTAGCGAAACTCTCACTCTCTACTTTCTCTTGATATTTTCGTATTCTCTTCTAAGTGCCTTAGGTAAATTGCTTCTTGAACTATAAAACCTAAGCCTCCTCCCAAAACTACGTAGTTTCATCAATCACTTCTTAAAACTTAAAATTTTAGTAGGCTACCTCTTCACCCCGACCACTCATCACTTGCTTCAATTCTTCTTCATTTAATGGCATTAAAAAGACTAAAGAGCCCCTCCTTAAAAGCCTTAGACTTTACAAACATTTGTGATCTACCCAAAATGCCCTTACACCATCTTATTCCTTTAATATCTAAAAACATACTCCACTCTAATTTAAACGTAATCCCTCATTAAAATTTCATTTTCTTAAGGGCTAAAACCTCAAAATAATTTAGACAATACCTCAAAATAATTTAGACATGCTTAATTTTAAAAAAAAAATCAGGGGCCAACAAAACTAACTGATGACTATGTTTACTAGCTTTTATTGTATTTAGAGCAAGCTACCCCCTAAGTGATGTAAGCGGGACCATGGACAATCGAGCAAGGCCAGGCAGAGAATTAGCCATACCATAATGGCCCATGACCAAAGCTAGGACCAAGAGATTTAAAGAGGCTCTTTAGGATGCATGTGGGTTTTATCTTGAGAAGATGGCGAGCTCCAAGCCTATTAGATGAGAGTTTAATGAAATTGAGCCCAAACTAATCCATTTAA
The DNA here is from genome assembly GCA_029891385.1 of Erythroxylum novogranatense. Taxonomy (NCBI): domain Eukaryota; kingdom Viridiplantae; phylum Streptophyta; class Magnoliopsida; order Malpighiales; family Erythroxylaceae; genus Erythroxylum; species Erythroxylum novogranatense. The sequence continues at coordinate 23,768,753 of CM057230.1, read as the reverse complement.
CTCAAATCCTTGGACCGGATACACTTGGAGCTTAAAGACACGAAAACTTGGGCTATTTCAATGCTTCATCACTTAAGCTCAATAGCATATCAGACCTATTTATTTAATTTGTGGATTTCATTTTATTTTGGACTTCTATGTATTTTTGTCCTTTACCTAGATATAAATACTTATGTTCTAGGGTTTTAAGAAAAAAAAATTTAGATCAGAATTGTGGAAAAAGCCGTCGGCTTCGATAGGGAGAAAAATCATTATCTTGTTCTTGTTACTTTTCGAACCATCTTTCACTTATCAATTGTTTTCCCAATTGTGACGTGTTGATTGTTCGTTTCTCTAGGTTTTATTTTGATCATCAGGATTGTTTGGAACAAGTTTTCAAGATGTGTCGTAGAAATCAAACCTTGTGTATCTTTATTTTCTTGTTTTTCTCAAGGTCGAAAACACACCAAAACAAAACACCCATCAGAAATTCCATCAAATCGTCATCAATCTTTTTGTGGTGTGCGTTACTAAGTCCTTCAAAATTTTATCTTGCTAGAGAAGGAGAATTTTGCCTTGCTGCCTATACAAAAATGACAAAAAATTTCTCCATCTTCTTTGTCGACATCTTGATTGCTTCGATCATAGAGTCCAATTCAAAAATATCATTTGAATAAACAACAATGTTTCTTATTGATAGTTGCCACAATTTTAATTTCTCACTAGTTGGAGGCTTAACTAGAGTTAATATTTCCTTCTCTATATTTTCAATCATTTGAGATACAAAACCTTCACTTTGTACTATAATAGGGACTTCTTCCTCCAAATTTGAAAGACAACAACTTCTTTTTCATTCTTCCTATGTGGCATCATGGTACCATCTAACATGCTAAATTGTTGATCACTTTTACAATTAACTTAAAATTTAAGTCTGCTAGGGAGCTCCCAAAATTGCTCTTAACTTTGTATCAACAATATAAATGGGTTTTAGAAAACTTAGATATCATAATTCTATGTCACCAAAGAGTTAGAGAGTGTTGAAATAAAATTTAAGTAGAAAAGATCAATGTAGTAAAGAATAAAATATAAGATGCAAACTATTCAACTTCTAGCTATCTTCCAATTTTGGGTCACATCCTGATTAACTACCTTCCGTATGTTCCTCACGTTTTTAACTGTCCTAACACCTAACACGACTCTGGACTTCTTTATTAATTTCAATACCCTGGAATTTTCTAGGCAATCTAGTTGAATTTTAGAAAATTTAAAAGCTATGACTTTTAATATTTGGGCCAAATAGGTCAAATTCTGTTAGCCTATCAATAGGTACAAAGGCGGTAATACAAAACTTTAAAAGAGTAACTCTTTAGTTAAAAATGTTATTATCGTAAAGGATAATTATATCCTTTTGTTTTACATAAAGTATAAATTTTATATAGTAATAACCTAATTTTTAGGAAAATTTTTGAAAGGTAAAAAATTCATTAAGTCATAAAAGGCAATTTATGTCTTTACAAAGCTTGATTTAGCAAGAGAAATACAATGCTCATACATTTAACTTTTGGGAAAAGCTAGAAGTTAGAGATTCCATTGTGTTCTTAAGAGAGCTTAAGTGTTCTTCAATATGATGGGCTACTAGGGTTTCCCTTATCCAACAATGAAGCTTGTGAATTAGGACATACTTATTTGTTATAAACTTGTTAAACAATCTCTATTTGCTTTTTCTCCGAATGGCATACACTACACAATTGAGGTTTAAACTAAGGCATACTTTATCTCTCCCCATTGAGTTGAATTTATGATCAACCCATACCGAACTTTTGTTCCAATATGATCCTTCATAATATAAATTGAGAGTGTGTTGAATGCTTGCCCAAATAGAGGAGGTGAAATTGTATTTGAAGTATAAATGTCCTATACTTTTGAGTTCAATCACACATAATTCACGTAATGTAACATCCTGTTACTTGAATTAAGTTTAAAATGGTGTTTATTAGAGATTAATGAGAAATTAGGAAGCATAATTCACGCTTATGCATGATTGTGATTTATACGTTTATTTTACACATTCATATGATTGTACATGCATTCATTGACATTTCCGGATAAATTAGTTTAGAAATGAAAATTGTGGATTTATTTGGAATGTATTAAAGGTGATTTGGCAATTTTTGTACATTTAAGGTATTTTAGAAATTTTTGGTGAATTATTTTTTAGTTGAAAACTTATTTGGAGACTATTAGTATTATTTCGAAATTTTTGGTGAATTTTAGAAAATTTTCAAAATTTTTGGGTATTTTAGACAAGGAAAAATATTAAAATAATGGATCAATTACATTGTGACATGTGGCAGTTTATAGATGAGACAAATGGCTCACATGCATGGTGACATGTGAAGAGGTGTTAGGCTAAAATTTATATTATTGTTGATTTCTCCACTTTTGTTCTTCACCATATACATCAACACCAAAATTCTTTTTGTTCATCCATCTCATCATCAAATCAACTAATTGCTTTAAGTTGCATGTTTGGCTTCGGATTCTAATACCAAAGTAAGAACTTCAATCTGAAACTTATGTTGTTGCTCTTTATTTTCGTTATTTCCATCCACCAAAAGTATTATGAGCTTTGTAAAGGATTTGTGTTGATGATGTTTTAATGTGTGGAAATAGATACATGCATAAGTGGGGGTAGGAAGAAGTAGTTTTAGTGATGATTAATAAGTTAAAAAGAGGCTGAAAGTGTGAAAAAGAATGCAGAAAAAGAATCAAAGTGCAGAAACTTCGGTGAAATACGTGAATATAATTGTTGTTTTTGAAGTTGTGTGATCTTGAATTTTGAGAGGTCTTGATAGTGAGCTGAATGCAAATGGGAGTGGAAAAGCCTGATATAGGTTCTGCTTAGGATTTGTTGTTAAGCGTAAAAACAAAATTCACAGTAGAGAGAAAGGAAAAACAAAAACAAAGATGATATCTTATATAATTTCTGTTTTTTTATGTTTGTGTTTATTTTTTAATTTTGAGTTGTTTTAGAGAAAGTGGACGTTAGTGTTTGAAATGTAATTTTGAACTAGAGTAGTATTGTTGTACAGCTTGAGTCTTTTGACTATAACTTTTTCATCTGAACTCCAAATGACTTGAAACTTAGACCAATGGATTCATAAGACATTTTTCTTTCTCTCCATAAAAATTTAGAGTTATCTAAATTGATCTGAAAGTGATTGATAGGATGAAAGTGTGAAAGTCTCATTGGAATGTTATGAATTGGAAAATTTTCGAGATCATGCTTTGGTTTTCAAATTATAACTTGAGATTTAGATTTTTGAATGAGTTGATTTTTAATTCATATTAAACTAGAGACATATTTCTACAACTTTTGTGAAGAGGTAGAATTTTAATTCTATCTCTAAAATTTTCAAAATTGGCATGAAACTGAGTTTTAGCTTAGGCTACATGTAGCATTGCCAGGGACAGAAATCATATCCTATGGTTATTGAAATACTTGTATTGATTTGGGTTGAATTAGGTTGAGTTGTCTTCATTAAACTTGTATATTATTCTCTTATCTTTAAATTGGTATAAATTTTGTAATTTTTAGATGTCTGAGTTGAAAGATATGAGTTGTACAATTAGAGGGTATGATCATGTACTAGCTAAAAGTTCAAATGTGCACAGTCTGTGGTATTTTGCGCATAACGCATTGAATACTTAATCAAATTGGATGATCTTAGAGTCATTAGAAACTTAAGACAATATAAAACAGATTTATAGTAGAAAGTTTTGCCTAATTTTGTCATTTACCCTATCAGATTAATTATGCAAAGTTGACCCAAAATCATGTGGGTAGAAATTCTATAATGGTCAATTAAGTTATGTAATGGATTTCAAATATGCTTTATTATGGTCCAATTATAAGTACTAATGTTATTAATGAGGGATTTGATATCTAATCAATTTGATGATGAGAATTACAACAAGATACCGAATTGTCATTGAACATGTATTGTGCATACTTTACATACATTGATGTGCATAAAACAACACTTGTGCATTTGTGCAAAAATGTGATTTTTGTGAATGTGTTGTGTATGTTTTAGAGGAGCCAAGTGGATGTCAGACAGATATTGCCGGACCATCCAAGCAATAGCATATTAGAGCGTTTTGTGAGTCAACCTAGATGATTTATTGGGATTGTTTTGATTTGAATTTAATTTGATTTATTTCACTTCAATATTATTGAACTATTTGTGAGTTATTTCGGATTCGGACCTAAGGTTCAGGAGTTTAATAGTTGGGCATGTATTGGGAGGTTTTGATTTGATATGAATTTGACATTTGATTCTCAACGAAAGTTGAATGTCAGACTTAGGTCCGATGACTGTGAAATCTTGCCCGAGCATTTATATAAGATTGTGATAGATGAGATTTTATGAAGTTGTTGCATTTCATAAAATGCATGCTCAAATAAAGGCGTTGTGACAAAAATAAAATTATATATATATGTGATAGGCACTCAGTCACAAAAATAAGAAATAATGTTGAGTCTCATGCATATAACATTATAAGATTGATTTTTTTTAATGATCTGCAAAGCTAAAGCAAATGATAAATTGTTATGATCTATTTGTTATACTTGGCTATGTGAATTGTGAGATTATATGATATACCATGCTATGCGAATATCTGGAGTGTATACATGATCTGAATGAATATATGTGAAATATGTGGTATGTGTGTGTAATCCGGTGAAAGCATTAATGATCGTTTACTCATTGAATTAGCAAAACTCATAAAAATTATAGCGTGATTTTCAAGTACAAGGCAGGAGATTTAGTGTTTATTACGGACTAGAAGAACATTTTGGATTAAGTTATAACTTCGAGAGGTTTGTCAGTTGATAGCAGAGAGTTATAGCTTTTATTTTGTAGATTTTGCTAGAATCTACATGAGGTTTTGTATATATTCGTCTAATGAAGACAGTGTAAATAGTTGTAAATGAATGCAATGAATGATTTTAAAATTTGATGACTTCTGATTATGTTAGATGTTGCTATGTGTAAGTCATATCTGTTTTGCTCTATCATGCCATTATCATAGGATATGTACTTGAATGTTCTGAATGTTTAGGTATCTACCCTATGGTAGTGGGATGTTGCACATAACTTATCATTTGAACCCATCGTCCTGTCATTAGTCTTTAGTCTACGTCTAGCTGTAGGATAAGTAATGAAAGAGGTTTTAGGGTTTATGGACGTTTTCCACACAATATTATACCAATGAATGAAAGGATTATGAGGCTTAAGAGTTTTGATGCATGAGGAGTTTGAGTAGCCTCCATTATTGCTTAAAGACCAAAAAGCTTATCTAGTGTATGTCAATTAGGTTGATAGCTAGAAACTAACTCGATAAAGGAATACCGAAAATGCATATATATAATAATATATATATATATATATATATAAAGAGTATATTAGAGTATATTTATATAAATTTATATAAATATAAATCTATAAATCAAAATAAATTATTTTAGATAATTCCTAGTCAAGAATAGACAATAATGAAATGGAATATGCTATCTCCGATTGTTTTGTTGTACATTCGGAGGAGGAACCTTATAAAATCATATTGATTCTTATAAAAAAGGCGAGGATTAGCGAGGTACATTCAAACAAGCATAGTCAACTAAGCGACATTCCGTCACAATTGGGGTTATGGATTTTCAATTTATGGGGGTAGTATGGGATTCGTAGTAGGTAGAAAATCACTCGTTTGATCGAGTATGCTACCAATCAATTTTTACCTCTTATTCTAGTGTGTGCTTCAGGATCAGTCGTGGTCGTACAAACTATACCGATAGTATAGACGAATCCCTTTCTTCATAAAAATGCGTAAAAAATGTTAGTCACACTTAAAAGCCGAGTACTCTACCGTTGAGTTAGCAACCCGAATAACAAATAAAAACTTAAGTTATATAGGTACAATCGAATAAAAAAGATTTTATTTTTATTCTTCACGTCCGGATTAATACTGGATCATTAGATAAAATCCAAAGATGAAGAGAGAAACAAAAATATCACTACTGTGTAAACAAAGAGTTTTAAAGTAAGCATTACACAATCTCCAAAATCTTTTTTGGTTTGAAAAAAAAAAGAAAATAGATTCTCTCTTTTTAGTTGAGTTTATGTCAATTAGGATGATAACTAGGAAACTAACTCTAGAGCCTATCAACACCCTTACCTTGAAAGTATTAAGAATAGTGATTAATCACACTGTTAACTCTTGTTTGAAGTGGGATTCTTAAAAGAAGAGGAAGGGCATCTTCCCTGAGGTTAAGAAGACTACGTGAAGTCCAATTGTCAAACCAGAACCATGCTTCTTGATTCCCTATCTGTATTTTGATGAAAGGGTAGACAATAAGCTTGTTTTTTAGGAGCTGAATGGAAGGCCAGGAAAACTCTTTTCTTTCAAGAATTTGCCATAAGCTAGTTTCCCTAAGATAATACTCATCGATCCATTTACTTTAAAGTGATTCTTTATCCTTGAAGAATCTTCACATTCTTTTTTCTACTTTTGTACTTTAAAAAGTGTGAATTAGAGTGAGACCAAGCCCTCCTTTCTTCTAAAAAAGTTGTTCTCATTTGATTTTAACACCCTTAGCATCGTTAATTTTGCTAACCATAGGAAGTTTATGATGCATTTCTCTATCTCCTTAATGATTCTTCTAGGTAGAAGAAGATGAGTATTCTAGTATATATGATGGTTGTTCAAAACAGAAATGATTATTTGAACTCTACCTATTTGAGATAAATATCAGAAAATTATATGACATAAATTGTACAAAAAAAAAAACCTAAACTTTTTGATAACCATCGATTTCAAGTATTGGAAAAAATATTAGTAATTTTTCATATTGAACGAGAATTCATAAGAAGACACCCTTTTGTGCTTAGGTGTTAGACAAAAAGATTAAAAGCAAAAAATTTAAACAAGCAAGGCTTTGAATTCAATCTTTACATTTTCTACAGATATTATAACACAAAGTAGGCAAGGAAATTCTCACCATTTTTAAAATTTGGCACATAAAATTAGTAAGTATATAAAATTTTATTGATTTTGAAAATTGTAATAAATTAGTTTGAAAACCAATGAAGTCTAAAATATATCTTCTATACAAGTTATGAAATACTAATCATCTCACCAAACACAATCAAAACAATAATTTTTAATCTAACCAAAATTATTTAATCTTTTATTTTATTACTAGGTCAAACAGACACTTAAGGAATTTTGTTATGATTGTTATCTTTTATGAATGTGATTTTTGGTATACTTATTGGGGATAATATAATTGTTTATAAGACACCCGATGATAAAGTTCAAATTTAATAATTAGTTTAGGTTTTTCTTGTTACCTTATAATCCTATATATAAATAATTTATAAAAGATTAAATCTATAACATAAATTAGGAAGAGCGACAAAAGAAGAGCATAAGTTTTCGCCATTTCATAGGCATTACATAAAGGTAATTTAATAAGGTTCAATGATAATTAGATCTTCTAATTTAAGTATTTTAATATTATTTTATTATTTATGTATGATTTGATAAGGTGAAAAGAAACGGGCTTGCATCCGTCACTCGAAATTGGAAGGCATATGAGAGGAGATCAGATTATTTATTTCTATAAACCAATTCTTGCTCTGTTTCATTAAATTTCATCAATAAATTCATGTAAGACCCACATAAGTATGTGGATAAAATTAACTGGAGCACAAATTAAAATATCTTTACAGGCAGAGATGATTTAGTGTGGTACGGACGCAATGCCTTGTTACATTATCAAAAACGATTCACAGCAGCTGATATCTCTACTCTTACATTTAGAATATTATTGAATAATCTTATAATTCGTTCCTATTTGCGGCTAGCTTTTTGAAGTCAATTTGCAATTCTGAAAGAGACATTAAATAGGTGAAGAACCTAATTAATCTCCCAGGCTTTGTTGCAAACATAATTAACGTTATATGGTTGTTGGATTGACTTGATCTTAATTTGGTCACTTTGATCGGAGCGTATTCAATGGAGAAATTAATCATATGTTCAACTTTCATGGTGGAGAGGAGGGAATGCACAATCAGAGTCTATGGCCTTAAATGCATGGAAAATCTAAACAAAGCGTTGAGGATATCTCAATCCATTAGCCAAAGTCCCACGAACATCGTGGTCTCTATCAGTGTCTGCTCATGATATTTGTGCGTTTCCATTACAAAACTTGGAGATGTAAACCTACGGTGGGGATCCATTGACATGCTACCATCGAAAGACCTTGGAGGAGAATGGATTGGTGGTCCCGTAGATCAGTAGTATCAAGTCGTAGAACAGGCCATGGACGTTATCATATCGATGTAGACATTTGTTTCTACTCCTTCTTGGAGGCTTCCCATATTTTGGACAGATTATTCTTGAAAATACTGTCCTTGTTGAATTTCTTTAGTATTCCCTAAATTATTGCCAAAATTATGGTAGCAATTGTTAGTGGAGAGTTATCTGAATTTAGTGAAAGTCTCTCAATGAAGAAAAGCCAACAGGCATAAGATGGGCTCCTTTTTCTATTCCTACGATGACTGGTTTCGTGTTTCGTGATTGCAAATGGGGAGGCGTTATTCACCATCATAAATCTCATTGTAACAAAATAGCATTCAACAGGAGAAAAGGCGAAGCCACAAATGATTCAACCTGGAGGAGGGCCGAGTTCAGGCCTGAGAAGATTGGCATAGACGACGCGTATCTCCAGCATGTAAAGCACAATTGTTTGCCAGGCCATTCAATCAGCGTCTGAAGTTTTAGAAACCTGAAAATGACAATTACACCTTCCTAGTCTCGTAATGATGACAAAGCTTTGGATAATCATTAATCAACACTGCTGAGCTGACTTAACCATTTTATCGGTTTCCACGTCTCTTTTGGCTTTGGTTTTTCGGAGTGTTGTCGGTGGGACTTCGTCCACATTCTGATCTGATGGGTAAACGGGATTTGACTTTCATTTTCTTCCTAAATTCATCTTCAACATTTAATTTGTGGCTTCCATGTCAAGAAGTTGCCGAAAGCATTTAAATTTTTATTTCTTTCGAATTTCAACTATTTAAATTAAATTTATCACTTAATTTATATCGTTATCAATGCCTTTTGTTTAGGTCCCTAACGAGACTTAAAATTAAAACATGGAAACTTTTTATATTTTTTAGATGATAAAGGAGGATATCTTCTACTGATTTTATCTTTGATCAAACTTTTATATATAGTTTATACTTTCCCATCCGATTCTTTTATTTCGATTTAATTGCCTTGTTTTATGACTCATTAAGCATGTCGGTATGTCAACTAAAACATGTTATTCCTGGATTGAAACTATAACGAGGAGGAAAAGATCCATTTTTGCATATATTTTTTTACATGAAAAGGAAGAAAAAATCGAAAAAAAAATTACAACACTACAAATCTCCCACATGTCTTTTAAGAAGATTGAGATGCGCTATATGAGTATATGTTCCAGTGAAATACTCCCGAGTTCAAACTTAGTTGTAAAATTAATTAGTCAGTCTATACACCGATTATCTTCTTTATAAATATGGCACGATAGAATAATTCAGTTCCGAGTAAAAAATTCATTAATAATTAGGACCAGAAAGTCGAGGGACATTTTCACATATTCAATATAATAAGAAGTAGCTCACACAAAGTGAGAGAATTCAGGAGAGTTTCAACTCAAGCTCATACCTCCTAAGTTACGGTTTTATGCTTCAAACAAAGCCTTGCCTATGTAATGATTCACCTAGCCATTAATGTCAAGAAACCTACCGAATTGTTTATCCATCTTATACTTTTACCAAATCAAGTAATTCAGAAACCTAGTTTCTTCAGGGGAGAGCAAAAAAGAAGAAGCCACTTGTTAGCAACATTAAACGGCCAGTTCCTTTTAATTAAGTAGATTTAAATGTGATTGGACAGACACGGGAGAGAACCGGCGGTTATACGTAACATAAAATAACTGCAGGTAAGTGAGTCTTACCTTATTACCGAACCCGTGAAGTACGCTGTTCTAAATTCTCGTTGGCTCCGTCAGTCCCACCATTTGACACGTAAGCACGCGCAAAGTACTTTAAGTTTTTGTAATTAAAAAAAAAAAGGCATGGTAAGTTTTAACAGGGAAAGTATAGCTCCTCGATTTTTAGAATATAAACGCGTAGAATATCTAGAGATGGAGTTTCCTTATATAATACTGGTCAAAGATAGAGAGAGCTATAGAGTCTAGAGACAAGGGCGTTAGAGATGCTATAAAATACAGAGCTTGTATAGTTCAGAAGTTACTGTAAACGAAAGCCGAAGAGGAAAAGCCGGCTCATCCCATCCCCCCCTATTAAGACTTTCCCACACTCCCACCTATGGAAGTTTGTTTCTTTTTTTCATTTTCTCGACAAAAATTGTATCTTTTTTTGTTTATTTTAATGTTTGTATAAGGTTGTTGTGTGTCATCAACTTGGATTCCTTAATTTTGTCCTTCGACTGATCAGACAGAGAAGATAAGAGAAGAGATGCCCACCAGGAAGATTTCTTTTGATGGGATTTTGTAAAAGGGCTTGTCTTTTCGAATATGTTATTTTGATTCCGTGTTCATATATCTGGTAGCTTGAGGCGGATTGAAGATTTGGAAGAAGATTTGGGTTGAGTTTTGGGAGATGGGTTGTTTTCCTTGTTTCGATTCAAGGGAAGAGGAAAAGCTGAATCCGAAAAGCATCGCATGATCGGAAGTTAAGCTCTCCTGTTGCCTCTCCTAACCTTTCAAAACTATCTTCTGGTTAGTATTGTTTACTGTTATCAATTACTGAACCTTTTCTTCAATTTTGTGTGGTATCTCTTCTTACTGTGCCATTGCTTGATCTGATCTGTCACTTCTGACTGTGTGCTGATTGCTACGAGTATATCGATCATGCTGGTTATTCGTTCTCTTTTTCTGTTTTCAATGATTGATTGAGCTCTAAAATTTTAGAGGTATAGATTCAAATCTGTTCAGCATAAAGCTGTTACGAGTGCTTATGTTTTGTGTGTTAATCTGATAACTGGGCTTGATCTGATTGGTGGATAGAAGGTTAAAGAGTCTGTGTTTCAATATCTTGACTCTACTCTTAATTTTGTGAAGCTACGCATTTGTTAAATATGGCAATCAAAACCCTGTTTGTGCTTTATGAGTTTGGGGTTGAGATATCAACCTTTGTTTAATCTAGTTCATCCTTTTGCCTCAAAGATGCCAGTTTCTTATTGAACTCTAATCCCATTGGTCTTCCTTATATTGAATTCATTTCATTTTCAATATAATACCCAGGTGCTGATAGGCTTAGATCAAGAAACAATGGGCAACCCAAGAGGGATTTACAGCTTCCGAAGGATGGCATGCCTGCAGCTAATATTGCAGCTCAAACATTTGCTTTCCGCGAGCTTGCAACTGCAACAAAGAATTTCAGGCAGGAGTCCTTCTTAGGGGAAGGGGGATTTGGACGTGTATATAAAGGTCGCCTTGAGAGCACTGGTCAGGTGAGTCCTTCTGTCATTCTCCATCTTGTTATGAGTTAAAATGCACAACTTTTTAAGTTCCTTTCCTGATAAAGTTTTTCTCTAGTCTAGGAGAGATGAAAACAAAAGATTCTGATTGGAATTTGTCCTACTCGTCTTTATATGATGTGCATTTTAAGGGCAGGAATTGAAGTGAAATGCATTTGCCATTTAATTTGATAGTAACCTATTATCTTATCCACATACAATCTGAAATGTTAGTGCTTAAGAGTATTATGCTCTGTTCTATTGCGATTAAGGGAGTATAAAAATTTAAGGTTGTAATACAAACTCTCGAGAACCAGGTAACAAGTTGGTCAGGAACCCTAAATTGTGAGACTATCCTTCATTACCAACATAGCGTGATTGTAGATTGGCTTGTGAAGTTCTAGAATTCCGTAATGTAGAACTTGTAGAGATATTCTGATTGGCTAAATGAATTTGTGATAGGTCATTGTTACTGTTAGGCTCTGCTGATGTCTTTGAAAAATAGAGCAGATATTTTCACTGATTTAGCTTAGCTGGGGATGGTCATGGTTGCGGTAACTTTGGCTGCTTGACCTTTTTTGGTTTCTTTTCAGGTTGTTGCTGTTAAACAGTTGGATAGAAATGGCCTCCAGGGTAACAGGGAATTTCTTGTTGAGGTTCTTATGCTCAGTCTATTACATCATCCAAACCTTGTGAACCTTATTGGCTATTGTGCTGATGGGGAGCAGCGGCTTCTTGTGTATGAGTTTATGCCTTTGGGATCATTGGAAGATCACCTTCATGGTAAATATTGCTATCCTCAATCATTTAATGTTTTGCTACTTTGACTTCAACTCTCTCTCTCTCTCTCTCTAAATTTTTTTTGGTCCCAGTAGATGCAAATCTCTACATAATCTGAACCTAGTGGCAACGAGATTTCTTTCTACTGTCAATGCCAATTATCATGGTAGGGTGTGACATTGGAAATGCCTGTTATGTTCTGATATGTATGCAAATTTTACTGGCACAGAATGAGCTTCCTCCAGTAAAACTACCAATTGGTATTTCTGGTTTATTCTCTACTGACTTATTTGCTGATAAGTGTTCATCTAACAATTAGATATGCTAGAATGCTTCCTTTTTTTTTGGGGGTTCACTTTGAGGCTTATTACATAAGGAAACTATTCTATCACTTCTTAATCAATTAATTTATATATTACCTTCTGCAGACCTTCCACCTGATAAGGAACCATTAGATTGGAACACAAGAATGAGGATTGCTGCAGGTGCAGCCAAAGGTTTGGAATACCTGCACGATCAAGCCAACCCTCCTGTTATTTACAGGGACTTCAAGTCATCCAATATATTACTTGACGAAGGATTTCATCCAAAGCTTTCTGATTTTGGACTGGCAAAGCTTGGACCCACTGGGGACAAGTCACATGTTTCTACCAGGGTTATGGGCACTTATGGCTATTGTGCTCCCGAGTATGCCATGACTGGACAACTCACCGTGAAATCTGACGTCTACAGTTTTGGTGTAGTCTTAGAGCTTATTACTGGACGTAAAGCAGTTGATAGCAGTCGACCACATGCTGAGCAGAACCTTGTCACATGGGTAATGAAATTATCCTTTTGGTAGTATCATCCATCTTCTCATCTACCTGTAAGATAAACATGTTCTGCACTGAATTATTGGGGAATCATGACATTCTTTGTGACCTGCAGGCACGACCATTATTCAACGACCGTAAGAAATTTCCAACATTAGCAGACCAGCGACTACAGGGACGTTATCCAATGAGGGGACTGTACCAGGCTCTAGCCGTGGCATCCATGTGCATTCAGGAGCAGGCGGCGGCTCGCCCACTAATCGGAGATGTTGTCACTGCTCTCTCTTATTTGGCAAACCAGGTTTACGAACCTAACTCAGGGCATAACCACAGAGCTTCTGGAAATAGAGATGAGAGAGGTGGAAAGTTGTTGAGGAACGAAGAAGGCGGAGGTTCGGGACGGAGTTGGGACTTGGATGGTTCAGAGAAGGAGTCTCGGAAGGAAACTGCAAGGATGTTAAATAGGGATTTGGAAAGGGAACGTGCTGTGGCAGAGGCCAAGATGTGGGGAGAGAATTGGCGAGAAAAGAGAAGACAAAGTGCTCAAGGAAGTTTTGATGGCAATAATGGCTAGTGCCGCAAGCTATCATTCTTGACATCAATGTTCCTGCTTTTATCTACCTGGTCCTGGTGATAGCTTGAAACATTGCGGAGATGGTGAAACAGAATATTGTTCAAGGGAATTGGTGTCGATACGTTCTTAGTCTTCTTTTAACCTTCATGCTCAGTTTTTTTTTTTGTTCCAAGCATAGAACAAGAAGTTGAGGGGGGATGACTTCTGCGACCGAGGAAAGGATAATTTGAGAATGTACATTACCAGCTAGGAGAGCCAGAACAAGAACAAGATGTATTCAACCAATTTTGAGACAGAAAAAGCACATCTGACTCATGTTCTGTATGCTCTTGTCTGTTTCTCGTGTTTCTCTTTTGTTTTTTTTTTTAAAAAAAAGAAGAACAAAACAAAACATTGCAGTCTGTAATTTGTAGTTTTCCTCTGCATCACACCTTGCTACTAATTGATGCAAGTTTCTTGATAAGTACTTCTACTTCTGCTTCCTTGCTGTCTACTTAATGTTTCCAGTTTTTCTACCCCATTTGGTTTTATTCATATATAAAGCTCTAATTACATTTAAAATCAGGATAAATTTTATCTTTTTTCATAATTTTGTTTAATTTTATAATGAAAGTAAAAATATCAATCAAATATAAAAATTCTTATAAAATAATGTCTTAAAGTTAATTTCATCAGACTCTGAGTTTTGCGTACTTAAAGCACCTTATATACACGTAAAACATTTAATAAGTATATTTTAATTAAAACAAGAATAAAGAAGTAAAATAAAAGTTATTTATTATTAAAGTAATTTTAAATTATTAAACTTTTGTTACTAAAATTTTACGCTTCGGTGATGTGAATAAATCTAGTATGCGTTCCGTGTTAACAAAATAAATGTCTGAAATTTGAATACTTAAAATGTAATTTAACCTCATAAGAGCAAATAACAGTAAGAATTATATTTATAATAAATTAAAATTTAAACAAATTTCATATTTAAAGTATAATTAGAATCTCGGTAAATTGTTAACGAAATCTGAAGTCCACATGATTTGGAAGGGTACCGTACGGGAGAAAAAGAAAGGACAGTAAACCACTGTGGTGAAGGACTCGTAGCCTTGTAGAGCCAGATTTGCCAGCTTATCAACTCGTCAGGGTTTAGACTGACCTGTGTTATTGCTTTCCTGACGTGACACTATATATGAATACAACAACTATAAGATGCTGAACATCATCTTTCAGATGTCAAACGTATCAATCAAGAAAGAGACCGATCAAACTTAACAGCTAAACTTAGACATTTACCATGAAGACACAGAGCATACAGCTGAACTATACATTAAAGAGCTGTAAAGTGTAAATGAAAGGTGTTCTCCAGAATTTCAGGAATGACACTGACATCACACAAATCAGACTTCGTCTCCATTTGATTGCAGACCCTCTTGAGCTTCCATGGCTTTCTCTTGTTTTCTGGGCTCCGCTTGTTCAAGCTCTTTAGCAACTTCGTCCACTTCGGACTTAGCCTCCACTGGGTACACTTCAGATGCTCCTAATGTGCTTAGTATCACGATAGTCTTCAAGTTCTCTGGTAACTTTTGCTCTTCCATGACTTCACTTGCATTCCTGTAGACTGCATACAGCACCATCTGAACTAATCCCAAGAGGAATCCCAGGATGTTTGGTAGCTAACAATTCCAACAAGAAACAAAAAGTTAAAAGATTTAGTCGTAGGAACTTGTCTTAAATAGGTAAAGTTTTTAACTTTTTGAAGGAAATCGAAATTGCTTACTGCAACACAGAAATCCTTTGCAAATAGGCCATAGAAAAACCACGTAATTGCTGTCAAGGTGAGGAAGAATGATAAAGGAAACGGCATGAACTCTACACTTCTGGTCCGAATAACTTGTGCCTGAAAAATAAATAAAAAACCACGAAGCTTAATGAATAAAACTGGCATTGAAGTTGCATACAAGACAAGGGTTTTTAGTGTTTAATCTAATATTCACCACAATACTCAAGGGTGAAGCGAAGACGCTGACATTAACAGCCACGTTAATCCAACCAAGAACCTTGGCACGAACTGAATTTTCCACCAAAAATTCTGTAATAAGTAGGATTAAAGAGAACAATCCCATGTTCATAGTCGCAAACACTTTGATGGTTGAGATCTGCATGCATAATACATTTAATTAAAAAGTTATTTAATATTGTTACAGAAAGCAATTAAAAAAATGTTTTTAAAGTGGTAATACTCTGTTCTTCCTCGATGCGTAAGCAATATATAAGCCAATATATATGGTCTCTATGACACATCCAAAAGAGTTGATGGTGATAAGAAGAAATGCGTCGTTTTTTAGCATTGCATAGTAGAACCAAAGCATGGAGCTGAACAACGCCACAAGATAAGGCAGAGATTTGAAGCCTTCGGTTGATCTTTTCTGTGAATTCTCCAAAATGTTGGCCTGCAGATAAAAATAACAAATTATCAGTTTCTTTTCCACTTCTGCACTTGATAGAAAATCTTGGCAGTAATACAACAATCAAATAGCACTTACATTGGGGCCAAGTATACCATCGTTGACACTATGTTACCTGTCAATAAGTAAAAAGGAACATATGATTTATTTTATTAAAGGAAAAGGATGACTTTCTGGGAATTCATAAAAAAACATGCATGATAGAGTAACTATTTGTTTTGCAAGGAATATTCAGGCAAATTAATTGCATGTGCCGCAAGCTTTTCCCTGATCACGATTTCACAACAAATTTATTTTCATTTGCATTGGCTACTGAAAATCTAAAGGAGTAATGATTTCTTATACTATGTCAAGCAAAAAACTGAAACTTTTCTCCATCTTGTAACAAAAAGGTGGGCTGATGATGAGATTCAAAAAGAGTGGAGATGGATTCTTTAGAAATGAGAATTATGGGCAACGCATGTTGGGTAATGGATGGCTTTGCATTACAATAACCGTTCTTATAGTTCCTAAAAGGACCTGACAATGGCATAGTTGGGCACAAAAATGTTAACAATATCTACCTAGAACGCCAAAGGCAAAAGCCAATGGATGGTGGGAGCTCATTATCGCCATCTCCAGAAAACTCAAAAAAAAAAAAGAAAGTCTGTGTATAATGATGTGTTTGATGGATGTCTGAAAGAACAGAAGAAGCAGGAGACCCTCTAAGGGAGCCCTAGCTCTCTGCCTTTAGAGATTAACAAGCAACCGCGCGAACCACCACAAATCTCATGCAGAGAAGTGAGAGTATGATGGTAGGTTGACACAAAGGCTTTATATACACATTTTTTCCCATTAAGACAACAAAACAGTAAGAATTTTGCAAAGGTAGAGGGAGTGTGCGTATTGAACTCATTCTAATTTGTTGCATGACAAGTGGAGTATTAGTAGGTAACGTAGCATAGTACGATAACATCTGCGATTCCACCAGCAACCTCCACTCTCCCCCGCCTCGCGTGCCTTTAATTTCCACGCTACATATGTGTAAATGAAAATGCTTTCACATTTCACTCCTTAAATTGTTTATTACTTGCTAATGATTACGTACTTTCGGTTTATATATGTTCTAACAACATACGAATTAGTTAGATACTGGTTCTGCCAGATTCTGGCGAACCTGAACGTTGCCGTTTGGATCTATGGAGTTGGTACGCTTGTAGTAACTCGACGTGAATCACTGAAAAATAAAGAAGGCGCGTCGGGGTTGTGTCCGTTATTTAGCCTCCACCCCCCTCCGAAGTTAGTCTTTGGTGAAGGTGGGATCATTTATGCAGAAAAACTAGGGTTATGATTGTTTGTCCTTCCGTTATAGTGGAATTGTACCTTATATATGAAGCAATAGCTAGGTTTAAGTCTTTACGATGTATGGGAGTCTCTCACTCCATGAATGAGCCAGTAGATCGCAGACTAGGCTCAGGCCAATGTAGCCGACCGACCATAAGCCCCCTCCTCGAGGTCACGAAAGAAGAGAAGAGTCGAAGGGTATATTAATCTCTTGTAGCTCGTCTGCGATCTTGCAGTTCGTCCGCGGTCTTACAGCTAGTCCACGGTCTCATAGCTTGTTCGTAAGACAGCTCGTAAGGAGGTCGGTCCGTCGGGCATTAAGATGTCGCATGCGGTCGTTCGCATCGAGATTGACCGATTGGTCGGGTGTCTTGATCGATCGGCATCCATTATTGCATGATAGCCCGTAATAGGATTGGTCGACTGAGTGTCCTAATCGGTTGGCATTGGCGCTTATTGCGCGATAACTCGTGCCAGAGTAGGTCGGAGGGTCATCATTAGCGAGCGCGTGAAATTACTTGGGGCATTTATTGTTTGACGACGCGTGCCCCTCGACAACTTTTTCGAATCAAAGCGTATCGTCTTATAACCGTTACGCACTCGTCCGTGCACGTCCTTTCAATCGTCACACCACTCGGATTTCGACCAACCCTACGACCCCTTGGCTCGGATTATGCCGCGTGTCCGGGCATGGCTCGGATTTTCTCCATGCATCGAGTTTTGACCGAATCGTAATTCGAGCGTTTCCTTATAAATGTTCAGGATCGACAGACTGTCTGGTTTTCTTCACGCTAGTTTCGATCTTGCTTCCGCTTCATTTGCTCTTTCTTGCTTTCAGTTTTTGGAAATTTCCTTCAGCCGTCGTTCGATTTTCCTTCTCCATTCATTACATAGGTACGCCTTTTCTTCATCTCCTCCTCTAAAGTTTTTCTTTTCAAAGTTCATTTTTGTAAGCATGTCGAAGCGGCTCACAAAGTATGGTAGAGGTGTTGAAGAAATATTCTCTGAAAGGAATGATGGGTTTGGTTGTGGAGCAGCGCCGAAAAATGAATCAACGATGACCGTGGGGAGTTAAATCGGTCGATGCTTAGGTATAGCATCCTTAAATCTGGGGACCCCGGTGGGTCTCGGGAAGAGCGAATCCAGCCAATGTGGTGGATATTTCACGTTTTGAAAGTTTTTCATGGTCGGTGGTATGAGGCTTCCTACGTCCGTCGTCGACGAGAATGTCATGTGACCTATCGGTGATCTTGAGCGATTCCTCCGAACGGTGGAGGTTCATCAACGGTTTGCGCTTGCTTGTGCCATCGGTTTGGGTGCCCTCCTTCTATCGGCATCCCTCGTCACTTTTGAGGATGGGCCAAAGTCCGAGCTCGGGGCGGGTACCTTCTCTAATGTACAGAGAGCCAAGTATCGCCGTGAGGAACACTTTGAAGGTTTCGTCTTGGCGGACGAAGTATTTCTTCGTGAAAGCTCTCAAGATTCAAGTCTCTC